>OZ018321.1:80178981-81421481 GCA_963969495.1 Ceratothoa steindachneri
AAAGGATGCCCACCAAGCATTGTCCATTAAAAGAAGAACTTTGAAGGGGAGGCCTTTGTTAAGCAAATATTCTTTAGTTACAGGAATAAACAATGGTAAAGCCAGTCTTCAGTGAGAACTTTTGTGACCCAAGCCTTTTTATTTGCCATCCAATAAACTGGCAACGTACTTTTGCTCTTATTTTCGAGGGCCCTGGGGTTGTTGGACCTGTAAATTAGGCCTTGTTTTACCATAAAGCCAACAGCATTGGCACACATAATAAGAGTTAATCGATCCTTCATTGCTTTAAATCCGGATGGTTTGGCCTCCTCAATCATCACGTAAGTTCTTCTGGGCCCTTTTTTTTCCAAAAAAGACCAGTTTCGTCCATGTTAAACAAAGGTTTTCCGCGGATAGTTGAAGGCGCGGATGACGAACCGCGAATAGCCAAGGGTCGACCGTATCATTTTCTTGGCTGCTGCAGTCTGGTGTTTGGTGGTGCTTGGAGCCAACTCTGGAGCGTTAAGTGAAAGAAACAGTGAATTGTATCTCTAACGATGTAGAAGCGTACTAGTTTCTGTTTTCCTCGGTAGTCTATTTTTGCTGTCATTCACGGGTCCACACTGAGCCTGACTTGTTCCTAAACAGGGTTTGCCAAGAAGTGCTTGATTCGCACAGTTTCCTTAATCTTGGTTTTGACCGACGCCTAAGTTCGGAAGCCCCTATTCCAGCATTTGGGGCTTTTGTTCCCGTGCTTGGATACACTTCCAGGCTGTATTTCCCCTGTTTGAAGTTTGGAAGAGGCTCCCTCAGGAGCTGTCTTTCCCTGGTTGTAATCCCCCAATTGGTATGGGAGATAACGCATTATACCTAGTTGGAGACCGGATCGTCATCGAAATCAACTTGCATAACCCTGAGTGTTCCCGGAACATTGTAATCTCCGCGCCAATTAGTCGAGGTATTCGTGATACCGCTGTTGCAGCGAGCTGGGCGGATAGCGAGGCGGTCCCCAAATTGGCCATCTCCGCGGGACGTAACGCCATTTGATGGAGCGCTTTCCTGCACCTTACAGCTACAGCTGTGTTGTCCCTCAGAGAATGTTCTGCAAATTCTCGTTGAATGTCGCAGTGTGGGGGATCTCTGTGCACGTTACCTGTCCCACTACCCTGACGAGAGCGGTTGCTACCGCTTTTCCTTTGTGCTTGAGACGGGTTCGTTCACACAGACCAGTGGACTCAGGGTCTTCCTGGACGAGACTGGCCTCCTCCATTTTGTTTTAATATCTTTTTTGTTGAGCGCATGCTCCGTTCGAGGTGGAGATGGGGCTCCCCCCCCCCCGACACAAGAGCGTGTATCCTAATACTTCTTCTTTTGCATTGTCTTTGTTTTTGTTGTTGTTTAATTGGCCTCATAATAGGATAAATATATTTAGGGCTGAGTATGTCCTTGCTAGCAGTCTCCAGATGGGCGTCATTAATTAAAAAATAATTAAATTTCCGAGTTCCGTCTCATCTTCTTTCCCATGTAGGAATATGCCTGCCTTAGCTACACTACAAGTCATGGCCCAAAGTTTTAAGACTAATATATATATATATATATATATATATATATATATATATATATATATATATATATATATATATATATATATATATATGTATATATATATTCGGGTTTTTTTTCAAAATATACGTGATAAGAATAATTATTCTAATATTTAAATTATTGCAGGTTTATTAAAAAGATCATTTCAAAAATACATAAAACTGCATTCTTTTGCTGAATCCAAAATCGCGCTCTGGTCTTGTTCCTCTAGGCCGTCGTTTTCAGTCCCTGGAGCTTTGCTATTCGATCAAAAGGGTAAAATGATGACAAAAATGGGTTAATTGAATTATTTAAGTGAATGAATTATAATCTATTTCGCAATATTTTTTTTGTAAAAATAGATATTTTTTTTTTACAATTGCCGGAATGGTTCTTTCCAAAGAAAAACATGCAATAATTGTTGCTCTGCACTAAAGTGGCCGAAATGCAAGGAGATGGCTTCTAAGGATAATGTATCGAGGAGAACCATCTTTAGGATCATTACTGACTTAAAAGACTGATTACACTTCTGCGAAGAAGTCTTCTGCACGCACAAAACCTTCAAAATTAACGCAAAGATCGCCTCCTAGTAACGTCCCAGCTAAAGTACCGAGTTGACTCCAGTGCCAAGCTTGCTTACGATTGGAAAGAAACAGCCGTGAACAATTCAGCGCGCACATTGAGGCGGAAACTTTTCGACAAAGGTCTCAAGTCGAGAAAGGCCGTGAAGAAGCCTCATCTTACCAAGAAAGACCTTACTGATATGATCCACTTTTGAAGGTTGAGTAAAGTGTCTGATGAATCTCCCTTCCGTTTGTTTGGGGTTTCTGGAAGATCCCTCCTTATGAAGACAAAAGGAGAACGCTTTCACGAGTCCTGTGCAGTGCCCACGGCGAAGCATCTGGACACTTTCCAGGTCTGAGGCTGCTTCTCATCTAAGGGAACTGGAGTACTAACAATTTTGACCATGAACACTGTCATGAACTCAACACTGTACCAAAACGTGCTTTACCAGTAACTTCTCTCAACTCTTCAGGACCAATTTGCGCATGATACCTGTATTTGTCACATGATGGCGCACTTTGTCACAAAGTAAAAGAAGTAAAAAAGTTGTAGAATTTGTGGGCGATAATCAAACTGGCGGTGGATAAACAACATATCTATTGCGAGCAGTTGCGATTGCTTATTGAACAAAAATAGAACAATAGCAGTCAATATACCATCACGAATTTGGTCTCCAGCTTGCCAAAACGAACTGAAGCGTTCCTGACTGCCCGCATCAATTGATTGTATGTATTTATTGATAAAATTGGTTTGGGCTCTAAATATTTGTATATTTCACCCTCAAATTATATAAACATACTAGAACAAATGCAACTTTTGATTAGTTTTATTAATTTTCCTAGGAAAAAAATATATTTGTCTCAAAACTTTTGGCCATGATTGAATTTTTTACCTCCTAATAAACAACAAAATAATCCCTTTTCACCTCAATTCCTCCATTTGGGGATTCACACTTTGCTAACTCTTAAGAAAAATCTAAACGTGAAATTTGTTGTTCAAAGGAAGAAGTTGTAATTTAATTTCCCCCTTCGATATCCTACTCCTATTTAGTTCCTTTCTACATAAGTTTGTTCCTATATTTTTCAGAGTATGCTTACATTACCAGACTCTTTGTCCCTTTGACTTATTTTGTCTAAATAGGCGTTTTTATTGCTCGTAATGAAGTGTGTGAAATTCTCTGAATTACTGTAGGCTTAGTAGAAATTGAGTGAATGGGCAGGCTGTGTAATTAAACAGTGGGAGAAGAGTGGAACACATTCATGGAAGAAGAAATTAAAAATTTGCTATAACTGCAAATAATTCTTAGCGATTTTTGAGTATGATGGATTCGCAGAGTAATTTTACTAAATTGCTCCTTTGTTAATACTTTGATTATTTTAATTAAGCTAGAATATAATCTGTAACTCAAAGGTTTGATTTTCGAAGGAAGATAAAGGGTCCTACCTTGTTTTTGTGTCATTCCACCTCAAAAAGGAACCGTATCAAGTTTGAAGTTTTAGAGAGGTATATAGGAGTGACTCTCCTAGAAATATCTTTTCATTAACCTTTCATCGTTGTTTTCGTTTTTTTCCCCCACACTAATTGATTGGTGCTTTTATGAATTATTTCCAAAATACACAAAATCCCATTCATAAAATGTTAAATTTTCAAAACTTTATCGAGAAAATTAATACATTTGCCTTCGAAGGAGCCTTTAGTTTTATATTTGTATAGTGACCCTTCTCTTCGATCTTTGTTTTTCTCTACAATGTTTTTATTTTATTTTGGACGAATGTATGGTTTCTTTTTTATTCTTTCCTACAATAAAGTTAGGATATTTCGAGATTGTCCTGCAACACTTACCTCGTTACCTCGGACCTTCCGTTGTCAGTTTTTATTCGGGGCCAGGGCAAAGATGTCGAAACCGAGACCATTCGGCAAGATATCTAGACGGTGTCAATTGGAATAACCTTTCCCTTAACGAAATTTTGCTTCATAATTGCCTTCGCTGGATTGGATGGAAATTGAGTTGCAGATTTAGCTCCCGGGCTTCAATTTTCACTGGGTGGTTGTTTGTTTTTGGATTTAGGGAAAGGTTTAATGAAAAATTATCGTAGTTGTTTGGGTTAGTTCTTTATTTCTTTATCCTCATGGGATTGCGTGATTGGGTAAACTCATGTTAAGATTATTTTCAAATGTATATATATATATATATATATTTATTTATTTATTTTTTTTTTAGCTTCTGTAGTATCCCTCCTATTGTTGCAGAATGGCAGCATATGTGGAGAGCTGCACTTTCTCCTGGCCTCTCTTTGAGATATGTTCCACACATTTTTTGCTTACCCATAATGCTCCACCTTTTTACCAAGCTTTTCTCAAAATTTCCAGGCGGTGGTGCCTTCGTTCGGTTTCGTCTTTTTCTAACATGTAAAACAATACAAACAAAGACGACTATGAAAGCTCAATAACAATATTAATTAGCATATTTTCAAAATATTATTATTTTGGTTATCACTTTATGATTTGATCTGTATAAGGTTGCTGGAGGGAACCAACCGCCTGAAGAGCGCCCATCAATCGTAGGAAGCTCGCTTTTATGTCCTATCTGTTAAGGAGTCATTTTAACCTAATCCTTTCTCATCCATGATAAAAAATAATTTTAAAAAAGTTAAATGTGAAACAAACTAATAAAAGTTGTTCCCAGCCGAGTGCTGGCCGAGCACTTGCAGTTCTCTCTCTTTGCACGCACTTTGCCACTAAATGGTAATAAATAATCGAACTACAACTTTTGTGGCTTGAACCCCTCCCCCAACTTTTGGGGTTACGGACCATCACAATCCCTCCCCCTCCCTCCCAAATTACGTATTTAATCATTTGCCCCTCCTCTCCCCCTCTTCTAAAATACGCATACGCACCAACCGTTACTCGGAGTACCTTTTCTTTTCACCTATCTACCTTTTTAAATGCCAGTTTTTAAATAAAGCGTTTAATTAATTGGCTCCATTTTTCAAGGCGGGTATGGATGGAAATATTATGGCTATGCCTGCATGGAAAAGTTGAAAGGGGGCGTGAAAAGGTAGAGCTTTCAAAAGAAATTTCCGTCCCTTTGAACGGCCTTTTTTTGCGGCTTTTTATCCGTGACTTTTAATGTGACCGAAGCAATTAGGAGGGTGATTATCGAGGCATTAGGGACAGAAGCTCAATCAACCCCGATGGGAGATCGCCAGAATGGCGACCGAAAAAAATCAAGAATTCATTATTTTACCCTTTTACTACCAGCCCCTTCAAAGGGGCCTTCGGTGCGAAAGGGAACCCAGTTGTGGAGAGCTGCGTGGCTTCGCGCTTTATAGCGTGCCAATTAGTCTACTCGGACTATATACCTCCGACCATCTTTCCATTTCCCTTACATTCACATTACAAGCCTCTTTTGGAAAACATTCGGGCCGAATCTACCTGCCTTGGTTTGGGTCATGCGTCTCTCCTTCAAGTTACAAAATAAACGAATTTGCCTTTGTTGTATGCAGTACTTAAGTACAAAATCTCTCTGGTCAGGGGCAAACTACGTTTATTTTTTGGCCTTAACTCTCAAAAAAATCCAAATTTGTATGAATTATTTGCCGAGACATTTAGTGCAGACTGTTACAACTGGTATCCGGAGGAGCGATACGTCTTGGTGTCTCGAGGGCCAATACCGTATGCCTTGATCTGGAGCGTCGTTCTTCTTTTTGGCTTTCTTTGGTTTTGTTTTTTCGCTTATTTTGTTTTTTAATTTATTTTCCCTTATTTATATTTTAACCTAGCCTAGTTTATAGGCTAGCCTTTTTTTATGACGGCTTATAGCCGTGTAGGCAGTCACCAAGAGTGATCTTATGCAAATTAAAAAAAAAAAATGTGGCAGTGCTTGGGGAAACCGGTGCGTTCCTCCTTTCTCACTATGCACCATTTTTTTAATGAAAATATCCTCTCTTCAGTTTCTCTACCTAGAATTAAGGCGCCGCTGGGGGTACCCTATGTAGTTCGCTACACAAAGTACCTGCAGGGGCTGCACATCTTTCCGGCCCGGCCTCATGCCGGGGTATGATAATAAGTAAATACCACCCCTATCCTTCATGGGCCCATATATCCCTATTCCTCCTTATTGCATACCCTATTTTACCTCCTTTCAAACTTTTTCCTCCTACTACCAGAGGTCCTGGTGGCTTAATAAAGCTTTCGGCCTGTTACCAAAAACTGGCCCAGTGGCAGAATACACCGCGAGGTCCCTAATGGCTAAGGGAGGTATTAGGTGAAGGGTCTGCTGGGTTGCCGACTCTCTTCAAAGCTTCCAATGACATATGTGGTGGTTACGCGGCCCCATCCTTTATTAGTCAAAGAGCAAAGACAAGTCGCCATTATGGCGAGTTGGTTTGTCAAGGCTCATCTTAGCTCACATCCGCTAAGACGAGTCGCTGACGGGACTCAGCGCGCCCTCCGTCCTAGCTTAGCCTCTTCTCCTTTCTGACACCCTGTGTTTCTCTCCTACTTCCTCACTTCCCCTACAACCTCTCCCACAACTTCCTCTGGTCAGCCTCTAATTTCACAGGGTAGAGACCGACCAGCTTCCTATCACCCAACTATCCCGGATCGGGGCTGAGAGGGGAGGGGACAACATTCCCTCACCCCTGAGCTCTTCTCTTGCCCTTTACCACTGTCGTAGCAACCCTCGGCTAGCTCCAAAGTAGAAAAGGAGGTCCCCCTTGTGCTTTCTCAGGGGACCCTCCAAACTACTACCAGCGGTGAGAAGGCTTACTCCTCTCCAACGCCTACTGGTGCAAGGGACTCCCGACTCCCTCTTACTAGCGGCATTCCTCCCTTTACTTTCCCATGGCACTACCAGGAAAGCACGCCAGCGGCCTATAATTGACCGCGCCTGGTGGGAGCGGCTCGATAAGGACAACCCTCTTAAGAGGGCAAGGGATGACAGGGCCCGTCGCCCATGCACTCTAAAGTCCTGCTGTTGCCCATATCGAGTTTACAGGGGGTCACTGTACGTGCCCCCCTCTCTTCCCCGACCGTTGGCGGCTTGTCGGCCCAAGACAGGACAAAAGGTACCTCGAAGGGCCCCCCTGAGATGGACATGATCCCTGAGGTGACCGCAGCCTCAGATGGTAAGATCTTCCATGGGGTCGAACACGGGCTCGGTGCCAAGCACAGAATCCGACTCTGCCCCTGTGAAAGCTTCTTCCCATACGGCTCGGGTCCCCGAGGCCTTACAAGGAGAGAAGGAATCTCCTCCCCCGTCTGGTGCCCCTGTGACAGCCAAGATCTTCTCCATTTCAGAGAAGGATCTTGCTGAGGCCGGTCCATCTAGCCTAGGGGCTCCTGCCGGCGGAGGGGAAAAGCGGGTTGGTTCATTCCTCGCTCTTCTCTCCTAAAATGAAAAGAAACAGGAAGACGAAAAAGACTCGAAAATCCTCGCACTCCGCCAGAGCTCTGGGGACGGACTGGTCTGCTGCCACTTAGCGACCAAGCCAAGATTGGCGCGTCCGACCCCGGTGGTCCCTGGGTGGGGAGTCCCTGACTAAGACCAAAATTGCAAAGGCGCGGAGCAGAGCCTCGATAATGTCGGGACCCCTCATTCAGACGTTACCAGGCGTTTTCTTTGGACTCTCGTTGGCACCCCGATGAGTGTGACGGCGCACTCTACAATGAACTTTTTGAAAGTAGTAGTTTATGCGAGGGAACTTGTCAACTACTCTTTAGATCACATCATATTAAAGCTGACCGACGAAGAGCGGTCAAAGGTCGAATGTGTGATGAAAAAACAGGAAGTGGCCTCCAAGACCCAACCATATTCTCTTCGTCACGTTCGACTGTGACAAGCTCCCTGAGTTGATGCGCGCTGTTGGTATCGCTACCGCGTGAAGGTATTCGTGCCACTGCTGCGGAGGTGCTATTACTGCCACCGCTGCGCCCATATTAATCGCTCCTGTAGACGTGCAAAGTCGGGGTTACCTGAAGTCTGTGTAAGTTAGTCCAGATCATGTTTGGTCAGGTGTGTCAGTTGCAGAGAGCCGCATCCCGCTTCTTTGAAGCAATGTGGTGCGTATCATCTTGAGAAGGAAATCCTGGCCGTTCAGGCCCAAGATACTCTCATTTCGCGAGGCTAAAGATTTGGTCCTGGCGCGTCCGGCGCTACCTGGGACGTCTTATGCTTCACTGTTAAAAAAGACACCCTCTGCTCCTGGCTCCTCCAGGCCTACGTGCACGGTCGTTTCTGCGCCCATTGGGAACCTTTCTGCTGGTTCTACCCATCCCGAGATCTCCCCTGGTAACGCTGGCGGCATAAAGGGTTCACACACAGCCCCGACTAAAACCAGGGCTCCCGCTCCTTCTCCCAGCGTGACCGTTTCCTGTAAGACGAAACGGCCGTGCGCCGCCATCGAGTCGTTAGACTCACTGGAGGCAACACCCCTGAAGTTGGTGGTGAGGCCATCTTCCGAGGTTTTTAAAGCTGCCTCCCGAAAGGAAGACTTGCACTAAAAGAGTTTTGTTTCTTACGCCCACACCGAGTGCAAGACTATGTGACTCGAGGGCGGTGGATCGTCCCAAGGAGGACCCTACCTCCGAAGCAACCCCGCCTGCCTAAGGTTTCGAAGCAGATGGAGGAAAAGACTCGCAATGCGATGCCCCCCACCCCTATAATCGTCAGCGACAGCGCCTTCAGCGCAATATCCAGCCAGCAGTGACTGGAGTTCTGCCTCCGGGAAGCGTACGGCCATTCCCGTGAGTATCTTTTCTTCGAAGAGGGCCCCCGCATCTCATCCAAGCTAAGGCTGGAGGGAATATTCCTTCAATGAATTTGTCGCGAACTTCCGTCTTCCCTTAGCTATATTTTCCCAGGAGACCATGCTGGATGCGTGCCCTCTGCCCACGCTCCCGGGGTATAAGTGCTTTGCGACCCCACTGTCACGGGATGGGGGCGGGCAGGAGGATTGCGCGATTTACACCCAGCATGATGTCCGTTCTTCTTTTTGCTTTACATACCTACTTACAGGCAGTAGCTGTCCAGCTGCACCTGGATAGGAGGTATACTGTTATTTCTGCGTATATTCCACCGTCAGCCGACCTCCATGCAGGGGACTTTCGCACTTTGTGGCACGGTTGCCGATGCCCCTTCTCTTGTTTGCGGACTTGAACGGAAGAACCCCTTCTTAAGATAGTATTCGATCAATCCGTGGGGTCAGGTCCTTGCCCACTTGATCGACGAGCTGGAGATGGGTGTTCTAAATGTGTATGAGTTTACGCATCACTGCCCGAGAACCGCCTCATTTTCCTGCATTGAGCTATTTCTGGGCTCCCCGGATGCACAGCCTGAATTTGGGTGGTGGCTAGTCGATGACTTGCTTGGTAGTGAGCACTTTTGCATTCAAATATCATTTTCCCGGTTGGTGCCGCCTGTGAGCCCGCCCCGATGGTGCTTGGCGCGGTGGTCCGCATTTCAGGAAATGACTGATTTCTCTGTCTCAGTCGAGGAGTTTAGTTCTGTAGATGAAGCCGTTGAGTTCTTCCCCGGCAACCTCATCGTCGTGGGCCTAGCTACTATTCCTAGAAAGTCTGGCCGTTTTGCACGCCGACCGCTTCCGTGAGGGTCAGCCGAAAGTGAGGTGGCCCTAAAACAGAAGCGTTATGCTTATATACGCTATAAGTGCCGCCCAAACCATTTCACTGTCGGTGAATTTCTTCGAGAAGAGCTATGTTCCGGTACCTTTCGAAGCACGCCCACCGCGGTTCCTGGCAGGCATACGTCTCTTCACTTAACGGGAAGGGCAGTTTTGGCGAGCCGAGTGGATGTCAAGGTTATCTTCTGCTGGGTTTCTGGACGTGTATGAATGTTGGGAATGAGCGCGCCGATGAGGGCGCCAAAGAACCCGCGAAGACTAGGTGACCAGACCAGCTTTTCAGTCTTCCTCACACCGATTGCATGGCAGGTATACGGGCAGCTCTCAGGGCTGCCCCGCAAAGAAGATGGGAGACGGCCGAGGGGAACTTAAGTTGCGTGCCATTGAGCCGCGACTCTTTCCATGGACCTACACCCTAATCCCGCGACGACTTCAGATTGTTTTCTCTCATCTCCGAATTCGACTCACTCGCGGGACGAACCACCATTTGATGGAGCGCTCCCCTGCGTCTTATTGCGAATGTCCCAGTCTGGGTGATCTTCGCGCACGTTACCTGAATGGGGTCACTAGTGCTTGCTCCTTGTACTCGGGACTGGTTCCTACACATAGCCTTGTGGACTATACGACTTTTTGGAAGAGGCTGGCCTCCTCCACTTTATTTGACTGTTTGTTGTAGGTCGCATCTTCGTGCGTCGGGGGGAGCTGGGCCTACCACCGACGCCGGGCCAGCTTCCTTCTTGTTGGCTTTTTGCATTTTTTTGTTTGTTTATTTTGGCCTTCGTCCTTTTTTATCGTTCTTTTTTATATACATATGTTTTTTTTAATATAGCCTAGTACGACGACTTATGCCCAAGTAGGCAGTCTCCAGATGATATCCTAAGATAAAATAAAAAATAAATTAAAAAGCAAAAAATCTCCTGCTGTAATATTTCCTTCTACCCCATTCTTCCCTTCACCCAATTTGTAATCTCCTTTCGTTCTCTAAACACTTAAATCCGTACTGCTTAATCCTCCGCACCCTTTTCTTTTTCCTTAATGGTGGCCAATCTTTCCTCTAATCCAGTCGAAGTAAACTGATTTTTCCTTGTTATCAAGGCGAGCCGACTTTCATCGTCGGCCATCTTCTGAGCTCGATTATTCGCCTAATTTCTCTATTTTACTAATAAGAGAAATGGTTTATTCGTCGATTATATTTCTCTTGATTCGTTCTTCCTCCAAGGCAGCACTTACGCTCCTCCCTATCTCATTTTTGCCTCAATATTTCTTTAGCTAAACAAAGGCCACCGAGTCTCCGCTGATGCCCAATTAAAGGACGTTTTTCTACAAAGGCCTTCGATTCATTTCCGAGGTCCATCTCAAAGTCATTTGACGCCATTATAGATGCCCTTTCTCTGTCTGTCTACGAAGAAGCCTTCATAATAAATTATTTGCTAAATAGGCTTTTGCCTCCTAAATTGGGAGTCGCTTCCGTCTGTTTAAATACCCCTTGGTAGAGTAGCGAATTGAAGGATAAATGAACAGGAATGCGTCCTCCGAAATCATTTTCGGGGAATATTGAATTCCCCAAGTCTTGGAGCGAAGCCAGATTGCGTCACTCGTTCCCAGTATGTGAAACTGTCCTAAGCTGGACGTTGATTGGATGGATCTGTCCTCTCTTCGTGTCTATTCAACGATATAGTGCAAAGAGGGGTTGGCATTTGAAGTTTTTGAGTATTCGCCATCTTTATATTTCTATAACAAGATTAAAAGTGACTAATTTTGTCCAGTGATATACAGCAATAAGATATTTCTGTCTCCTTTTTAAAATGTCAAAGGACCAGGGAGGAAATGAATGAAATTCTCGGATATAGTTTGACCATAATTTTGGAAGATTAATATGGACTGAATTCCCGGCTACAGACTTGACCCTCTTTTTAGATCAGTTGGGAATATGGGGCCCCAACGCAATTAGGGGATAATATTTTACCCCCACCAATCATTCTGCCTCTCCACACAACTTTTGCCTCTTATTACTAAGAATGGAAACGGACGAAATTAGGACTATTTTTCTCCAAGCCATTAATTATTCTGATCAGCTTTTAAACCCGCTTTCTTTCTGTTTGTTATATGCCAATCTTTGTCCTACGTTTCGTTCTTCAGAACCGGCTAAATAACCTTCATCAGCTCTCCAAGGAGACTAATCTGCGCAATGCGAGTGGATTAATTTGCGCTAGACGCTTCTCCTCTTCTTCTTCCTCTTAGCGTTCAAAGTAGTTTCCACTTTTTTTGCTAAGATTTCAGGGGATATTCCATGCATTTTCACTTCCTCTAAGTTTGAAACTTTTTGTGATGGTCACATTGGGTTTTGCTCGTTAGTTTCGAGTCATACGTATTCTCTCCAATTAACAACTAAAAGTTTCTTGCACGCTTTAGCAATGAAGAAAAACAATTTCGAAATTTAATTGAGCTTCAAAATTGAATTCTCTTTCGTAACAAAAGCAACACCTTTTCAACCAGACTACACTTCGGTAGACAACTCCATTAGAATAAGATCAATAAAGGGGATTTTTAGACTCTCGAAAAACATTTTTGAGGTTCTAAAATAACCCCTCTAGCACGTTTCATGTTAGTCCCGTCAAGAAAATGAATATCAGATTTTGGAAAAATTCAATTTTCTGGGTATTCTTCGCCAAACACTTCAACTGCCGTCAAAAATCTTAGGTCGGGTTTCAGCAATTAGTGTCAATCTACTGTACAGATGTTTTAAATTGCGCCAATTTGGGTGCTTAACGAACGAAGGTGGCGGCACAAAATTGGAATTTATACCTCGTTTTGATGAACGTTGATTTACATTCGTAGGACAAATTTTAATTACATTCGTTTCTAATACAGTGAATGAGATGTATTTTAGGGGACAAATAACATTTCATTTTATGACCAGTCACAAATTAAAATATGGTAAATTGCTAGGGAAAAAAGAGAGACAGGATGGGAGATGTCCCCGCCTCTTTAAGCTTCTACCACAACCTGAGAACAAGAAAAGGTGAAGAGGAAATTTTTACCAAAGAAGATAGAAAGCGGCCGACCCTAGGCCCCCAACTTACCTGATTCAACAAACGACCGAACTTGAAAGTTAATATTAACTATTACGTCCAATTAACGGATTGCGACCCAATTTTACATCCCACGAACTTTACTTAAAAATAGAAAATCCCCAAAGTAAAAATGACTTTGTACACACACACACACACACACACACACAATGCTGAAGGTACTTTACACACAGAAGCAACATAAAAACTAACAAACTAGACAACCCAACAACAATAATAAACAAAATAACAATACGAATTGAGAATAAATAGTCGAATTGATAGACAAACAAAAAGAAAGTTCAAAAGATGCGTCTGATTTCCAGACGCCTTGCATTTTATCCACTCTTCTTACTTCCTTTTTTTTATCGCATTTTATGTCTATGGTTTGTTTTTTATCGTCTCTTGGAAATAATGCATTTCTCTCTCCATCTACTCTCGCTTTACTTTATCCTCAGAATTGGCATTGATATTGAACTATTCAAATTTAGGGGGGGGGAGGTGGGTAATTTTCTTACCACTAGCATATGAACTACCTATGTATGCTTTATTGGTAAGACTGTGATCAGTATTACTCGCATTTATATTTACCTTTCTATATTTTTTAGGTTATAGGGGATGTGCAAATTGCTTTTCCACATTTTGTCCTGTTCTCAGCTCAGTCTCAACATCATATTTATAAATATTGACACAGCATGAACCCAATGGTCACATTATATCGAAATGCAATTATATTCCAATAATGGGTTGCTGTAAGTGTTTGCATAGCCTGAAAAGCACATATTTGCTCAACAACAACATAATAATATTCCTTTTATTGCGCCCCGTAAGGGGCGCGGCGATTTGCCATCCTGGCCGCCGTGCTGACGGGATCCAGCGCTCCGTCCGGCCCCAGCTTAGCCTCTCTTCCTTCCTTCAGATAGCCCGATTTCTCCCCTACCTCGTCGCTTTTCATACAACCTCTCCCACAACTTTCTCTGGTCAGCCTCTAATTTCACAGGGTAGAATGCTGACCTTCTTCTCAAGCCAACCACCCCGGATCGGGGCTGAGGGGGGGAGGGGACATTGTTCCCTAACCCCTCAGCTCCGGTTCGGGATGGGGTTTTTTTAACAACCTGCTTCATCCCCACCCACATCTTCCTCACATCCCTTTTCCTCTCCTCTTCACAACCTATATTTTTTACGCCGTGTCCAAGGTGGAGCCGCCATGCCGAAGGACTGCCAGGCCACCAGGCGGGAGGGGTGGTCCCGAATGGCGGCGCCTGGCTCTGCCGGGCTTGTAAGCACCTCTCGCAGTGCGGGCAACTGCGAGAGGTGATGAGCTATTGCGTCCCGTAATCAAAAGAGGGTCACCATGCCCATGTATGAAAAAAAACAAAAACCCCAACCCCCAACTTCCCCAAAAACATCTACGGAGCCGCCCTCGGGCAGCTCCACCGAGAAAATGGAGGTCCCCCCCCTTGTGCTTGCGCAAGGGACCCTCCATAATTCTTTAACCGGAGAGGAGGCTTACTCCTCTCCTACGCCTACGGGTGTAGGGGACTCCCCCTCACCCCCTTCTCTGGAGGTGCTTTCGGGCACCTCCCTATCTCCAGCGGCAGTCCCTCCTTTGCTTTCTAAGGGGACTGCCAAGAAAGCCAGCAGGCAGCCCATTGCCGACCGCCCCTCGTGCAAGCGGCTCGGTAGGGCAAACCCCCTTAGGGGGGAGAGGGAAGCCAGGCCCCTTCGGTCGCTTCCCTCAAAAGACCTGCTGGCAAGAATTTTGAACCTTGCTGGGGTCAAGGCCTGTGCCTCCCCACACCACCTGACTAGTGACAATACTGCCAAGGGGACCTGCGATGTCCTGGGAGGGGATGGCCAACTGGAGGCCCCTCCTGTGATAGACATGGTCCTTGAGGAGACCCAGCCCCAGACGGTAGGGCCTTCCATGGGGGGGAATTCGGGCTCGGCGCCAAGCACCGAACCCGAATCCGCCCCTATGCAAGGTCCTCCTCAAATGGCTGAGGGCTCCGAGGCAGTAGAAGGAGGGGAGGGATCTCCTCCGACAGGTGCCCCTACGACAACCAGGACCTTCTCCATTTCGGAGAGGGACCTGGCTGAGGCTGGTCCATCTGGCCTGGGGACTTCTGCCGGCGGAGGTGAAAAGCGGGTTCATTCCCCGCCCTCCTCTCCTAAAAAGAAAAAGACTAAAAAGACTCAAAAGACGAAGAAGACTCGGGGCTCCTCTCCATCCGCGGGGGCTGCGGGGACGGATGGGTCTGCTGCCACTTTGGTAGGCGACCAAGCCAAGATCGGCACATCCGGCCCCTCTACCCCCTCGTGTGCGGAGCCCATGACTACGACTAAGACCAAGAATGCACAGGGCGGAGCCTCGATGACATCGGGGCCCCTGATTCAGAGGTTACCTGGCGTTTTCGAGCCCGCTGGCTTCAAACGCTTCCTCGTTATTCGCTCCACTGATGGCACCATGTTGTCCAAGGGCAACATGATCCATCAGAGGAGAGGATTAGCTAGTGCAATTGGTAGAGAGCCGAAGGTAACCCGTTTCTCGGACGGGAGCCTTCTGGCGAATGCGGCGAATCCCGCCGAGGCGGCCAAGATAAGTGCTCTTCGGACACTTCATGGCACCCCGGTGAGTGTGACGCCGCACTCTACCATGAACTTTGTGAAAGGAGTAGTTTATGCGAGGGAACTCGTTGACTACTCCATTGAGGACATCACCCTAGAGCTGGCCGACCATGGGGCGGTCAAGGTCGAACGTGTGATGAGAAAACAGGGAGGGGCCTCGAGACCCACCCCTACACTCTTCGTCACGTTCGACTGTGACAAGCTCCCTGAGTCGGTGCGTGCCGGTTGGTACCGCTACCGCGTGAAGGCATTCGTGCCACTGCCGCGGCGGTGCTATTACTGCCACCGCTTCGGCCATACGAATCGATCATGTAGACGTGCAAAATCGGGGTCACCCGAAGTCTGTGTAAATTGCTCCAAGGTCGCACACGATAAGTCCAAATCGTGTGTGGCCAAGTGTGTCAATTGCGGAGAGCCGCACCCTGCTTCTTCGAAGCAATGTGGTGCATATCTCCTGGAGAAAGAAATCCTGGCCGTTCAGGCCCAGGATCGACTCTCATTCCGCGAGGCAAAGGACTTGGTCCTGGCGCGCCCGGCTCTGCCTGGGACGTCATATGCCTCAATAGTTAGAAAGGCACCCTCTGCTCCTGGCCCATCCAGGCCAACGAGCACGGTTGTTTCCGCGCCCATTCGGAGCCCTTCTGTGGGCTCTACCCAACCTGGGCGCTCCCCTGGTAAAGCTGGCGGCAAAAAGGGTTCATACCCTGCCCCGGCTAAAACCAGGGCTCCCCCCTCTTCCCCCAGCGTGACCGTTTCGCGTAAAGCGAAACGGCCACGCGCCTCCACCGAGTCGTTAGACTCACAGGAGGCAACACCCCTGAAGATGGTCGCTAGGCCATCTTCCGGGGTTCCTAAAGCTGTTCCCCGAAAGGAGGACAGCAACAAAGGAGCTTCGGCCCCTTTGCCCACGCCCCGAGGTGGAGCGAGTGGCTCGGAGACGGTGGTTCCTCGAAAAGAGGGCCCCCCGCCTCCGAAGCCGCAACGCCCGCCTAAAGTTTCGAGGCGGAGGGAGGAAAAGACTCGCATGGCGAGCCCAACCTCCCCCAATAAGTCCTCGAAGGCGACAGCGCCTTCAGCGCTTTGTCCGGCCAACAGCGCCCGGGGTTCTGCCCCCGGGAAGCGTACGGCCATTCCCGTGAGGGTCTTCAATTCGAGGAGGGCCCCCGCGTCTCCTCCGAGCTAGGCCTGGAGGGCATATTCCTTCAATGGAATTGCCGTGGACTCCGGGCCAACTGGGAGGAGCTGCGGAGGCTCGCCTCATCCCGTTCCCCGTTAGCTATTCTTTTGCAGGAGACCATGCTAGGCGCGTGCCCCCTGCCTGCCCTCCCGGGGTATAAGGGTCTTGCGACCCAACCACCGCGGGACGGCCGAGCTGGGGGATGCGCGGTTTACACCCGGCATGATGTCTCCGTTCTTCCTTTCTCTTTAGATACCTCCTTTCAGGCAGTGGCTGTGCAGCTGCACCTGGATAGGAGGTATACTATCATTTCTGCGTACATTCCACCGTCAGCTGACTTCGACGCGGGGGACTTTCGCCGCGTCGTGGCACGGTTGCCGAGGCCCTATCTCTTGCTTGGAGATCTGAACGGCAGGCATCCTCTCTGGGGAGATTACACCATAAATCCCAGGGGACAAGTCCTTGCCGATCTGATCGAAGAGCTTGAGATGGGTGTCCTAAACGTGGATGAGTTTACGCATCACTGTCCGAGAACCGCTTCATTTTCTTGCCTTGACCTATCTTTGTGCTCTTCGGATGCACAGCTTGATTTTGATTGGGGGGTGGTCGATGACCTCCATGGTAGTGATCACTTTCCCATTCAAATATCATTTTCAGGGCAACTGCCGCCTGAGAGACCACCTCGGTGGTGCTTGGCGCGGGCGCGGTGGCCTGCATTTCAGGAAATGACTGAATTCTCTATCTCAGTCAAGGAGTTTAGGTCGGTAGATGAGGCCGTCGAGTTCTTCTCCGGCAACCTCATCGCCGTGGGCCTGACTACTATTCCTAGGACGTCTGGCCGTTTTGCACGCCGACCACTCCCATGGTGGTCGGCCGAGTGTGAGACGGCCCTCAAACAGAAGCGTTATGCCTACATGCGCTATAAGCGCCGCCCGAACGATTTCACCGTCGCTGAATTTCGTCGGGCTAGGGCTAGGTTCCGGTATATTTCGAAGCACGCCCGCCGCTCTTCTTGGCGGGCATACGTGTCTTCACTTAACGGGAAGACCCCTTTAGCTGAGGTGTGGAAGCGAGTCAAAAGGATTCGGGGCAAGTTCTCGCAGGACCCCCCTCCCGTTCTCCAGGAGAATGGGACCGCAATCTCGGACCCCGCGTCCGTGGCGGAATCCTTAGCGACCGCTTTTTCCGCATTCTCTAGCCGTGATGCTGCTCCGCCAGCATTCAATGCACGTCGTGATGTCGCGGAAGGCCGCCGGCTGGACTTTACCTCCAGAGGCGGAGAACCCTTCAACGACAAGTTTACTGTGAGTGAGTTGCGTTCCGCTCTCGCTTCGTGCGCGGACACCGCCCATGGTCCGGACGATGTCCCGTACGCCATGCTTCGACACCTGGGTGAGCGAGGCATGGCCTTTCTATTAGATTTGTTCAACAGGATCTGGGTGGAAGGTCTCCTCCCAGACTCCTGGCGAATCGCTACTGTGCTCGCCTTTCGCAAGCCGGGGAGAGATCACTCTACTCCGACCGGTTTCCGCCCAATCTCTCTAACCTCTTGCGTGTGCAAGTTGATGGAGAAATTGGTAAATGTTAGATTAGCCTATTTCCTGGACAGCGGAGGCCATCTGTCTTCTGCACAGTGCGGCTTCCGTAAGTTCCACTCCACGTCGGATGCTCTGCTCCGACTGGAAAATGCCGTCTGCGAGGCTTTCCTTCGTAGACAGCACTACGCCACGGTGTTTTTTGATCTGGAGAAAGCCTATGATACCGCATGGCGATACGGTATCATGGAGACTCTCCACACGATGGGGGCGAGGGGACGCCTCCCAATGTTTATATCTGAATTTTTGCGAGATCGTCGATTCCGCGTACGGGTGGGGGGAGCCCTCTCCGGCCCAAAGGAGGAGGAAGAGGGTGTCCCGCAGGGAAGTGTCCTCAGTGTCACACTCTTTGCCCTGAGCATCAACGGCATCACCTCGGTGCTGCCGGAAGATGTTCTCGCTACGCTCTACGTGGACGACCTTTCGATCTCTTTTGGCGCGGCCCAGATGCCAACTCTGGAGCGCCGACTCCAACAGGCATTGAACCGCGTCTCTCGCTATGCCGAAGCGCACAGGTTTCGGTTTTCTTTGGCCAAGACTAAGGTGGTGCACTTCTGCCGCCATCCACGGCTTCACCCCGACCCAGATTTGTTTCTTAATGGGGTGCGCCTGGATGTGGTTGAGTCGCACCGTTTCCTTGGTCTTGTATTCGACCGACGCCTCACCTGGGAGGCTCACATTCGCAGCCTTAGGGTCTCTTGTACCCGCGCCATGGACATTCTCCGTTCCGTGACGTTCAGCGCTTGGGGCGCTGATAGGGCTACCGCCTTACTTTTTTATCGATCCTTTGTTCGCTCGAAGCTCGACTACGGATGCGAGTTTTATGCATCCGCAGCCGAGCGTTTATTGCGGAAGGTGGATTCGATCCACCACACCGGCCTTCGCCTTGCGACCGGTGCCTTCCGCACTTCCCCCATTGAGAGCCTGTTGGTCGATGCTGGGGAGATGCCACTCGCTCTGCGCCGCGTGCAGTGCATCACTCGCCTGTACGCGCGAGCCCGGCGCCTCCCCCAGTCGCCAACAGCTCTCACTGCATCCGCAGCTGATCTCGATGGTGCCTATGCCGCCGAGAGACGCCAGTCATACCCTAAGCCCTTTGGGTTTAGGGCCAGGAAACTCCTTCGAGAGGTAGATATAGCTCTCGGGCCGGTGGCGCCCCTGGTTCTGCCCAGGACGCCACCCTGGAGGGTACCACATTTGGCTATTTGTCGCCACGCCTCTGCTCCCAAAGCTTGTACTGCGCCGGGAGTATTGCGTTCGATCTTTTTGGAGCACACATCGTGTCACGCTGGTACCGTGCCAGTGTATACGGATGGCTCCAAGTCCCAAGAGGGGGTCGGCTTCCACGCCGTATCCCCTCTGTTTGAAGTCAGCGGGGCTCTACCAGGCGCTGCGTCTGTCTTCACGGCCGAGCTGGTGGCAATACACCACTCGGTACGGGAGATTACGCGACGTGCCCGGTTCGGAGACCGGATTGTGATTTATAGCGACTCACAAAGCGCCCTGAGTGCTCTCGGGGCATTGGAATCTCCGCATACCCTGGTTCGCGAAATCCGTGACGCCACGGTTTTGGCGAGCCGGGCAGATGTCGAGATTATCTTCTGCTGGGTTCCTGGACATGTAGGAATTGCGGGGAATGAGCGCGCCGATGAGGGCGCCAAAGAGTCCGCGAGGACTCTGCGACCGGACCAGCGTTTCGCTCTTCCTCACACCGACTACATGGCAGGAATACGGGCAGCTCTTCGGACTGCTTGGCAAAGAAGATGGGAGACGGTCGAGGGGAACTTAAAGTTGCGTGCCATTGCGCCGCGACTGTTCCCATGGACCTATCCCCCAATGCCGCGGCGGCTTCAGGTTGCTTTCTGTCGTCTTCGAATCGGACACACTCGTGTGACGCATCGTTACTTGGTGGAGCGCTCGCATGTGCCCTATTGCAACGACTGCGTCGTCCCCCAGACTGTTCGGCATATTCTTGTCGAATGTCCCAGTCTGGGTGATCTTCGCGCACGATACCTGTCTCGGTACCGGGATGGGCGGGGTCGCTACCGCCTGTCCCTTGTACTCGGGACGAGTGCGTGCACCATGACTGGTGGACTTATTGACTTTTTGGGGGAGGCCGGCCTTCTCCCCTTTATTTAAGGTTCCTTTTTTTGTTATTGTTTTGTTTTAGATTGCACTCTCCTGCACCGGGGTGAGGGGGACCTCCCCCCGCTGCCGGAGATTGCTTCGATTGTTAAGTTTTTCAAATTTATATTGATTGTTAAGTTTTCATATTTTAACTTTAAAGTAGCCTAATTCTAGGCTGTCGTGTTTTTCGGCGACTTATGCCCAAGTGGGTAGTTGCCAGATGGGCTCTATAAAAAAAAAAAAAAAAAAAAAAAAAAAAAAAAATCCTTTTATTGCGTTGCACAGAACATAAATGTTGAGAGTGGATTTTCGTTCCATTGAGCGAGCGTTAACAGTTCTTTTGGCCTTCGTGCGATCGTTTACTTAGCAGCCACTATCCCGCACGGAAAACTGTAAACCTGGTAACTTGAAAAATGGCACGCCCTTCCAGATTGTGTCCATACTATTCTCAAACTGGATTGAGACCACCAGGGCTTTATTCTTTCGAGCCATTTCAATTTTACTTTTTTTTACGCCAATTTCTTTACAAGACTTATCTATTTTATTGATCGGTGGCTAATTTCGCAGGCTTGTTGCCACCAGCTTTAGTCCATTCAACCCTGTTGAGGATGGGGGAGAATACTTCACCCCCTCCTTTTCTCCGTTTGCGCTGGTGGGTTTTAACATGACTACATTCCTTTTATCCTATTCGATTTCCATCCCCCATATGTGCCATAAATGTGGATGAATTTCCGCGTAACTGCCCGAGAACCGCTTAATTTTCTTGTCTCGATCTGCCCATGTGCTCTCCGGATGCACAACCTGATTTTTGGTTGGAGGCGGTCGATGACCTTAATGGTAGTGATTACTTTTAAATTCAAATATCATTTAATAGGCCGTTGGCGCCTTTGAAACTGCCTCGGTGGGGCTTCGAACAGGCTCGGTTGTCCGCATTTCAGGAAATGACTGATTTATCTGTCCCAGTCCAAGAATTTAGGTCGGTTGATGAGGCCGCTTAGTTCTTCTCCTGCAACCTCATCGCCCTGGGCCTAACTACTATTCCTAGAACGTCTGGTCGTTTGGCACGACGACCACTCCCGCGGTGGTCGGTCGAGTGTGAGATGGCCCTTAAACAGAAGCGCCGCCCGAACGACTTCACTGTCGGTGAATTTCCTCGAGCTAGGGCTAGGTTCCGGTATATTTCGAAGCACACCCGCCGCTCTTCTTGGCGGGCATACGTGTCTTCACTTAACGGGAATACCCCTCTAGCAGAGGAGTGGAAGACAATCAAAAGGATTCGGGGCAAGATCTCGCAGGACGGCCCTCCCGTTCTCCAGGAGAATTGGACCTCAACTCGAATCCCGCGTCCCTGGTGGAGCCCTTCGCGATCGCTTTCTCCGCATTGTCATGCTGGTCTGCAAGCATTCAATGCACATGGTGATGTCGCTGAAGGCCGCTGACTAGACTCTACTCCCTTCAGAGGCTGAGAACCGTTAAACGACTGGTTTTACATTGACTTTTTGGAAGAGGCCTCCTCCATTTTAGTTTACTCTGTTGTAGGCTGCATTTTCCTGCGGGCCTACCCCTGACACCCGAGCGTGCTTCCTTCTTCTTATTGCTTATTTTTTGCTTCTTTGTTTAACTTTGTTTTTGTTATTTGGTTTTGATTTTTTATTTTTAGTCTAGTATTAGACTGTAACGTGATTGCGGCGACTTGTGCCTTAGTAGGCAGTCGCCACATGAGCTCTTAAAAAAGGTTTTGTTTCTTCTTTGTTGTTTGTTTTGTTGTTTTTTAATGCCGATTTATGACCTGGGTGGCAGTTGGAAGTTAATCGCTTTTAATGACAAAACAAGGTCAACAGACAAGTCGCGTGCCCTTAATTATTCTGACCTTACGACCTTCAAAACTTTCAATAATTCATGGAATAACCTTGGGAGGAGATTGGAAATTGTACCACACGAAAGAAAATTTAAAACAACATACGGGTTTCAAATTTCGTTAGAATCGGCCAAATAATTAGGATGTTATTGCCAAAAAAACATTGAAAAGTAAAATGGTTACCATCTGACCGACATAGTAACTTATAGAGTCGCGTCCACGCGACTAAAAATATTCGAAAACATTTTCCATTTTAGTTTTGCTGTTCACATGAAAGTAAAAACTCGTGTCTCTGCACTTGCCCTCGTCCCGATAGCAAAGCCAAGAAGACATTAGGCGAGGAATTCGCCAAGAAAGTTATAATTTTAGAGCCGCTCCCAGGGTCCTTCATCCTAAAAATCCATTGCCCTCGCCAGTACTGAACCCCCAAACACTCACGCCATTTCCTGTCCGTTTAAAATTGTGTAAGTTGAGAGGATTTATAAGAGTTGGTCGTCCTCTCGCACCTCAGCCGCCATATACACATTTTCTCTTCCGCGTCTTTATCACTTTCTTTATCATCCTCTCAAACTTTCTGATAAAGATGCCTTCATTGGTTTCATTCTAGAAATAATAAGATGAGATGTCTTGCCAACACTTGAATTCCACATACCTCAAAATGGAACCTTCAGAGATAATTAGTAAAAAGACCTGCATCAATTTTCTCCCCCACCCCCTCATACTCAATTTTTTGCTTTAGCCACACATAACGCCAGTACGCGACTATAACGCACAGCCAGATAGGCAATGCGAAATATAATACTACATTCCATATTGTTGTTATTAATGGACAGCATTGCGTTCAACTGAGATATTTGCCATGAAATGGCGTTAGTTTTCCCAAATCACATCACCCTTGACATCATTTCGTACAAAATTGGGTCAATTTAAGGCAATTTGCCCGTTTTTCCCAGTTTCTAGTCCTCTGCACTAAGTTTTGTAATTACTCTGTCTATGCATTTATTCATTTGTCATTTTATGAAAGTTTCTGGCGGCGATGCCCTGTTGGTTTTCATCTTAAAATTAAATGAACCTAAAATCATAGCTTTGGCTAACAAAATTAAGGCATGTGTCCACACCTTATTGAATACTGCGGTACTTTTTCGTCGCCTGTGGAGACTTGTTATGCAGGTTTGAAGATAAACAAAATGTATTGGATACTGGTGTGAAAATTTGGTTTATTTTATTTTGCTAGCAGTTTAAAAGTCTCTATCCATTTTTAAGGAAATTAAAATGAAGATACTTGTAAAAATGAAACTTTAGCTTTGGAAATTGGGTTTATTTTCCTTCGATGGGAGTCATCTGTTGAACGGGTCATCAGCTGGAGTCATCTGTTGAACGGGTCAGCAGATGGAGTCATCTGTTGAACGGGTCAGCAGATGGAGTCACCTGTTAAACTAGTTATCAGCCGAAGTCACCTGTTGAACTAGTCATCAGATGAAGTCATCTGTTGAACGGGTCATCAGATGGAATCATGCAAAGTTAAACAGATTCCAAAAGATGTTTGGGGCACATATTTTTACACCGATACGCACTCTTTTGAATCCTTTTGCAGTGAAAGCTACAGCTTAGCATCCCATCCATACAATACATTACAGCACTCAAAGGCAGCAACAAAGTCGATCAAAATTCGAAAATCACCAGACCCCATGTTTATTAACTTCGCCGTAATCGGAAGTGGTGCTTGCTAGACCGTATCCTGCTTTCGGGAATTGTTTTTGACTTGATCTATAAAGTTGGTGAAAATTTGAGAATATTAATTAACAAAAAGGAATTGGGTAAAAGAACAAACAAATCAAAGCTTATGGTAACTGCATGTATTAACAAGGTGTTGATAGTTTTATAAGCATAAGGTGGGTGGAGTGTATTTTCCTTGAATGTATAGATTTGTATTAATCCGCATAGATACCTATATTTTTTAAGTATTTATTCAGCTTCAGCCTAACACGATATTGAGAACCAGACAAGGTGCACCATTATAATTTCCAAGTTATAAAGTAATAATATATATATATATATATATATATATATATATATATATATATATATATATATATATATATATATATATATATATATATATACACACACACACATTATGGGGTTTAAATCAGGTGACTGGCTAGGCCACTGCAGCACCCTCGCATTTTTTTGGAAGCACCAGTCATCTCCAAGTTTTAACTGTAGGACAGATCTCAACAAATTTTCTATCAAAATTTACAACATTGTGTTTTTTTGTTTTTTTTTGTTTGCTTCATCTGAATATAAAGCACAACTCCAGAATGCTCCAGGCTTTTCCAAATTTTTACAGGCAAAATTTAGGCGCGCCTGGTTTTTATTGAGTAGCGGTGTTCTTGGTTGTCGTGAATACAATGAATGGCTGTCTTAAATTTATATTACTTATATACGAATACTTTTTTTCTACCCTATGGAATAATTTTAAGGTTTATCAATTGAAGTTTGGGTATGTTCAAGTCGAGTGGCAGTGTATACAGTGAATCCTGCGAGGGCAGAAAGCCCTCTGACTAGGGCAAGTATTAGGTACGAGGTGTGTTGGACCGTCGATTCTTCTCACCTTCCTCCAGTATACATATAAGCTATATAAGCCGGCATCACCCTTTATGGTCAAAGTTCCAGACAATTTCTCGTAAATGACCGGCCGGGTTGGCAAAGCCCATCAACGCCCGCCTGGGTCCGATTATATGCGTAAATGATCATATTCTGGATTTTTTTTTTTTTATCCTAATGAGACTTGTCTCTTCCCATTCCCACTCAGAATATCTACTTTCCATGATGCCCCCTTTTTTTATTTTTTCTTTGAATATGGTGAAAATAGAAAGAAATAGTAGGCGACCTCAGGTGGATGGAGCTCCGCCTCCAAGCGCGGCCTCGCCCTCCCTAGGTGTTGGGGAGGACGAAAGGAAAGGCGATAACCCTTCAACGGGTGGAGGGGTTCGCCTCTCACACTTTTCATGGGGCAAAGGGGCTTCTCATTGTCATCTTTAGAGCCGCCGTCGGGCAGCTTCACCTCATAAAAAGGTGGTGCCCCTCCCCCCATTTGCTTTCTCATGGGCCCGTGCAACTCTCTTCTACCGTAGAGAATGTTTACTCCTCGCCTTCTAGGCCTAAGAGTGCTTCCCCCTCACCGACTTATTCGTAGTCGCCCAAGGACACTCTAACTTTGCACCAAGGGCGATTGCCAAGAGAACACGCGTGCGGCCCAGAATCGACCCCTCCTAGTGGGAGCTTGTCCCCAATGTAGGTCGGCTCGCCGGCCCAAGATTACAAGAATTGAGAGTCCCCGATTGGGAACGATGACAGTGTGAATAGGGGGATTTCCAATTGGAGGCACCTCATGAGTTGCACATGTTCCCTGAGGTGACACAGCCCGAGGTGGCGGGATCTTCTATGAGGGCGAACTTGCCCTCGGTGTCAAACACCGAGGTCTCTTCGTTCCGTGACGTTCAGCACTTGGAATTCTGATAGAGCTACTGCCTTACTTTTCTACCGATCCTTTGTTCATTCGAAGCTTGACTACGGATGAGAGTTTTATGCATCCGAAGCCGAGCGTGTATTGCGGGAGGTGGACTCAATCCACCACACCGGTCTCCGCCTTGCAACCAGTGCCTTTCGCACGACCACCATTGAGAGACTACTTGTCGATGCTTGGAAGATTCCTCTCGCTCGCTCTGCGCCGTGCAGGATGTACTAATCGCCTGTATGAGCGGGTCCATCACTTCACTCAGGCGCCAACGGCTCTCACTGCATCCGTAGTCGATATCGACGGTGTCTATCACACCGAGATACCCCAGTGATACCCTAAGCCCAAAGTAGGGCTAGGAAACTCCCTTTTGGAGCTCGTTGTAGCTCTTGAGCCGGTAGCTCCTCTGCTCCAAAGCTTCTACAGCGCCTGAGTATTGAGTTCGGCCCTTTGGAGCACACTTCTTGTCACGCGGGATCCGTGAATCCAAGTCCCAAGAAGAGGTCAACCTCCCCGGCTCCTTCCCTCTGTTTAAAGTCCGAGGGGTTCTAACAAACGCTTCGTCTGTCTTAAGGACTAGCTGGTTGCAATACCCTGTTCGTTCCTGGAGATAACGAGTCGTATCCGGTTCAGAGACCGGATTGTGATCTTTAGTGACTCACAAAGCATTGGAATTTCCACACCCAATGGTTTGCGGTATCCGTGACACCACGGTTGCTGCGAGACGGGTGGATATCGAGATTATCTTCTGGATTCCTAGATGTGGGAATGGCGTGGAATGTTCGCGACGACGATGGCGTCAAATAGTCCATGAAAAGTCCCTACCAGACCAGCATTTCTCTCTTCCTCACACCGACTACTTGACAGGTATTAAGGCAGCCCGTGCCTGGCAAAGAAGATGGAAGACACCGAGACCACCTAGTGTTGCGTGTCATTACGCCGCTACTGTTCCCATGCACCAACCCCCTAATGACGCGACGGCTTCAGATTGATTCCTGTTGTCTTCCAATTTGGGCAGACGACGCTGGCCAAGTATTTTACAGCTCTGACCAAGTAACTCTATCGCTAGCCAGGCATCTACAGTGCTGGTCAGGTGTTTACAATGCGAGCTAGGTATCTCCATTGCAAGCCAGGTATCTACATAGCTATCCAGGTATCTACAGTGAGGTGACAAGTATTTGGACACTTAAATTTTAAATATTTCTGCAATTTCTTGTGTTTTCTTCTAGTTATAAAACTTAAGGAAATTCACTAAACATATATTCAACAGAAGAAACGCACATGAGCCAGATTTTCTTTGTATCTAACAACAATTGCTGATAAACAAAATTGAGCAGGTTGCAAAAGTACTCAACCACTGTAATAACATTCTATAAATTGTTATTAAACAGAAGAAATCTTAGAAATTCGATAAAGGGTAAGATTGAAGATTCGATAAATCTCAAGAAACAAAGATGATGTAAAATGTCTAATATTAATACTGTCATTTATTGATAATGATCCATGGAAGAAAGACATTTGCTTTGAGCAATGCCGAAGGTCAAAGAAGTTTCTCAAGCTTTTCGACAGCAAATAATTCAAATTCTCTCAGATGGATTATCTTTTAGGACCATTTATGAACGAGTTGAAGTTATTCATGCAAATGATCGGTCTCGAGGTTACAACTTCGAAAGCTAAAGAATAATCTATGATTACTTTGAAAGATCTACAAAGTAATCTGGAATTGTCATGGATTATAGTGAGTAAAAGAAACGATTAGTAGAGTGCCTGATCCTAATAATCTACATGCTCTCACTCCTGGCAAAACTCGATCTCTTAATATAAAAAGACGTAACGAACCATTTAAAGTTTGCATCTTGAAAAGGGAAGTGAATTTTTTTAACAATGTGTTATGGTCAGATAAACCTAAAATAGAACTTTTCGACCCAAATGATGCTCGTCACATTTGGAGGGAATAAGGAACTGACTATTATCCTAAGCACACCATCCCAACCGTAATATTCGGAGGTGGTAGTCTCATGGTTTCAGGATGCCTTACTGCAGAAGGCACAGAATGAGGAAAATGGATGGTGCCACGTATCGAAAAATATTGGAGGAAAAGCTTCTCCCAAGTGCGAAAGATTCTTTGGCCGACTTCAATGGGTATTTCACGGCCAGATTAACTCAAGAATGGTTTAAGAAGAGAGAATTAAACTTCCTTCCTTGGTCAAGATCTCAACCTTTTGATCCTTTGCATCGAATCTACAGGCTGCAATACGAAAGAGAACATTACCTCTTTGAGTGAGATTTGCTGCGCAGAAGAGTGGAACAAAATATCAAGAAATGATTTTGAAAAGCTAACATCAGCTTATGAGAATCGTCTTCGTGCTGGTATTGCAAACAAAGGCTATGCACGGAATATTAAATGACTGAAATTATTATTGCTTTAATACTTTTGTCACCTGCTAAATATTCATTAATAGTAATTGTTGTTATACATATACAAAGAAAATCTCTTACGTGCATCTATTCCGCTAGTTTCATGAAAATCATATCAAAGCACGAAATATTCCAGAAATATTGAAAATTACAAATACTTCTGACCTCATTGTACATATCTAGCCATGTATCTACGTCTCTAGCCATGTATCTACCTCTATAGTCATGTATCTACATCTCCAGGCATATCTCTGCATTCTAAGGCATATCTTTGCATCCATATTTATATATTTACATATATTGCCATTATCTACATATCTAGCCATATCTCTAGCTAAATCTCTATCTATATTTTGGAACAAGGCCATGTGTCTGCAATTCTCGTCATATCTATACATTTCTATCTATATCTTTGCATCTCTAGCCAAGTCTATATTTGTAGACATATGTCTTTCTACTTATAATTCTACACTTTCTTTTTCCTCGCATAGTGAAATGTTTTATTGTTTTTCTTAACTTACTCGGACTTTGAAATTCTGTAAATTCTTCTTTTTTTATCTATTCATTCACTTAGTCTCATCCTTCTCTCCACTAACTATCTTTATCATTGATTGCCACTACTACTTCTTGGTTAACACACATTTCTTTTATCTCAATCTCTAGATATATATATATATATATATATATATATATATATATATATATATATATATATAAATATATATATATTTGTGTGTATTCACCTAGATTTCTTCTACAAAGCTTGAGTCTTATATTCAGTAAGAAGGGCAAAACGAAGAAGGTGGGTCCCATCTTTAAGTCCAACGTTTCGGGTTATTACAAAACCCATCTTCAGGAGCTAAAAACAAATTCTAAATGAGTAATCTAAGCCTAAAAACATAAATAACAGCCCAAGTTCAAAGTTAAAAACCACAGATCAGAGAAAATCACAAAAACGACGTTAAAAATATAAAATGAACGTTACGTTAATGAACAAACGAAATAGCGAGGTAAAGAACAGCAAAATAATTGTAAAGAGATACTATTAATTAAGGACAAACAAAGTAAACGTAATATTACAAAATTAAACAATTGAAATGGAAAAATAGAGAATTGGATACAAACTAAAGGTAAAACTAAAATATAGACACTGAAACATTACCTTACATGGTCGGATCACAATGACGAGTGAAAACAGGAAGGAATTCAAACAATGAATACAGCTTGGTTAAGTTATAAACAGAGGAAAGGATGACGTGTCCTCATTTAAATTTGGGTGGTTGTATTTAATACAGAGTGATTCTTTAATGCGGAGAGATGAAATAGATTTAGAAAATTTTAAGACAGAAAAATCATTTAAGGACACGTCTGTTTTACAATCAATATAGCATGTATGTTTCCATGTGAGAACAAAAACGCGACTGAAGAGTACGTACTGTGCTTCCTATATAGGTCCCCAACTTACAGCTAGGGCAAAAGATACTTTCACTCAAGAACTTGAGATTAATAATATGTTGCCATTTCTAGATATTAATGTCTCTCGTACCCCTTCCGGCATTCAAACGTGTGTTTTTAGAAAACCAACTTTCACAGGGCAGGGTTTAAATTTCTTTAGTTTCTGTGATTTAACATACAAGATTGGCGCCATTAAAACACTCCTCTTCAGAGGTTTTAATTTGTCTTCCACCTTTTTTTAGTATGGATTTTGAATTCAATTTTTTAAAAGAATACTTTGTAACCCCTCCACTTATTTTAATGTCCCAAAGGAAATCAGGTATGTCTTGTTACCAGACATCAGCCCTTGTAATGACCTTCTCCGAAAACGTTTAATTTCCATTTTTAAGAAATTTTATTGTCAAATTAATTTTAAACTTATATTCATTAATAACAAAAATATTGGTAATTTCTTTAAAGTGAAGGACAGTATTCCCACGCCGTTTAGTTCGTGCATTGTATATAAATTCATTTGCCCTAGCTGTAAGTTGGGGACCTATATAGGAAGCACAGTACGTACTCTTCAGTCGCGTCTTTGTTTTCACATGGGAATTAGCCATAAAACCGGTAGAACATTAAGTAACAAAGAGTTTTCTTCCATCAGGAAACATGCTATTGATTGTAAAACAGACGCGTCCTTAAATGATTTTTCTGTCTTAAAATTTTCTAAATCTATTTCATCTCTCCGCATTAAAGAATCACCCTGTATTAAATACAACCACCCAAATTTAAATGAGGACTCATCATCCTTTCCTCTGTTTATAACTTAACCAAGCTGTATTCATTGTTTGAATTCCTTCCTGTTTTCACTCGTCATTGTGATCCGACCATGTAAGGTAATGTTTCAGTGTCTATATTTTAGTTTTACCTTTAGTTTGTATCCAATTCTCTATTTTTCCATTTCAATTGTTTAATTTTGTAATATTACGTTTACTTTGTTTGTCCTTAATTAATAGTATCTCTTTACAAATATTTTGCTGTTCTTTACCTCACTATTTCGTTTGTTCATTAACGTAACGTTCATTTTATATTTTTAACGTCGTTTTTGTGATTTTCTCTTATATGTAGTTTTTAACTTTGAACTTGGGCTGTTATTTATGTTTTTAGGCTTAGATTACTCATTTAGAATTTGTTTTTAGCTCCTGAAGATGGGTTTTGTAATAACCCGAAACGTTGGACTTCTTCGTTTTGTCCTTCTTACTGAATATATATATATATAATAAAATTATGGTGGTCCTTATCTTATATATAGGGTGAAAATTTAGACTTGTATTTTTATTTTCTCCCAACCCTCATTTTTGTTCCTTTTCTCATTAATATCATTGCTGCAAAATCTTTTAGGGATCAAGTGATATTTAGAGGTTGCACATCAATCATAAAGTTATACTAAATAATCAATATTTTCTGTTGTAATCGATCAATCATGATCTATTAGTTATAGCTTTTACACTATTTACAAATTCTATAATCATATGTTTTACGTTTCAATAATTATTATGCGAGTTTTAGCCACAGATAATTAAGTAATTTCAAGATTTGATAGTAAATCTTTTCCTCTTGGCAAATTAATTAAAATTCCATTAAATGTTTTATTATCTGTGTTATCAGGGTACGGGACGTGGACCCAACTCTCATGTACCCCACCAACCTCTTTCCCCAACCTCCACCCCTTAGAAAAAGGTTTGTATGTGATTTATTTAATTTAATGTTGCCCTAGCAGTGTAGATTTACCGGCTATCTGGAAACTGTTTACAATGTTCTGCAACAACCTGGAGGAGGGATTGTAGTTGTTTCTCATCTTTGGTTAGGTATCTCTTGTACTCTGCATTGTCATTAGTTACTTTAATTCCTTGAACTATGTTCTTTGCTCTTTTATAGTCATCTCTTGTGCTCTACAAGTCTGGTGGTTCACAAAGACATCCAGTTAGAAGATTCATTTTATTGAAGAATGACATACGAGGGGCGGTCAATAAGTTTTGCAATTCGGATATAAGGAAACGAGATATGAGGAAAAGTGTTTTATTATTTTTCAATATAACTAACCTCGACTTCAATGCACTTGCGCCACTTGTCCCTGAGGCTTCGAATTCCCGACAACCAGAAATCTCCCGACTGCTGTTCAATCCACTCCTGGACGGCGAGCTGGACATCTTCATCGTCCCCAAACCGGCGTCCACGCAGTGCAGCCTTGCGCTGGCGGAATAAAAAGTAGTCGCTAGGGGCCAGATCTGGACTGTAGGGGGGGTGGTTGAGCTCCTCGAATCCGCACTCGCGCAGGGCAGCTTGTGCAACTCTGACCTTATGGACTTTAACGACGTTGAAGTCGATCATGGGGTGTGAGGTTTCTAGGGACCCAACGAGCACAGACCTTGGTCATGGCCAAATTGCCGTGGATGATGTTGATAACACTTCCATGTGATATTCCAAGTTCTCGCTCGATTTCTTCGACCTTCACCCGTCGATTTTCGAGGATCATCCTCTCCACACGGGCAACAGTGTCCTCGTTGGTCACGTCTGACGGGCGTCCTGGACGAAGGTCATCTTCAAGGGACTCACGACCATGGCGGAACTCCCTATTCTACCGAGAGCGAGCAATGGTTGCATAGGAAGGGGCGGTGTCGGTGTACACTGCAACCATACGTTCATGGATCTCTTTTGCATTCTTGCCTTCATTGGTCAAAAATTTGATCACTGCGCGGTGCTCAACCTTCTCCATTGTTGGAAAATTTGTGACTGACGATCTGCGATCAGCTACTGCTTCTTAAATAGACGAGGCAGGAGCGTGTGGCTGCAGGTTCTGACTTGTCATAACTTGTCCTAACACCCCAACAAACAGCCATCCCCCTTCCTCTGTTTTGCCCTACCGATTCGCAAAATTTATTGACCGCCCCTTGTAGTTCCTTTTGTTGCGAAGTCTTCTAATCTATAATTCTTGATTGTCTTAAGTCTGATTTCTGCTTTTTTGGATGTTTTTTCAATTGTAGACCTCTCATTCATAGCTTTTACTATCAAACTTTTTGTAGTGGATGGAACAAGAATATCGAACAGACTCATTGCAACAAGTTCTTCTGACAAATACCATAAGTGTGAGCTGAACTTCTCCAGTGTGGCCTTGAGATTTCTTCGTCAATATTGCAGTAATCATGCAGGGCTTTTAGAAGCTCTTAAGTCATTTCGGGGAGCTGACAATGGAATTGAAGCCTCGATCCAATACTTGACAAATACAGTCGATACAAAAACAGACATCTTCGCAAACTCTGCTCCTCTTTTTGAGTTAGCTTGAATTGCCCCCTGAACATCCATATTTTCAGTGAGTATATTTCCTTTGACATCCACCTTGCATGATGCATTGCTCCAGGACGATTAAAATCAACTCCTCTTGGTGGAGTGCCACCACGGGAAATCAAAGAAAGCTTTAGCAACTCCCTGTAGTCATCTCTCAGATCTTTCATTTCTTCCATTGACTTTTCTGCCCACAAAATCACGTCAGATTTAGAATTTTGAATTATTAGGGCAACATCTTCATGATCAGCACCAGATTCAAATTTATCTTTATCAATTGTGTCCCATTTTGCCTGAAAACGTTTAAACAGCATCTCATCTGGACCTCTTGTTGATTTAGTTAGTATTTTAAACGCAGCTTTGGCTACCAATTCCAACACATGATGTCTGCAGGCAAAGTACAGGAGGTTATTTTCTAACATTTTTTTCTATATGCGTACATGCGCCATTAATACGACCTGTGTTGGATGCTGTTGTATTAAATACCATGGAAACTACTTTATCAACCAGATTCCAGTCTTCTAAAGCATCAACAACTGCCTTTGCTTGTTCTTTTCCAGTGCCATTTGGGACTTTTTGAACTTTGATGAGTTGGCTAACTCCTTTGCCTGAAACAAGGATGGGAAGGTGATCAACATGTTTGAGAGATATCAAGTCTTACATTAGCTTGCCATCCCAATGTACACTCATTGGCATGTCACTAGAAAATTCAGCTTTTAATTTTAAAGCGAGGTTTTTCCTTTCTAACTGCCTCTGATGCCGGATGGAGGAACGATTAATAATTAAATTTTCAATATTCTGCCCAAAAGCTTTAGAAGCCTCAACAAGTAAACAAGTAATGAAGTTACCTTGGGGTCTAATACTTTTGCCCTATCCAGAGCTGCAGCAAGGGATGGCGTTATAATATTCTTAGTTGTCCTTTTACGTTTAGAAGGTCTAGTGGTCGCTTCAGCAATAGCCTTTGAGTCCTTTTCATTGTCAGAAGGCCCAGCAGTGGTTACTGTATACTTGTATACTCAAAATCAATTACACACTTATTCACTACTACTTCCTGTACTGGATGACTCCAATTTAACAGTCTGAAAAATAGTTGCTGCTGCCCGATCAGATCTAAGCTTCCTTTTATCTTTTAGTTTCTTTTGTTTTGCTGCTCTTTTTTCTTTGATAGCTAAAGAAATATCAATTGAACCTAAAGTTCCTCTCCTGCCTGGTTCTCTTTGAGCAATAAGAAAATCTGTCTTCTGTATTTTGTATGGTTGATAAGGCATCTGCAGTAGCAATATTAAACAAATCTTTTAAACTCTTCTCAAAACTCTCTTCTTTCTGTACTTGGCAACGTGATCTACGCTTCCTTCCCTTTTTCAACTGCTGATATTTTGCATAAAATTCCTGAACTTTAGCAATAGAATGATCTTTTCTTATGATTGGGATGCGTGCCTTTTCCCAAAACTCTGTCACTTTGTTCACTACTACATCTGCACTAGAGCCAATAGTTAGTTTCTTATCTTAATGGTAGTCGAGGAAGTTGCTCAGCACTTCCCCTTTTGATGGAAGATGGATCTTGTGAGCTTTTCTCTAGCACTAACAATAAATATGTCACTTGTTTTTAGTGGCATGAGGACACTTTCAAAGTAAAGAACACACTAAACTAATATCTTATGTGATGCTAATAAGAGTCAATTCTTAGAGTTCAAGAAGCAAGTAGCTGATTTACTCAGAGGTAGAGGTCAGAACAACACACATCCTACCTCACACAGTACACAGCACACACTGAGATGTGAGAGGAGTACTTACGGTAAAGTGTAATGACTACTCGGCATCATTGGCATCAACCACCACTGAGTACCAGTGTTACCAATGGTAAATATTGATAGGGTAAGATCTGCACAGACACTCAAGTTTCTTTTCGGGTTTATTGGGACTGCAAATGAACTGAAATAAGTCTGTATCAAAGTAACTATAGATGATTCTGAAAGAAAAATGCCGACTTTGTAAAAAAATGTGTAAAATGTAGAAATTTCAGTGTCAATGTGCAACCTCTAAATATTTCTCAAATTTTCTCTCATTTTGTAATACATTATTTGGTACCCAAAGGAACATTTTAGGCGTATGGGGGCACAGTTTATCACTAAAATTTTTTTAAGGACCACCCTAAATTTATATATATATATATATATATATATATATATATATATATATATATATATATATATATATATACGTGTACTTTTATGGCGCATATATACATGCTTATACATTTCGGTACACACCCGTATAGTCCCAAATAAAATCTTGGTGCAACCTATTTTTGGTTCCTGCTCTCTCATAGTTTTTTTCGGCTTCGGTCACTTTCTAACTGTGTTTTTTCTTATCCAAATTCAGCTTGCCCAGGATTCCAATTAACGAAAGGTAAGAGCATTTTGGCCGCTTATTTTCAAGTTGTTTTTCCGCCTAATATTTGGAGTGACTCTTAACTCTTACATCTTTTGAGCTTATCCCAGTTAGTGGCTTTCACATTACCTACCCCTTATTAATTATCCTTTATTTGGGGGAGGGCTATTTTTTCGCCATTTTATCGATTTTTGCTAGTGGTTGTGAAGGCAACATTTGCCATATTTTTGGTCGCCTCAAACATCGCGACATTGTATATCTGTACTCGTTTGTTTTACTATTTGCCACCCTTATTTTTTAGCTCTCAAGAGTTCCGTAACTATATCGATCTTTTTAATATATTTTTGAGCCCTCATAGTGTATACAGAAATCTTTAGCAATTTACTATAATTGCGTTCACCGCGGAATACGAATGTTATTTTTTAACTTGATATCCAAGAGTTTGTATCGCTTCTTTATTTTTAATAAGTGACTATTTTTCATTATTCAATCTCGTTATTGTTGGTAAATGTGTCTTTCAACAGCACTCGAACTAATTTGTTTTCCATGTTTTCTTTTTTACCTTATCCCTTTGATTAATTGCATAGCACTGGTGTCAGAGTACGAGAAAATACGTCCCGTAGTTATTAGTTTAGTATTTTTTTCTGTTACATCCTGATAAAGAAAACTCAAAGTCCTCCAAACGTCGAGATTTTCCATATGATACAAAAATATGTAGATAGACTAAATAGATAATAAGATAAGAAGAGATGAGGGAAATTTGGGTGTTTCGAAGTTTTTAAAGATGACGTAATCATTGGTAGCATTTGTCCTATCGGTTATTAATAGTCTAATTCATTATCCTCTCTAGTCGAGCTTCGGTTGTAAGAGGACGCATCATCAGCGGGCGTGGATCTGGTCTTGTGGGCGTCAGGGTGTCGCATTTCCGCCCAAAGGACACTGGATTTACATTGTCTCGTCACGGTGGATGGTTTGACCTGATGGTCAATGGAGGTGGAGCAGTTAAACTTCACTTTGGAAAATCACAGTTTCTGCCACTTACTAAAACTGTCTGGGTTCCTTGGAATGAGGTAAGTAAGGCTTTTCGTGAAGTGATCTTCACACTTATCTCCACCACGATTCTCAATTTCCTCGATAGATTTAAACCTTTTGGTGGGCTCCAGCGTACCGGGGTTGCCACCGTAGAGGCGAGAAAAATGCCGGATTCTTAGCTGCTCTCAACAGTTCGTTCAATGCATACGTTTAGTATGGTGAGCGCTGATATCAGGCGATGTGTTTTCATGGCCGCCCAGTTTTCAGCACCCCGTCCGTTCCCAGCTTAGCCCCTCCTCCTCCTTCCGCAAACTTCTACTTTCCGCCATTCTGCGCCGACTCTCATCTCCCTCACCGCAGAGGGGTACACTGTGTAGCCTGTTACACTTAGTACCTGGAGGAGGCACACATCCATAGGTGGGCGCGATAACCTTTAAATCGATAATCGATAAATCCAAAATTATAATACAATATTGATTATTGACTATATATAGCGTTATTTTATAATACAATAGTAAAAATATTTGAATAATGTTTCTTAGTTTCTTACCTGGTGAGGCTCTCCTTCATCTCCTCATAGGTTTTGAGGATCCTCCTCACAGCTCAGACCTACATATTTCTGCCTCCAAGGCACGCGCGGCTCGCCCCTGTGCTAAACTGGAACCAAAAACTAAACTGAAATTATCGATTATCGCTAGTTTTGAACCAAAAGTATCGGCGATACCGATTAATCGATAACGCGGCAAAAAATATCGGATAACCCGATATCGTTATCGCGATAACGCCCACCTATGCGCACATCCTCTCAACCTGAGTATAAATTAGGGAAGCCCCGTCACTGGGTTGACTTAAGCTGTCAGCCGGAGCAAGTCTTGTGCTTCCTCTTCAATGCCTTTCAGTATTATTAATTCTACGAATATCCTCTCGTTCCTCTGTCTAAGCTTAAGGACCTGACCAGCTACTTCATGCCACGTTAGAAGAGAGGCTTTGGAGACAATATAAATAACGCTCTTTAATGCCCGCATGTCACAAAAAGACCAGGAATTGAGGAGTCATGGGCGTTGGGGCTCGATTACTGTGATGACGAGACTCAGTGCCTCGTCCGGCACCAGCTTAGCTTAGCTTCTCTTGCCTCTTGCGCTAACCCCTAATCTCCGTCTCCTGTACTAACTCTCCCTCATTGTAATCCTGCCCTTGCGTTGTCCCTTTACACTCACCTTTTATCTGCCCTTTTGTTGGCCCCTTCTTCTACTGCCCATAGACATCCCCAATCGCGACCCAGCGCTCATTTAGATCACGGAACCGAACACAGCTATGACAAGATGTAAGGCGTGGTGACCCTAACCGCTCAGAAGCCGGTCACTAAGCCAGATCCGTAATCCTGCCCTTGAGCGACTCCTCCTTTCCAGCGTTAGTCCCCCCTTTATTTGAACATGGAACTGCCGAAAGAGCAAACAGGTGGGCCAATATTAATCACTCCCAGTAAGAGCGTCTCGATAGGGCCAACCCCTTTAAGGGATGACAGGGCCCGTCGGCCTGTGCGCCTCAAAAGTCCTGTTAGGGTGCATATCGAATTTACAGGGGGTCACTTGTGACAGACAAGACCTCCTCCATTTCAAGGATCTTGCTGACGCCGGTCCAACTGGCCTAAGGGCTCCTGCCGGCGGAGGAGAGTAGGTTCATTCCCCGCTCTCCTCTCATAAAAAGAAACGAAACAGAAAAAAAAGAGAAAAAGGACTCGGTTCTCCTATCCCTCCGCGGGAGCCATGGAAACGGACAGTTCACCTGCCGTTTCGCTTAGCCACCAAGCCAAGATCGGCACGTCCGGCCCTGGTGCTCCCCTGGGTTGGGAGTCCCTGACTAAGACCAAAATTACAATTGAAATTGCGCAGAGCGGAGCCTTGATTACTTTGGGGCCCCTAATTCATAGGTTACCTGACGATTTCGAGCCCGCTGACTTCAAACGATTCCTCGTTATTTGCTCCACTGATCGAAGCATGTTGGCCAAGAGAAACATGATCCCTCAGAAGAGAGCTCTAGCTAGCGTGATTGGTAAAGAACCGAAGATGACCCGTTTAACGGACAGGAGCCTTCATGCGAATGCGTCCGATCCATCCGAGGCGGCCATTATTATTGCCTTCAGCACACTTGATGGCACCCCAGTGAGTGTGACGCCGCACTCTATCATGAAATTCGTAAAAGGAATTGTTTATGTCGGGTAACTCGTGGACTACTCTATAGATCGCCGACCTAGGAGCGGTCAAAGTCGAACGTGTGATGAAAAAACACGAATGGCATCGAAACCCGCCCCTACACTCTTCGTCACGTTCGACTGTGACAAGCTCCCTGAGTCGGTTGGTATCGATCCCTGGTAAAGTCATTCGTGCAACTACTGCCAACGCTTCAGCCATACGAATCGCTCCTGTAGGTGTGCAATATCGGGGTTACACGAAGTCTGTGTAAGTTGCTCAAAGATCGTACACGATAAGTCTAGATCGTGTGAGGACAAGTGTATCAATGGCGGAGAGCCACACCCCACTTCTTCAAAGCAATGTGATGCGTATCTCCTTGAGAAGGAAATCCTCTCCGTTCAGGGCCAGCAACGTCTCTCACTTCGCGAGGCTACCGATTGGTCCTGGTTCGCTCGATGCTGCCTGGGACCTCTTATGTCTGAATGTTAAGAAAGATACCTGCTCCTGGCTCCACCAGGCCTACGAGGACGGTCGTTCCTGAGCCCATTCGAAACCATTCTGCAGTTTATACCCACGCCAAGTGACCCCGTGGTAGAGCTGGTGGCATAAAGGGTTCACACCCAACCCCGGCTAAGATCAGTGCTCCTTCCCCTTCCATCAGCGTCACTGTTTTCCCTAAGGCAAAGCGGCCGCGCGCCTCCACCGAGTCTTTATATTCACAGGAGGTAACACCCCTGAAGTTGGTCGTGAGGCCATCTTCCGGGGTTCCTAAAGTTGCCTGCCGAAAGGAGGACAACACTAAAGGAACTTCGGCTTCTACACCCACACCGAGTGCTATGCTGGGTGACTCGCAGGCGGAGTTTTTCCTCCGGAAAGCGTACGGCCATTAGTGTGAGGGTCTTCTCTTCGAAGAGGGCCCCGCCTCTCCTCCGAGCTAGGCCTGGCGAGCATATTCATTCAATGTAATTGCCGCGGACTCCAGGGCAAATGGGAGTAGCAGCGGAGGTTCCCATTTGCTATATTTTTTTCAGGAGACCATGCTGGGCGCGTGCTCCCTGCCCACCCTCCCGGCATATAAGGGTTTTTCGACACCACTACCACGGGATGGAGGCAGGGAAGGACAGGAGGATGCGCCATTTACACCCGGCATAATCTTCGTTTTTCTCTTTGCTTTAGATCCCTAATTTCAGGCAGTAGTCGTGCAGCTGCAACTGGATAGGAAGTATACTGTTATTTCTGCCTACATTCCACAGTAAGCCGAGTTCGACGCGAGGGAATTCCGCCGCTGCGTGGCACGGTTGCCCTGGCCCTTTTTCTTGTTCGAAGAGTACTCGATCAATCCGAGGTGTCAGGTCCTTGACGAGCTGGAGATAGCTGTTCTAAATTTGGATGAGTTTACGCATCACTGCATAAGAACCGCTTCATTTTCCTGTCTCAATCTATATTTGTGCTCTACAGATGCACAGCCTGAGTTTAGGTGCGGGGTAGTCAATGACCTCCATGGTAGTACTGATTAATATCACTTTCTGGGCCGCTGCCTCCTGAGAACCTCCCCCTCTCGTGCTTGGCTGGAGCGGTGGTCCTCATTTCAGGAAATGACTTATTTCTCTGTCTCAGTCCAGGAGTTAAGGTCGGTAGATGAGGCCGCTGAGTTCTTCTTCGGCAACCTCATCGCCATGGGGGTAACTACTATTCCTAGAACGTCTTTGCGTTTTGCACGCCTACCGCTTCCGTGGTGGACATCCGAGTTTGGTGCTGCCCTCAATCAGAAGCGTTAAGCCTGAATGCGCTATAAGCGCCGCCCGAACGATTTCACTGTCGGTGATTTTTGTCGAGCTACGGATAGATTCTGATATGTTTCGAAGCACGCCCACCGCTGTTCCTGGCGGCCATACGTGTCTTCACTTAACAGGAAGACTCTAACAGAGGTTTGGAAGCGTGTCAAAAGGATTCAGGGCAAGTTTTCAAAGGATCCCTTTCCGTTCTGCAGGAGATTGGGACCGTATTCTTGGAACCCTCGTCCATTGCAGAGTCTTCGCCACCGCTTTCTGCCCATTATCTAGCCGCATTGCTGCTTTGCTAGCATTCAATGCGCTTCGCGATCTCGCGGAAAACCGCCGACCGAACTTTACCTTCAGAGGCGGAGAATCCTTCAACGATAGGTTTACTTTGAGTGAGTTGCGTTCCGCTCTCGCTGCATGCGCGGACACCCCCCTGGTCCGGACGATGTCACGTAGCCATGTTTCGACACCTGGGTGAGCGAGGCATGGCATTTCTGTTAGATTTGTTCAACAGGATCTGGATAGTGGGTATCTTCTCAGACTCCTGCCGAATCGCTACTGTGCTCGCTTTTCGCAAACTGGCAGAAATCACTCTACTCTGACCGGTTTCCGCCCAATATCTCTAACCTTTTGCGTGTGCAAGTTGGTGGAGAAATTGGAAAATGTTAGATTTGCCTTTTTCTGGACAGCGGACGCCTCTGTCTTCTGCACAGTCAGGCTTCCGCAAGCTCCACTTTACGTCGGATGCTCTGCTCCGACTGGAAAATGCCGTCTGCGATGCCTTCCTTCGCAGACAGCACTACGCCACGGTGTCTTTCGATCTGGAGAAGGCCTTTTTTACCGCATGGCGATCCGGTATCATGGAGACTCTCCACACGATGGGAACGAGATGACTCCCAATGTTTATATCTGAATTTTTGCGAGATCGTCGATTCTGCGTACGGGTGGGGGGGAGCCCTATCCGCCCTAATGGAGTAGGAAGAGGGTGTCCCGCAAGGAAGTGTCCTCAGTGTCACACTCTTTGCCCTGAGCATCAGAGTCATCACCTCGGTGCTGCCGGAAGATGTTCTAGCTACGATCCGCCGTAAGGGGCGCTGCGATTTGCCTTCCTAGGAGCCGTGCTGACGGGACTCAGCGCCCCGTCTGGCCCCAGCTTATCCTCTTCTCCTTTCTGACAGCCTATGTTTTCACCCTACTTCCACACATTCCCTACAACCTCCCCCACAACTTTCTCTGGTCGGCTTTTAATTTCACAGGGTAGACGCCTACCAGCTTCCTCTCACCCAATTATCCCAGATTGGGCTGAAGGGGCAGTGGACAACGTCCCCTCACTCCTTAGCTCCGGTCTGGGGTGGTGGGTTTTTAACAACATGCTTCATCCCCACCCACAGCTTCCCACATCGCCTTTTTTCCTCCTTTCAATGTCAAGAGAGTTTACGCCGTGCTGATGGGCTGCCAGATCACCAGGCGGGAATGGCCCCTTGGGTAGCTCCACCGAAAAAATGGAGGTCCCCCCCCTGTGCTTTCTCAGGGGACCCTCCAAAACTCTTTGACTGGAGAGGAGGCTTACTTCTCTCCTAGGCCTACGGGTGTAAGGGACTTGCCCTCACCCCATTCTCTGGAGGTGCCCTTCTGTGACTCCCTTTCTCCAGCGGCAATTCCCCTTTTAATTTCTAAGGGGACTGCCAAGAAAGTAGCCAGGCGATCCTTAATTGCCCGCTCACGTTGGGAGCGGCCTGATAGGGTCAATTACCTTAAACGAGCAAGGGCTGACAGGGGGCCCGTCGGCCAGTGCCCCCTAACATCCTGCACTCATGCCTCAAGAGCCTACAGATGGTCACTATACGTGCCCCCTCTCTTCCTCGACGGATGCCGGTTCGCAGGCATTAGGTGAAGAAGGAACCCTGAATGGGATCTGTGATGTCTCCCGGGCGGAGGAGGGGATGGCCACATGGAGGCCCCCCTTAAGATGGACATCCCAGCCCCAGACAATAGGATCTTCCATGGGGTCGAACCCGGGCGCGGTGCCAAGCACAAAACCCTAGTCCTCCCCTATTTAAGCTCTACCTAAGACGGCTTGGGTCTCCGAGGCCTCACGAGAGGAGGGATATCCTCCCCCGGGTAGTGCCCCTGTAACTGTCAAAACCTCCATTTCACAGAAGGATCTTGCTGAGTCCGGCCCATTTGGCTTAAGGGCTTCTACGGCGCAGGAGAAAAACGGGTTAATTCCCCTCCCTCCTCTCCTAAAAAGAAAAAAACAAGAAAAAGACTCGGGGCTCCTCTCCTTCCGCGTTAGCCGCGGGGACGGATGGGTCTGCTGCCATTTCGGTAAGCAACCAAGCCAAGAGTGGCACGTCCGGCCTCTTTGCTCTCCCGGGTGGGAAGCCCCACTCTAAGACCAAATGTGAGCATTTCGAGAAGGTTTTCTGGCAGCACCTAGGCGATGCCATTAATGCTTAGGGCAAACAGTGTGACACTGAGGACACGCTCTTCCTGTTCCATTCTGATGGAGAGGGCTCGCCCCACCAGTACACGGAATAGACGATCTCGCAAAAATTCAGATATAAAGATTGGGAGGCGTCCCCTCGCCACTATCGTGTGCAGAGTCTCCATGATACCATATCGCTATGCAGTATCATAGGCCTTCTCCAGATCGAAAAACACCGCGATGTACCGTTTCCTTGGTCTTGTATATGACCGACGCCTTACTTGGGAGGCTCATATTTGCAGCCTTAGGGTCTCTAATACTCGCGCCATGGACATTCTTCCTTTCGTGACTTTCAGCGCCTGGGGCGCTGATAGGGCTACTGCCTTACTTTTTTATCGATCCTTTGTTCGTTCGAAGCTCGACTACGGATGCGAGTTTTATGCATCCGCAGCCGAGCGTGTATTGCAGAATGTGGACTCGATCCACCACACCGGCCTTCGCCTGACGATTTGTACTTTCCGCACATCCCCTATTGAGAGCCTACTTGTCGATGTTGGGGAGATGCCACTCGCTCTGCGCCGTGCACAGTGAAATATGTGCCTGTACGCGCGTGCCCGGTGCGCCTCCCTCAGTCGCCCAAAACTCTCAATGTATCCGCAGCTGATCTCGACGGGGCCTATGCCGCCGAACCACGCCAGTCATACCCTAAGCCCTTTGGATTTAGCTCTGGAAAACTCCTTCGACAGCTCGGAATAGCTCCCAGGGAGGTGGCGTTCCTGTTCTTTCCTGGTTCCTTGGTCGCCACGCCTCTGCTCCCGAAGCTTCTACATCACCGGGAGTATTGCGTTCGGCCTTTTTAGAGCACACTTCGTGTCACGCTGGAACCGTGTCAGTGTCAAGAGTGAGTTGGTTTCCACGCCGTATCCCCTATGTTTGAAGTCAGCGGGGCTCTGCCAGGCGCTGTGTCGATCTTCATGGCCGAGCTGGTTGCAATGCACCGCTCGGTATGGGAGATAACGCGACGTGTGCACGGTTTGGAAACCGGATTGTGATTTATAGCGACTCACAAAGCGCCCTTAGTGCTCTCTGTGCATTGGAATCTCCGCATCCTCTGATTTGCGATATCCGTGTCTCCACAGTTTTGGCAAACCCGGCGGATGTCGAGATTATCTTCTGCCTGGTTCCTGGACATGTTTGAATTGCGGGGAATGAGGGTGCCAAAGAGTCCGCGAGGTCTGGGCGACTAGACCAGCGTTCCACTCCTTCTCACACGGACTACATGGCAGAAATACGGGCTGTTTGACAAAGAAGATGGTAGATGGTCAAGGGGAACTTAAAGTTATGTGTCATTGCGCCGCGTCTGTTTACATGGACCTACCCCTAATGTCACGACGGCATCGGGTAGCTTTCTGTTGTTTCCGAATTGGACACACTCGCGGGACGCACCACCATTTGATGGAGCGCTCGCCTGCTCCTTACTGCAACGACTGCGTTGTCCCCCAGACTGTTCAGCACATTCTTGTTAAATGTCCCAGTCTGGGTGGTCTTCGCGCAAATTACCTGTCCCGGAGCGGGCTCACCACCGCTTGTCCCTTGTACTGGGGACTGGTTAGTGCACACCGAGTTGCGGACTATACGACTTTGTGGAGGAGGCTGGCCTCTCCAACTTACTTGACTCTTTGTTCTGGGTCGCCTGCTCCTGCGTCGGCGGGAGGCAGGCCTACCAACGATGCTGGAGTGCGCTTCCTTCTTGTTAGCCTTTTGCTCTATTTTGTTTCTACCTTTCATCTTTTTTTATCCCGTTTATTTGTTATTTTTTTTGTTTTTAATATAGCCTAGTCGTAGGATTTAGTGAGTACGGCGACTTATTCCCAAGTATGCAGTCGCCAGATGGGGCCCCTAAAAAATTAGTGCTCTCGGGTCATTGGAATCTCCGCATTTCCTGGTTCGCGATATCCGTGACGCCACTGTTTTGGCGAGCCGGGCGGATGTCGAGATTATTTTCTGCTGGGTTCCTGGACATGTTTGAATTGCTGGGAATGAGGGCGCCAAAGAGTCCCCGAGGACTCGGCGACCAGACCAGCGTTTCGCTCTTCTTCACACCGACTACATGGCAGGAATATGGGCTGCTTGGCAAAAGAGATGGTCAAGGGGAACTTAAAGTTACGTGCCATAGCGCCGCAACTCTTCCCATGGACCTTCCCCACAATGACGCGACGGCTTCAGCTTTCTTTCTGTCCTCTCCGACGTTGACACATTCGCGTGACGCACCGCCATTTGATGAAGCGCTCGCTATCGCCTTATTGCGTCAACTGTGTTGTCCCCCAGACTGTTCGGCACATTCTTGTTGAATGTCCAAGTCTGGGTGATCTTCGCGCACGCTACCGGTGCCGCGACGAGCAGCTTGGTCGCTAACGTTTTTCCCTTGTACTCGGGACGGGTTCTTGTACACAGTCTTGCGGACTATCAGACTTTTTGGAGGAGGCTAGCCTCTTCCATTTTTTTTTAACCATCTTTCTTGTTGGTCGCATGATTCTGCTCCGTGGGGACTTGGGGCCTCCCCGCGACGCCGGAACGTGCTTCCTTCTTAATCCTTCTGCTTTGTTTCATGTTTTTGTTGTTATTTTTTTGTTTTTTTGTCTTGTCTTGTTTTTCGGTTTGCTGTTTTTGACTTTTTATTTTAATGTATCTTTGTATTTGGCTTGTAATTAATTACGGCGCCTTATGCCCTTGTCGGCCGTCGCCAGATTGGCACTACAGAAATAAAATAATTCTACGTCGCAAAATAGGTGAATTTTATGATAATTGCCAAATTTGAAATATTGGTCGTCCTATTGTATTTTAGCCAAAACTGAAATGCATTTAGTCATCTGAAGAAAAATATTTTTAATTAATTAAATATATATAACGAGCAATAATTTATGTTCAAACTTAATCTTGACTGTTGACTGCAATAGGAAACAAACGTCAAAATTGGAGCAGTGAGTTACCTTTTCTTTGTATGATTGAATTATCTCCGAAATAGGAGGGATAACTAAATTACCTTTAAACGAAACGCTAATTGATTCGTAAATATTTTCCCCCTTAATAACATCAAACAAAAATAAGTTTGTATTTTTAAATGAAACTTCTATAAAGTCTTTTAACTGCTTGTAGTAAGTCTTTTCATTCTCTAAGTTCCAGAAAAATGTGTACCTAGGTCTCGTTTGGGACCAGCATCCATTAGTTCCTGCTTAAATTTTTAAAATGTGCTAAAAAATGTCTATTTTAAAAATATTTCTCATTTGTGTTGGATGTCGTGTAATCATTGTCAACCTGTTAATAGGAACGGTGTTTCTTCGTAAAATCTTTCTATATCACTGGACTGAGTGCGATTCTAATAATTCATGGACTCACTCTTCTGTTATTTCGTCAATATCAACCGTTATGTCTGTGCAACATTTTTTATTTGCGCAATCCCATAATATATATTTTCAGCCCTCTCTCATATTTTAGTGGGTCAGTTCAAGCCATCATTGGTGAATATATTCAATTGTATCTTTTAAGAACATAAGAACATAAGAAAAGAAGGAGACTGCAAAAGACCATTCATGGACTACACTTGGCAGCTCCTGTTCCAGTCAACACACAAAAGATTTCTTACCAGAGAAAAGTCATCAGATCTAATCTACAATATACATAAAATGCATCCAGAGGATTATGTCCATTTATGCAACCGCAAAATATAATCTCCCCACTCCTTAGAAAAATATATACATATGTACATAAAAAAAAGTCAGTCCCATCTAGCAGCCATATTGCTTCCATAAATCTGTCTGCTACCGCATCATCTGCTGTTGTCTTTTTGTTTTTATTTTTAGTTAATATATGCACAAATTTAGTATTTACACACCATTTCTTTATTGAACTATTCGCTCTGCTCGGGGTGACGGTATCAAAAAATGCTCACACTAATTGGACCCCGCTAATCAACCGGGAGTTGCCTGCATTGAAATTAATTACCCTGCGTTCATATTTTTGTAATTCTCTCATCTCTATTCCCCCATTGTAATCTTGTTGCACCAATTCTTATTTGTTCTATTCTATTTTAGCAATACACCAGCCAACAGAATATAGGTAAAAAAACAAGCAATGAACAAAATGTTAACTTCTCTTCCCAAAATAACAAAATATTTGTATGTGTTTCGGAATTTGAAAGTCATATTAACAGTTGTTTTGTGCCGCTATCAATCGCAGCAATCACAAACTTCTTAATCATTTCTTTTCCTCAGATTGTTGTTATAGACACGGTTGTCTTGACAACGGCAGAATTAGTGCCTCCTCCCCCATCAACTGCCTGCCCGGATCATAATTACATTTCGTTGAAGCCGGTTGTCTTAGCAACGTGGAAACACGGTTTCCAGGGAGGCTGCTCAGAGTGCTCCGCAATTCTGACGGAATCCCAAGTCTTGCAGGAATCGCTGCCGATCCCCGGAACTGGACTCTACCTTGTGTATCATTCGTCCAGGTAAAGGCACATTAGATGATAGGAAATAAATTGCCCTCTTGTAAATGCTTTTCTCTGAAAAGTAAATGTTATCCGTTCGATTTAACATATGACTGTATATTCCTTAACAAAATGACCCGATAGCAGAGTGAGTAGAACAGATTACCGCTTTACGCTATTTTGCCGCCTCAATAGGTAAAATAAGATTATTGAGTCTGTCCTAAGGGACAAGCGGTAGCGACCCCACTCGTCTCGGTACCGGAACAGATAACGTGCGCGAAGATCACCCAGACTGCGACATTCAACAAGAATATGCCTAACAGTTGGGTGGACAACGCATTCGTCGCAGTAAGGGTCAGGGGAGCGCTCCACCAAATGGCGGTGCATCCCCCGAAATCTAGTATTCCTAGATACCAGTTGAGCTTGTGCTGCTGAGCTTCGACAGTCATTGTACCCTGTGAAGAGCGATAAGCAAATCAAAGTTATTATTAATTCCTTGTTTCAGGGCCCTCGGATATGAATCTACAATTCAGCTTCAACTCACCCCATCTCTAATGCCTCAGACTTTAAGGAGAATTTACCTCAAAATTACCATTGAGGGCATTCTGTTCGAAAAGACCTTTGAAGCTGATACTGACATTAAGTTCACATATGCCTGGAACCGGCTTAATGTGTATAGGTGAGTTCATTGAGGCTGAACTTTTGAAGTGGAGAGAAAATTAAAGAGTTGAAAGAAATAAAATGAAACGGGAGTCGGGCATAGTTGTGGAAAGGGGATCGATAAGTGGAGTTCTTGTATGGAATTAGTGCAGGAGCAGTGCTAAAAGAGCTGTATTTACACGATGAATAATTGAGATCGTTGTTTTAACATATGAATGAAATTCATCTCTTTAACAATTAAAATACTCGACCTTTGTAACAAATATAAAACTTCTAAAAGCGTTTCTATATTTTCTATAGCTCTATTTGCATCACATTATTTCATTCATTTGCCTCCTAGCACTCATCTGGCTTCATCCATTCTCTTATCAACTGCATTTCAGACAAAGAGTGTACGGCGTCACGTGGGCTATCGTGCGTGTGGGCTATGCTTACAGCAACTGCGATCAAATCATTTGGGACACGCAATCAACGCAGGTCTCGGGACACGACATGAGTGTATCGGATATCGGCGGTTGGGATCTATCGATCCATCATCGTTATAACTTCCATGAAGGTAAAAATAATCGGATGAATATAGAGACGACAATTTCAAAGGGATTAAGGGAAAGTTTTAAGAGAGCTTCTGTTTCTAAACTTAACACTCCTCAGCTCACACGAGAAATAAAGGGGGGAAAAGGAGAATAATTTTTTAGCTTGTTGATAATATCAAAGCTAGCGATGTGTCATATTGCCCCAAATTGCAATTTCGGACATTCAATCAAACCTCCTCTAAAGTAAGTTCAAATTTCAAATAAGGTTTATTATTATTTTGAATGTATTTGTGCTTAGTAAGGACAGCAAATGCACTCAGTATGTGTGCGTGTGTGTATATATATATATATATATATATATATATATATATATATATATATATATATATATATATATATATATATACATATGTATTTATATATTTGAGGGAGAGGGGAAGAGAGCTTAATAGGTAATGGGGTTATCCTGTAAAACTTCAATTTAATTTGCTGGATAAACGAAAATAGGAAGAAGGAGAGATTCATTTGATTTGTATAACGTTTCAGGTTTTCATTTTACCCATCTTATGGTACTGGAATGTACAAATTAACAAAGAATAAGCTAAGCTTTAAAGTTTTAAACAGTTAACAAACTAAGGAACAATATAAAATTATGAATAAAGGTTGGGGAGTTTAGTTTATAAAACAAATTTAAAATGGAATATGGCTAAACTTTAGTTACATATCAAAAATTTACGTTTGGAAATTAAATAATTAAAAATTTGAAAAAGAGGAATGCAAAACCTTCACAATAAATAATGAGCGAACACTAACTTTTTTGGATACTTGTAAACGCAAAACTTGGAGGAAAGGCGTGTAAAAAGAACCTTAGAAAATGAAGAATTGGGTGGTTAATTATTATTTACAGCATAAGCAGAGGATGAGAAGATAGATCTGAATTAAGGGAAGGGGAAAGTAATTTGATATATATTGATATACATAGATTCATATAATCTTCATGATACCGGATCGCAAATGGTTTTCAACTTGTCTAGGGGGCTTCGACTTTTCAATTTATGGAATGAAGCCGCACTGGAGAAAACTCTTACTTGGAAAGAATTATCCTATAACTAATTCCCATCTGGGAACCGAGTATGGCCCTAAGCGAACGCACGGTACTGCCAATCTACTTCCCCTGATTACATCCTGGGCAATTAAATTTATAAATTGCGCGGCACTTTGCCTCGGGAAGGATTCGGTCCTTACAGTTAAAATATTGTCCTAAGCGGTTTTTATTTACAGAAATTAATTTAAAATTTGTATGGAAAAGGAAATTTTTTTTAAACATTGGTTTTTAAATATTGGCTTTAGAAACCCAATATCTGGTAACACTTTGTAGCGATTATCTTTGGGAACGGTTGGAAAGTTAATTTTAGGATGGTGAATATTTTAAGAAATTTCACTGTGTTATTTCCAACAAGAGGAATAGAAACTAGTTCCGATTAAAAAAACAACAAAAAATTTAGCACTTCATGAAATCCATTGTAGGAGGAACAAATGTTATAGGCACGAAAAATGAACGTTTTTATAGAACCTATTTTGTAAGAAAAATCACAAAACTGGAAAAATTAAGACCTTTGCCTGTAAAGGTTGGCATGCGATACACTTTAGTCTCAAACCCTGTGGAAAAGTGGGAGATCTGGATGTCCAAAGAATGAGAGTGAATCGTTGCCTTCTTTTTCGCATGTAAACTTAATGTTAGGATGGACATTTTTTGCATGTTACACGAATCTGTCTCAAGAACCCTCGGAATTAAAAAGGTATTTATCATTTTTAAAGTGTCTGTAGAGAATAAGCTTTATGTTCCTCGTTGATGGTTAAATAATTTCTTCTCAAACCAGGCCATGAAGATGTCAGCAAAGACAGGGCCCAAAGGGCTGCTCATACCTACCCCATATGTTTGGTAATATTTATTACCAAACGTAAAATAGTTGTATTTGATCGATAACTTAATTAGTTCTTTAAATACTGAAACAGAGTTGGAGGTGGACATCCAGATCTCCCATTCCTCCACAGGGTTCGAGACTAAAGTGTATAGCAAGCTAACCTTTACAGGCCAAGGTCTTAATTTTTCCAGTTTTTGTGATTTTCTTATAAAATAGGTTCTATAAAAACGTTTTTGTAATGACCAGCGGTGTGTGAAACGGCTTTCACGTAAACAAAAAGATTTGTACGTTTTTCTATAAATTGACAAAAGAAACGAAATCGCAAGGACATTTTTGGTTGCCTGATACATTGTGTGAAATTCGATGGAGTAGGGATCAATTTCGTTAAGAAGCTCGCTTCTCGTTTTTCTTGGCGGACATACGTATCTTCACTCAAAGGATGTAGTCCTTGTTTAGAGGTTGTAATTATGTCAAAAGGATTCTATGTATGTTTTCATGCGACCTTCCACCTGTTGCCGGAATCATTCGCAATAACTTTCTCTGCATTCTCTAGTAAGTTAAGAATGATGCTGTTGTTATGTTGAAGCGCACGGGTTTCAGTTTTCGCTGCGCTAGAAGACACTATAAAATGTTAAAAATATCAGTTTTCACTGTCTAAGACTAAGATGAGTCATTTCTGGCCTCCTCTGAATGGGGTTCGCCTACATGTGGTTGAGTCGCAATTTCCTTGGCCTTGATTTCGACCATCGCATCAATTAAAAGGTCCGCACATTTGCTGCCTCAGGTTCTGGTGTAGCCGCGCCATCGAAATTCTTCGTTCTGTAACGTAGGGCACGTATTGTGCTGATAGGTCCACCTTTTTATTTTTCTACCAGTCTTGTTCGGTCAAAATTCGACCATGGTTCTGAGATCTATTCCTCTACTTCTACTGCGATGTTAGATTCAATCCACCAAACTGTTGTACGTTTGGTGTCTGGTGCTTTCAGCATGTCCCTGTCGGCTGGTTGACATTAGGGAAATGTCGCTCAATTTGCGTCATGTGCTTGTATGCGCAAGAGTGGACTCTTACCCGAGTCCTTGGCTCCTCTTCTTTCATATGTAGCCGACCTTGTCTCTGCCTATGCCAATTAAGGGTGTTACAGTCAGTGGCTATCCCCTTATTGGTCGCTGCTATGATGGAACTTGGATAGCATACATGCTGACAAATTATATCATTCAAATGTACTTCTTGTTTATTAGTATTTTCCCACAATTTGTAAAAAATTTCCTTTGTACTCTTTCCCCAAATTTTACCAAATCAATTTTTACAAAAATGGGGAAAATTGCTTTCTCTAATGATATTCCGGAAGGCATATAACCTAAATGGATCAAAAGTACCTATATATTTATCATAGCGTGAAGTTGTTACTCCATGGATAGGGATATCAGTATGGAAAATGTCTTCACGGTACTAAACCCCGGAAAGGAGATCCATATTAGTACTTTTGAGTATTTGATCTTATTGCCTTTGCTTCTAGAGGTTAAAATCCGTCATCCTATTCCCAAGATTTAGGGCTAAACTGTTTGCTACGCAGCTTCTTTTATGCCTATATTTTCCCATTTGTGTAAAATTTTAATTTACTCATGTGTCTCTTCTAACCTACTTTTTTCACACGCTTGTGTAGACCATACTATAGACCAGGGATGGGGAACATGCGGCCTTCTATGGCCTTTTGATATATATATATTTCTTTTTTGACATTAAACATTTTATCTAAAATCATTATGCACACACACAGACAAAAGGAAAGTTATGTGTTTAGTAATGTCGCTCCCAGAGATTGGAAGCATTTTTCTTAAATTCAGTGAATCTAAACTTAAAGCAACTGCTCTATAAAAGCAATGTTTCCGTGTAAGCTACACTAGCCTAGTGGGAGTGAGTGATTTCACGTATGATACAGGAAGAGTTCCTGTCTCGTCCGCCTCCTCACTATGGTCTGTGCTACTCCGAATAACTACGTACTCTACTCAGTAATTGTGTTCTCATGGCTTACTTCATACCGACTTGTTGTTGTTGTTGTTGTTATAATAATAATAATTATAATTATTATAACATGGTTGTGGATGCAGGTTTATCGATGTCTTGTCTAAGACTGTTTTGTCTGGGTCAGTGTGCGGCTGGCCTTACTAATTCATTATTAACCTTTTTTATGGCTTTTCAGAAAAAATGCATTTCTTTTTGGCCCATAATTATGTCAAAAAGGTTAAAACGGACTTTGAAAGAAGAAAGCAGGATCTTTAATGTCTTGCTCGCTTTGTAATACTGCAATTGTAACAGTTAAGAAATTCAATGCACAGCAACATTATGCTCTTCATAAAGACAATAAATATGCCAAATTAGAGGATGAGCCTCGAAAGATAGCACTGAAGAAACTGAAAGATGGAAAACAGAAGCAAAGACAATTTTTCCAGTCTGTGTTACATCAAGGGAATACTACGACAGAAGCAAGCTATAACGTTGCATATTTGCTTGGAAAAAAAAGGTAAGCCATTCAGCGATGCAGAACTCATGAAGGAATGTATTTTAGAAGTGGTAGGATGTATAGATCCTGATAAAGTTAATAAGTATAATGAGGTGCCTCTTTCAAGAAGGACTAACACAGATCGACAACATGAATTGGCCTGCAATGTAACAGAACAATTGAAAAATATAATAAAAAACAGAGAATATATATTACTCAGTAGCTTTGGATGAATCAACCGATTCCACTGATTCAGCACAATTATTGTATTTATTCGTGCCATGAAAAAGTGATTTTCAATTATAAGAAGAATTGCTTGCTTTCGGCACCCTTAAAGGAAGGACACGGGGACTAAATTTTACTAATTTGATAAGTGTGTGCACTGATGCTGGCCCAGCTATGATGGCTAAAAATGAAGGATTTATTGGACATCTTGAGAGAGAAACCCAAGAACCAAATGTACTGATTTCTTTTCATTGTATTTTACATCAGCAAGATCTCAGTGCAAAATCTGTAACTTTAAATGACACTTTGCAAAAGGTTATAAGCATTGTTAACTATATTCGAGTGAATGCCTCAAAGCATCGTCAATTTAGAAACATGCTGATGATGGATGACGGAGTAATTAGTGTAGATTTACCATATCACTCAAAAGTACACTGGTTGTCGCAAGGGAAAGTATTGGTCAAAATTATGTCTTTACGAAGGCAAATTATTGACTTTTTCAAAGAAAACAACAAGTATTGTGATTTATCAGATCCAAATTTTTACAGAGATGTTGCCTTTTTATGTGATATGATGTCAAAACAAAATGAGTTAAACATTTCATTGCAAGGCAGAACTAAATGTATTTATGATATGTGGCAAAAATTCAGGCATTTAGAAAGAAACTTGTATTTCAAGTCCCTTTTGGCTCAATCAAAACTTTCAGAAGAACACTTTCCCCAGCTTACGAAGGTAATGAGTGAAAATGAAGATATCTATGGATATTTTGAAGAATATGAGTCGGTTTTAGATACATTGATAGAAGATTACAATAAAAGATTCAATGATTTAGAAAAGCATTAACATCACTCTGAAACTTGCTTTTCAACCTCACTTAGTTGATGTATCAGAGGCTCCTGAAGAGTTACAAATGAAGCTTATTGAAATGCCTGAGGATAATATCCTGAAGTCTCTGTTTGACAAGAGAGAAAATCCCGTCGAAATTTGGAAAAAACGCGATAGAATATCCTCGTCTTCGTGAACATGCACGACGACTGAATCCACATTTTCGTACTTGGCGCAAATCAAGAATTCACTGAGAACACAGTTGACAGACGAGCATTTGGAGCACCTATTGAGACTAAGAACCACTATGTTAGAGCCTGATATCAAAATGCTTTCTCAAAAGAAGCAAATTCAAAGAAGTCATTAATTTGTATAAAAAATGTACATGCTTGCCTACTGTATATTGAATATTTGAAAATGTTATATTCTCGATGTTTATATGCTATATTTTTTATAAGATTATTGTTCCTTTACTTGTTCCTTGAATACAAAGAACCTTCTTTCTTAATTAAAATAATTTGAAAATGTCATGCTTTCGATATTATTCATTTACTTATTATTTTGAAAACTTCTTACATAAATAAAATATTTGAAAATTCTACGTTTTCAATATTTTTCACTTACATATTACTTGTATAAAAAGTACATACTTAAATAGAAATATTTGAAATTATTATGCTTTCGATTTCTAAAAAACTGTCTTTTTTATTGGATTACTAATAAATTACTTAAGGGATAAAATAACTATAAATTTTTTTTCTATGCGGCCTTTATAAGTGATGATGAAGTGTAAGATGGCCTTTATGCACAAAAAGGTTCCCCACCCCTGCTATAGACGAAAGAGGACGTTATGCCTCTCTAACATCTGTGAACTGCTTCCAAGGATATGTGCAAGGTTTGAAGAGGACGGAAAAGTGAACTTAAGCAAGTTTATTCCGACATAAGCGTGACAGAAAATGATGTTAAGCGTTCGAAAGTAAATTAGATTAATTTATACGACTAGGCCTATACGCTTTACGCTCATTTTCACTTCATTTTCTTCACTTTATGAAATTCTTCTCACAAACTGTCTCGCTAAATGCTCTCAAAGGGTTTACTATTCTTAATTAAATAATAATTCAGTATGTTTGTGCTTGATAGGAGATAAATACGTAGGAGTGGCGGGGGGCTAATTTTTTTTAGGGATGTTATAGGGAGGGACCTCCAGTTTCTGCGATAATCTGGCTTGATTTTTCCCCGTTTACTTTTGATCCACTTTTCTTTAAGAAAAGTAGAATCTGCCATATATTTTCCTGAAAAAAATGTGCAGAAAGTTTGCTCTTTTCTTTTATTCATCATACTTTTCTATACTTTATTTACACTTTAATATTTCACATTTTTCTTCCTGGAGATAGGTGGTGGGTGATAAAATAAGAAAAAGTATAATTCGGAATTAAAAGGGTCTTTTTTAATTCCTCCACGGTGATTGAGGTAAAGAATTGCATCCTGCTTGTCCTGAAAAGAGCTTAAGAGCAGCTGGGACAAGAACCTTCATAGGGGTGCTATATGCAGCATGTGTGGAGGGGTGTGCCAGATGTAGCATAGGTGTGTAAGGAGAGAGCTGTAAAGAAAGTGAAGATGGATGAAACGAAAATGTGTAAAAGATATGTATACAGACGAAGATCCTCATGCAGGCCTTGGGGGAGAGGACATGCAACTGGGGATGGGGGGAGCAATCATCGAGATGTTAGCTGAAGCTATGTTGCCCATGGTACGCCTTAGACCCCCCCTTGCGGGGGTCACCATTTTTGAAGAAAGGAATCGCGCCAAGATTGTTATCCTTCTCCCTGTTTCGATTTATTATCCATCTTCCTCCTTCAATTGGTATCCATCTATCTTCCATAATTTAATTGTGAAGGCGAACCAAAGATGTTCAAATTAACACATACCTACGGTTCTTCTCAACCAGGGATTCTGCAGAAGGGGGATGGTAGCAACATGTACTTAAAGCAGCGTCCCCGAATCTTGAAGACCTTGATGGGCGATGGACATCAGAGGGAAGTGAACTGCAGAAGGTGTGAGGGGCCAGCGGAGAAACAGCGACTTCTGACACCAGCCGCTCTGGCTCCAGCTCCAGACGGATCCCTCTATGTAGCCGATTTTAACTTGATCCGCCGAATATATCCAGACAAGAGTGTTCGGACTGTTGTGCGCCTGAAGTAAGTATTTATCGGTCTAATGACGCCACGAAGAGATTTAATTTTTACTCTTTCAGTTCCTGCGCTTTTTCGTTGGAGTTTGTTCCTAAGAGCCTTGCAAATACAACCCAGAATACCAGAACTGACTTGATAGAACAGCTCTTAAGAATTTTTGTCCAAATCCTTTCATTTCTACTTTGGGGCCAAAACAGTAGTTTTCTTTCGAAGACGTATGTTGATTGAAGAAATGAATAAATCTTCGAGTTTATCTTCAAGGAGATAGTTGTTATTTTATAAAAGCAAAATATATTATTTTTTCACATGTCTGACTTCATTATATGGATAAATTTATACAGGAAACTAACAAGAATTAATTTTAATGTATTTTACAGCGAAACGCGAGTGTCATATCGCTACCACCTAGCTGTAAGTCCTGTCGATGGCTCCGTCTACATAAGCGACCCTGAAGCGCACCAAATTTTGAAAGTGAAGGATCCTGACGAGGTTTCCAGACCCGAAGAAAACTTCATGCCCTTCGTGGGTTCCGGAGAGAGGTGTCTCCCAGGGGATGAGATTGGCTGTGGCGATGGGGGATTGGCTCGAGACGCCAAGCTCCAGTACCCGAAAGGAATGGCCATTTCTTCAAAAGAGGTCCTTTACTTCGCCGATGGGACTAATGTGAGATCAGTTGACGTCGATGGTATCATATCAACTGCAATAGGTACCCATCGGCACCGATCACATTGGCAACCTCTCCAGTGCTCTGGGACTATGTCTGTTGTCGATGTCAGTCTGCGGTGGCCAACATCATTGGCTGTTAGCCCGTTGGACGAGTCCCTCTATGTGTTGGATGATCATCACGTTCTCAGATTGAGCACAGATGGCAGGGTTAAAGTGATTGCTGGTCGACCTCTGCATTGCCCACCCCTCAGTAAAGATGGACCCACAGACCTGGCAGCACAAACGACTCTGCGATCACCGCAGTCTCTCGCTTTTACACCAAATGGGGATTTGTACATTGCTGAAAGCGACACGGAACGGATCAACCGAATTCGGGTTATTAACACCGACGAGCGGATCCACAACTTTGCTGGTGCTGAATCAAAATGCAACTGCAGGGACGAATTATGCCCCTGCTTTGACGAATCTCACGTTCTTGCGGCCACTACCGTCTTCTCGACTATTTCCGCCATCGCGGTAACTCCCGATGGTGCTGTCCATGTTCTTGACCAAGGAAATCTTCGCATTCGCTCTGTGATTGCCTCCATTCCCCAGCCAACTAATTCCCGCGATTACGAAATTTATTCTCCAGAGACTCAGGAGATTTATATATTTAATCGATTTGGACATCACATCGAGACTCGAAACATTCCAACACAAAGGACCGTCTACATTTTTATCTACAATGTCAACACGAGCAATGGCAAGTTGTCCTCTGTAACTGATGCTGCTGGGAACAAAATCAACTTCCTGCGCGATTATGCTGGTCAGGTAACCGTGATCGAGAACTCCCGCCAGCAAAAATCACGCATGAAAATGTCACGAATGAGGCGTCTGGAGGAAATGGTTACCCCGGATGAGCATAATGTCACGCTCACCTACCACGGGGCGTCTGGACTACTGCGTTCTCGAATGGACTCGACAGGAAGAGCTCATGTCTACACCTACGACAAATATGGGCGCCTTACACGCACAGCGACTCCTTCGGGTCAAGTAATCGACCTCGCCTTCGATCTCAGTGAACAAGGTGCGCGCATCACGGTCACTAGGGATGCTTCGTCTCCCGTTACGATGCTTATTAAAGGAACCGTAGTTACGGAAACTATTGGTAAGTATTTCTGGATTTAATAAATAATAAAATGAAATTTACTTTTCTTATGGAATATATTATAGACATGATAGTAATTATTTGCAATCAAATTCATACGTGGACATTGTGCAAAGTATCACCGATTAAAAACTTAAATTTGTTTTTGTAAATGAGGAAACCTATCTTGACACTTATTTCGAATAATTTACTTTTATTTAGTAGTCAAGTTAATCTTAGTTCTCTTAAAGTACACACATGGGAAAGTTAGAAAATCGTAAAACTGACAATTTCGACAAACGCTCATGAGTTATCGAGCGATTTTCATATTACTGTTTAGCGTTGGAATTTATGAAAATTTGTCCTTTTCAGGATATTAATAATTAAAAGTGGTTTGGCTTCGTTTGACCTCCATAATTCTTTTAGATATAGTAACAGGAATATTTGCCAACAGGTTTAGCTTCAAGTATCACTGCACAACTTCCTGATGGATCGATCATTCTCCGAAACCCGTGGGGACACCACATTGCAACAGAGACAGTAGCATACACGTTGCTTAGAGACAACATTCTTGCCAATTCTTTTCCTGTTCACGGAAGACAACGAACTGAAATTAATGAAGAACTTGTAAACAGCTTTGATTGGAAGTACTTCATGGAAGCGGTTGAAGGCGACCCGTCAGTTGTCAAGCAGGTAAGAACCAAGATCAAACTTCATAAATCAACAAACGCAAACGAGCTTATTTTGTTTGCTCAAAGCAACTCTGAGAGCCCAATTTGCCTCGTTCGATTTACCTGATAGAATTTAGTTAAGCATATAGGTCGCTGTTAGGTAGGACCAGCGAGTATCCCGACGGAATCTAAAGTTATTAAATGCAGTCATGGGATTGTTATGCAGGAAAAGTTAATCTAACTAAAAGATTTTGATGGAAGTATTTACAAAACTAAGTTCCTCTTGTACCATTAATCTTTAGGTAGTTTTCTAGATATAGTCGGCAGATAAATTGACCTTGTTTTAGAATTGTGCAGTGAACTATATTTCTGATGCTTGCCGGGAGTTAATCTACTTCACTTCTCCTTTAAGATGGGAAGGAAGATGAGTGTGAACGGAGAAGAAATTCTTACGTTCAAGTACGACCTTTTCTCTGGAACTGAAGCCGTTATCAATAAAGGAGGCATTACTCTTCTAAATGTAACCTACGACGACCTTGGACGACCTCTGCGCTGGACTCCAGCTGAACCATTCCAGGCCGTTTCATTGAAATATGATCGCTACGGACTTCTCCAAGAGTGGCAATGGGGAGAGCAGCGAGAAGATTACCTCTATGACCGGGCTGGACGTTTTGAAGGAATTGCCTATGCAGATGGTTCAAAAATTACTTACTCTTACAAAGACATTTCGAGTATTAAGGTAAGTGTAAAGACATGGTTCCAAATAGACTTATCATAAAAACGAGGATAGTTATTTTCCAAAATGGGTCGAAGTTGTCAAAGAATGAGCAAGTTACCAAGATAATATAACTAATATAAAAATTAGCAATTGAATTGAACTATATGCCTCTCCGTTTAGCACTTACTATATTAATTAGAGTTCTAAAAAAAAATACGAAACCTGTTTATAGAAAATCTATACATTTGTGAATCCATGTATGTTGTGTGAAGATCAAGATTATTTCGCCAGTCGGGGGATACCTCGTGTAGCCTGTTTGTTATACATGGTACCTGCAGGAGCTGCACCTCCTTCCCGCCTAAGTGCAAATAAGGGAAGCCCCGTTATTAGATATGGAGGCTAAGGACTTGTTCCCGTCGCGCCCAGCACGACCTGGGACGTCCCATGCCTCTATTGTTAAGCACTCGCTCTCTGCTCCTGGTATCTCCAGGCTTACGAGCACGGTCACTTCCACGAGTATTCGAAACCCTTTTGCGGGTTCTACCCGACCCGGGCACTTCCCTGGTAGAGTTTGGGTGACTCTCTCAAACCAGCGGCAGTCCCCTTCCTTCAATTTCACAGAGGGGATAGGACTTCAAAGAAAGCACGGGAGCGACTCAATAGTGCCAACCACCTTAGGGGCAAGGGATGACAGGGCCATTAGGCCCGTGCACTCTAAAGTCCTACGAGCGTGTATTTCAGGTTTACGAGAGGTCACTCACTATAGATAGCCGCCAGATATGCGCTGCAAAAAATAGGTTTGCCACAACAGATCATCAGATCCTGGCCCTCCTGTCTTGCTGCTCAGTTAGTAGTTGCTAGCTTTGGGGAAAGACCGCCCATTGGGTAATTTCTAGTTGCTGTTAGTCATTATCGTAGGTTGCGAACACCATTCTGTAACGCACCCAGGGTAGACCTTAGAAATGTCCGAAATAGTATAAGTGGGAGCCTGCTGGACGTGGTATATAGCCAACCAACAGCCCCTTTTCTTCTCATGAGGGGTCACAAGCTTAGAAAAATACAGTCTGTTTACGGGCTTTTCAAAGTTTTCAACAGTTCTTCGTCAGCATTTTAGACTACTCCTCTCTCCCTTTCAATCTTCGCCCGACCTTGGTGTTGGGGCGGAGGAAAAACAAAAAGACGCACGACTCATGATAGTTGTTGAGGCTCCCGCCTTACCTTATGAAATCGGCAAAGTTGTTTTTCCCGTTTGCCATCTTCGGAGCAGCTCCTAATCAGATCCACCTCTTTGACTGAGGTTGCCCCCACTGTCCTTTCCAGGGGCCTATCCAAGACTCTTCTAATTAAGAGGGGGCTTCGTCCTATCCATTTTTGAAGGGTTCGAGGTTTCCACATTACTCCCTTTTGTGGCGTTACTTCAGGCGACGCTCTACTTGCGTCGAGTCCTCTTTTACTTTCTCAGGAGCCTGCCAAGAACATGGCAAGGCAGAGGAAGCGCTACCTTGGTCCCTGCCCCTTCTGTTAGGGTCAGGTAACCCACTACAACCCCCTTAGTGGAGTAAGAGGCGGTATGGTCCCCTTAGACTTGCCGAAGCACCTCGTAGACTGGAGGTTTGTCACGTTGATGGAAGCCGGCATGCCCGCTCCCACTATCTTCCCAATGCAAGTTGGCATGCCGGTTCTAGTGACGTGCCATAAGCCTTATAAATCCCCCGACAGGATACCAGACACCTTGGGGGGGATGGCCAGTTGGAGACCCATCCTAGTTTGTTTTTTTTTAGCTTGATGGCTTCAAGCGTCTTCTAATTTTTTCGCTCCACTAAAGGCAGCAATTTGGCAAAAGGCCACATGCTCCATCAAAAGAGAGCTTTAGCTAGATTAACTAGTAGAGAACCAAATGTAACCCGTTCCTCGGACCGGAGCCTTTTGGCGATTGCGGTGGGCCTTCCGAGGCGGCCATTCTTAGTGCCCTTCGGACACTCCATGGCTTACACGTCAGTGTGACCTCGCATTCTACCACGAATTTTGTGAAACTTGTGTTTTATACGATGGAAGACATCACTGAACAGCTAACTGACCAATCAGCAGTCAAAGACTAGCGTGTGATAAGAAAATGAAGAGGGGGGAGGGAGACTCACCCCTACACTCTTCGTCCTTTTCGATCGAGATTACGGCGATTTTTGCCCTGAAAGGCTCCCTGAGTCGATGCGTGCCGGTTGGTATCTCTACTGCGTGAAAGCATTCGTGCCAATGCTGCGGACATGCTACTACAGCCACCCCTTCCGTCACACGAATTTCATGTAGACCCTGGAAAATGGGGTTTACCCGAAGGCTGTGTAAGTTGCTCCAAGGTCGTACATGATAAGCACTTATCGTCTTTGGCCAAGAGTGTCAATTGTGGAGTGCCGCACCCTGCTTCTTCGAAGCAATAGGGCGCGTATCTCCTGAAGAAGGAAATCCTGGCCGTTCAGGCTGAGGATCGTCTCTCTTTTCGCGAGGCTAAGGACTTGGTCCGTTCTCGTCAAGCTACACCTGGGACGTCTTTCGCCTCAATATTAAAAAAAATGTACTCTCTGCCCTTGACTCCTCCAGACCTAGAAACACGGTTGCTTCCGTGCCCATTCTGAATCCTTCTGCAGGCTCTATCCACCCCGGTCTCTGCTCTGTTGTTGCTATCAGCAGAAAGAATTTACAACCAGTATCGCTAAAACTATATTAAAAAAATGTACCCTCTGCCCTTGAACCCTCCATACCTAGGAACGCGGTTGCTTCCGTGCTCATTCTGAATCCTTCTGCGGGTGCTATCTCCCACCCAAACCCCCCACTCGCTCCTCTGGTAGAGCTGGAGGCACAAAGGACTCACAGCCAGCCTCGCTAAAACCATGGCTCCCCCCGCCCCCTCGTGTGTGTGTGTTTCCTGTAAAGTGAAACGGCCGCACACCCCCACCGTGTCAATAGATTCACAAGAGGCAAACCCCATTAGGCCTTTTTCGAGTACTCCTAAAGCTGTCCCCCAACAGGAGGACAGCACCAAATGAACTTCTGCTCCTACACCCCGCCCAAAGTCTGGATCTGGCGACTCGGAGACGCCGGACCTTCCAAAAGAGGGTCCCCGTCTCGAAGCTGGCCAAAGGTTTCAAGACGGAGGGAGGAAAAGACTCGAATAGCGAGCTTAACCTAACCCGTATGTCCTCGAAGGTGACAGTGCCTTGTACGGCCAACAATCGCAGGATTTCTGCCTCCGGGAAACGTACGGCCATTACGATGAGTCTTCATTTTGAAGAGGGACCCCACATTTCCTCCGAGCTAGGCCTGGCAGGCATATTCCTTCAATGGAATTGCCATAGACCCGAAGCCAACTGAAGGGAGCTGCGGAGACTCGCTTCGTCCGTTTCTTTGTTAGCTATTTTTTTTTTTTAGGAGGGCTTTACGACTCCATCACGACAGGATGAGGGCCGGGCAGGAAGATGCGCGAAATACACCAGGCATGATGTCTCCGAATTTCTATTTGCAATATATAATCCTTTCAGGCAGTTGGAGTGCAGCTACACCTGGATAGTAGATATACTCTTATTTCTCCGTACATTCCACCCTCAGCCGATTTCGATGCAAATGACTTCCTCCGCGTCATGGCAAGGTTGCCGAGGCCATTTCTACTCTCGTGGACTTGAACGGTAGACAGCCCTTTCTGCTGGGACTACACGATCAATCACAAGGATCAGGTCTTGCTGCTGACCTGATCGACCAGTTGGAAATGGGTGTCTTAAATGTGGATGCATTTACGTATTACTGACAGAGAAACTGTTCATTTTTTTGCCTCTATCTTTCGCATTACTATCCGGATACACAGCCTGATTTTAGGTGAACATTGGTCGATGACAAATTTCTCATTCAACTATCATTTTCTATGCCGCTGCCATATGAAAACTCGTCCAGATTGTGCTTGGAATGGGTGCGGTGGTCCGCATTTCAGTAAATGACTGATTTTTCTGTTCCACTCTAGGAGCTGAGGTCGATGGATGAGGTGGTTGAATCTTTCTCTGGCAATCACATTGCTGTGGGCCTAAGTAACTATTCGTAGAAGGTCTGGTCGTTTTGCTTGCCTTCCGCTTCCTTGGTGGGCCGATGAGTGTTAGATGGTCTTCAGACAGAAGCTGTCTGCCGACATGCGCTCTAAGTACCGCCCCAACGATTTCACCTCGATGAATTTCGTCGAGCTAGTGCTAAGTTCCCTCTTACACAAGTGTGGAAGCGATTCAAAAGGATTCGGGACCAGTTATCGCATGTCGCCCATCCCATTTTCTCCAGGAGAACGGAACCGCAATCTTAGACCCCGCGTATGTGGCAGTTTCTTCCGTGACCGTTTTCTCCACATTTTGTAGCCTTTATGCTGTTCCGTAGCTCTGATGTCCGTGAATGCCGCCGAATTTACCTCCAGAGGCGGAGAACCCTTCAACGACAGGTTTACGTTGAGTGAGCTGCGTTCCGCTCACGCTTCATACGCGGACTATGTTCCGTATTCAACAGGATCAAAAAAGATGGTATCTTCCCAGAGCCCTCAGGAATGACTACTGCGCTCACTTTTCGCAAAACTGGAAGAGATCACTCTAACACGGCCGCCATCCATTCAATTCGTGTAACGTCCTGTTTGTGCAAGATGATCAAGTAATTGAAAAATGTTAGATTAGCCCTTTTTGGGGACAGCGGAGGCCATCTGTCTTCTGCACAGTGCGGTTTCCGTAACTTCCACTCCTTCGAATGCTCTGCTACGACTGGAAAATGACGTCTGCCTTGCCTTCCTTCGTAGACAGCAACTCGCCACTATGCTTTTCATTTGGAGTATGCCTATGATACCGCATGACTATACGGTATCATGGAGACTCTCCACACGATGTGGGGCGAGGGCACGCCTCCAAATATTTATATCTGAATTTTTGTGATTGTCGATTCCGCCTACGGGTTGTGGCTGAGCTCTCTGGCATAATGGATTAGGAAGAGGGTGTCCCGCAGGGTAGTGGCCTCAGTGTCACATTTTTTGCTCTGAGCTTCAACTTTATCACTTGGTGTTGCCAAAAAATGTTCTCGCTACGCTCTACGTGGATGACCTTTCGATCTCTTTTGTTGCTGCTCAGATGCCAATTCTGGAGCGTCGACTCCATCAGGCATTCAACCGCAACTCTCGCTATGCCGACGCGCACTTCCTTCGCAACACTAAGGTGGAACACTTCTACCGCCATCCACGGCTCCACTCCGACCCGGACTTTTTCATAAAGAAGGTTTGACTCGAAGTATTGGATTCATTCCGATTCCTTTATTTTGTGTTCGACTGACACCTCACTTGTAGGGCTTATATTCGCAGCCTTAGCCTCTCATGTACCCGCGCCATGGGCATTCTGAGTTCAAGGATTGGCTACGGAATAGATTTTTACTCACCCGCACTCGAGCGTGTATTGCGGAAGGTGGACTCGATCCACCACAACAGTCTCCACGGCGACCGGTGCATTCCGGAGGTCCCTTGATGAATGCCTATTTGTCGATGCTGGGGAGATGCCATTCGCTCTGCGCCGCGCCGAGTTCATTATTCGCTTTTACGCGCGGCCCCACGTCCCCGTCAGTCGCCAACGGCTCTCAACGCATCCGTAACCAATCATGACGCTGCCTATACGACCGAGAGAGGCCAGTCATACCTTAAGCCCTTTGAGTTTACGGCTAGGAAAATCCTTCAAGAACTCGGTGTAGCTCTCGTGTCTGTGGTGCCGCCTCTGGTTCTACCTAGGTCGCCTTCTTTAAGGTTACCACTTTTGACCTTTTGTCACCACGCATTTGAGCACAATTCCTATCACGCAGAATCCGTGCCAATGTACACTGCTTCTACGTCGTATACATACCCCTTTAAAGTTACCTGGCAGGAATCACGTCAGCGCCTACCCCTCCCCGAGCTGCCTGGCAAAGAATATGTGAGACGGCTGAAGGGAACTTAAAGCTTCGTGCTATCGCCTTGCGACTATTCCATTTGACCTACCGACCTACCCCCCCCCCCCCCCAATGCTGCGATGGCTTCTTTCAGCCCTTCCATACGCCTTTTCAAAGTCCATGAATAATTTTCCCAGTTCCTTCTTCACCACAAGCATTTCCACAATCTTTATTACTTAAAACTGACCATGTGTACTCATTTGTGTGTTTGCCATTGACGTATCCTCTAAAGTTTCTGGAAGTAGATAAATGTGACGGTAAATTGAGAATATATATTTTTCCATTTTTTCGTATTTATAAGGCATGTAATGTTTTTGTCTTTTCTTTTCAGCCTTATAAAGTTAGCGTTTATGGCGGAGCTGAACATTTGCTTGAGTATGATGAAGGCGGCGCTCTCTCTGCTATAACCACCCCGAGAGGACACAAGTACCACTTCCAGATCCAACCGTCAGTGTTGCACAACAGATTTACCTTCACACCCCCAGGCTCTCCCCACCACCCATACCAAATTCTGTACTCTGATAGTGGAAGGTTGCTTGCTAAGGTGCTGCCTCAACAAGCCGGCAGAGCCATCTATAACTACGACGATGCAGGTCGCTTGCAGCACCAAATATTCGGTGACGGATCAGTGGAATATGGATACCATCCCGAGACAGGTCTTATTAGATCCGTGACTTTGCGCGAACTTGCTTACGAGCAGAGGATTGACAACAACTACCATGCTGGTTTAGTAAAGGAACAGAGGGTTAGATTTGGCCCTGCAGTACCCTTAAATGCCGCCAAAATGCGATTCCTCTATGATGGTAACGCGAGACCAAGAAGAGTTGAAATCGAGATTAATGGCAATGAACTTCCGGATTATGAAATGAAGTATAACATGATTAGAGGAACTTTGGAGAATATTGATGACTTGAAGATCACCAGATCGCAAAACAATAAGACGATCATTCAAGATGCTCGTAAAACGATGCTTCGGGTTTCAATTTACGATTTTCATGGGAGAATTGAAGAGGAAACATTAACGATACACGGTCGTCTCGTCCATCGCTTGCGATACATCTATGACCTAAGAGGAAGGTTAGCTTCAAAGACTACATGGCGTGGACCAGGGTCACTTGAATTTCAGTCCAACTATTCTTACACTCCAGACGGATTCTTGCAATCCGTGGAAGGGGCTGAATCGTGGCAATTTAGATATGATTCGAATGGAAATATGATATCCGTGGTCGAAGGTGGAAGGGAAATTACAGCGATATACGATATGTCAGATAGACTAGTAGACTGGGGAGAGGAACAGATAAACATGTACGACTCCGCCGGAAGAGTCATTCAACAGAAAGATGTCCATATCAGTTACACCTCTCGGGGTAATATCAGACACTCCTGGAAAGCAGACCGATTCCGAGTTACGTACAGACACGACCATAAAGGTAGACTCACTTCATGGGAAGATCACCAAGGCAATGTGACCCAATTCTTTTATGCTGATCTTCGGCGGCCATTTTTGCCTACGCATATTCATTATCCATCCAAGGAACTGACACATACTATGTTCTATGACGATCGCGGCCATCTTATCGCGATGCAAACAGAAAATGGCCTTTTATGGGTAATTACGGATATTGTTGGCACTCCCTTGTCTGTTTTCGACTCTTCTGGAGTTCTAGTCAAAGAAATATTAAGGTCTCCTTGGGGAGAAACGCTTCGGGACTCGAGACCCGAAATTAAGCTTCATCTGGACTTCTTTGGAAGTATAAGAGATCCAATCACAGGTCTCTTGATTTTCCAGATGCATCCATATGACCCTAAACATGGACAATGGATGGCTCCACGTTATGACAGGATACCAAATACTCTTGAACATGTCACTTCCATCTATATGCATCGCTTCTTTGACAATAATCCAGTGAACCCAGTAGAAGAAAATGACGACCATTATACAGGTAGGAATAACGGTATTAAGTATAAAATTCTGTTTAAAATATTAGGAATTTATCAAAATTAAATTTCATCTGCAATTTATTTTTACTTTTCCAGATACGTACGATTGGCTGAGTCTATTCGGACTGAACATGGATAAAATGCTTGGATCAAAGTATCATGATGAAACCCTGGATAATCCTCTGGAAGACATTCAGAATAAAAATATCAAACCTTCCCTTCGCGTTATTTCGGGTCTATCGTGCTCGAAGAAAGGCGCCCTTCAATCTTTCTCTCGACCTTCCTTACTTCCAGAGTCTCTGGTACAGATTGACGAACCTCGGTTAGCCACATCTCGGTGGTCAATGTTGGGAAAGTTTTCATCTAGTGGCCCGGTACTTGGTCCTGGAGTTCTTGTTTCCAGAGTAAACGACAGAGCTTTGGTTACACTTGTTCCATATAGAGAAAATTCTGTTGTTCAGGCCGTGGCGAGAGATGTCCTGAATGGATCCGCTCTTCTCGATGTCACTCTTCCTCATCATAAACACCACACACTTTATCTGGTCAAGGAAGACATATCTGCCATGTCTGAGGATTTGGAACAGCTTCAAAGACTTTCCGGAATCTTCAATGTGACAAACCACGAGGCAGAACACCCTGAAATTCGAGTTATTGGAGCTACCACGTCACTAGTTTTTATGTACGGTACAAACCCTGAAGTTGCCCGCCATCGTATCTTACGGCACGTTCATCACAGAGCAGCAGAACATGCATGGCAGGCGGAGAAACGCTTAGTGGAGAGTGGAGGCCCAAGTTTACACCCATGGACAGCAGAGGAGCGCGAGATCCTTCTTAGGGATGGGCAAGTCCCAGGATTTGTCGCTGCTGAACTGCATTCCGTCCGCCGTTTCCCACTCCTTGCTGACGATGCCAGCAACGTCGTTTTCAGGAGAGACATCGACCGAAGACGCAAACGATTCAGGCCGTTTCCTCCTTCCCTCTCGTGATTTTTCTGCCACAGGGAGAAACTTTAATTCCAGTAGGCAGAGCTGTGAGAATTGTACACTTGTAAAAACAGGGTATTTTTTAGACACTTTATAAGATCTCTCCAATTAAGGAGAATGAAAAGCCATATGTGATAGAAGAGTAGGCTTTGGTCCACAGAGACCAAAGCATTGTTACTCCCGAGGTTCACTGATGTATGTATATAACTGGTCTAGCTTAAATTTTAAGGCGCGTCGGCATAATTAGATTGCAACATTCCGTTCATAAGATAAATATATGAAGAAAACGTGAAAAGAAACCTAGGTACACACTTCGATGCAAATTATTTTTCATGAAACTAATTGTAATCTTTTTATGTGAATATTTGCGGGGTAAACTTTCGTTCGGGCAACGGAAACAACACAAATTTCCCAGCCTGTCAAAGCAAAATATCTGTGCATTATTAATGGATGTTCTTTTTTTTCTGTTTTTTATGAATCTTTCGCTACTGATTTCTGTAAACATTTTGTGAGAATAGGCGAAGGATTCAAACCGTGTAAGTGGCAATACTAGAATAGGTATTTTTTTCGGTGCTTTGTGTTAATACAAAAAAAAATTGTCTTTTGTGATAACACTGTATAGTCTATGTCCTGTTTTAAAAAAAAAAAAAATCAATTTTAGTTCAAACTTTTATTGTTCGATTTTTAAGAAAGGGAAATTTTTATTTCCTTATACATGTAGAATAAATTTTTATACATATTTCCAGATTGTGTACAATATGATTGCCGAAGGCCTTATTATACACGAGTAGTCGTATTCAGTTACCAATAAAATATACAAATTTGGAGGAGCATTATGAAATTATATCGCCATTCCAGGGATATAAGAATTTGCCCTTACCTTCCTGGTATCACGTGGAATTGTACTTGTAACTCGCACGCCGTAGTCGAAGATTTTAGTTAAATCTATGGGTGTATGTGTCCCTTTTATAGAGCTTTAGTCGGGCTAAATATCCCTACGCGTCCATAACTGTTTAAGTAGTCTTGGGGTGGGAGGAAACGAAGATTTGAGAAAAGCTTTGGACAATAACACGAGAATTTCTTCTATTTTAGCAATTCTTCAGAGAATAAAAACTGCGAAGTTAGTCGAGAGAGTTTTCATTTATTTATATATATATATATATATATATATATATATATATATATATATATATATATATATATATATATATATATAATCATCTTGCAATGCATTGACTGAAATTCGAAGTAAGGATATTTGTACTTCATGTTTAAGAAATATCAGATATTTTTTTAAAGAAAAGTTTTTACATGTATGTAAAACAATTGTACAGACCCTTTTGTACAAATATATCATCTATATCTCCTATATTATAAGAGCTCTTAGTTGGCGATATATCTAGATGAAAAAAAAACTTTATATATGAATGGATATATATTGTACATAATATATAAACATATATATATATATATTGAAGGGTAACCTCTGAAAGCAAGCAAAATCTATTAGGCTAATTCACTCTAGAAAACTTCCTCAGGCTAGCTAGGAATGCTTTCGTGTTTTACATAGAAATTTTAGAATGAATATTGAGTCATGTAATGTGAAATCAAAATAGATAAAAGCAAGGTTACATTAAGCTCTCACGGAGCCCTAATAAGGTTAAAAACCCTTTTGTTAAACGGAAAGTTAATTTCTTCATTATTTGATAACATTCTTATATTGTACTTATTATTTAAAAGTTCACCAGATGTTAACATTACTCTATAATTATGCCGTTGTATGAAGAAAATACTGATTCCTTTATACAATTAATAACGTTAATAAAGATTTAATTACAATAAACTATTTCATGTTATTGAATATTGTAGGTCCTCCCAAATATAAAAGTGTCTGACTTTAAAATGAGTACAAATTAAAGGAACCCTGTCTCCATTGTGAGTACAAAGGGCCTTTAATTGTACTCAATCGAAGAGTACTATTCGCTAGTTTGTACTGACTTTTTAGTCGATATCTTTCTGGCCATGGAAGATAAAGAACCGAGTACAGGGAACAATTAAAAATACCCTGACATTTTAGGATGCCCCAAGCTGATTCCTTTCAAGGAAAAGACAAATAATTTAAAAAAGAAACGTCTTTAGACCGCCGTGGGATGCCAGTTACTTTCCTTCACCCTCATAAAATTTAGATTGCATTTAGTTTTTAATTAAATTCGAATTAAAATATTGTCTGCGGTAATGTTTTTTAATGGTATATAGGGTTGTTCGCCGATTTTCGCATATGCCTCCCACTCCGCGGAGTTTTTTTATTATCAATGGGTAGGGAAGAGGTAAGAAACGGCAAGTATTATTGAATTGAAAGGAGATGATGACATGGATGGATGGGGGGGAGGTAAAGATTATTTAGGGAAACAGGCGCCATCAGCAAGGATGGGAGGCAAGTGTTCTGAGTCCGGGTAAGAAGAAACAAAAGGAAAGAAAGGCTACAGGGAATGAAAAACAGGGGACACTCAACTAGCGAATGGAACACTGAGACTAGTACGCCATGGTTTACAGGTTAGAGGTGGATTGTGTGAAATTAAGGTGGACATGGGTTAGCTTGCTATAATCCCAAAATAGACGAGCCAGCACAACCTCTCCGGCATGAAAGAGGGAGGATTTAATACGGTGAGGATTGGTGAGAGGCCGAGTTGGACAGCGAGCCAGTGTGTATTAAGGATCTCTCACATGCCCAGGGGACTAACCTTGCTGGGCAGGAGGTTGGACGAGTAGCTTAATCATCCGCTCCATTTGTCAAGCACCCCAACGCAGCAGGACATCCAACAAGAGGTGACGAGCTTATTATACGAGATCGAGAGCTCATGCATCCTTTGATCTCGTAGATCAAAGGATGAGAAGGAGAGTAAAATGATGATGCAGGAACCGGTCTTTGGGAATCCTTGAAGATCACGAATTCGGTGGAAGGAGACTGGGGACAATACGCAGGGGCCCACGGTGGCGTAGGACAATGGAAACTACGAAGAATACCGGGGTGGAAACGGGAAGGGGTGGGTCACCGAGCTATACTCTCACCCCGACTAACAGCATCATACGAGCTGTGAAGAGAATGGTAGTGATTGGTCAGGATGGTTGCGAAATGAGTGTGCGAGGACGCGTGAGTAAAGAACACCGACAAGAGAACGCTAGCTGGCCTTCAGGCCTTGGGTCTCGGCAAGAAAGCGTGACAGATTTTAGAGACACCATCCACGGAGGAAGACCCGTGAAAGATATGATAGACTGGAGCAAAAGGAATGGGAGGGGCTGAGAAGAGCGGAGTGGCTCTTCTTGAAAGCTGTAAGTGATCTTCGGTGGAGGGGGCATTGGACACAAGTGGATGCATAGTCTGTGGGCACCTGCCGGTCAGGAAGGTGCGTCTATCCGATAGAGAAGGCACGTTACACTCCGTGGAGAGGAGGGCCCCTTGAGAATAAGGAAAACACCTATAGACAAACAAAGATTGAGAACTTTGTCGAGAATTATTTGAAGTTGTCCATAGCTCAGCAAATCTACTTTAGACTGATTTAATGCACTGCAGATGCCGATTAATTTGCGGCAGTCACCGCCCAATATAGTTTGGGAGAGATGACTAAAGAAACTGACTAACTGGTGGCGGAAATAAGAAATGTGGCATGAGGCTTCCATGTAAGGTTCTCGTCAAAACTGGGGCATCGAACCTAACGTAAGGTAAGAAGAAGCAAGAGTGTGGAGGGGGGGAGAATTCCTAAGTAGTAACCAGCTCAACGGTCACATCGATGGCAAGTAGAATCCGCCTGATGACCAGGGAAAGAAACCTATCGCACTAGAAAGTCCTTCGCTCTTCAGCACACCGTGCGCTGCTGATGCGCCTGGTAAGACAAGAAATGACGTCCTGAGTAAAGAGAAGGACGTTCATGGCAAACATTTGAGGAACGCCTTTTTTGTAAAGAGAGGATAGAGGGCGAGGACTTGTACGAACCAGGAAGGGAATGTTGTGGACAGGGAGACCAAGTAATCCAAAGGAAAGAAAATTAGAGATAATGAAGTAACAGCCGGTAGTTTATATGCTTTTTGGATGTGAAACTGCGCCGCAAGAATGTCTCCTGTCCTTTGTGGTCACAGCGAAACAGTGAATATAAATACTCCGAATTAGCGAGAGTCAGCTTAGGAGTCAGGATTCAGAGAATGGGATTTAGCATGAAAGGAGATGAAAATATAACCAACCCCCTGGCTGGCGGCTGCAGAGAGTGAGGTATGGTAGTAATCCTCAATATGTGAGGCGCCGCCAGTCGCTAACTAAAGTATTAATTATGAGTCTTCCTTATCCTCTCATCTTTCCCTTTTTTCTCTACGTTGGTTCTATTGTCCAAGATGAAAGTATAGTTTGTCTTGCTGAAGGACGCTTGGTTCACCGAGCTCAATAGGTGGCTCTGAGTGGCGCCTAGACGTTATCACCGTCATCCTATACATCCTCTTCGGAACGGGCACCTCGATTTTCATGCTCGATGATATATTTCTTTTTAGTATTTTCTCCAAATTGCTTTCGATAACGATTTCCTACGGACAACGATACAGACTAACTCAATTTCTCGGCGGGAAGAACCAGAGGAGGGTCAAACTCAAAAGCTCCACCCTTCCTTGCCAGACTTATGTTGTGTTACATTCCCCGGCCCAACCAACCATACGCTCTTCTGATACTAGTTCCCTCTCTCATCCCGTTTCCTTACACTCCATCAACACCCCCGCCACCCTCAACATCCCAGCCCCTCTCAACATCTACGCGTAAGGGGCGCGGCGATTTGCCATCCTGGCCGCCGTGCTGACGGGATCCAGCGCTCCGTCCGGCCCCAGCTTAGCCTCTCTTCCTTCCTTCAGATAGCCCGATTTCTCCCCTACCTCGTCGCTTTTCATACAACCTCTCCCACAACTTTCTCTGGTCAGCCTCTAATTTCACAGGGTAGAATGCTGACCTTCTTCTCAAGCCAACCACCCCGGATCGGGGCTGAGGGGGGGAGGGGACATTGTTCCCTAACCCCTCAGCTCCGGTTCGGGATGGGGTTTTTTTAACAACCTGCTTCATCCCCACCCACATCTTCCTCACATCCCTTTTCCTCTCCTCTTCACAACCTATATTTTTTACGCCGTGTCCAAGGTGGAGCCGCCATGCCGAAGGACTGCCAGGCCACCAGGCGGGAGGGGTGGTCCCGAATGGCGGCGCCTGGCTCTGCCGGGCTTGTAAGCACCTCTCGCAGTGCGGGCAACTGCGAGAGGTGATGAGCTATTGCGTCCCGTAATCAAAAGAGGGTCACCATGCCCATGTATGAAAAAAAACAAAAACCCCAACCCCCAACTTCCCCAAAAACATCTACGGAGCCGCCCTCGGGCAGCTCCACCGAGAAAATGGAGGTCCCCCCCCTTGTGCTTGCGCAAGGGACCCTCCATAATTCTTTAACCGGAGAGGAGGCTTACTCCTCTCCTACGCCTACGGGTGTAGGGGACTCCCCCTCACCCCCTTCTCTGGAGGTGCTTTCGGGCACCTCCCTATCTCCAGCGGCAGTCCCTCCTTTGCTTTCTAAGGGGACTGCCAAGAAAGCCAGCAGGCAGCCCATTGCCGACCGCCCCTCGTGCAAGCGGCTCGGTAGGGCAAACCCCCTTAGGGGGGAGAGGGAAGCCAGGCCCCTTCGGTCGCTTCCCTCAAAAGACCTGCTGGCAAGAATTTTGAACCTTGCTGGGGTCAAGGCCTGTGCCTCCCCACACCACCTGACTAGTGACAATACTGCCAAGGGGACCTGCGATGTCCTGGGAGGGGATGGCCAACTGGAGGCCCCTCCTGTGATAGACATGGTCCTTGAGGAGACCCAGCCCCAGACGGTAGGGCCTTCCATGGGGGGGAATTCGGGCTCGGCGCCAAGCACCGAATCCGCCCCTATGCAAGGTCCTCCTCAAATGGCTGAGGGCTCCGAGGCAGTAGAAGGAGGGGAGGGATCTCCTCCGACAGGTGCCCCTACGACAACCAGGACCTTCTCCATTTCGGAGAGGGACCTGGCTGAGGCTGGTCCATCTGGCCTGGGGACTTCTGCCGGCGGAGGTGAAAAGCGGGTTCATTCCCCGCCCTCCTCTCCTAAAAAGAAAAAGACTCAAAAGACGAAGAAGACTCGGGGCTCCTCTCCATCCGCGGGGGCTGCGGGGACGGATGGGTCTGCTGCCACTTTGGTAGGCGACCAAGCCAAGATCGGCACATCCGGCCCCTCTACCCCCTCGTGTGCGGAGCCCATGACTACGACTAAGACCAAGAATGCACAGGGCGGAGCCTCGATGACATCGGGGCCCCTGATTCAGAGGTTACCTGGCGTTTTCGAGCCCGCTGGCTTCAAACGCTTCCTCGTTATTCGCTCCACTGATGGCACCATGTTGTCCAAGGGCAACATGATCCATCAGAGGAGAGGATTAGCTAGTGCAATTGGTAGAGAGCCGAAGGTAACCCGTTTCTCGGACGGGAGCCTTCTGGCGAATGCGGCGAATCCCGCCGAGGCGGCCAAGATAAGTGCTCTTCGGACACTTCATGGCACCCCGGTGAGTGTGACGCCGCACTCTACCATGAACTTTGTGAAAGGAGTAGTTTATGCGAGGGAACTCGTTGACTACTCCATTGAGGACATCACCCTAGAGCTGGCCGACCATGGGGCGGTCAAGGTCGAACGTGTGATGAGAAAACAGGGAGGGGCCTCGAGACCCACCCCTACACTCTTCGTCACGTTCGACTGTGACAAGCTCCCTGAGTCGGTGCGTGCCGGTTGGTACCGCTACCGCGTGAAGGCATTCGTGCCACTGCCGCGGCGGTGCTATTACTGCCACCGCTTCGGCCATACGAATCGATCATGTAGACGTGCAAAATCGGGGTCACCCGAAGTCTGTGTAAATTGCTCCAAGGTCGCACACGATAAGTCCAAATCGTGTGTGGCCAAGTGTGTCAATTGCGGAGAGCCGCACCCTGCTTCTTCGAAGCAATGTGGTGCATATCTCCTTGAGAAAGAAATCCTGGCCGTTCAGGCCCAGGATCGACTCTCATTCCGCGAGGCAAAGGACTTGGTCCTGGCGCGCCCGGCTCTGCCTGGGACGTCATATGCCTCAATAGTTAGAAAGGCACCCTCTGCTCCTGGCCCATCCAGGCCAACGAGCACGGTTGTTTCCGCGCCCATTCGGAGCCCTTCTGTGGGCTCTACCCAACCTGGGCGCTCCCCTGGTAAAGCTGGCGGCAAAAAGGGTTCATACCCTGCCCCGGCTAAAACCAGGGCTCCCCCCTCTTCCCCCAGCGTGACCGTTTCGCGTAAAGCGAAACGGCCACGCGCCTCCACCGAGTCGTTAGACTCACAGGAGGCAACACCCCTGAAGATGGTCGCTAGGCCATCTTCCGGGGTTCCTAAAGCTGTTCCCCGAAAGGAGGACAGCAACAAAGGAGCTTCGGCCCCTTTGCCCACGCCCCGAGGTGGAGCGAGTGGCTCGGAGACGGTGGTTCCTCGAAAAGAGGGCCCCCCGCCTCCGAAGCCGCAACGCCCGCCTAAAGTTTCGAGGCGGAGGGAGGAAAAGACTCGCATGGCGAGCCCAACCTCCCCCAATAAGTCCTCGAAGGCGACAGCGCCTTCAGCGCTTTGTCCGGCCAACAGCGCCCGGGGTTCTGCCCCCGGGAAGCGTACGGCCATTCCCGTGAGGGTCTTCAATTCGAGGAGGGCCCCCGCGTCTCCTCCGAGCTAGGCCTGGAGGGCATATTCCTTCAATGGAATTGCCGTGGACTCCGGGCCAACTGGGAGGAGCTGCGGAGGCTCGCCTCATCCCGTTCCCCGTTAGCTATTTTTTTGCAGGAGACCATGCTAGGCGCGTGCCCCCTGCCTGCCCTCCCGGGGTATAAGAGTCTTGCGACCCAACCACCGCGGGACGGCCGGGCTGGGGGATGCGCGGTTTACACCCGGCATGATGTCTCCGTTCTTCCTTTCTCTTTAGATACCTCCTTTCAGGCAGTGGCTGTGCAGCTGCACCTGGATAGGAGGTATACTATCATTTCTGCGTACATTCCACCGTCAGCTGACTTCGACGCGGGGGACTTTCGCCGCGTCGTGGCACGGTTGCCGAGGCCCTATCTCTTGCTTGGAGATCTGAACGGCAGGCATCCTCTCTGGGGAGATTACACCATAAATCCCAGGGGACAAGTCCTTGCCGATCTGATCGAAGAGCTTGAGATGGGTGTCCTAAACGTGGATGAGTTTACGCATCACTGTCCGAGAACCGCTTCATTTTCTTGCCTTGACCTATCTTTGTGCTCTTCGGATGCACAGCCTGATTTTGATTGGGGGGTGGTCGATGACCTCCATGGTAGTGATCACTTTCCCATTCAAATATCATTTTCAGGGCAACTGCCGCCTGAGAGACCACCTCGGTGGTGCTTGGCGCGGGCGCGGTGGCCTGCACTTCAGGAAATGACTGAATTCTCTATCTCAGTCAAGGAGTTTAGGTCGGTAGATGAGGCCGTCGAGTTCTTCTCCGGCAACCTCATCGCCGTGGGCCTGACTACTATTCCTAGGACGTCTGGCCGTTTTGCACGCCGACCACTCCCATGGTGGTCGGCCGAGTGTGAGACGGCCCTCAAACAGAAGCGTTATGCCTACATGCGCTATAAGCTCCGCCCGAACGATTTCACCGTCGCTGAATTTCGTCGGGCTAGGGCTAGGTTCCGGTATATTTCGAAGCACGCCCGCCGCTCTTCTTGGCGGGCATACGTGTCTTCACTTAACGGGAAGACCCCTTTAGCTGAGGTGTGGAAGCGAGTCAAAAGGATTCGGGGCAAGTTCTCGCAGGACCCCCCTCCCGTTCTCCAGGAGAATGGGACCGCAATCTCGGACCCCGCGTCCGTGGCGGAATCCTTAGCGACCGCTTTTTCCGCATTCTCTAGCCGTGATGCTGCTCCGCCAGCATTCAATGCACGTCGTGATGTCGCGGAAGGCCGCCGGCTGGACTTTACCTCCAGAGGCGGAGAACCCTTCAACGACAAGTTTACTGTGAGTGAGTTGCGTTCCGCTCTCGCTTCGTGCGCGGACACCGCCCATGGTCCGGACGATGTCCCGTACGCCATGCTTCGACACCTGGGTGAGCGAGGCATGGCCTTTCTATTAGATTTGTTCAACAGGATCTGGGTGGAAGGTCTCCTCCCAGACTCCTGGCGAATCGCTACTGTGCTCGCCTTTCGCAAGCCGGGGAGAGATCACTCTACTCCGACCGGTTTCCGCCCAATCTCTCTAACCTCTTGCGTGTGCAAGTTGATGGAGAAATTGGTAAATGTTAGATTAGCCTATTTCCTGGACAGCGGAGGCCATCTGTCTTCTGCACAGTGCGGCTTCCGTAAGTTCCACTCCACGTCGGATGCTCTGCTCCGACTAGAAAATGCCGTCTGCGAGGCTTTCCTTCGTAGACAGCACTACGCCACGGTGTTTTTTGATCTGGAGAAAGCCTATGATACCGCATGGCGATACGGTATCATGGAGACTCTCCACACGATGGGGGCGAGGGGACGCCTCCCAATGTTTATATCTGAATTTTTGCGAGATCGTCGATTCCGCGTACGGGTGGGGGGAGCCCTCTCCGGCCCAAAGGAGCAGGAAGAGGGTGTCCCGCAGGGAAGTGTCCTCAGTGTCACACTCTTTGCCCTGAGCATCAACGGCATCACCTCGGTGCTGCCGGAAGATGTTCTCGCTACGCTCTACGTGGACGACCTTTCGATCTCTTTTGGCGCGGCCCAGATGCCAACTCTGGAGCGCCGACTCCAACAGGCATTGAACCGCGTCTCTTGCTATGCCAAAGCGCACAGGTTTCGGTTTTCTTTGGCCAAGACTAAGGTGGTGCACTTCTGCCGCCATCCACGGCTTCACCCCGACCCAGATTTGTTTCTTAATGGGGTGCGCCTGGATGTGGTTGAGTCGCACCGTTTCCTTGGTCTTGTATTCGACCGACGCCTCACCTGGGAGGCTCACATTCGCAGCCTTAGGGTCTCTTGTACCCGCGCCATGGACATTCTCCGTTCCGTGACGTTCAGCGCTTGGGGCGCTGATAGGGCTACCGCCTTACTTTTTTATCGATCCTTTGTTCGCTCGAAGCTCGACTACGGATGCGAGTTTTATGCATCCGCAGCCGAGCGTTTATTGCGGAAGGTGGATTCGATCCACCACACCGGCCTTCGCCTTGCGACCGGTGCCTTCCGCACTTCCCCCATTGAGAGCCTGTTGGTCGATGCTGGGGAGATGCCACTCGCTCTGCGCCGCCTGCAGTGCATCACTCGCCTGTACGCGCGAGCCCGGCGCCTCCCCCAGTCGCCAACAGCTCTCACTGCATCCGCAGCTGATCTCGATGGTGCCTATGCCGCCGAGAGACGCCAGTCATACCCTAAGCCCTTTGGGTTTAGGGCCAGGAAACTCCTTCGAGAGGTAGATATAGCTCTCGGGCCGGTGGCGCCCCTGGTTCTGCCCAGGACGCCACCCTGGAGGGTACCACATTTGGCTATTTGTCGCCACGCCTCTGCTCCCAAAGCTTGTACTGCGCCGGGAGTATTGCGTTCGATCTTTTTGGAGCACACATCGTGTCACGCTGGTACCGTGCCAGTGTATACGGATGGCTCCAAGTCCCAAGAGGGGGTCGGCTTCCACGCCGTATCCCCTCTGTTTGAAGTCAGCGGGGCTCTACCAGGCGCTGCGTCTGTCTTCACGGCCGAGCTGGTGGCAATACACCACTCGGTACGGGAGATTACGCGACGTGCCCGGTTCGGAGACCGGATTGTGATTTATAGCGACTCACAAAGCGCCCTGAGTGCTCTCGGGGCATTGGAATCTCCGCATCCCCTGGTTCGCGAAATCCGTGACGCCACGGTTTTGGCGAGCCGGGCAAATGTCGAGATTATCTTCTGCTGGGTTCCTGGACATGTAGGAATTGCGGGGAATGAGCGCGCCGATGAGGGCGCCAAAGAGTCCGCGAGGACTCTGCGACCGGACCAGCGTTTCGCTCTTCCTCACACCGACTACATGGCAGGAATACGGGCAGCTCTTCGGACTGCTTGGCAAAGAAGATGGGAGACGGTCGAAGGGAACTTAAAGTTGCGTGCCATTGCGCCGCGACTGTTCCCATGGACCTATCCCCCAATGCCGCGGCGGCTTCAGGTTGCTTTCTGTCGTCTTCGAATCGGACACACTCGTGTGACGCATCGTTACTTGGTGGAGCGCTCGCATGTGCCCTATTGCAACGACTGCGTCGTCCCCCAGACTGTTCGGCATATTCTTGTCGAATGTCCCAGTCTGGGTGATCTTCGCGCACGATACCTGTCTCGGTACCGGGATGGGCGGGGTCGCTACCGCCTGTCCCTTGTACTCGGGACGAGTGCGTGCACCATGACTGGTGGACTTATTGACTTTTTGGGGGAGGCCGGCCTTCTCCCCTTTATTTAAGGTTCCTTTTTTTGTTATTTTTTTGTTTTAGATTGCACTCTCCTGCACCGGGGTGAGGGGGACCTCCCCCCGCTGCCGGAGATTGCTTCGATTGTTAAGTTTTTCAAATTTATATTGATTGTTAAGTTTTCATATTTTAACTTTAAAGTAGCCTAATTCTAGGCTGTCGTGTTTTTCGGCGACTTATGCCCAAGTGGGTAGTTGCCAGATGGGCTCTATAAAAAAAAAAATAAAAATCAACATCTACGCCCCCGCCACCCTCAACATCCCAGCCCCTCAACATCTACGCCCCCTCCACATCCACGCCCCCTCCACATCCACCTCTCCCCTCAACATCAACGGGGCTGAAGGGGGAGGGGACAACGTTCCCTAACCCCTGAGCTCCGATCTAAGGTGGTGGGTTTTTAACAACCTGTCACCTTATCCCCACCCATACCTTCCTCACATCCCCTTTCCTTCTCACTTCGCAATCTATTAATTTTTTACGCCGTGTCCAAGGTGGAAACGCCATGCTGAGGGACTGCCAGGCCACCAGGCGGGTGGGGTGGTCCGAAATGGCGGCACCTGGCTCTTCCAGGTCCTGTACGCACCCCTTGCAGAGCGGGCTACTGCGAGGGGTGATGAGCAATTGCTTCCCGTGGACCAAATAGGGTCATCAGGCCCATGAATGAAAAAAATAAAAAATCCTAAATCTCCGCATTTCCCCTTGTTCATCAACGGAGCCACCCTCGGGCAGCTACACATAGAAAATGGAGGTCCCTTCCCCCTGTGCTTTCGCAGGGGACCCTCCATATTTCTGTAACCGGAGAGGAGGCTTACTCCTCTCCTTCGCCTACGGGTGAAGGTGACTTCACCTTCCTCCCTTCTCTGCAGGTGCTCTCGGGCACCTCTCGTTTTCCAGCGGCAGTCCCCTTTTTCTTTCCAAGGGGACTGCCAAGAAAGCTAGCAGGCAGCACATAGCCGACCGCTCCCCAGTGAAGCGGCTCAGTGGGACAAACTCCCCTAGAGGGGAGAAGGGATCCAGGCCCACACGGTCGCTTCCCTCAAAAGACATGCTGGCAGGAATATTGAACTTGCCTGGGTCAAGGCCTGTACCCCCCGACGGGACCTGCGATGTCCTGGGAGGGGATTGCCAACTGGAGGCTCCTCCTCAGACAGACATGGTCCTTGAGGCAACCCAGCCTCAGAGGGTAGGGCGTTCCATGGGAGGGAATCCGGGCTCGGCCCCAAGCACCGAACCCGAATGCGCCCCTATGCAAGGTTCTCCTCAAACGGCCCGAGTTTCCAAGGCAGTACAAGGAGAGGAGGGATCTCCTCCAACCGGTGCCCCTGCGACTACCAGAGCCTTCTCCATCTCGGAAAAGGACCTGACTGAGGCCGATCCATCTGGCCTAGGGGCTTCTGCTCGCGGAGGGAAGAAGCGGGTTCATTCCCCACCCTCCTCTCTTAAAAAGAAAAAAAATAAGAAAAAGACTAAGAAGACTTAGGGCTCCTCTCCATCTGCTGGGACGGATGGGTCTACTGCTACTTTGGTAAGCAAACAAGCCAAGATCGGTACATCCGGCCCCTCTGCGCCCCCGGGTGCGGAGCCCCTGACTATGACTAAGAAGAAAAGAGCGCAGGGCGGAGCCTCGATAACATCGGGGCCCCTCATTTAGAGGTTACCTGACGTTAACGAGCCCGCTGGCTTCAAACGCTTCCTCGTCATTCGCTTCACTGATGGCACCATGTTGGCCAAGGGCAACATGATCCATCAGAGGAGGGCATTAGCTAGTGTAATTGGTAGAGAGCCGAAGGTGACCCGTTTCTTGGACGGGAGCCTTCTGGCGAAAGCAGCGGGTTCCACCGACGCGGCCAAGATAAGTGCTCTTCGGACACTTCATAGCAGCCCGGTGAGTGTGACGCCGCGCTCTACCATGAACTTTGTGAAAGGAGTAGTTTATGCGAGTGAACTCGTTGACTACTCCATAAAGGACATCACCTTAGAGCTGGCCGACCATGGGGCGGTCAAGGTCGAACGTGTGATGAGAAAACAGGGAGGGACATCAAGACCCACCAATACACTATTTCTCACGTTCGTCCCGTAAGGGGCGTGGCGATTTGCTATCCTGGCCGCCGTGCTAACGGGATCCAGCGCTCCGTCCGGCTCCAGCTTAGCCTCTCTTCTTTCCTTCAGATAACCTGTATTTCTCCCCTACTTCGTCGCTTTTCAAACAACCTCTCCCACAACTTTCTCTGGTCAGCCTCTAATTTCACAGGGTAGATGCTGACCTTTTTCTCAGCTAACCGTCCCGGATCGGGGCTGAGGGGGGAGGGGACAATGTTCCCTGAGCTCCGGTCTGGGGTGGTTGGTTTTTAACAACCTGCTTCATCCCCACCCATACCTTCCTCACCTCCCTTTTCCTCTCCTCTTCACAATCTATCTTTTTACGCCGTGTTCAAGGTGTAGCCGCCATGCCGATGGACTGCCAGGCCACCAGGCAGGAGGAGTTGTCCTGAATGGCGGCGCCTGGCTCTGCCAGGCCTATAAGCACCTCTTGCAGGGCGGGCAACTGCGAGAAGTGATGAGCAATTGCTTCCCGCAGAAAATTTAGGGTCACCATACCCAATGATGCAAAAAAACAAAATCTTCCCTTAATTGCCCCTGTATCATCAACGGAGCTGCCCTCGGACAGCTCCACTGAAAAAAACGGAGGTCCTTCCCCCCTGTGCTTCCGCAGAAGACCCTCCATATTTCTGTAACCGGAGAGGAGGCTTACTCCTCTCCTACGACTACGGGTGTAGGGGACTCCCTCTCACCCCCTTCGCTGGAGGTGCTTTCGGGCACCTCCCTATTTCCAGCGGCAGTCCCTCCTTTTCTTTCTAAGGGGACTGCCAAGAAAGCTAGCAGGCAGCCCATTGACGACTGCCCCTCATTGAAGCATCTCGGTATGGAAAACTTCCTTAAGGGGGAGACGGAAGCCAGGCCCCTTCAGTTGCTTCCCTCAAAAGACCTGCTGGCAAGAATACTCAACCTTGCCGGGGTTAAGGCCTGTGCCTCCCCACACATGACTGGTGACTCTGCTAACGGGACCTGCGATGTCCTGGGAGTGGATGGCCAACTGGAAGACCCTCCTGTGATAGACAAGGTTCTTGAGGCAACACAACCTCAGACGGTAGGGCCTTCCATGGGGGGAAATCAGGGCCCGGCGCCAAGCACCGAACCCGAATCCGCCACTGTGAAAGGTCCTCCTCAAAGGGCTGCGGTTTTCCGATACAGTACAAGGAGGAAAGGGATCTCCTCCAACCGGTGCCCCTGCGGCCACCAGGACTTTCTCCATTACAGAGAAAGACCTTGCTGAGGCCGGTCCATCTGGCTTGGGGGCTCCTACCGGCGGAGGTGAGAAGCGGGTTCATTCCCCGCCCTCCTCTCAAAAAAAAAAAAAAGACTAAGAGCAAGATCGGCACATCCGGCCCCTCTGTCCCCCCACAAGTGCGCAAGGCGGAACCTCGAGGACATCAGGGCCCCTCATTCAGAGGTTACCTGGCGTTTTCGAGCCCGCTGGCTTAAAACGATTCCTCGTCATTCGCTTCACTGATGGCACCATGTTGGCCAAGGGCAACATGATCCATCAGAGGAGAGGATTAACTAGTGTAATTGGTCGAGAGCCGAAGGTGACCCGTTTCTCGGACGGGAGCCTTCAGGAGAATGCGGCGAATCCCGCAGAGGCGGCCAAGATAAGTGCTCTTCGGACACTTCAAGGGACCCCGATGAGTCTGACGCCTCACTCTACCATGAACTTTGTGAAGGGAGTAGTTTATGCCAGGGAACTCGTTGACTACTCCATAAAGGACATCACTTTAGAGCTGGCCGACTATGGGGCGGTCAAGTTCGAACGTGTGATGAGAAAACAGGAAGGGGCCTCGAGACCCAACCATACACTCTTTGTCACGTTCGACTGTTACAAGCTCCCTGAGTCGGTGCGTGCCGGTTGGTACCGCTAGCGCGTGAATGCATTCGTGCCACTGCCGCGGCAGGGCTATTACTGTCACCGCTTCGGCCATACGAATCGTTCTTGTAGACGTGCAAAGTCGGGGTCACCCGAAGTATGTGTAGATTGCTCCAAGGCCGCACACGATAAGTCCAAATCGTGTGTAGCCAAGTGTGTCAATTGTGGATAGCCGCACCCTGCTTCTTCGAAGCAATGTGGTGCATATCTCCTTGAGAAAGAAATCCTGGCCGTTCAGGCCCAGGATCAACTCTCATTCGGCGAGGCTAAGGACTTGGTCCTGGCGCGCCCGGTCTGCCTGGTACGTCATATGCCTCAATAGTTAGAAAGGCACCCTCTGCTTCTGGCCCATCCAGTCCAACGAGCACGGTTGTTTCCGCGCACATTCGGAGCCCATCTGCGGGTACTACTCAAACCGGGCGCTCTCCTGGTAAAGCTGGCGGCAAAAAAGGGTTCCTACCAAGCCCCAGATAAAACCATGGCTCCCCCCTCTTCCCCCAGCGTGACCATTTCCCGTAAGGCGTAACGGCCATGGGCCTCCACCGAGTCGTTAGACTCACAGGAGGCAACACCCCTGAAGATGGTCGCCAGGCCATCTTCCGGGGTTCCTAAAGCTGCCCACCGAAAGGAGGACAGCAACAAAGGAGCTTCGGCTTCTTCGCCCACGCCTAGTGGTGGACCGAGTGGCTCGGAGACAGTGGTTCCTCGAAAAGAAGGCCCCCCGCCACCGAAGCCGCAACGCCCGCCTAAGGTTTCGAGGCGAAGGGAGGAAAAGACTCGCATGGCGAGCCCAACCTCCCCCAATAAATCCTCGAAGGTGAAACGCCTTCAGAGCTTTGTCAGGCCAACAGCGCACCGGGTTCTGCCCCTGGGAAGCGTACGGCCATTCCCGTGAGGGTTTTCTGTTCGAGGAGGGCCCCCGCGTCTCCTCCGAGCTAGGCCTAGAGGGCATATTCCTTCAATGGAATTGCCGTGGACTTCAAGCCAACCGGGACGAGCTGCGGAGGCTTGTCTCGTCCCGTTATCTATTTTACTGCAGGAGACCATGCTAGGCGCGTGCCCCCTGCCCGCCCTCCCGGGGTATAGGGGTCTTGCGACCCCACCACCACGACATGGGCGGGCTGGGGGATGCGCGGTTTACACCCAGCATGATGTCTCCGTTCTTCCTTTCTCTTTAGATACCTCCTTTCAGGCAGTGACTGTGCAGCTACACCTGGATAGGAGGTATACTATCATTTCTGCGTACATTCCAACGTCAGCTGACTTCGAGGCGTGGGACTTCCGCCGCGTCGTGGCACGGTTGCCGATGCCCTTTCTCTTGCTCTTAGATCTAAATGGCAGGCATCCTCTCTGGGGAGATTAGTCAATAAATCCCAGGGGACAAGTCCTTTCCGATCTGATCGAAGAGCTTGAGATGGGTGTCCTAAACGTGGATGAGTTTACCCATCACTGTCCGAGAACCGCTTCATTTTCTTGTCTCGACCTATCTTTGTGCTCTTTGGATGCACAGCCTGATTTTGATTGGAGGGGCGGTCGATGACCTCCATGGTTGTGATCACTCTCCCTTTTAAATATCATTTTCAGGGCAACTGCCGCCTGAGAGCCCACCTCGGTGCTGCTTGGCGCGGGCGCGGGTGCCTGCATTTCAGGAAATGACTGAATTCTCTATCTCAGTCGAGGAGTTTAGGTCGGTAGATGAGGCCGTTGAGTTCTTCTCCGGCAACCTCATCGCCGCGGGCCTGACTACTATTCGTAGAACGTCTGGCTGTTTTGCACGCCGACCACTCCCATGGTGGTCGGCTAAGTTTGAGACGGCCCTCAAACAGAAGCGTTATGCCTACATGCGCCGCCCGAACGATTTCATTGTCACTGAATTTCGTAGGGGCTAGGGCTAGGTTCTGGTATATTTCGAAGCACTCCCGCCGCTCTTCTTGGCGGGCATACGTATCTTCACTTAACGGGAAGACCCCTTTAGGAGAGGTGTGGAAGCGAGTCAAAAGGATTCGGGCAAGTTCTCGCAGGATCCCCTCCCATTCTCCAGGAGAATGGGACCGCAATCTCGGACCCCGCGTTCGTGGCGGAATCCTTCGCGACCGCTTTTTTCACATTCTCTAGCAGGGATGCTGCTCCGCCAGCATTCAATGCACGTCGTGATGTCGCGGAAGGCCGCCGGCTGGACTTTACCTCCAGAAGCGGAGAACCATTCAACGACAGGTTTGCTGTGAATGAGTTGCGCTCCGCTCTTGCTTCGTGCGCGGACACCGCCCATGGTCCGAACGATGTCCCGTACGCCATGCTTCGACACCTGGGTGAGCGAGGCATAGCCTTTCTCTTAGATTTGTTCAACAGGATCTGGGTTGAGGGTCTTGTCCCAGATTCCTGGCGAATCGCTAGTGTGCTCGCCTTTCGCAAACCGGGGAGAGGGATCAGTCTACTCCGACCTGTTTTCGCCCAATCTCTCTAACCTCTTGCGTGTGCAGGTTGATGGAGAAATTGGTAAATGTTAGATTAGCCTTTTTCCTAGATAGCGGAGGTCATCTGTGTTCTGCACAGTGCGGCTTCCAGAAGTTCCACTCCACGTCGTATGCTCTGTTCCGACTGGAAAATGCCGTCTGCGAGGCCTTCCTTCGTAGACAGCACTACGCCACGATGTTTTTCGATCTGGAGAAGGCCTATGATACCGCATGGCGATACGGTATCATGGAGACTCTCCACACGATGGGGGCGAGGGGACGCCTCCCAATGTTTATATCTGAATTTTTGCGAGATCGTCGATTCTGCTTAGGGGTGGGGGGGGGGGAGCCCGTTCCGGCCCAAAGGAACAGGAAGAGGGTGTCCCGCAGGAAAGTGTCCTCGCTCTCACACTCTTTGCCCTCAGCATCAACGGCTTCACCTCGGTGCTGCCGGAAGATGTTCTCGCTACGCTCTACGTGGACGACCTTTCGATCTCTTTTGGCGCAGCCCAGATGCCAACTCTGGAGCATCGACTCCAACAGGCATTGAGTGCGTCTCTCGCTATGCCGAAGCGCACAGGTTCCGGTTTTCCTTGGCCAACACTAAGGTGGTGCACTTCTGCCGCTATCCACGGCCCTACCCCGACCCAGACTCGTTTCTTAATGGGGTACGCCTGTAAATGGTTGAATCGCACTGTTTCCTTGGTCTTGTATTTGACCAACGCCTCACCTGGGAGGCTCATATTCGCAGCCTTAGGGTATCTTGTATCCGCGCCATGGATATTCTCCGTTCCGTGACGTTCAGCGCTTGGGGTACTGATAGGGCTATTGCCTTACTTTTTTATCGATCCTTTGTTCGTTCGAAGCTCGACTACGGATGCGAGTTTAATGCATCCGCAGCCGAGCGTTCATTGCCTAAAGTGGACTCGATCCACCACACCGGCCCCCGCCTTGCGACCGGTGCCTTCCGCACTTCCCCCATTGAGAGCTTGTGGTCGATGCTGGGTAGATGATACTCGCTCTACGCCGCGTGCAGTGCATTACTTGGCTGTACCGACTCATATTCTTCAAATATTCATAGATATCTTCATTTTCACTCATTACCTTCGTAAGCTGGGGAAAGCGTTTTTCTGAAAGTTTTGTTTAGAGGTGCAGAGCGAGCGACATCTCCTCATCATCGACAAGTAGGCTCTAAATGGGGCACGTGCGGAAGGCATCGGTCGCCAGGCGGAGACCCATGCGGTTAAAAAACATCTATAGTCAAGCTTCGAACTAACAAAGGATAGATAGAAAAGTTAGGCTGTAGCCCTATCAGCACCCCTAATTCTGAACAACATGGAAGGAACAATGTCGATGGCGCGGAGGCAAGAAACCCCAAAGCTCTAAATATGAGCCTCCCAGGTGAGTCGTTGGTCGAAAACAAGACCAAGGAAACGGTGCAAATCTACGAATTCTAGTCGGGCCCCATTTAGGAACGAGTCCGGGTTGGGATGGAGCCCTGGATGACGGCAGAAAGGCACCACCTTAGTCGTGACCAAAAAAATCCGAAGTAAGTGCGCTTCGGCCTAGCAAGAGACGCGGTTAAATGCCAGTTGGAGTTGACATTTGGGCCGCGCCAAAAGAGATCGAAAGCTTGTCCACGTAGCGAGTAGCGAAAACATCTTCCGGCAGCAGGGAGGTGATATAGTTGATGCTCATGGCAAAGAATGTGACAGTGAAGTTATTGTAGAGGACCTCTCTTCTCAGTGAGTCACGAAGATCAACTGCTTCCAAAGGAAGGTCGGCAATACCAAAGTCTCTACCCCCAGGTTACAACTCCCCTTCAGTTCCTTGGTTCCACGCCCCGACATTTACTGGAGAATAAGTGAACCTCAGAGATATAATTTGTTGTCCTATACGTACTTCCCCCCATCCCCTCCACTAAGTGTTGTTTTCAATGCAACAAGTTCTGGATTGTTAACTCTACCTGCCAACCGACAGTATAACTCTGTGGCCGAACTGGGGAACATTCAGACTCTCAACGCGACTGTCCGACAAACATATACGAGTCTGATGGGCAATTCCTCCAGTACTCTGCTTATCTGAATGCTCCAGAGGCGCGGGAACAGGTAAGTGACCGCCACGCACACTGACTCTTATGCCAACGTCCTCTACCCATCCTTCCCCGACCAAACTATCTCTTCTCACAAGCTCTGTTTGCCCATCGATCTCTACTGCCCCCTTGCACTTAACTCATTTTCAGTACTTAATATGACAGTACCGAAATCTTCACAGCTTCGCTACCCAACGGTTCACTCGAACCCAGCCGCAGCCTTCATCGTAAACCCCATGGCTTCGCCTTCAGATATGGTTGCTACTCCCCATCTTCTCAACTTACCCCTCCTGCTAAGCATCATGCCAAGAAAAATCTCCCATGTCGCCACTCTAGAAGGTTTTCCTACCTTCTACGCCCATGATGAACGTAAGCCCCTAGATCACGGTCCCAAACAAAGCCCTCAGTTCTCTAAAAAAAATCTATAACCCCAAGGTCTCCTCCCAAAGCCTCTAGTCCCTCCAAAACTCTTACCCCTTAGGTTCACTCCCCTCCCAAAACCCAACTCTCCAGGCCCCTCCTCAAAAGCAACTCTCTAGGTCACTTCCGAGGCTCCTCCCAAAACCCACCTACCCAGGCCAACCTCCCCCCCCTCTTCCCAGGCCTGTCCTCCAAATCCTATCTTTCTTGGGAAGAGCTTTAGAACTTATTCTAATACTTTTCGTCACGTTTGACCTTGACGGGCCCCCTGAGTCAGTGCGTGCCGGTTGGTATCACTACCGCGTGAAGTCATTCGTGGCTCTCCCTTCGAGTTGTAGCGACCGGCGTGTACGTCCAAAATAGGACATACGCGAGAGTCGCTACACACATAAAGTACAGATAGAGAGAGAAAAGTAAAATTAGCGCCGTTTACGAGAATGTCACACGGTAGTAAACGGAGCACAGTTATCTCTGTTATAGTTGGTCGAGGCAATCTTAAGCAAACATTATAATCAAGGCAGAATCCAAAATAAACCGGATAGCTATCACTATTAAACAAATAGAAACCAGATTAGGAAACTGTCTCCATGGCAAAATGCCACCGCCCATAGAGAATTTTACTCAATAGTCGGAGTGCCTTCCTTATCAATATATTCGGCAGTAGCCAATCAAAAGAAGTGTTATGTTAATACGGACAAATCAACAGGCCGGTACATAAGAGGGAGGTGTAGCTTAGTTGGACGAGGAACTTGTAGGGCGTGGTTTAAATTGAATATATAACTGCGTGAAGCCAGAACAAAGAGGATAATTAGATTACTGTTTTTATATATAGCAATATATCGCGTTATATATCCTTCAGTCCGATCTCTCGGATTCACGTATTTCATCTTTGTATATAGTCGTGTACATAACGCAGACATTAAGGTGTAAGTAACTCTTAAAGGCTCTATTCGTCCGGCCTCCTTTAGACCTTGCCCGCACTTGGCCTCGAACTTAATTTATGTCATAACTTAGAACTTAATTAAAGAACTTTTGTAAAGTGCATTAAGATCTAGTTCAATAATAATTCTATTTGTGCTTTGATAACTTCAATATCCTGACGTTCCTCGATCTTCCTGCTTCAAGGCCTTATTAATCGCGATTACATAACTCCAGAAATACCGGTGTTCTACCCTGGTGTGGTATATCCCCATCCTCCGGGCTATTTGACCCCGTCGCTAGAATAAGATCGCCCCTCGGCTTATGGCACCCCATAGCAATCAAGAAAAAACTCATGGGAAATAAGGAAGGGCAACACAAACTAACCGGTGCATCTGTATCAACCGGAGTCTTTGCCAAAAGATTACGCGATAACTCGGTAATTTATCACCATTACTGGCAACCAGCGTCCCCCTTCCAAGGCTATTGGGTTGTCCTCACGATTACAGTAAAGGTTTCCCCATAATTAGGGACGACCTTCAAGAGCCACCGATTCGGTTCTACAAATCACTCCTGTAGATGTGGAATGTCGGGTTTATCCGAATTTTATGTAAGTTATTCTAAGGCTGTACACGATAAGTCCCTATCTTGCGTGGCACAATGTTAATTGCGGAGAAGTGATCGTGAGGCCCTCCTCTGGATTTTATAAACCTGCCCGCGAAAGGATGCCAGCACCAAAGGAGCTTCGGCTCTTACGCTCCCTCCCAGGGCTGGACTGAGTGGCTCAGAAGTGGTGTATCATCCAACGAAGAACCCCCTACCTCCGAAGTCGCCCCCCTCTCCAGCCAAAGTTTTCGTCATTTTCTACGCAGTTCGCTTCCTTGGTGATTGGCCGAGTGTAAAATGGCACTCAGATAGAAGCGATATGCTTACATGCGATATAAGCGCCACAAAAAACGACTTCACTGTGGTCGAATTTCGTAGAGCGAGAGATGGATTCCAGTGTTTCGAAGCACGCCCGCCGATCTTCCTGGGAGCCATACGTGTCTTCACTGAACGGGATGACCTCTCTAACAGAAGTATGGAAGCGAGTAAAAAGGATTCGGCGCAAGTTCTCGAAAGACTCCCTCCCATTCTCCAGGAGAATGTAATCTCAGACTACACGCCCTTGACGTAGTTCTTCGCGACCGCGACCATTCAATGCACGTCGTGATATTGCTGAAAGCTGCCGACTAGACTTCTGAGGCGGAGAACACATCACATTGAGTGAGTTGCGTTCCGCTCTTGCTTCGTGTGCGGATACTTACCCTGGACTGGACGATGTCCCATATGCCATTTTTAGACATCTAGGTGAGCGAAGAACGACCTTTCTGTTAGATTTGTTCAACAGTATCTAGACGAAGGTCTTCCCCCAGACTTCCTACGAATCGCTAATGTGCTCGCATTTCACAAAACGGGAGAAAATCACTCTACCAATGTCTGTTTCCGCAAAATCTCTCTAACCTCCTGCATATGCAAGTTGATGGAGAAGGCATATTTTACAGCCACCTGTCTTGTGCACCGTATGGCTTCCGCAAGTTCTAATCTACTTCGGATACTCTGCTCCGATAAGAAAATTCGTCTCCGAGGCATTCATTCGTAGACAGTACTACGCCACGGTGTTTTTTGATATGGAGAAGGCATATTTTACAGCATGGAGATAAAGCATCATGGAGACTCCACGCGATGGGGTAGAGGATGCCTCCTAATCATTATTTTTCGAGATCGTCAATTCCGCATACGGGTGATGGGAGCGCTCTTCGGCCCAAGGAGTAGCACTTGGGTGTCCCGCAGGGAATTGTCCTCAGTGCTACACGCTTATTCCTGAGCATCAATAGTATCATCTTGGTGCTGTCGGAAGATGTTTTCTCTACGTTCTACGTGGACGACCTTTCAATTTCTTTGCTGCCGCTCAGATGCCAACTCTGGAGCGTCGACTCCAACAGGCATTGAACGGCGTCTCTCACTATGCCGAAGCGCACAGTTTTTGGTTTTCCTTGGCCAAGACTAAGGTGGTGCACTCCCTCCGCCATCCTTGGCTCCACCTTGACCCGGACTTATTTCTAAACGAAGTTTGCTTGGAAATGTTGGATTCACACAATTTCGTTGGTTTTGTTCTCAACCTGACGCCTCACCTGGGAGGCTCCCCTTGGCACCCTTTGGGTTATTTATACCCGGCCCATGTAATTTCTTCGTTAAAAGACGCTATACGCATGAGATGCTGATAGGGCTACTGCCTTACTTTTCTACCGATCCTTTGTTCGTTTGAAAATTGAATATGGATATAAGTTTTATGCATCCGCAGACGAGCGTGTATTGCGGAAAGTAGACTCAATTCACCACACCAGTCTACGCCTGGCGATCGGTACCTTCCGCACTTAGCCCATTGAGAGAGTACTTCTCGATGCCTGGCAGATTCCCTTCGTTATGTGTCGTACACAGTGCATTAAGCGCCTGTACCTGCGAGCGAGGTGCCTCCCTTAGTCGCCATATGCTCTCACTTCATTCATGGCGGATTTCGACGGTACCTATGCCGCCGAGAGACGCCCATCATAAACTAAGCCCTTTAGGTTTAGGGCAAGGAAATTCCCTCGATAGCTCAGTGTAGCTATCAAACCAGTGGGGCCTCTGGTTCTGCCGGGACGCCACCCTAGAAGGTACAACCTTTGTCTATTTGTCGCCCCGCCTCTTCTCTCAAAGCTTCCACATCGCCGGGAATCTTGCGTTCTGCCTTTTTGGAGCACACTTCGTGTCACGCTGGATCCGTGTTAGTGTGAGCGGATGTCTTCTAGTACTAGAAGGATTCAGCTTCTAAGCACTATTCTCTCTGTTTGATGTTAGCGGGGCTCTACCAGGTGCTGCGTCTGTCTTCACGGCTTCCTAGACTTGTGGGAATTGCGTGGAATGTGCACATCGATGAGGACGCCAAAGAGTAGGCGACGACTGGGTGACTAGACCAGCACTTGGCTCTTCCTCACGCCGACGACATGTTGGGTATCAGGGCAGCCATTCAGGTTGTTTGGCAAAGAAAATGCGAGACGACCGAAAAGAACTTAAAGTTGTGTGCCATTGCTTTCTGTTGTTTTCGAATTAGGCACGCTCGCCGGACGCACCGCCATTCGATAGACCGCTTCCCTGCACCTAACTTCGAAGACTGCGTTCTCCCTGAGACTCATCGGCACATTCTTGTTGACTATCCCAGTCTGGGTGATGTTTGCGCATGTTACCTAAGCTGTTACCAGGACGAGCGGGGTCGCTACCGATTGTCCCTTTTACTCGGGACGTGTTCTTGTACACAAACTTGTGAACTCTCTAAATTTTGGAAGGAGGTTAACCTCCCTTTTTTTTACTCTCTCTGGTGTTGGTCGCCTGATCCTGCACCGGTGGGTGGGGGTCCTTCCTCCAACGCCGGAGCGTTCTTCCTTCTTGTCTTTGTTTTCTCTTAATTTTAGAGGGAGGTGTCTGTTATTTGATTTTATTTTGTTTGTTTTTATTTCTTTGTTTGCTTATGTGGACACTGAGGACACTTCCATGCGAGAAAACTTCCTGCTCTATTGGGCCGGGGAGAGTTTCCCCTCACCCGTAGACGTAATCGACGATCTCGCAAAAATTCAGATATAAAAATTGGGAGGCGTCCATAATACCGCATCGCCGTGCGGTATTATAGGCCTTCTCCAGATTGAAAAACACTGTGGCGTAGTGCTGTCTACGAAGGAAGGCCTCGCTGAGGGCATTTCTAGGCGGAACTGACCATCCGACGTGGAGTGGAACTTGCGAAAGACGCACTGTTTAGAAGACATATGGCCTCCGCTGTCCAGAAAAAAGGCTTATCTGAAATTTGCCAGATTTTGTATATACTTACACACGAAAGGTTTGAGAAATTGGGCGGAAACCGGCCGTGGTAGAGTGATCTCTCCCCAGTTTGCGAAAAGCGAGTACAGTAGCGATTCGCCAGGAATCTGGAAGGATACCCTCTAGCTAGATTCTGATGAACAAATCTACTAGATGTCGAAGCATGGCGAACGAGACATCGTCTGGACCAGGGGCGGTGTCCGCGGACGCAGCGAGAGCGGAACACAACTCACTCAAAGTAAACCTGTTGTTGAAGGGTTCTCCGCCTCTGGAGGTAAAGTCCAATCGGCGGCTTTCCGCGACATCACGACGTGCATTGAATGCTGGCGGAGCAGCATCCCGGCTAGAGAATGCGGAAAAAGCGGTCGCTAAGGATTCCGCCACGGACGCGGGGTCCGAGATTGCGGTCCCATTCTCCTGGAGAACGGAAGGGGGGTCCTGCGAGAACTTGCCCCGAATCTTTTTGACTCGCTTCCACACCTCAGCTAAAGGGGTCTTCCCGGAAAGTGAAGATACGTATGCCCGCCAAGAAGAGCGGCGGGCGTGCTTCGAAATATACCGGAACCTAGCCCGACGAAATTCAGCGACAGTGAAATCGTTAGGGCGGCGCTTATAGCGCATGTAGGCATAACGCTTCTGTTTGAGGGCCGTCTCACACTCGGCTGACCACCATGGGAGTGGTCGGCGTGCAAAACGGCCAAACGTCCTAGGAATAGTAGTCAGGCCCACGGCGATGAGGTTGCCGGAAAAGAACTCAACGGCCTCATCTACCGACCTAAACTCCTCGACGGAGATAGAGAAGTCAGTCATTTCCTGAAATGCAGGTCACCGCGCTCGCGCAAAAAACCACCGAGGTGGTCTCTCAGGCAGCAGTTGCCCTGAAAATGATATTTGAATGGGAAAGTGATCACTACCATGGAGGTCATCGACCTCCATCCGAAGAGCACAAAGATAGGTCAAGGAAAGAAAATGAAGCGGTTCTCGGATAGTGATGCGTAAACTCATCCACGTTTAGGACACCCATCTCAAGCTCTTCGATCAGATCGGCAAGGACTGGCCCCTGGGATTTATGGAGTAATCTCCCCAGAGAGGATGCCTGCCGTTCAGATCTCCAAGCAAGAGATAGGGCCTCGGCAAACGTGCCACGACGCGGCGGAAGTCCCCCGCGTCGAAGTCAGTTGACGGTGGAATGTACGCAGAAATGATAGTATACCTCCTATCCAGGTGCAGCTGCACAGCCACTGCCTGAAAGGAGGTATCTAAAGAGAAAGGAAGAACGGAGACATCATGCTGGGTGTAAACCGCGCATCCCCCAGCCTGGCCATCACGCGGTGGTGGGGCCACAAGACCCTTATACCCCGGGAGGGCAGGCAGGGGGCACTAGCATGGTCTCCTGCAAAAAGATAGCTAACGGGGAACGGGACGAGACGAGCCTCCGCGGCTCCTCCCAGTTGGCCCGGAGTCCACGGCAATTCCATTGAAGGAATATGCCCTCCAGGCCTAGCTCGGAGGAGATGCGGGGGCCCTCCTCGAACTGAAGACCGTCACGGGAATGGCCGTACGCTTCACGGGGGCAGAACCCCGGGCGCTGTTGGCCGGACAAAGCGCTGAAGGCGCTGTCGCCTTCGAGGACTTATTGGGGGGGGTTGGGCTCGCAATGCGAGTCTTTTCCTCCCTCCGCCTCGAAACCTTAGGCGGGCGTTGCGGCTTCGGTGGCGGGGGGCCCTCTTTTCGAGGAACCAACGTCTCCGAGCCACTCGCCACACCTCGGGGCGTGGGCGAAGGAGCCGAAGCTCCTTTGTTGCTGTCCTTCTTTCGGGGGACAGCTTTAGGAACCCCGGTAGATGGCCTAGCGACCATCTTCAGGGGTGTTGCCTCCTGTGAGTCTAACGACTCGGTGGAGGCCCGTGGCCGTTTCGCCTTACGGGAAACGGTCACGCTGGGGAAAGAGGGGGAAGCCTTGATTTTAGCCGGGGCTGGGTATGAACCCTTTTTGCCGCCAGCTTTACCAGAGGAGCACCCGGGTTGGGTAGAGCCCGCAGAAGGGCTCCGAATGGGCGCGGAAACAACCGTGCTCGTTGGCCTGGATGGGCCAGGAGCAGAGGGTGCCTTTCTAACTATTGAGGCATATGACGTCCCAGGCAGAGCCGGGGGCGCCAGGACCAAGTCCTTAGCCTCGCGGATTGAGAGTCGATCCTGGGCCTGAACGGTCAGGATTTCTTTCTCAAGGAGATATGCACCACATTGCTTCGAAGCAGCAGGGTGCGGCTCTCCGCAATTGACACACTTGGCCACACACGATTTGGACTTATCGTGTGCGACCTTGGAGCAATTTACACAGACTTCGGGTGACCCCGACTTTGCACGTCTACATGAGCGATTCGTATGGCCGAAGCGGTGACAGTAATAGCACCGCCGCGGCAGTGGCACGAATGCCTTCACGCGCTAGCGGTACCAACCGGCACGCACCGACTCAGTTGAACGTGACGAAGAGTGTATGGGTGGGTCTCGAGGCCCCTCCCTGTTTTCTCATCACACGTTCGACCTTGACCGCCCCATAGTCGGCCAGCTTTAGGGTGATGTCCTCAATGGAGTAGTCAACGAGTTCCCTCGCATAAACTACTCCTTTCACAAAGTTTATGGTAGAGTGCGGCGTCACACTCACCGGGGTGCCATGAAGTGTCCGAAGAGCACTTATCTTGGCCGCCTCGGCGGGATTCGCCGCATTCGCCAAAAGGCTCCCGTCCGAGAAACGGGTCACCTTCGTCTCTCTACCAATTGCACTAGCTAATCCTCTCCTCTGATGGATCATGTTGCCCTTGGATAACATGCTGCCATCAGTGGAGCGAATAACAAGGAAGCGTTTCAAGCCAGCGGGCTCGAAAACGCCAGGTAACCTCTGAATCAGGGGCCCCGATGTCCTCGAGGTTCCGCCCTGTGCACTTTTGGTCTTTGTCATCGTCAGGAGCTCCGTACCCGGGGGGGCAGAGGGGCCGGATGTGCCGATCTTGGCTTGGTCGCTTGCCAGAGTGGCAGCAGACCCATCCGTCTCCGCAGCCCCCACGGATGGAGAGGAGCCCCGAGTCTTTCTTGTCTTCTTTTTCTTTTTAGGAGAGGAGGGCGGGGAATGAACGCGCTTCTCACCTCCGCCGGTAGAAGCCCCCAGGCCAGATGTACCGGCCTCAGCCAGGTCCTTCTCCGGAATGGAGAAGGTCCTGGTGGTCGTAGGGGCCTCATCCGGAGGAGATCCCTCCCCTCCTTGTACTGCCTGAGAATCCCCAGCCGTTTGAGGAGGACCTTGCATAGGGGCGGATTCGGGTTCGGTGCTTGGCGCCGAGCCCGGATTCCCCCCCATGGAAGGCCCTACCGTGTGAGGCTGGTTTTCCTCAAGGACCATGTCTATCACAGGAGGGGCCTCCAGTTGGCCATCCCCTCCCAGGACATCGCAGGTTTCCTTGGCAGCGTCATGAGTCTTTTGTGGGGAGGCACAGGCCTTGACCCCGGCAAGGTTTAATATTCTTGCTAGCAGGTCTTTTGAGGGAAGCGACCGAAGGGGCTTGGCTTCCCTCTCCCCCCTAAGGGGGTTTGCCCTACTGAGCCGCTTTGATGTGGAGCGGCTGGCTAAGGGCTGCCTGCTGGCTTGCTTGGCAGTCCCCTTGGAAAGAACAGAGGGGACTGCCGCTGGTAAGAGGGAGGTGCTCGAAAGCACCTCCAGAGAAGGGGGTGAGGGGAAGTCCCCTTCACCCGTAGGCGTAGAAGAGGAGTAAGCCTCCTCTCCGGTTGAAGAGATATGGAGGGTCCCCTGCGCAAGCACAGGATGGGGGAACTCCATTTTTTTGCTGGAGCTGCCTGAGGGTGGCTCCGTCGCTGTTTCAGGGGAAGTTGGGGGTTGGGGTTTTTTGGTTGTTTTTTCATACATGGGCATGGTGACCCTTTTTTTTATAGGGGACGCAATAGCTCATCACCTTTTGCAGTCGCCCGCACTGCAAGAGGTGCTTACAGGCCTGGCAGAGCCAGGCGCCGCCATTTCGGACCACCCTTCCCGCCTGGTGGCCTGGCAGTCCATCGGCATGACGGCTCCACCTTAGACACGGCGTAAAAATGGATAGAATGTGAAGAGGAGAGGAAAAGGGATGTGAGGAAGGTATGGGTGGGTATGAAGCAGGTTGTTAAAAAAAAACATCCCGAACCGGAGCTCAGGGGTTAGGGAACATTGTCCCCTCAGCCCCGAACCAGGACGGTTGGCTTGAGAAGGTCAGCATCTACCCTGTGAAATTAGAGGCTGACCAGAGAAAGTTGTGGGAGAGGTTGTGTGAAAAGAGAGGAAACAAGTGTTTTGAAGGAAGGAAGAGAGGCTAAGTTGGGGCCGGACGTGGTGCTGAGTCCCGTCAGCACGGCGGCCAGGATGGCAAATCACCGCGCCCCTTACGGGGTGGTATGGTTGTAATGGTTGATCCTAAAAGTAAGTTTGTGTGAGATAAAAGGAGTGTGACTGTTGCACGTGTGGTTGAGCAGTTGTTTTTTCCTATGTGTGTATGGAAGCCTAGGAGATTCTGAGTGATAATGGGCCTGAGTTTGCGAGTGAAGTGTTTGAGCGAATGTTGAGAGAGAATGGTGTAGAGCATGTGAGGCCGACTCTTTATGTACCATCTTCGAATGGGTTGGCTGAATGTACAATTAGGACCTTGTGTGAGATGTTGAGAATGATGAGTACGACTTTGAATGACTGGGATGAATGGCTCAATAGAGTGTTATGAGCATATAATTCGACAGTCCATAGTGCAACTGGGGTGTCACCGTGTCAGTTTATTATGAATTTTGAAAGGCGAGTGAAAGATAGGTTTCGTTTGAGTGAAGGTGAGCAGAGTGTATGGCGTGAGGCAAATGAAAGGTTTTGTTCGTTTGAAATAGGTGCAAAAGTATTGAAGGTAAAAGAAGTGAAAGGTAGGTTGAATGTGTTAAAGATGAGTGAAAAGTTTTAAGGACTGTATAAAGTTGAGAGAGTCTGGGAGAATGGTGTGCGGGATCATCAGAGTCAGTTGACGAGGTGGCAAGAACCTCCTGACTACCTGGTGAGCCATCCAGTGTATGAACTGTGCAGAGAGAGAGAGAGATAAGGTGCATGATGATGAGAAGGAATGTAATAGTATGAATCTGCCTGGAAAAGAGCCTGTCTTGGTCTTGAGGAGTAGAAAGCCTACAAAGAAGAGTGAAAGTAAGTCTGCGCAGTCTTTCGGGTATGAGGGAGCTTGAGAGAGAGAGAAACCTCGTTTCTAGGTTGACGGTTTAATTAGCGACTGATTTGGACTTAGGTTGTGCCTTAAATCTCGTTTTGGTCTGTTGATTTATTTTTCAGATTTTTCTACAGTTTTTTTTTCACCACAGAATCGGCAAAAGCTAAGTTGCTCTTTTTTTTCTTATTACTACTTAAGTTCTTTCTTTGTTTGAATAAGTGATGGAGTTCGGGGATGAAAGTGAGCATGAGTGTCCGAATGTATGCATTGGTTGTGGTGTAGTTGGTGAGGGGTATACATGTGTTGTATGTCGGCTGCGTGAATGCATTGTAGATTTAGAGGGGATGAGAATGCAGGATTTAGACAGGATATGTAGGCTGGAGGAGTTAGTTGCTGAGCTCAGGAGGGAACTTAGTGTTAGGCCTAGGGCTGGGAATAGGTTAGGTGGTGAGGTAGGCGAGTTAGATGTTTCATGTGAAGGTAGAGGGCCGGTGGAGGAGGTAGAATATGATAGTTCTAGAAATAGTGAAGTTAGCCCCCTTAGATTAGTTAGAAATAGGCCTAGTGAGGATGGGGGACAGTGGAGAGTGGTTAGGAAATGTGTAGCTAGGGAGGCTTCTCCTGTTCTTTGTGAGAATAGGGTTGCCTCTGTTGAGGTGGTTAGCCAGGGTTAGAATAGGTGTGTGAGTCAGAGGGACACAGAACCTATTAGCTTGACTAATAGATTCAGTGCCCTAAGAGAGGAAGTAACTGGAAGTGATACGACTGATGGGGGTGGGGGTGGAGGTAGAGTGACTGGTAGTTTGAATAAGAATAGGAGTGGGAATGGAGTTAGGTCTGTGGGAGGTTATGAATAGGAGTCTGACTGAAGTGCTTGTGATGGGTGATTCGCGAGTTAGATATTTAGATAGGAAGTTGAATGCAAGTAGATTGAATGGTTTGAGGGTGTGTTTGCCGGGTGCTGGAGTGAGAGATCTGTCTGATAGGTATGCGGAGCTGGTGTCTGGCTGTGCAAGGGATGCGGTTGTGATTACACATGTAGGAGTGAATGATGTGAAGAAAGTGGGAGCATGTGAGTTACGTGAGAGGTACAAAAGGTTGATTGAAAAGGTGAAAGAAAGTAGAATGAAAGGTGTTGTGACAGGTGTGCTTCCAAAAATGGATGTTGGGGTAGAATGGATGTCTCGTGCGATTGGACTGAATGATTATGTGAGGAGGATGTGTGAGATGGAAGGTGTCATGTTTGTGGATGTGTGGGATAGGTTTGTTGGAATGAAAGAAATGTATGCAATGGATGGACTGCATTTGAGTAGGAGGGGGGTAGATGTGTTGTGGGAGGAGTATGATCGTGTTATTAGATCTTTGCGGGTGGGAAACTAGATACTAATAGTGGTCAGGGAATTATGAGAGGAAATTATAGTACTGAAAGTAGAATGGACTTGGCAGATAACAGAAATAGGTTCCAAGGCGATAGAGGTGAGGTCATTCAGGTTTCAAGAGGTGTTTCAGGGATAGGGGGGTTAAATTGTTTCTATACAAATGCTTGTAGTCTTAGAAACAAGAAGGATGAGCTATTTAGTTATATTAGCAATGAGGATATAGATATATTATGTGTTACTGAATCATGGGTTAATGAAATAGAATTTAGTGACACTATAAGTGAATTTGATTTACAGGGCTATAATATGTACATTAGTCAAAGGACAGATAGGATTGGTGGAGGAATAACTATCTATATAAAAAACAACATTGTTTCAAGTTTAAATACTTCAATAAAGCAGGATGGAGTTGAGTTACTTTGGATAGATATTAGGTTCAGTAAAAATAGAATGGTGCATTTGGGAGCTTTTTACAGGCCACCTGGGCAGACTGATGATATGGATGAAGTAATGATAAGGGAAATAAGTAAGGGATGTGAAACAGATGCGGTTATTATTGGGGACTTCAACTTAAACTCTGTGGACTGGGAAAATATGATAGGTAGGGATAGAACAAGTGGCAGGTTCATAGAATGCTTTGAGGATAATTTTTGAAATCAATTTGTTAATGAGCCAACGAGGGAGGACAATATATTAGATTTAGTACATTCTAACAGTGATCATTTAGTTCAAGAATTGACTGTTGGGGAAGCATTGGGAAATAGTGACCATCAGATAGTTCATTTTAACTTGGGAATTGAGAAGGGTAAAATAACCGAGAATGCTGAAAAAGTTCCAAATTTTCATAAGGGAGATTATGTAAAACTCCGAAGCTTGCTAAATTTTGTAGACTGGGATGTAGAATTCAGAGGTAAAAATGCTTATGGGATGTGGGATACTTTCAAGCATATAATAAAGTCCAAAAGCAATGTATCCCAATGAAGGCCATTAGGAACAAAAGTAGGAAACCATTATGGTGGAATTAGGAGATAGCTAGAAAAATTTCAAAGAAGAAAAGGGCATATAAAAAATTACAGGTACAAAATAATATTCAAAATTTAAGTGATTATAGAATGGCTAGGAATGAGTTAAATAAGATTATAAAGAAGAACAAAAGCGTGTCAGAAATTCAATTAGCTCAGGATAGCAACAAAGATCCTAGAAAGTTCTTTAGTTACTATAAAATTACTAACAAGTCTGGCAGAGTTAAAATAGGACCTATCAAATATGAAGGGGTTGTGAGAGAAACTGATGAGGAAATAGTTGAGGTACTAAACGGTCATTTTGCATCAGTATTTACAAAGGAGAAACTAAATAGTCTTATGTATAGTACTCATGGGTCAGGGAAAGAGGGGTTTACTACCATTAGTGTGGATTGGAGGACGATAAAAGGACTAACATAACATAACATAACATAACATAATTTAACGGATGACAAAAGCCACAAGGGCCTATCAAAGGTCATCCGTATCCATCAAATCCCACCCATATAATGCATCCATAGGATTTTGTCAGATCATGCAGCTACAATATACAATTTAACAATCCATAGGAATGTCCAACCATGCATCTACAATATATAATTTAAAGCCTCCATAGGAGTCTGTCAAAAACAAAATCAAAATCCCCCAAAATATACAATAAAAAGAAACTGCATCCACAGGAATGAGTCAAGAAACATATCCACATACCAAAAAGTAAGAAATTAACCCTCCATCCCCATATAATCATCCAATCTGCGCTTGAAAACATTCAAGTTTGGGCTGTCTACAGTCTCAGGTGGCAAACTATTCCAATAATCTACCACTCTGTTAGTGAAAAAATATTTTCTAACATCCAGTCTGCACCTCTGTTTTTTAATCTATAAGTGGTGGCCTCTAGTTCTATTACTACCTTCTAACTCAAATAACTTGCTGAAATCTAATTTATCCATCCCAGAAAAGATTTTAAAAAGCTCAATCATATCTCCCCTCACACACCTTCTTTCAAATGAAAACATATTTAATACCCTCAGTCTATCTTCATATTCAAGGTGCTTCAGGGATGGTATTATTTTTGTTGCCCTCCTTTGTACTGACTCTAATAAGTTTATATCATGTCTAAAATGTGGTGACCATGCCTGTATACAGTACTCTAAATGTGGCCTGACATAAGAGTTGTATAGTTTAAGGATGACCTCCTTACTCTTGTAGCTAACATTTCTTTTAATGTAACCTAGCACCCTATTTGCTCTATTTTTTGCCTCAATACACTGCTTTGAAAATTTCAGTGACCTATCTACTACCACTCCTAAGTCTTTCTCATCTTCAACTGAATTAAGCCAATATCCATCCATCTCATAGCTAAATTCCCTATTATCTCTCCCCATGTTAATAACTTTGCATTTATTAAGGTTAAAAGTCATCTGCCACTTCTGAGCCCAAGCTAACAGCTTATCTAAGTCACCCTGCACTTTAAAGCTACCCTCAACCTCTTTGACTACAGCTGCCAATTTAGTGTCATCAGCAAAAATTGACACTTTGCTATTTACACCTTGCCCAAGATCATTTACATAGATTATAAATAATAAAGGGCCTAAAACTGATCCCTGAGGTACGCCACTAATAACATTCCTCCACTCTGACCTCACTCCATTCAGTACAACTCTCTGTTTCCTATTTTTCAGCCATTCAGTTATCCAATTTAAAACGTTCCCACATATCCCATGCAGCTTTAATTTATGAACTAGTCTTCTATGTGGAACCTTATCAAAAGCTTTGCTGAAATCTAAGTAGATCACATCAACTTTCTCACCCCTATCTAATTCTTTAGTTACATAATCCATAAAATCCAGTAAATTAGTTAAACACGATCTATCTTTTCTAAAACCATGCTGAGCATCATTAATTAACCTGCTACTCTCTAGATGATCAGAAATTCCCTTCTTAACCATCTTCTCAAGAATTTTACAGACTATAGAAGTTAAGCTTACTGGTCTAAAGTTATTTGGGTCCTCTTTGCTTCCCTTTTTAAAAATTGGCACTATATTTGCCAATTTCCAATCATTTGGTATTTCTCCAGACTCTAGTGATCTAATAAATATCTTCTCGAGAGCTACTGCAATACTTTCTACACCTTCTTTGAGTATCCTAGAATGAATGTTGTCAGGGCCAGATGCCTTACTAGTATTTAACTGAATTATAAGCCCTTTAATTTCTTCTCTGTCTATATTAATAGAATTTATCACTACTTCCCTTGACCTAGAATTATCATCAATTAATCTAACTGGTTTCTCTTCTGTGAATACTGAAGCAAAATGATCATTAAGGACCTCTACTATTTCCTCATCAGATTCTTTCAAAACCCCTTCATATTTAATAGGCCCTATTTTATCACTGTTAGATTGATTATTGATTCTATAATAGCTAAAGAATTTTTTAGGATCTTTATTATTATTTTTAGCTAAATTAATTTCTGCTGTCCTTTTGGTCTTCTTAATAATCTTATTTAGTTCATTTCTGGTTGACCTATAATGGTTTAAATTATCTAAACTACTCTCACTTTGTAATCTCTGGTATGCCCTTTTTTTCTCTGAAACTTTATTAGCTATTTCTTGGTTCCACCATAATGGTTTCCTACATTTCTTCCTAATAGACTTCATCGGAATACACTGTTCCTGAACCATGTTTAATATAGTCTTAAAAATATCCCACATCTCATAAGTATTCTTTCCATGGAATTCTATATCCCACCTAATCTGATTTAGCATGCTGCGTAATTTATCGTAATCTCCCCTATAAAAATTTGGAATTTTCGTGGAGTTTGACGTTGTTCTACCCTTAACTATTTGCAAATTAAACCGAACCATCTGATGATCACTGTTTCCCAATGATTCCCCTACACTCAATCCTTGAACTAAGTGATCATCATTTGAAAGAATTAGATCTAATATATTGGCACCCCTTGTTGGCTTATTAACAAATTGGATCAAAAAGTTATCCTCAAAACACTCCATAAACTTACAACTTGCTCTATCTCTTCCTATCATATTTTCCCAGTCTACAGAAGTTAAATTAAAGTCACCAAGAATAACTGTATCTTCTTTGCATCCTTTACTTATTTCCCTAATCATTAACTCATCGATACAATCAGTCTGTCCTGGTGGTCTATAAAAAGCTCCCAAGTGTATTTTCCTATTTTTACCAACCTTAATATCTATCCATAATGATTCACCTTCTCCTTGCTTTATAGAGTTATTTAGATTTGAAGAAATGCTATTTCTGATATAAATAATCAACCCACCACCAGTCCTATCTCTCCTTTGACTAATGTACATAGTATAACCCTCTAGTTCAAATTCACTGACATTATCATTAAATATATTTTCATTAACCCATGATTCAACTATACATATTATATCTATATCTTCATGAATGATATAACTAAATAATTCATCCTTCTTATTTCTAAGACTACGAGCATTTGTGTAAAGACAACTCAGCCCACCTATCCCTGAAGCACCTGAGGGCCTATCTCCTCTGCATCTCCTTTCTCTCTTTCCCCGACCCTGTACTCTTGTATTTCCCTGACCACTATCACTACTCAAGTAGTTTAACCCTAAAGCACTTCCATTAGCCTGCCTACCTTCTACAAATCTGTGTTTGCTTCCTTTCCCTGCCTCACTTTGAGCCATTAAATTTCCCTGACCACTATCAAAACCTAGTTTCCCGCCTCTAAAGACCTAATAACACTATAGGTGAGTTAGATACTACCAAGGCCTCCGGCCCTGATAATATTCATTCTAGGATACTTAAAGAAGGGGTAGAAAGTATCTCAATAGCTCTGGAGAAGTTGTATACTAGGTCACTGGAATATGGAGAAATACCCGATGATTGGAAGAGAGCGAATGTAGTCCCCATTTTCAAGAAGGGTAGTAAAGAGGATCCAAATAACTTTGGACCGGTTAGCCTAACTCCTGTAGTCTGTAAAATTCTTGAGAAAATAGTTAAAAAAGGGATTTGCCAACATCTAGAGAGGGAGGGGTTAATCAGTGATGCTCAGCATGGGTTTAGATCAGGTAGATCATGTTTGACTAATTTACTAGACTTTCTGGAGTTTGTAACAAATCAAGTAGATAAGGTAGAGAATGTAGATGTAATTTACTTGGATTTTAGTAAAGCATTTGATAAGGTACCACATAACATAACATAACATAATTTCACGGATGACAAAAGCCCCAAGGGCCTATCAAAGGTCATCCGCCTCCGTCAAAATCCACCCACAAAAAGCACCATGACCAGGATACTAGTTCATTAATTAAAAATGATTGGGATATGTGGGGGTGTTTCAAATTGGATAGCTGAGTAGCTGAAAGACAGGAAGCAAAGGGTAGTGCTAAATGGTGTAAAGTCAGAGTAGAGGGATGTTATCAGTGGGGTTCCTCAGGGATCACTTCTCAATCCATTATTATTTGTCATCTATATAAACGATCTTGGGGAGGCAGTTAATAATAAAGTTTCAATTTTTGCGGATGATACCAAATTAGCAGCTGTAGTTAAAGATATTGATGATAATTTTAAAGTGCAGGGGGATTTAAATAAATTGTTATCCTGGGCACATAAGTGGCAAATGACTTTCAACCTTGATAAGTGCAAAGTTATTAACATAGGAAAAGATAATAGAGAATTTAACTATGAAATGGATGGGCATTGGCTAAGCTCAGTAGAGGATGAGAAAGATCTAGGAGTAGTAATAGATAAGTCATTAAGGTTTTCTAAGCAGTGTATTGAAGCAAGAAATAGGGCAAATAGAGTGCTGGGTTTCATTAAGAGAAATGTCAGTTACAAAAGTAAGGAGGTTATTCTTAAACTCTATAACTCTTATGTTAGGCCACATCTAGAGTACTGTATACAGGCATGGTCCCCACATTTTAGACACGATATTAACCTTCTCGAGTCAGTGCAACAAAGATTATTCCTTCCCTGAGGGACCTTGAATATATAGATAGACTGAGGGTATTAAATATGTTCTCATTCAAAAGGAGGTGTGTGAGAGGGAATATGATTGAGCTGTTTAAAATTTTTTCTGGGATAGATAAATTGGATGTTAGCAAGTTTTTTGAGTTAGATGATAGAAATCGGAGTAGAGGTCACCACTTGAAAATTAAAAAGCAAGGGTGTAGGTTGGATTTAAGAAAATATTTTTTCACCAATAGAGTGGTAGACTTCTGGAACAAATTGCCCCGGAGGGTAGTAGGTAGTCCAAATTTAAATGTATTTAAGAGTAGGTTGGATGAGTTTATGGGGAGGGAAGGTTATGATGGTTCCTAAGTTTTGTATATATTAATATTGTTTGTATATATCTATAGCTGCATGATTTAGTTCTTGACAAGCCTTGATTGGTGATACCCTTGTTTCTGGACGCAATCCTCTGGATGTAGTTTTCTTGGGAGTTTGAGCGCCTTAAAAAAGAGGCCGTTTGACTTGGATGACCTATGATGGGCCCTTGTGGCTTTTGTCATCTGTTATATTATATTGTGGGGGACTTTGATTTTGTCTTCTCCTCTGGCGATGGTGCTTTTTGTGGGTGGGTTTTGACAGATGCGGATGACCTTTGATAGGCCCTTGTGGCTTTTGTCATCCGTGAAATTATGTTATGTTATGTTATGAGATTGAGTATTTGCAGAAGCAGGTGAGTGATTTGACTGATGTAAGTAGATGAGGGAGTGAGCTGCCTGTGCCTGATTTTTCTGGTTTTGGGAACAGTATGAATGATAGTGTGTTTGGTCAGAATGAACCTAGTGTGGCTGATTTTTCTGTTTTTATGAATGGTAATGGTAGAGGTGAGTTTAATGTGGAGAATGAGGAAGCGACTGACTTTTCTGGCTTCTGGTGGGAACCGGTTGAAGGGGTTTCCAGTGTAGCCGCTGAGAGTAGAGGGGATGTGAGTGATTTGTCTGTTTTGCAAGAGTGTACCTTGTGTTGTATGAGAGCTGTGAGTGAGGAGCTGATGAATGGGGGTATGAAGAGTGAAGGTTCTGAACGGAAGAGTATGAAAGAGTTCTGTTGAGAGATGGGAGAACTGGTGATCAAGGCTAAAAGTATGGTGGACGACATGATCAATAGTGATGAGGAGACTAACAGGACGACTGATGAACAACCCCGACAGATTGCTACGCGTAGCCAGGGACCAGTAGACGATTGTGAATCGGTGCAAAAGGGTGTGATTGACTATAAAAAATACCGTGAGTAAGGATTGAGAGTGTATTGTGAATGACTGTGGGCGAATAGCCTAAGTTAGCCTCCCAGTGTTTATCCAACTTGTTCTTAAAGTGGCATGAAAAATAGGCTAGGGCGGGGGGGGGGGGGGGATTCTCTGCAATCCATTTAGAAGCTTGTAAACTTGAATCATAACTTAGCCACCCTCTTCGTACAGCCCATTTCTCCTCTGTGCCTCTACTGCAACATAGGGATTGGCCCCTAGTGTAATTCTTGCCACTTTGTTTTGGATCTTTTCCATTCTTTCCAATTCGGCCTTTGTCACTTTACAGACCATACTAATTGATGGATACGGATGACCTTTGATAGGCCCTTGTGGCTTTTGTCATCCGTGAAATTATGTTATGTTATGTATGTTATGTGAAAGGCCATTCTCCCCCCCCCCCCTTTTTCCCAATACCCTCTCCCTCCCTCTGTAAGAAAGTGTGAGTGGAAATGGGGCTTTTTAATATTTTTTTTTTTTATATATATATAATATAAATTGATATCATGTTTTATTATAAAAAAATTCTTTCCAGGCGCCATATTCTGGAAAGATTAACCTTGTAAATTACTTATGTATTAGAAGCGAACTATTTACCAATAGTTAACTAACAAAGGTCACTAGTATTTGACAAAGTTTCAAGGCTGTGTTCCTCTTGCAAAGAGTGTCTGACTTTGTTGAGTTTAAGATAGTTTTGCATTTAATGAAGGAGGGCTTATAATAGCCACACAAGCGTGACAAGGTCGCTTATCTATTCCGAGCTCGGAGACGCCAGTTTGTTTTGTTATACAAAGATTTTGTGGTACCACGCAAGGTTTTTTTTTGTTGTATTGTTTTAAGTACAAGTGTAGTTTATAGATAAATTATTGGTTGGTGATAAGATTGTCTAGATTTTTTTGTATGTATATCTATACTCGAGATCTCAAATATAATTACCCCCCCCCCCAGATTTTGGTAAATATTTGTATTTTTTTTTTGTAAGTATAGGACTGTATATACAATCCGTTTCATTCTCCTTCGATTTCTCACGTCCGAATTAGTGTAGGAACCGGGTTGGAATGATTGGGATTAGAGCATAGATTTTCGGCCCGTTACAATGTACCAACCAATGAGCACTAGGGTATCATCCACTGAGGTCTCAGGTACATTCCACCCACTGGGTGCTGCTGTAGCTCCCGCCAAGCACTCACTCAGCACCTGTTGAGCACTCACATACCACCCGCTATTACCTCACGTATCACCTGATGAGTGTTCACGTAGTTCCTGCTAAGCACTCACTCAGCACCTGTTGAGCACTCACGTACCACCCGCTATTACCTCACGTATCACCCGATGAGTGTTCACGTAGTTCCCGCTGAGCTCTTACGTATCACCCCTTAAGCCCTCACAAATCACCCGCTGAGCGCTCAGGTATCACCCCCGAGGGCTCAAATAGCTCCCAATCAACACTCACGTACCACCAGCTAAGGCCACACTTATTACTAGCAAAGCTTTCATTGTACCAACTGATGAGCCCTCAGATACCACCCGCTGAGGCCACACTTACTACTCGGGAGCCCTCAGGAACCATCCGCTGAGACCTCACGTAGCACCTGTTGAAGCTTCACATAGCACACAGTGAGTGCTCACATACCACCCCTTGAGTCCTCATGTAACACCCCTTGAGCCATCACATAACATAATTTCACAAGTGACAAAAGCCACAAGGGCCTATCAAAGGTCATCCGCATCCGTCAAAACCCACCCACAAAAAGCACCATCACCAGGGGAAGACAGAATCAAAGTCCTCAACAATATAATATAACAGATGACAAAAGCCACAAGGGATCATCATAGTTCATCCGAGTCAAACGGCCTCTTTTTTAAGGCACCCAAACTCCCAGGAAAACTACATCCAGAGGATTGCGTCCAGAAACAAGGGTATCACCAATCAAGGCTTGTAAAGAACTAAATCATGCAGCTATAGATATATACAAACAATATTAATATATACAAAACTTAGGAACCATCACAACCTTCCCTTCCCATAAACTCATCCAACCTACTCTTAAATACATTTAAATTTGGACTACCTACTACCCTCCGGGGCAATTTGTTCCAGAAGTCTACCACTCTATTGGTGAAAAAATATTTTCTTAAATCCAACCTACACCCTTGCTTTTTAATTTTCAAGTGGTGACCTCTAGTCCGATTTCCATCATCTAATTCAAAAAACTTGCTAGCATCCAATTTCTATATCCCAGAAAAAATTTTAAACAGCTCAATCATATCCCCTGAGTGCTCAGGAAGCTCTCGCTGAGCTAGCAGTTAGCACTCTTTGATCCCTCACGTATCAAATGCTGAGCCCTCACGTATCGCCCGTTGAATGCAAACATAGACCAGCTGAGTCCTCAAGTAGTTTCCGCCTATCCCTCCTGTACACTCGCTGAGCCATCACGTACCACCATCTGAGGTCACACTTACTACTCGCGGAGCACTCACGTGACACCCGGTGATCCCTCACGTACCATCCGCTGAACCCTCAGCTACCACCCCCTTGATCCCTCATGTACCACCAACTGAGCCGTCGTGTATCATACTTTGAACCCTCACATATCACAGCTGAGAGCTCACGTAGGTTCCGGTAAGCCCTAATTTAGCACCTGTTAAATCGGTGTGTAACATAACATAACATAATTACACGGATGACAAAAGCCACAAGGGCCTATCAAAGGTCATCCGCCTCCGTCAAAACCCACCCACAAAAAGCACCATCACCAGGGGAAGACAAAATCAAAGTCCCCCACAATATAATATAACGGATGACAAAAGCCACAAGGGCTCACTCATCATAGGTCATCCGAGTCAAGCGGCCTCTTTTTCAAGGCACCCAAACTCCCAGGAAAACTACATCCAGAGGATTGCATCCAGAAACAAGGGTATCACCAATCAAGGCTTGTCAAGAACTAAATCATGCAGCTATATATATTGAGAGATGGTGATATATATATATATATATATAAAAATATACTCTGGTTGACGGGAATGTAAAGCCTAGATCTTTACCAACCAATGCTTTGTAAGAATGAGGAATGAGAATAGAGGAGTCACGGGTTAGATTCTAATAGAGTAAAAATGAGAATAGGCAACCAGTAATTTCAGGGGAAACTAAGAGTGGTATATTTCTATATTTATTTATAAATTAACTAGAAAGATATAGAAGTCTAACGAAGTGCAAGGAGAAAATGGGAAATAAACAGAATGAGAATAATGAATTTAATCAAATATAAATGTAGGTTTAGAGTAAATATTTATATAAATTTGAGTTATAAATTATGGAATGATATATAAGATTTGGTCGATATAATTTACAGGATATATGATATATTTAATGTATGGATGGATGGATTGAAATAGGAAGGTAGAGTGTGGTCAGTAGAAGAAAAGAATTGACCAGGAAGACAGAGTTGAGAACCGTAAACTAGTTCCGCTGCCGAGCAGGCCAAATGCCAAAAAGAATCAAAGGTAACTTGTCCACCCAAGTGATATTTGGATCGGTGGAGCGTAAGCTTGCTTTGAGCGTCCGATGCAAACGTTCGGCGGTTGAGTTGCTTTGGAGGTGGTAGCTTGTGGTACGAAGGCGAAAGGAACCAATAACTGCCATGAGTACATCTCATTGGTGGGACTCAAATTGACTACCACGGTCAGTCATGATTGTGGAAGGGACACCAAAACGAGCAACCCAGCCTGAGATAAAGGCTGGGTTTGAAGAGCCAGGAACATATTGAATGTCACTTGTAAGCTGCAATATGAAGTCTAGATGACGTTATGAAGTTATTGATAAATTTAGGCATGTTGCCTCTCAGTCCTGCTTTATGGGGATTTTGTAGTATTCCTTCTCGCCGAGTACTGTCATCTGCCCTTTGCAAGTCAAAGAACACAGCGATTCTATGTTATTTGCAAAAGCCATTTTGATAGCAGTGTCTAATCGGTAAACATGTAGACGAGCGGCCCAGCCGCAAAAAATTATTTTGTGTAAATATTATCGTTCACCCGTGTCATTTCTGAAGTCATACCCCACCCCAAACCCCTATAATTCGCAAAATGATTAAAGGCGCTGACATGATGTAGTTAAAGCATTGACCTCTGTAAATGTCAGAACATTATAAAATTTAGGGTTATATACTGGGGGGCTATGCCCCCAGACCCCCACCCCACTTTAATGAAACTTAGGATCATCGTAGTGCGGTCCACGCATCGTGTTTACCCGCCCACGAGCCGTTCTCTATAAATGTACTCCAAAAACGTGAAACATTTCGGAACACGGACGAAATAGTATATATTATCGGGCGGGCCGCTCGTCTACATATTTACCGTCTAATCTAACTAAGACATCTGTTGTGCTTCTACCTTGGCGGAATCCATATTGCTTCTCTGATATTACTCTCTTTTTCTCCAGAGTCCATACAAGTCTTTTATTGACCATCTTTTTCATCAACTTACACATACAGCTCGTTAGTGAAATTGGTCTATAGTTTCCAGCAAGGAAGGGGTCTTTCCCTGGTTTCTCATATGGTAATACGATGGCTCAGAGCCATAATGCTGGAAGTCTGTGGGTTACCCGGATACGGTTGTATAGCTGAAGTATATAGTCTATAGCAGCGGTCGTTAACCTTTAGAACTTTATGGACCACTAAATGTATAATTTTTTATTTGGCGGACCACTAATATGAATTTAGGGTACATATGTAGATTATCAGCGCGAACGATGGGACGTACTATTTCATCCGTGTTCCAAAATGTTTCACGTTTTGGGAGTACATTTAAGTTGACGGCTCGTGTGGGGGTAAACACAATGGGGGGGACTACACTACGATGATCCTGAGTTTCATTAAATTGGGGAAGGGGGGTCTGTGGGGCATAGCCCCCAGTATATAATCCTAATTGTTTATAGAATAATAATCCGAAAAGGACTCAAACGCGCATGAATATTCCGACACGAGTGAACGATAATATTTCCTCACAAAATTTTTTTCCGGCCGGGCCGCTAATCTACATATATAGATTAGCGGCCCGGCCGGAAAAAAAAATTGTGTGTAAATATTATCGTTCACTCATGTCGGAATATTCATGCGCGTTTGAGTCCTTTTCGGATTATTATTCTATAAACAATTAGGATTATATACTGGGGGGCTATGCCCCACAGACCCCCCTTCCCCAATTTAATGAAACTCAGGATCATCGTAGTGTAGTCCCCCCCATTGTGTTTACCCCCACACGAGCCGTCAACTTAAATGTACTCCCAAAACGTGAAACATTTTGGAACACGGATGAAATAGTACGTCCCATCGTTCGCGCTGATAATCTACATATGTACCCTAAATTCATATTAGTGGTCCGCCAAATAAAAAATTATACATTTAGTGGTCCATAAAGTTCTAAAGGTTAACGACCGCTGCTATAGACCACAGGTTGGCGACCGCTGGTCTATAGTGATGTCCGGTAGACGTTTTATCATTATATAACTAATTCCATCTTGACCAGGGGCAGATGGGTTCATGTACTTAGTGCATATTTTAATTCTTCCAATGTAAATTCTTTATTATATTTCTCGTCCTCGCCTCCATCAAAATTGAGTGGCACAGCCGTCGCTCTACTCATAAACTGTGGAGGTTGAGATCCACAAGAGATATTTGAAAGTGTAGTCCCAAACATCTCGGCGACCATTCCTGGGTCAGGAACTAACTTACCATTCTCTCTTTTCAACATAGGTGGGGGTGTTGTTTTGTATTTACCATTGAGTTTATGGATCTTCAGCCAGATTTTAGTGATATTTGTGTCACTATTGATACTTCAAACATCACATAATTTGACCAAGATTCTTTTCTCTTCTGTTTGATAAGTAATTTAAAAGTTGCTCTTGCTCTATTGTATTCCATTTTGTCTATTGTTAGTTTTGTTTTTAAGTACTTATACAGTCTTCCCTTTTTCTCCTTAGCTGCATTAGCTAGTTCGGGGTACCACCATGGTACCACTTTGCGTCTCATCTTTCCACTCGACATGGGTATTGATTGCTGAGCTGCACCTTTGATGCGTTCATTGATATGAGCAACAGCAGCATCAACAGTGTCAAATTCATCTACAGTACGTAGTGGTACTGCTCGCTCTGCAAATAGGGGTCAATTTGCTTTATCTATAGTAAATTTCTGTGTGATGTTTAACTTATCCTCTTCCAATGGCTGTAATAAAATCGGAAAATGATCACTTTCATATAGATCCTTACTGATTTTCCATTCAAAATGCAGTCTTACATCAGCTGAGCAGATAAGCAGATCAATGTGAGATGTTGTACCAGTTTGAAAATGAAGGTGAGTTGGCTGGCATTGATTTGGTATATCGAAGGGGTTATTCTCTAGGAATGACGCTACTATCTCTCCCTTACGGGTGGTAATTGAATCTCCCCAGAGAGTATGTCTAGCATTGTAGTCTCCAAGTATTAGAAATGGTTCTGGGAGCTGATTTGCCAGTGTTTCTAGTTGACTGCGTTCTATTTGACTATCTGGGGGAATTTATATGTTGCATACATTGTAAAGTTGAGCCAGTTTGATGCGAATTGCCATGGCTTGCAAATTTGTGTCCAGAGTTATTCTGTCATAGGGTGTCATTGCAATAACCCAGGCATGTCAGTCTCTTGGTCCATGTTGGTTCAAAAAACAAAATCCGGCAGGAGGTCTCAATTCATGTAAGCCTTCCATGGTTTCCTGGATACACGCACAACTGCAATTTGTGTCCTTGAGTAGTAACCTTAACTGATGGTAGTTAGCACGGTATCCACGTATATTCCATTGAATAATAGACATCTTAGAGAAAAAAGAAAAGTCTATTTTACTTCCACCTGCTATTCTTCTCTTCCTTCTTTGGTCTTTGTTCTTTAGGTTGTTGAGTTTTGTTGGGATCTATCTTAGTTATATCTTTATCTTTTCTCATTTTATCATATTTCAGTTCTGTTTTGTTTATGTAATGGGGTAGCAGGCTCTGGGGATCAAAGGAAGAGTCCTGTGTCCTGAAACCTGTACTCTTAATTTCTGTATGGTGTTTAGATTTCACTGTCTCATGGTTATTATTTGAGTCTTTTGTTTTCATTGCTTATTTTCTATTTATGGGGTTTTCTTAATTTTCTCTTGTGGTTTTGGAGTTTTCTGGTGGTTTTTCTGATGTTGGTTGGACCAAGTCAGCCTGAGACGTGTCTGCAGGTGGCGGCGGATTAAGATTGTCCTCAGGATGATCCATGTCTCCCCCATCTACAGAGTGCCCATGGCTAGCAGAGTAATCCATCCAATTTTGCTTTAAGTTTTCCTCTGCGTATTTTCCTTTCTTTTTTCTTTCTTCATGTGAATTTGCAGGGGATGGATTGCAAAATTCTCCTCTTTGTTCGCTCTCGAGTTTTGCGTTTGGTTAATAGGTGAGTCTTTTATCTTCAAAAAATCACCATCCGCCACTCGAGGAGGGGTCGGGGCCCGAGAACCCCCACCCATAGATGACTCAGATGCTGTTACACAGTTATCAGTAGTCATCCAAGAAATCACAGTCGCCGATGCTCGGTTATCGCCATCTCCATTATGTGATGTAGGGCTAACTCTACATCTACTCGCATCCTCTTCTGCAGATGATGGTGTTATCTCTTCATCTGTATTTCCCCGAAGTGGTATAGGTACAGTTCTGCCAACATCGGCCCTCTCTCTGCGAGGAGTCGGCACTTCTCTTCCATTTGCACTCCCCTTAGCGGATAGGGGTGTTGCCCATCCTCCAGCTGTCTTCTGTGGAAGTATAGCCACCACTGACACGGGAACCTGGGCTTGAGAGTTGGCTGCTTTTGGTCTTTCACAGTTCTTCAATGCCGCTGCAAAGGTAATTCCTTCTCTCACAAACATAGATAATGCTTTTCTTCTTGCTTCCTTGAAGTTTATTCTCTCTTTTGTTTTTATTGCTAGTATTTCCCTTTCTAGTAGGTACTTATCACATGTTCTATCTTTTGCAGTATGGAGACCGCCACAGTTGGCACATGTTGGTCCTCTCTGGCATTCTTCAGAGCCATGTTCTGGTAGTCCACATACCACACAGATAATATATCTGTTCCCATAGGTGGGCGTTATCGCGATAACGATATCGGATTATCCGATATTTTTTTCCGCGTGGTTGATTAATCGGTATCGCCGATACCTTTGGTTCCAAACTAGCGATAATCAATAATTTCAGTTTTAGGTTTTGGTTCCAGTTTAGCAGAGGGAAGAGCCGCACGTGCCTTGGAGGCATAAATATGTAGGTCTGAGCTGTGAGGAGGATCCTCAAAACCTATGAGGAGATGAAGGAGAGCCTCACCAGGTAAGAAACTAAGAAACAGTATTCAAATATTTTTACTATTGTATTATAAAATAACGCTATATATAGTCAATAATCAATATTGTATTATAATTTTAGATTTATCGGTTATCGCGCCAACCTATGCTGTTCCTGCAGTAGGTACCAACATGGCCGAATTTCTGGCATTTATAACATCGTCTAGGTAGAGGTATGTATAGTTTCACTTGTGTCAGCATTCCCGGTCTTATTTGTACTTCATCAGGTCGATCCACTGTATCGAATGTAAGCTTCGTCGCCTTCACGTTTTTTTTATTCTTTCTACCTTTATTACGCCTCTATGTTCTAATCCTTCCAAATTTCTTGCTCTGTATAATCTAAAAGTTCTCTTTGTTTTATTATTCCTTGACTTGTGATTGTTCTCAAATATAACATCTATACCACATATGGTTTTAAATTCTTTCATTTTCTCACTTTGTTCTTTGCTGCGTACTTGAACAGTCACTGTCTTATCTCTATTGGAGTATGTCTTAGTTGGTTCTCCACCTAAGAACTTTTCAACATCTCTAGCAAAATTGAAAAAGTTTATCTTACTGATGTCCGTCTCGTCTGTCTTTGATTTTACTATAAAAAAAATGCTTATAATCCTCTCTTGGGCCAAATATTGTGTTCCTCCAATTTGGTGTAGTATTATCATGTACATTTCTTTTCTTAACTTTCTCAGGTTGTGCCCCAGTAGCATTGAAACCAGAGACGGCCTGGTGACCACCGCTCCTTGGGGGCTTGCTTGATTCGGCTTAATGCCGTGACCTCCTGATGCATCCCTTAGAACCTCAGCGCTGCCGGCAGTAGTCCCTTCCTGCTCATGGGAGGGGGGGGACCACCAAACGATTTTTTCCTTAGAGGATTTTTCTTTTTCTTTTTTTTTTTGGTTCACAAGTTCTTATTTATTCGAAGCTACCCTCAGCCAACCATCCCACCGCGGATGTCATTTTTTAGCAGAAAAGCAAGAACAACAGCCAAGACGGACAGCTGACGACATTCCCTTATCCACCAACCAGGGGACGCGCCCAGTAGGAGTATTCTCTCCCCTGGGAAGTGGGTCGTAAATGCGAAACGGTGGATCAACCTGAGTAAGTAAAGGAAGGGCAAAAGTGATAGACCCATTGATCACTTGCGTTTTAAGTTTGAAGTAGAATTGGAATTATTAGGATGAGAAGATTAAGGTTGGAATGGAGCATCAAATTGAGAAGAGTGAATTGGTTGTTGAGTAGATGAAACTGGTGGATGAGCGTTAGAAGAAGGAGGTACTGGTAGTAAATATGTGCAGGGCTGTAAGCACTTTACGGCTTGTGCACCATATTTGTTGTGGTACCAGCACCAATTAGTTGGTTGGATGAAAGTAACACTAGGAATAGTACGACAGTGAGAAGGACGAAATTGTGAAGAATGAGCATGTTATTGAGAATAGGATGAGTAGTAATATTGGCAAGGCTGTATACAGTGTATGGCGTTACCACCAAACTTCTCATGGTACCAGCAGAGACTCTTTGGTTGAGAGTAGGGAAGATTAGGTGGAGAGGGATAGGCGGAAGGAGGATGAGTAAATGAATGCCACGCCTCACCTCTTGTGCTGGAATGTCCTCGTTGGTTTCGTCTTCGAGAGGACGAACGGCGCCTGTCGTTCCGTTCACCCTTGTGACTGTGCTCTCGCGCGGTCCCACATTGGAGTTTTAACTGTTTTAGCTCCCCTTCGATTCTCTCCAACGTGGCAACTTAGTCCCGCGCTGTAGGGAAAGAGGCGTTGCACGAGTCCGGCCGGTTGTCTGCAGACTTCGTAGATAACCTGAACTGTGAAATGTTTAGATTAGGGGATGATTGGGTTTGTGGGACAGTCCCCCAATTAACGTAGGGATTTAGATATATAATTTCGGCAGATGCGGCCAATTAGTCCACATTGTTGTGCTCCTCGATCATAATAAGGGGCCTAATGAGGTCGGGAATCCCACGCATAAAGATTCCCCTTTAAGATAGGATCAAAATGCTCACAGTTCGTACTTTTAGCTCTGATTAATTCTTTTAGGTGTTCGAGGAAACGCGTGGGGCGGCGGTCACTCATCTCTTGCGTATTTAAGAGCTCGCGTAAATCTTCAACCTGGGATCTTCCGAACTCCACCTTAAATGCATGCTTCAAATCTTCCCATACACCCATCCTCCCACTCTCGAGTAATATCCCCCGAAACCACGTAAAAATACTCATGGGGACTCTTTGCGTGATGTATATTATGCGCTCTTGGTCGGATATTGGTTTCATGAGCCATAAGAACTTAGCAAATTTCCAACCATGTGATAGGGCTGGACGCATCAAAAGCGAGAAGCATGATGGGAGGGTGGTTGGTGCCTCAGGTGCCGACATCCTGGTTGCTAACCCTTGGGTTGCTAATTACCGCCGGCGAGCGACTCGTTGATGAGGTCGAAAAAAAGAGGCATACTTGCACAGACGAACTAGGTGTGGCCCTAGTAGTTGAAACAGAAAAATTCATACTGGGCGGAGGGAAACTATTCATCCTATGTGTTTTTATTAAGAGGTGTGTGGTCTGAAATTATTCCGGTTGTGGAAATAAATTTTGAGGAGATTTAATAAGAGATGGAGTACTAAGGAAAATGAAAAGAAAAGTTAATTCAAGGTTTAAGTGACATCAAAAGGGACAACTCAAACTTTCCTCGAGGCGACTAAAATGGTGGGGGGAGCCTGTTGAGTTCACTTTGGGAGGGTATCCAGCACGTGGAAATAATATATATCACGTAACTGGACGGCAAAATATATCTTGAAACGGGTCTGAGGGCACCAATAAAGAGATATATATATATATATATATATATATATATATATATATATATATATATATATATATATATATATATATATATATATATATATATACTGGTTGACGGGAATGTAAAACGGGAATATACAATTACAATTTAGTGAAAGTGATGAAATTGTGTGGTAGGTATGTAAAGGTGTGAAAATGGTTTCTAGTTTGCCCTGGTGTTAGGGCATCACTAGCATTCTTCTCAATTTTTCTTCTTAATATAAAAAATATCCTCCGTCATTAAAGGTGCTGACTGTCGTTGACAGCCAGTTTCCTCCATTATAATATATATATATATATATATATATATATATATATATATATATATATATATATATATATATATATATATATTTATTCAATTTATTATACCGTGGTAGCATTTAAGCCTTTCAAAGGTATCTCTTATGCTGAATCTCATTAAGTTTTGAGTTGTAATTTATTTCTTTTATTTGGGCACTTCGCCTCTTTTTGTCGTTTCTAGTTATTTTGATTTATATTAACTGATTGGTAATTGGGCACTTCGCCTCTTTTTATTCTAAAATTTTAATTAGTTTTTTAATTATTTAGTTTGGGCACTTCGCCTCTTTTATATTTAAAGTTAATTAAGTTTTTATTTTATATTTGGGGGGATTCTTTAGTATGGGCACTTCGCCTCTTTTTTATTTATTTAGATTTATTAAATTTGAACTATCAGAATGGTCACTTTGATTTCGAATTTGTGTACTACTACGTATACATAGGTAGAACAGCTTCTCTCGCGCAGGTTCTACTGCTTGGGAACAGAGCCGTTCTACCAATTGCGCGTCTTCTGTTTGCACGTATGTTTACGTTAAGGTTTATTGTTGGGAGTATTTCTCGGTCTACTTTGTCCCATGTCTTTCTCCCTAGCCTTTGGATCTCCGTATTCACCGGCTTCAGTCCGACTCTATGGTGTAGAGTTGATTGCCGAATACGGTTGATCCTTTGCGTGCCAGTGATCAGCAGAGTGGCTTTATTCTGTACCCTCTGCATCATTCTGAAAGATGTACAGCTTGCCATCTGCGTCATCACGGTCGGGTACACTAGTACTGAGCGTACCAAGGCTATATACAGCTTTTTCATGTTTGGCACGTTGAGGCTTCGGAAACGGTAAAGTTTCCTCAGCTCTCTTTTGGCTAGGGAGAATCTGGTATTTATATAGGTCTTGTATCCCGTTTTGAAGAGTTGTAAGCCCAGGACTTTACCCTTGTTGGAGTACGGATAGAGTTCGTTATTGACGATAACGTCGTCTACTTTCCGGCGGTTCATTGGAATAATGGTGAACTTCTGGCGGTTGGTCTTGATTTTCCACTTCTTCTCATATCGGTTGATATTCTCGATTTCGACAGCCGTCGCCCTCGCCTGACTTCCAGAGTTCCTGAATGGACTCAGGATGATTTGGGTGATGTCATCTGCGTATTGCAGATACATCAAATCGTACCTCACTGGAGCAGGCAAGTCAATCGTGTACACTAGGTACAGCAGAGGGCTGAGACAGTTGCCTTGTGGAACTCCCGCATCGAGTTCTAATTCGGGTCCCTTGCAGCCCTCGATCTCAATTTGGGCTCTCCTATCAGATACATAGTTGCAAAGGACTTTCCAGGAGTGAGTTAAGCTGGAGGTTGAGGATCTTGAACTGTAACCCTCTCAGCCAAACCTTATCGAAGGCCTTCTTTACATCTCGCAGCACCACGTCTACGTACCTCCTCTCAGCTTTACTGCAAGCGAGTTTTTCCGCAAGGAGGGCGAGGGCTGTTTCCGTTCCTCGTCCCTTGCGGAACCCGTGCTGCTGAGGGTTGTGAGCTCCCAGCTTGGCTAGTTGTTTTTGAAGCCTGTCATCTAGGAGAGTCTCGTAGAATTTCGCTACGATCTCCAGCAGGGCGATCGGCCTGTAATTTACTAGTTGATCAGGGGGTTTACCTCCCTTGGGTATGAAGATCACCTTAGCAATCTTGAAAACCTTCCGGGAAGTAGCCCGTATTCAGGGAAGCGTTAGAAATGTTAACGATTCCCGGAATGATCTGCTGTGGGGCATTAACCAAGTTGTTTCTGGCGATGCCCGTCCAGCCTTGGAAGGCTTTTACAGTGGCCATGACCTCCTCTGATGTTATGGGACGGCTGTGGCCCGCCATCTCCCTGCCTTCGTTGACTCGATGTTGTGAGTGCGTGCGATGCATTTCCTGATTTAGTTCTTCGATCAGTTGGCCTTCGAATTCCTCTTCGAATTTGTCGTTTTCTTCAGGGGTGATCCTGAAAACGTTTTTTCCAGAAGTTCCTGAACCTGTCTTCGAGAACCACTGGGTCCTCTATGTAGTTTCCGTTCCCCTTCATTCGAGCCTTTGGTCTTGGTGTAAGTCCCTTTAAGTTCTTGACTTGGCGCAAGAACTTAGCCCGGCTAAGTTCGCTGTCGACTTTGGCTATCAAGCTGTTTCATATTTCCTCCTGTTGGAGGTTGATAGCCTCTCTAAGCTCTGAGCTTAAGCGTCGAAAGAGCGAGCTTCTTTCCCGGTTGGGACCCTCCCATCTTATTTCTTCGTACACTTCCCTGTGAGCGCGAGCGATATCTCTCATCTCTTCTGTCCATCTGGGCTGAGGAGGTGTTTTATACCCTGTTATGGGTATGCTCTCGCGGTCCACATTTAGTATGGACGTTGTTATCCTTTGCAGCTCCCTGTCTATCTCCTCTAACGACGCCGTGCTGAGGTCAGCTGGTGCATATTCACTGAGTGGTTGCTTGTAACGATCCCAGTTGTCCAGCGCGTAGTTTTTCCGGAGAGGGGCTGGGAGCTGGATTGGTACGAGAGATACTGTGGTGAGAATCGCTATGTGATCACTTGGGACTGTTGGGCTTGGCTCACTATGGTAGTTGAATGGGAAGCCTTCACTTGCTAGGATTATGTCAGGCTTGTTTGCTGATCTGGAAGTGATATAGGTCGGAAAATCCGGCCCTATCCTTTGGATGTTTTTTTCTTCCCATAATCAGTTCCAAGTTTCGGCCTCTATCGTTGGTACTACCATAGCCCGCCGTACGGCATCTGGCATTGAGGTCTCCCCCTAAAAATGCCATTCTGCGGTGCCCGAACAGTGTGTAGAAGTTACTTAACGGGAGATATGCTCGTCGAGGGGCTTGATAGGCTGCGGCTATCACGAGGTCTCCTACCAGTGTATGTAGCTCGATCGCCACAAAGGACTCATCGAGTTTTGGTAGTTGTTTAAAGGAGATGCTCCTCTTAACAGCTATTGCAGCACCATCGAACCTTTCCTGGGAATGATTCTTCATGACTACTCTGTAGCCCGGTATTTTAATTCGACCAGCTGTGGTGTCGATACCGTGCCCCGTAATAAGAATGATTTCGGGGTCAAACATTCGGAATATGTTTCCATATGGCGTGGCCTTCTCCTCCCATCCATTCACGTTGAGTGTCAGAATCATCATTCTGTTGCTTACTCTCTCCATCTTCGATTATTTAGTGTTTCTGGGTGGTTCTTTTTTCCCCCATTTTTCTTTTTCCTGAACTCAGCGTTCAAGATTTGCTCGCAGGTGCTGTGATGTAGGGTCACATTTTGTGCGAGCAGAGACTCTTCTACTGTTTCAGATTCTACTTCATAATCGTACTCCCATTTGTATATCTTAGATCTTATGCCTTGGAAAATACTTCTGGTTTCCATTTCCTCGGAAAGGGGAATTGATCGCAGGCGTATATTTTCAGATTTATGTCGTTCGCCCGCAATCTCTTGTTTCTCTTTTTCTTTCCCTTGATTTCTTGGGATTTTGTTGCCTCGGAGTCTGAGGAATCTGATGATTCCGAGGAACTATTTGTGTCCGAGTTGTCCTTTTCTGATGCGGTTGCTTGGTTCTGTCTGGGCGCAGGAGTTATTGCCTCAACTGGTTGTTTCTTTCCCTTCTTGTTTGTCGTTTTACTGGTATTTACTTGCTCTGCTGGTTGTTGTGGTTTCGGAACCATCTGTAGATGCAGTACATCCCCGGAAGGGGGGTTGTCCGGGAACCACGTCTATTTCATTCCGTTCTTCGCTAGCATCTGGTTCAGTACTGTCGCGAACGTGCCCGGGCGAACTAGGTTCATGACGTGCGCTTGAAGGATGCACTTCATGATTTTTGTGGGCGTAGGACGTGTTTGCCCTGCGTAATTCTTCTTTTTTCTTGGCCTCCTGCTTATTTCTCATAATTTCTTTCTTTGCGGGACATGACATGGCCATAGTCCTATGTCCCTGCTCGCAGTTCACGCACTTCTCTACATTGCTGTTACAGTTCCGCCAATTGTGCCCCTTCTGGCTGCATTTAGAGCACATCTCTTGCGGCTCTTTGCAGTCCTTGGTGGCATGTGACTCCATCTTGTAGCACTTGAAGCAGAATTGGACGGGAGTATATTCTCCTTTTTCAACCTGATCCCCGCTAATTTTGGCGTTAAACATTAAAAGGCCTTGTTCTTTTGCCTTTTGTGCCATGGTCATCTCCGCGAAAACCACCTTGAACACATGGGTGTACTCACCACCATCCCTTCTGTTTTTGAACTTTATTACTTCGGCTACCTTGGCCCAGGCTTGCCGAAGCTGAATTTCCTCACCTGTTTCTTCTGCGGAGTGTTGTCCTATCCACGGGTCGATACGACGGCATACCACGCTCCTGTGGGCCAGGATCTGTGGGGGTACTGCTGGCTGCAGCCCAATGCCTCGTAGGACCCCAACTGCCTTCTCTTCCGTAATGTCCTCTATATCTTTCTCCTTTTCGCATATTGCGATATAACCTGAGGCTATGTCTAACAGCCTCACCATGGCAATGCCCAACTTGCCATACACGGCCTCGAATACGGATTCTCTGCTAGGCTTGGGCTGCCCGTCGACAACCCGCAGAGGTATCCTGGTCGTGTGGTCCTGGGCCATCTCTTCACGAGAGTGGCCCCTCAGCCCTGTGTTTGCTTTAGTTCGCACTACTTTTGTTGTGGGCGACTTGATTTAGGTGACTGTGTTGCACCTTTGCTTCTTAATCTTCTGTATTTTGTACTTGGATTACTTGATGACTCCCTCTACTTCGTCGCTAAGCCTACGTGAACGTGAACTGCCAAGTGGGGGGATGAATGATGGTGGGTGGACCCGGGGAGGCCCCTCAGATGGGTGAAGTGTGGCGGACTTGATGATGGGTGGTGATAGAATCAACTACCACCATCCGGGGTGCCGCCCCATCTGGGGTTTGGATATCGATGCTGTTTCCAACTTACACAGGGACGGTTGAATGTCCCCCTGTGGTCTTGGTCGGAAGCTACCCTTAGAGATTAGAGCGAACTCTTCCCCAAAGCTTTCAGCATCGCCTCGTAACCGGGCGGTCTCTTCCGCAGAGTTCCACAGTGGGCTAATCCTCAAACCTGCTTTCCTTTACGTCCCAAATTATGTCTATCAAAGTGGACCGACATAGTTGAGGCGAGACTAGATGAGTGGCAGATCAGTTCATTTCAGCTTCGCAACTCCGTCGAGGGAGGAGGGGGGGGGGAGTTAGAACAACATTAAGTCGTCTTGAAGCCGGTAGAAAAATATATGGCGAATAGTCCCCGTAGGGTTGATGAGGCAAAACTTGGCGTTTTGAAACTCCCTTGTCTCAACCTTTTCCTCCTTTATCGGTTATGAGATGTATTAAGGGTCGATTTTTCAAGTGAAATTCTGCTGCCTTCTGAGAATATGATGATGATGTACTCAGTTTTTCGAAGAGAGATGGTATAGTGGAAGATATAGTGGGTGAAAAAAAATTAAAGATGAGGGGTGGGGGATTTTGCCCTAGTAGGGAGGGCATGCATCACTTTATTTTTATACTATTTCATTTTTCCTTTACTTGTGTTGTTTTTTTTGTGTGTTTTTTAATGTCTATTTGTATCTTCATATGTTTGTAATGTTCTTCTTATTGTATTTTGTTTCTTCTTCTCTGTCTTTTGACTTTTAGTGTAATAGTGTTATTTGTAGCATTCAAGCCTTTTATAGCTTTTCTTGCCGACAATGCTATTTTAGTGTTGTCTGTAGTCTCATTTTTCGTGAGTAAGTGTATGGGACTAGATGTGATGTGTTGTGACGCTTTTTATGTGTATATTGGAGTGATATTATTTCGTGAACACAGTTTTGTGCTCGGGAACCGGCTTCTGCGAGGCTTTCGCTCGTAGCCACGCGGGTATATTAAACCTGCCGCCTGCTCCCTGGAGTTCTGGAATGACATCATCCGTTAGAGTGGACCAGATCTTTTCTCCCAGTTTCTGGGTGATGACATTGATGGGCTCCAAGCATTTCCTCCGATGCAGGACGCTTTGCCTGATTCGGTCACGCCTTCTTACTTTGTTGATAAGCAGCAGAGGCAGGGTTCTGGATACGTTGGAGCCTTTTCATCGAGGTTTTATTAGCCGCTTGGGACACCAATGCGGGGTAGATCAGCATAGCCCGGACATACATCATATATAATTTCCTGATGTTGGCCGAGCTAAGATCTCTAAACCTGTAGAGCTTGGAGATTTCTCTCTTCGCCAGGTTCCGCCTCTCCGTGTGGTGTCTCGAGTATCCATGGTCGGTGATTTTAAGGCCCAGGACGGTACCTTCGGCGGAGTAGCCGTACCTTCTCCCATCTATGATGATGGGCCATGTCAACTCGCGGTTCAACGGGACAATTTTGAACTTGTCCCTGTTGGTCCTGATTTTCCATCGTCTCTCGAATCGGCTGATGTTGTTGATTTCCGCTATAGTGCGGGCCGCCTGCGCCCTTGCTTTCCTCTCCGGGCACGGGACAATTTGTGTGACGTCATCTGCGTATTGCAGATACATCGTGTCCCTGTGCACCGGAGTTGGGAGGTCGATGATGAAGACCAAATAAGGCAGAGGACTCAGGCAGCTTTCCTGAGGGACGCTTGACTTTACTTCGAATTTGGGGCCTCTGTGCCCTTCAATCATGAGACACGCCCTTCTGTCCATGATGAAGTCACAGAGGATCCTTTCCAGGATTGGGTCTAGCTGGAGGTTCAGAATCTTGTATTGAAGTCCTTCCAGCCAGACTTTATCGAAGGCCTTTTGCACGTCCCTCAACACAATGTCTACATAAAACCTGTTCGCTTGGGTGTATGCTACTTTCTCAGTTAGGAGCGCCAGGGCGGTGTCTGTGCCCCTTTTTTACGGAAGCCGTGTTGTTGTGGGTTGTGCGCTCCTAACTCGCTCAGTTGAGCTTGTAGCCTGTTCGCTAAAATCTTTTCAAAGATTTTACCCTGCAACTCAAGAAGAGAGATGGGAAGAGAGCTTGCCACCTGGTCTGGGGGCTTGTTTCCCTTTGGGATAAAGATGATTTTGGCCATCTTGTATCCATCCGGGAAGTAGCCTGTATTCAGGGCGGCATTCATCGTATTTGCCAATCCCTGAATAATTTGCCTTGGGGCATTTACGAGGTTATTTTTCGTAATCCCAGACCAACCTGGAGCCCTCTGCTTGAAGGACCTTATGGTGTTCAAGGTCTCTTCTACAGTTATCGGGTATCCGTGGTCAGCCATCACTCTTTCCTGTGATACTTGCGGATGGGGGTGAGTTCTATGTATCATTGTGCAGAGGTCGTCGAGCAGTTGGTTTTCGAAGTCCTGGTCGAAGTCGTCGTTCTCTTCCGGTGATATAGCGAAAATCGTTTGCCAGTGCGATCTAAATCTTCTTTCGAAAGACTCTGGGTCCTCTATGATGTCCTATCCTTCCTTAATTTGGGTTCTGGGTCTGGGAGGTAATCCCCTAGTTCTCCGGAAGTTATTCCAGAATTTTACGGGATCCCTCTCCCTGTCCAGTCTCCCAATGATGTCATTCCATATCGTTCTTTGTTTTTCTATTATGATGTCTTTCATTTCCATGCCTAGATGCCTCATTCTGGCCGTCCTTTCCCTATTGGTACCTGTCCTGCCGATCTCATCATAGATTGCTCAATGTTCTCGGGCGATTTCTCTCCTCTCGTCCGTCCACTTAGGTTGTGGGAGCATTTTATAGGAGATTCTGGGAACACATCTCTCGTCGGCTTGAATGAGGAGATCGGTGATCTTGTTGATCTCCTCATCAATTTCTTCGAGATTAGCGTCTCCCAGATCAGTTGGTTAGGTATGTACTGAGTATCTCCCTATATAGCTCCCAGTCAGCTTTCGCGTAACTTTTCCTAAGTGTAACGGGCTTGAGTATTGGTGCTAGCGAGATGGTAGTGAGAATCGGGATGTGATCGCTCGGAACCACTGGTCCGGGCTCATTGACAATGTTGAAGGGGAAGTTTTTGGATGTCAACACAATGTCCGGCTTTGTTGCAGAACATTGTGTTATGAAGGTCGGGAAATATGGCCCGGCCCTCTGGAGTCTGTCTCTTATGAGTAGCATCTCCAGGTTTCTTCCCCTTTGATCGGTGCTTCCGTAGCCTGATGCACGGCATCTGGCATTAAGATCACCGCCAAGCAATGTAAATTTCCCACGCTCGAAGAGGTTGTAAAAGTTAGGGATCGGCAAGTAATCTCGTCGCGGTGGTTGATAGGCCGCCGCTACGGTCAGGTCTCCAACTAGGGTAGGTATTGCTACTGCCACGAATGATTCATCTAGACCTGGAAGTGTTTTATATGTTAGATTGTTCCGGATCGCGATGGCAGCGCCATCGAACCGTTCTTGTGTATGTTTTTTGCTGATGATTGTGTAATTGGGTATTTTTATGCTGTTCATGTTTGTGTTAACGCCATGTTCTGTGATGAGGATTAGGTCGGGATCCACTTTACGAAAAATGTTTCCGTAAAGAATGTGTTTCCCTACCCATCCGTTGACGTTAATTGTTAAGATCTTTAGTGTGTTGTTGGTGTTCTCCCTGTTTATGTTCTGTTGTGTATGTGTGTGTTGGTTTGTCCCGATTAGTGGATTTCGCTGTGTGTGTTTCTCCCGTTCCGAATTCTTTTGAACTCTGCTTCGCTTACGGCGAGGCAGGAGTCCCTGTATATTTTGATCCTGGCCTCCATGAGCGCCGCTACTACCAGCGCTTCACGGTCTGGAGAATCATAGGACCATTTCAGTAGTCCCGTCTTCACTCCTTCAATGATTTCCCCCACCTTGGGGCTTTTCGGAAAGGAAGTTTCTTCCGTTCTGAAGAATTTGAGTAGGAGTCATGTGTTAAGATTCTAATAGAGTAAAAATGAGAGTAGGCCACCGGCAATTTCAGGGGAAACTAAGAGTGGTATATTTCTATATTTATTTATAAATTAACTAAAAAGATATAGAAGTCTAACGAAGTGCAAGGAGAAAATGGGAAATAAACAGAATGAGAATAATGAATTTAATCGAATATAAATGTAGGTTTAGAGTAAATATTTATATAAATTTGAGTTATAAATTATGGAATGATATATAAGATTTGGTCGATATAATTTACAGGATATATGATATATTTAATGTACGGATGGATGTACTTGAGAATAGTTTTGGAAACAGAATAATTGCTCGAATTATAATCTCAAGGGGACTTTGCCTGGCGATAACGAGAACACGAGTGAACTAAAATTGTCAATGGGAACATTGGGGGCCAGGGAGGTTGATGCTGATTGGTCGGTTTAAAATACGTCAGACAAGGATTTGGATTGGTTGAAATAATTATTATCGGACGATACGTAGGGTAAATTCTGTTGGAAATCGTACGAGTTATATATGATTGGAATTGTCGTACATGAATATGAATTAATGGAAGCGAGATGAGTAATCTCTCAGACGGGGAATTATACTTTTGTAGGAGCTAGCAAGGATGTTAGCTGCTACAATGTTGAACCCTCACGTACCACCCGCTGAGCCCTTACGTATGACCAGCTGAGCGCTCACTTACCACAAGCTGAACACTCACGTACCACCTGTTGAGCCCTCACGTATCACCCAATGAGGGCTCACGTATCATCCCCTGGAGGTTCACACAGCACCCGCTTAGCCCTCACTTACCACACGTTGAGCCTTCACGTACCACCCGATGAGCTCTCAAGTAGAACTGCTGAGTCATCACGTAGCTCTCGCTGAGCCCTGACGTACCACCCGCCAGGAATTCACATAACAACAGCTGAGACCACACTTACTACTCGCCGAGTTTTCAAGTACCACCTGTTGAGCCCTCACGTACCACCCGCTGAGGCCACACTTATTATTCGCAGAGCACACACGTAGCACCCTTTGAGCCCTCACGTAGCACCCTTTGAAACCTAACTTAGCACCCGGTGAGCCCTAATGTACCACCCACCAAGCTCTCAAGTACCACCCACTTAACCCGCACCTACCCACCCACTGAGCGCTCACGTAGCTTCTGCTGAGTCCTCACGAAGCACCCGCTGAACGCTCACTTACCACCCGCTGAGCCCTTACGTAGCTCCCGCTGAGCCATCACATACCACCCGTTAAAGCCTCACGAATTACTCGCTGAGCGATCCCCTAACACTCCATGTCGGTTCACCTAGCTCCCACTGAGCCCTCAGGTACCACCCGTTAAACCCTCACGAATCACCGCTGAGCGCTCACATATCACTCCCTCGGGACTCACGTAGATCCCACTGAGCTCTCACGTACCACCCGCTGAGGCCACACTTACTACTCAGGAAGCCCTCACGTACCGCTGAGCCCTTACGTAGCTCCCGCTGAGCCATCACATACCACCCGTTAAAGCCTCACGAATCACTCGCTGAGCGATCCCCTAACACTCCATGTCGGTTCACCTAGCTCTCACTGAGCCCTCAGGTACCACCCGTTAAACCCTCACGAATCACCGCTGAGCGCTCACATATCACTCCCTGGGGGCTCACGTAGATCCCACTGAGCTCTCACGTACCACCCGCTGAGGCCACACTTACTACTCAGCGAGCCCTCACGTACCACAAGCTGAAGCCACACCTACTACTCGCTGAGCTTTCACACACCACCCACAGAGCCCTCACGTACAAACCGCTGAGCTCTCACGTACCCCCCGGTGAGCCCTGACGTACCACCCGTTGATTCTCCACGTATTACCCGCTGAGCAATCTCGTAGCTCCCTGTGAGCCCTCATTTAGTACCCGCTAAGCCCTCACGTACTACCCGCTGAGGCCTCACGTAGCTCCCGTTGAGCCCTCCCGTACCACCCGCTGAGCCCTCCCGTACCACCCGTTGACTCCGCACGTACTCTGTGCTAAGCCTTCACGTAATTCTCTTGGACTCGCCTCGACAGCGAAGTGGCCAAACGCTGGCAAGTTTAATTTCGGCCCCAAATACCCAATGAGCTTCACACCCCCTCTCTCTCGGGTCGTGTTTTTCACCTCTTTTAATTCACCCAATGTCTTTGCGCCTGTTTAGACCCACCTGAAAGAAGGCTTCAGACTTTCGAAAAAAAAAACCAGTTAAAAACTATCGTCCATTAATCGCGCTTGGAACCATTTACATAATTCCCATTGACCCGTACGATAACATCCATTGATCCTGCTCTCACTACCCATTGAGGGATCTCCTAATCTCATAATACCCATTGAGTTCTCCAGTAACTGCTGCTGATCCCTCTCTTCCCTATACAAGTCCTTTTCAACGCTCTAGCTCTCCCTCAATCCCGTATCACCCATTGAGACCAACCGCAATATCCTAACAACCATTGAGCTTTCTGAATAATCTGTGTCGGTCAGTGCCTTATGTAGCTTGATCCCTCGTTAAAAAAACTTTGATTCCTTTCTAGATACTCATTGATCCCGCCTTTGATCTAAAGACACTGTTTCGGTGAACGTGCGGTTGTCAGTGGCACACTTATTGCGAGCCCTTCGTAAAACCCACTGAACACTAATCTCCCATTGACCCCTTCCGCCCTGTCGAGGATTAGTACGTCCCAGTAATGATATCCGCCATGTCGCCCTGCCTCACTGGCTGCCCAGTTGGAAGCTGCGACCTATGGGTAACTTCTAGTTTGTGTGAGTCGCTTTCATAGGTTGCGAACCCTATTATTTAATGCAGCTGGGGCGGAATCCTAAAAAAGTAAAAAAAATCCGAGGCAAGATGGGGGGGGTTATAATCCACTTGTCGTGGAATGGCCAGACTCTCTCTCTCTCTCTCTCTCTCTATATATATATATATATATATATATATATATATATATATATATATATATACGTAGGTACTTTTGGGGCTTTGGGCCGAAGTTGGTTGAAGACCGTTAGTAAATGGGTGAATGTGGCCAATGATTAACAAGCAGCTGGTAGACGCTGGGGCTGCAAAAGAAAGACAATGACAAAATATATCTTTACTAGCAAGAAAATAATATTTAATTATACAGATATTGGGTTTAAAGGGGATGGTCGCACAGACGGAGTTGAATGTCTACGCGAGATACAGGTGGGTTAATTAGGGGATTAAAGGGGTCAAGTTCAGGTCGGTGATTAAAAGGGGGATTTTAAACCTGGCGCGCACACAAAGAATGGATATATGGAGTAATCAAGACTGTAGAACAATCTGCAGGCGGCAACGGTTACAATTGCTTCCGTGCTCGTTGCAAAGAAGGGCCAGTCGGGATACGATGACTGCGATGGGAGAAGTCGAGTTACCTCACGCTTCAGATGAGGGAGCACACGTAGATGACCTTCGGAGATGGGAATCCTCGTCAGATACTCGCCGATTGACTATGGAAGAGTTCACGGATGTCGATTTAGCCTCTCGTCTTCAAATCGAAATCATCGTTGTCTCCGATCGGCGGGGGGGGGGGGGGGGGCTTCCCCTTTGCCCTCTTCGGAGCAGCCCCTAAGCAGCTCTACTTCTGGGATGGAGTTGGCCTCCTATTACCCCTGCACTTTCTCAGGAGCACCTTAGCAACTCTTTCAGAGAAGAGGGGGCTTATCTCTCTCCATCTTTGACGAGTTAGGGGGTTCTCGTGTACCTCCTTTTGCAGAATTGCCTCCGGGCGACTCTCCACTTGCTTTCTCAGTGGCCCGCTAAGAAGACAGCTAGACAAAGGACGCGCCGCTTCGGATCCCGCACCTCCTGCTGAGGTCAGACGAGCGACCACAACCCCCTTATTGGTGTAAGAAGTGCATCGCCCCCTGGGCCTTGCCCACTCACCTCGTCGATCCGAGGTTTTTCAAGCTGATGGGAGCTGACATGCCCACTTCCATTTTCCTACCAATGCGGGTCGGCATGCCGGCCACAGTGACGGGCCATAGGCCCTATGAATCCCCTGTCGGGATACCTGAAACCTTGGGGGATGGCCATTTCAAGGCCCCTCCTAAGCTGGAGATGGTCCCGGAGGTGACTCCACCCGAAATAACACGGTATTCCAGGGGGGTGAACCTTGGCACAGTACCAGACACTGAACCTGAGTTCGCCCCTCTGCAAGTCCCTCCTCAGGCGGCACGGGCCTCCGAAGACTCACAAGGAGAGGAGGAACCCCTTCTCCCACATGGTGACCTTTTGACGCCCAAGATCTTCCCCATCTCGGAGAAAGATCTGGCCGAGCCTGGTATGAAGATGCGCGATTTACACCGGCATGATGTCTCCGTTTTTCTATTTACTATACCTCTTTTCAGGCAGTGGCAGTAAGCTTCACCTGGATAGGAGGTATACTGTTATTCCTGCGTGCATTCCACCGTTTACTGCTTGGAAATAATTATTTGAATGTTTTTAGAGCGCTGAGAGATTTTATTAATATTGTCACTGCGTCAATATTTTTGCCCTCATTTTCAAATATTTTTTTAATTCCATTACAAATATACTCCCTTGTACCTTTGGTTCCTAACATGAAACAGTTGGACAGAGCTATTTAAGTTCTGGAGACTCAATCAATTCCTATCTTTGGCCTGTACTCTGTGTTCATCTAAGGCGGGGAGTGCCAGCAATTTCTTGGAAATCACTTCTGATTTAAATCATACATTTGTTTCGGTGTGGTTTTAGTTAATTGAAAACTCGGGTTGAGTTTTACTTGTAATGGCTTCAAGTCGTTCGCTGAATTCTTTTGCTTTTTCATTTGTAGTGTTTTATTAGGTCATGTATCTGGACCAGCATTCATATCCAAATAGTTTTCTAAGTAATTTTGTACTTTGGGTTACATTTTAGTGCGTGCCTTGATGGACAGTGAGGTATTGTTCAGTAGGATTTGAGGTGGTTGCTTTTTTTTAGTATTTTTAATAAGCACATTCATTGCCTTAATAAAAAGGCTCAGCCGTCTGCTCGCCATACTTTCACTCTAACGAGGGATCAACAGTACTGGAGCTTCGACATTGTGTCCCGACCAATACCACAAGGACAGGCCATATATGTCATCACCACGACCCTCCTGGAACCCCAGACGAGGCCAATACATGGCACAGTGAGCTTGCTAGGGCGACTGAGCAGTCTTGGCGACTTGCTTTAGAGATGTCGATGTCAACACGCCCGAAATCAAGGTGGTATGAATTATCAAAAACAATGTCTAAATGAGTGCCGGATCGTGGGCGAGAAACTCCCAAAGCAGGGAAAGGAGGTACCAATGCAAGGATAGAGAAATGGACAGTGGTAGTGAAAAGGGTGTACGAGGGGCTGTCAATAAGTTTTGCGAATCGGTAGGACAAAACAGAGGAAGGGGGATGGCTGTTTGTGGGGGTGTTAGGACAAGTTATGATAAGTCAGGACCTGCAGCCGCACGCTCCTGCCTCGTCTATTTAAGAAGCAGTAGCTGATGGCAGATCGTCAGTCACAAATTTTTCAACAATGAAGAAGGTTGAGCACCGCGCAGTGATCAAATTTTTGACCAAGCAAGGCAAAAATGCAAAAGAGATCCATGAACGCATGGTTGCAGTGTACACCGACACCGCCCCTTCCTATGTAACCATTGCTCGCTGGATTTCCGCCATAGTTGTGAGTCCCTTGAAGATGACTCCCGTGCAGGAAGCCCGTCAGACGTGACCAACGAGGACAATGTGGCCCGTGTGGAGAGGATCATCCTCGAAAATCGACGGGTGAAGGTCGATGAAATCGAGCGAGAACTTGGAATATCACATGGAAGTGTTATCAACATTATCCACGCCAATTTGGACATGACCAAAGTCCCTGCCGTTAGGTCCCTAGAAACCTCACGCCTGATGATCGACTTCAACGTCGTCAAAGTCCACAAGGCCAGAGTTGCACAAGCTGCCCTGCACGAGTGCGGATTCGAAGAGCTCAACCATCCCATCTACAGTCCAGATCTGGCCCCCAGCGACTACTTTTTATTCCGCCAGCTCAAGGCTGCACTGTTTGGACGCCGGTTTGGGGGCGATGAAGATGTCCAGCTCGCCGTCCAGGAGTGGATTTAACAGCAGTCGGGAGATTTGTGGTTGTCGGGAATTCGAAGCCTCAGGGACAAGTGGCGCAAGTGCATTGAAGTCGAGGGTAGTTATATTGAAAAATAATAAAACACTTTTCCTCATATCTCGTTTCCTTATATCCGAATTGCAAAACTTATTGACCGCCCCTCGTATAAAGGTACCAGATGAATGCAACAGGATCCCCATGCCTGGACCAAGAGTTGAAATCTACTCAGTGACCCGGACCATCGCTTCTGGCACTCTGGTTAGGAGGAAATGCAGCCCATCCATTTACCATGAGCGGTGAACTACAAACGGTACTTCCTGCTTGGACATGAAACAAATGAAGGCTGATTGAATAGGTAATATAATTTCTGAGCAAAATGTGGTAATGATTGTATTATGGAATGTATCTTGTGTTTGTATTGTTAGGCGTGTGGAATTGGAACAGTACTTGAGGCCCGGAAAGATACTGTGATAGCACCGTTTTATTAGGGTAAAAGATAAAAGGTGAATGCCAAACTACGAAAGGATACGTCTGTTGAGCTTTGAAGGCAAGATGCATGGAAAAATTCTAGTTGAGCAACTAAAAAGGATAACTAAAGGATGCACATGATATTCGCAAGTTAGGTTTAGAACCGATGGGTGATGTGTCAATCAAGTATCTACACTGAGAAAGCAAATGATTATCTAGATCGGAGCATCGGAGCACATTCTAAGAATCTATGGATTGAGTGGTAAACAGTTAGATATTGTTCGTTAATTTTGCCACGCTTTCCTTTTCGATCATGGACAAAGTACTCGGCTTAGATAAAGAAATTCACATACAAATCATATCACAATCGCCAGCAAGCCTGATGGCACCAGAAGGGGAGGGGGAGTCCGAGTTGAAGGGCTAGGTGCAGGAATAATGGTATTGGTATAGTTAGATGATGTTAGATAATTTTGCCACGCGTCCCTTTTCAATTCACCCGCGAGCAAGGAAGACTCTCTGACCCAAAGGAATACTACCCATTCCATGTTAATTGTGATGGATATTGATACCTCCTCGGCATCTAGAGGTCTCGGACCTCGCCTCTAAGTAGGTCAAGTGACAAAACTTTAGATCCTGGCAATCTCGTCAACGAATAGTAAGAGTTAGTAAAAGGTCCCACTTTAACGCATCTGTCTCTCTGCCTTGGGAGTTGGGAACTGTGGAATTAGGTGAGTGACCGACGGCTGGGATCTCTTCTTTACCTGCTCAAGACCCACTCTCTACTGTCGAGGTAGGCACTTCGGACTCTCTTCTCCCAAGTAAACTTCCAAAATCATCTTAACGAGGAGGGGGTTTTCCCATTGCGCCCTTCTTGTTGGAACCGCCAAAAAGCAGATCTCTAGTGTGGAGTTGTCCTCGCTTTCGCTTAAACATAGATTTATCTAAAAGCTAAGGAATGGGCATAAAGTGCTCGCACTCTCCCACAATGAGCAGAGAGTCGCCATCTTTCAGTGCCTTGATGCTTTTAGAAGGGCTTGTTTGTCGAGCGACCTCGATGTCTAGGTGTGTACGAGTGAACTTGAGAGACAGGCGGGTGCCAATGGCTTGCCAGGTCCTCTTTGCTCTCTTGTGGGGCGCCATGGTGATAGGAGATAATCCAACCGAGTCGTGGAGCTCTCTCTATCTTATGCGTTCCCTCCTTCGGGTATTTGTAATGATAAGCAACGCTTTGTTCTGGATTATTTGTAGTTAGGCAATGTGGGTCTCGGCGCTTGCATTCAGCGGAAGGGAATGGGGGTACAGAAGCATCGAGCGAATGCATGCATTGAATATCTTGAGTTTATTTGAGGTATTTAAGGTAAGGAACCTATGAAATGCCCTCAGGTCTCTTCTGCTATTCGCGACTGTACGCTCAATATGACCCGTGTAACCCCCGGTGGTGATCTTGAGCCTTAGAACCGTTCCTTGAGTGCAGTAAGGGATCCACGTCCACACATATATCATTGAAGGTCTTACGAAACATGGGAATTATTTTGAATTTGGAGGCCATGGTTGATATCTTCCATCTTTTCTCGAAAGAGTTGATGTTAGCTATCTCCCTAGCCGTTTTCCTCACCTAAATTCCCTGTGAACATAAGCGGCGGTACAAATTTGCGATATATCGTCAGCAAACTGAGCGTATATCGAACCCTCAGGGAGTGATTGTGGTAGGTCACGTGTATAAATGTTGTATAGTATGGGACTAAGACAACCCCCTTGAGGGACCCTGCTTTGAGTTCGAATTCGAGGCCATTTTGTTTCATGATTTTAATGTAAGCTCTTCTCTCTATTATGTAGTTGCATTAAATCCTCTCGAGAATAGGGTTGAGGCCTATTTGCAGGATCTTATATTGCAGGCCTCTTTTCAAAACCTTGTCAAGAGCTTTTTTGACATCGCGGAGCACCATGTCGGCATGCCTTTTATCTACCTTGATCTTAGCTAGCTTTTTGATGACGACGGCTAGTGCCGTGTTAGTCCCTCTTATCTTTCTAAAGCCGTGTTGGTGCTCGTTATGCAAGTTGGCCTCAACAGGAAAAGAGTTGACTCTGTTAGCCAATATCTTCTCGAAGACTCTGCAGAGCAAATTCTGAGAGAGATATTGGTCGAAAGCTGACAGGGCTGTTCGGGAGCTTCCCCGCTTTAGGAAAAATATAATTTTAGCCAATTTTCTCCTGTTGAGAAAATAGCCTGTGTTCAGAGTAGCGTTAATGATTTTTATTGAAAAAACAACAACAAATAAAAATTTCAAATAAGATAAAAAAGGACAAAAGCTAAAAAAATAACAAAAACAAAGCAAAAAGACAAGAAGGAAGTGCTTTCCGGGTTCGGGGGAATGGCCGCATCCTCCCGGCGCAGACACATGCGACCTACAAAGAGAAAAAAACAGTCAAATAAAGGGGAGGCGGCCAGCCTCCTCCAAAAAGTCTTATATTCCACAAGTCTGTGTGCACAAATTCGTCCCGAGTAAAAGGGACAAGCGGTAACAACCCCGCTCGTCCCGGTACCGAGACAGGCAACGTGCGTGAAGATCACCCAGACTGGGACATTCAACAAGAATGTGACGAACAATTTGGGGTACAACGAGGTCGTCGTAATAAAGCGCAGGCGAGCGCTCCATCAAATGGCGGTGCGTCCGGCGAGTGGTCTGATTCGGAGAGGAGAGAGAACCTGATGCCGTCGTGGCATTGGGGGATAGGTCCACTGGAACAGTCACGGCGCAATGGCACACAACTTTAAGTTCTCATCGGCCACCCGGAAGGCTGCTCTGATTGCTCTCATATAGTCAGTGTGAGGATGAGCCAAACGCTGGTCTGGTGGCCCAGTCCTCGCGGATTCTTTGGCGCCCCCATTCCCCGCAATTCAGAAATGTCCAGGAACCCAGCAGAAGATAATCCCAACATTCACTCTGCTCGCCAGAACCCTGGCGTCACGGATATCGGGAACCAGATGATGCGGAGATTACAATGGCCCGAGAGCACTTAGGGCGCTTTGTGAGTCACTATAAATCACGATCCAGTCTACGAACTGGGCACGTCACGTTATCTCCCGTACCCAGCGGTTTATTGCAACCAGATCGGCCGTGACGACAGATGCAGCGCCTGGCAGAGCACCGCTAACTTTAAACAGAGGGGAATCGGCGTAAAAACCCACCCCTCTTGGGACTTGGAGCCATCCGTATACAATAGCACGGTTCATGGCAGAATGCAATAATCCGGAGCTGTAGAAGCTTTAAGAGCAGATAAATGGTGACAAATAGTCTACGGGGGGGGCCTCCAGAGAGGCGTCCTGGGCAGAACCAGGGTCGAAGGAGTTTCCTAGCCCTAGACCCAAAGCACTCTATCACTGCCCCAGGCGCTGAACGTCACGGAGTGAAGAATATCCATGGTGCGGGGACAAGAGACCCTAAGACTGCGAATATGAGCCCCTCAAGTGAGGCGTCGGTCAAATACAAGAATAAGGAAACGGTGCTAGTTCACCACTTCCAGGCGAACCCCATTTAGAAACAAGTCTGGCTAAGGGTGTAGCCATTGATGGCGGCAGAAGTGCGCAACTTTATCTTGGCCAAGAAATATCGAAGCCTGTGCGCTTCGGCATAGCGAGAGAGGCGGTTCAATACCTGTTGGAGTCGACGCTCCAGAGTTGGCATCTGAGCCATGCCAAAAGAGATTAAAAGGTCGTTCACGTAAAGCGTAACGAGAAAATCTTCCGACACGACCGAGGTGATGCTGTTGATGCTCAGGGCAAAGAGTCTGACACTCAGGAGACCTTCCTGTTGGATACCCTCTAACTTCCTCCATTCGGTCGGAGAGCCCCCCTCCCCCACCGGTACGCGGAATCGACGATCTCGCAAAAAATCAGATATAAAGATCGGAAGGTGTCCCTACGCCCCCATCGTCTGGAGAATCTAAATGATACCGTATCGCTATGCGGTATCATAGGCCTTATCCAGATCGAAAAACACCTTCCTTACGAAGGAAGGACTTGCAGACGGAATTTTCCAGTCGGAACCGAGCATCCGAAGTGGAAGTGGAACTTGCGGAAACCACTGTGCATCAGACAGATGGCCTCCGATGTGCATAAAAAAGGCTAATCTTATATTTACCAATTTCTTCATCAACTTGCACACGCAGGAGGCTACAGAGATTGGGCGGAAACCGGCCGAGGAAGAATATTCTCTCTCCGGTTCGCGAAAAGCGAGCACAGTAGCGATTCGCCAGGAATTTGGGAGGATAACCCATACACAGCTCCTGTTGAACAAATCTAACAGAAAAGCCATGCCTCGCTCATCCATATATGGAAGTGTGGCGTACTGGACATCGTCTGGACCAGGGAAGGTCCAGACGATGTTAGTAGCGATTCGCCAGGAATTTGGGAGGATAACCTATACACAGCTCCTGTTGAACAAATCTAACAGAAAAGCCATGCCTCGCTCATCCATATATGGAAGTGTGGCGTACTGGACATCGTCTGGACCAGGGAAGGTGTCCGTGCACGAAGCAAGAGCGGAGCGTAACTTACTCAAAGTAAACATGTCTTTGAAGGGTCCGCGTCTGGAGGTAAAGTCCAGCCAGCGGACTTCCGCGACATCATGACGCGGAATGAATGCTGGCGGAGAGGTATCCCGGCTAGAGAAAGCGGTTGCGAAGGATTCTTTTATGGACGCAGGGTCCAAATTTGCGTTCCCATTCTCCTGAAGAACGGGAGGTGGGTCTGCGAGAACTTGCTTCGAATCATTTTGACTCGTTTCCACACCTCTGCTAGAGGGGTCTTTTCCGTGAAGTGATGACATGTATGCCCGCAAACAAGAGCGGTGGGCGTGCTTCGAAATATACCGGAACCTAACCCTAGCTTGACGAAACTTACGGACAGGTAAATCGTTCGGGCGGCGCTTATAGCACATATAGGCATAACGCTTCTGTTTGAAGGCCGCCTCACACTCGGCTGACCACCACGGGATTAATCGGCGTGCAAAACACCCAGATGTTCCCAGGAATAGTAGTTAGGACCATGGCGATGAGATTGCCGGAGAAGAACTGAACGGCCTCCTCTAACGACCTAAACTCTTCGAATGAGATAGCGAAACCAGTTATTTCCTGAAATGCGAACCACCTCGCCCGCGCCAGGCACCACCGGGGCGGGCTCTCGGGCGGCAGCGGCTCAGGAAATGATATTTTTTGAATGGGAAAGTGATCACTACCATGGAGGTCATCGACCACTCCCACTCAAAATCAGGCCTTGCATCAGGAGAGCCCGAAGATAGATCGAGAGAAGAAAAGGAAGCGGTTCTCGGGCAGTGATGCGTAAACTCATTCACACTTAGGATACCTATCTCCAGCTTGTCGATGAGATCGGAAAGAACTTGACCTTTGCGATTAATGGAGTAGTTTCCCCAGAGGGGGTGTATACAAATCAGATCTCCAAACAAGAGAAAGGGCCTCGGCAACCGTGCTACGACCTAGCGGAATTACCCCGCGCGAAGTTGGCTGACGGTGGAATATACGCAGAAATAGAGTATACCTCCTATACGGGTGCAGCTGCACAGCTACTGCATGAAAGGGGGTAGCTAAAGTGCAGAGGGACACAATAAAATAGTAATATTCCCCGCCCCTAAAATATTATTTCGGGAGCGAAAGCGAGCCGTTACTCCCCCCCCCCTCGCTCAGACTTGACCCTTTTTTGACTGACCGCCCGGTCACTGAGAAATTCACACCGAGGCATGAAGCTGTAATTGAATGCTCTATCCCCGCCATCTTAATCTTCCCTCCCTCCGAGTCTGGAAATTATTTATCTATTTATAGATTTGCCTCCAGACAACTTTTATAGCTCCAGCCGCTGGTCGTTCCTTCAGACATGCTGATCCCGGCCTCTTTCACCTTTCCGTAAGGACACGCTCTGTTGCCCCGGCCGATAAAGAAGGTTCGAGAAGGTCCCTCTCTCTCCCTGTTTTGGAAAAATTCGGGTATATATGCGCCCTCTCAAGGATTACCCGCAGATTATGTTAGACGACGCTTCCCCGAACGGAGGTTCTCTTGAACGACGTTCTCGCCCGAGAAGTGCTTAGTGACCGTTGCAGGCCACAGAAGAGCTGGACATTACACTGGTAACTTCGGGTCAGGGAGAAAAGTCTCTTGAGGCAACGTCAGCCTTTCTCAACCGCCATCGGATCAAGGATTGGAGAAGCCGTCCTCCCAAGTTCTTCTGGTGACCTCTTGAGGACAAGAAGCTCAATAGCTCACTCAATCCGAGTTTGGAGAAGTCCTCCCCACCCCTCCGAAGTTTGTCCGGTGATTTCTTGAGGACAAGAGGCCCGCATCTCACTAAATCAGAGTTTGGAGAACGTAGCATCACCCTATTCGGGTTCCCGTCTACACCCGTGAGTAATCAAGGTCACCAAGCCCCCCCCCCTCCCTCCAGTTCGCCCCGCTTTACTCTCGAGGTTCAAAGAAACTAAATCTCGCCCCACCCCAAATCTCCCATTATAATCATTTAATAACCCTAGTTATTCAATCAGTATTCGGAACCTAATTCCGTCTTATTCGTGTATACCTATATATATATATATATATATATATATATATATATATATATATATATATATATATATTTATTGTGTACCTTTTATCTAGTATATATTAAAATCTATTTTTGTCGTTGTGTTTGGAATATTCCTTTGTCACGCAGCTGCAGCTAACTATTCAAATCGCACTCTTAGAACAATAACATTTGTTGCCTTGCTTAGCCTACCTTAGAGCCTGTGTGCTTATATCCCAGGACACTTGGCCATACTTCAACATAAAGCAAAGAGAAGAACGGAGAGATCTCGCAGGTGTAAATCGCGCTTCCTCCTGCCCGGCCATGATCCCGTGGTGGTGAAGTGGCAAAACCCTTATACCCCGGGAGGGTGGGTAAGAAGCACACGCCGTGCATACTCTCCTGCAAAAAGATAGTTAACGGGTAACGAGAGGAGACGAGCCTCAGCAGCTCCTCCCAGTTTGCCCGGAGTCCGCGGCAATTCCATTGAAGGAATATGCCCTCCACACCTAGCTCAGAGCAGATGCGGGGGCCCTCTTCGAAGAGAAGACCCTCAAGGAAAGGGCCGTACGCTCCCCGGAGGCAGAACTACGGGCACTGTTTGCCGGACAATGCGCTGAAGGCGCTGTTGCCCGGACAATGCGCTGAAGGCGCTGTTACCCGGACAAAGAGCCTAAGTCGCTTTCGCCTTCGAAGATTTATCAGCAGAGGTTAGGCTCGCCATGCGATTCTTTTCCTCCCTCCGCCTCGAAATCTTAGGCAGGTGGGTCAGATCAGAGGCGGGGGTCTCTCTTTTGGCAGATATACTGTTTCCGAGCAACCCCTCATAACACTGGGTGTGAGCGAAGGAACCGTAGCTCCTTTGGTGCTGTCCTCCTTTCGGGCCGCAGGTCTATAAATCCCGGAAGATGGCCTCACGAACAACTCCAGGGGTGTTGCCTCCTGTGAGTCTAACGACTCGGTGGAAGCGCGCGGCCCTTTCGTCTTACGGGAACCGGTCATGCTGTGGGGAGGAAGGGGAGCCCTGGAATTAGCAGGGGCTAGATATGAACCCTTTATGCTGCCAACTCTATCAGGAGAGCGCCCGGGGTAGGTATAACCCGCAGAAGGCTTCCAAATGGGCGCAGAAACAACCGTGCTCGTAGACCTTGAGATGATAGGAGCAGAGGGTCTTTCTTAGCACTGACGCATAAGACATCCCAAGCAGAGCCGGACGCGCCAGGACCAAGTCCTTAGCCTAGCGAAATGAGAGACGATTCTGAGCCTGAATGTCCAGGATTTCTTTCTCAAGGAGATACGCACCTCATTGCTTCGAAGAAGTGGGATGAGTCTTTCCGCAATTGACACACTTGGCTACACACGATTTGGACTCATCGCGTGCGACCTTGGAGCAACTTACACAGACTTTGGGTAACCCCGACTTTCCACTTCTACAGGAGCGATTAGTATGGCCGAAACGGTGGCAGTAGTAGCCCCTCCGCGTTAGTGGCACGAATGCCTTCACGCGGTAGCGATACCAACCGGCACGCACCAACTCAGGGAGCTTGTTACAGTCGGAAGTAACGAAATGTGTAGTTGAGGGGCTCCAGGACCCTCCCTGTTTTCTCATCAAACGTTAGAACTTGACCGCTTCATGGTCATTCAGCTATAGGTGATGTCATCTATGAAGTAGTCCACGAGTTCTCTTGCATAAACTACTCCTTTTACGAAGTACATGCTAGAGTGCGGTGTCACACTCACAGGCATGCCATCAAGTGTCCGAAGGGCACTAATGATAGCCGTCTCGGAGGGATTCGACGCATTCGCCGGAAGGCTACCATTCGAGAAACGGGTCACCTTCCTTTCTCTACCAATCACCCTAGCTAAACCTCTCCTCTGATGGATCATGTTGTCCTTAATCAACATGCTTCCATCAGTAGAGCGAATAACAAGGAGGGGTTTGAAGCCAGCGGGCTCGAAAACGCCAGGTAATATCTGAACGAGGGGCCCGAACGTAATCGAGGCTCCGCTCTCCGCACTTTTGGTCTTATCTGGGACTCCCCACTCTGGGGAGCACCAGGGTCGGACATGCTCATCTTGGCTTGGTTGCATGCCGAATCAGCAGCCGTTCCGTCCGTGCCGTTTGCTCCCGCGGACGGAGAGGAGTCCCGAGCCTTTTTCGTCTTTGTTTTCTATTTTTTGTTCTTTTTAGGAGAGGAAGGCGGGGAATGAACCCGGGGAATGAGTCCCTAAGTCAGATAGACCGGGCTCAGCAAGATCCTTCTCTGAAGTGGAGAAGTTCTTGGCTCCCACAGGGGCACCAGCCGGTGGAGGAGGAGGAGCTTGCATAGGGCGGACCGGGTTCTGTGCTTGATACCGATCCCATGGAAGATCCTACCATCACGGGCTGATTCACCTCAGGCAATATTTATATCTCAAGGGGGCTTCCATGTGGCCATCCCTCCCTAAGACATCACGGGTCACCTTTGAGGTACCTTTTATTCTGGCATGGGCCGGCGAACCGGCATCCGTCGGGGAACTGAGGGGGGCAAGTATACTGACCCCCTGCAAGCTGGTCGTGCACGCACGGAGGACCCTAGACACGGCGTAAAATTGATAGACAGAGAAAGGAGGAAGGTTTGAGTGTGGAGGAAGCAGGTTGTTAAAAGCCTACTACCCCAGGCCGGAGCTCAGGGGCAAGATAACGTTGTCCCCTTCACCCTCAGCCCCGATCCGAGATAGTTGGGTGAGAGGGAGCTGGTAGGCGTCTACCCTGTGAAGTTAGAGGCCGAGCAGAGAAAGTTGTGGGAGAGGTTGTAGGGAAAATGAGGAAGCAGGATAAGAAGACAGGGTGTCAGAAAGAAGGAGAAGAGGCTAAGCTGGGGCCGGACAGGGCTCTGAATCCCGTCGCACGGTAGCCAGGAAGGCAAATCTCTGCGTAGTATTCAGGTTACTTCATATCGCCGCGCCCCTTACGGCGGTTCATGATGTTAAGTAGGCCACTCCAAACGTTAGGCGGGGCATGAATATAATTATCAAGGGTCAGCCCCGTGCATTCCAGGGCTCTTTAACGAAAGGACTTTAAGAGTAACAGAAAGATTAAGAGCAGTTATTTTGCTGCTATAGTCCTCCATTAATCTTTTCAGCGACACACAATGATGAGGAGAGGTTTTGTATATTTGGGTATTTAACCGTTGTATTAAGTCTGCTTCAAACTCGAGGTCATAATTGTCATTTTCTTCTGGAGTAATTTTAAAGACTGAATACCAGAAAATTCTAAAGTTTTTTTTAATCTCGTCGTCTCCGTAATTGTTGTATTGTTGTGTTTGATTGTAAATTTTGTATGTGGTGGTTTTCCTTTTAGACGTTGTACTGTCTGCCAGAAAGTGTAAGAGTCCTTTGCTATGTCAAGCCTATCTATTAGTCTGTCCCATAGTAGTGTTTTTACGTCCGTGATTAGCGTCTGTAGTTCGTCCTTAATTTCTCTTAGTCGTCTGTGGGCCTTGTTGTTGGGGTCTATCAACGCTACGACATTGAACAAGGGTATTTTCCTGATGCGCTAAAGAGTGGAAAGATTATATTTTTGCCCAAACCAGGCAAACCACCAAAGGAACCAGGCAATTTTTGACCAGTAACTCTCTTAGAAGTGGTGGCTAAATTACTAGAAAGATTAATAAATAGGAGACTAGTCCACCATCTGGAAGAAAACGATCTAATTCCAAAGTATCAGCATCGATTTAGGAAAGGAAGAGGCACAGAGACAGCGATAGCCCTCCTCGTCGAAAATCTGACCAAAGCGAAATACAACAAGAACTATTCAGATCTTATACTAGAGGTGTGAAGAAGGCGTTCGACAAGGTGTTGATGTTAGGGTTGAAATTTTAAATATAAAGGTTAGGCCTACCATCAATCTTGATCAAGTGCCTGTGCGATTACATCACAGACAGGACGCCCTACATAAAAATAAATGACTACCAAGAACCGGAGTTTGAACTCAGACAAGGTGTCCCTCAAGGAGGATGTTTGAGTTCAACCCTTTATACAATCTATACAAGGGACCTACCAGACACGGATTTTTGCATCACCGAGATATATACAGTTCGCAGACGACATAAACATCATAACGAATAGCCCATATAGGCACCCGCCAACAATAGCTAGAATGTCTGCAGCTGAAATTCAGAATATTAACGAGTATGAGAGAAGGTGGAAGATACGTACGAACACCGACAAATTTACAATTGTACCGATAGGAAGGCGGACAACATCAAGGATAATTGTCGACCAGGAAGTAGATACCACGAGGAACGTAAGGTTCTGGGTTTGAAAGTAACGAGAACTGGATACTACAGGCATGTGACAGATAGAATGGCTTTGGCAAAGGCAAACTTGGTCAATATATACCAACTTAGAGGCCTGAACAGGAGTAATAAAACTTAGCTATAAATGTACTATGCCGAATAGTACTCCTGTATCCAACGATACCGCTAAAAAGGCTGCATAAATCGAATATTACTAAGTTGCAGAGAGTTCAGAATAAAGGAGTGCTACTTATTACAGATACTAGAAGAAGAGAATATCGAAGACAAAGAGATCTACACCAAGAAATAGATATGGACCCAATCAATGACATAGAAGAGCGGTAAAGGTGTGGGGAAGATTGAAGAGAATAATCGACGAGCAGGAGAAGAAAACAATAGACATGCCCCTAGAATACAGAACAACCAATAAGGGATATTTTAGAAGTGGGGAACCACTCGAAGAACCTGAACTAATATTCAGATAAAGTTAAAATACTGCACAGATATTAAAGTAATTAACAGTTATTGTTATACAACTGCAAAATACTTCAAATATAAATCGAATAAAATACAAAATTATAATCGAGGTGTGGAAGCCTCCACCAACATATACTAAATAAAAAAAGGGAAAGATCGCGAAGAAAGATACTGAAGAGAGATGGCTGGTCAGTGGTCACCCAGCAACTATACACAACACTTACCATTTTCATTTTCACCACTTTACCTAACACCATCTATTACTCTACTTTTACTTTATACTTTTTGTCTATCTTTATCAAGAAGTAAGACGTAAATGCGAGTAAGTTGGTATGTGCATATTGGGGACAAAAGGGGTGTGTGAAGAGTTTGATGAAAATAGACAAGTGGTGAAGAAACAAAGTCACTAAGTGTGGGAGGGTTGCAAAGAGATGCTAGGCACCTGGTGGTCAGGCTTATCAATTTCATTTATTTTCTTGGATAGTGAGTTATTTTGATTGTTGTTGTGGTTAATTTTTATTATATTGGCGTTCAAGCCATTTGGGATATCTGCGGTATATATCGAGTAGAGAGTGGGCGGACAGACCCCTCCCCCCCTGCGAGAGGCCCGCATTGAGCGGAAACTTCGGTCTTCCATGAACCTAAACTGACATACGCGGCTCTCTCCAAGACATAGTCATAAAGTTCTTTCTAAGTTTTCACTTTGGCCCAGCCGTAAGATCTTAAACTGCATTCCCTTCTGCCACACCTTTTCAAACGCCTTTGACACATCCCGACAAACCATGTCCGCGTAACTCCTTTCCCGTTTGGTTTGGGCAAGCTTTTCCGTGATTTCATTTATCGCCAAATACAACATTCTTTGGTTGAAGATCTTCTCGAAGAGCTTCCCGCCAAATTCCAGCAGTGTAATTGGCCAGTAACTCTCTCTTGACCTCGGGTCCTTCCCGGGCTTAGGCAAGAAAATCATTTTTGCCGTTTTGTAAGCATCTGGGAAGTATCGTCTTCAGACAGGCGTTAAAAATCCTTCTCATTCCTTCGATGACGTTGGCTGGTACCTTTTCAAAGTTTAACTTTGTAAGCCCCGAATGTCCTGGGGCTTTTTGACGGAATGAGCGGAGCGCGCCGAGTAGTTCCTCTTCGGTGATCTCCCTGTAAGAGGCACAGCAATTTGCCTTCCTCCGCTGTGCTGACGTGACTCAGCGCCCCGTCCGGCCCTAGCTTAGCTTCTTCTCCTTCTTTCTTTCATCACACTGAGCCTAAATAAGGACTGTGCGTAAAAACTATTAAATAATAAAAAAAAATCTTCGGTGATCTCGGCGTATCCGTCGCGCTGTCTATCTACCTGGTGGTGAGGGTACGTTCTATGTATTTGGTCGTTAAGCTCGTGTATGATATTATTCTTAAACTCTAAATCAAAATCTTCGTTTCTTCTTCAGTTATCATGAAGATTCTTTCCCAATAAGGTTGGAATATTTCTTCTATTCTTCTTTCTTCTGTTTGAATGGTCCCGTCTTCTTTTAATATTTCCATTTTCTCCTTTATCCCGGTTGATCCTTCGAGACGTCAGATTTTATTCAAGGAATCCTTGAGAGATGCATCATGATCGAGGCTCTCGATCGCATCGTCCCAACGTCTCCATTGTTGTTCGAGGATCAACTGGTTGAGATCTTATTTGATCTCTTTACTTCGTTGTATTGAGTCAATTGATGCATTTCTGAGGTTAATTTCATCGAGTAATTGCAGCTCATGGTATAGTCCCTTCATGTATTCAGTCCACCAGGTTGAGATGGACTTATACTGGGATTTAGGGATACAAGCTCTATATCCGTTGATGAGATGGTCATTAAGGTCGTCGAGTGCCTCGTCGATCTCATGGAGAATTGCCTCATCCAAGTAGGGCAAATGATAGGCCTCGAGGAGACATGCATACCGTGCCCAGTCTGCTTTATTTAGTTTTTTCTTACAACAACTGGGACTTGTATAGAGTTCTTTTTGATGATGAGAAGGATCTCTATATGGTCACGATATGGTACCTAAACTGGTTCCATGTAGTAATTGAACAGCAGCTGACGATTGGCAAGGCATCTGTCTGGTTTCGTAGTACCTCTTCCTCTGAGAAAGGAGGAAAAGTCCGGGTCTATCCCCTGGACAATGTTTCTGTTCAGTATAGTGTCTAGGCACCTTCCGATTGCATTAAAGGTCCTGTAGCCGGATTCCCGACATCTGTCGTTCAGATCCCCCATTAATATACTGGGAGTTCTTCTGCCAAATAGGCCGGCGAGACAATGTATCGGTAAATAGCCTCTCCATGGCTGCTGGTACCCGGCGGCGATGACCAGCTTTCCAATTTCGAGTTCGACCTCAATCGAGAAATAGGATTCTTCTATATTTCTGATCTGCTTGTGCTTGATCCCTTTTTTATGGCAATATCGGCACCGTCGCACCTCTCTTCTGAGTGATTAATAATTAACACATCGTAGTTCTAGATTTTAATTTCAGAATTACGAGTGTCGATCCAAAGTTCTGAAATTAAGATGATATATGTATCAATTTCTCTGAATACGTTTCCATAAAAGAGTCCATTTTGTCGTCCAGCCGTTGGTGTTGATTTCCAGTATTATTAGTTGGTTCAGTTGCATGAAGAGACATAATTACCTATGTTTCCTCTTATTTTCTTCTTCTTCTTGGCCTGTGGGCGAGTGTTAGTGCGCCAAGGCTTTTCACTCTTTGGGGAAGGCCTAGAGGTTTTAGATTTGTTCTTCGTAGCACGTGTACGAGTGCATGGGCCCTCTTCCCTGTCCGAAGACGTGGTTTCATCGTGATCTTCTTCTTTGTCTTGCTCTTCTTCCGATGGAATTTTTTTTTATTTTAGGAGCCCATCTGGCGACTCCATACTTGGGCATAAGTCGCCGTACTCATTGAAGCTTAGTACTAGGCTACATTAAAATAGCAATATGTAAAAGAAAACAAAAAACGACAACAATAAAAAAAAGAAAAAGCGTAACAAACAGGAAGCACGCTCCGGCGTCGGGTGCAGGCCCGGCTCCCTCCGGCCACCGGAACAGTTAAATAAAGCGGAGGAAGCCAGGATCCTCCAAAAAGTCATTGAGACCACAGGTTAGTGTGAACGAATCCGTCATGAGTACAAGGGACAAGTGGTAGCCATCCCGCTCATTCCGATACCGGGGCATTCAACAAGAATGTGCCGAACAGTCTGGGGGACAGCGCAGTCGTCACAGTAAGGCGCCGGCGAGCGCTTCATCAAATAGCGGTGGGTCCCGCAAGTGTGTCCAATTCAGAGACGACATAAAGCAACCTGAAGCCGTCGCGGCATTGGGGTATATGTCCATGGGAACAGTCGCGGCGCAATGACACGCAACTTTAGGTTCCCCTTAACCGTCTTTCATCTTCTTTGTCAAGCAGCCCAGAGAGCTGCCCGTATTCTTGCCATGTAATCAGTGTGACAAGAGCGAAACGCTGGTCTGGTCGCCCAGTCCTCGCAGACTCTTTGGCACCATTATCGGCGTGCTCATTCCCCGAAAGTCCTAAATGTCAACGAACCCAGCAGAAAATAATCTCGGCATCCACCTGGCTCACCAAAACCGTGGCGTCACGGATATCGTGAATCAAGGGATCCAAAGATTCCAATGCCCCGATAGCACTCATGGCGCTTTGTGAGTCGCTATAAATCACAATCCAGTTTCCAAGCCGGGCACATCGCGTAATCTCCCGTACCGAGCGGTGTATTGCAACCAGCTTGGCCGTGAAGACAGACATAGCGCATGGTAGAGCAAAGCTGACTTCAAACAGAGGGAATACGGCGTGGAAATCGAGCCCCTCTTGGGACTTGGAGCCATCCGTATAAACTGGCACGGTACCAGCGTGACACGAAGTGTGTTTCAAAAAGGCCGAACGCAATACTCCTGGCGCTGTAAAATCTTTGGGAGCTGATGCGTGGCGACAAATGGTCAAAGGTGGTACCCTCCAGGGGCGCCACCGGCCCGAGAGCAATAGCTAGCTCTCAAAGTAGTTTCCTGGCCCTAAACCCGAATGTCTAAGGGTATGACTGACATCTCTCGGCAGCATAGGCACCGTCGATATTAGCTCGGAATGCAGTGAGAGCTGTTGGCGACTGAGGGATGCGCTGGGTTCGCGTGTACAGGCGAATAATACACAGTGTACGGCGCAGAACGAGTCCACCTTCCTCCATACACGCTCGGCTGCCGGTGCATAAAACTCGCATCCATATTAGAGTTTCGAACGAACAAAGGATCGATAAAAAAGTAAGGCAGTAGACCTATCAGCTCCTCAAGCGTTAAACTTCACTGAAAGAAGAATTTCCATGGCGCGGGTACAAGAGACCCTAAGGCTGCGAATATGAGCCTCCCTGGTGATGGGTCGGTCAAATACAAGCCTAAGGAAACGGTGCGAGTCCACCACTTCCAAGTGCACCCTATTTAGAAACAAGTCTGTGTCAGGGTGAAGCCGTGGATGGCAGAAGAATTGCACCACCTTAGTCTTGGCCAAGGAAAACTGAAGCCAGTGCGCTTCGGCAGAGCGAGAGAATCGGTTTAATGCCTGTTGGAGTCGACGCTCCAGAGTTGGCATCTGGCCTGCGCCAAAAGAGATCGAAAGGTCGTCCACGTAGAGCGTAGTGAGAACATCTTCCGGTAGAACCGAGGTGATGCCGTTGATCCTCAGGGAAACGAGTGTGATACTGAGGATACCTTCCCTCGGGACACCCTCTTCCCGCTACATTGATCCAGAGAAGACTCCCTTTAACCGTACGCGGAATGAACGATCTTGCAAAAATTTAGATATAAAGATTGGGAGACCTCTCCTCGACCCCATCGTTTGCAGAGTCTCCATGCTCCCGTATCGCCATGAGGTATCATAGGCCTTCTCCAGATCGAGATTATCTTCCGCTGGGACCCTGGACATGTAGGAATTGTAGGGAATGAGCACGCCGATGAGGACGCCAAGATAAGACCAGCGTTTCGCTCTTCCTCACACCGACTACATGACAGGATTAGGGGCTGCCCTCCGGGCGGCTTAGCAAAGAAGATGGAAAATGGTCATGGGGAACTTATAGTTACGTGCCATTGCGCCGTGACTGTTCCCGTGGACCTACCCATTAATGCTGCGATGGTTTCACTTTGCTTTCTGTCGTCTCCGAATTATTGTTGAATTTCCCAGTCTGGGTGATCTTCGCGCACGTTACCTGTTCCGGTACCGGGACGGGCTGGGTCACTACCACTTGTCCCTTGTACTCGGGACTGATTCGTGCACACCGACTTGCAGACTACATGACTTTTGGAGGTGGTTGACCTCCTCTACGTTATTTGACTGTTTGTTGTAGGTCGCAGGCTCCTGCGCTGGGTGGCGAGCCTAACTCCGACGCTGGAGGGCACTTCCTTTTTGGTAGCTTTTTGCTTTGTTCTCTTTTGGTTTTAATCTATGAACTTTTTATCCTTGTTATTTGTTATTTACTATTTATTTGTTTTTTAATATAGCCTAGTCGTAGGCTGTAGTTCGTACGGCGACCTATTTTCAAGTAGGCTTTCGAAAGATGGGCTCCTAAAAAAAAAATCTCGTGGAGTGCCACGTTGATCGGATATAATCCAACCGATTCATGGAGCTCCCTCTGTCTTTTGTATTCTCTTTTTCAGGTGTTTGTGATGATAAGCACCGCTTTGTTCTGAATTCTTTGTAGTTTCGCATTGTTGGTCTCGGTGCTCGCGTTAAGCGGCAGGGGGGATGGGGTTGGTACAGGAGCCTCGAGAAAATGCACGCATTGAGTGATTTAAGGTAAGGAACCTATAAAATTCTCTCAAATTTCTCTTGCTATTCGCGACTGTACGCTCGATATGACTCATGTAACACCTGGTGGTGATCTTGAGCCCCAGAACCGTCCCTTCCGTTCAGTAAGGGATTCACCCCCAGTTTACACGTATATCGTTGGTTGATATTTTCTATTTTCTCTCGAAAGAGTTGATGTTAGCTATCTCCCTAGTTTGGTTCTCGCCATAAATTCCCTGTGAACATAAGCGGCGGTACAAATTTGCGATATATCGTCAGCGAACTGAACGTATATCGAACCCTCGGAGAGTGGTGTGGTAGGTCAAGTGTGTAAATGTTGTATAATAGGGGACTGAGACGGCCCCCTTGAGGGAACCCTGCTTCGCGTTCGATTTCGGGGCCAGTATGTTCCATGATTTGAATGTAAGCTCTCCTCTCCATTATGTAGTCACATAAAATCCTGTCGAGAATGTGGTTGAGGCCTATTTGCAGGATCCTATATCGCAGGCTTCTTTTCCAAACCTTGTCTAAAGCTTTCTTGACATGGCGGAGCACCATGTCGGCATGCCTTTTATCTGTCTTGATCTTAGCTAAATTTTGGTGACGACGGCTCGTGCCGTGTTGGTCCCTCTTTTCGTTCTGAAGCCGTGTTGCTGCTTTACAGTCGGCCTCCCTTGCACAAATGGCTGAGTAACCATTGTAAATGTCGATTAATCTGACTAGCGCAATAATCAGAGATCCCTAAATCTTTTCAAACACCTTACCTCACTCCGGTTTGGGGCCCTCCGAGAGGGCCCAGAGAGTAATTCGGAGGATTTCTCTCATTTTCCCTGCATACACTCATAAGATAGCTGCAAGAGAGAAAAGAGAGGAGAGTGGGCTCCTGGGGGTGGTGTGGCGAGGAAATGTAAATGAATGCACCGAAAATAAATTTGAAAAGAAAAAGGAATGAAATGAGAGAATGAGAGGGGGAGGGACCAAAGTCAATAATTTGGCTCTCAATATACCTTTAGACTGTCCTTGTAGCTTGCGAATAGGCCTAGCGGGGCTCAGGTCCATATAATCTAGCAAGGGTTCGAAGATTCACCCTCCATTTTCCTCCCGTCGAGAAGTAGAGGGGTCCACATTGGAAGGTAATTCGCGTTTTTTTCACCGTCACCAATTTTTATATCACTACTCTAAGCTGGTCAAATACAAATTCACTATTACTCGAAATCCCTTTTTAGAAATTCCAAAAAATGAGCACTCCGCTAACCAGTAGCGGGAATGGGCTGACTTATTACCGGTATACCGAGCAGTCACTGATAAACATAATGAAATTAAGGTATACAAATGCAAAATACGTCTAGACATATACACTTTTTTCTGACTAATCAGAGAAGAGCAATATTCAATCTACAGTCAGTCTAGTGTTGAAGTAGAAAAATCAAAGTTAAAATTACAAATTTGGACAGCGTAGCCGGATGACAGTTGTCACATTCCTATCTTTGAAGAACCGATCATTCTCAAAAGGAAGTACCCACTCAATAAACCCTGAAGACTCAAGAAAAATCAAGAAGAGACTCGACTCGACTCGACTTCACTAGACTTTGACTCGACTTATGGACAAGACGTCTGCTTTTCTATCCCACCCCTTATGGGGTGTGTCGGTTATGGAAACTTGAGCCTCCATAGAAGCCCATACGGAAGGGCGCCATATCTGAAAATTGTGGCTAACTCGGCGTAGGCCGAAGCTTAGCAAACGACGGGTTAGACCTGGTGGATCCGTGTGGGTGGAGCACAAACTGCTAGAGCTAGGTGATAGGGGGGTAGGTAAGGCATATCGACACATCAGCGGAATAAGCCAGAGCAATAACTGGACCGCACTTTTATATCTCTCTAGTTATCTACCTTTTTCTTTTTCTATTTTTAAACCTTCCGATGAAGAAAACGAAAAAAAAGAAGAGGGAATAAATCGCCATTGAATCATCGAAAAGGGTCCCTTTGCGCACCTTGAAAGGTGCGCAACAACCCGACAGGACAAGGGTATTTAGAATAATCGCTGGCGAACTCTGAGGCCTCCTGATTAGGTTATAGAAGAACGCCACGAATTACGTCGCAATTTTGCCAAACGGAAAAGGACGTAGATAAACTTCTTAGTGAGAAGGCAACGACGTACTTACAGACAAAGGATTAAGGGCCTAATTCCCTCCCCAAATTGAGGATCAAAGGCAATATACTGCCGCCAAATCGACCCATGGATCAGCGAACATTAAGCTCCTGAAATGAAAGAAGAAATTGAACGACGACAGGATAAGGAAAAGGTTAAGGTGTTAGTTAAATTTAAAAACAGAGCTACCAATGAAGACTACACCCAGGTATTTAAAGTAATCTTCAGAAAGACAAACATGGAACAGAAGGCAAGAGAAAACAGAGTTTTGGTATTTAATTTAAAGACCAAATAAAAGTGATGAATTCATCAACGTGTTGACCTGCTTAACTGTTTTGCTCTCGATAAGCATACCACAATGGACTGCCCGAACGAACATGAGAAGAGATGTTTTGAATGCAGTTCGAATTTGCATACCTGGAGGGAATACAAAGTCGAAAGAAGTGAAGCAATTCGTAAACTGTAGCGGGAGCCATCGTACTTTGGCGATGGCATGCACGATAAAGAACGGTATTATCGAGAGGAAACGGAGAGAAAAGGCTAAGTTGGAGGAAGATAAGAAAAATCAGATCTACGCTAAAGTAGCAAAAGCTAGAGTAGAACAGCTTCAGCCTACCTGGAATATTATAGAACTCAAACAGGAAAAATCGTTAAATATACTGGCATGTATATTACACACACACGTATAGAATGTTGCAAACCCAGGCTCTTACTCAAAGGAATTGAACAACATGTTGAGCAACAATGGGTTAGAATCAATGTGGTTCCCGGAGAACCCGATCAGCAAAAGTTCTGAATATTAAATACAGGACGCCAGCTTCAGAGACCACTACACCCTCGCCTAAAACCGAGGCGCTGCCATGCAGCGCGTTGACGAATAGACGCTCACTCCAACTCTAACTTGCCCACTTCCCCTTGTTTTTGCCACCTTTACTTGTTGTTATGTCCATTTCTACGGTAGGGAGATACGGCTCGCGTGTCCTCCTCTTCTCTGTTGCCCACCAACGACCGGGGAGGACAGATAAGTTGGAGTCCCGCGGCCGACTTGCTCCTGGACAAACTTCCCACACTTCTGACTCTCAGTTCAAGTGAACCGATAGGGAAGTGCTCTGTGGGAAGTCCGAAGCAAGCTTTCAAAGAGGGTTTATAGTGAGAGACGGGAAAATGAAAATTAAAAGAAAACATATTAGTGAGGAGGCAGATTGAGCGAGATAAATGCAAAATACGTTTAGACATTCCCACTTTTTTCCGACTAATCAGAGAAGAGCAATATTCAATGTACAGTCTAATGTTGAAATAGAAAAATTAAAGTTAAAATAAAAAAAAAAATTTGGAATCAATCAACCAGTCATCCTGCTTAACGGTACCCTTCGTACGCACTAGTCAAGCACTCGGCCAAGGCGGCAAGGTCAAGCGAAAGCTCCAAAACCTGAAATCTTTTCACGAAATTTTAATTTCAACGACCTTTTGAGAAGAATTCTAAATTCAAACATAAAAGAAAACTCACCTCAAGATTAAAAAGCGATATATGCGCTCACAGGGCTGATTGGAGATTCCTCCTGTTTCTTGTGGGTGAGGTAGACCCCCCTCAAGGGGCTACTTTTCCACATCTCCTCTGATCTTTTTTCAACCACCTTTAACCTCTCACTTATTTCATACTAGGAATGCATAACTTGGTCACCGGCAAAGTCTCAGAAGCAGTTGGTAGTAGGGTATAGTGAACCTCTGCAAGAGACCGCGTTAGGGGGCCAGAAAAGGGAAGCTGGGGTGGTTAAATTCAAAGATCACAATGATGAGTTCAAGGTGGTGTGTGAAACCAGTGAAATGGCGTCCAAGGCTCAGTGGCATTTAACATGTTAATCCCCCCAGCAAATATCAAAAGAGAGGCATTTGTTAAGATACAAATGTGTTTCAACTGTTACGCCCTAGAAAAACACATGTCGGCAAACTGCCCGATAAAGGGACAGATGATAATGCTGTGAAAAGAAACCCAACCTACGCCATGGCAGCTACAACCCAAACACAAGGACAAGTAACAGCACCAACACTCCCAAATATAACTGCAGGCAGGTATGCCAAAGTTTACACGTGTGTAATGCATGCACACGTACAAAATGCATACAGCCAGGCACCTATGAGGAATCACTCAACTCAGTATTAAAGGCTAATGGTTTGGAACCAATAAATACACCGCAAGAAGTAGACTCCTCCGCACGGATAAACCTACTGCCCGAGAGAAAGGACAACGAAGATAAACAAAACCAATAGACCGAAACAGAGGCAAGCTAATCTGAGGAGGAAATTAAAGATTCCTCGGAATATAAACCCAAACGGATAACCAGAAGCCCCACTCCCAAAGAAAAAGACTAAATCGGACAAAATCCCAACTCCAACCATAACCCCAAGAGCACAATCCCCAATCCCCACTCCCCCAATTAAGGACAGCACCGGGCATGGGAGGAGAGTAAAAAATAATCCCCAAAAGCGAAGTTAAAATCTTACTACTCGCATCAGACAGATAAAACGGACCGGAGACGTTTTAAGGTCTACCCACTTGCAATGGATGACTCCAAAGTTAACATTGTACAGATAAATACAAAGGGCTGGAGAGAGAAGAGACAGACATACGGTAATATATTCAGAAGGATAGACCCGGAAATTATTTTAATTTCAGATCACGGGATTAACGTAGCCCTCGACGAAGTAAAAATCGGCAATTACTAAGTTATAGCCGTAAACCAACTGGGAATTAGACGACGGAGCTGCTATACCTATCAAAAAAGGCGTTGATTTTAGGACTCGAAAAGATCTGTACGAGTCCTACATTGCTGTAGAAGTAAAATGGAACTGACAAACGTAATATCAACCGCCAAGGAGACGAAAATATCCGATTAACAACCTCATTAACATCTTCAGCAGCAAAAACTCAGTCGTTTTCATGGGCGACCTAAACGTACACGAGCAAGAAAGCGGCTACAGAAATACGAACACAGCAGGAAGACAGTTGGAAACGTTGTTCGCAAGAGGCATCTGCCATCGACTAGACCCTTGTTACCCAACGTACGTAACAGGGACCTCAGCCACTAAACTAGACATCTGCATAGACAATAACTTTCTCTCATATAACTATTATATGAAGCCGGTAGATATACTCTGTACCGATCACATAGTGACCCTTCTTACCATAAACCGAAGACATATACAGATCCCCTCTAAGGTAAGTAAAGCATACCACAAAGCAGACTGGGATAGATATATGGGTCCGCTGGTTACCAATCTATAGATGCGGGATTACCAGTTTATAGGTTGGTTACTCCGGTTTGTGGTAGCGTTAGATACAAAGTATTTGGAAAGGAAGGTAGGTGAGGCGTCCTGTGTGTTTTTGCGCTCCTCGAAGACACCCGTTAGTCGTGGTGGCGAGTGAGTGATGGCGTCTAACAGAGGGTAACGTGACGAATATCAACGGGTCGTAGCAGAAGGCCTACCTTTGTCCGCTAACCAATTTAGGTTTTGACTCCTTAAGTTTTCAGGGAAATTCGCTTTTAGGCTGGGTTGCCGAACGTGCCTCGGTAATCGTGGGAAAGGAAATGGACTTGAAGGGAAGACAGCTATAATAGGCTTGATTTCTTATCGAGTGGCCTACCAAAGTGGGAGCAAGCGGAAACGTTCGAATTCTGCGCGGTGTATAGGTGAGGATTCCATTTAAACGGCTATGTAAGTAAGTCAAAAAGGGGCAGCAGGACTTAAGGGCGAGGAAAACGGATTCGCGACGCTAACTAATAGCAACAGCTTTGACTTGACTAATTCTCTTTTCCTGACTCTCTCTGTCTGTCTAATTTCCTATTTGCGTGAGTTTCTATATATATATATATATATATATATATATATATATATATATATATATATATAGAGAGAGAGAGAGAGAGAGAGAGCGCTCACAAAGTGCGCAGGAGTAAAAGTTATGCAGATACGCCCACAAAGGAAAGGTGAAAAACGATTCCGAGCGCTTTCGTCTTTATTCTTAAAGACCTATTCAAGGAATGAACAGGATGCTGGACATAAATTGCCTAAAATATTCGAAGGGGGGATTAGATTAGACAACCACTCTCTGAACCTTAAATAGGATTTTGTACCCCTAATTAAGGTTCAGAGGTGAATAGTCTAATCTAATCTCCCCTTCGACTATTTAAGGCAATGTATGTCCAGCGACCTGTTCATTCCTTGAAAAGGTCTTTAAGAATAAAGTCGAAAGCGCTTGGAATCGTTTTTCATATATATATATATATATATATATATATATATATATATATATATATATATATATATATATATATATATATATATATATATAAGCGACAAGTCTCCAAGGGGCGTGACTCTTCTTTACTTTACGTGGAAGCGCGGCGGAGCCAACGATCAGGAAAACTCGCTGGGTCACTTTTGGGTGGCGCTACAAGATTTATGTGCAATTATTCAACTTACATATTTTCACGTTTTAGGCCTATACGTATCAGAGGGAGATCGCTTGCTTTCGTAGTCCTTTGGGAATTTTAACCGGTCAAAGCATACATAGCCCCAAATTTGTTCAGCATGTCTCGGTTCATCTATCACCAAGACCTTTTTAACTGGCAGCTGTGACTTCGTGTGCATATGTAAATGTCCGCGTGATATTCTAGAAATTGGCTTTTCCCATACATATAAATACACAATTATGATATATATTATTTATTTGATTTTCTTTGGTTCCATTTTAATATATCGCATAATGTTTCATTAATTCATGCAAGTACCTATTTTAAGGATTTCATAGATCCACCCAGCATCCATTTGTGGAGGTTCCTCGCTGGGCCTACTTATCCTTCAATTTGGCTTCCACAGCCCTAATTTACTTAAGATTTAAGCGCTACAGATTTAAAAGAGAATTAAACACATACGAACCGGAAGAGCTAGAAGGAGCAATGCTAGAAGAAATTGATGCAGACCGAGAAAGAAAATAAGGAACTTGATGCAAGCAGCTGATGAAATAGCAATACCCAAAAATGCTATAAGACAATTAATACATCCACTTAGACGCCTGAAATGGTAAAAAAACAAAACAGAAGACTAAAAGAAATCTCTGATAAAGTAAGAAAGAACGGAACTACGCAGGAGTTGCACACCGAAATGAGAAGAATATTAAGACAACTGAACATGGATATAATAGAAAAATAAAATGAACACAGGAACGAGACACTACACAGGATTGAGAATACGTATCTACAAAGAAATTATGGATGAAAATAAACCAAATGAAAGGCAAAGCTGGTACAAGAAAAATGAAAATCAAAGACGATCATGGAAACAACATAGAAGAATAAGAAGAAAAGATTGAGCAGATATTCAGAGAAAACTGGAAAAAGAGTTATTAATATAAGTGCAGAAGAAAACGAGGAATTCGACGTTAATTTTGAACATGAAATCATAAATTCACTCACCGAGGTTATAGAAAGAACACACCCCCTACCACTTCGTGGATGCGAGAAGAGACACCTAAAACGGTGTCGACGCGAAGATCATCGAGCAAGAGGTGAGAGCAACAATTTCGCTCTTTAAACAAAAGCTCCAGTAAGATCAAGACTCACCAAGAAGCATTACGAAGAAGCACCCGATAAGATCATAAAGGGAATAACATCAATACTACATAAATTCAAGCCTCAACACTTGATATTTTCCGGATGAACAGAAAGTAGCAAGAATGATCTTCATACCCAAACCAGGAAAACCACTAAGTCAAATGGACAATTATAGACAAATCTCTCTAATTAACCTCAACGGAAAGTGTTTGAAAAAAATAATCAATTAACGGCTAGGTGAGCACCTGGAAGCAAATGGACTCCTAAACAATTACCAATTTGTCTTTAGGAAATAAAAGATTACAGAGATGGCCCTCACGATCATCACAGAAAAAATAGCCAAAGCGAAAAAGGAGAAGGCTAGCCTCGATATCGTCTGTAGAGGTATGTCAAAGGTATTCTACAAGGTTTGGATAAGAGGACTACAGAATCAAATCATTCAAAGACTACTCTGTGACTACGTGATGAAGCGGTATGCATACATCGAAATTGGAAACCATCAAGGCAAAAACTTTAAGTTGGAAGCTTGGCTTTAGCAGGGAGAGTGCCTGAGTGCGTCGTTATACTCAGTGTATACCCCAGACATCTCACTTCCAATCACGGAAGGGTGTCTCAACATTCAGTTCGCAGATGACGTCACGCAAATCGTCGTTTGCCCATACAAGAACGGCGAAATGCAAGCAAAATTTACAGCAACGGAAATAATGAATGAATACGAAAGAAAATGGAAAATAAACACAAACAGGAACAAGTTTAAAATCATACAATATACAGAAGAAAACTCTCGGACATATACGTTGAATAAGACAGATATCCATATACCAACGAAGATAAAAGTACTAGGATTAACAATAACCAAGATCGGATACAGCAAACATATAAAAGAGAAAATAAACAAAGGAAGAAGAGGACTGGGTCTTATATACCAACTCAGATCACTCAACTGGAAGAACAAAAAGAAAATATATCAAGCTATTTTTTAGTCAGCAATGGTATATCCAATAATTACTATGTACTCAATCGCAAAAACAAACGTTACTAAACTGCAGAGAATCCAAATAAGGCTGTACTTTTAATCACGAATAAAAGAGCAAATGAGAGAAGAATACAACGAGACTTACACACAGAATCACAGATGGAACCATTCAACAAGATTATAGAGTAAAAAGCGAAGAAACTAATAGAAAAAACCGCAAGAGGAAATAGGAGAGGAGACTGCAGTATTAATCACCCAGAGAGCGGAGGGGGGAACGCACTGATGCTTGCCCTCATACGACTAACAAATCGATCAAGAAGAGGAGGAGATCTATATTTGAGATATAAGAAAAAGGAAGAGTAAGTATACGATACTTATCCTTCATAGCACAAAGTTAGACTTGGAAACAAATAAACAAAGAAAAAAAGAGATAAAAGTCAACTTTATCAGTAGTAAAATGAATGGAATAAAAACAACGGTTTAAACGCCACAAACAAAAACAAATACAAAACAATACTAAATGTAAACAACAAAGAAGGATAGCCTGAGACTCAAGAAGCAACTCTCTAAAACTTACTAATTTCAAGCTAAAATACACTAATAAAACGAAAGAGATTAGATGCAACCTCGCATTCAATTGCAAACCTTTAACTTTTTTCCACTTCTCTTCACTTTTCTTCTATCCTGCACACCATTGTGCTAAACAACTTATATCTGGGACAAAGTGAAATAGTGAAATAAGTAATAACAACAAATTGTAGCGAAAAGGAAAAGCAAACCAAAAGGAATACAAAAGAAGATTCAAGAGGAAAGTAACAAAAGGAGGCCACACTACAGAATTGAAACTAAGTAAGGAAACATAAAATAAAAACAAACAATGAACATAACAATAAATATACAAAAGCTCAGAGCTAAGATAACTCGAAACAGCATGAATGCTACCATAAACACCCGAATGAAAGAGGAAGAGAAAGAGGAAACAGAGATTAAGCTGTTCTCCCGCTACTTGTTCGGGGAAACCAAGGACTAAAAGTGTGAAAAGGAAGAAAGAATGATGAGTAAATGAAGGACAGTGGTTGGGAATCCACATTAATCAGCAGGTCTCCCTGGGTATTCCCTTTTCACCTTTGACTACTGAGGCTGCTTAATCTGCCCTCTCACTAATCTGTTCTCTTTTAAACTTCAAAGTTTTCCGTCTTCCACTATAAACCCTCTTCTAAAGCTTACTTCGGACTTCCCACAAAACATTTCCCTATCAGTTCACGTGAACTGAGAGTCAATAGTGTGGGAAGTTTGTCCAGGAGCAAGTCGGCGCGGGCCTCCTACTCCTCTGTCCTCCCCGATCGTGGGGGGAGAACAGTGGAGAGGAGGACCCGCGAGCCACATCCCCCTTCCCTATAAATGGACAGACCAACAGGTAAAGGTGACAAAGAGAAGAGAAAAGTGGTGCAGTTAGAGCTGAAGGGGGCGTCTGTTCGTCGACGCGCTGCATAGCAGCGCCTTGGTTTTAGCTGAGGGTATAGTGGTGTCTGAAGCCGGCGTCCTGTATTTTATATTCAGAACCTTTTTCTGATGGCGGGTTCACTGGGAACCACATTGGTTCTAACCCATTTGTGCTTAACATGTTGTTCAATTTCTTTGAGTAAGAGCCTGGGTTTGCAACATTCAATACGTGAGCGTGTAATATACACGCCAGTATATTTAAAGATTTTTCCTGTTTAAGTTCTATAATATTCCAAGTGGGCTGGAGCTGTTCTGCTGTAGCTTTTGCTCATTTAGCATAGATCTGATTTTTCTTATCCTACTCCATCTTAGCCTTTTCTCTCCGTTTCCTCTCGATGATCTCTTTCTTTATTTGGCACGCCATCGCCATAGTACGATAGATCTCGCTACAGTTTACGCATTGCTTCTCTTGACTTCTTCATTCCCTCCAGGTATGCAAATTAGAACTGCATTCAGAACATCTCTTATCATCTTTGTTCGGGCAAAACAGTTAAGCAGGTCAACACGTTGATGAACTCATCACTTTTAAATTTGGACTAGAGTTATTTTTAAATTAAATGCCAAAAGTTTGTTTTCTCTTGCCTTCCATGCCATGTTTTTTTCTCTTTGAAGATTACTTTAAATACGTGGGTGTAGTCTTCATGGCAGCTCTGTTTTTAAATTTAACTACCTCCTTAACTTTAGCCCAATCCTGTCGTTGTTTAATTTCTTCTTTGATTTTGGCAGCTGAATCGATCCATGGGTCGATTTGGCGGCAGTATATTGCCTTTGATCCTCAATTTGGGGAGGGAATTAGGCCCTTAATCCTTTGTCTGTAAGTACGTCGTTGCCTTCTCACTAAGAAGTTTATCTACGTCCTTTTCCGTTTGGCAAAATTGCGACGTAATTCGTGGCGTTCTTCTATAACCTAATCAGGAGGCCTCAGAGTTCGCCAGCGATTATTCTAAATACCCTTGTCCTGTCGGGTTGTTGCGCACCTTTCAAGGTGCGCAAAGGGACCCTTTTCGATGATTCAATGGCGATTTATTCCCTCTTCTTTTTTTTCGTTTTCTTCATCGGAAGGTTTAAAAATAGAAAAAGAAAAAGGTAGATAACTAGAGAGATATAAAAGTGCGGTCCAGTTATTGCTCTGGCTTATTCCGCTGATGTGTCGATATGCCTTACCTACCCCCCTATCACCTAGCTCTAGCAGTTTGTGCTCCACCCACACGGATCCACCAGGTCTAACCCGTCGTTTGCTAAGCTTCGGCCTACGCCGAGTTAGCCACAATTTTCAGATATGGCGCCCTTCCGTATGGGCTTCTATGGAGGCTCAAGTTTCCATAACCGACACACCCCATAAGGGGTGGGATAGAAAAGCAGACGTCTTGTCCATAAGTCGAGTCAAAGTCTAGTGAAGTCGAGTCGAGTCGAGTCTCTTCTTGATTTTTCTTGAGTCTTCAGGGTTTATTGAGTGGGTACTTCCTTTTGAGAATGATCGGTTCTTCAAAGATAGGAATGTGACAACTGTCATCCGGCTACGCTGTCCAAATTTGTAATTTTAACTTTGATTTTTCTATTTCAACATTAGACTGACTGTAGATTGAATATTGCTCTTCTCTGATTAGTCAGAAAAAAGTGTATATGTCTAGACGTATTTTGCATTTATATAGCTCAATTTCATTAGAGCTAAATGTAAGATGTCAAATAAATGGATATCGATCAACGAACACCGCAGGAAGAAATCCGGAAATGATGTTGGATAGAAATATATTATTCAGAGTGGGACCAGAACAACCCACCATAGCTAACAGAGCAACTAAACCAGACGTAGTATTAAGCAGCTGTAACATGCCGTTAAATTTTCATATGGAACCGGTGACAATGGCATGCAGCGACCATAAAGGAACACTGCTGCAATTAAACCAAAATCCGATACAAGTACCTATAACTAAAATTAAATTATATCATAAGGCTAACTGGAGGATGTATAAAGAAGAACTAAATACATATATCCCTAAAGACCTGGTAAATGCTTCATTTTGCGGATGCCCGGGTAGCCGCAGACTCGAAACAAGTCCCAAAATCAAGTCATCGAATAGTACAGCAATGTGAATGCACTACCGAAATGAAGAGCAAAAAAAATCAAATTAAAATGGCATGCGACTTAATTTGGAAGGAAGGAACAAACCAGGAAAAATTTTGAAAAATAAATGAAGTGAAAATGGAAATGAAATACTTGATAGAAGAAAAGCAAGAAAAAAGAATTAATAAGACAGATAAACATAAATAAAACTACAAAAGAAAACTGGAGAGCAATAAATAGGATAAGAGAATCAAAACCAAGAACAAAAGTTAAAATTAAAGATGAAAACGGAATATTAATACAGGAAGATCAGAAACTAAAACCAAAATTCCGAAGTCAGTGGGAAAATGCTTTTTAATCTCGCCGGAAGAAAACGAGGATTTTGCTGGGAAACTGAACAAATGGTATATGAGTACCTAGGAAATAACATAAACAGGATTATCCCAGCAGATGTAGTAGACCTAGTCATGGCAGAACAGGTGGGTCTCGGGGCAATACTAATAACATAAGAAATAAAAAACGTAATATGTTTATTAAAAAAAAAAGCGCCAGGACCATCAAGCTTAACAAAAATGAACAACATTAATTCCACGTATAATATCTGTAGCAGCTCTGCAGCTACAAATATATATATATATATATATATATATATATATATATATATATATATATATATATATATATATATATATATATATATATATATATATATATTGAAATCACATGACGCGTGACCCCTCTTACTTAAACACTTTTCTTGTCTCTCACTGGATAAAAGCCTACACTTCGTTGTTCAAAAGGCTTCTTGAATCAAACTTTTGGGGGGTTGAGGATGGTAGCTCTGGTGATCAGCGTCTTGGTCATATAAGCGATGAGCGCTTTATGATACAGGTTCAAAGCCAACTTCTTTATTTATTTTCATATAGCGGTTAAAATAATTTGTCCGTTCTCTACGTCTCCCATTTTCCTTCTTAAGCTTTGATTGGTTCACGTGATATTCTCTTAAGTGTTTTTCCGGGTTGTGTCACCAATTTTCATTTCCTTGGGCCTTTAAAATATATATATATATATATATATATATATATATATATATATATATATATATATATATATATATATATATTTATATATAACTAAAATTTTATATCATTTTTCTTAAATATTATATATTTGTAAAAAGTCTTCAAAAACAATTGGCAACATTTACACGCACGACTAACTCCTCCAACTCAAGGTCAGTTGAATTCTTTCTCCATATAATCCTTAGATTTTACAAACAAAAACACTGTCTAATTCCACATATTTCTTTTTCCAGACTCTCATACATTCCTCCTTTTAACCATAGTGATTTTCATAATTACATTTTAATAGTTACAATTACATTTCAATGATTCCAATTACATCTACCCACAATTCGTGATTTCAATTACATTTACCCATAATTCGTGATTTCAATTATTTTAATTACATTTTAATTAATTACAATTACATTTTAATTAGTTACCTATCTACCTTACGCCAAGTTTAGTCACGACAAAAAATCAGTGTTAAACTCATGTTTGTTTTGTATAATTAAATTCAAATTCAACCAATATAATTTCAAATATGTTCCATTCTTGTTATTTATTCCTAAGCGGGGAAGCCCCCGGACAGCCCTGCGAGCTTTCGGCCGATATCTCTTAGAATTTGTCGGCCAAGCATTCGAGGAGATATTGGCTAACAGAGTCAACTCCTTTTCCTGTTGAGGCCAACTTGCATAATGAGCAGCAACACGGCTTCAGAAAGAAAAGAGGGACTAACACGGCACTAGCCGTCATCATCAAAAATCTAGCTAAGATAAAGGCAGATAAAAGGCATGCCGACCTGGTGCTCCGCCATGTCAAAAAAGCTTTAGACAAGGTTTGGAAAAGAGGCCTGCAATATAAGATCCTGAAAATAGGCCTCAACCGCATACTTGAGAGGATTTTGTGCGACTACATAATCGAGAGGAGAGCATACATACAAATCATGGAACATACCGGTCCCAAATTCGAACTCGAATCAGGGGTCCCTCAAAGGGTCTGCCTCAGTCCCCTACTATACATCATTTACACACGTGACTTACCTCAACCACTCTCCAAGGGTTCGATATACGCTCAGTTCGCTGACGATATATCGCAAATTTGTACCGCCGCTTATGTTCAAGGAACACACCTCGGCAGATACCTTAACTCCAAAATTGAATGCATGAAGAACTATAAAAATAAGTAACGAGCTCCTACAATAGAAGAGTGTTCAGAAATTGTTCCTATTAGACCGGACTTAGATGAATAATTTAGAAGATATAAGAATACAAAAGAAAATACTCAATTCTCAGTTCGCGATAGAGAAGGAAAATAAAAATGGAAGATTAATACAACCCTACTAAAAAAAATGAGATGACGGATGCCTACAGAACAGACGAACTAATGCTACAATATATCTTTAAAAAGAACATTATCTCAGAATTTACAACATATTATCATTGCGAATATATTACAAAAACCTACAATAGAGCTACTACTGAGGAGAAATAACCTCGCTACTAAACAATGCCACTATGAGGATTGCAAGCTTCATTCTAACAACCGGTATATTGGTATAACTACTACTACAACACTTAGCCGACGTTTACCAATGCACCTACCAGAAGGCGCAATCAAGTTACACTAAAGTAAACAACACAACCAGCAAATCATCGAGAATAATACAAATATAAAACACTGCATTCCATAAGAGATCAAAGAACTTCAAAGGTAGGAAAAAATGGGTCTATCATAGTAGGAGAGGGTTTAGGTAGAAAAAAAAGTGATATTTTAGTAGAAGAGTATGTGTGCCAGTACGTCTGGCAATTTCTTCACGTGAGCCTTTATTCTTTATGTCAATGTCCGTATAAGAAACTCGGATTTTCACTGCCTGAAAATCCCTGAGGCTTTTCTAATCAAAGAGAGACGGCTGCCAATCCAAAACAACTCCGAGCGAGTCCTCAAACTCGTCCACTAAAAGTGAGCACTACCATCTTCGTTACCTTTGTTCGTTGCTCAACTACTTCACCGTAAAGGAGGCAAGCTCCAATGGAAAACAGATGATCACCACCGCCTCATGAAAAAACAAATAAACTTGCGTCTGAAGATGCCTGAATGAAGGCGAAAGCTCAAGGCCAAATTTATTATCAGTTTGTGATTAAGACCAATTAAATGATTTTTCTTCTCCAACTAGATATTAAAAAGGCAAGGTAAGTTAGAACGTTGCCAAATGAATTTTGTAAAGCCGAATACAACGTAGTCTTCAATAATAATATATATATATAAAACGAAGTTTGTCTGTGTTTGTTTGTCCATTTATAAGAAGGTAGATTAGAGAATTTATATAAAAACTAAAAGTGTATTCTTGTGTAAACTCTTCCGATGAAGATAATGGAAGTGGTCCTGAGTCTCTAAATTCCCCATTAATGGAGCTACGGGCCCTTTTCCAAACTTGCCCCGTCTGTTCAAATGAGGGAACGTGAGCTGGGTTCAGAACCTCAAAGATTTTACCCTACATGGTTGTTCAGGTGTGGGAAGCAAAAGCAATCTGCTTGTATATGCACCACAAAGAAAGACGAAGAAAGTTGTCTACCAAGAAGTGTTGTTATGCAGCATCGGTTAAAGAATAATTTGTGATTAATATAAGAATTTCAACCTGCATCTTACTTATGATTTTTTTTACCCAGGCAACGCCGGGTAATTCATTCAGTGGACCATAAGGGAGGATTAAAAGCACTAGGCAGGGCTCCTATGGGAGGTGTCACTCTTTTGTTGTAAGGTGATTTCAGGAAGACATTTCTAGTGATCATTAAAGGAACCAGGTCAGATGAGGGCCGGGCTTTCCTCAATCATCTTTGTGTGAGAATATTAAAAGACTATTTCTAAACACAAATATGAGAGCAAAGCTCTTTGGTAATCAAATCTCAGCACAATTTGCTCAAAACATTCTGACCCTGGGAAATGGTAAAGTACCTCTCGATTCTGATGGTGGAGTAGAAATATATCCTGTCTGCATAGTTATTAATATTATTGATAATCTCAAGGCAAAGGTATTAATTAATCTTTAGGAAAACTACAAAAAATATAATTGGCTGTGTGAAAGAGCTATATTGGCTCCGAGAACAACACTGTCTGCAGAATCAATTAACATCTAGTGCTTTCCCTCTCAATAAAGCAACAAATTTACACGTCAGTTGATAAAACTTCGGATTATGCTCAAATAGTCGATTATTCAAAGAGTTTCTAAACTCTCTAGAATCCCATGACATACCTCATCACCACTTTGAACTGAAGGTAGTAACTCTAAATAATGTTGTTGAGGAATTTGGATCCAACAAAATTCCGTAATGGCACTCGGCTGGAGGTAAAAAATTTAATGCCAACTGTCAGTGAGGCAACCATTATTACTGGAAGTGGAAAAAGAGATGTCTTCATTCACAGAATACCCCTAAACCTATCATCATGGTCAGAATTGCCATCTAGATTCAGAAGACTACATTTCCCAATCCATGTAAGTTTTGCAATGTGAATTAAAAAAATCGTAAGGTGAGACTATATTATTGGCATAGAGTTAGAAGCAAAAGTAATCTGTTTGTATATGCTCCACCAGGAACAACTAAAAATAGTGTGTACCAAGAAGTTCTGTAGCCTTGTTGAGCAAGATTTCATCCTTCCTGTTCCCATAACAGCCGACAAATGGATAACAAAAGGACATTTGGAGTCAGATTAAATTCTACAGTACCTTCGCCTTAGCCTCGCTTACCAATAAATCGGATCATCCCGTTTACCTATAAGCATGTCTCTCTTTACTCCCATAAGTTCATAGAATGAGAAATTTTTTGTGAAGAATAAAAAAACAAAAAGATCAAATCTGTCTTACTTCTGTTATATATATATATATATATATATATATATATATATATATATATATATATATATATATATATATATGTGGTGCCTGATAATGGAAATGTGTACCAAAGGTTACTTCCTTTATCCGGCAGCAGCATGCAGGGCTCGTTCTATAAGTTAGGTAGGCCTCTGGCACCAAATTGCACGATTTAGTAGGCCCAACGAGGAACTCCACAAATGGACGCTCGGTGGATTTATCACCCACGAAAATACAAAAATATCAAAGGTGACTACTTGGACAAATACGAGGATCGCACACAAATAAACATACGCGTGTTAGAAACATTTATCACCAGCTGAACAAATATAGACTCTGACCAGAGAAATTTCGCAGAGACCTGCAGCAAGCGATTCCCTATAATAAAGCTAAATCTATGGGAAATGTGTAGGCACAACAGGTACACAAAGCTGTTGGAAACTCCGTTCAAGGGGTGGAAATAACGAACAAACTAGATGACTGGGTCTGTCCCACGCACAACTCAAGGTCGCGCCCTTTAGAGACGAAATATATATATATATATATATATATATATATATATATATATATATATATATATATATATATATATATATATATATATATAGAGAGAGAGAGAGAGAGAGAGAGAGAGAGAGAGAGAGAGAGAGAGAGAGAGAGAGACAGACAGAGACAGACAGAGACAGACAGACAGACTCTCATTATTCAGAATATTCATTATTCTTGATTCATTAACTCAATTAATTCCCTTAGTAGCGTCACGGAATCCCGTTTAATCGCCTAAGTCCTGCCGCATTTAGAATAAATACTTCGCGTAAAACAGTAAGCCTACACATTAACCGCAAAGAACTCGAGACGTTTCCGCTTGCCCCTTTAGTAGGCCAATTCAAGAATGAAGTTATTATTTCTTTGCCGCGTCCTTTCAAAGTCCTTTACTTATCCCGATTACCGAGACACCTTCGGTAAGCCCAGCCTAACGCATAACCTTCGTGAGAAATTATAAGGAGTCAGAACCAATTGGACAGAGGCGTAAAGTAGGCCTACTGCCTAAAGTCCTCGTCATCCGTCGAACGCAATAGTAACGACTACTCTTCAATATACGCCCTTATAATTACCGACCACAAACCCGTAACCTATACCACTACATAAACAGGCCACACCACTGGTACCATCAGCATCATCCCCTCCCCCACCATAGCAGCATAAACCTGAACGTAGTAGATGCTTGCTAGTTTGCACGCTAACTACAACTGGCCGATAGCTTGCGGTCGTACAAAGAAGAGAGGCGTTCACTTTTCAGCTTCGACACACACCATCCCACAAGCACAGGTTCATTTGGGCGGGAGTCTTTGGAGAGGCGAACGGAAGAGTTTATTTGGGAAAAATAGGCCACTTTTTTTGTTGCCTCCATTTGCTCAGTGGTAAAGGACTGGTCTAGATAACCAGGGGTCTGAGTCTTTGACGGGGTGATGTGTTTTTTTTTTCGGGGTCATCTCCTGTAAGATCTCTTCCGGTCTCTTTAAACTTGATTCCATCATAAATGAAATTTTGCATTTTAACTAATAGCTCTTTCTATATTTTTATTTTTTATTATTTTGTGTTTATTTCATGACAGATGCATGTTTATTTGGGACTTTTTGTATTTATATTTTATGTGACGTCTCCATTTCAATTTATCTAGCTTTTCCTATCTCTCTCTCTCTCTCTCTTTCTCACAATAACTTTTAAACTAGTTAGAAAAAAACTATACCAGGCAATGAAGGGTGGGGATTCGAACCTGTGCCGTCAAGCGCTCCTCTAATCACTGAGTCAAGGTGACCGATCAGATTGGGGCGCATAAGAAGAGTAGAACACACTATAGCATTGCTTCGAAATTTACCATTTCTAAAACGAGTATAGTTTTATTATATATATATATATATATATATATATATATATATATATATATATATATATATATATATATATATATATATATATATATATATATATATATATATATATATATATATATATATATATATAACAGTCAAATTTATTTAGATATAAATGAAAATTCGTATCCAATCAGTTTTACGTATTCTGTAATATCTCGAAAATTTAAAAAATAGAAATAGTTTTGCTACAATTAAACAAGATCTGCTGACTAAAAAGTCGCGTGCTCTCACTTATTTTTGATTTATAACATTACGACCTTCAAAACTTTCAATAATTCCCGGACTAACCTTGAGAGGACCTTCGTAATTCTATCAGTCGAAACAGAATGTAAAACAACATAAAGGTTTAAAATTTCGTTAGAATCGGCTGAATATTTATGATGTTATTACTTAAACAAAATAATTCCCTGGATAACCTTGGAAGGACTTTGGCAATTATATCATTCGAAAGAGAATGTAAAACAATTATAAGGGTTTCAAATTCGTTAGAATATGCCAAATATTTATGGTGTTATTGCCAAAACAATATAATTCCCGATCTAACCTTGGTAGGTCTTTGGGAATTATATTATTCGAAAAATAATGTAAAACAACATAAGAGTTTCAAATTTCGTTAGAACCGGCCGAGTAGTTATGATGTTATTACCAAAGCAAAATAATATCTGGGCTAACCTTGGGGGGACTTTGTATACAATTATTAATTTATATCCAATTATATTTGCCTGAGTTATTCAAGTTTGAATTTTGTAGTTTTTGCTGGGCTACCCAATATATATATATATATATATATATATATATATATATATATATATATATATATATATATATATATATATATATATATATATATATATATATATATATATATATATATATATATATATATATATATATATATATATCAGTGGCGTGCGGTGACTTTTGAAGATGAGCAAGCAATTCAAGTTTTACAAAAATAAATATGATAATTGAAGTAAATATGTTGTTCATTAAAGATAACTATAAAATTATAAGCTATTAACTTTATTTAAGTCTAAATGCTATTTTTTAAAAACTTTATTTAAATGTTAAAATTGCTTCTGTAAGTATGCACAACCACTAGCCAAGATGTTCTAACATATTGGCCAACATTGTATTTGCGAGTGCGACAGTTTGAGATGACATCTAACATAACATAACATAACATAATTTTACGGATGAGAACAGCCATAAGGGCCTATCAAAGGTCATCCGCATCTGTCGAAACCCATCCATAAAATGCATCCATAGGATTGTGCCAGATCACGCATCTAAATATACAATTTAAACAATCCATAGAATTGTGTCGGATCATGCCTACCTGTTTTCATAATAGTTTCTTTTTCATTCCTTTTTAATCATTTTTCAATAATGCAATCGCATTTTCTCACAACTTTATTTGAATCCATTTTGTTTAAAAGAGGATTATCACTTAAAAAAATGAATAAACACTGCCGCAGGGCTTGGGCTACTGATCTCAAAGAGCTTAACCATACAAGAGTTTTTGCTATTTAGCTGCTTTCTTTCTCAGAACCAGTATTTAAATATAACCTAAATATTTGTTTAAGCTTCAGAGCATAATAATAGTTATCTCAATTTGTCTTAGATATTTTGTCGCTTTTCCCTAGATTATGGCAACTCAGCAGGGTTACCAGATGCAAGCTGATGACTGCATTGAAGCTAAATTTTATTCCTTTTTCTTAATTCTAACACGGCGTTGAAATATCTAGATAAAAATCATAAAACTCTAATTACTGTATATTATTGCGAAAAAAAGCAAAACATCTTTTAAACTATTCATTCCAAAGGAGCAAAAGGCCGAACTATTATTGAAATTAAGAGAAAAACCCCCGCAGAAGTCTAGAGGAAAAGGATGCATTTCTTTAATTGCAGTCAGGCCTATCAGGGTCTAATGCCAATTCGATTGAAAGTGAATGGTACCGTATGGCGTATACAAGTATAGGCAAGCATAAATGTGAGAATAAAATTGATTCTGCTGTCATGTTAATTGTTGGGGTGTAATTTTATTTTTCTTTTCTTCTTAGGGGAAGCATTGCTTCCCTTGCTTCCATTGGTTGCACGCCACTGATATATATATATATATATATATATATATATATATATATATATATATATATATATATATATATATATATATATGTGTAGAATTATGGTGGGAGTTAATTGATAACCTTTTTCCGATTTACATTTACTTACAGTTTAGTTGTATTCCGAGTCATTTTTTCTTTCTTCCTTTTCTACTCGCTTGCTCGTTTAGGCCCTTGTTCACCCTGTTTGTAAATTTACCCTTTTCTTCTGTTTTTTAATCGTTAAATATTGAGTTTCTCATGTAGCCAACTAAACGCTTAGAGACACTTTGTTCATTTGATCCAAGGTATATTTATCTATCATTCATATTTCCACCAGGTTAGATGGTTTAATTTCATTTATTTATTTATTATATATATATATATATATATATATATATATATATATATATATATATATATATATATATATATATATATATATATATCATTTAATTGTATAATTTATAAAATTATTTGGAAATATTTATTATTTTCATGTATGAAATCGAACACCAATTGTGACGTCACGTCACCTGATAAACACCGACTAATCAGAGCGCATCATTCCGATGTTCTAAATTTTCGCGCTCGCCTCATTTTTGTTCAAACAAGGTCTTACGATTCGTGACTCCGCTTGTTTAGATTAGTTTAAAATCACTACTGGTAAATTTTTATAAATTGTATGCTAGTTTCGAAAAACTAAGTGTTGATTTAAATTATTTTCTAATTACAATTTCCCGACATTTGTATATACCATTTACGTGATCCTACTATTTCAAATCATACAAACTTTATATTCCTACTATTTCAAATCCTACGATCATTCAATCTCTAATCCAATTTCCCATCAATACCATATTGTATTTTATTTTCAAACTTATTTTCAATTTATCATTTTACCTATTTAATATTTACACTATTAATTAATTGTTTAACTATTCTCGCTTGTTTGATTCCCATGGACAAATTATTTATTTTATACTTGACCACGCATATATTTAAGTAAATATTTCTTTACCAAATTTGACTGTATAGTATTTCCCAACCAATTTATATTCTAATACATTAAAGATATAAACCATAAGATTATATTCTTCATATATTTGTTTGCCATTGTTTTCAATAAATAATTTTTTATTATTATTTGTCTATTCGACTTTTACCTCACATTTCTCATTTAACGATTTCGTACGTGTGTATTATCCATAAAAAGTTATCTTCCATCATTCTCATCTCAATAAAATTAACAGGAAAATTATTGTGATTTATAATTTAGTTAAATCAATAACGACCCTGTTAAACTCTCATTTACATAACTTCTTTTATCTTTCAAATTAAGTGGCTGCAATAAATTGATTTAGGAGAGGCTAATCAAAGTAGATATAATACAAAATTTTATTATGAAACTTTTAAAATAGATTTTTATTTAGTTTCTGCAGCGAGCAATAAAAGCAAAACATTTTTACAGCAGAAGGGAATTTAGTTTCAAATTGCCTTTGCTATAATTGATTCAATAAAATAATGAGGAAGACGTGAAGCCTCTGAAAATTTTAGGTTATGTACAATTATAAATATTGGAATAACGAATAGATCCATTTTATGAATTAAGATTTAAGGGGTCCATCGGGTGAAAGAGGGACATTAAATTCTGTTAGATCTTCCATCGGGCTATCATTTACGTACGGATCATCACTAAGAATCGATTCGCATGGAAGACATTCGCATTTTTCTATATTCTCATAGACTCTTGAGAAACTGTAACCCCTGTTACACTTCATGACGACTTCAATTTGGCTCGTGACAGAAGGTCTGCAGCAATAACATACCGATTCATGCTTTGCCTCGATTCCTAAGGACAAAAAAGATGATGGTGTTGAATTCTGATTTTATTCAATATCAAAGCTACTGCATCTTTCTCACTCTTTGACGCAGTTTTAACAGAAAATTATATATTTTGTGGTGTCCACAAAAGTATTTTTCATTTAGTATTAGTCAGAAAATCCTTGAATTTTAAAGCTTCCATTAGCAGTGGCGACGTAACGAGTTATGTGTTATTTAATGGAAGTGGAGGCTATTGGAAACTTGCCAGGCGTTTTATAATGGTATCTTACCTCTAGCCGTGAATACTGTTGTAGAATCACACTGTCCATTGCATCGTTTGAAGTCCTCCACAGGAAGTGGATTGGAACAATATCCTACAGCTCTGGCTTCTAGTGTGAACATACCAACTGTTTCTTCCGGAGGAATTACTTCTGCTTGACACTCCCCTAAAAAATTAAAATTATATTAGGTTGGCAAGAAATTAATGTCTCTTTTAGAAGATATACAAATGGTTCTTAAGACATGAACTGTCTGAAAGAGAACGTAGGAATATTATCTCTATTGTTAGGGGAGATGAAAAGTAGGTTCTTTACTGCAATATTAAGTGCAAAAAAAACAATGGACAGATCGCAAACAAAACCATTCATACTCCTAGAGGTGGTCCCCAACAGCAGAAGGCTTATGATGCTCTAGATCTGGTGGGATGTGTAAAGAGATTCATTTTGAGCTGTTCGATCATAAACAAAAGGTTTCTGAAGAGCTCAGAGATGTTTTACAATTGGAACGTTTAAATAGAGCTCTTGAGCAAAAACATCGGTCAATGGCCAACCGAAAGGGCGGCCTCATCTTTCATGAAAAAAAAAACCCAAACGGGGCACGTTTGGCCCAACAAAACATGTTTGCGTTTGTGAATTTCTTCCGCATCCTTTATATTTACTATTTATTTAAGCCCTTAAACCATCACCTGAAAGACAGAGTTTACTCTTAATGAAAGAGAGGAAGAGAATCTGAAATCTTACATTTCATCAAAAACGAAAGAATCCATCAAGAAAAAAATCCACTGCTTACTTAGATCAACGATTTTGAAAGTATTTGCCAATAATGACGAAAACGACTTTGCTGTATGAATGTTTTCTTTTTTCAATATTAAAAATGATTTTACTTATTATATGAAAAAACTAGATTAATTTTTTGGAAAACATTATATAATCTAACTAGGAATTTGATTAATTTTTATATTCAAAGGGGGTAAATTCTCTTACGTTTCGTTTCACGAGTGATGTTACATATCTTGCAACATCCCATTGAATCTTGAAGCACTTCTTCAGGTGGACATTCAGGATCAAAATAGGGGCAATCGCGCTTAATGGCCACAATTGTCAGGGCGTCGTCTCGAACCTGACAAGTGTATTGATAGCATTTATCTTTCGGATTTTCCCAAGTATCTCCGATACGGTGTACTTCTTCACCATCAACACACTGGGTTTGGATGCACTTTCCACAGCATTCATTTCTGTTCGAGAGAAAGTATATGTAATGAACTTAATACTTTAAGGACAATGAATTTAGTACTTTAAATACAATGACTTTAGCACTTTAAGTCCAATAAAATCAGTACTTTATGGCTAATGAATTTATTACTTTAGTACTTTAAGCGCGATGAATAGCTACACAGTTTACATAACTCATAAAAAAGTGAGCGACAAGTTTATTTTTTGATTATTTAGTGAATGTTAAGTAGTAAATGGGGAATTTTTGTTTAGTTCCCCCCAAAAAGAAATGGTGAAAACCAAACAAGATAAATAACCAGATTAATCAAAACAAAGGGCTATTTGGGTTGCGAAGGACCTAAGTCCGCTGCACGTCTAGGCCTGTCCCTGTTGTACAAACAAAGCAGAAAATGAAGGAAACGATGGACAAAAGAGGAGCTAAAAGCATCTCTCTTATCCGATGGTGCTGAAGCCGAAAATCCAGAGAACTCGATTTACAAGAGCGCCAATTTTCTAAAAAAAATTTGTAGAATAACCAAAACAATGAATGAAGTAGGACTTTAATTTAAAAAAGAGAAGCTAACTTACGGTGGAGGAGCAGAGTAAACATGGCCAGGTGGACACTCCAAGGTGCAACTTTGCTCTTTCTCCCGCCTTGTAACATTGCCATCACCAGACATTTCGCAAACGATTCGCAGGCAATTGTCCCTTGGATCAAGACGTTCTTCTCCCGGCTGAAATTAAAGGTGGGAATTAATGTTTGGGACGAAAATTGCATTTCACTCACTGGTTCTGTTAAAGACAAGGAAAATGCAAATTTAGCAACGCACCAGGAAAGTGTCGGTGGGAGCTAGGGTACGTAAATGGAATTTAAATTCATAGTTTGGCTTTTGGGGCTCGTACGAATTTGTTACTAGGTACTTTTCCAAATTAGTCATGTCACACGTTTCAAAATGTTTTCAAACGAAGGAAATTAGTCATGATATAATTATTTATATGTTCAAGAAATACTCGAATAGTTTTGGATGAGTGCCGCTAGGTTTGGCTGTGCAGAATTTCCAAGTAAATACCTTTCATAAAACGTTAGGTTGGAAACTTAATTATAGGGCTAGAAATAAAAAATAGTCAAATGTTAATGGAAATGTGATTAAAAATTAAATAAATATATAAAGTTAATTATGCTGGAAAAGGAAAAATTGGAGGAAGTTTGGCAACCCTGTTTTGACAAAAAACCGTCTCGTTTCCATAGTACTGCTTAAAATACCACACTAACGTACATTTTTCTTACTAAATTTAACTTATTTCAGTCTTAAATGCGCAGTCTAGTTAATTTATAACTGATATAACCATTTCCACGCGACTGAAAATTCCATAAAGAGCAGAATTACAATTGCTGCCATGCCCGAGAGCACTAGAGGCCAGTCCCTGTTGGGAGTGCGTGGAATAAATACCCGCTGAGGAAATAGACTTGTGTTGTGAATATGGAAGAAGGAAATACAGCTTTGTTGTGAATGTCTGTGCGCGTGATGGCGTGTGTAATGATCTGCCTATCCGCACGGGGCGGCTCACCGCATCTGCTAATTGGCGGCCAACTCCAACACGTATGATGAAGTTTAGGGTCCGTTCGCGCTGAGATTAAACCCGCTGCCTATGCGTTAAAAATTTAATGCTTTATCTACTGGGGTAACGGAGGCTCCGGGGTATGAACCAGACATTTGGCGATGCTGCGTTTATGCTCTCTTCGCCCAGTGGCTTTTCTTGACTGCAGCCTCCACCAGACTAAAATTGGCCAAGTACTAAAAGCCGCGTTTGCGTGGGTTTTGCTCTAGTACTTAAGTAGTACTAAATAGACCCGTGAAAATTGCCTTTTCCTCTTTAAAAAATGATAAATTTTAATACGATACAAATTCCCCTCAGATAGATGAGGTGAAGGCTTCGATAAATCATAAAAAAATGACGAGGCTGATGCAGGATAACGGTAGTAATGTTATAACTATAAAATATATTTAAATATTATATATAAATATAAAAATGAATAATAAAATGCTACTAAACACGCGAGTGTACCTTCATTGTTTCGCCATCAACCAAACAAGCATCCCTTGTGATTATTGAGCAGCATTCATTGGGCACTTCTGTTTCCTTGAATTTGTACTGTTTTTTCTCTTCTTCGGTTGGAACAGAACACTGAATCTCCTTTGCTGTAGCTTGTATTTTATCCTGAAATATTTTTTAGAAGAGAAATTAGGAATTTTCATTTAGAAGACATGAAGAGAGAAGCGAATGAAGGGGAATGATAAATAGAAAGAACAAGATAATGAAAAATAGTAACGGACAACAAAAGAAAATAGGAACATCAACCCTAAATAATGAAATCGGAGCTACTTATTTTAAAGTTCCAAGAACAAGTTCATACAACGAACACAGACATTCAAAAGTACGAACTTGAACGTTTTAAGTGCTAAAAATACAAACAAAAAATGTTTGTTCAGAATTGATTTTGGAGTTTCAAGAATATTTTGGAATAATCATTTATTTATCTGTAAAATAACTTGTAACCCATTTTGATTGCCTTGCAAGATGATCTATCTTTATTAAGGGGGTTGCAAGGGTCAGGAGAGTTTGTTTCCCCTAATCCAAGTAACCCGAGTACCATTTAGACTACTCAGGGTATATGTTCCTTCTATAAATTTCCTCTTTGTCTACTTTCGCCTCTTTCTTTAAGAATTAATAATGGTCACAAACTGAGAATCTCTCTAAACAACTGCGGACAGACGACGTACCTTGGTATCTTTGGTGCATTCATAGACTGTGCACATATCTTCTGAATACCAAATGTCGCCTACTTCCTTCAATTCTCCTTCGTGTTCGCAGGCAACCTAAAAAGCGAAATATTGTGTGAATAATATAGAGAATTTAAAAGTTTAAAGTTTGCTGATTTTAGTCCTTATATCAAGCTATGTAGCTTCTCAAGCGTACATCAGCCAGGGTAAGCCACAACTCCCCACCGTGATACCCAGTCACGGTGGTAACCTCGCTTAGTACGAGGGGCGGTCAATAAGTTTTGCAATTCGGATATAAGGAAACGAGATATGAGGAAAAGTGTTTTATTATTTTTCAATATAACTACCCTCGACTTCAATGCACTTGCGCCACTTGTCCCTGAGGCTTCGAATTCCCGACAACCAGAAATCTCCCGACTGCTCTTCAATCCACTCCTGGACGGCGAGCTAGACATCTTCATCGTCCCCAAACCGGCGTCCACGCAGTGCAGCCTTGAGCTGGCGGGATAAAAGTAGTCGCTAGGGGCCAGATCTGGACTGTAGGGGGAATGGTTGAGCTCCTCGAATCTGCACTCGCGCAGGGCAGCTTGTGCAACTCTGGCCTTGTGGACTTTGACGACGTTGAAGTCAATCATGGGGGTGAGGTTTTTTGGGACCCAACGGGCAGAGAACTTGGTCATGGCCAAATTGTCGTGGATGATGTTGATAACGCTTCCATGTGATATTCCAAGTTCTCGCTCGATTTCTTCGACCTTCACCCGTCGATTTTCGAGGATCATCCTCTAAACACGGGCCACATTGTCCTCGTTGGTCACGTCTGAGGGGAGTCCTGGACGGGGGTCATTTCAAGGGACTCACGACCATGGCGGAACTCCCTATTTTAGCGAGAGCGAGCAATGGTTGCATAGGAAGGGGCGGGGTCGGTGTACACTGCAACCATGGGTTCATGGATCTCTTTTGCATTCTTGCCTTCATTGGTCAAAAATTTGATCACTGCGCGGTGCTCAACCTTCTCCATTGTTGAAAAATTTGTGACTGACGATCTGCGATCAGCTACTGCTTCTTAAATAGACGAGGCAGGGGCGTGCGGCTGCAGGTCCTGACTTGTCACAACCTTTTCTAACACCCCTACAAACAGCCATCCCCCTTCCTCTGCTTTGCCCTACCAATTCGAAAAACTTATTGACCGCCCCTCGTAAATAGTGTCAGCTTAAAAGTTTAAAGTTTGCTGATTTTAGTCCTTATATCAAGCTATGTAGCTTCTCAAGCGTACGTCAGCCAGGGCAAGTCCCACCTCCCCACCGTGGTGCCCAGTCACGGTGGTAACCTCGCTTGGTAAATAGTGTCAGCTTAAAAAGAATCCGGACGGAGATTCGAACTGCCGACCCAACGATTGCCAAGCAAGCATGCAAACCACTGTACTAGTCGGGAGGCTAGGTTAGGTTAAATAAAGATATTTTCCATTGTGAAGAAGGATTATGATGTAAAGGTAGGTGGTTTTTGCATTGTTTAGTAAAGTTACTAAAATAAACTAAAAATTGAGATAAACCCCCCCCATTAAATCCGAAGGATGATATGTGCCAATCTAAGCAAAATAAGATGATATTTAGAGAAATGCTGCGCAGTGATTTAGTTAACTAGTACTTAATGCTAGTGTCAAAACCTGACTATTAGTTCTCCCCAAATATTAAATGATTCAGTATAAAAAAATAATGGTGAAAATATAATTGTTTAAGACGTGAATGAATGAAAATAATATTACATAGTTTCATACTTACTTGTTGGCAACTGCCACAACAAACAAACGGAGACAAAGGGGATGGTTGGTAAACCCAACCAAGTGGACAGTTTTCATCGCAGCTGAACATTTGGGAAACCTTGACGATCTTTCCTTCACCATCTCTCTTGCACTCTACACTTCGGCATGCATTGATTGGATCATAGTAGGTATCATTGAGCTATGAAAAAAGGGAAATAAACTCAGGCACTTCAGATATAGGTGAGACAATGTCATGAATGAAAGCCATTCAGTCTATTTGCTCATGATTAGCCATACGATGCATATAAAGTGGCGAAATTTGAGAGGAAAATGACTCGTTTTTTAAGGGTGGATTCAAAGCAAGAATTTTGGTGGGAAAAACTAAATGTTTCGACTTCTAAAGAATAGTAACAAGGTAAACAGAGCTAAGTCGCGTGCTCTCAATTATTCTGACTCATTACCTTACGACCTTAAAAACTTTCCAAAACTCATTGAAAAGTAAAATGGTTATCATCCGACCAACCGACCTACGGACCGACATAGCAACTTATAAGAGTCGTGTGCACACGCGACTAAAAAAATCTAATGCAGTATAGAAGACTTCTAATAAAATAAACTGTGAATTTCTAAAACTTTATTAAATATTAATGCTTTTATTAATACTTTCAGAAGAGGCAACATACCTTAACTTCATCTCCGTCCTCAAGGCAAGCCGTTCTAACGATCTTAGGGCAGCACGTTTCTGGCAGAGGAGTTTCTTCCAGCACATAATCCTTTTTATCAGGGTGTTCCTCAATAGTGGTGCATGTCTTTTGCAGGCATTTTGAGCCAGGCTTCTTATCTTTATCCAGAGTACATTCGCATTCAATGCAAAGTCCATCTAGCCATTTTTCCCCTTCCTGAAAAGTAAAATTGAATTAGAGGATCAATCTAATAATTCTCTGCCAAAGAAAATGAAATGAAAAATGAGGATTAAACGAAAACAACACTTGCGAATAAAGCGATGTTAACTGACATAGGGTACGGCAAGTCGTCGGATGGAGTTCCTGTTAGAGTCGAATTGACAGTTAGTAAATACGTTTTTATACCGCGCCCTTCAAGGATACAGACGTTCACGGAGCGACTGGCCTTCTGTCCTTGACAGTTAGTAAGTAAATATGTTTTTATACTGCGCTCTTCAAGGGCACATACGTTCACGGAGCGACTGGCCGTCCTTCGACTGATCAGTGAGAAGAGATGTGTCTTCAAAGCACCCTTAAAAGCACTAAGGGAGGAGCACGAACGAATGGCAGGAGGTAGGATTGCCATACGCTTTAGTGGACGTAGTTCGGATTTCTCGTCAAACTTCAGGTCTCTGTTGCTAAGTAACAGTCCTCAAAAGGAGTACTGATCGGTGATAAAACTCCTACACGAGGAGGTGAACCTTGAAATAAATGCATTTATGATTTTGTAGTTAGTAAATGGGAATGAACAAGAACTAGGAACGAGGATAAGTCGTAAGATGGAATGAAGAAAAGCGATATTTACACCCCCCCCCTCCCTCCCGCGTTTCCTGGGGCTGTTGACATTGCAAAACAAAACCTTAAATTCGGGATTTTATTATTGTTATCATTATAGACTACATTATAGACTACAAGACTAATATATCTTACCCGCAGTCGGGGCAGCTGCTATTTTCGTATTAAATTGTTTTTTCGATACCCTCACTAAGCGATTGGCGTGTTTAGCTAAATTTTCGGAAAGATAAACTACTTTCTAATATGGTACTATTAATACTACTTACACTATACAATTTTTTGTCTGGTATTTCACCGTCTTTGAGTGGACGTTCGAATCCATCTTCTACGAGGAATCTTGGTTGAAATATGCAAGAATCTGTTGGCGGATCTATAAAAGAAATATCAAATATGAGAAGCAATCTGCTAGGATTGCGCTCGTGATTCTAATGACCAAAGCCGAAACAAATGATTATAATCAATACCATTAAAAATAATGAAGGCATAAAAATATATTTAAAAATTAAAATGTACTTCTCCCCAAAACCATCTTGGAAGATATCAACTGGACAATTCTGGCAGAATGGATATCTACACACATATACACACAAGGTAAACAAGAAACCAACTTTTTTCCTGAAAACTTGAATTTTAGGAAAAGTAAAATCTTTAATTTATAGTCAGTGGATAAACTAATTCGTGCTAGGCAAATTAATCTTGTATTAATACAATAAGATATGAATATTCAAAAGCATAAACTAAAATTAGGTAAAAAATTCACTTACCACAAGTGTATTCTGGACAACACTCGCCATCCCTCAAAGGTTTTATAGATGGTGTGTAAAATTCTTCACATTCAGGTGATGGGCATAATTCGGTGCACTTTCTGACATAACGGGAGCAGCATCCTCCAAGGTCAAGCTCCCATGTTTCTCCTACCAAGACATTTTTTTCGATTCATTATTATATAAAAATAAGAGAATGACCTTTTTAATGATCACAAGTGCAGGGCAAGTTTCGAAGCATCACGCTTCGACCTTGAGCTGTATTTATCCTAGTTTTAGGAAAGAACCTGCTCAATATCGTTTGTTTCTCCATATCTTTCATAATTGTTCTTTAGTAGCTAATCAATCACATTTTGATTAAGAGTTACTGTACAGGGATCCCATCCATAACAAGGTGTTACATTTCCCTAAGTCTGCAACTCGGACTAAATGGAAAACATTTTCCTGAGTTTCTCAGTGGAAAATTTGGCTTTACGAATCTCTCCCCCACCTGAGGAAGAAATTCTGCCTGTCAATTCCTCCGCTTCCTTCTCGTGAAGGTCTTTGAGGAGTTCATCCCTAGCCATTTCCTCCCTGTTGGTCTTCTACCAATTCCTCCACAACAACACTGTCCACTTCCAACCGCAGGACTTGCGTAGGGTGACAGTCTTCTGTACCATTAGCTCTCCCTCACTACCATTTTCACACAATAGGAGTGTTCCAGTGACTTTTCCAAATGGGATTAGTATCGCAAGTCGCTTCAAAACGCAACTCTCCAGATCTTGCCCAGGCTCCACAATATAGAAGGAGCCCCATGTGAGGATTTGAGCATCGAGATTAGGGATGCATCCAAATGTTAGCTGGTGCATGGTTTTACATCCCACACCTAGTACTCCCTCGGAGGACCCACATCAAAGAAGGTAAATCACACTGGGTATGATTGGTCGCAGGATATTAGCTATTTGAGTTGGGTGGACATTCCGGCGACTACCATGTATCGCCCAGTGGTTCAGATCCCACGTTAGACTATAGGGCCACATTTGGATACGCATCGGACGGTGGGAATCGGTAGTAAACCCGTGCCAAAAACACCGCATAGTTAAAAGTAGCCTCCCTCGGCAACTTCACTTTTGTTATACTACACTCTCTCTAAGCTAGTCACACATTGGGGGCGCGTTAAGTGTGACACGTGGGTGCCAACAGCTCCATCCACACAGATCTTCACACAAATAGCCAATCCCAATCTCTCTGTTCTCTCTACACACACCACATATCACTCTTCCATTCCAGAACCTGGCGAAAATGGTTTCTATAATAATAGAGCGCCCCCACTCTCGACTTAGGATAGGCTTGAGAGAAGAGATTTCTTTAAGGAAGGCTTAAAGGCCCCGGAGAGGGAGAGGAGCGTATTTCAGTTGGTAGGTCATCCCACAGCCTCGGAGAAAATATAAAAAAGCACGATCATCCCTCTAGCACAGGCTACTGCGAAGAACGGAGAGTAAGGGAGAAGATCCAGAACGAAAGACTCTCAGTGACCGGGATAGCTTCAATGTGGATGACAGGTAGGGAGGTGCTGCGGTGTATAGGATCTTATACGTAAAAAGGACATTAAAGGCGATTTGGGATCTGATGGGTATCCAATGTATTGCCTGGACTAGGGGGGTTGGTGCCTGGGAGAAAGGTCCCCAGTAGAGGTGAATACGGGCAGCAAAGTTTTGATCAAGGTGGAGGGGTTGGAAGTGGGGTTCAGTAATTTGGGCAGGAAATAACGAAAGCATGAATGGCAATATTGTAGCTATTGTGATCTAAGTGGGACGGGTCCTGGATGCTCATGGGCTTGCCAGCGATTGTCAGTCTGATCTTTGTGTGAATTTCACTATTCAGTCAGAGAACATCGTCAACGATTAAAAAGGACGGTTGAAAAGATTAATAAAAAAAATAGTCTTTCTGTGTCGCTTTCTTACATACCGCCTTGTTATTTGCCTTTCACGCATCTTTCGTCTTCTTTTTTAGCAACCCTTGCCAATAATATCGGAGCTTTCGCTCGCCTCGTGGATACGGTGCTGGACTTTTAACGTCAAGGTGTCGGGTTCAATTCAAAGCGAGAGCGGACACAAACGTCAGCGCACTTAGAGATCTGACCATCAACGCGCTGTGAATACCGCCTCTGGGGTAGCTATATTTTGCACAGGTCACAACACGGTTGTCTTTCTTCTCCCGTTTTCGCATCGCAACACACAATGTTCTCTGTTCCAATGAATCCTGCTGATAAGTACCATTCTGTTTCTCCCACACATCATGCAAGTGTCTCTTGATGCTGATCATGGTTACAGTTCAGCCTTTGGTAGAGTTGACGACCAGAAACTCTTGTGCAAACTTAGATATCCTGGCATTAGTACCCACTTCCATCAAGAGGTGTCCGAGTTCTTGAGAATCAGAAGACAACGAATGTCGGTGATGGGTGTTTTAGCTGCTTTAATTAAATTTTGTCTGATGTTCCTCAAAGTAGTGTTCTCGGTCCCATCCTTTTTATTGTTTATACCTCCGACATGTGGTCCGAAATCGGGTCTGAAATTATCCTTCACGTTGATTATACTACTTTTTATGCAACTAATCATGTTCCACATGATAGAAGGAGGATCCCCGAAGTCTTCTGTCGTGATGTCTTAGGATCATGTCCTGGTGTGATTTTGGGAATGAAGTTGAATCCCAACAAATCTTACAGTATGGTTATTAGTCGATCGAAGATATTGCACGCTTCTCACCCTGGTATCATTGTCAATGGTATTTCTATTCCATATTTTGCCTCCTCAGGTTATTTGGTATCACTCTTTTTCCCAGATTACTTTTAGTCTTATTTTGCGATCAGCTGCATTCTCAATCACTGAAAGAATCGGCTTGTTGCCAAAGCGCCGAAAAGAAATTGCTTTATTTCTGTATATTGCCTCATTTTGAGTAGTGTCACTGTCTCTGCCTGTCTGCATCAGATTAAACTTTTGACTTCTTAATATTGAGATTGACATCGTCTCTTGGGGCGGATCACTGACCTATTTGTTAGAATATATATCTAATGCTAATTACTCACTGAACCCTCTGCTGCCTACTTCTGCAACAGCCAACACGCACTACTCGATACTCATTAAGATTGAATGATTGGTCCTATTCTGTATATATGTTTAACACATCGCAGTTTTCTTTCTTGTTGGTCTGGTTAAACTGTGGAGTACTTTCCTCTGTGATGTTGTCAGCTCTCCGAAATGTTTATTTTTTAAAAGCGAGTGAATGATATCCTTATCGTTTAGCTTCTCTTTTCTCTATTCCTTAGACTTTCAATGTATTGTAATGGCGCCCGGTGGGCCCTTTTGGGGCTTACAACTTTTGGGCTTTCCAGCTGATCGTCTTCATTGATTTTTTTATGATAATGATAATAGGAAAAATCGGCGAAAAGGTTTAACTTTTCTTATGCCGATTTTTGTCCCAGTGGAGAAATCAGGTTTTCCTTTTTCGCTTGAGGAGTTTGGGAAATCGTGAGAAAATCATGGAATTCTTATGATCCCATCTACGGGACTAGCACCCCAAAAATATTAGATAATTTGCTAGCTAATATGACCAAGCACAAGGCCTTAGCTTAAATAGTTTACCTGTGAGGGTTTATTATTTTTAATTAAAAAAAAACATAAAAGTGTGGTTCAGAATCCCGTAGACTTTTTAATCGAAGCTCAGAGAGCGAAGAGAATAATAAATTTGTCATTTTTTTCACTTTAAATTTTAAGTTCATTAAAATTAGCTATTAATCTCAGCACCTTCACTCTTATATCACTAAGAAGAGGAGACACGAACATATCTTGCCTATTAAAAAAAAATTATGGTTTGGCCATATACTAATCGCACAAATGATGAAAATTGATAAATGAACAATAGATGAATGAAATTCGTAATATAAGTTCCACTATGTAGATTAATTCGATTATATGGCCTCATTTCTGACCTTTGGCAAAGAAATAAAACTCCCTCATACTGAAGCGATCACAAGCATAGAATCGTTTAGGGTGAAATTTCGCCGCTATTTTATCTTAAACCTGAGTAAATCGACAATTTTTAAATTAAACCCCAAATATCAAATTTATGCCAAGTTGAGGGATGAAATTTACAAAAAATAGGAAGGTTCCCATATATGATTTGAAAGGGAATTTAATACCAACTATAATAGTATAAAACCAAAGCCCTCGCCCACTCCCACTACTACTGACACTGTCCAGCACCACCGCCCTTGCCCACCACCACCGCCCCTGCCCACCACCACTGTTCCTGCCCACCACCACCATTGTTCTTGCCAACCACAAGCACCCCCCCCCTGTTCACTACCAGCACCACCGCACCTGTCCACTACCAGGACAACTACCTACCCATCACCACAACCCCTACTCACCACCTAAACCACTGCCCCTGACCACAACCACCGCCCCTGCCCACCACCATCACTACCGCCCCTGACCACCACCTCCTCCTCCTCTTCCCCCTCTCACAACTTTACTTGGTTCCCTAAATTTCCTCATAATTCAGTTTAAAAGGTTTGAATTCCGAAATTTGTGACGATGAATGGTTTCCACAAAGATTGATGGAGAATCAACGCCATTATCTGACGTACAAATACAGACCAGAGAAGGCATGGAAACATATGAAGTTGTTCCAACTATTGAGCATATTGGTACTCGATTAAACTCAGGCCACTACGTAGCTTTTTTAAAGTCTAATGATAACTGGGTTGAGTGTCATGACTTAATAACCACTAACCGAGGGGAGAGTGAGTCAAGACCAAAATGGAAAGTTTATATCATGCTGTTGAAAAAGGTTGATGAATGATTTCATTACATTCTCAACTTGAGCTTGGAGGACGCAGTTTGTGAACTTCAAAATTTTGTCAATATCTCAAAGCAAAGCAAAGATTCAAGGAAGTAAGGCTCCTAAAGGTGAACTCCCCCAAGTGCTCTAAACATTAGTTTTACCTTTAATTTTCAGTTATTCTTTATAAGTATTTGGGTGTATGAAGACTTTGCCTTTTAGTTTCCTTTGTTAAAAAAATCATAAAGTATTTTAATTCAATCTCAACATGTGTTATATTGCTGCTGAAAGACTTTAGAGTCTAAAGTTTAAAAACTTCCTTATTCTGAATCTTAATCACTTTCTTGATAAAGCTAACACATATTTTGTGAATTTGTCCGTTTAATCTGCAATCAAGATTACATGTTACATTGTGCAATTCATTCCTGTACATTCATTTATTTGATATCTAGATTGATTAGAAATGCTGAGAACTAAATTTAGTTAATTAGATAGTAAATAAAGAGATAGTTGAATGAGGATTTCAGGTCTTCAAGAATAAGGAAGAGAGAGAGAGAGAGAGAGAGAGAGAGAGAGAGAGAGAGAGAGAGAGAGAGAGAAGAAATAGAAAAAGAGAAAGAGAAAAAGAGAAAAGGAGAAAGAGAGAGAGAGAGAGAGAGAGAGAGAGAGAGAGAGAGAGAGATAGAGAGAAGCAGACAGACAGAGACCGAGAGAGAGGGGAAGAATGGATAAAAAACCTAGCGTGAAACTTTTATACCGATTTTTCTCACGGCGGCAGCCGCTTTATTGTAATAATAATAATAATAATAATAATGTCATCAGCAACATGTTGCCCATGATTCAGTTGACAACCCCTTTCGGGGGCCAATGACTACACTTTAGCGCTAAAGTGTTAAAATAAAGGTGGGAAAAAGTAAACAAAGTTAGGTTTTAAAATAGGTGGAAGATAAAAAGCCCGAAAAGAGAACTTGAATCGTTGGTCGTTATTTTGCAAATCCATTTTCCAAATAGATAATTTCGAAGGCTAACAACATTTCATTGTCAAAACATAAGAGTAGTTAACTTTTATCTTTAGAGGGGCACAAAAACCTTGAAGACATCGAAACACATTTGAAGCAGGCACAAATCCAGGTGGGGGGGGGGCTGAGGGGCTGAGAGGCTGAAGCCCCCCACCACCCAAAAGTTTCTGGCCAGTTTTTGTTTATATTTCTATTTTAAGCCATACTTGTATTCTGCTATTTAGAAAGAGTTATGTAATAATATAGAATATATCCAAAAACAGTTTTTGAACCGTTGTATTCGAATGTATCTTATACATATGATACATGTATAAAATACAGGTAAATCTTAAAAAATAATTATTAGATTCAGTTTTTATATCTCAGCTGACGTTCAAAAACTACATTTCATAATTTTCTGATGTGTGGAAAAAAATGGATCTGAAAGAGTTAGTGTTCACTCATCTGTGAGAGACTGTTATTTATGTTCAATGCTGTTTAAGATAACCATTATTAATTAATGTTGTGTAATATAACCATTATCAAATATTTATCCTGGATCCGCCACTGAATTGAATCTAGTATTTTGCCTGGGCGAGATTGTTCTTAGTATCTCTCTTCTACCTATTCTAAGAAATTTCGTGCAAGAAAGTATTTCCTACCCGGTTTAAGGTCTTCATCACTAGGGATTTCAAGTTTAGGGCAGTCGGCAGAATCAAGGCAAACGCAGGCATATTCAGGGCAGACACCAGGAGCTTCTATAAGCTTGAGTCGTTTCCCATAACCGCAATCTTCGCTAGGTTTCGCTGGATCAGGGCAATCATCAAGGGGTTTTATTTTGCAAGTTTTTTGTAATCCGCAACATTCGTCGTCTGTGCCAGGTACCTTGCATTTGAGAAGAGAGTTTATTTGATGTTTGAATTATTCTTGAAAATTTAAAACTTCATTCAAAATTCTATTTAAAATAACATATTCAATCACTCCTTTAGTAAAGGATGGTCAAAAGGTTTACGGGGTGATTTCACTCAAAAATTACGTTAACGTAACAAAAAAGTACGATTTTCAACTTAGCCACAACAAATTTATAATTGCGATTTGTCCTCATAGATGGAAACTAACTTCTTCTAAGATGTATCCTTCGTTGCAGATGGGATCAACTGGACAGGATTTGGTACTGCAAGCAGCAGCGCCGTCTTCATTGCATGTACATAAAGTGCAATTATCAGTTTTCCAAACTTCACTGACCCGGTGGCCTTCGGCGTCACAAATGGTACAACTGGATTCTTCCACGCAAGTATCATTGTGAAGGATCTATTAAAAAGAAAATTGGAACGTTATTTTGAAAGGAATATAATAAACTAGTGAATTTACGGGGATAAAAAATATAACTAAAATACATAGTTCAAGTAACCATAGAGACAGAGAGAGATACATCGAAAAAAAGTAGGTTTTGCGACCAACAAGTACAATCACTGTCATGTTTACTTTATGGCATATTAACAAACTTTTGTTCTCGAGGCTGATTTTTACCACCCATTTCCACGTGTGTTTTTTTTTGTTTTTTTCACAGAAAGTATACAATTTAACGTGATATACACACTAACCACTCCCAATAGCGCTTAAATTCGTTTAGCATACTTAAGAAAAAGGATAATTTGGTATATGAAGAATACATTAAGATAAATTACCAAATTATCTGGACAGTAGCACCCATCGAATGGTGAAATTGGACAAGAAGAGGGATTCATCTTAAGTTCTTCGAAATTATCGCAAGTCTTGACACAACCAGGTCCACATGAAAGATACTCGAGACCTGTTAAGTGTGAGGAAAGATTAGTATATCGTCATTTTGAACGCCTCATAAAAAGATTAATTATTCTACTGATGATATTAAAATTACCTTCTGGACATGTTTTGGGGCAGAGATCATCCTTCCTCCAATCTAAGCAAGCACCTAACTGAGCGCATCTTCGAGCGTAAGCCTCAAGACTCTGACAAGCAGATTTCTGGGGATCTAAGGAATTGCACATATCCAATTGACAAGATGAAAGGTAGGCGACTGGATCTTCCAGAGGATGACACTGAAATAGGGGGCCTTATAATTAAAAAGTACATGGATGTTTCACACACAATTAGCTCTAAATTAAAATAAATTTCACCATAATTTAGTGTAAATATTTAGTAATTCAAATTTTGATAGGATGGCTTCGTCAGGTCTTCTAAAGATACATTATTTTACCCCAAATAATGAATGCATGCCATTTCTTCTCTTTAACGTGAATTACTTGTAGAGGGAAAATAATCATGAATATATATATATATATATATATATATATATATATATATATATATATATATATATATATATATATAGAGAGAGAGAGAGAGAGAGAGAGAGAGAGAGATCAGGGAAACAAATATTCGTACACCCCAAAAATGGTTCATTAATAACCTTAAAAGTATGCAAATAACTTAAAACTTGTACAAAAGATGAGGATTAGAATATAGTGTACAATTATGAAATGAACAATCCAAACTTCAAGTGAAATACATTAACATTTAAATTATTCAAATTAGGCAGGGAGAGAAGTATTTCTATAGATGCATTATTTCAACTCAATATTCAATTTTATAATTATTGTTAGCAATAATTGTATGTAGACGTTTTTCATGGTTTATGCCCACTCTTTTTTGCACATAACCTTCAGCTCAGTTATGCTCTGGGGGTCCCACAAGTGGATCTGTTTTTTAAAAAATTTCGACCTAAATTTTCTATGGGGTTCAAATCAGGTGACTTACTTGGCTACTGCAGCATCCACACATTTGTTTCAACAAACCAATCCATAGTTATTTTAGCAATGTGCTTTGGGTCATTATCTCGTTGGAAGCACCAGTCATCTCCAAGTTGTAATCGTTGGAGAGAGTTTAGCAAATTTTCCTGCAAAACTCTACGATATTGAGCTCCATTCACTTGTGCCATTTATCACATGAAGTGCTCCCGTACTATTAGCCGAAAAAAATCCCATACTATGGTGCTTTCGAGGCCGAATTTTACCATAGGAATTTCAATCTTTCTTCCATACATGACGAGCTGAATTACTACAAACAATTTAATTTTATTTGATCTGACCATAGCGCACTACTCCGGAATTCTCAAAGCTTTTCCAAATGCTTAGGGGCACAATTTATGCGTGCATCTTGGTCTTTTATATTAAGTAGTGTTATTCTTCTTATTTCTCGAGATTTTAGATTATTGCGGTGTAGCGCCTTACGAATTATTCGTTTCGATACCGAAGTTCCTGCAGTAAGCAGTTCTTTTTAGATCTGCTTACGTGTTTTCATAGTGTTCTCCTTAACTCTTCTAAGAATTATCTTTCCTGAAGCTCTGGTTGAGATGCTACAGGGAGCGCCAGTTCTAGGAAGCTTGAGCACAGTGCCACTTTTTTTTCCATTTCAAAATATGAGAACAATGGTTCTTAACGGAATATTTAGCCTTTTTGATATATCTTGGTAACTCAAACTTTCCTTATAAAAATTAAAAATTTTATTCTTACATTTTTATATCCTTCGTTTTCGCCATGGTGACGACCTTACTAAATCAAGGGAAGACAAGGAATGGCTGTCTAACTAAGTTCCAAACCTCATAACTTGCTAAAAACATTAGTGGAATATATAGAATATTCTTGACTATTCATTCACATTAGTGTAACATATGGAATATTTTTGACTATTCATTCAAACAGTTTTCCTCTAAAAGTGTATAGTTAAAATTAGTACTCTAATATATATTACTTCTTATGTACCAATACACTTTTTCCCTACCCAATTGAATTTAAATTTGAATGTTCTTCACTCGAAGTTTGCGTTTGTTCATTTCAAAGTAGTTCATAATATTCTAATCCTCTTTTTTGTATAAGTTTTAAGTTATTTGGATATTCTTAAAGTTATTAATAAACAATTTTCGGGTATATATATATATATATATATATATATATATATATATATATATATATATATATATATATATATATATATATTGTCCATTGAATCTAACCTTGCCGAAATTATCTTCATCCATTATTTTTAAGCATGGGTCTTCTCCGGGTGGTGGGGGGAGGCACGGTTCAGCCTCTTTATCATATACTTGGCATATGGACTTATCTTCAGAATCAGCCAGCCAAGTAGTTCCAAATTCATTAACAGAAGAAACGATGTCCCCATCAATTGTCTTTAAATCATCATCAGGATCAAAATTACAATTTCCTGGAATCGAGACCTTGTGGATATTTTCCGGAAAACAGCAATGGATAGATCAAAAACAAGAAATTGGTTTCCAGCTCCCCCAAAAAGAAATTTTATAAAATTGTTAAAACGAACCAAACTTACCACATAGACCTTCAACTTTGTTAGCGAATAGCTTAGATGGGATCCGAACGTTGAAGCCATAATTATCCTTAGAATAAGCTACTTCAAGCTGGATTTCGGGTATTGCTAACATTACGTGTTCATCATCGGGTCGTTCGAGTGCAATCCATGACTCCCTTTTAGGGAAATCCGTGATTTCGTTGCCATTTATGGTTGTTATAACTTTATCCGTAGGGAGAAGCTGGATTTCAACATCATGTTCTTCATACAATACTTTTACGCTTTCGGTGCACATCGTAACTGGCTCTTTCTGACACCTCTTATTTCTGGTAATGATCTGCAAATGAAAATCGGTAGTAAAAACAGAGCATTAGTGAAGTCATAGTCTCTCTAAAACTATAGACTAACAGAGGCAGAGCTAGAAAGTCAAAAGGGCCACCAAAGAGAATAGAGGAAGCGTACAAAACTACATATTGGAGACAGGTTTCTTTCGGTGTGTAAAGGAACTACCACCCCAAAAATACAAAAGGACTGTACTAAAGTTATAGTAAAGCCTAAAATATATTTATTGTGATTTTGAGGACTGATTTTCATTAAAAATACTTTTAGACTTGAATTAAAAAATAATTACCATCTATACTAAGTCAATAATGATTAATTTTCGCTTGACACTTTCATGCCGTTTCCTATTTTTTTATTGTTCAAGTAAAAAAGAAAAATCCTTGACTGAATTATAAGAGTCGCATTCCTGCCACATCAAATCGAACAATTATTATGTGCCGTCAAGCGAAACTTGCGACCCACCTGAAAGTGCGCGCGCGAGACTCAAACTTCATAACTCTACTCATTGATACTCAATTTAATCATGGTTTTATTCTCTTCGCCAAACTTCTATGACCAATAAATTCAAGCCAAAGCTTATCCAACCTGTCCTTCTTTCAAACCCTTATTGCTATTACAGTTAAAATTACGCCACCCCCCTGCCCAGCAGCACAATTGATCTTTCTACAAATATGGATTATGCTAGGCTACCGTTAACTCAATAATCTATATTTAGGTTTTTATGTATAAACATGTTTGCCTAAAATCATTTTCAAGGAAAGGTACCATTTTCATTCTCCAGTAAACAAAGCTAATTATTGATTGGATCCCTGTATTAATTTCTATTACATGTGAGAGTTCTCTCACATATCCATTACCTTTATTTGTTCGTATATGTTGAATTTTTTATCATTTTTGCTGTTATTTTAGTTTTTGTATTAGGAACCATTTCTGTATGACGAATCAAAATTAAAAGAAGCTTTGTAAATATCATAAGTACTTACTTGGAATCGGTGTTTTCCAGTTGGATCAATGTCTCTAGCAGCTATGTACGAACACTCGCCATTAAATGTGAAATTATTTCGGTCAAAGGTCTTGAAATGAGGATCTCCGTAACCCTCACAAATACAATCTTTACATTCTTCAGGCAATACACAAGCATCACCCTTCCTAACAAGACCGGGTTTGCAGAAGCAGCCGGATAAACAAGCGCCGTTCTTTTCCTCCACACACGCATCGGGATCGTTAAAGTTTTCGCAGGATTTTTCGCAATTTCCCGTGTAGCAGTCGTTGTAAACCTCTCCATCTGGACATTCTTCATCTGAAGGAAAAAGTTGGGACTTTAGCTTCTTTGAAATTCTCCTTGTTAGGCGTAGATAGAATCCAAATTATGTCACTCACAGCATTTGGTAGCGATCCTCCAGTCAGCGACTTTAGCATCGGGTTTCTTCTGCAAACAAGTGGTGATATACGAAGCCAAAACCCCACATTTACATTCATCTTCCGTTTTGTTGATTTTTAAACACACACACAAGCGATCCACACACCCGGAAAGGTACGTTGATACTGGTAGAACATCGTGGCATTCCGTAAACGGTTTTGACCTTTTGGGATAAGAATGTGTTTTGTTAAGACTTAAGTCAGTTGTAATAAAGCCATGTCGTAATTAGTCGACTCTCATTGCGAAGTAAAGAAAACTATATCCCTTTAGAGACTAAACATAAAGTTAACTCTTTAAATGAATAAAAAAGGAAAACTATCCAACTCAGTTGAGAAAGAACGACAAGGGAACAAACAAATGCACGGAAAGGGTGGATGAAGAAAATGAAATGTAAGATATAAAAGTTCAAGGAGGATAAATACTACAATTACAAACTTAATAAATCCTAAATACGGACATGGGAGAGTCTGTATACTCATACTGAAATCCTAATAGTAAATACAACATTTTGGCTACTTTGTAATCAATTTCGTTTTGTGTTGCTTTAAATATAGTTAAGGGGTAACCAACCTGTTCCAGTGTTGCAAAACAAATCACAAATATTAGACACAACTCAAAACTCACTCGAGAGCGTTGCATAAAAGGAAAGCCCGTTTGCTCTCTTCCGCGGTGCATTTTTTGGGTACCTCCTCGCATTTCTTTTCGGGCATGGCCCAAGAGTCCCCGAACTCCTTCGTAGATGTTGCCAATGAGCCATCGGGTTTAGTTCGATCATCCACGGGAGAGCCAGAATAGAGTCCGCATAAACCGTCCACTTGATAAATAACGTCATCATTCACCTGCCAACGTTGAAAAACGATATTTACATCAAATTAGGAGGGAAATGTTCTGATACCCAGAGAAGAGGTACTCCAGATTAAGGTGTAAATTGAGAAGATGACTAAGTGAAAAGATTTGCTAGATGATGCAGGGATGGTTAGAAAATAATTAAATAGGATGCGTCAGGAAAAATCCCTAACCCTTAACGATTGTTAAGTGATTGCGGGTAAAAGTGAACGTACAAGAAAACGTTCATTTTGGCGTCTACCCGAATACATACAGTATTAATCAATATTCTAATAAAAATGATGACGGATATTTCGATTAGAAGTATTACAAAATTTCTATTTCCTCATCAAGTAGTCAGAAACAGTAGTATTCTACCCTCTAGTACCATTCTCACAATATTATGAAGTATAACTGAAAGTAGATCGATAAGGTTCATGGATTGATTCTTTGTTCAATATATATTAGCATACTTTTTATGTAGGGGGTAGGGGTGGGGGTCGTTATTTTTTAAATTATTCTCGATAAATCTTGTAGGTATTACCGTCTTGTAGACGAGAGTCTCTGACTCACCTCAATTTTAACGTTTGCGTCGACGTTCCAAGTGACGGAATAAGTGTGCACCGTCGATTTGAACACAAGAGCATCGCCAACTTTCGACACAGTGAAAAGCTCATGTGTCTTGCCGATTTTCTCTGCCTGAAAGCGCAAATATTCTTCGTCTCACTTTGAGATTGAAATTGTACATTTAGTAAGGGTAGATTGATATCACTTGTAATCGTAGTCTCTTAACCCATCAAACTACGTAACTAGTGTGTATACATATTTTACTCTCGGTCATTTAAACCTTACATTATTAAAGGTGTGAATAGTGAGCGCAAGAAGGCACCAGGAATTATCCGTCAGGTACGTGCGAATCGGTTGTTAAATTTAGCTAAATTTATCGAACCATTTGCTATATTTGGGGAATTGAATGGGAGTTGAAAATATGGGAATTCGAAGGTCGTTAATCTGCTCGCTAAGTGAGAGAAGCTATTAACACCAGATCTCGCATTCATGTGTGTCCGTAATACAATCATAGCGTTCAGAAAGGAGCAGCAAACCCTTGAGTATATTGTTGAAGATTTAAGTTGGAGTTGAAAATTTTAGATTCCTTTGGATTATTATTTTCAGTGGGGATAGCATGTTATCCACCATAGCTCACAATGCAATAATTAAAAAAAGAAGACTTGTAAGCAGCGAGGGCCTTTTCGCTTAGTTGACAAGTATTAAGAAAGTGAGAGACAGATGAAAGTTAAATAGAAAGAACAGAAATAGTAAAAGAAAATATATGGAGGAAAACAAAACGGCATAACAAACATCCTGGAATAAGGGCATATAAAGAACAGAGGCATTGAAAAGAATGAATTTGGCTTTTCTTGGGAGGTGCTATATGTAATTTGCCGAAAGTAAGAATAAACGTCGAAAAAATTGGTACCTACTCGTATATAAATCCCAAACTAGCAGATGAAAAGATATAAAATATGGATAAATAAAATGAAATCAAAGATGAAAATAAGTGCAATATTAAATTGTCCCAACCTCAAATGTCAGTTACAGCACCACAGCTGAAAGAGTGCATTCAAAATTTATGGCAACAAATACATTCACACGCAAAATACAAACTCGAGTTGATTACTTGGCGGCTAATTTATGACAAATTACCACATTCTTATACTCATACATTAATAAGTATAATTAAACACAATTTCTGTTTAATTAAGACGCCTTGAATTTAAAAATTCTACCAAAACCAATGTCCATATACCCTAATATGCTCATTTTGTAACCAAAATTTAATTGTTCAGAACTGACATTTGCGTTAAAAATAATCTTTTGGCAATACAAACTGATTTTTTTTTTATAGAATCCGACCTTTTAGGGATCAAATTAACATACCTGTGAAACGGTGTAACTGTGTTTGTCCCACACAAGTGTTAAGTCTGGGTTGAAAATCATGGTGTGATTATTCTCTTGGATTTGTATATATCTTCCACACGGTTTCTCGGTGCAATTTTGATGAACTGAAGTGTAAAATTTAGGTTATATTGTTTGGTATAAACATAGATTAGTGAAGTGCACATCATCTTCTTGGCTGAGAACGCTAAGAAAGTTCTGAATATATGAAATACTTCTAATACCTAATACTGTATCTGAAGTGGGCGCAAATAACACTTGGGAAATATCATATGTACCTTAATGCAATTAACTTATTTTGACATAACATAACATAGAAATAAAAGATGAAAAAAAGCCACTAGAGCAATGCAAAGTTATTCCACTCAGAGTATAAACAAACCCCATTAATCCAACGCAAGCCAACATTAATCCAACGCAAGCTGGATCCATTCGATTGCGTTGTTAGCATTCAACCAGCTGGCTCGTCATATTGAGTTTATAACACAAGACCCAAGCATGCAAATACTGATTAAAAGATATATACATATAAGCCTGTAAAATCAGTTATTTTTATATATGTTCTTCCCTCATATACTTCTCTAGATTTCCTTTGAATTATGTCAAACTAGAGATATTTACAACATCCCCAGGCAATACATTTCAAGAATCCACGACTCTTTACTAAAATAATATTTCCTCAAGTCTAGCCTACATATAGATTTTTAAAATTTTCAAACAGTGACACCTTGTCTTATCTCCAGCTCTAAAACTTACCTATTTCTAATTTATAATTCCGCTTCTCCTTAATCATTTCAAAAAGTTGGACCATATCACCCCTTAAGCACCTCTTTTCAAATGAAAACATGTGAACTGGTCTCAACCTATCCATATAATCAAGGTGTCTCAAGGAAGGTATCATTTTTGTTGCTCACCTGCACTCAAACCATTCCATCTACCTGCTTTCAACATTGTATCTAAATATCTAACACGAGACGCACATGGCACCCATTCCAGTCAGACACCTACATCTAACTAGTTCCTTCAATAAAAATTAATAATTCGATAAATTAAAAAAAAAATCACCAAATGGCCGTAGTTGACACTAGAGCGCCGACTATCTGCATATTGGTTGGTACCCTTGTCTTCCTTTTGTTGTAATACGGTCATACGTAGATAGTGTGTAATAGCGTGAAAATTATTTAAGTTACCCATTCTAATCTGTCGAAAGCGACGTCATTTTCTATTTGAGAAATATTGCGATAAAAAAAATGTAGTTGTAAGACTGACTAAATTATTCAATAAAAGATAAATGAAAAAGGCATTCGAGATCAAAATAATAGACTTCAACAAAGGTAAAACTACCCACACTATACACCACCCTTTATGCTATATTAAAAAGAAGGTCACTCATCATTTGGCCACGCGGAGTGGCCCTTCATAGCGATCGATGGGATGTTATGTCCTGAAGCATCTCGTCAGGTCAAGGGTTCATCCCTGGAATGAAGGCCCCAAAGACACTCCCTCACAAATCCCCTCCATGCACACGTATTATACCCAATATTACCCACATGCCCCTAGGTCATTCCTTTCTATTCCAAAAACTCATTCACATAATTAATCCACCTTTTGCGGGGCCTTCTAACCCTTGTCACACCCTCATGCTTACTCTCGCATATTCTCCATCTTTTCTTCTTACTTTCCAATACAACTTCAATACACTTTCAGTCTCACCAAGACTATCCTTCGCACACCAAACATCCCTCTCACATTGTAAATTTTCACTGCTCTCACTTGAGATCTTTCCTTATCCTTACATACCATAATCTTACTCCTATATGGTAACGTAAGGACCAACATACTCTCATGAATCTTCCTGACATATTCTACACTCAAACACTTACTATTCACTAACGTCTTATCCACTCAGAGGCATTCACACCATTAAAAACCTTGTGGTCCCAATCTGCTTCATCTCCACCGCTATTAAGTTGCAATGCATCCAAACTACTTAAAACTTTCCACTTGTTCAAGGGTAACACCATAAACTCAGAAGTCTAATCCCACCTCATTCTCCCAACAAATTCCATTACTCCACTCTTATTTGCTATCAAAAGCTTTGATCAAATTTACAAAAATCTCTTACTCTTAACCACTAACACCATATTCCAACTTAGATAAAAACCCATTACTCACCCACCACTCTTCATCAATCTCACACACATTTCCATCATTCTCCTCATTTACCTACGTATGTCAAATCACTCACTTCGGATACCTTTCACCCTAACGCCTGCCTTACATAAATACTTCTCGCACCACCCAACAGTTTCCTTCCCATGAATTTATAAATGTGCCATTCTCCAAACCCATGAACCTGGCAACCAGTTCACTATCTCTTATCCCTTGTTTTTTCAACTACTGTCAGAGTGGTTATACTTGGTCCATAGTAATACTAACAGTGAAATACGAAAGTACTTTGAAAATCAAACAAAATTACAATTAAATAAAATATGATATGGTTGCTAATAAAATACGAGAATAAGATTAGGGCTCAGAATAAACTTCACAAGCAAAATAAATAATATTTAAACCAATTTTAAATAAAGCAAATATCGTTTCAACAGCCTGATAAATGATGGCGTAAGTGCTCGTTATCCAATATCTTTTACCATTTATAAATGAAAAAAAAGCAGTAGACCAAAGTATACTTATTATTTAGACCTGGCAGAAACTCACCTGATACCTGCCAATCTTTAGAAACCTTGTCTCTTGCGAGAATGTGGTGGCAGGGTTCCATTTTGAATTCTGTCCCGTCGAAGGTTCGGAAATCTTTGTTTTTGAGTTCGCAAGTTGGGGTAACGATCGAAGGAGCTCCGGTTGTTGTTAGGGGAGCGCCTATTTTTTCTGAAACCATTAATTCATATTTTGAATAACATTCGTTCTTACGATTGGGATTATTTGGTGTCATATGATTTGTAGGTTAAGGTAATAACATTAATTTTGACTCATGCCCAAGTCACTTACTGCATTTAAAGACCGGGCATGGGTCCCCAGGGTTAGTTTGATAAATTTCCTCTCCTGGTTCGCAAACAGGAAGAGCAACCTGGAATGGAAGTAGATTAAATATAGTTAATACTGCCCTCAGTTCCTAATTAGATTTTTACATATCATTGTAGTTATCTCAACGTCTAGAGAGTTTGGGGCATTGTGTTACCCAAGTGAGACACCAGACTTAAGGAACAGATCCTACAAAAAAAATTAATGGAATGAAATGAAAATGTAACTTGACCTTCAGGTGAAATTTATCCAAAATAAAACAATATTTTCTATCAAAAAGGGAAATAAGGAAACTTTATTGCATCTAGATATCGCAAGCAGAAAGAAAATACTGAGTGCAAACTTCCCAAGGGTTAATTTGGACTGTATACATTTTTTAGAAAGCTTATTAAACTACCATGCCCAAAAATACTCAAAGAAAATTCCTTGAAGCGTCTTAAGAAAGGTTTGTATGACTAGTTTGGAAAACTAAATCACCCCCATAATTTGGCTGCCTGAGAATGTCTACTAATATCTTATGATTTTAGCTTCTTAGAATCAATATAATCTCATTAAGTGAGAGAGATTCGAGTGTTTGTATTGGCTTTTAACGGCAACGTCGCTGCGGACGCTTACCTGCGCGAACCTTACATGTACTGAACGTAAGATTTAAGCGGGCATTTGCCCTTCTGCTCTACACCAGATTTCCGTTCTGGTTGAGACCACCTTAGGAAACCAACGTTCTTGTTTGATAGGTTATATACCTCCTACTATATAATATCTCCTATATACATATTGTAGATCCTACTTTATATCTTGCCTAAGAGTATTTAAAATTATTTGATTATTAGTGATGTTAGTTCCATCGAAGGGGGTCTTTCCATGCAAATAAGGAAAATGGCTGCTGAGTATTTTCGACCCTGTCCCGAATTCTTTTCATGGAGGAAATGCCTCTCCCACCCCAACCAATTATTCTGCCGAAACAACTACGTCGATATCCTATGTAGGCGTCACATACAAATCTACCTATGCATACATAACCACCAGAAATCTTAACAAGTAACTACAACAGATGCAAAACTGGTTTGCATTAGACAGAATATCTACCTCCCACCCCCAAATCGACAATAATCCTTTCTACCTCCCACACAGGGATCAAACTTTCACCTGCGTTTCATCTCCAATGACTGACCTCTCCCACTCAATCGTAACTCAACACTATTGGGCATCACCCTAAAGCGACATATATATGCATGCCATTAACTCTGCCAACACACAACATAGAAATATTTCAGCTCCACACCCCCACAACATTCACAAACTGCAACATTAGACGAGGCAAAGGAAGGTTAGAACATTCCCCAGCAGTGCCTTTTGCATCACAACTACCTACACACAAACAAAATCTACACCTCCGTCACGATTAAACCAAATTTATTTTCCATCAAAGACCACCTAAACATGTTGGGCACACAGTTTTTCAACAAACTACTCTGCCATTCACATCAACTATACACCTTCTCCCTTCCTACCCACACCTTTAACACAAGAATTACCCACTAAATCCAATGATTATCCAACCTCCGCACAACTTCACCAAATTTAAATCACATACTTAGTCACCCATATCCCTCCTTCCTCTTTACTTGTATTAAACCTCAGAACCAACCGCACAATGCTCTAATGTAAAGTACTGTCTACCTGACATTCACTCATCCGACTCCACCCTGGATGCCCGAGTTTGTCTGGCCCGTTTGTGGTCAGGGCACTCACCACACAACCCTACACGAATCCAAAATATTAATACCCCTCCCTACTCTTCTCGCTGCAACCTTCATCCCCCCGAAAACTACCCCTCTCATCCCGCTCTTCCCTCGTCCATCTCAGAGCTTTGGGAAAACCACATGACTTGCATCATTTCCGAGTGATGGCAGGTTTGATTGAAGAGAACTCGGGGCAGTAAAGTTTGTCCCTTGATAATTGTCAGTTGTTTATTTTGGAAGCAATAATTCAATAAAAAGCTGAATAGGGTGGCATTGTATTGTAAAAAAGATATGTAAAACGAGCAGAGCTGGGCAAGTGCGTTCCTTTAGTGCGTTCCTGCGTTTTTGCATACGTAAGCACCGCCTTTTTAGGAACGCAAGAACGCAAGTAAGAGGAACACACCTATGAAACGATTTTTTTTTTAAACGTCATCAAACGTTTTCAATGGAAACAACAAAGACGACACTCACTACGCTGCAACATTCCCCACCCACTACAGGGACGCATGGCTGGACCTCTTTAAAAATACAACACTTTCCTTCCTAGCTCAGCTGCTGTGGAGAGGCTGTTTAGCTCAGCGGGAGACATTTTGCAGGCAAAGAGGTCCTGCCTGAGCAACATTAACTTTGAACAGCTGGTGTTTGTGACGAGCAACATGCACCTCCTTGGGTACACCGTACAAGGAGGTGCAGGAGTAGGACAAGGAGAAGGAGCAGTAATTTTAATTCTTTAAAAACTTTAAAAAGTGTTGTAACTTGTCTAGATGTCTTTAATCTTTATGTACAATAATGAAAATTGAATCATTGTGTCAGATTTAAAGTAAAATCAACTTAATAAATTAGTGTAATACTGTAATATAAAATAAGGAATAATGAAAATGTTTATAAACTATGTGTCTACTTGTCAAATACAGTGCAATACAGTAAAATACAGTGGAATGCAGTAAAATACAGTTTAAATACTAAATAAGTCCAATACTTAAGTGATATTTTTGATTTAGTGAATTTTTGTGTGATATAGTCAGAGAAACTGGTAAAAAGTCTGAAATATACAGATATTTTAATCTATGAAGCTCTGATGTATTATTACCTTGTTTGTATTTTGTTTTATTTTTGAGTTGCAGAACAGCTCTTTTGATGAGCACAGTAGTGTTTTTGAGGAACGCAGGGTATTTTTTACTTTTTTCACGTTGTTTGAGGAACGCACTACTTTTTTTTGATGGATGCTTTAATAGTTTTGGGGCGCTAACGTAGGAACGCAAGAACGCAACGACCGAAAAAAATGAGGAACGCTATTCCAGGAACACACTAACCGCGGCCGGAGGAACGCAGGAACGCTAAAACACTACCCCAAATCGAGGAACGCGCCCAGTTCTGAAAACGAGGTCATAAATCATCTGAGCAAACATTTGCGCATCTTACCTATATTTTTTATAGAACATGTTTAGAAGAAAAAGCCTGAGGGTGGTGTAAACTTTTGAAAGAAAGCATGGCTAATCCTCATATAAGGATGTAAGGTAGAATTTAATCAAATTGTAGCTGAGAAGTATTTTTGTGCCTGCCCTTTTGAAAACACTTTAATCGTGAATTTAACTTAGCAATTTTATTGTTAAATTTTTGTTCTAGACGTAATTCCTTGCATTAAAATCAATAAATAGCCATTATTTTTTTCAGGAAATAATTTGTTTCACTCGTTCTTATACACTAATACTCTGCCACTAGCCATAAAAAGTTCTTCCTCCTTGTGTTAGGTATTCCATAAATGGAGTACCTAGTTTTATTATGGAGTTAAATTTAACCAATTTAACAAATTTAAACTATATTCACCATTAATCTAAAAAAACAACAGAAACAGAATGCAAAATGTAAAGAATGTAAACGGAGAAATTCATGTGGGCTCATAAAATAGCCATAAAAACCAACCTCTTGGCAAGGCGTTACTGGCGGTGTAGTGAAGTCTGCTGGAGAGGTGACTTTGATGCAAGTGTGTGGAGTGCAAAGTTCCCCTTCAGTCTGAATGAACAAAGCTTGCAAACCTTCTGGACACTCAACTTTTGGGCACGGAGTTGTGGTCACGATTGGAATGCACTCGTACTGAAAAGAAAGAATGGGATAAGCCTAACCTTAATAAGAATAGGGTACATGAATGACTGGGATAAAATAAAATCGTTAGTTCAATCTATAAACCCCAGAAGAATATTATAAAGTGTATGCATACCGTAGGACATAAAGAGACGACTTCCTTCATATTTGTGTAAGAAAGGTCATAGCCTTGTGGGCAAGTCGGTGGAGGACACGGACTCGTGGGTGGCTCCATGGTTACGCATTTATATTGTGGGCAACCATCATCGTAATTCTGCTGCGAATACTGCTCGTAATCAGGGTATACCATATCGATTTCGTAGCCATCTTGGCAGGTAGGTGGAGGGCAAGTATATGATTCGAGCGTGGTGGGAGCAAGTTCACACTCATATTTGGGACATGCTTCGTATGGCTGGAAACAAAGAAAGAAATTGACAATGATACCATAGGTCCTTCAGTAAACCAAATTTGACTGATTTCCATTTTTTAGCTTTAATGAAGGAACGATAAATAAGATCAACTTTGATTTCTCCGAACCTTCTTTTAAATTTATGCAGAATGTCATTCTTACCCCTAAGTTTTGTCTGATTAGGAGTAAATTTCAAATAATGTTGAGATAACCATAAATTATATATTTAAAGATAAAATGTATGACTTTTAAAAACAGTCTGGATTATCTAGAATTTGTAGAAGTCTTTATAGAAAAATCAACATTCCAGCAGTTTGAGTGTGGCAATCTGTAAGACCAATTTTCCCTTTGAAACCCTAAAGTTGATAAAAAGGAGGGGGGATTTTCTCCCGTCTCTGGTTGTGAATTCTTGTCATAAGTTGAAAGTTACTAATTTTCTTTTTATTTAGAAGTACAAAGGAAATATTTCACTTACTTTCTTCGGAATCAGGACGATGTTGTGGCTGAAAGGACATAACGGCGCTGGACAACTCATCGGTGTCGTCATTTTGGGAGGTTTGCAGGTGTATTTGGGGCAATTGACGTCATCCCCTTTAATTTCCAGCACTAACTCCCAATCTTCTGCACATTTGGGTACTGGACACTCTGCCAATTAAATACATTAGGAATACTGTCCCATTCATGAGGTTTAGGGAATAATAATTAAATTACCGCGGTAGCAGTAACGAGTGGTAGAAAATGAGTAAATGTGGTCTATTCCAGAAACACTGGGCTCGAAGATAGATCTCCCTATAATAATCCTATGAAAGTCTCAAATGGGCTTGCATTATGTCGGGAGATGAGCCTACTATAACCTGTCCTAGCCTACGTATTCTATCTTTTTGTCCCTTTTCTAATTACACATATCTCTATAGTTTTTTTCTATTCTTGTGCTTAAGAGAAAAAAGGAGGATTGCTAGAAAAATATTAACTGTGGCAAGCAAAGTTAGGATTATTTTGACTCTATTTCGATAATTATCTAAATCTCAAAGAACAAACCTGGTGGAGCAAGTGTTGGACACTTGACCTCATCATCAGGACAATGCTCGACACCATCACACCATTTCTCTTCTTCTAGGCAGAAGTCATTTGATGAACAAAGTCGGGTTCCTTCGGGACAAGATTTGCAAACACAACCACAAGATGGAGTGAGCACAGGTCTTTCTCCCTACAAGTAAATTTATTCTAAGAGGGTTTGTAGTGCAAGCGTCCCGGGTATTAAAAAAACAGACTTTTAAAACACACGGCTTTGCTGATGTTAACTTTCATAAGGAAAGCTAAAATACGTCCTTCAAATAAGTATGTACAAAAAATTCAATCCGAAATGTTCAAAAAACTATCACAGGAAAGAAGAATTCGTTATTCTGACACATAAACGGCAAATTATATAGAAAAATAAATACAAAAATGACAGTCTTTTTGTGAATTTCTATTAATCGTCATTTGTTATTTTGTGTATAAAAGTAATAAACGTAAGATACAAACCTCAACCTCACACTCATCGCATTTAATTGGGGTACATTTCGTTTGTTCAGTTCCTCGGCAAAAGCATTCGTCACATTCTTTTGTTTGGTAGACGCTTCCTAAAGGATATCTGAAATGGAAAGATGTTTATAAAGTATAGAACGTTGCTAATTAAAGGCTTTCGAGGGCAAAAGGAGGTTTTGGCGATCAAGTCAAGTGCAAACAATTTGATACATGGCTGACTCCAGTATACCTAAGTGGACCACTCAACGAAATATTTAATCTAAGAAATATTCCTTACACCCATATCGAAAATGGCATCATTACAATGGCTTTCATACCAAGATTTTGTGTTAATGTCAATGAAGAAAATAGATTTATCATCAATGAAGACCAATGATCATGAGTTTCTTCATCTACACATCCTATTCTACATCTACAAATACGTTCTCTGATAAAGACAATCTCTTGTAAACTCACGTGACCCCATCATGGTAACATGGACACATGACACTGGGAATACAATCTGAGCCATCAAACTTGGAATTTTCTGGACACGGAAAGCAGCGGTGGTAGTAGTCAGAAGGTAAGTTTGGACACGCATCGCAGAATAATGGTGGAGGTTCTGTTGTTGTGGTAGTTGGTGCAGGAGTTGTGGTGATTTCAGCTGTTGAAGGGGAAAGTAGAACTACCGTTTCAAATAGCCAAACGGAGTTGGAAATTATCTTCATCTTCTAAGAAAACAGGAAATTTAGTGAATAAAATAAATTCCCAAAAGATAGGGGAGAAATATCTTTAAATTATCTTATTGTAACACTAAAAAGAATAGTGTTAATCTAATCTTATTTCATATAAACGCTAATATCTCTTTTCTTATTTTTTATATAATAACGACATAGAAGCTATGAAATCCTCTTCCGAAATTCGAATTAAGCTGACAGGTCCCACTCCCAGGGCTATCACTCGGAAAATGAGAGACTAAACTTACGGTAAGGATGGAAGCAGCCCTTTATCTCTACTCTCATAGCAATGTTGGAATTCCATTCGACTGGTCTGATTTCCAAGAACTTTGCTTCAATAACGCGATCGAAGACGTTTTCCACGGGGGTATTCCCATCGAAGTTCGCTGGGAAGATCTGACAAACATCACTATGTTAGGAATATCCATAATTATAACAAAATTCTTGGGAGGATGTAAATGTTAGAGGTCACCATACGTATTTTACCACTAGTAATTATAATAAGGCAAAATAATAGAGATAATGAATGATCTATAGTGATAACTAATTAAATTAATTTTATCGATAGATTCAAGATAAATTCAGAAAGATTTTTCCAAATTTTTAGCATCATTTTTCTCACAAATTAGTCAAAAAATACATAAGGAGAAATAAAAATGATTTTGGCTTTGCCAATCCTCATTAAATTGTTCGGCTTAAACTGAGATAAGCATCAAATGGTCTTAAATGCTTAACCAAACTCTTTCTAGCATTTGTTTTAGAAGTTCCTTTTGATTTTAGACAGGAAAAGTAACTTACTTTATCAGTTCTTGTTTTGGGGTCAGTGAGAGTACTCCAGGTTTTTCCATCTGGCGAGTACCGAACGGTATATTTTTGAACGAAATCTTCCGTTCCTTCTCTTCCAAGAGTGACGATACCAGTGAGTTTGCTTGGTTGAAGGAAGTCAAACTGAAAATCAACATAGAGACATAAAATTCCCTTTTATGTTGTGCGGCAAGTCTGAGAAAATGGATGCAAGAGAACTTACTCTGATGAATTCATTGGGCGTTGGTTTAGCGACCCACGCGCCAGCGTTGATGCCAGGAATATTCTTTGCATTCGGTCGAACATTCCTCTTGCCGTAGATATGATCCATATCATTATAAACAGAAGAGGTCGTGATTTGACCATCCAAAAGTTCACCATTTTCAAGTCCCATTGGGTCATCACAAATTGGTGTTTCTGGGGAAAAGTATTTGTAAAATGATGATCTCGAGTAATTTTAGTTTGGTAATTCAGCAACCATTATCTTCCAAAAAAACTTAAATAACATTAGTTAATAAAATAAATAAAGAGCGCTAAGCAACTTATTTAAGCAAACCAAAATATTTATCCGGTGGAAAAAAACTACATACCCGCCCCCTCCCGAAAAAATATAGCTTTATTATTATTCTTTATTCATGTAGAAAGAAGGTGAAAAATTGAGGGACCCCTTCCTCGTTTCTGTGGATAAAGGGGAAGGAGAAGAGAGGAAAAGTGGTGAAACTTAAATACAGGGGGAGGTATAAAGTAGGCCCAGGGGTCGGTCCATCTCAGGATTTACATGCATGCGTTGCGTATATTTACATTTGAATAATAAGTTGGTGAAACAGCAAAATGATAATAGTAATAATAATTGTACACAAAAACATCTGGAGATAATAAGTGATAGAGTAATAAAAATAATAATAATAATAGAGAATTAAAAATAATAATAATACAGAGTAAGCAAAATAATAATGCATAGTAATAAAAATAATAATAATAATGATAATAATAATAGAATATTAAAAATAATAATAATAATATTATAGAGCAAGAAAAATACTAATAATAATGAATAATAATAATAATAATAATTTGGTTAAATTCGATTTCACTATAGTCAATTTTAAAGTTTCACTTCACACTTTGGTTCGTTAGAGTTAGAGATATTTATTAAATCACTATATAGACCGCGTACGAGTTGGATACAGGGTCATCTGTAGATGGCTGATGTGACCACTGACCTTTCTGGAGGCATATAAATCTTCCGGTCCTGTAGTCTAACAAGTCGTCTACAATACCTGGAGGGAGAGTTGCCTCCAGCCTGTCGCAGATAGCGGTGCTTAGTGAATGCTGGAAGACTTTCACTATCTTCTATCTCGGTTCTTCGATGAAGCTCCCTCCAGGTGACATAATCGTACCATTTTACGTAGTGAATAAAACGTAGGGCTAGATTTTGCAACCTCTGCATCTGAACTATCCTGTTTTTGAGGATGTGATGTGTGAACTGCTGTGTCCAGCAGTTTTGCTCTTGCTAGGAAAGTATATAATTTATTTTTGTTTATTGTCTTTAGGTTACGAAATCGATGGAGTGTGTAGAGTTCTAGTTTTGCAACTTGACCTCCGAGTTTATATGGCTTTCTGTGCCGCGCTTGGAGATACTAAAGCCTAGAATGCATGTGTTCGGGGATAAGTCATTGTCGTGTTTTCCAGTCGGATGGGCTCCTTCTTCCGTCTTCAAATCGCGACTGTGTTGAATTTTGTCTGGATCTTCTAATCTCTTCGTAACTAAAGATTTTCTGTGCCTTGGCTCCAGTTGCTCTTAACATCAGTCTTCAAGATCTGGTTTGGCGAGTCACAATCTGGGTGATGTCGTTCTCATACTGTACGTTGAGGGTTCTGGAGAACAGCGGTTTCGGACTGGTGTAGACCATAAAGAGGGTGGGATTCAGACACCATCCTTTGGAGACTCCCGATAGCAAGTCAAATGGGGCTCCAATGTGGTCCCGAATGCTATCACCACCCTCCTGCTGGTGAGATAACTGTGGAGGATTTTCTAGAAATAGGGGACAACCCGAGTTTAGAGATTTTGTATTTGAGTCCGTCGACCAATATCTTGTCAAGGCTTTTTCACGTCCAGGCAGACCACATCCACCATACAGCCAGAGGCTAACCCATTGGCGGCATGTTTGTATGTTGAGGCCATTGCAGTCTCCGTGCTTCTTTTCTTACCAAAGCCATGTCATTAGGAGTTTCGCAGTGAGTGTGGCGACATATGGAAAACCAGCCTGTAATTTGATCTTTTCGGATACTTTCACGATTATTTCGAGAATAGAGATTTTGGATGTTTTCAGGCCGTCTGTGAAGTACCCTACCGCTAAAACTGCATTAAAAAGATTTAAAAGAATAGTTTTTATTTTCATTAAGGCCTCTTTGAATTGCTTTGTTGTCATTAGGCTTAGGCCGTGATGAATATGGGGATATGGTCACTTCGTGTGAGGGGGCTTAACCACATAATGATGAAAGGGGAAGTTTGGATCCGTAAGCACGATATCCTGCGGCTTGGTAGCTGCCTCTAGGTACATAAACGACGGGGAGTCTGGCCCAATCGTCCTCGTTGCACCTCTACGCAAAATTAAGTCGAGGTTCTTCCCTCGACTGTCCGCTCGGGTATAACCAGCGATTCTTCATTTAACCTTGAAGTCGCCATATGACGGGGTGGGCGTTCCCAAACAGGGCGGGCGTTCCCAAACAGGGTAAAAAGGTCGTGGATTGGAAGGCACCCTATCCTTGGAGGCTGGTAGGCCGAACCCATTTCAAGTTCCCCATATACGTTTTGAGAGTGACGGACAAGAACGACTCAGCCATCTCTCTCCCCTTTACATACTGTAGTTCTGATCGTACCGCTATTGCCACTCTGTCATATCTCTTGCCAGTCAAATTTCTTTGTAAGATGTTAAATCTGAAGATCTGTTGGGGTAATCGTCTCTTACTCTAGTTCAGGAAAGAAGAACGATACCGCGTCAATTTCTCTGTAGATATTGACCAGCTGGCGTTTATGGTTGGCCTATCCTTACATGTTATGCACAAGAATTATCAGTCTGTTTCTTGCAATCATGTCCTCATCCTAGGGCTGGTCGGGAACTTCATGTACAGCAGAGCGCTATAAGACCTGCCAAGTTTCCACTCCGGTCCAGTCATCATCCAAACTAAACACACTCAAATACCGACTTGACCAATACAAACCACTACTCCTGCTGCCACGAGGAATCAAACATACTTCAACATATATTTATAACATGCCGACACATCCATAACTGAACCAAACTTGCAGACACATGGAGTTCTGGATATCTAAGACAACCCTTTAGGGTCGAGGTAATTAGTCGAGGCTGACACCCTAAGAGGTGGACCTAATTCGGAGGTATCTTGCCTAAAAAAAAAATTATTTTCCCCTCCCCCACCCGTCAGAACTTACTTGGAGTGGTGGGAATGGTAGTGGGAGTAGCAATCGAGCATCCAATGATTTCCACTTTGAAGGCGATGCCACCTGACCAGGTTTGGGGAACGAATTGAATGTATCTCGCTTCGACGGGGGCGGGAAGAAGAACTTGCGTTGCCTCTTTGGTGTTAGCCGGCCCTCGGAACACCTAAAAACATAAAATATGAGCAGTTCATTACTTATATTAGGTGATTTTTTAGATTAGTTATATTAGTTCAATTAGTTGATTAGTTAGGCAATTGAATTACTTGATCTCCAGCCGCATAATGAAATTCACGTAAGATCAGAATGACATCGCTGGAAGGTGCGTTGCATCAGCGTGCCGGTCTTCGTTGAAGGGCAAGATGCAGTTATATTACTGTCTGTTGGCACCTTAGGGCGAGCAAGGAACCCTTCGTGGATCAAGGCAAGGTCACACGTTCCGTGTCAGGGAAGTGTGTATGTAAAAACACCGACAGGTTCCGGGTGGAAAAATGATGTGTTGTGTGCGAAAAAGACTGATGGAGGAAATGACAGCGGGGTTGTGAATGGCTATGTGTATGATACGTGGCCAGAGCTGTCTGGGGGTAGGCCTAGACTCGAAGCGCCGCCTGATAGGTGGTAGCCCTCTTTCTCGCGGTGATTCAAACTCGCTACACAGAGGGTGGAAATACAAAGCTACGAACAACTCACTCGGCGTAGAGGAATATTGCAGCTGTCTATATTTACATATGATAAACACGGGAGAACTGAAAATGAATTCCAAAGATTTTCCTTTTCTTCTTCAAGATAAAGATGAAAACATTTTATTTTTCTGAGGATTATTTATCTTTATTCCAGTGCAGAAGACTACTCCATGCACTTATCATTCTCAAACTATTTTCATATTTACCGGAGGAAATACTGGACTCCAAGCGATGTTATCTTCGGAAACCATGACAGAAAAGGACGTCACTCTATTGCCATTAAGATGGAACCCGGACACGTAGAATCCATACATGACTCGTGGCTGGCCAAGATCAATTTGGAGGAATTGATTTCTATTCGCCTCCGATGCGATCCAGGCATTCGCTGCACAAGATGGAGAGAATTGAATGTTATTAAAGAATATCTACTCCCAACTAATTATTTAATGTCCTACACTCCCTCGCCAAATTGTAAAGAGTAAGGATGTATTGTTTGTCGCAAATCAGCTTTTAAAATTGGTAACTTTACATTGAGGACGAGAAGTATCAAGCCTCGCCTTGCTCGGGCCATAGTCAGGGCTGATTGATGAGGTGGCTGAAAACGCCGAATCGTCGACAAATTCCAGGAGATTGATATATCTGTAGATGGGTAAGTCCTTTTATTAGTCGCTTCCCATATAAACTTTGCCGACATATTATTCCTATCAAATAAATATCTTAGGGTGAAGCGATTTTTCTAATAGCAGAGATCGTAATCTCGTAAGTTACTTTTTGCCTATTTGATGACAGACATTTAATACAGCTTTCAATTACATCGCCTTAGTCGAAGAAGAATTATAAAAAATTCCATGGAATAAAATGAAAAATTGGAGAACAGAGGAATAAACGTATTCAACTTTTGTACGCCTCGAGTATGCCGTAGTTGGATTTTGCAAGCCACAATTCCTGCATTTAGTGTTTATATATCAGTAGCTTTACCTGTTTGGATCACAGATAGATGGTGGAGTGGGAGTTGTAGGAACAATCAATGTCGGTCTGGTAGCAATAGTGGTTCCTATTTGGCAGAAGAGACGATCAAAATTTATTATGAATCAGATTTATATCTTTTCAATCTTCACATTCATAATTACAATTTATAAGAATTGAATTTTGAAAACCTTCTTCATTTATGCTTTTTATTTGGGATATTAAGTACTAAAGTGAAAAAGAATAATTAGGAATAACGCAAATACCTTTTTGCAATAATTAGTTGAATTTTGATATAAATTCGTAAAAACAAATCATAAAACAATACATAAAGACACATGAGTACTATAATCTTACCACATGAACAGAAATATCGGATCTTGAAGTCATAACAAACACCGCTTTCTTGGTCTTCATTTTTGCATTTCAGACCAAACTTTTTGTCACATCGAACATTGTTATTTATTGTTATATTCATGCCTGCAGTGGCCTCCAGACATTCAATTTTAGTTATGTGACCCTAGGACAAGAAGATTGTTTTAAAATTCTTGACTATGGGGAAAATTATAACCATAAACTTTGCTGGCTTAAAATAATCAAAGATGAATTTTGACAATTCATCTTTGATTGTAGGGTTCTATTTTATTCAATAAAAATATATAAAATGTAATATTGAAACCTTTTAAATTCTGAATCTAATATACCAAAGAACTATGTGTTAAATTAACATTAAGATAATATCTAGTGACTTTACGGTAGTAGAAATATTAACCAAATGCTAAAGAGTTTCCAAATAGAAATTCACAAGAGGTCAGCTTATCATGGATGCCTAAGGTTTGATTGAAAAGGGAAAAATTATCATTAAGAAAATAAAGAAGACTTTCTCGTTTCTATCTTTAAAGTGAGATTATTCAAATCGCAAAAAATAATTTAATTGGTTGCTAATACAAATAAAAAAAGATTACTATATCTGAGCCAATTTATCTTAATGTCAAATTGGACTAGTTTCGATAATTGTGCCGTTTTTACTCGGCCCTATTTTCCTAGTAGCTAGTGAAATGAATAGGAAAAAAGATATCATTAAATCTCGCCAAGAATGTAAGAAAGTTTATCAAATTGATGCCTGTATGAATACAAGTGTCAACATAGACAAATGTGTGCTTGCTCTACCCCAAGGTATGGTTCAGTGCATTTGTAGAGAAACTATATTCAGTAATACTATTCCTAAATTATGCATGGTAGAATCACTAACTTCGGTGCAGAAGTCGTACTGTGTCCGCAGTTGGTCAAGGGTTTTGAACTCGGTGTCCCCATTTTCCAACCATGGCTTGTGTTCATTGATCCAAGGAGAATAGCCATCGCACGGGACGGGAACTTCTTTTATGGTTGGAACTGTAAGATGAATAACAATATTTGATTCGCCTTGGGTTGTGCGTTGCATGAGAAATAAAGATGACACCACTGTAATTTTGAAAACAGGGATTAAAATAAGCCATCTTGAGAAAAAAGGCCCCAGGTCAGAGAGTACCTCTACCCTATTACGGGTTCTCAATTCGAAGTTTTTGTCCATTTATAATCTGCTTCCTACCATTGTTATAGGTATAAAGGCGGGAAGAAGCCGCTCGTTTATCGAGCAGGCGCAGTTAGTACATGGATGCTCTTGCGAAGAGAACGAATGAAGGCAATGGAAGAAAAATAAATAGAATTTTAGGATAAAGACATCTATTGTTAAAGAGCTGTGTGTATGCTTTCGTGTGTGTAAGTATATATGTTTTTATCTGTACGTATGGAATCTCCGAGTGAAGTATAATACAAAACAAAATTTATTTGTGTATTTTATATAATTAAATTTAAAGAGAAAAACTAACGAGGACGTCTCCTACATAAGATTTGTTAGGAGAAATCTGTATAGAAGGTAGTGAAGATAAAAGTAAAAATTTATAATATATATATATATATATATATATATATATATATATATATATATATATATATATATATATATATATATATATATATATTTTTCAAATGTCAGCTGCAACATGCTGGTTATGCTACATCTGACACGGCACACATCAGGCCGGGAAAGTCTGCTATTTCTCCAGGTTTCAGATGTAGCAGAGGCTTAGATTTCTGTAAATTCACTTAGAAATGTTAAGGTGAAGGATTAATTAGTTTATATAATCCCTGTAAAGTACCTCGGCTCGTGGTGGTTATGATTTCACCGGGGGAAGTTTTCTTTGGTTCGCAAATGCAGAATAAAGATACCTCGTAGTCATAGCAATCTTGCCTATTTTGATCATTTCGGCAGATGAGTCCTTCGGTGGGTGAGCAGGTGATCGTTTGGCCTAACTCTTCCGCCGGAAGTTTGGCTGAAACAGGTAGAATAATTTGCGCTAAAAACTGGATTTATTTTACACTCTAATATTTTGTGCTACCTATCCATATTTAATCATTAACAAGGTCAACAGACCTAAGTCATGTGCTTTCAATTATTTTGACTTATTACTTTGAGACCATATGACCCTACCACCTTCAAAACTTTCAATAATTCCAGGACAAACCTTGGGAAGACCTTAATAATTATATATTTGAAAGAAAATGTAAAACAACATAAGGGTTTCAAATTTCGTTAGAATCGGCGGAATAGTTACGATGTTATTGCCAAAAAACTTTGAAAAGTAAAATGGCTACCATCCAACCGATAGACCTACGGACCCTCATAGTAACTTATAGAGAGGCGTCCACACAACTAAAAATGCTATTCGTATGACAAATTCAATTAGAATTTATTTAAATAATATAATTGACAAACCAAAACAACCAATTCATAATGGAGAAACAGGAAGCTTTGGGGCGAAATGCAAACATACCGAAATATTTTAACATAAATATTTATGAACATTTATTAATGGTAAAAAACTACACCTTTATTTAACCCAAAATAAAATATGTAAAGCGAAAATTTTTAAAATGTCCAATCTGGAATAAAATTTGTTGCAAATTCCAAATTATTTTTGAAACAAAAATATATTCAGAATTAAAATTAAGAAATCTAACTTTGTCAACGGTCATTTTGCCTCCAATTTTAAGCCGAAAACCAAAATGGCGTCTCTTTAAGAGATAAAGGTGCGAAGATACTCGTAGGCGAAAATGTGCGAACGATACATACCTGCATATCCTCCTGCAGAATTGGGATTGAGAAGCCAATCAAGTGCCCTGCGGTTGTCCATGCTGCACCCCACTCCCCTTCCCAGGGTGTGAACTGTATTTAAGAGGTCAGAACTTACCGATGGCAACGCGGCAGGAAATGTTGGCTGGTTTCTCGCAAAGGTCTTCGTACTGCGCTCGGAGGTCCGCAATCCGCTGGAAGTCGCCTTCGAGCGTCCGCTTCATATTCATCCAGGGAGTCCACTCGTTGCATCTGCGGTAACAATCAGACATTTTCGAGTGGAAAATTTGCTCTATATTATATGAGTTAGGGGGATTTATTCGGTGCAAATCAGAGTATTGTAAGCGAGGATGCTAAAATGAAAAGCGATGTGTTGAATGAGCCATTCGATTAAAGATAAGAAGTATCTCAATATAACTTCCCGAGTGAAGTTCTATTGTATTATGCACTTTGACCCCGTAAAGGAAATCTGACTGCTTCGTTGAGGTTGGGCAGGTGAGGGAGAGTTACGCGCTCTCTCGAGTTTGAGTGCTCCAAGTAAGCTCCTCTCTAGGTGACCCTCAATTTTTTTTATTCTTGTTGTAATAATAATAACAATGCCCGCGTCAAGAAAGGGTAAGTTCGTACTTTTGAGGGCCTAGGTCCGGTGTATGGGCCTAGAAACCTTCGTTCCTGCATTCTTGTCTCGTTAATATATATTTATTTTTCTTCTTTCTATTTATTCCCTCTCCTCTCATTTATCGTGAGTGGAAATGCCCTCGCTGGTTAGACCAGTTACCATTTTGTTCTCAATTGAGAAATCATGCTACTATGCCCAACAGATCATTTATTATTAATTACCTAATCTTAATTAACGAAAGAGGAGGTTGAGTGGTAAACATCCGCGTCGTTTTCACGGTTGCATCAACTGTTGCAATGGTGGACTTTTTGATGGTTGGTTCGGTCGTGGTTTCAATACAACCTGGCGTCGTTTCGCAGTGCAGTTCATTGTCTTCACATTCGCACCATTCACATCTTGAAATCTGCCTCTCCATGCCGCCCTGAAATATGGCCATGGTCCTCAATGTCCATGTAATTGAGATACCACTTCATTTAAGCGCTCCTGGCCACAACCCGGCCTAGTGAAAATCCCGTATCCCAGGCTGAGTGAGGGCAAACCATAAAATGTTTTGGTTAGTCGGCCTGGAGTCCTTGCATGGTTTGATTTGGCACGAGTTGTGGTTTGGATCACACATTAAATTGTAAGTTACTATTATTCGGTGTCAATAGGTGGTTAAAAAGGTAGGAAATAGCAATAACTATTTTCTAAGAAACAAGATTTTGAAGAAACTTTTCGATATTTTCAAATGTTGTTTTAGAATGTCAAAATTTATACGGTAGAATTTATTCAGTCATCGGTTCACTTGTTTATTTTAGAAATTATTAAGCTTATCTGGTTGCCTTTGGTTACCAAGGGAAGATTTCTCGTCATTTATGATCATGGGGTCATTTCTTTTTCAAGTTAAATAATAATACTTCATAATAATAATGATACTTCATCATAATACTTCATATTTATGGTTGCATGTATGTATAGGAGAAATTGTATTAAATTTTCGATTCTAAATGTATAATATAGTCTTGCTATGTAAAATAACACTTGAAATTAATTATGAATTTTTAACCATATTATCTTTCTTCTCCGCATCGAATAATTTTTTGAAGGAATTATTTGATCGCAAGATTCTGTAATTTCTTCTACCAATCCAAAATGGGAGGAAAATAGCCTTTGCTTTCCTTTTTATGCAACTAGTCGAGTTAACTCTCTTGAAGACCAGAGAAAGCTTTCATATCACCATACTAAGGAGAAAACGTATGGTAAATTTCCTTACCGGTAAAGGTTGACCATCTGGTAATCTACAGGTACAGTCGGCAATTTCAACGCAGGTGGAATTGTCTGCCATGTAAAGATCATCCGGGCACACAGACTTCTTTTGAGGCTCCATACAAGCAGGAGCGCAATCAGAATCGGCCTGAAATGTGAGGCATTGTTATTTTCAAAGTAAGAAAAATATATAATGCATATGTAGAGAATCATTTGTTTTAACATAGATATTGCATAATTACCTTAAGCAACAGAACTAGTAACTTACCAGACATTCACCAGACAGATGCAGAAAATGTTCGTAGAACTTACAAACCCTATGACATTCAATCGCACATTCCACTCTCAAATTTCCATCTTCACAATCTGTGGAAAAATGGGATTATTTCTAGAAAGGGCGAGTTGATAGATCCAAAAATTGAAAGGACGGCGGTTCGAAGGCCCAGTCTCTTAGGTTATTCCAGTTTCTTCATAATTAATTTTTAAAATTTTATCCCTTTCCAAATGAGATAACAAGAATAAACAGAGGAAAAATTGACTAGATTTGTAAGCATTAATACTGTATAATTATGGCAAGTTCTTGGTATACGGTAACCCAGCAAAAGCGATTCATATTTTAGGTGTCCATATAAAATATTTGATAACTATAATAATAAAGGTTTATAATATACCTTTCCTATGACCTCAATATCTCAGTATTTAAGGCACATTGCATGCCCCTCTTAAAGAATTTGCTCAAATTTTGTCAGAAAATGGAGTTCTCTTATTTGCCCATAAGAGAATATCGATTAATAAATAAGGTTAAATATCTTTCTGAATCCGGGAGTTAACTTTCGTTCTTCAGCCGGAAAATCCTGGTGTTTACTTCCCTCCGACCTTCTGGATATTAAGTAATGCGGATATCCTTCACAATTACCTACAAATTCATCTTATTTAGATAATGATACTTACCAGGGCCTACAACAGGCCATCCTGGATAAGGCGTTGTGGTAGGAATTCCAGCTGGTGTGATCTTTTCTTCTGGTTTGAAAACTACGCCGGGTTCTAAAAGTAAATGCAAAATTGTATACATTATTTATGAAGTGAATCTGGAATCTTCATCCTTATTTTTTTAATTTCAGATATTTTAAGCATTTTTTAATATTCTAATCTTTCCCTCGCACCCGCTATTAGAAAACAGAAAGCTCGCGGTCGAATCAAGCTGTCAATATACCACTAATCTATGGTTAAAATCTCAGGGCTTAGTATAACTCCGCGTGCCCCTTATGGCTGAGGTTGAAAACTGCTGTGCCGTACATGGAAAAAAAGACGAAGGACCAATTAAGTTAAAAGTGGGTATGAGCGTATTGGCTGGAAAAGGAGTTAAAGGTTGAATATCACCCACTGGGTAACGCTCAAATAAATTCTGTGATAAAAAACACTTTCAATGAGATGCTAAATAGAGAAATACAAAGACAATAATTGAATAAACTAAGAATTACAGAGTCAATACAGACAAGACATATTTAAAGCGGGGAAAGGCGTCGCGATAGATGGCTTGTGGGAAAAGAAGGAACCGCCGCAGAGGTGTCGTTGGAACACCTAACTCCACGTCACTGAAATCAGTGTGGGAGAGGAAGGGTACATTCACTTTGCTATATCAGAACATAAAAGACTAAGCTCAAACTGAGGTTATAAGTGGCATGCCTTGAACTAGCCAGTGAATTTCCCAGCAAAGGATATTGATGCAAATTGAGAGAATTGTGAGAGAAAAACAAATATTTATAAAGTGAGAGAATTTTGAAAGAGAAACATCTTTATAAAATTATAAAACTGTAAAAGAAAACAAATCTTTATAAAATAAGCGAATTACGAAAGAGAAACAAGTCTTTATGATATGAGCAAATTGTGAGATAATTTTTCTTATAAAATGAGAGAATTGTGAAAGAAACAAAACTTTATAAAATGAGAGACTTGTGAAAGCGAAACAAATCTTTATAAAATGAGAAAATATAAAAGAGAAGAAAATCATTAAAAACAATAAAAGGAAAACAAATATTTATAAAATGAAAGAAAATTAAAAGATAAGCAAATCTTTAGGAAAATAGTGAATCTAATTGGAAAAGCAAAAAAAATAATGAAATGAGAAAATATTTAAAAGAGAATCAAATATTTATAAAAGGAAAGAATATTCGAATGGAAACAAATATTTCTTAAATGAGTGAATTTAAAAAGAGAAAAATCTAAATAAAATCAGATAATATGAAAGAGAAGCAAATCTTTATGAAATGAGATAAGGTAGAAAAAAACGAAACAAAACTTCATGAATGAATGTCAAAAGAGAATCAGAACTGTATGAAAGACGAGAATAAAAAAGGTAGCAAATCTTTCTAGAATGAGAATATAAAAAAGATAGATATCTGTATAAAATAAGATAATATAAAAAGAGAGGCAAAGGTTTATGAAATGAATGTAAAAAGAGAAGCAAAACTTTATGAAATAAGATAATATTAAAAGAGAAACAAATTTGTATAAAAAGGAGCAGATATTTAAAAAATGAGAAAATATAAAAGGAAAAAATCATTATATTATGTCATAATATTAAAAAAAGAAGCAAATATATTTAAATTGGTAGAAAAATAAAAGAGAAGCAACTTTTTATAACATGAAAGAATATTAATAGGGAATAAAACTTGGAAAAATTAAACATTATCATAGGAGAAGCAAATCTTAAAAAATTCAGAGAATATATAATGGAAAAGATTAAAATAGATGCAAATGGTTATAAAAATGAAAGAATGTTACACGAGAAGCAAATATTTATGATATTAGATCATATTCCGTAGATTCAAATTTTTATAAAATAAGAGAATATTAATTATACGAGAAACAAATCTTCATGAAATTCGAGATAATAAAAAGATCAGCAAATCTTCATGATAAGAGAGAATAGGAAAAAAAGAAGCAAAGTTGTATAAAAGAAAATAATATAGAAAGAGAAACAACCTTTAGAAATTCAGACAATAGTAAAAGATGAACATTTTTTTTTTTAAACAATTAAATTCAATTTAAAGTGATGAAGCTTGTTTGTACTCCTCACTGCCGATATTGAGAAGTCACTAAGTTTCCTTACCACATTTGCAGAAGGCTCGAATGGAGTAATCTTGGCACTTCTTCGATTTGGCTTGGAGAGCGTTCACGCAGGTGAGTCCGGATAATTTTGAGCACGTCACGTACAAGTCATCGGACTGAGTGTAGTCCTTGAGTTCGTACTTGGTTGTATACTTGGTTGGGCGACCTTTTATAGACTTCCGACGTCCTTTTCTAGATGTCTTTCGTGATGTTTTTCGAGACGGAGCTTCCCTGAAGAAGTATTGTCTTATAAAAAGCGAGCACTGACGAAGGCATCGCGGGCATAAAGATTTTAAAGAAATATTTGTAAATAAACTTGTGATAATAAAGGACGTGAAAATGTATGGGAGATGAATCTATGAGTGTTGGGACTGGTAGGGTATATAAAGCTCCATATGTTAAGGGCAGAAAAATTGCTTATGCTAGACTTGACACTCCCTTGCGGGCAAACTGAAGAAGAACAAGAATAGGTATAGAGCAGTAGAGGAATAATTATAGGACTACAAATGAATTCTTGCTTAATAATTTCATTGATATGAGATCTAACCAGATTCTAGTACTCATCCGACGACCGACCATGCCCAGGGTGGTTTAGCTTCAAAAGATATTTCATTATAATAATGATCTATTAATACACATTAATCCTAATTGAAGTCTATTTAATAAAAACAAAAGCAATCGGAATCTTTTTTTTTTCCTGCCGGTAAGTTACACCCTATGCCATTTTACATTCCAACTCTGTTGTGAAGTGTGGGCGAGGTCAAATACAACTACACTTTTGTCTGTAAGTCTCTGAGGTGTGGTCGAAGAACATTAAACTCACACTCGGATCTCCTTCATAAACGCACATTCCAACTTGTCAATGTAATCTTTGGGGCAAATATCGAAGCCATCTCTGATAATGACATCGATGAGCTCGTAATCGCCTCCTTTGATTCGCGGGTGAGTCACGTTAAACCACTCGGTCCAGTAGGGCTCCACACATCCAGGTAAAGGAGGCAAGGGCTTCGTCGTGTAGGCTTCTGAAAGACACGCAAAACCGTTTGTTAGTTTAAATATATGTAATAAAGGAATAAAGCAAAGCTGCAATGCAATAAATGCCCTGTCGGTAGTAGCATTCGTCCTCCGTGACGCCAGATGTGTGTGTGGGGGCGGGGTCTACTCCCATTCCGCGGCAGGGGTATGTGGTTATGAGTACTACCACTACAGCATCGGCAGTGTTCAGCAACAGAGGAAAAGAAGGGGGAAGGGGTATCTGGTGATGTGAAAGTGGTATTATGATTGATTAGGCGTGTGTGATTAACAGTGTATCCGCCCAATAGGCGCCCAGTTCATGAGACCTCTTAAAAGTTTTTGTCGACACTCACTAGGATCAAAGCCTTACCTTGACGTCAGAAATCCAACGCTATATCCACGAGGCGGGCTATAACAAAGGATAACTCTACTCATCCGCTACCTGACGTCTTTTTTACGAATTTGCTTTAAGAAGCGAATTCGTAAAAAGAGCTAAGCTCTGAGGTTAAAAAATTTTTTAGTCATTTCGATCCGTAATCTTTTTCACTTTTGTTTGTCATTCTTCTTAAAATGTGTCAAATTTGCAAATTACTCCCACCCCCAACACACTTTTTCCACAGTAAATTTATCTAGAATAGAGGTTGTGCATGATGATTAAATAACACAAATCTAAGTCTGGAAATGGAATCCTTCAACATCTTCTCATTATCATTATTCTCACATAAAAGGTGGGTTGGCGCGTATCAACGTAACACGAAGTACACTAACAATCCTAACTTTTTAAACCCTTTCAACACAAAAGTACCTGTCCTTTTTTCATCAGAAGCAAGAAAAGTACCTGTCCTTTTTTTTCATCAGATCAGATACGCTGAGAATCCTCTTTTCAACGAGTTCTCTTTTATGAGCACAACCCATAAAATTAACAGAGAATGGGTTACAACCCTTGTCGCAACTTGATAAAATTTACCAGAATGTTGTATTATACATTGAAATAATATTGATCTACAAAGATCTCGGTTTTTTGTGTGTTGTTTTTCATGCAATATATTTCTACTATACATGTTGAGATTATTCCCTTTAGCTTGTCAATCATAAAAAGAAGTAAAATCAAGTTGAGACTGTAAAAACTGTAGTGTTTTAGTGTGTGTCCACCCACTATGTGTCTCCCAATTACAGGTGTTTGCCTTATAACTGTGAGACTTCCCCAACAAAGTTATATTTTCTTTTAAACTTAAATTATATCTGAATATTTAAGCTATTCTTGATAGGAATCATTTCTTTAATTTTTCTTTCTCTCACTTTCCGTAGTTTATATAATTCATTCTTTTTTCCTTCTTGGTCTAACTCCTCAAATAGAAATCGACCCACTATTTTATTACAATTATCATTTTCTTCATTTTTTTATTATTTTTATAATTATTCTTATATAATCCAACTCTGCGCAATATATAATAAATTGGCAAAGATTCTCCAGTTCATGGTTGCATAAAGGACAATTAGTTTCCTGATTATTAAATCTGTTTCGGTCCATCAATATCAAAGTATTCATTCTTGTTTTAAATAGTAATATTGAGGCTGGTGTATTATCATATATTTTTTCTTCATTTATATCTTTCTTATACTTTCTCTCGCTCTCTCTCTCTCTCTCTCTCTCTCTCTCTCTCTCTCTCTCTATATATATATATATATATATATATATATATATATATATAGGCTATTTTTTCCTCAATTTATTTTTTCCATTGTTCCTTATCCCATTCTCTTAATGTTATTCTTACCTCATTTTTATTCATTTTGATTAATGAATTATGATCAGAAGCAAGAAAAGTACTTGTCCTTTTTTCATCAGAAGCAAGAAAAGTACCTGTCCTTTTTTATCAGAAGAAAGAAAAGTACCAGTCCTTTTTTAATCAGAAGCAAGAAAAGTACCTGCCCTTTTTTCATCAGAAGCAAGAAAAGTACCTGTCCTTTTTTATCAGAAGCAATAAAAGTACCTGTCCTTTTTTCATCAGAAGCAAAAAAGTACGTGTCCTTTTTTCATCAGAAGAAAGAAAAGGACTTGTCCTTTTTTTCATCAGAAGCAAGAAAAGTACTTGTCATTTTTTATCAGAAGAAAGAAAAGTACTTGTCCTTTTTTCATCAGAAGCACGAAAAGTACCTGTCCTTTTTTCATCAGAAGCACGAAAAGTACCTGTCCTTTTTTCATCAGAAGCACGAAAAGTACCTGCCCTTTTTTCATCAGAAGCAAGAAAAGGGCATGCGTGATGTGAAAACCCTTTAATTTCGATGGAGTAGCATCGAAATTAATATGGAAAACAAAGCCAAAAGAGGAGGAAAAAGAACTTACTGTCCGGGACTGTGGTTAATTCGACTTCTGGGTCGGGTGTGCGATCACATTTGCAAAAAATGCGCACTTCATAATCCTGCAAAAAGAAAATTCTTTTTTAATGTCGGAGTGATTTATATTATGTCCTTCGAGAAGTTCGCCCTGTTTGGGAAAATACAAATATATATTTTTTCAAAGTAAATTTAATCAATTATAAATTATCATTTTGTTATACAACATGTTCCCATTTTATTGCCGCGTCCGATGCATTGTAGAGTTAAATCAGTGCTATTTTAACTGCAATTCAGAACTGCGTCATTAGAGTTTATTTAAAAAAAATTATTGGTTTGAAAAAAAGAATTGCTACCAAAAATAAGCGAATTTCAACAGGAACGAAAAGGTTTGAACTAGGTTGAACTAGTCCTTATCTCCCGCTCACTAGGGAGAGGAGCGTCCTAAGCTCAAAATCTTTTGCATAGCAATTAATTTTTTTCTCCAAAAAATTTATTTTATTTTCTTTCAAATCCATAAAAGTGAAATGTGTGGCAGAACAAAACGATAATTGATTAAATTTACTTAAAGATATAATTTTTTGAGGAATTTCCAGAGCGGCGCGAATTTCCACGATGACCTTATAATTATGCTGAATATAAATTGGATCCTAATTATGGTATAAATTTAATTAGTGGAAAAAATCCTGTTCGAAGGATATTTATTCAAGGAGAAATAATCAATCTTAAATTTTAATGGAGTAATAAAATAAACCTATTTTAATACTGAAAAAATCATTAGAACCATAGTTATTTACTGTATTTTTAAATTAATACGGAGTTTGCCTGATTAATTAGAAAATATTATTAGTATTTATTCGTAAATAACCTCATTAAACCTGTTTCCGGTGGTGATTGAGTATACTCCTATTATGGTGTCATCTGCACGTCATTACAGACATAATGTGACTTTGTGCTTTTTATAATGGGTGAAAACATTGGGTTGGGTACCCACTCTCTTGTATAATAACACAAGTTAAATTATGTTGGATCAGCTCTATGACTTCACTGACCCCTCTCCCAACCTCTTATGATAAGGAGTGATTCCATTCTATTCATTTACAATGCTTCTCTTGAATGTTGTTCTACTGGAAGGTATAAAAGAATGTAAAGGAATGAAAATGAGTCGTTTGCTTACCCTACATCTTCCATTGTTGTTGCTATTGAGACACTGGAATCCCGTCTTGGTATTGCAAGTGACTTTCTGACCAGTCGAGTAATAGGGTTTACCGGCTGCAGGATTTAATGCGAATGACTCGTTAGTGATTAGGGCAATGGATGTATTAGAGGAAAACGAAGTAATAGTAGAGTCGAAAGCCGAAATTCCTAATAGTGATAACGTAGTAAAAAACGAGAAAATTAACAATGTTGTGTTAAGGAAACTAGAAGGGTTAATATCTATCTTACTTTATAGTAAAATTATATATGAACATGAATTTAAGTTTGATAATTATCTATAACAATATAGCTTAATTAGTAGGCTTTGTGAGGTGTTTGTAAAAAATTATGATCTTTTTCCGGGGGGAAATTGTGTACAAATGCCTCCCTTGCTTTGTTTTTAACGCTCGCCATTATTTTAAAAAAAGCAACTACTTTATTTTACATTGCTTTATAGTGGCCCAAAAGGAGAGCACGTATACGCATGTGCAGTTAGGAAATTACTATTTTCTAAAGAAATGCACAGCGTTGAATCGGTTTTAATAACCGTGGGGATACAATTTTAATCTGGGAAAAAAGGTTGGTGTTAACGTTTAGTGTTACCCGAGTTTTTTTTGCTTCCATTTGGAATCATTCGTTTTTAAAGAAGGGGTCTACACACACACATACACACACACACACACGCACACAATATATGAAACGGTGCTGCAAGGGGGTTAAAAGCTGGATTTCGCGTAGTGGAGATAAAAATAGCATTGGTTACAGTATTTGCCTCGATACTCTATTTGTCGCTATCATCAATCAACGAGAAATTTCGCGTCTTCTTAAAAACGATAGCGAAAATATTATCGCCATCAAACTTCTCTTTAAAGGTAGCGTACTTTTACCTCTTAGGGTAGGGGATGGGTGAACGCGGCGATCAAACTTACTCTTTTTATCCCGACACTCAATATCTTCTGGTTCCTCACACACATCCGGATGATACCGTCTCAAGACATCCAGGGTTTCTGTGTCACCCAAACCCGACGGAGCAGAAACGCTCATCCACGAACTCCACTCATTACACTCAAATTCCTGAAACGCAAGAGTGGTATTTTCCAATTGAAAAATAAAAGAAAATTGAATGAGCAATGAGGGTATTTTAAAATTTCTAAGCATAAGTTCGTACAAAGATAACACGAACTCAACTACGAACACGAACTTCTTTGTAGCTAAAGAGGGAAAGTTTTCCTAAATTTTTCTTTTAATTAATTTAAATATTTTTTGCGTTAAGGCAATTGGAAGTTGAAGATTGCCACTTGATCTCATATATTTTCCGCGTTAAGGCAATTGGAAGTTGAAGATTGCCACTTGATCTCATATATTTTTCGCGTTAATGCACTTGGAAGTTGAAGATTGCCACTTGATTTCATATATAATAAGCGCACTCACATTTTAGTGTTTTTTTCATAAACATGAATAACTTTATTAAATATAAACCAAAAGTGTTTATATTATTTTATTCATACGTTTAGTACTTGATATTTCCCTCGCAATTTATAGTTTAAACAAAAGTTCAACAGTGGACGACATACAAATTTTCTGATAAAGTAAATTAAAAAGAAATGAATAAAAAATGAATCCAGGATTCGGTCCATTCACCGAGTAAGTAGTAATTACAATCCTGGACACTTTGAAGATCTTAAGTAGTTATAGTGACCTAATTATTTGTAACGAAGTGAACTTAAGGTTGAATCAAAGGAATAGTTAGGTAGTAATTAGATTTAACGCAGAGAAAGAAGTTCACCCATTTAGGCCGCCATCGGCCAAAGCTGGAGTCTCGAATACAATGATTAAAAATAACAATCCGCGAACTAGTTCCGATGGAGCAATCCCTAAAAAAGTAACATTTACCGTTTCTGTTCCTTATTAGTAATTAGGTCTCTTATAAACTTATAACTAGAGAGCATTTTACCTTGTTCCTGTCTGTCCTTCGCTAATAACGGAACAAGCATGGCATGGTTAAGAACAAGATTTACAAACCTTTCCCTTTAATGTTAAGAGCATCTAATATCTGATTTTACCATTTAAGATGAAGTATACCTATAAAAACAGGCGAAACATAAGTTAGGTCTTAAATATTTTTATTAACTATCAACAGTAATAAAAGGACACAATAAACTTACCTTTGGTTTATCATAGCATTTTGAATTATCGCAGAGAAGTTCGTTATTTGAGCATACGCACAATTCGCAGTCTGACACCAAAAATGATCTTTCAGGCTAAAAAAAAGAGAATATTTCTTATGGTCATCCGAGTTTCTGCTGGGATCGATAAAAATGCTAAATTATGCATAACTAGAAAAAACATAACTCTTAGTTTAAAACGACAGGCCCCTACTTTGAAAGGCTTAGAAGATGCGCATTTGTGATAAAAGACATGCATTCACGATCATACATTGATGTTTAAAATCATTGCTACTCAAAAGAAAATTAAAACTAAGGACTAAATATTTCAGTTTATGATGTAGGAACTAAATACATCATAAGGAGTTTTATACATCTAATTTTTTTAACATATAATAATATTATTATTTTTACTTTGTTTAAATGTTAGAATACAGATCAGGGAACAACCCTTGAACCCTAGAAAAGCCTTCTCTCTAGAGATGGATGTTCTTCAACCTGTGGAAGTGATGGTAGGACATCCCCAGATAAGAGTTGGATATAGACATACTACGATCAACAGTAAAGCATGGTCGAATAATAGTAATAATAATATTATTTTATGCATGGTGCTTCTTGGCTACAGGGTTTCACATAACGCGCGTCTACTAACCAAGAGAAGGAGAGAAACGACAAGATGGAATTTCAGAACTGATAAAATCTTTCTCGTTGGTATCCATTGTGCCATCTACTCGTTCCGCGCATGTACAGAGCAGAGCAGAAAAGACCTAATTTTAGGATCCTTCAAATACAATCTGTTTACTTTTCACCGAGACTTACCGGAGCCGATATTCCGTTGGGGAGCATACAATTGCAGTTCATGATGCTGACGCAAGACGAATTGTCTCTCAAAAAGTAACCCGGGGGACAAGCGAAATCCGTCACTTCATCAACGCAAGCAGGCGCAAGTTCATCGTCATCCTTTATAAATGGTAGAATTTTAATTTAACGGCCATATATAATTGATGATTACACCATATTTTATAAAAGAATTAAGGATATTTTGGTGATTGGTTACATGGAAACAAGTTAAAGAAAAATAAGTAGAGGAATTTTGATATATATATATATATATATATATATATATATATATATATATATATATATATATATATATATATAAGCAATTTAGGCGAGTAAGCCTTCATCCAATCCACAAATATTTGCAATTTTAATATAAGTTACGGTAAGTTAAAATAAGATAAATTCTTGACTGCAAAAATCTGCAAACAATATAAATTTATTTTATTTGGTTACTTGGTGTATGTTCGTTTCTTCGTTACTGATACGTCATTATTCCCCTTTATAATGGTCGTTTTTTTTTTGTTTTTTTTCTTTGATTACTACTTTTGTTCGCTCGCCCTGTTTTTTTTTATTTTCCTTTGGGATATTCCTAACATACTCGTATATAGACTTTTGGCAGTTTCAGTTGAAGGATAAGCTTGGCGAAAGAGAAATAGTATGAAAAGAGGTCTAAAGAACGATGGCTAAATTCACCTCATTTATAAATAAAAGTATTCCATCTTAAATTTAGGATAATTGACAGACATCTTCAGTCTTTTCTTATATATCAATTTGCAATTGAGAATAACTCACCAAACACTTTTCTTGCTGGGCTAAAAATTGTCTGTAGAAGATGCACACTCTCGTGCATTCAATTGCAAACTCCTCATAATATTTTCCGGGAGGGCACGAACCATCTTTAAAATAAAGCCAAAGTTATTACAAAGTACCATGGATAAGTATACATTATTTATATATATATATATATATATATATATATATATATATATATATATATATATATATATATATATATATATATATATATATATATATTCAGCGTCCATCCGGCGACTACCTACTAGGGCATGAGCTGCCGTAATCATCTTACAGCCTAATGCAAGGCTAGATTAAAAATCGAAACATACAAAAGGCAGAATAAAACAAACAACAAAAATAAACAAAAGCAAATAACACAGAAAAAGAATAAGGAAGCAGACTCCGACGTCGGGGCGAGGCCTACCTTCCTCTAGCTCAATATCATGCGATCTACACCAAAGACAGTCAAATAAAGTGGAGGAGGCCAACCTCCTCCAAAAACTCAGATAGTCAAAATGTTTGGGTGCACAAATTTGTCCCAAATACAAAGTTCTAGCTGTAGCGACCACTCTCGTGCCTCTATCGAAACGGATTACTTGCGCGAAGATCACCCAGACTGGGCCTTTTAACAAAAATTTGCCGAACAGTGGGAGGAAACGCAGTCGTGATAAATAAAGTGCAGGCGAATGCTCCATCAAAGGTCGAAACCTCCTAGGAGTGTTTCCAATTTAAATATGACAGAATGCGACCTTAAGCCGTCGCGGTATCAGGAGTAGGTCCATGGGAACAGTCGCCGTCCAATGGCACGCAACTTCAAGTTCCCCTCTGCCGTTTCCAATCTTCTTTGCCAGGCATCCCGGATGACAGCCCTTATTCCTGCAATTTAGTCGTTGTGAGAAAGAGCAAAGTACTGGTCTGGTCGTTCAGTCATCGCGGGCTCATGGATACCGAGGTCAATCATGATTCTTTGTGAGTCTTTAAATATCACAATCTTGTCTTCGAAGCTGGCATGACCTTATCTTCCGTACCAAATGGTGTATTGCAACCAGCTCTACCATGACGTCAGAGACAGCTCCTGCTAGGAACCACTGGTGACTTCAAAAAGAGGGGATACGTAGTAGAAGACGACCCCTTCCTGTGACTTGGAGCCATTCGTGTATACTGGCAAGATTCCAGTGTAAGAAGGTATGTGCTCCAAAAAGGTTGAACGCAATACTCCTGGCGTTGTGGTAGCTTTGGGAGCAGAGGCGTGGCGACAAATAGTCAAAGGTGGTAGCCTCCGGGGTGGCGTCCTGGATAGAACCAGAATGCCACCGGACCCAGAGCTACACTAATCCCTCGAAGGAGTTTCTTAACTGTAAATACAAAGGCTTAGGGAATTATTCACGTCTCTCGGCGGCATAGGTACCGTCGAGGACGGATACAGTGAAAGACGAAAGCGACTAAAAGAGACACCGAGCCCGCGCGTATAACCGTGTGAATCCACTACTTTCAGACAAGCCCCGTTTAGGAAAATGACCGAGTCTGTGTGGAGCTATGGATTGCCATAAAAGTGCACTGCCTTAGTCTTGGTGCTTCTACATAGCGATGGATGCGGTTGAATGCCTGTTTGGATCGGGTCTCTAGAGTTTGAAGCTACCGAGCTTAAAAACGCCAGGTAATCTCTGAATGAGGGGCCAAGACGTAATCGAGACTCCGCTCAGCGCATTCGCGACTTTGGTTTTTGTTCGGGACTCCCCACCCAGGGGCTCCCCGGAGCCTAAGCTGTCGATCATGGCCTGCTTCTTTTTCGAAGCGGCAACGGATCTGTCCGTCCATGGAGCCCCTGCAGAGGGAGAAGAACGCCTGATACTCTTTGGTTTCATCTTACTCTTTTTTATGAGAGGTGGGTAGGGACTGGGCCTGCTTCTCTCACCTCCCAGAAGGTGCCCAACGGGTGGGCGGACCAGCCTCAGCAAGATCCTTCTTCGAAAAGGAAAAAGGCTTTGCTGTCAAATAGACACCAGTCGGGGAGGAGGTTTCTCCTCTCCTGATTCCTCTGGGGCCCGATCGGCCAGAAGACAAGCTTGCACATGGGCGGATTTAGGTTCGGTATTTGGCACTGAGCATAAGTTTGCCAACATGCAAGATCCTGCCATCTGTGGCGGGGTCACATCCTTGACCATATCCAGCTAAAGGGGGGTCGAGAGCTGTAAGTGACCATCCTTCCCTAAGGTGTCATGGATCCCTATCAAAGAATTTCTAGTCCACTGGTCTGGGGTCGGTGGACCGACCTCCTTCGGGAAAGAGAGGGGGGCTTGTACGCCGAACTCCTGTAAACTTAGGATGTCTGCCTGTAGGGCAGTAGAGGGCACAGTCCGACGGGCCCCTCCAACCCTTGCCTCTCTAAAGGAGTTGGTTTTATCGGGCCCATCCCACCTGAAGCAGTCGATTTTGTGCCGCATGTTTGCTTTCTTGGTAGACCCCTGTGAAAGGATAGAGTAGACCGCCGCTGGTGCAGAGAAAGAGGCATCCCGAGGCGACTCTAAAGAAGAGGTTGGGGAGGAAGCCACCTCACCCGGAGATATCGGAGAGTGGTAAACCTCTTAGGTAGAAGAAGGTTGGAGGGACTCCTGAGAAAACTCAAGGGGGTCATCTTTTTTGCTGAGGTGGAACTGCCAGAGGGCGGCTGCAAAGATGGCAAAGGGAAAGCCTCTTTGTCTCATGGGATGGTGAGAGGAGAGCCTCTCCAACGGTTGAAGGGCTATCTCGTTTTCCCTCGATTTCCCAGACATCTCGGGAGGACAAGAAGATACAACTTTACACATATATTATTGGGCTTTTTATGAAAAAGAGCCTACATAAAAACTAAGAATTTATTTTGTAGATTGCGAATCCTGAATCGAAAACCCTCAAAGGGATAGAAAGCAGCTACGAGACTATATTTCAATTTTCCGAGTGGAGTTAATGAATTCCCAAGGCGTTTCCTGAAATCGAATTCCTAGATTTTTCATTTGATTCATCGGCACCGAGAATTTATAAATATCCCAAGTATTTTTTTTTGTTTGGTCGTCCTTCCAACAAATATTTAATGTATCGCCAATAGCGATTCATAAAATAACGCGAAATGTGTTACATTTTGACAAATTTTGAGACCTCTGATCTCTAGTTTATTTTTGAATGGATTTGACTCCACCCATGGGGACAAAATTTCGAAAACTAAAGTTGCTGGGATACTAAAGTTTTCGGAGTCAAAAAGAAAAAAAAGAACGACAAATGCAATGTGAATACTTATGCTTCAATATTTCCAAAATTACTCGTACCGTTATACATTCTCGGGGATGTTGTAGGAGAGGCGGTTCTTATATCAGTGTAATTAGTTGGTAAGAAGACGGTAGTTGTTGTAAGAGATGGTTGGATAGTTGTTTTCTTCGATTCTTAAAGGAAATAAAGATATTGCTAAGACTTAAAAATGCAAGAAGAAGAACATAGGAATAATTAATATATTTCATTGGAAATTATACATAAAAATAATGTTCCTTAAGTTAAATCCTTAAACCTATCCTCCTGAAATTAATAAAATTTGATTTAATTAAAAATGAAATAATTTTTTAAGATTTTATGTTAATTGTAATAATTCAAAAGCTAAACTTAAGAACCCCCTTTATCACGGTTAAAATTGACCTATTGAACATTCGAAACTTATGTTTACAATTTTTCGTTGCACTCAGTTCATCATTAAGAATTTATGAGAGCATTAAATGGAACGCACTAACCGCATGAACAGAGAGCACGAATTGAGTAGTCTTCACACGTAGTTCCCCTCCTCTGGAGTTTGTTTTGACACGTGAGTCCCTCTTCAACTGAACACACCACTCCAATGTTCTTCGATTCAGTATAATCACTCACGATGCTCGTCAGGCGATTAGGTTTGGGCCGGCCTTTAGTAAACTTTCGACCCTTTCTTGATTTGGTCTGACTGTAGAGAGTGATGTTAAGAGGTTAGGCTCATGTCCTGTCATTTGGCACGTAATTAGAAACGTTCATCATTTCAGATATGAACAAGGGATTCATAAGGGTCATCCGCTCCCTATTTCACTGGGGACCTAATGGGGATCTGAAACATGATTGGCTGCAAAATATGACAAATGTTGCAAAATCAACCGGAATCAGGCTCCTATCTAACAATCAACCATTTAACAAACAAATGGGATAACTAGACGCAAAAGGGTACAGAACCAAAAGGCTAAGAGTGGTAAATGGACGAAATATCCTAAGAGCGTCGATATTATTTAGTATCCAATCAAGTGGAAACGCCGCTTCTCATCCTGAGTCAAGTTAAGCCACATTAGGAGTGACTAATCGCTGGATGGTGAACTAATTCGAGTTCATTTTTCTAGAGGGCTGCTTTTTAGGGTGTCGGATTCCACGCTAAGCTCTAGATCCCGACAGAGATAGGCATCGAACGGTGGTAATCGGTGCTAAAACAACCTCAAATAAAAAGTTGCTAAGCTTCATGATAAAAAATAATGAAGATGCATTACTCAAGGGTGGTAATGGGCGGGTGAGTCGCAGACTCAGTCTAATCATGCCGTTGATTCCCGCGAACTTTAAGTTGCGGGAAAGTAGATGATGGCTTATGATGATAATCTATTTTTTAACATTATTATCATTTGCTTAGTTACCCAATTTTTCCCTCTTATTTTTCTCTTTTTTTACAGGTAATTCATTGTTTATTCTCTTTATTCATCTCTGTTCTCTATTAATAATTTCTTTATTTCTTTTTTCCTACCAACAATTTCTTTTCTGGTTGGAGATGTCGGTTTTCGTTCAAAGGAAAATTTGACATTTGCCCATCATTTTTCGACCAAGGTAATTTTCAACTTGGGTGAATACTATGGTTTTCATTTTAGGAATTCGCCATAGATTCCCATATAGCTTAGTGCCATATTTCCTAGAGGTTCATGGCTGTAATTTCGAGTACATGTTTTCCTAGTGCCAATTATTTTTTAGAGGTTTATAGTACATATGTATTCTCGCCCGTTGATGTATTTTAGAATGGACGAGATTTGCGATAGGACTCTCTGCCATCCCCATTCGTCGTGCCACGCTCATAAACTCACATTTTTTTCTTCATCCGTCTGCTCACCTCCTCACGCTCCCTCCAATGAATTAAAATGCCTATGACCCCTAACCCATATCTCTTCCTTTCCTTAAATAATTAGACGGCGCAAGAAGCCAGATCAGCTTCTCAGATGATATTATTTTATTCATTGATTTGCAAAGGGAAAAAAACAGCAGGAGAATATAAAGCAAAATGTTTGAAAACAGATTTTGGAACAAAGTGGTGAAGATGGAGAGTGAAAATTATTTGAAGTTACATACCCTGAGTAACAATGAGGAAACAGCTGGTGGAACAAAGTGGTGAAGATGGAGAGTGAAAATTATTTGAAGTTACATACCCTGAGTAACAATGAGGAAACAGCTGGTGGTGGGGGCTAAGACTCATGAGTAGAGCGATTTTACGAAGAAATTTGAGAAGAGAAGTTCCACTTTACCGGGAATATTAAAAAGAGAAGTTGGCCCTTACGGGGAAAATTGAGAAGAGGGTCCCCCATTACGAGGAAGTTTGAGAAGAGAAGATCTTACGTAGGAAGTTTGTAGAACTGGCATTGGATATCTTTGATGTGCATCTGATCGCAAATCTCGAGACTGCTTTCTCGGATGTTCTTCCACGTTTCCCAATCGCCGTCGTCAACCTCAGGGTGCGAAACGTTAAACCACTCAGTCCAGTAGTCGTCAGTACATGGGGCCTCCGTTGTTGTGGTCGTTGTTTTATCCATTTCTGACAAAGAGAAGTTCTTTGTAGAACATACTGGAGCTCATTTACATTATTAGCGTTGTATTATTTAAAACTAAGAAATGAAAACCAGCCTGGTCATCCTCGGTAGAAATTTCTGCATGGATTACCGCAAAGAAATTACTGAAGTTAGACAGAGTAAAAATGTAAGGTACAAAGTCAAATTTAACAAGATATAATAATAGGAAGCTGGTACTCAACTCTCCAAATGACGCCTCCGTTGCACAATGAAGATAAGTCGTCTTGCAAGGATATAGTACAGGAAATACTCCCATAACACATAATTCAGTCTATTTTACCTTTGCATTCGGGCCTGATGGTCTCCACAACATAGGGCCAATCACAGACCAATGTTTTGGGGTTGTATAATGTTCCAGGGCCACATTCTTTTACGACGTGGGTCATGGTGCCTTCCCATGTTGGTGTGCACTAGAATAGAGACTATTAGTGAACACACGATTATGTGGATAACGTTTTCCAACCTCCCTAAAATAAGTCCTACCGGAAGTGAGTAAGCGAATGTGAAGAGATGAGAGAAATGGTAAATTGACCAAATTACCTTTTATTAAAACTTAAATATTCTGAAATCAATAAAGTTGAGGTGACAAGAGGCTTTTATATCATATGGAAAATATCATGGATTGTTTTTTTATTTAATTAAGAGAAAGCTTTTTCATTTACTAATAGCTTTTTATAAAAAAAGAGGGTTATCCATTGCTGTAAAATGGAAAGTAAATGCAAATAAGAAGGATACAAAGAAGTAGAGGGAAAAGATCCCTAATACATAATTTCTCAAAAGTCAAAGATTTGACTGATAAAAGAAAACAAATAATTTTTTTTAATATTATTTTTTCCCTATGCTTGAATTTTAATATTAAATTACAATGTCAAATATTTCATTAACTTATCCTAAAAAAATTAAATACTAAAAAGTGAACCATTGCCTTTCTCCAATTCAAACCTCGACGGAACCCTTAAAATTAATTTCCGAAGCTTTGCGTCCAAAAAGGTGGAAATATATTCGAACCGTTCATCTTAAGAGTACGGAGTCAGATTGTATTTCCAAGATTGTATTTCCACTATGACCAAAGTAAAAGAATTATGGTTGAATTTACCTCGTAAAACTTTTTACAACTTTTCTCGTGAGGTTTAGTCGGAATTGTAGGATCACAAGGTTTCTCTAATGGCGATATAGTGCTTGGCGTGGTTGATACAGTAGTTGTTTCATGAGTTGTAGTTAATGAACAGTCGCAGAAGAATCTGACTTCATAGTCATAACAATCTATAAAATAAAAGGAGGAATTCTTAAATAAATATCGATAACGTTTTGATATCGTGAAAATGTTTAGAATGAGCTTTCTTAGCTGGGAAATGAGCGCTTTTCTTCGATGAAAAACAGAATAAAGCATACGATTAAAAACACGAGCGATTCTCCTCACCTTCAGGGAAAAGCTTACGTATATGTAGAACGGTTAAATTTAGAATAACTATTTATGTCCTATTAATACTGCAATTTCAATTTACACGATGAGCGATGATTAATCCATTAATGCTGTCACCCAGCATACACCTAATCAATTACTTACGTTCTTTTTGTAGCTCATCGGCGCATTGCAGCCCGATATTCTTATTGCACACCACCTCGATCTGTCCTGAGTCTTTTACTGGCGTTTGAATAGTCGAAACTCGACATTCAATTTGCTTAATTGCCGCTTCTTCGCAGAAAGAGTGTTTTAGGCGTAAGCGTTTGTAATTTTCGATGTCATCCTAGCAAGAATGACGGAAATATACAATGAATCAGGTGTATTCTCAAAATGAAAAGACATTGTATGTACAGCAATCGAAATTAGGTGGGGAACATTTTTCCTTAAATTAATTAATGAAATACTACTGTATATATCTTATCAGTGTATAATGGCAAAATTAAGGATGGATGATCTTCTAAATAGCATTTGTCATAATAAAGTCAATAATTAACTATAAGTTTTCAAATGAATGGATTTCGTGATCAATATTGTGGCATTGCTGCAGATCTTCCTATCTGTCTTATATTCATGAACTAATTCTATTTGAATGAAACAATTGAGGTTTGCCTATCAGGAGTAACAATATCAAGACGTCTTTCCCTTGATGTTTAACACATCTACTTTTATTTTTTCTCCTTTGAGTTGTTTGGTTACTGCTTGAGTAAATATTTTGATTGAATTGACTATATTTTTAAATTCACCAAAACTTCTTACCCAGTCCTTTGGATTTGGCGTGTGGCTGTTCATCCAATCTGTCCAACCATCGTGACACTCTTGGGGATAGGGTGTTGTGATTTCTTTGTAAGACGCAGCAGAGGTAGCATTATCCGGCACAGTCTCCCATGGCAACGGCGGAGCAGGGGTTTCCGCCTCTGGATATGATAAAACAAAATGAGTTTATACAAGTTTTTATCTTCTAGTATGCGTGCAAGAAATAAGATAATAGGAAACTCGAATATTAAGAAAGATTTAAAAAATCGCCAAGAATGAAATATTAATAGAAATATATAATCTAGAATTTGTATATAAAATTACACTTTAGGGGAGAATATTTTAATCTTTTTGATCGTTCGCACCTCGAGGCGAGGACGGGAGAAGAGAACGATCAGCAGGACAATCCTTACCCGTCTTGTTGCATCCTTTCAGCTCCATTCTGAGGGCGGGAAGAAATTTGGCCTCCAAAGGAACAATTCGAACGTATCTCACAAATTCCGGTTTAGGGAAGAGGTTAACGACGCTTTCCTTGTGATCATAATTGCCTAGGAATCTCTGGAGAGAGAGAGAGTATTTGGGTTATCGTAATAATTTAACATTTAAACGGTGTTTAGTAAGATTATTTAAATATTATTAACAAACACAATAGTTTCTCACAGAGAAATATGGCAATCAGAATGCTGTAGGATATAGTTGTTTGAGGTTAGGTTAATTAACAGATGATATTACAATAAAGAGGACAAAATAACAAATAAATTTTAAGTAATTTTAGAGCCCGTTGGGGTTCTTATCTTTAATAGGGGAGTTAAGGTTAGATAAAGCAAAGTAAAAAACCTAAACAATCTGACGTACTTAGCAAAATAAACAAAAATAAACAGACAACGTCACGTCCACAAATAAACATTGAACGAGTGTTTATCACCTCGGTCAAATTTGGGAGCGGCCATCTTTACTAGACTGTTGTTGGTCGGTTGGTAATGGCTACCTTTGCATGATGTATTCGAGGCAAAGTTCTTATTAGTCCATTAATTATTTAGATCCCTCGTCCTTTTTCACTCTTCAATGATGCCCCGACCGAATATTGAAGGTCACATAAAGAGCAGAATAACAATCACTAGCAAGCCCGAGAGAGGGGGAGGGGGAGGTGAAAAGCGGTAATTCTTGGTTTTGTAAGTAAACGAATATCAGAAAACCCCTCTTGGCTCAAGGAAGGGGTCAACCCGTTCCACGCCAAGTGCATGGGGACAAGGAAACCCCTTTCGGGGGGGGGGGGCAAGAGGGAAGTGTAGCGTTTTGTGTGCGAAGAGAGATTGGTGTTGTGAATGACACTGTGTGTAGTGACGAGTGCGGATGTTGCTACTTTTCCCCTCACGCCCCACTGGGTGCGACTAGCTCCTTACGAAAGCCGGGATGTGTTGTGTTCGCTCTTGCTCGGGGCGAACCCGGTACCACGAGGGGGAACCCAACGTATTATTAACAAGACAAGCGAGGGGTCGACGGTAAATTTCGGTGAATCGATTCCAGAATTTTTTCCATTTTGGAGTACCGAGAAAGTTATGGGGGTGGGGGGGATTGCCAGATTTCTCCTATTTGGGGAATTCGGTCTTCTTGGATCAAGCCATTTTGGAATTCGGTTTTCTTTGGATCAGGACATTTTGGAATTCGGTCTTCTTTGGATCAGGACATTTTGGAATTTGGTCTTTTTGTGATCGGGACATCTTGGCATTCGGTCTTTATGCCATCCGGAATTTTGGAATTCAGTTTTCTTAGGACCCTAACATTTTGGAATTCAGTCTTCTTTTGCTCCGAACATTTGGGAATTTGGTCTTCTTGAGATCCAGACATTTGGGAATTCGGTCTTCTTATGATCCTGACACTTGGGAATTCGGTCTTCTTGGGATCCGGACATTTGGGAATTCGGTCTTCATGGGATCCAGACATTTGGGAATTCGGTCTTCTTATGATCCTGAAATTTGGGAATTTGGTCTTCTTGTGATCCGGAAATTTGTGAATTCGGTCTTCATGGGATCCGTTCATTTTGGAATTCGGTCTCATCTATCACCATCATTAACCCGGAGGCATTTGAGGCTGAGAAGTAACGACTCGTATTTTCGGGAGACTTGAATTGGGATTTTGAGTTCCTTGTAACCGGACCCGACGCTCGATTCAAGCAACCACTGGTCTTTAAAATTCCTATTTCTCGATTTATCGCTCGTTGCCATTTTAATTCATTTATCCTTCTTTCTTACGTTTGACCTTCTTCCTCTCCCCCCTTCAAGAGGGTCTCTGATACAGATTCACACTAGAGGATAACATACCTTCCCAGCCTCAATCCTAATTAGAGTATCGACCATACTTGTAAGGTTTGGTTCTGTTCTGGAGAATTGCGTGGCCTCTCTGTCCACATTGCCTCAAGTTTTCTCCTTTTTAGATTACTTTATCTTCCATATATTTTATCTGACCGATTTCTTTACGCCCTTTGTATCGCAATTTCCTGATCGAGATGCCGGGAGGGTTTTCACTGCTTGGTTTAAAAAAATTGAAAAACAATAACGTTATTTAATTGGTTGGAACAACGTTACCTCTTTTATTGTTTTTTTTTTAAATTATTTTCCCCTCCTTACTTTCGCGTAGTCAACGTCCGGGTCTCTGATCTCCTTCCATTCAGCCCCAGTTTCAGACACTTGAACTGCGAAGCTGGTAATCGAGGCTTCCAGCGAAGGGTGACCCTGAGTGACAACACCCGTTACCTCCTTTTGCTCTCCGAGATCGATCTGAAATGCAAAGGTTCACCTATACAGTTGCCCAAATTAGTAGAGTAACACTTTTCAAAATGTTTCAGACAAAAGCAAGTTAACTAAAATGTAATTATATATGTTTTAGACATCCTCGGATAGCTTTGCATGGTGGCGCTAGTCATTGCTGTGCAGTGTGTCAAGTAATATTATTTTTCCGACACGATTCAAAAATTAATTATAGCGATAAAAAAATAAGCAAATACTTGTGCGAATATTTTTTTGTGATAGTTATGAGTAAAAACTCAAAAATAATAAAGTTAAATATCGAGAATTATATATATTTGCAATAGCGCAATCATAATTATGTGGTTAAGAAGGCAATTTTATGACTAACTAGCTCTTCATCGAAGCCCTCGGGAGGAGCTCCTCTTACATATAAGAGAAGATAACGCATTATCCAGCTTTTCTAAGCTAAGAAAAGCTGGATTAGGCGTTATCTTCTCGTGTATACGAGAAGAGCTCCTTCCGACGGCTTCGATAAAGAGCCATAAAATTGCGTTCTTAACCGCAAAACTAAATATGCTAGTGAAATACCACATTGCGTAAATTTGGCTACACTGTTTTGAAACAAATCCATGTCAAAATGTTTCGTTAGAAATGCAATAACATAGGAAATTCCGCTAAATTTAATTTATTTTGATGGTATATTAAATTGGCACTCTCTGAACGAAATTCATCGTAAAGTGTAGTCTAATTGGGGCCACTGTAGCTAAGAACAGGCCTTCAGTCGCAGGGGCTAACCCTCATTACGTGTGAAGGAATCACCTAAACGCCATCTTCTCCATAATATGGCACTGCAGACAGCTGATTGGAGTGCTTGGCAGGTGAAACTAATTAGTTTTTATAATATGAAACTAATTCATTTTTATAGCAATTATATGCATTTTACTCGTGTTCGTTGTCTTTGAATAATTTTTGTCTATGACACTGCTAAGATGGTAATAGTTGTAAGGATTATTTTAAATCCTATTCCGAATGACTGAAAATAAATTTATTCATGGTTAAACTTTAGCTTTTGAGGCATTAGCTGGTTAAATCAAATTAGATTTATCGTCTAAGATCCTAAATGCTAGAACTCAATTATTGAGGCTATTTTAATTTATTTTATTTAAACGTCTGATCTTTGATGATAGATGCACGAAGTATCAAATCCCCAACAAAGAGAGACTGGCTAAAAAGTTTGCCTTAGAGACATTGGAAGGACCATCGCTTCAGTCACTTGTGATGGCCAATGCTTTTGAAAGGTATCATAGAGGGGCGGTGTCTTTGTTGCTTAAATGCCTAATCGAGCAAGCGATAAATGAGAGGATTTTCTATTCGCAACTTTCAACCGTTTATTTGAGAAACTTGCAATTATTTTATAGTTAGTTCGCATTCCAATCGAAGGAATGTTATCATTTATACCTGAAGCCACTCCTCTGACAAAGCCCTGTTCGGATTCCGAGCGGGAATCCATTCATTAAAGGAATTGAGACGTCCGAACACATCTGATGAAGACGAAGAAGCGGTGATGCTTTCATCTGGAATTCGTCCATCTTCCATTCCAAGGCCATCTTGACATTCACACTGACAGAAGACCCTAACTTTGTGGTCTCGGCAATATTCAATGCCACCTGTAAACAGTCCTACGTTAATATGGAAATGATAAAGACGGACCTCTCCCCCAAATATGTCGTAAGTCATATTACAATTTATAAATATAGGTACATTTCTTATAAATTACAGTAATGAGAGAAATGAAATAGAAACACCTTACATTATTAAAGGAAATAAAATAATCTTACTACCAAACAACTAATTTTCTCCTCTAAATAATTTAATAATTACAAATGCACTTTATTGCAAAGCTTATTGCTCTGTTGTGAGCACTGGATCCGGCTGTGTCCACGAATACCAAATTTATACCTTTTAGAAATACCTCCTGAAGGAGAAACAAAATGAGAAGGCTAAATCAAAATATTGCACGATTTTTTATATCCTTTAATTCATCCTAATAGGAATAAATCCCTTTACAAGACTTTCACTGTAAGAAAATCTGGTAAACATGTAGACGAGCGGCCCGGCCGGAAAAAATTATTTTGTGTAAATATTATCGTTCACCCGTGTCATTTCTGACGTCATACCCAACCCCCAACCCCTATTATAATTCGCAAAACAATTAAAGGCGCTGACACGATGTAGTTAAAGCATTCACCTCTGTAAACGTCAGAACATTATACAAATTAGGATTATATACTGGGGGGCTGTGCCCCCCGCCCCCCCTCAATTTAATGAAACCCAGGATCATCGTAGTGCGGTCCACGCATCGTGTTTAACCCCCCACGAGCCGTCCCCTATAAATGTACTCTAAAAACGTGAAACATTTTGGAACACGGACGAAATAGTACATATTATCGGCCGGGCCGCTCGTCTACATATTTACCGAAAATCTTAGCCCCTGGAAAATCTGAGCAATCTAACGAAAAATTAAACTCATTTATGTATTAATTTTCCTTTTACTATTCCCCATATTCAAGAATTAGAGAATAAAGTTGAACATTCCTAAACATGGCGTATAAGTGTTGACTGTCTCCCCGTATGTCTTCTACGACATGCAATTAACGGCACAGAAAGGATAGATTTTTTTTTTCTCCTATTTCCAAAGATATCTTAAGTGATACAAGGAATGTATGCACCTTATAAACCTTACTATCCTTAACAAGAAGATGTCTTTTGAAAGAAGGACCATAATCATCCTGATATATATTATATTCTTTTATATCAAGATTATGAGAAAAGTGGACAGAAAAATTGAAACTATAGATACCTAGTCAAGTTGAAATAAAAACATCTAAGAATTTTAATAGTAAACATATAATTTGGTACTGTCTTCCGAGTTCAAATTTCATTACTTTAGGTTTCTGATAACATTATCTAACCTTTTTTTAATATTTCTACACTATTACTAGAAGCAATTTCATCCGAAAATTTAGTGCAGGGATTGGCTATTTTGTTTGAGAAAAACACTTCCACATAAACTTGTTCTAAATGGCTTCGAAACAAGTTTCACACCATTAAGTGTATAATTTATATTACGAGTAACTTCAAAACATATTGATTTGTCTACATTATCTATTCCTCTCAAAATAAAAAAAATCATTTAATTGACCTCTCATACAACTATTTTCTAAGTTCAATAGGATTAATCTTTCTAGCCGCTTTTATAATTGGGATTTCTTAGGGAGGGAATTAGTTTTGTCACCTTTGCTTGCACTTTTTCGATTCTTTCCATATTTTTCTCAAAATGGGGACCAAACCTATGCACAGGACTCTGGTTGGGGTCTTATCAATGCGTTATGTGTTTAAAATTATTGCTTCGTTTTTTAAAATGAATTGCCTTTTAATGTGACCTAGTATTTTTAAATCCTTATTTTGCACCTTTCTGAATTCTTGCGAAGATTTAAGATCGCTTGACTCATAAATGCCGATGTCTTTTTTTTCTTTTCTGTGATTTCCTTGCCTTTTTGCTATCAAATATCTTGCATCGGCTGTGGTATTATTATTGCTAATGTGCATTATTTTGAATTTTTATAGATATAATGGCAAATCCTACCGCAAGGGCCAACTATCCGCCTGAACAATATCGTTTTGAAAATCTTTGATATCCTCTTCATTTCTTATATCCTCACCCAACTTACAATCATCAATAAATTTTGAAATCTCAATGTCTATATCATCGACGTAAATGATAAATAGCAATGGTCGACATGGCCGAAATTTGAGGAACTTTGCTAGTAAAAGATGTTTAGTCGGAGGGTTTGTCATTGCTGTTTGAGATCAATCATCCAGTTTTTCATCCACTTTGCTATTTCTTCCGACAATTCCTAATTATCTAATATTAGATATTAACTTCTTATGTGGAACCTTATCGAAAGCTCTTTAAAAGTTTGGATACAAAACATCAAATGGCCTTGCATTTTCGTAAATTGAATTTATACAATGAAAAATTCTAAGAGATTAGTTAGTAACAATATGTTTCCCGAAGCCATGTTGCGAGTCTCGAAATAATCCATTCAATTTTCTGCAATGAGTCTTTCGAGCATTTTTCTCTATAATAGATGGCGGAAATTGCTAGCCATAAGTACTGGCACACCGATTTTTTTGGAATAAAACACAAATTAATATATTAAGAAAGTAAATGAAACATTCAAAATATCAGCCTTTTGCTTTGATATCTGTAGAGCATATTCCTGGCATTCTATTCACCAAAGAAATCAAATATTCTTGTGTAATTTCATTCTACAATTTAAGCAAACAGTCCCATAGAATCTGTGCATTTTTGTCCGTCTTTCTCTCTCCAGTGTGTCAAGATAATCCCACAAGAATTTGATAGTATTGCAATCAAGAGACTGAGGGGCGATTCCATGATTTTAAGATATCCTTCCTGTTATTCCTTCTTCATAAACCTACGACACAGTCTTGACATGGGCTTGAGACCATTGTCCTCCCTAAAGACCAGTCTCTTTAAGCCTCCTCTGCACTGTTGTGGGTGAGACGTTTGCCCCATCAACGCTGTTTAAATGCCGAGTTATTTCTGGAGCAGTAAAGCGGCGATTCGGAGACATGACACTTTGATAAACTTATCCTGTGACATTGAGGTCTTTATGGACAGTTCTTCCTGTTGTTTTTCCTATACTATACCTGTCCCTTCAAACATCTTGATAGCATTTCTCATTGTGCTGACAAGTAAGCTTAAGTTTTTCGGATTTTTAAAAGATATGAAATGCCTTCCTTGCGAAAAGTTATATTCCTTTACCGTTCCAAAAATGGCTTTAGAACAGCCAAGAGTGATGTTGATCAAAATTAAGATTATTTTGAAGCTGGTTGAAGCATACAAGTTTAAAAAAAGTTATGACGAATAGTGAACATAAGGAAAGAAAATCGTCAAATAAATTTGATTAAAAAATTATAATACCCCCACTTGTTTAAGATATTAACGATAGAATTAAATAACAGATCATATTGTAAGAAAATTGATATTTTAAAAATGTAAAAATTAAAGATAAAACTCAAAACTTTCGCATTTTCTATCAAATTCTAACTTTATTCTTTACAAATCATTTATCTTTGTCACAATTTGGATAAAAAATTTTATGTGTTCAATTGTATTGAAAGAATTTTAAGGATGTGCCAGTATTTATGGCCGGTAGTGTATACATTTGGCAGAGGGGCTCCTGAAGAGAGGAGCCCCTCTGAACACAAGCGAGGGAGGACTAATTTGCCATAACGTTTCGCACAACAACAGATAAAATATATATAGAGAGAGACATGACTTTACTTTTACTTTCTTGGTGGTCTCTCTGACCCCCTCTCCTGTGAGGCGGGTGGCTATCAGAAATGCCACCACGTTCCCAAGGTAATTCCATAGGTTCATGAGCGAAGAAATAGTGTATTGTGCGGCTGTGTGAGGTTGGAGAATGTGGACTTCCATTTAGCGGCCCTTAGAATACCAACTCTTCTAAACAGATTTAATACGTTCTGAAGTTACAGCTTGTGGTATTTCCGACCATATTTGACGTATTCAACAATTATGATGATGTTTTTGTTTTGTCTTTTACTTTTTCAGTAAAATCTTGTCTATTATTCTAGACATTTTCTTTTGGGTCCATGTCATGGGAATAACCCAGACAAGGAAGCCGTTTGATGCCGGTTTCGCCTTCCAATTTCTTTCTGCTCGATTTGCAGTATGACAGGGACCCCTATCTTTCATGAATAAGCAAAATTTTCTTTCAACCTGACTATATGAAGATATTGGTGCAAGTTCCTCTTTAAGAATGAAAAATTATTGCCAACACACGCAACCAACTCTAACCTTCCAATATTCCAAATTGCTTCCCACACGATTACAGAAAAGCTACCAAGTTTCAACATTATTTGCTTCTTGTTATTTCAGCTGATAAAAAGATCCTACACAAAATAAATTCCGTTTTCCTTTGATTATAAAATTCCCTCATTTTTAATTTTTCCCACGCCTTTACCTTTCTTCCTCACCTCTAAAAATATTTAAACATTTCGCTTATTTTCCGTTATGATCCTATTCTATATAGATTGCTGGTTTGCAATAATACCAAAATGAAAGGTGGAGTCTATTCTGTAAAATGCATTATTTGCCCTCAGCGTCATTATAGATATACTGACGAGCTCTTATCTCTCCGCATAAACCAACATAGATACAATGCTAGAAGAGGAGATGAAAATAGTGCATTCTTTGAGCATTTGTCCCCAAATACTCATCTCATTAATTGAAATCCATCCAAATATATTTATTGCTCTAAAAACTTTACTAAACGAAATATTGTTGAATATTCATATATCACAACTCAGCTTAATTTTAACATCTTTATTTTCAAACTCGCCCCTGTCATTACACGGCATATTTTGAATGTAATAGTCCCCATTTTAACCGATAATTTTTGCTTATCCTTTTTTTATTCGTCCTATATTTATTTTGTCACCGTTTTGGATTTTTATTTTTATATGTATTTATTAATTTTTATATCGATTTTTTGCACTCTTTACTTTTAATTTGCTCTCTCCTTTCTTCGCACCTTTTAGCCTATGCACCATGAAATCCCTCCTTCGTTCCTCCGGTTTTGGCCCTTTTGTTTGTGTAAATGTGACTTACGTTTTGAACTCCTTATATATTTATATATATATATATATATATATATATATATATTGATTCCGGAAAAGTATTTCTTGTATTCCCTGATAATGAAATGAATAAAGTCCGAAAGAACTTGAAATTCGCGTTTCCTCTTTCCTGTAGGTGGGAAACCTTTGCATATATATATATGCAGTCCTTCAGAATAAACTGATCAAGTTCGAAAGTATTTGGAATCCGCCTTTCATTTTCCTGTGGGATTTTTGGCATTTATTGCTCTACTCACGCGCTACTTTGTGAGTTTCTCATATATATATATATATATATGCAAGTTTTGTTGAAAACCATTGTGTATTTTGCCTTAATTAATTTCCTTTAGCAACTTTCTCTTCTTCTAACTATCTTTTTTATTCCATCTTGTAGATCGTGGATTACATATCCAGTATTCATCTCTTTTTTAAATGAATGTGTTTGATAAAAACCAAACTAAATTGCTAAGCTTTCGATCTTATTCGATCATCTTCGGAACGTTTTGAAATGTTCTTGCCTCCTTTACCGATGTAATGAATGAAGTGAGGATCTGGCAGAAAGTGAAAGAAAGCGATTTTTAAGGGGTATTTATTCCGCCTTGGTTAAACGTAACGTTAGAGGAAATGAACTACCCCTGTAAGTGGAATTTTAAAAATAGTTTTAATGTGCGATTCCAGCTTGTCGCTTGACTGTTGATGGCCGGCTTATCTTCATTTATTAATATGGCTTCTAAGATGCTAATCCTCGCTTTATTAACCTCTTTTATTTTAATAATGGTGTTATTAATAAGCATATCTCTCTTTAGGTTAATATTATGGACACTGTCCATATGGTTCTTAGGTCCTCCGCTTTGTAGATGCATAGTTAACCGTCTCCAAAGTGTGGTAGTTGTCATGCCAATATATTTAGAGTTTTTATAAAGCTTACAGTCTTTATCAGTGCAGATGAACTCGTAAACTATGTTGGTTGACTTGAGATTCAAGGAGTTTAGGCAGATGTTATTTTTCATCAGAAGATTACTGGCTTTTGTTATTATATAATAGATGATGAGATGGATTTTATCCGTTTGATTTTTAACCTTGATGTTACGGTTAATAATCTCCTTGATGTTTTTTTCATTTATTTTATAGGTTGTGGACATCTGGTTTCTGTAATACACTTTGATGTTGTTGACTTCTCCATGATTACTTTCAGTTTTATCCGCATGTTTGTAATGGTTATTTAAAAATGATTGGAGTTGTTTGTCAATCATGCTGTTTGAGAAACCATTATTGACGAGTATTTGCTTTATTCGTGCAATCTCTTGGTGGAAAAGTTCCCACATAGAGCAGCATTTATAAGCTCGGCGGATGTATGAGCCGATTACGCTTATTTTGTACCTTTCAGGGCATTCACTTTCTGCATTGAGGCATCTTCCCATGTCCGTAATTTTCTTATGAACTTTAGGTATGTAGCTGACATTGATGTTATGAAACTCAACGTCCAAGAAAGGGCGTTTGTTTGTAAAATAAATATGCTGGGTTTTTTTTAAATAAAGTTGAATTTTAATTAGTTTTCCCTGGTCTTGTAGCAACCCCTTCCTTTCAGTTTTCCAGGTACTTTAGCAGTACTTCCACCACCTGAAGATAGGGACACCAGGGTCCACTACGAAGCGCTCGGCGGCGACGGAGATAGTGCGTGAAGTGCTAGGGATCTGGGAGAAGTCTCGGATACCATCTATGAAGGAGAGGAATATTGTTTGGAAGCTGGAAGGTATGGTTGAAGAGTGGGAACTCTCGAAGAAGCACGAAAAGAATCAGACAACTAACCAGAAAACCAAAGAAGCCGCTTTCCAGGGGAAGATTGATTTCCTCTTTAACAGCAAACACAAAGATTGGAAATCCATGATCAAGATTCCCAAAGAAAAAGCCTTTCTCTTGGACCAGGAAACCCAGCACAAGGGATGCATGGGTCTGGAGGACAAAGAACACACCAGAGCAGAGAGGAAGCGGCTAGAGAGAGCTGAACGCGATCAGGCGCATCGAAAAGCTGAAACACAGCGGCATGAGATCTTTAGCGAGGCCGCCGTGCTCCTGTCAAGCAGTTCGTCCTCCGACACATCCTGTCCTTCTACACCGAAGACACCTCGTCGTGGAGCAGACCCAGGCCCATTTTGCTCCGCTCCTGGTCCATCGACGGCACCTTCAGCGCGTCCCGAGTCCATAGTCACCCCTGAGGTCGCAGCTGCTCTTGCCAGAACGAAAACTAGCGATCGAAATGCTGTTTACGTTTTGGCAGCCGCAACAGAAACCCTGGGAGGAGCTGCGACTGCTGCGAGTGACCTTCCCATTAACCGATCCACCACTTAGCTTTCAAGGATGCGTCATCGGAGCACTCCAGCATCCTCCGTCAAGGATCGATTAGCGGCGTGCCAAGAGATGGCTCACGTCTTCCAATGGGACGGAAAGATCCTTCCTGATGACACCGCTGGAAGTGGAATGGTCAACCGACTGCCAATCTACGTGACTGGAACAGATATTCCTCGGAAGGGGGAATCTGCTTAACTTCTTGGTGTTCCTAGGCTCCATGGAGGAGGAACTGGTGAGGCACAAGCAGAGGCAGTGGTGTCAGCGCTGCGGGAGTGGAACTTGGAAGAGAACGTCGTGGCTTTGTGCTTTGCCATGACCTCATCAAACACAGAGTCCTCCGCGGGCTGTTGTGTACTTCGCATCTCGTTATCACGTCCTCAAAGTTATGGTTGGGCATGTCTTCATTGCCCTTCACGGGCCCTCCACTAGACCAGACGTTCTTCTTTTCAATAGATTTAAGCATCATTGGGCCTTCGTGGACCAGGGAGACTACGAGGATGGATGGAACATCCGGAAATACGAAAAGCGTTCGAAAGCAACAAGGAAACCGTGGAGAGTACAGAAGCGTTCATTGCTAATGAACTTCAGACAAGACATGACAGGGATGACTGCTGCGCCTTCCTTGAGCTATTGCTCGTCTTCCTTGGGGGAACTCCAGGTCGTGGGGTGAAGTTCCCTAAGCCTGGACCAATTCACCATGCTGGCTGGATGGCGAAGTGTCTGTACTCCCTCCATATATTCCTGTTCCGAAAACAATTCCAACTGACAGCCTGAGAAGCGACCACCATCCGCGATTTCTCATTATTATGCAGCCTGGTGTACTGCCAATCTTGGTTCCTGGCCCCGAGCCTGACAGACGCGCCGTCCAACGATCTCCGGTTGCTGAAGGAGCTGAAAATGTTGCGTACCACCAACGAGAGCGTGGCGAAGGCAGCGTTGACCGATTTGAAGCGCTACTTGTGGTACTTGACACCTCAAATGATCCTTCTGTCCCTCTTCAGCAACAACGTTGACCCCAGCAAAAAGTTAAACATCGTCCGTGCGATGGAAGCGGGCGGGGGTATCGTCAGAAACACAAATCGGCTTAACATCGAGGGAAAACGAATTTCCTAATCCCTCAGCGAGTTGGCTAACATGACCAGCGCCCGGTTCTTCGACATGGTCAGCCTAGATAATACTTTCCTTGAAAAGGTTTCCGTCTGCTTAAAAGAGGATAAATTCTTCCAGGCTGGTCTGCGTACTCTCCAGGGGATTAACCCCCTCAACGACGTGGCGGAGCGCGGCGTGGAGCTGATTGAGGACTATCGCCTCGATCACCAATAACGAAGGACAAAAGCAGTTCCTCCTTTAGAAGAGCTCCGAACACCGCCAAAACTTCCCCAATCCGAAAAAGGGTACTGTTGTAATGAAGAAGTGAAGGGTGATTTTCTTGTCTCACATGTGAGAATGCACTCCTGTTTCGATTGAATAAATGTAGAACGTTCATTTTTCTTTCATTTCCTATATTTCTAACAAGAAACAAGTGTCATAAGTGTACTTACAGTTCGTTTTTGGAACTTTAGTCATGTGTGGTTGGTATCATACAAAAGGCTGAATATTTCCTGTCCCATGGCATACCCTAAATAGTGTTCGATCGCGGAAAACTTTTTTTGCTGAAGGACTTTTATCATAAGTGGCATCTATAGAGCAATGAGCACCTATCTTTGAATTTCGGGACCACCCTAATTTATTTATATATATATATATATATATATATATATATATATATATATATATATATATATATATATATATATATATATTCATATTTTACCATATATTTGCTCTTTTTTAAGTTTATTATTTCTCAGCGGAGACCAACATTATAACGTGGAAAAACCTTACCATGGGTATTTACAAGGTATGGCAGCCATCGGCGTCCATTGGGTGACTAACCACAGCAAATGTTGCTTAAGAATCTGCTGCTGTTATAAAATGAGTTTTGGGTTATAATCCCTAATCCAATTTAGTCAGAAGTTCGGAATTTGGCCCAAATGCCGAGAAAAATGCAAAAGACAACCATTATCGCTTTCGCTCGCATGGAAATTCAAGTTTGTACTTTGGGTGACTGCGCTCTTTGTACAAGCTGTTCGTAGGGAGTTTAAATGCACCTTTCCACTTGAGGATATTGCATTAATGTTATCTAGGACATTTTTACTTACTTCATTCAGTGTATTCCATTTTATCTCTAATTGTATGTCCTTCATGACTAAAAATGTCTCGTTGGATTACACAACTTCCTTTCTAAATCTTTTTAAATTGCTTTCACCACAACAATTTACTACTGCTTACCATTGTTTCTGCAAACGGCGCCTTGTTTGTCGCACATCGTAGATGGGTCCAGAGGCCCCCCGTCGACTGGTTGACACTCAACCTCTGTCACGTAATGGTCCGGGCAGAGTTCTTCCGATTCTCGAATGGACGCGAGAGTCTCAAATTCACCGAACCTCGTTGGGAAGTGCTCGTTAAACCAAGGACTCCACCCCTCCGTTTCACAAGTTTCAGGGATGTCCGGAACCGGAGGAAGGCTGTAATAGGCGAATACAAATTATTTAAAGATTTCAATTGTCAAGCAAGAATGATTTACCACAAATAATGTTGATTACTTATTAATCGAAGTAGCCTAGTAGGAACATCGGTTCCTTACCATAAGCGTAATTATTACATTGGGTTTGGTTAGTCACCGGAGTCGCCGGGGCTAGTTAAGTCGATATGATATTGGGTTGGAGGGCAATCAACTGTTATAAAATAATCCTATGAATGTGTACTCACCTTTGCTCTTGGCGGAGAATTATTATTCCAAACCTGCTCTCTCACACCCTCAAGTTTTCTCTCTCACACTCACTAACACTCTTACTCACAAGGACCTTTCAATTTTCGGACAACTAAGACCCTTCCATTCTCAGACAAGGTCCCTTATATTCTCAGACAACAAGGAACCTTCAATTCTTGGAGAAGAACCATTTAATTTTCGAAAAACTAAGAACCTTCCATTCTCAAACAAGGACCCTTCAGTTCTCGGACAACAAGGACCCTTTAATTACCGGACATCAAGTACCATTTAATTCTCGGAGAAGGACCCTATAATATTTGGATAACAAAGACACTTCAATTCTCTGACAATAACGACTCTTCAATTCTTGGACAAGGACCCTTCAATTCTCGGACAACAAGGACCCTTCAATTCTTGGCCAACAAGGACCCGTCAATTCTCGGACAAGGACCTTTCAATTCTCGGACAACTAAGAGCTTTCCATTCTTAGACAAGGACCCTCCAATTCTCAGACAACAAGGACCATTCAATTCTATGGGAAGGACCCTTCAGTTCTCGGACAACAAGGACTCTTCAATTCTGGGACAACAAGAACCCTTCAATTTTCGGACAAGGACCTTTGAATTAGAGACAAGGTACCTCCAATTCTCGAACAAGAAGAGACCTTCAATTCTCGCACAAAGACCCATTAATCCTCAGACAAGGACCCTCCAATTCTCTGAAAATAAGGACCCTTCAATTCTGCGACAAGGACCCTTCAATTCTCTGAAAACAAGGCCCCTTCAACTCTAGGACTAGAACCTTTAATTCTCGGATAACAAGGACCATTCAATTCTCGTAAAACAAGAAGCATTTAACTCTCGGACTAGAACCTTTTAATTTTCAGACAAAAAGGACCATTCAATTCTCGAACAACAAGGACCATTCAATTTTAGGACAACAAGGACACTTCACTTCTCGGATAACAAGGACCCTTTAATTCTCTGACAGCAAGGACTCTTCAATTCTCGGATAACAAGGACCATTCAATTCTCGGAAAACAAGGACCATTAAATTTTCGAACAACAAGGACACTTCAATTCTCGGAAAACAACGACCCTTCAACTCTCGGACAACAAGGACCCTTCAATTATTGGACAACAAGGACCATTCGATTCTCCGATAACAAGGACCATTCCATTCTCGGACAACAAAGACCATTCAATTCTCGGACAACAAGGACCATTCAATTCTCAGACAACAAGGATCATTCAATTCTCGGACAACAAGGACCATTCAATTCTCGGACGACAAGGACACTTCAATTCTCAGACAACAAGGACCATTCAATTCTCGGACAACAAGGACTATTCAATTCTCGGACAACCCATACCCTCAGTGATGACAAGGATTATGGGAGTCTACGAATGGATGGAGGATAGTGCCGCCAATTCTTAATTCATTCGGAAATTCGGCCTCTTTGAAAAAATTACCCCCCAAAAGTAAATGTAATCATTTATATACCGGCTATTTGCAAAAGATCAATTACACTTATTTTTTTAATCTTTCTGGAAGTTTAAATGTGTGATAGAAAAAGTTCTGTTAAGCAAAGTTAAAGTTCTGCTTTTCCAGCACGTGTCATTAAAAGTTCTTTTCCAGTGTGTGCAGGTATGTCTAGATCAGGGGTACTTAACCTTGTGCTCTCAAGCACAATTATGCTCTTCCTAAAAAAATATTGTGCTCACCTATCCCCCTGGGATTTGTACTCACCGCCACAAGCCAGTTTTATTTATTTTTTTGAAAATTAACTCAAAAGTGTTAAAACAACATTTAGCATTATGGTGACGCGTCGTGCGCCTGGTAAGTATGATAAATTCATTCAAAGTGTAGGACTGCGTTGCTTTATGGTAACAATTTGAAGATTGTGTAGTAAGTGTGATTGATTATTAAGTGTTAAAAGTGACAGAAATTAGCCTCTATTGCTTGTATATGCAGTTATCAAAATATACAACTAATATAATTAACAAACCCATTTACAAAATAGAATTTTTTTAAAGAGGAAGCGAAATGACGATGAAACAAATAATTATAATGCCACACCAGTCCCTTCTGAGTCTTTTTATTCAAACACACACATTTTGAATGGAAAGAGACAAAAAAACTAGGGTTCTCTCGGACTAGAACCTTTTAATTTTCGGACAACAAGGACCATTTCACTCAGCTTGGAAAATTGACTATTTTGTAATAGATAATAGTGATGGTGTTATTTGATTGTTGTGCCATGCATGTTCGACAGGCCATGAGAAATTAAATTGCGAAAGACATTATCGTGTGTATCCCAAAGATTTTCATGAAGCTTTTTCAGAACGCAATGTTAGAATAGGTAAACTTCAGGAAGATAAAAGAAATTTCAAGAATAAAAGAACGTTATAAGCGGCTTTATGAAGATCACAAATAAATAACTGGCGACTGAACTATCACTCCGTTTATCAAATACCATAGCCAAAAATTGAATGCCTTTTACTAATGGTGAAATAATAAAAAAAAAAATGTAGAATCATTTGTAGAAATACTTGCTAGGGTTTTATTCAAAAAACTTAGAGGAACTTTAGTTAGCAACACAAAATATATTCCTATGAGTAATGATACAGTTGTCAAAAGAGTTCATAAAATAGCAGTTAAAATATTCAGTAAATTATTAGCTAAATTCGGAAGTTGTGAGTTTTTTTTCTCTAGCATTTGATGAGTCAACCGATTTTGCGAGTATATCACAACTAATGTGTTTTGTTTTTATGATTCAAGATAATTGCATTTGTGAAGAAAATGTTCTGACTATTTTGCCACTTCATGAACATACAACCGAGAAAGAAGTATATGAAGTAGTTTTGAAATATCTCACGGTGCACAAAATTAATCTGAATAGTCTTTCTTCTATCGTCAATGATAGTGCACCCTCTCTCGTAATTAAGAACAAGGGTCTTATTGCTTATCTTAACAGAGCTGAGAAAATATCTACTTCTGTGCACTATCATTGTTTGATTCATATCGAGGCTTTGTGTTAAATAATGAAAGAACAAAAATAAATTATTGGATTTCTTGAGGCCATTGTAAAAGTCATCAAATACTTAATTTCAAAATTTCTCAACAAGAGACTCCTATGAGTATTTTTGAAAATGTTCAGGCTTCTCAATCTGAGCTTATTTCTCATGTAGAATTTTAGTGTTTGCGCCGTGGAAAAATTCTTTCCAGAATTTTGAAAGTGTTTTAAGAAGTAAAAGCAGTTTTAGTAGAAAATAGAAAAGACAATCTTTTTTCAGAATTATTTGACTGAAGATTTTAAAATTAAACTTTCATTCATAGTTGACATCTTTGTCATTTAAATGACTTAAATTTGTAGCTCCAATGAAAAGATAAATTTATGTTTGCTCTATATGAGAATATCATTTTTTTTTTTTAAAAGCTTCAACTCTTTTAGGTCCAAATCGCAAAAGGAATTTTACTCCATTTTCATACAATCAAAGAATTTCTAGAGAAATTTTCTGAGGAATGTCCACCCTATGTAATGGACACTGTCAAGAATTTCAAAAAAGATTTGAATATATGAAAGACCATGTTCAAAAATTTGAATTAACCTTAAATTATAGGGCTCTTGAGATCAATAGAGTTGAATAAATTTTTAATAAAATGAATTAGCAGATGCTGAATTAGAGCTTCTAGATATGCAATTATCTTGAGTATTAAAATACCTCGTTCAAAACAAATCTCTTTACCTTTCAGAGGATTTTCTGATTGCAAAAGATTTTCTTTGCTTCAAAGAGAGGCATTCAAAGTTTAATCAATGTTTGGATCAACATACACATTCAAAAGAGCTTTATCATTAACTAATAACATAACATACAAATAGAGGGGAAGATCGCTGACAACATAGCTCTAAGAAAATTTGCTATTGACTGTCCAGAAATGAGAAATAAACTTCAAAAAGTTAGCTTCTTCTCTTCAAAATCAGGGATCCCTTTAAGGTAGGTTTATTTTGGTTTAATGTATTTTTTATACATAAAGCAATTAATAAAATATATTCGAATAAGCTTTTCTATCTTAAATATGTACATATGCGTGTGTTTTTGTTAAAATACATTTATTAATATTTTTTACTTATAGTTTGTACTCTCTAGGCTCTAAGAAGCAAACAGTTTGCTCGCTAGACTAAAAGGTTAAGAACCCCTTGTCTAGATGGAAGTGAAAAGAATCGAAATCTGTGTTCTCCTACACACGGGCCACAACAAGGCCCACATCGCCAAGCAGCTCAACGTCAGCCAGATGATCGTCCACAGAGTCGCGGAGAGGCTCAAGTACGGGGAAGACCTCAAGGATCTACCTACTTCAGACAGACCTTAAGTTGTCAACCGTTTGGCTTTGAGAAAGACCTTCGAATGTGCTCCGAACCTCAAAATGACTGCGCTCACGAAGAAGAAGAACATCTCGGTGGCCAGTGTCTAAAGCCGTTAAAGAGAAGGGCGGAAAGAGCTTGAATTGGGTAGAAAGGCCTCTGTTCACCAACCGTATGCGAGAACAACGTCGGGAGCGCTGTGGTCGCCTTCTCATCGAATTGAAGAATCATGGCAACCTAATTCTTATTTTTTTCTGACGAAAAAACCTTCGCGGTCAATCCGGCCATTAACAAGCAGAATGCGCGCGTAGTAAACTTCGGCCAGGACGTCTCCGAGGTCCTCTACGTGTCCACGACCAAGCACATGGCCTCCGTGATGATGATCGGCGTCGTGGCTTTGAATGACGAGAAGATGCCTCCGGTGTGGTTCTCGGCCGGTTATAAGCTTACCGCAGCCGATTACCGGGACATCTTGGCCACGAACCGGCCTTGGGTGAGAAAGATCACGGAGAAGGCGGACTACGTCTTTCAGCAGGAATGTGCGCCGGCCCACACGGGCAAGACCGTGAAAGAGTGGTTGGGGTCGAAGGACTTTTGGCCTCTAGAGTCACCCGACCTTAATCCACTTAACTACAACGTGTGGGCACATGTCGAGAAAAAGGCCTACAAGATTAGCCACAGCACCGTAGACGAAGTAAAGTCCTCCGTCAACCACGTGTAGGCCAGCATGAAGAAGGACTTCGTCCGCAACGTTAACGCGGCCTTCAGGTTTCCCCTAGAGCGCGTGCTCACTGCCGAGGGCGGCCACATTGAGTAATATTACAATATAAAGACTATTTCTAGGTTAAAACAATATAAACGTGTCTAACTGCATCAAAACTATAAGTCTGTCCTTTGTTGAGAGCGTCGTAACGAGTGTATCAAGACTTTTGCAATACCCGGTAGTTACTATATTTTTCTAAACCCTTTTCCCATTTGTTTGTTTTGATAAAACTGAAGAATTGCCTTGCAATATATTTAGAGCTAACAAGCTCACTCTCACTAATGAGCTTCAAGTGAGGATTAGTCTGGACTAGTTAGGCCATGGCTACTCTATTATCAAGCTCTGACTTGTTCGTTCCTGTCAAAATTCACTTATTTATTTCCATTTATTGGCTAGCAAGTTCTTAGTTAGTAGCCTAAATTGGAAAATGTTGTAGAACAAAATACTAATTATTTAATTGATTACAAATATGTTTTAGTAGCATAGCGAGTACGAAGTGAGCTGTTTATAAATTCGGTTTGCACTGAGTACTTTTAAGTTAATGGATTTTCGAGTGGGTTAAACCTCCGTCCACCAAATACAACAAAAACTTCAACAAACGCTCAAAAGTAACTTTAGCATTTGGTAGGGGTATTTTTCCAAGTAATATCTCAAGGTTGTACTTCAGAGTGCTCGTACTATGCGTACATGCGCGTCTCTAATGGTTTATAATACGTCTTTACGAAGCCAGTGGGTACATCACTTCTGATTAGACTGATGTTAAGTTACATCGGGTGTGGTTAGTGACCGGATGAAGTCTTGATTCACTTCGACTACATAGTGATAACCAAACGCGTTAGAGACCCTTGGTTTGAATTCCAAGACAAACTGGACAACCCCACTGAGAAAAAAATGGCGAAAAAATAAAATGTTAATAGGTGGTAAAACCACACATAATTCTTACGTTGATGGCTGCCCTACAGGTGGAGCTGGAGTTGGAGTTTCCGGAGTGGTTGAAGGAGTAGTTGAAGAGGTTTCTTTACCTAAAATAAAGAGTTTGCTTTAAAGTATTTTCGGAGGTTTAAACTCTCGTTTTATGAATCACTGAAGTTCTTCTCCACATAGGATTACCATGAGTTTCAGAACGGTCTCTGGCTTTAACATTTTGCTACTTAAACTTTTCTTAGTCGGTTATATGTTGTTATGTCTGTTATCTCCTTCATTTGATCCCGTTATAAAAATGCCTGATTGAAATTACACCTCACAATGAGGATACCTTTCCAGTAGGTAATGATGAATATCCTTCATTGCCCCAAGGAAGAAACCGACTCGAATGTATTGCCACCTCTCACCATAAGGATTTGATTTAAAAGTGCAGTAGACGCATATCTGCGTCTTTGATCGATAGTAATATATTGACAAATGGGCATGTGTCATCCAGGACTGAGCGTGTTAATGGCGTTATATTTTTGTTCGTGAAAGTTCAAGAAACAGAAATTGACCTTACTTATCAGAAACAATGAATTACCATAGAGGTTAAAGAGAACATGACATTAATGTCGAAAAAAACAGAATACTCGACCAAACAAGCTTAAGTTCCGAAAATCAAAATGGCATAAAATGTCATTTCTACCCCGCCTCAAAATTTGAAGACTTGTTGAGTCTAAATATATCTCCTTAAACCCCTTATACTCCAATCTTGGAATCAAAGTATTCGAAGTGTACAACTTTCAAAAATAACTTACTGCAATCACATAAGAACGACATTTCATAATCGTGACAGCTTCGACCTCCCTTTGCCCCTTTGCTGGACATCTCGCATCGAAGTCCCTCTTCAAGATTGCAGGACACTCCGCCTTGAGGCGGGGCATGGTCTCCAACTGACCTGCAGCGGATGTCATCGAACATTTCCTTTCCACAGAAGCCCCTTGATGGTATTGTCTGGAAGAAAAGACCATTAATAACACTATGTAACGCAATTTTTATTCCTGGCCAGTCAGCGTTATTTTACACCTCCTTTTATTGCAAATCAATAAAAAAAGGCCATTATTTGTTTTAGACTTTGCCTTTGTGGCTTGTATGATAAAATATTTACTAAAATAACCAAGGTTTTTTATCAATTCTAGGTCTAAAAACAATATCACAGAGTTAAATTTATACAATTTTATTTAAATTTTCACAAGAAATATATAAACACAAGTAAAAAGAGTTAGAAGTAAACAGTTTTTCTCAATTTAAGTTTGTAATGTAAATCTCTTTCGGGTACAAGCCCCCAAGTGTATTCTCCTATCATGTTTTTATTTTATACTCCTTGGTATCAATTTTTCAAAGTTCTGAGTATTCTCCCATATTCTCGTTGAACTTGTCAAGATAGGGCTGTTTTCTGGCAAGTTCTGGAACATTCTTGAAACTTCATAAAATTCTAGTAAATTCTAGAAATTTCTCGTTTAATCTTGAATGTTTTTGAAGGTTTCCTTAAAACAAATATTAGTATACAACATCTCAATGCTTTATTTAAAATAAGATTTACACTTTTCTATGATCCTTTGAAAAAAAATAAAGCCTAGTCTTTTATATATTCTCAATTTTTTCAGTAAGTAGGCAAATTTAGAAATTCAGTGCCCTACCTACAAAATCAGTTTTGAAATCAAAGTAGACTTTTTTCATTTACTTTAATTACGACGAACAACTAGGAAATACCACTTTTAATCGAGCAATAAGCAAAAAGTGGAGTTTTGTCACATACTGTAATAATAAGGATTTTTATATGGAACTCTTCAATGCCATGTGCTTTTACCCATGCAACACAAACGATGACGAGTAACAATCATTAGGGGAGTAGAAAAAGAGCGTTGGGTTCTCACTTGCTGGAATAGGGCGAGTGAAGAAGAGGGGTACGATGGAACTGCGGCATTCAATGTCTTATATGTAAGAATAAAGATTTAGAATGGGGTGCCATTGTAGATCGTGTAGCAGGGGCGTTGCACTAGAGAAACATTCCCGTCGGATAAGAACACTGGCTGTAAAGTTTAGAACTAGATTGAGAGGATGAAAAGTATAAGCCTGTGATCCAACGAGAAGGGAGTTGCAGTAGTCAAGGCGAGATGTGACTAAGGCGTGAATGCCAATCTCGATGCTGTCGTGGTCAAATTAGAAACGGATACTGCTTAGATTGCGGAGTGAGCAAGGAGAGGATTTGCATATGTCATAAATATGAGTTTTGAGAGAGAAATGACAGCTATTAAAGTTGACACATAAAATTTTAAAGTATTAGAAAAAGGGCCAAGGGAAGCACTAGGGTTAAAATAGGGATCACTAGTTTTCTGGGCAGCGACATGTGCAGGAGTGTCCACCATTTTTATCTTTGTTTTGTCATGGTTGGATTTCAGAAAGTTGGCAAAAAGACATTCATTGCTGATGTTATATGTGGATAATAAATTCCTAAGAGCCTCAAAAAAGGAGGCTGTGGCGAAGGAGAGAAACGTATGCGTGTCATCAGCAGAAAACTGAAATGATAGACAGGGGAAGATACCTAAGAATACCAAAGAAAAGAATATAGATGCCAAACAAAAGTGGATTAAGAACAAACCTTTGCGGAGCACCAAAATTACCATCCCCCGAGCGATATATATAATTTCCGATATGAATAAATTACGTACGTGATTAAAAATACGAGCGAAATTAGTTAAAAGCAGTTCCAAGCACCCAGTAATTCACAGAGGTGATGGAGTACAACACTGTGGTTACAACGCAACTGCTGCAGAGAGGACCAGAAATACAAGAATAAAAGGCTGACCAGGGTCGGTCCCACTGCGAAGACGATCCATCATATGTATGAGAGGTGATATAGTGTTGTGGCCTGATTTAAAACCTAACTGAAAGATCTTATCAGTGTTGGAGCATGACAAGTGAACTAGAATCCAAGATATTTGAGAGGTATTTTGCGAGGTCAGTTTGATTCACGTTTGGCTTATTTAGGATAAAGCGAACAGCAGTGTTTGAAGCCAGATAATACCTTTCCAGACGATAGGACAGTATTAAAAAAAATCGGTGACGTAAGGGGGAAGAACAGGGAAGAACTAGTGGTAAAAACGGAGGGAATGAGTCTAGGAAACTAGTCTTTTTCAAGGAAAAAAGGAGGGAGGGTTAATTCCTTAGGGCATGATCTATGCCATAACAGATACAAACTATCTTTTCAAAGAAGTCAGACATTCAGTAGAGGAGATAGAGGGTGGATACGCGTTTCAAACGGTCAGACAGTTTAACAAGAAGCTTGAACAAAATGTGTGGCTTTTTCTTCTGCAATGATACAACAGGTGTGAGCTTCACAGACGGACTTTGCTAGGGCAATGTAAGAGAGTATCAAGTGAGTAGGAGGTTAAAGAGGCTCTTCCTCTCTCTTTACCACGAGCTCGGGCCTCCTGAATTCATCTCTAGCATGTTTGACTCTCTTCCTTGGCTGAGATCCACGTGGCAATGTGTCGTCGAGTGGTAGGGGTATAAAGGGGCATAGACGTTGAGACAAGAGGACAGGATGCGGGAGAAGGAGCGGATGGCCACATTGATGTCAGTAAAGGTAATGTCAGAGTATAATGAGGAAAGGGGTGAGGCAAAGTCCCTTGCCATTCGTTCTTGGTTTATAGAAGAGATCCGGCTACGGCAAGTCTTGGTGGCAGGTTGTGGGCGAGGGTTAGGTTAAAGAGGAAAACTGGATGAAGAAGTCATCCGAAATTGCTGCGGAGGGATGATTTATGGCTAGGCTATGAATTCAGAAAGAGATGATGACTAGGTCAAGTCTATTACCATGTGTGTGAGTAGAAGATGAGGCAGATTGAGAGAGAAAGAAAGAGATTGAAGTTTAAAAAACCTTCTTTGCCTGAGTCTCTGGTGCGCCACAACCTCTTCCTATCAGCAGAACCAAAATTTGAAAGGATAATAGGCTTCTTCGCGTATTACTTACCCCTTCCTTTATGATTTTTAGAGGTACTTAATTTTATTAGATCATATTTTTTATTTAAAGCGAAAAATACCGAGAGTATCTCAGAAAGAGTTCTGTAAAAAATCTAGTGAAAATAGAAGAAGTATAAATATGTAGAAGATATATAGAAACATCTTCCTGAAGGCTGTTTGGCCAGGAAACATAACCTTCGCCATATCAGGGGCATCATGCTGCACTTTAGACCCCTTTTGCGGGGTAAACACTGGGGTCTTGAGGGTTTGTGAGATCATAAGACATCAAGACCATCAATGACATGAACAAAGGTCGTTCAAAAGCTTCGTGGAGTTATTTATGAAGAAAACTACTAAGGAGGCCCTCCCTTCTGATTAACACGCCAAGCGTCTACGCCGCCCTGAATTTTCACTTCTTACTGTTTGATGGGGGGTAGGTTACGGAGAGGCGAAGCAAGATTGCAGGAGTAGGGTTGTCTGGGCACCCGAAAGATGAGGGAAAATCTTTCAGTAGACATAAGTTCAAGATGTCTCAATACTCGAGTTAACAATGTTTTTTTTTCCGCGAATCCCTCGATGTTGTAGAAGATAATAATATAAATATAATGATAACTTTGCGAATAAAATCTTACCTTATCGATTTTGTTTGGAATCGGTTCAATATCTGAGTTCTTTTTGTAAACAATTGGGTGATCCTGGTTGATCCAGGAGGACCATCCTGGTCTGCATCTTTCCTTTTCGTAAGGGGTCGTGAAAAGTGTCGAGGACGTGACTTTTGTTGAGTAGGATATAGTACTGGTAATAAATGGAGTTGTTGGTTCGCAGGTGGTGCCTTTGCAAAGTTTTTTCCCTTTGGTACAGAAGCTGTTGGGACAAAAGGTGCGTTTATGAAGATATAGTTATAATTTTCTTTTTGAATTTCATCTTTTACTTAACGGTCCCATCTGGTAGCGATCTACGAGTCACAGCCGCAAATTTCAATTAAATTGATAGATTTTCAAAAATTAACAAAATAAAACCAAACTAAAATGTAGAGAACTATTTAATTAGACATAAAGGAGTTAATATGGTTCCTCATAGAGCCATGCAGGCATTACACAATTTAATATTTTCTACGATAGAGGCCTGGCCATTAAAATCTTTTAAAAATAACCCATTCTGTCCCCAGGTACCGGTAAAGGAGCTCCCTCAAACTAGCATACTTAACCAAAAAGCGCTCTATGTCTGGTACACTAGGCCATTTTCCCAGTAAAGTTCAAGTGAGCGCACCATGCAATGGCGCTGCAACCTGACAGCGATGCAATTGACTTGGTACTTCCGAAGCCTCAGTGGGTAGGTCTATGGGGGGAGCCATATTTATAACTTTTCTTATTTTCAACTTAGCATTTTTCATCTTGACTGAAGTTGCCCCTTCAAACATTGTCTTCCATTAATCTAACTCTTGGTATTCTTATTGGCTGAGATTCCTTCTTCTTTAAGTTGGCTGGGTTAGTTCTTGATCTTCGATTTTCTTTTTCTATCTTCATATTAACTTGCATTTATCTTGATGTGATGATTCCTTCTTAATTCTTGATGACGTGATGATTTATCCTGATTCTTGATGAGTTAGCCCTTGAAGTCGTTTTCCTTGAGTTCCGTTTTCTTCTGGAGGCGATATATTTATCTTGAGTTGTCCTTAAAGCGTTTTCCTTGATATCCGTTTTCTTCGTAAAAATTGTGGACTTTGGGAGTTTCGATCGCGGGTCTTTGAATCCAAATGCCAGCATTCTAGCCATCACGCTACAGCGAGTCCGTTCTGAGTTGGTAATTTAATGGGCTATTTATATTCTCGCGTTGGAAGAAATTTTCTCTCTGATACATCTTCGCACCCCTACGCAGGTCCATTTCTAGAACACGGAGCGAATTTGAGGATTGGGGAGAGACTAGTTTTGGATTTCTTAATCGAGGAGAGTAGTAGCTATCCCTCCCCGGCCTCTGAGTCTGCGGGATGAGGAGTGGAGTTAATTGAGTGGGATTGAGGAGAGCGAACGAACGAAGTCTTGTCTCTTAATCAAAGAATAATAGCATCTCCTTCCTGGATCTCCTGAAGTTTCCCAGCAGCACCTTTTCTTAATCTCTAGTAGGAGAGCAGGTGCAGTTGTAACGAAGATCAGAAGATTGTTCGGCCTTTTGAGGGTCACCAGTTATGGGGGGGGGGCATTCCTTATTATAATCTTCATTTATTTATCTAGAATTCTATCTTTATCGAATCTATTTACTTCTTCTTGTGGTGGTTGCCCCTTGAAAGATTTGTCTGCCATTTATCTGACTCTTTGTATTCTTGTTGGCTGGGTTAGTTCTTAATCTTCGATTTTCTTTTCTTGACGTATCTTCATATTAACTTGCATTTATCTTGATGTGATGATTTCCTTCTTAGTTCTTGATCACGTGATGATTTCTTATTAATTCTTGATGACGTGATGATTTCTTCTTATTTCTTGATGACGTGATGATTTCTTCTTAATTCTTGATGACGTGATGATTTCTTCTTGATGATTGATAAGTTCTTCTTGCTTCTTGATGAGTTAGCCCTTGAAGTCGTTTTCTTCCATTTTTCTTTCTTGAGTCTTCTTGCGGGGTCCTTAAAGCGTTTTCCTTGATTTCCGTTTTCTTCGTGAAAATTGTGAACTTTGGGAGTTTCGATCGCGGGTCTTTGAATCCAAATGCCAGCACTCTAGCTATCACGCTACGGCGAGTCCGTTCTGAGTTGGTAATTTAATGGACTATTTATATTCTCGCGTTGGAAGGAATTTTCTCTCTGATACATCTTCGCACCCCTACAGGTCCACGAAAATAGCCGTGGTGCAATTCAGCACAGATTCCTATTGCCCAGGGTAATCTTTCATTTTCATTGTTATGCAGCTCGGATAAAGGGCTGCATTGATTCATGCGATGTAGTCAGGGTGGGAAAGCGAAACGCCGGTCCGGTTGCTAGTAATGGGCGAAGAGTTTGGCCTTCTTATCAGTGCGCTTGTTCCCAGCAATTCCTACATGCCAAAAAGAATTACAAGAGCCGTAGCATAAAGCCATGGCAACCGCGAAATGACACAGTAAAAAACTGCCACGTCAAAGCCGAATGGCAGTGGTAGGTATAGGGACATTAGAGAATACACCCTCTCCGAGTTGAGCTGGACTCTTACCGTCTAAAGGGAAGTGTAGAGCCAATAAAGAACGGAGACATAACATCGACCTCTACCCCATAGTGATGGAATCGCTCAAGCCTTTTATTAAGGGAGGGTGAGCAGGGTGGACGCACATCAACATACTTTCCCAACGACAAACGGGTGCAAATAAGCCAGTTCAACTCTCCAGCATTATCCCGGATTCTAGGCTAATTTCATTGTAAGATAATTTCGTCTACGGTCTACTTAGAAGGAGCTATAGATGCCTTCTTCAAGGAGAAAATCCCCACTGAAATGGCTGTTGACCGCTCAGAGACAAGATTGAAACCTTTTAGGCGAAAAATGCGCTGTCGCCTTCAAGATCTTAGCGGAAATGGTACGCTTTGGCACGCGAGCCTGATCTTTCTACTGCCTCGGATCCTTCAGTTTGAGGAAAGCGACCATCTGTTCCGTCCCCTGTCTAGCTTCGGGTAGGGGAGAGAGAAGCGTGGCTCCATTGGTGCTCTCCTTCCTTCAGGGAACAGGCTTCAAGGCACCGAGGGGTAGGATAATGTCACCTTCTTGGGCGTTTCCTTCTTCAAGTTTAACATTTGAGGGGAGGAGCGTGGCCTTTTATTTTTGTGTGAAACTGTCAGCTTGAGGTAAGAGGGCCTTGTTATTGGCCGAAGAAAGGCTTGCACCCTTGAAGCCCTCTGCTTCACCGATATAGAGTCAAAGGGTGGTTAAATTCTTAGACGGATTCCTAATAGGTGCGTGAATTACACATACGTAGGCCTGGATGGGAAAGAAGCGGAAGTTTCTTTCCAAATTTGAGAGGCGTAGGATGTGACTGGCCACGCAGATTGCAACCAGACTATCTTCTTAGCTTCTCTAAACGAGTCCGCGACAATTTAACTAACCTGGGTTACTTCAGGCCTCTCATTCAATGTATTGTGTATCTCTACTTCAGTTCGTTATCCATGCTTTAACGATTCTACTTTCATACGTTCGGTCGCTCGGTTTATTTTTTTAAAAATTTTATATATTCTGTTTGGTGGCTTTACTTAACTCACCTTTCCCAATGTAAACGCTTTTGCGTTCGGAATTGGTTCCATGTTGTAAATACTTAGTGGCTTGGGTAAATGTAAATTAGGTGTTATGTGTAAATATAAGGTGTACGCAAAGAGGGTCGAAGTTTGTTAATATAAGATGTACACAAAGTTGATCGAGGTTCGTAAATATATTAATGATTTTAGGGATCTATTGAACTCTCTTTGCACATTTTTTCATAACTGAGTTTGTGCCTGAGAGGTATTACTCTAATTTCCCCACACTGCAGACTGGACAGTCAGGACCTCATTTTTAAACAAATTAAATTGCAATGCTTAAAGGAAGCAGTTTTAGAGCCGCCAAAATTCACAGACCTGGCCTTTACGAAATATCTTTATCGTGCATGGGCTTACAGCGGTTTGCACAGATTTGGAAATGAGCTAACTTGTCACTTCACCAAGATTTATTTGTGTTCCCAGAGCGATGGCAGTGGTAACTCTTCCGTGGTAACGACGCATGACTTCACACGGTAGGAATACAGGCCATCATGCCCCGACTCATGTATCCCATCTAGGTCAAAAGAGACAAAGTGTGTTGGATGCGTCTAGAGTCCCCTCCCTACTTCTTCCCCACTCATTTAATTCTGACCGCCCACTAGTCAGTCAGCTCTTACGTGATAACTTCGAGGGAGTAGTTTACTATTTCGCTGGCATACACTTCTATTTAAAAAAGTTCATGGTACAGTGTGGGGTTACCTGAGTAGGTATGCATTAAAAGTCGAGAGACTGTTCAATTTGGCACTCTGGGTTTGGTTGGCCATATTCGGTTACCTCTACTAAGGAACGTACCTAGGCGCTGGCACTGACAAAACATGTGTCATTTGGAAAATTGTCTCCAATCTGTAGCACTGATAATGGGAAAGGCTTGAAGCTGACTGTCTCGAAAACGTCTGCAGCCTCTCGATGTGCGTCCTCGTAGTCTTCGAGGCTCCGCTCTTGTTTTCTTTTGGGGTATTCTTTGGAGCAAGTGACAGTGGAGTTATCTCCATTGTCAGTTCCAGGCGGGGGCTCAGAGGCTAGACGGACCCGCCCGAATCTGATAAGTCCTCGTCCTTTTTCTTAACTTTTCTTCGTCTGGAGTGAGGCAAACCACTGACGTAGGATTAGCGCTGTTCATGGGGGAAATCGAGCTTGAGGATTGCTCACACAAAACCTTAATGCGCTCTCGGTATGGCTCTATTTTCTAGAGAGTGGCCACTTTAGACCTGTTTTGGGGGCCTCCGCTCACGCAAGGGCCCCTCAATGGAGATATCCACACTAGAGACATCGGACGGACTGTAACAGCCAAATCTCTCCTTGACGTTAACGAGCTTCGATCTATTAATTGTGTCCTATTCCTAAAAGGTCTGCCAATGGGTATCACTGTGAAAGAATCAGTTTGTTCTTCCATCTCTCTACGGGAGCTTGCGGGCTTTCGAATAGATATCCTGGTCCCATTGAGGGGATTCGGCAAATGCAAAGGATAAGGTATCTCAAAACAAGGAACCGTTTGGCTCGGTTCAAAAGAGAAGGAGGTAATGTGTAAGTCTCTTTACCCAGAAAACTAGGAGAGGAGGAAAAACTCTCAACTAAGAGAGAATTTTGGCGAGCCCCTATGAAAGGAAACGAGAACTGCCGCCACAGTAGAGTGAGAGCCGCTTGAGGGCTGCACCCGAAGAAGAGCGGAAGGTGGGGAAAAGAAGGGCTAGGGCTTTGTTAGTTAGAGGTCCGTCGCATATCTTCTAGCCCTCCCTCCGCTGGCACCAAGGTGGGACGAAGCTACGCTAGTCCGCAACTCCTCTATTTTTAAAACTTCTAAGTAAGTTGAAAAAAAAGCAAAGTGCGAACTTCATAGCCTTGATTAGCTTGTGAGTTGTAAGAAAAGAAAAGAGTAGTGAGATATTTCTTTGGTCTAGCCGTTCCCAATTGAACCATCTAATATTTTCCTACCGGATGTTATCCAGCGGAGGGGCGTTTTCACAGACGGTCTCTGAAGGTTCCCTAAAGGCGGCAGCTCACAAATGAGCAACCAGAGGCAGGATAGATCAACGATATTTCCATTACTTAGTCTTAGTAGTCGTTGACAAGAGGGTCATAATCTAAAGATCTATCGTTAGCCCACCTCAGACAGGGGATTAAAGACATTCTATTGGGTTGCCAGCCAAAAAGGTGAAAACTGCTAATCTTATTAATCGCACCGCAACGCCCAGGGCAGCATCAAGCCTGGTTTATTGCAACCTACGGGGGTTAAAGGGGCTTGTTTAAAGATTTTACCAAGCCTCTCTTCTTATCTGAGATGAAGTACTGGTCAGGTCTTTAAAACTAGATACAAGAATAAATCAGGGATAAAGAAAGGATACTCAGAAATTTTAGAGAGGCGAAACTGAGCGCCCGAAAGAGGGCACCAGTTTCTCTTGGAAGCAGCTTCCGGTGATGGGGTAGGAAAGGCATTGAAGCTTCCGAATAACAGCTACAGCACAGGCACCCATGCGTCACCTGGCACCCTAGTGTAAATAAGTGACAAAGTGTTGGGATCGAGAAATGAAAAGAGGGTAAAATTGAAATGTCTTAGAGGAGTATAGCCCAGTTTCTCCAAAATTAGTTTGAGAGTACCACGTGTACTAGCGGTGGAGAGAGCGTGCCTCTCGTCCAGGTGTCAGGTGTCACAGTCTACAAGGGCAAGCCCTGGCGTGAAAAATTAATATCGAAAAATATTAATTCAACTCTCTACTTCTTCATTGTAGCAATTCTTCCTAAATAGAAGCAGAAAATATGATTCGAAGGCCATACGCTGTGGTAAAAATGTCATTGAACTAACCAAGTGTGACAATCATCTTCAGATATAATATCTCCCTCCATGTAAACTTCACCCTCAATTTCCAGACACTTTTTGTCGCAGTCTATTTTGGGTATACATTCTTTGTCCGTGAGGCTTTTGTGCACCTGTCCTGGTGGGCAAAGATCTTTGGCGCAACCTGAATAGCAAAAGAAATATTTTCTGAATAAACGAATTGTGCAGTAAAGTATTGACTAATTAAATCACTGTAAATATAGGAATGTGAAGATGAACCCTGGGGAACTCTACTATTTCACCCAAAATGAACTAATATTTCATTTTGGAACTGTAAGATAGCATTTATTACTACTATACATATGAGCTTAATATTTGAATGAGTGCTTGAGCTCAGATATAAAAACATGATTTTTTCTGACTTTGTCAAGAATGAAAAAGATGAACTTCACGTCACAACAAAGACACTTATAGAAACAGGCATAGAAGAGTGAAATTCCACATAAAATTCAGCTAGATTCACTAGTTAGACGCCATTTCAAATAAGCTCTCATGTGAATATGCACCTTCATACAAACATATTTATCCAATATAAAGAGAAAAAGCAATATTTATTCATTTTAGAATAGTATAAATGTCAAAATAAAAATTCAAAGCACGACCATTTATTTACCTTCGACACAAGCGTCTTTTCTGCATAAAGTTGATTGTGGTTCTTTATAGGAATCACAAGTCTCTAGTGGACAAGTGGGGATGCACGGTTCATAATGTTCGCAAGACTCATCGCACTGCATAGCTACAAACAAATGAACTGGTTAATTGGCTCTTGATTGGATAGTTAAAGTGCCTGCACCACTGGGTTGATTTGAAGTGGTAGTTTCGGCGACCTAACTCTCGCTAAAATATTGTTATTTTTTTTCAAGTCTAATGCATTGACTGAATGATATCGCTCCTTGCACATAGACGAGAATTCTTATGCAGTTGCCTATGGAGGTCTTTTTCTATCTTTATTCCTCATTGAATTATACAATTGTTTTCTTTCTTAAAATTAATCAATTGCGAGTCGTCACTTGATTTGTACCATTGTCATTGAATCGCGAGTTTAGTGGATGAGGCGTTGGATTTCCACACCCATTTGCTGGGCTTGAGTCCGGGCCAGAGTGGGCAGAAAACAAGCGATAGCAGGTAATGATTCGGTGCGTCGAATCTACACACGTCTCTCGTTAACGAGTAACTTTTCAGTTACTGAGTGGGAATTTAAACTTAGACAAAGTTAAGCCACATTTCGTGTGGTTAGTCTTCGGATGGCAGTACTATTTTGGATCGAATTTCAGGCGGTTACTATAATTTTGTAGCGCCCCGTGGTTCGGTTCCCACGTATAACTGTAGATCATTACTGAGATATGCATCAGAAGGTGCAAAATGGTGGTAAACCTCGTACGAAATTACCAGAATCGAGATTAGTCCAATATGAAATTACCAAATCGGGGGACCGCCCATTAAAAACCAACCCATTGGTGGTAACCCGTGTACTAAGCTACCAGATCGGTGGTAAAGACCGTATGAAACTACCAACATATGCAATGAGGCGCCTCCTCAATTGAAATTGATGGCACATTATTGGGAATTAACAAAAAAATAAAAGAAAATACAGAAATATAAATGAAAATGTAATAAAATAAAATAAAATGAAAAAAATGAAAATGTAAGAAAATAAATTTAAAAAAATGAAAATGTAAGAAATTAAATGAAAATAAAATAAATGAAAATAGAAGAAAATAAATGAAAATAAAATAAAATAAATGAAAATTTAAGAAAATTAATGAAAATAAAGGAAAATAAATGAATAATGCGAACAAAAGTAACCGAACCTCTTCTAGCTCAGAAAACCTACAAAACTGAAATTACATACCCTCTCTCCACTAACAAGGACTCTCTAATTCTTTACAAAATAAAGGTCAGACGAAGGAGAGTTGCGCTCGCGGTCTTTAGAACCGAAGAACCTGAGATTACATAGATTCCATATTTTATTCACCTCCTCTCAATTCACAACCTCTGCGAGCCTGGATGCGTTATTGGTATGCTCTCTATATTTTTTAATAATTCCTAAAATAAATAATACTTTGCTCCCTTTCTTTTAATTTTATTTCTCCCTCCCTCTTGTTTAATAAAAGCAGAAGCGCGCAGAAACATTTTTTTTTCTTGCGGGTAATTCACATTTCCTGGAAGGTCCATCAATTTTCCCTCCCGAGACGAGCTGAAGGACAAATGTGGCTTGTAGTGAACACTTACGGCAGAACCGGGGCGTCCTCCATTTGATGTAAACGCCATGGATGTTACATTCCTGGGCGTAAGCTGCAATGGCCGTGCACAAGCAATGACAATCTCCGCCCGTGTCACAACCACACGCATCGAACAAACATCTGAAGATGGTGTCAAGATATGAGCGAGTTTTATTAGTTACTCGGAAAGATACATCGGGGGTAAATAAATTACAAACAATTTAAGAAACAGGCATAGTAGTGTAAAAAAAAAGTAGATAACGCGCAGAGCTGGTGTATACAAGCTACAAGGCTCAGTAAAGGGGTGCATATAAGCTATAAGACGTGGTAAAGTGGTGTAAACAAGCTGCGAAACACGGGAAAGTGGTTTAAGCCAGCTGCGATGTACGGGAAAGTGGCAAAAACGAAATATGAAACACGCAAAAATGGTGTAAACAACCTATAAGACTCGTACATGTGGCGAAAACAGCATAGAGCAAACGCGATTGGGGTTTAAACGAGGAGGTCGTGTGAGGAACCAAAGGTGTACACAGTAAATCGTTTATTCGTTTGAAATCTAACGGAAGTTGACTTCAAAGCGTTAACCTTAATTATTATTTCCATTACATTATATTTTAACTCTAGAAATTTTTCTGGATTTTGCCCCCTGACGCATATATTTTAGGAAGGCAATTTTTTTTAACAGTTTGAATTTAAAAATAAAATTCTGCAGGTTCAAGTGTGACTTTGTATGCTAGTGTAATTTTATTAAAAATATTAACATAATGAAATTAAAGGCCTAGCAAAAAAACGCCCGTAGTGCGGATTTTTCCCTAGTTTGAACACTAATGGTAGGGTATTGTTAGTTTAGGAAAAAAAATGGGTGCGTCTAGAGTCCCCTCCCTACTTCTTCCCCACTCATTTAATTCTGACCGCCCACTAGTCGGTCAGCTCTTACGTGATAACTTCGAGGGAGTAGTTTACTATTTCGCTGGCATACACTTCTATTAAAAAAAGTTCATGGTATAGTGTGGGGTTACCTGAGCAGGTATGAAATATTTTGGAAAATTATTTCAAAATATTTAGACAAGGATTAACAGATCTGCTATTATTACAAGTCGATGCTACCATAAGCAACACACCAGAAGAGAAATGGTATCAAGAGGCTGCAATCATTGTCCAGAGGCACTCAGTTATATCTGCCGACAGTTTATCAAAACGAGAGCAAAAACGTTCGGTGTGACACTATGTATGGGAATGTATGGAGCTTACAAAACATACTTTGGCTTGTCAGTTGGGGATCAAGACAAACCCTGGGCACCTCATTTTGTTTGTGAACACTGTAAAAATACTTTCGAATGTAAGAAAATTGTTAGTTGTAAAGAGTAATATATTAAGTGTCACAAGTGTTTAAGATATTATGGTTGTTTTCAAGCCAAACGAGTAATAAAATATACATTTCTACTGTTACAGGATGGTATAGAGGGAAGAGAAGAGACATGAAGTTTGCCATTCTCAAGATTTGGCGTGAACCCACTGACCACTCAAGCAACTTCTACTTCTGCATGGTGGAACCTTCCAAACGTCGAAGTGGCAAAAATCCACCTGCTATTTCCTATCCCGATCTCCCATATTCTATTGCGCAAGTACCTAACAGTGCTGATCTTCCTGTACCTACTCTTCCAGAAAATAATAAGCCCCCCTCAGAAGAAAGCAAGATTCAAGCGTTGAAAGGATTAGGGAAGATGTAGCCTACCTTTAAAGAGATATTGCTGTTTAGAGGAATCCATACTATCCAAATTATAAAGGCCTCAATGACCTTTTCAGAGATCTTGGCTTGTCAAAGTCAAAAGCTGAGCTTTTGATTTGCAGCCTTAAATACTGGGATTTGCTTGATGAAACTGTGCAAGTGACAAGCCAAAAGAAACGTCATAAACATTTCTCAAGATTCGTTACTTATCATGCTGGGCTATGTTGCTGCGATGATGTATCTGATCTTTTTGATGAAATTGGAATTACATGTAATCCAGATGAGTGCTGGTTCTTCATTGACAGTTCCTCGAGAAGCATAAAAGCTGTACTTTTCCATAATTGGAATAATAATCCATGTTTTCCTTTGGCTCATTCAATATCTTAAGGAGGACATCAACAGTGTCAAGCTCCTACTACAACCTTTAAATTATAAGGAATATGGCTGGAAAGTGATTGAAGAATTAAAAATAGCAGCATTTTTGATGGGTCTTAGGGAGGTTTTACCAAGCTTTCAAGTTCTCTCTCTCTTTGATAGATTCAAAATTTATTGTTCTCTCCATTGCATTTAAAACTAGGTGTCATGAAGCAGTTTGTTAGAGAACTTAACAAAGTGTCAGCGGCCTTCAAGTAGCTTCAAAGTTTCTTTCCCGAACTTTCTGAGTCAAACGTGAAAGCTGATGTCTCTGCTGGACAACAAGTCATAGTGTTCAGAGGTCCCTGAAAAGCTTACTAAAAGGAAAAAGAAGCCTGAAAGAGTTTTGTTTCGGTGTCTCAGCGTCTTTTGGGCAACCACCAGGCTGGCAATTATGTGAAACTGGTTGAGAACCTAGGGAAAGGTATGGCCAAATTGTCTGCAAGATGTCCCGGAAGGTGCACACCCTTCATGCCCATCTTGACAAGTTCAACGAGAATTTGGGACCATACTCAGAAGATCACGGAGGAGCGCTTCCATCAAGATATACTTAACTTTAATCATAGATACCAAGGAGTATACAATGAAAACATGATGGGAGACTACATTTGGGGGCTTGTATCCGAAAGTGATTTACATTACAAACAGAAATCTAGATTTTATTTGTTTTTATATATTTTTTGTGGAAGTTTAAATAAAATCGTATAAATTTAACTCTTCTTCTTTTGTTTATCCACAAATTCGCCTATTTCTAGTGAATATTTCATCATACAAGCCACAAAAGCAGTGTAAAACAAATGGCTATTTTTCATTATTTTGCAATAAAATGAGTTAAAAAAACCCTTTATCGAGGTGCTTGTTTATCTTTAAGGGGATTGCTTTTCAACACTCAGGTAGTTCTTTAGTCGTGTAGTTAAGCTGTGCAAAGGAAATGGCAGCATATAAAAGATTTAGCCAGGAGAGAGACTTTAACATTTCTATGCAAACTTACGTGGACAGGGCCAGGCCTTGTATACTAATGTTTAAACTAAAGTACAAATCAACAGCTATTTAGCCCTCCTGATCTTGCCAATATTATTGTCTACTTACAAATATCAATTAAATTCGGTATTCGGCTTTGTAGCTTTAGCTACGAGTATCATCAGACTTTTCTTCTTAGAATATACCAATATCGAAAATGATGCGTGATGCAGAAAACTTCTAGATTCTAGAGGTTTTCTACTTCACGCATCCTTTTAGAGAACCCACTTTGTAACGCTGTTCATCACAGAAATGTATGTTTTAGAGTAGAACATACATTTCTTTGATGAACAGCGTTCCGAAGTGGGTTGTCTAAAAGTCTAATACTCCCAAAACTCACTTTAAACCTATCGGACACTGTTCATTGTTCTAATAAATAACCTGTTCTTTTATCCTTTGTCCTAATTTGTTCTTTCATCCATGCATCTAAATGATAATAATAAAGTTGCATGGTCGAAATTTGCTTATATATATCAGCGTTTAGAGCTGTAAACGCGTAAGCATCCAAAGAATATTTGTGATAAGGAAGGACGAGAATGAAATTACGACTTGCCTTTCCACATATGGATCTACGGGGACCTCGGAATGGCACGGAGCGAACAACGGAGATTTCAAAGTAGCGCATTTCTCGGAAGCCCAGACTTTTCTGTGCGGGTGCAATGCACAGGTGTCCTGAAACGAGAGGAAAAAATGGTAAAGTGATCTCACGAATTAGGATACGGATGTGTAGAAAGGGAAAGAATATGGAGGAAGGAGAGTCAACAAACAGGTGAGAGTTTATAAAAGTCCCAATGTACTTGAATAAGTGAAAAAAGTCGAAAGTGGCTGTTCTGATAGGAAGGTGATCAGTAAAAGAGGGCAAATAGGAGAAGGCAAAAAGGGTAAGAATATTTAAGGAAAAAGGTTTACGGAGAAAAAGAAGTCTACGCACCGCAGCCCGGGATGATGATATTTTAAATACTGTGAATCTAAAACCAATTCATTCATCCTCTAAATATCATGAAAAGATTGGTAGAAAAAGTAGTGATACATACTCAGATAAGTGAAAATGTGTGGCAGGTGCGCAGTGAATGGATATTACTTGGTCTAAGAGCTTGAAAAACTGAAGAAGGAGAAATTAGTTTAAAGCAATATCAAGAGAAAAGTGAAGGAAACGAAGCAATATAGACAGAATATAAATACTCTTTATACTAGAACCAAGAGGAAACATTTAGTGAAACAATAACAAAATAAAGCATATAAAAAATAAATAGATTTCAGTAAAAGTTAAAACAATATAACTAGAGATATTTAGCAAAATAAACATAGTTCAAGAAACTTAAGCTTGTAAGATGCATGTAATCCATGTAGGATACTAATTCAGAGAACACACAAGCCGTTCTTATGATGAGGATGGGAAGAAATTATGTTTTCCAAACTCGTATTATTGTAATGACTTTCTTCAAGTACGTCCGTTTTTTTATAATTGCTCTATAAAAGTTGACATCGTTCTATTCTTCTTCTATAACTCTATATTTTAGCAACGTGATATTTTGAAAGGGGGGAAATTTAGTTTAGAGTTCCTTTTTAAAATTATTATAATTGGCGAAGTTCAGAGAATTAAGAAAAATTTAACCATGGTCGCTTTTTTTTTAGATTTTAAATTTTAGTCTTAGTAGCGAAGCCATTGCCTGGTTCTGTGTATTATTTTAGAACGTTTAGCGCCCTATTTCACCCTTTGCTGAGTCTAAACAGGCGTGAAAAAGATTGTGGGAGATTTAAAAGGGGTACTAAAGGCAATTTTATAATTTATTTTGGGTACTTCTCAAAGAATCTGAATAGTGATCTCGAAAGTAACTTCACTAACCTCCTCAATTGTAAAAAGACCATCAGCTTAATGGAAAGGGTAAAATTTGTCATAATGACAAATTTGGTGAAGTATCGAATTTATTACTTGAGAAAATTAGTAAGGTCACTTTCGTGGTTACTTAAGATTCTTTGAGAAGTAGCCAAATATACTTCTAACAAATGAAGTAGTGCGACGTCAGACAGAGGAACACGAACTTAATACGGCCTTTTATTAACAATTTATCAGTGGAGATCAGAAGCTAACCTTGATTTTCTTCTGAATTGAAAGAAGACTTAGAAATTCAAGGAGTTTTGCAAAGGAAAGATGTGTTACAAAAAACAAATTTGGTGAAGTACTGAATTTTGTTACTTTATGATCACCTGTATGGGATTATATTTTAGGTACTTCTCAAATAAACTTAAATTACCACTCACACCAACATTTGTTGTCAGTAACAAGCTTCACTCCTCAACCACTTCCTTCAATTAGCTATATACGAGTATATATTTACACAACAGATTTAGAAAATTTAAACGCTCTGAAGATGTCCAAGTTCATGATGAAAGTTAAAGTTTAGTAATAGTATAAAATTAAAGATAATATAAAAAAACATGTTTTCTTAAAGACAAGCTTTTTCGAATTTAAACTTAGAGCAATAATAATAGTGTTATGGTTTTGTAAGCCGGTCTGCAAGGCATGAGCATTCATTTACACAACTCTATTAAAAAAATAAGGAAAGGATTGAGAGAAGAAAAACGTATTCAAGGCACACTTAAAACCATAAATGGGAGGGAAGGTGAAGAAGGAATACCATTAAGCTTATCGTGAAAACTGCTACACCGAGAACGCACGAGCAACCCTCCACTACAGACGATACGAGCAATAATAGGTTAAAAGGCAGAACCGGGACGAAGGGTTCTCATAAGGTGGGATAGATTCAATGTGCAAGACGTGTAAGAGGCTACCTCGGTGTTTAAGATCTTATATGGAAGGAAGAAGAAATTTAAAGCGATTCTGGGTGGATTGGGCATCCAGTAGAATTCAGGGAGCAGGAGAATTGTATGAGAGAAGCGTCCATGGCTGTGAAACACCCCCCTCCCCCGCAAAGTTTTGAACAATCTAAAGGGGAGAAATAATGGTAGAGTGTGATCAAGCGAAAAGTGAGTTTTATCAATCGAGGTAAGAGGTAACGAAAGTATGAATGACTCGAAACTATTGTGATCGAATTCGGAACGGGTGTCACCAAGATCACGGAAAAGAAGAGACAGGATTTGGACACATTGTTTTACAGTAAGCCACGTCCTATGCGATAACAACCAGTAAGACCTCAGTTTTGCCATTATTGATTTTCAGAAGCACTGAGCTTTTCGAGCACACGGTCAGTTCCCACCTACTCTTTTTTTATTATTACGGCATCAATCACCTATATTATTACCATTATCATAACTCTTCTATAAAATAAGGATTAGCACACGTCAACGCCAAAAAAGTCCTTCCCGTATTACCCATCACCCTATTTATGCCTGATTGAGTACAAAGTTAAGTGCTGTACTATCTGATCGGGACAGGCGTCATTTCCGAAGAAGGTTTGAACCACTTAAATATCCTGCTGATATTAGAAAGGAAATTCGAGACACGACCGGACCACAGTTTCGACGGTTCATTCCACTTACCTTGATAACGACGCTTTCGGGACAGTAATTTTGTAGCCTCCATGAATCTCCGAATATTTTAGCAGACGCTTCTCCAGTTCCTCCTGAAGGAGTTCTAAAGTCATCCTTCTCATCGCCGTTATAGTTTCCACAGAGACCTTGAACATTCTACCAAGAAAATGTCGATACCGATTACAATTCCACTGAACTTATTCTTTCTTATTCTTAAAAAACGTCTGTTACATATCCATAATTCATGGTTATTACTTTTATTACAATATTACTGTCACCTTTTCCTGAATAGTTAATTACTATACTTTAAGGCAGTAAAATGAGGATTGGTAATCTTTATTACATGTTTTACAGCGATCTCTAAATACCATGGTTCAGGATTTTGTAATCGTTTCCAGGCATTAATTTAAATATTACTAATCTCATAAGTGCCGAATTTTCCTATTTTCCATTTCACACAAATATCCTGATTTCCCCTCGTAAGAACTGATTTGGAAATTATCTTCCGCCTGAATTAATTATTTCAAATGAAAATATAAATTTATTCCCAATAATAATATAGATTAGGAAACGTTATCCTAATGAATACATTTCTCCAGTTACAATTTCCTCCCAATGGGATTATTCAATGCTATTTGTAATAGAAAGAATTAGAGAGCGTTCTTACATAAATTAACAAAGCAATCTGAAAAATTATTCAGAAACATATCGAGAGTTAAGGGAATAAATGTAGAAAGGAATTGTCCATGCTGATATTATCGAGACTTAATTAGAATTTCAACAATGTGTGATTAAATTAACATTGTAATATTACTAGAATTCAGCTAAATAATAGATTTGTCCATAGTATTAAGGTAGAGTCTGTCATTATTGTACAAACTTTAACTGCCTGGAAATACAGTACATTTTTCTTATACCAACATCATTTTAAGTTCTTGCAGATCAGCCACTTTGCAGAACGTTGGATAATATGTATAATGGACATAATAAATTAGAAAAATAACCTAAATTGTAACCATGGTCTTCGTAGGAGTCCTTTACCTTGTCTTTCCATGCCGGATCAAGGATGACGTAGGCTCTGGTCCCTCTATCCCACTGCAACTCCAATCCCATATCAGCCACCTCGGCAAAAATGAAAACACCCGCCTCTCTTATGATTGTCCTTGTCATATTCCTGCTCGCGAATAGATGGGAAAGAGGGTTGATCAGGAAGATGAGATAGAAGTTATTCATAAATTAATATGTAAAAGTAGAGATTGTGCATGTTGATATCTTGCATGGATGATCGCACAAGTTATTATATAAGTTTCTGTGATAAATTCAGAACTTAATTTTCCTATCTAAAAGACAAAGGATTTCTTACTTCATTGGTGCTGGTTTGAACCTCGAGAATTGGACAACTTCTTGATTATCTCCTGAACCTACTCTCATGGTTAGAGATTTGGCGCAAGTTACTCCATTTGTACCACACGGTACGTTCTAGCATCGGAAAGAAAGCGATAAATATGATTTCAACTTGGCAGGAAAATTCTAGACCCTATTATAAAGACCATCACAGAGAAAAAGCAATATAAAAAAAAAAAATCAAATTTACAAACGTAAACATTTCTTGCATCTATCACTAAATTTCCTTTGTTGGATAATGTTGATTTTATTTTAACAGCATGATCCTCTGTAGTCACAATAGACCAATTTTATATGAAAGGATTATTGCATCAGACCTGAACAAAAAAGGCCAAATATATGTATTCCATTTCTCACCTGAATGGAGACTTCAAACATATCATTTCTCGATCGTCCTTTGCCCTTAGCCAACATATAGTCACAAGTACCGTGGAAGTCAAACATTCGGCCGTCAAATGTTTTGTAATGAGAGTCACCCCAGCCCGTACATGTAGCTGGGCATGGGTCATCTGAACAGCTCCAGAGACCCACTTCGCAAATGCTGCAGGAGAGCGAATTACTAATGATTAAATTACACTGGGTTACAAAAAAAATAATCTTTGATTAAGGGCAACTTTGCACCGCTGAATCTGATAATGACATCCATTTTCTCCGATTAGGTCAGGTTTTTGTGCTAGCTCGATTTTTTAAAATCCGAACTAAAATTAAATCGATTACATTTTTGGGACATTTTCGGTCAATTTTTGTTAATATATTTCTCAGCTGAAATATGTTTTTAAGATAAAAAAACTTCGCTTCCTAACACAAGTTATTAATTAAATGTTAAAAGAAATTGATTAGTATATATTGAATAGTAGACATGAATAAAGGTAAGTACATGTAAACTAGATATTAGGTGATCATTGTTCAGAATTCAGTGCATGAACTTCCGTTTCTTCGAACTCCTAGAATGCTCAGCGGTAGGAATGTCTCTCTTCAGAGTACAAAAGTAATCAGCTATCATGACTGCATCCCAGGGTCCCTGATCCCTGGTTTCCATCTTTTTCATCTCCTGATGGAATCTCTCCCCCTGCTCGCTTCTTATTAATCCCAGATTCTCAGGAAACCGATCTATATGTGAGATTAAGTAATGCGTTTTAATGCTAATGTTGCATCCGTGGTTTCTGAAAGCAGTCAGCATATTGGTGGCAAGCTCTGTGTAGTCACTGGCCTTCTTGTTGCCAAGAAAGTTCCTCACCATCAGAACAAAAGCCTCTAACGCTCCCAGTTCTACTCCTAAACTGGAAGCATTCCTTTCACACTAGTTCAATAAACTTAAAAGTCAGGAAGAGAAGAGAGAAAGCAATTGGAAGAGAAGTCCTACGAAAAATATATATCTTCAGATCCCGCTTAAGAGCAAACGAGAAGGAGATGATAGAAAATTAGTTGGTAATGTATTTCAATACTTTAGGTAATAAACGGAAAGTCAGCAGACATGATCATGCGAAAATGGGATAATGGGACTTGGAGTAAAGTAGCAGAAGAACGGAAAGTACGAGAACAAGGTTTGCTGACCAAAAAGTCGCGTGCTCTCTCTTATTCTGATTTATGACCTTACTACTTTCAAAACTTTCAAGTCGCGGAGTAACCTTGGGAGGACCTTGGTAATTATATTATTGAAAAGAGAATGTAGAACAGCATAATAGTTTCAAATTTCGTTAGAATTGGCCGAATAGTTATGATGTTATTGCCAAAATAAAATCATTCCCGAGCTAAACTTGGGAGGACTTTGGCAATTATATTATTCAAAATAGAATGTAAAACAATATAAGGGTTTTAAATTTCGTTAGAATCTGCGAAAGAGTTTGGTTGTTATTACAGAAAAAAAGGAAGAAAAACGGGCACCGACCGACCGACATAGTGAGATGTAGAGTCGCCCGTGACTAGACTCGCACGCGACTTAAAATGTAATAGAGAAGGGCAGAAGAGAGGAATTGGTGAGATCAATTAAAGGTTTCGAACAAAATCATGAAATGCATGTGAAACTTTCAGTCAAACAGTGTAACTCACAAAAAGAGCCCGAAGGTGGAAAACGAGGACGGAGGAAAAACAACTGGATATATAGTTTTTATCGATCTGAAAAGTCGAAAGGTAGAGGCAGGCAGTCCAAAAATAAAAGATTTTCAGTATTCAATGCGTCGAAATGCAAAGGAATTCCACCTAGATTGGAGACATTGTTGATATGTTGTGGAAACAAATATATCCATCAATATGCACAGCTATACAGCAGTGACAATTCGGCTTTTAGTTTAGAATGAAGATCAGACATGCGACCTAATCACAGATTTTATGCTCCGTGATCTGAAAACTCTCTGCGTTCTCATCATGGACTCAAGACGGAGAAATAATACGTAATTTAAAAAAGATCTCGCCATTGCTGTTTAAACTGAGGGTGACAATGGTTCAGTGGCTTTCTTCGTGGATCTTTCCTGATAATTTCGTAGGTAACAACATTCTCACATCTCCGCTTGTTGTACATGTATAGCCATAGGCTCGTGGGATATAGTACCGTTAAATCCCACACAGCCAAATAAATTCTACCCTCTTAGCAACTTGTTCTCATTAAAATATCGGTTGGTATGCGTTCTCCATTCCTTTTCTTTGACCTCCCAACTACACTACTCTCTCTTACAAAACTCATTTCCTCTCCTAGCCTTCTTCCTTTATCACTCATAAGGCCAAGAAATCTCAACTTTCATACATTCAGTTAACAAAGAATTTTTATTCATAACTACTCTACCTATCATCCCAACATAATATCACAAAGAAGAGAATGCTCTGATAAAAGTTAAATTTTACATACATTACAAGTTTACCATACAAATTCACACCCACAATTATTTTAAAGAGAAATTTGAAAAATATATATAATTAAATAAATTTTTATCTGAAAGGAAAAACAAACGGGTAATCCAGTGAGTATAGTATTAGTCGTTGAAAAGGAGAAGGAATACGACAGACAAAAATGCTAGACTGAATAAGATGGACAGAAGTAGAGAAAAATGATGAAATATAAATAGTGATATTTCATCATCCTTCGGCTCAACCTTGTTTCTCCAACGTTGCTCTTCCCCTTACTTTCTGATTTGGGAGTCAAGTAAAAAGTCAGGTTTTGAAAAATACGTCCCCCTCAGCTTTGATGCTCCCCTCTCCCTCAATCAGATAAAATAAAACTTTTTAGCATGATTTCGACGTGATTTCGCCTCGTGAACGAAGACTTCACACATAACTCTCGTTGAAATGATACCTTTCTTTTGAGAGGATATAATTGCAGGCTTCGTTGAAAGGAGATGTGCGGTCTAGCCCACTGCGGAACCCGAAGCCAGGAGGCACCCTGGATTGGGACGGAATTACAAGCTCTGGGGAGGGTATTTTACTCCACCCTATGTTTCCGGCCAGGACCACAGAGGGACTTACATCCGTCTTTGTGCATGCTCGGCATAACTCTGAATAGGCAAAACTTTTTAAGGAGTGGCACCCTTGGATATGGTTAGTTGATTCGACCCTCATTGATCATTAAATCCGCTATGTTTTTACACTCCCTTGAAGAGCCCAGTCAGCGCTATACTCATTCATATACTTTAATTCGAGCCTTAGTTCATAGGGGTGGTCAGAAGCAGAAGGGGTTCTCACTCACTTTCAAAGTTTTAACTCTTCATACACACACACGCACACGACTATCCCCACGTTATGGGTGGCTAAACCACCCCTACGTCTACAACACAAAATGAAAAACTGTACACTAACACGCGCAGAAAAACTGAAACTCCCAAACGCAATAGACACCCCAATCACTAACGTAATAAACACACATACTGGACTGAGACTTATTTTCAGGTTGTCTATTGAGGCTCAAACATTTAATATACGTGCCAAAGATGCTCTGGCAGAGAAATACCATCACTACACTGCCAGATACCATCATCAAGACTCACCTGTACGCATAAGACGTACCAGCCTTCTCTGGCTGGAATTCGCGACTCATGGAAACCTCACCGAACTCAAATATGTATACAGCGAGGAAGCCAATCAACACCTCTACTACAACCTCACTCAAAACTAGGCTACAATAATATTTCCTGATGAGAAGCACTCCAACATGCTGCTGGATCAAAGCATTGAGGTTCTCAACACTCTCTCAAATGCACAAAACTCTAGACACAATACAATCTATGCTCACACCAGTGCCTACGTTGTTACAGGACTCGGCACCAGACCAAATCGTGTATAGGAGACTATGTCTGCTCCAAATGAGGTGGTGTAATTGGTCACTTTTATACCGAATGCACAAGTACTACTCTTTGGTGTATTAAGTGCGATGATAGTCACGTCGCTGTAAGAATGAAGTGCACGTACTTTATGAAGAAGTGCATAGATGCCATCTTTGAACTAAAGAGGCCCCAATATACCACACCCTCATACGCCTCTACTTCACCCAACCTCACTACCCCCCAGTCCTTACAAGAATATACGCCGCTTTGTCGGCGCCTCCTGAATCATCAAACCCACCACACTGACACACACACCTACACACGACCAAGCACCAACCAACACCTATGGCAACCGCAAAATTCCAATGGCCACCGTGATTTCCGCGGCTCCCTTCGTTTATACGTCAGTGTCATAAATCTGCTCTATGCAGCAAATAGACTAGAGCAAATCGTCTTTCCGAGAAGGTTTTCGCCCTAATACAGGAAAATAAAATATAATCTCCACCACTTCTCTCCACACCAGGGTGCACACACCCATTCCGACCTACTTCATCCTTTTCCAATTCTTCCTCTCCCACCATTCACCCTGTATTCTATCCCGCCCCCCCACTCCTTTCGCCAAAGCCTCGACTTCAGCACCCTTACTATGCCACTACCATTCCTTCCACTGCCTTCAATTCCACCCTGTCTTCTACTACGCCACTCACCCCGCTCAAGCTCCTCTGGCTATATCATCTTGACCCAGTAAAGCACTCACCACAGTACTCCAAAAACCTCACACTACCTATATACATTCCTCGTCTTCCTTCGCAGCTCCCCCACCAACACGCATGGGGGACACCGCATCGCTACCCCTCCACTCTCTTGGTGTAATGTTAATAAACTAAGGAGCGTAATGCTGCTCAGTCCAACACCGCCGCACAAACACTCCGTTCCCGGCCATAGGCCATTTAGTGTGACACAGTTAAACGTACGCAGTTTACAAAGTGTTCAACGCAGCATCTCCAACTGGGTACTTAAACCTTAAAGACCTGATGTCTTACTCTTAAACTCCACCAGGTTACACCTTCCTCACTCTAGACTTCTCATTGCAGGATACTGCACCTATCTTACTCCACAGGCGCCGCACATAGGATCAGTTATCCTAGGATAAGTGAACCTAGTTGAGCGTTGCATATACCACACTCTCATAAACACACGACTCATTCTAGCCTGCAAGGTACACACCGACTCCGCTCTAATTCTAGTGGCCTCACACTACTGCCCACCACAACAACTACACATAAACGTCCCACTCCAGGCTCTATCTACCTTTAATCTTTTCTTCTTTTTTGGGGGGGGGAAACCTACACCCACACTCTCCCACACTTCTTCCAAACAGCACAAATAAAATGATGTGGGTAAGTATCTGGCCGGTGCCTTGCGGAGATTCAACTGCGAGCACATCGGCCCGACCTTACCCACATTCTTCAGCCATCACAGGGCGACTACGAACCCGGACATAGTCCTCCGCAATGATCGCACCACACTCTTCCGCACTCACATAGCCCCATGTCCCTACATACTATATGGCGACATCCCTGTATGCCTTCTACTATCCTCTTCACCTATCCTTCTCCCAACACCACCACTCTAGGACACCACTAACACAAACTGGAGCAGTTCAAGAGACACATAACCACTAATACTCCATATAACCTCAATATCCATGATACTGATGCTTTACACGGAGTCAGCCACAGGTTTACAATCATGAACACCATAAACACCAAACGTAACATGTACATACCAGGCAAGACAAACATGCTTTAAACAATTCACATTCAAAAACTCATTACACTCTACATTAGTCACTATGACAGAGGTTCACGATAACACATCACACTCCTACGTGTCCGCATCCTTCAGGGAATGCAGCTCGATCGGAGCCGCCAGTAGCGCGGATGAAGCTCGCTGCGCTGACTTTTCTTTCTTCTGGCGGCACGTGAGGAGGATGTTAGGTACGGACCTACCAAAACTGATTACCATGCTACACAATAACCACACACACCAAAACGCCCACCCAGCCTTTCTTGCCTCCCAGCTACAATAATACATCACTTCCGAGAAAAAGATTCCCTACACTTACACACATTTTCAACGCCTGCCTCACCTCTAGACACTGCCAAAACCATTTAAAACAACACACACCATACTACTGCATAAAAACAAAGGCTCCAAACTCGTAAATAACTATGGGCCGATTGCACTACCAGACCACATAGGCAAATCACTTGAGCGTATGGCCAACTGGAGTCTCCGGAATCGGCAAGGACGCGGAGAAGGCCTTTATCACGCTGTGGCATGAGGGACTTCGTTAGAAACTAGCCAACAACAGGGAGCTCCTTCTCTGCATCAGAAGGCTTCTCTCCCAGTACCTTACCAACCGAAGATGTCACATTAAATACAGCAACACAATATCACGCCCATTCACACCCCGCGCAGGCATACCCCATGATAACGTACTGACGCTTACACTATTCATAATATACACCAGCGACACCCCACGTCCACCATAAAACTGCACACACACGCACACACTGGTACTCCTCACCGGCCAGGGCCCAGAGAGAGTTGCGCGCCGTACACAAACGATACTAAACGATAAGACAGAATATGAGGGTAAGTTAGTCATTTCCACGAATCCTCTGAAAACAGAGACTTCACTATACAGCGCGCGTGATCACTGCAAGCACAATATTCATATATACACACACATAGCAGACCTTAACTACCCAGCCCTCACAAGACTTAAATATAAACCTTACACGAAAATACTCGGGGTTACATTTGGCAAAAAAAAATCATACAATCACGAGCTAAAAACACAGACAAAATGCTGCGCTGGTTCTACCCTGTCATCAACAAACTAGAATTACACATATACAACACACTAGCTCGTCCACTCCTCACATACACTGCAATTACACTAATTGCCGAAAGCGACACTTGTAAGAGGAAAGCACAGCGCATTCAGAACTGTGCTCTGAAGCGCGCATGTAGCTCTCCTCGTTATATACGCATGCCCACACTGGACGAAACAACAAACTCACACCACCCAACACATGACCCATATCTGCTTAGCACGACAGCTGGCGAAACTCGCGAAAAAACCTACATACACCCAAATACATGGCAGGCAACACGCTGCGTTGGCAGTAAGATACCCAGCAGCCCTAGACCACCCAGCGCCAACACCTATCTATACATGAGTTACCAGCATCATGAGTATAGTTTTCCTTTACTGGTACCCTTTTTTCCACACGCCACTCCCCATCGCCCCAGTCTAACACAAAACCACTATCACAAAAAAACACACTAAAACACGTCGCAACGGTGTCTAGCCACCGCCTCTTACCTCTTCCTTTCGGAACATTTTTTCTCTACAACTGCCTGATTTCTGTGGTTCCCACAGTTATCCGTCACTTTTCATTTTATTCTGTTCATATTGATTCAAACTTCATCTAAAATGTAGGTTGATTTAAATAATTTAGAACGTCTCTCGTAACTTGTTTAGAAATAACCAGGTTTCAGCACGAAAAGGCTCATTCAAATCATCCCGTACCAAATTTGTATAAAGATTACAATGATTCGTAAGAGTGAATTTCTTTCTCTAAAATTAACATAAACGCATTCCATGGCATATTTTTTTGTTCTCCACACTATTCTCTCTAAAATGTAGGCAGATTTAAATAATTTAGCAACGTCTCTCGTAACTTGTTTAGAAAATTTAAATTTATTCAAATTATAAGATCTAGAGAACGGAACTCACCAAGTATTGCATTCTTCAATGATCGTGTCGCCCTCGTCATAAGATTTCCCTCCGTGATGACAAGGACAATTTGCATAAGGAACGCACTTGTTCGTATCTGTATCTCGAACAAGACCCGTGTCGCATCTACAACCTGGTCTGCATACATCGGATACGAGCTCAGGTCGTAAGTGCATCGTCTGAAAATGAGAGGTGGATGGCAGTCCTAAGAAAAGACCAGTACACTACCTTCCTAATTTTGTTTACTAGGAGAAGTTAGCTAGAAAGAATCCTATTTTAAAGGACTAATATCAAGAAGTAAGTATAGTCTGAGATGAGCAAAAGCTGGGCTTTTGAACACAGCCTTCCCCCACCCTGAATAAATTTTGGGGGGGTTTCACTGAGTGTGTGTATTAATTACCCTGACGAGAATTTCATATCAGTCGGAGACATATAACAAAGAGAAATGTTTCTTGGTTTGGCGAAACCTTGGAAACAAAGAGCAGACCACTTTAGATGAAGTGTTGGTAACCTAAATTTGATATAAATACAATTCCATCCTCCAATAAGGATTTAAGTGGTAATTGAAAGAGAAAGCTTTCTTGGCTTTGCCAGTCCTCTGATATGTGTCCCTTAAAGCACGTGATACACTACGTCACTCCACAAACTAGCATCGTGGCTAGAATCGTTGACTCTTTTACGTTTAACCTACTACATAGTCTAAAATACTTTAAGGTAGAATTTCCCACATCATTAAACTTTGCATAGTTGAGTTTCTAATCTAAAGGCAGATAAAGTTGACAAAGTATTAATGACTAAAGATCAATTGTTCGAAAAATTATATCATATAATGAAGTTCTTACAGCAAAATGCTGGGTAACCATTGAGCCTGATAACATTTTAGCTTGAGGTAACAATTTTAACACACAAGCACACCACCCTTATGCCCTTCATGTTCTACCAGAGAGCAAACATAAGAGGGATTCAATGGTAAACGTAGGAAGAGAACAAGATCCTAACGATTCCGTCCTCTTCGGAGATGGCCTGAATGTTGATCCAGAAAACCCAAACGGATAACGATGGAGACAAAATGGCCAGTCTTTGAATGATGATGTAAATAGACAATAGTCGTCAAATTGGCAAGAAAAATCTTAATTTCCGATTGTTTATTAAAAAAAAACATATGAGTTATAACAAAGTATGAGGGAAGTACAGGTTTGGGACCCGTTTTCACCCTCACTGCAATCCAGTGATTGATTAACTCATTATTTTGACAACAAAGAACATGGATTCGAATCACATCTTGGATGATTTAATCGACTTCTTAAATTTATTTAATGCATCAGCGTTCCGTTCCCTAACAATATCCTCTTATATGCTTTTACATTCATTACACCTTTACGATCATCATATACTGTTCCCGACCCTCTCAAACTGCGCAGTGAACATTAAAATTGAACTCAATTAAATTACTAGAACTCATTTCCTCGTGACTTGAGGTACAGCTGGTAATGGAAGCGATAAAAATCCGTATTTCTACGCCCATGTCCTTGCAAAAACAAATGACACAACGACAAAATGTGGCACAGAAGTAAATTATAATTTTATTTTTTCCTAAACGTGACGATTTCTCATACAATTTGATCAAGCTAATAAGAAGTGACGATCGGAAAGCGTCACGCCTTAAATTTCTTCTCACGAGAACTACTGGACAAGGTTAGTATACATACTATGAATCCATATTTCATAAGGATTGGTTGTGTGTATGGATACGCCATGGCAACAAAGAGAAAAAGAACTGCAGAATGCACCAGTAAATTAGACCAATAAATTTATCTTTCTGCTTCGAAATCAATTCCATGACCTCTTATTTCCTCTTTTGTTCAATACAAAATAGTCTTTGTCCAATATAATTAGTTCTGAATTAGGAAATCTTCTAATTTTGTTTGCGGATCTAAAGGGCAAAAAACGAGAACAATCTACCAGGTCTTGTGGAAAAAAGGAAAGCCTTAGTCAGGTACCACAAATTGGAACCGAGAGGAGACCCCATTCGTTCCTTACCATACACGTAGGCTCTTCTTCGGGCATGCAATCGGTGTACACCTCTCCTTCTGCTGCGAGGCAATCGAACTGGGGTTCTGTGAAGAATTCTGGAGAGTCTCTTTCGACGTCAGTGGGTTCTCGGCAAATCCAGCGCGCCTTCTGACATTTGCTGTAGGCGAGTAGCAAAATTAAAAAACAAAACAAAAAACAGGTCATGGGCTAACGACGTTTGCAGTCTGGGAGCAACACATCTTATTATAATGATCCTAGCGTGTGTGTGAGTGTGTAAGTATGTGTCTGTCTGTCTCTCTGTCTGTGTGTGTGTTGGTCTGTTCATTAAAAAAATTGAAAACGGGATTTTTTTCTTGCGCACCAATTTTGAATGTGTTGAGAAATAAAAACCTTTTTCTCTGGCGCACTTTCTTAATTTTGGGAGCGAAGCGAACAAGCGAGCGGATTTTTGCTAGTCAGTAACCAAAATACTTAAGTTTATTTATTTACTTTAAGACAAAACCTAGTCACAATCAATTTGAGTATATTTATCTATTTTATTAAATACGAGTGGAAACTAACGATGACCAAAAAGGTTTAGAAGAAGTTTGTTATGTTACTGATGCTAGGGGAAATGTAAATGCGCAAAAGGAATAATGATAGAAGAGAAAAATACTTGTAGGATTAGAAAATGGTAGAGGGCGCAATTCTCTTCGATTTCGTCCAGTTCGAACGAAAACAAGAAGCAATGGACGAATTATAAAGGGAAGCCAAAATGACGGGAACAACGTGAATGACAACTCATGCTGCAATAGACCCCGTTAACAGTAAATGCAGCTACCTGTGGTAATGTGTGCAGAGAAGGTAGGGTTAGATAACTAGAACCAACTCCATCCAAATCATATATATTGTAAACGGTTTGAAAAATAAGAAATTTTAATATAGAAGAGAAAATTTACACCCTCTTTCAAGTTTAGGAGAGATGGAATACCCCAAATTAATTCAGTTCCAGTCAAATTAAAAAAAGAAGAATTCCCACCCCTTTAAAAGCCACGCTCTCCTTAGTGGAAGAAGCCTCAGCTCGTCAGGAACAGTGTAGTCGATGAATAATGTAATAGATAATGAGACATTTGGAATTAATGGTTTTCAATTAGTAATTCATTACTAAAGAAAAATCTGCAGTATCCCACCGATTTCAAGTAACCAGAACACCTACTCGAGACATCCTGTTTCCATGCATTTAAATTGCTTCATTACAACCCCACCCCCTTAAAACCCCATTTGGAATCAGTGTCTATAAGATGCTCGATCTGCCGGGGCGCGCGGTAAAACCTTTAAGCATTATACGAGTATGTATATTATATGATATAATAGTATATGATACTATATGATATTATATTATGTTCTATGATAGAGAGAGTGCGCAACTCTCCTGAAACTGCCTTCAGCCCTCAAACAAAATAATAATAATCAGCAAGTAAAGATAGTTTTATGCCATAATCTAAGAATTTAAAACAATGGTCATCTGTATTTATTTGCGACAGGACTTTTCATCCTGGGTATCTATGCTAGTAACCATTAATCCGCCCAAAGACTCAGCTTAATTGAAGATAACTTGAGACAGCGTCCACCAGTGGAGGAATAAGAAATTGGAATCAAGAGGAGGGGAATGTTTTAAAAATTAAGAGGGAAAAGGTGAGAGAAGAATGGCTTATAAAATTAAAGATAGTTCTTTAGAAAGTATAATTTAAAGGTGCAGTTAAATAAATCCAAATTTAAGGAATTGAGACTTTCGACCAATATTCCTTTAAAAAGCCCTGCCTTTGTTGCAGACTGGTTCAGGACAGTAGCGAGCCCCCCTTCTCCCAAACACCGCGAGTGATCCACTTTTTGGATACTCTGGTTATGACCTACAATATCATTTCCCCCAATTCACAATCCTTTGGCCAAATTTTCTGGCGGAAATCCTACCATCGGTTTTTGTGTTGTTTTTTTTATTAATAAATAAAATTCGACCATTATTAGTCACTGAAGTTCGATACGTACCAGAGCTTGAGAGTTTCATCATTTCCTTTCTGAAACATCTCGTAACCCGCTTTGAATTCTTTGCCTTCGTAGACACAAGGACACCGACTCTCGGGAATGCAGACCTGGTTTGCGTCCAGAGAAAATCCTTCTGCACAGTTACATCCTTCCACACACTTTCGTTTGCAGTCCGGATTCGTGGCGAGGTCGTAGCACGTGTGCGAACACGAGTCACCGCAAATATGGTACTTCTGCCCACCAGTGCAATGGACTCCTGATAAAGATACTGATTAATCTAGATAATCCGTGGAATAAGACACAGGAAATGAGGGTTTTATATCAAAATATTGACTCCTGGCGACCTTCCTTAACACCAGGATAGGGTTTAACGAACCATGGGATTAGGTTGTTCGTTAGAAAGAGAAGCAGGTGAAGGAACGGCTAAAGGAACTGGAGGACACTGGGCGGTGCCGTGTGAGAGTAATTTGACCGAACCTTAATTCGAAAGCCAAGGATGAATCGAATTAAAGATTATCTTCCAATTTTGTTATAAATGCTTTTGAACATATTTTATAGTAAATTTAACAGCATTGCAAAATAACAAATGCAATAGGATCGACTAGAGGCTAATTTCGATAACATAAAAATGATGATACTAGAAGTGGAAGAACTAGGGAACTCTAGAATATCAAATCCCCTCAGCTCCTTTCCAAGGCTTGCAGGTTCAGGAGAAAACAACAAGATTAGACTAAGAGAGAATAAAATAGTGAAATGCCCTTATTTACAAGCACATTGTTTTTAATAATCTAATTGCGTATTATATTTCTACGTTAAATGGTATGATCATAATCTACATCATCCTTTTTTTTTTCCTTTTTTTTCTATTCATACATATAAACATACAGAAATATTGACGAACTATTGCTGCGCAATTATCAAAAAGTGAACTGAAAATTCATGCAATTTGCTATAATGTTAAGTCAAAACTACTAGTATAAACTTATTTACATATGTATCAGTGATTCTTGCCAAAGTGCTCATCCAATCAATTTTAAAAGCAATTTATCTCTGAATGACGTTTCGTGGGAGGGTGGTAACCGAGAGGAAACTAGTCTATAATTGAAGAAATTACTGCAATATTTGAATGAAAACATATAATTTTAAGGGAATCCCATTTGATCTGATCCATTTCACCAGTGGAGACTCAAGAAACAAGTTAGGACTTTCTTTACGAAAATTACCAGCCATTTATATACTTCTACAAGTTGCCTGAATAGTTGAAGGTTCTCAAATAATAAAAGATCGAGTCTTATAAGTCTTTCATTGTAGAATAATTATCTAAGCTAGGCGTCTAGTTTTGTAGTTTTGAGGCGTTTCACTGGACTCTTTCTAGATTGATAACAGTTTGAATCAGAAGTTTAAATACACACACACCAGTAATGTACAATTCAGTAGTTTGTATGCATTTCTCATCCTAAAGTTGTATGCAAAAATGCTTATACATTATAAATTGTTTGTAAGTTTCGTCATATGTAACTTAGCAGTCCTTGGATCTATCTACCCACATTACACACACACACACACACACACATACAATATATATATATATATATATATATATATATATATATATATATATATATATATATATATATATATATATATATATATATATATATATATATAAAATGAATAACTCACAAAGTAGCATGTGGGGTCCGCAGGAAAAATTAAAAGGTGCTTCTAAGTACTTTGGAGCTTTATTCAGTTGGAAAGTACTTTGCTGTCCTTGATCGTTGTCTTCCAATATCCCTTTCTCTTGCCTTTGAAAACCTACTCTTTCTTGTCTCATGTGCTTATTGACGTAAAATTTCCCTTTCTTTTGTACTTTATGGTTATTTAGCCTTCCATACCCTGTTTCTGCATCTTTCTTCCTATCTTCAAATAGTCCTGTGGTGGTTGTTACCACTCGTAGAAACTGGATATGCTCTTTCTTTATGAATATATATATATATATATATATATATATATATATATATATATATATATATATATATATATATATATATATATTTTATCACGCCCAAACGTATTTGGACACCTGCAATTTTTCTTATTTCTTAGGTATGTCTATGAATATGTTGGTGTAAGTTTATATGCATGTGTCCAATAGATCCGGAAAGTAAAGTAAGAGTTAAAGCTTCCTTATAACTTTATTTTTAACTATCTAAAGTGACGACGCAATTGAAATGTATGCAATACTGGTATCAGTAGGCGTTACGTTAAAGTAAAAATGTCTCCAAATAAAATCATATTTGTTGATTAATATGATATTCCATGTCGACATGATATCATAATCATATGATAATGACGTATCACGTAATCATACCGTGGGGGAATGAACTCTGATACACACGCTGCACTACGAAAGTCTCAGCTGTCGACAAATCGCCCGGAAGGTCAGAGGATTACATTCCTATGTTGCAGAAGTGTTGAAGAAGATCCAAGAAAAGGGAAAAATCCAAGATCAACCTCGATCTAAACGATCAAGGGTCAGCAAGCAAAATGAAGGCAGTTCTATGCGTCGCATGAGCTTTCAGGATCTTAACAAAACCGTAGTCCAGTTGCAACATGAATAGACAAGTTAAGTACCTCTGTCAGAACAGTCCGTCGCAGACTGCTTCTCCAAGGCCTGAAGTCATGTAAAGCTCGACAGAAACCGCTGCTCAACCTTCAGCAGAAGCGACTTTGACTGGCTTGGGCACGTGCTTACCGCGACTGGACTATGCGTCAGTGTGGATGTGATTTATGGTTCAAAGAGTTCACGTTCCAGTTCTTCTCAACCCCAGGCAGCGTTATAGTCTGCAGAGGGCCAGGAGATCCGTGGAATCGAGAGTGTATATTGCCAACAATCAAGCATGGTGACCGCTCTGTAATAGTATGGTGCTGCATGTCAATTTCAGGGGTGGGTCGTCTCACCGCCCTTACACGACACCTTTAGTTCAGAGAAGTACCAGTCTATCCTGAGAGATAACATGCTGCCTTCAGCCTGAGACCTCTCGACAAATGTCCGGAATGTGAATGTCCAGGAGGACAATGCCCCATGACACAAGTCTACGTCCACCATACATCGGTTCCAGGACAACAATATCACGCTGATAGATTAGCCACCTCAGTCTCTGGATATGAATCTACTGGAGAACCTTTGGCTGGACCTGAAAGATATCGTAAGACGTCGTCAACCCGCCTCCATTGAGAAACTGAAGGCAATCATTATCGAGAAGTGGACCCTCATCACACCCCTCAGATGTCGTACCCTCGTGGAGAGGATACCAGAAAGAAAAATGCCCTCATCTCTGTCAATGGACTCTAAACACGCAACTGAGCTCCCTGTATCACTCTGGTGTTACTGTAATTTTCACAGAGCTTCATCTGCTTATCTATTATTATATGTTGCTGATGCTGCATGTAAAACAATGCAATCTCTACAACTACCATGCCAGATATTAACCTTATCTTCGAAAAGCTTTCATTGTGGCAAGGCTCACATTTGAAATGTCCAACGTGATAAAACATGTTAAAAAGTATTATGGCAAGACGAAACCTGAATTTGGTCATAATTGAAAAAAGACGTTTTGGGCGGAAAGCTGGTAAAGCGATTCTTCAAAAACTATACCAACCGTAAATCATGATGCAGGAAGCATAATGGTATGGGAATTCTTGATTGTTAATGGTATAGAAACACTTTAAAATCAGTGTAGAAAAGTGGAAAGAAGAATATTTTTATATCTCGAAATAGATTCTACCATAAGTACGAAAACTGAAGTTGGGGAAATTTTACATTATAGAGGAAAACGATAAAAAATATATAATTTCTGAAGAGAAAAAATGATTTAGAGTCCAAAATCATTGTTTTGAGATGATCATTACAAATTCTAGACCAAACCTCATAGAAAATATATATGTGAATGGAACGTTTGAGCATGAGTCATAGTAGGAGGAATTACGAAAAATGACCAGGGAAGGCCAGTGATTGAAAAGTATAAAAACTGTTTGACAGATGTAATTGCTAACATAAGTCACGAAACCGTTTGACAGATGTAATTGCTAACATAGGTCACGAAACCGTTTGACAGATGTAATTGCTAACATTGGTCACGAAACCGTTTGACAGATGTAATTGCTAATATACGTCACGAAACCGTTTGACAGATGTAATTGCTAACATAGGTCACGAAACCTTTTGACAGATGTAATTGCTAACATAGGTCACGAAACCTTTTGACGGATGTAATTGCTAACATAGGTCACGAAACCGTTTGAGAGATGTAATTGCTAAATTGGTCACGAAACCGTTTGACAGATGTAATTGCTAATATACGTCACGAAACCGTTTGACAGATGTAATTGTTAACATAGGTCACGAAACCTTTTGACAGATGTAATTGCTAACATAGGTCACGAAACCTTTTGACGGATGTAATTGCTAACATAGGTCACGAAACCTTTTGACGGATGTAATTGCTAACATGCGTCACGAAACCGTTTGAAAGATGTAATTGCCAACATAGGTCACGAAACCTTTTGACAGATGTAATTGCTAACATAGGTCACGAAAAGTTTGACCAATGTAATTGCTAACATAGGTTACGAAACGTTTGACGGATGTAATTGCTAACATGCGTCACGAAACCGTTTGACAGATGTAATTGCTAACATAGGTCACGAAACCTTTTGACAGATGTAATTGCTAACATAGGTCACGAAACCTTTTGACAGATGTAATTGCCAACATAGGTAACGAAACCGTTTGATAGATGTAATTGCTAACATAGGTCACGAAAAGTTTGACAGGTGTAATTGCTAACATAGGTCACGAAACCTTTTGACTTATGTAATTGCTAACATACGTCACGAAACCGTTTGATAGATGTAATTGCTAACATAGGTCACGAAACCTTTTAACAGATGTAATTGCTAACCTAGTTCACGAAACCATTTGAGAGATGTAATTGCTAATATACGTCACGAAACCTTTTGAGAGAGGTAATTGCTAACATACGTCACGGAACCGTTTGACAGATGTAATTGCTAACATAGGTCACGAAACCTTTTGACGGATGTAATTGCTAACATAGGTCACGAAACCTTTTGAGAGATGTAATTGCTAACATAGGTCACGAAACCGTTTGACAGATGAAATTGCTAACATACGTCACGAAACCGTTTGACAGATGTAATTGCTAACATAGGTCCCGAAACCTTTTGACAGATGTAATTGTTAACATAGGCCACGAAACCTTTTGAAAGATGTAATTGCTAACATAGGTCACGAAATCGAATATTATTTATAATTTTTCTATGTGAAGCAAACCTTTGTTCTGTTGTATTATTGCTTAATTTTTTTGTGGTTCAGAACGCATTGAATCGGATTTTGGTATTACCCTATGATTGAAGATGCCACATTTTCTCTACCATCGAAATTATTCGATTAATAAAGTAAATAATTAAAAAAAACATACACCACTGACCTATGTTTATTAAAAGTTAAGCTCCAAAGAGCCTATATTTCTGAAGGAAAGGTGGACGAATTGTGGACAGACCGATGATTTATAGAGGGGAACAATGATACCCATAGCTTTATCATCCAAGTTACTAGCAACTAAACAAACGGTTCCATTGCTTTTCCTCTTTCTTGAATGAGACAAAAACAGTAAATCGCTGAATAAAAACGAAAATAACAACAAAGCATAGCCATTGAAACAAAAGCGTGAAATCAATTGATAATAAATAAGTAAGGAATTAGCTAGAAGGTAAAGGATCATCTTCTATTCTCGCTTCGCTTCTTTATTCGGTTAAAAATGGTTATCTTTTCACCCGCGAATCGTCATTAAAATGATTCACTCAGGAAAATCATCTTTTGGATGAGATCGAGTTTATAATAATAACCAGACAATGGCTTAGCCATTCGCCCCTACGGGGAGGGGGGGAGCTTGCGCTTCGCTACTAAGATTAAAATTTAAGATCTAAAAAAAAGCAGCCATGGTTAAATTTGTATAAATTTTCTGAACTTCGCCAATTATAATAATTTTAAAAAGGAACTCTAAACTAAATTGTTCCCCTTTCAAAGTATCACGTTGCTAAAATATAGAGTTATAGATAGAAGAAGAAGAAGATATATAAAAATAAATTTTCTGAACTTAACCATTTGTAATTCTTTGGGTTTCTAAATTAACTTTGCTTAAAAAAACATAAGTCATAACCAAACTAAGATGAAATTATTATTCAAATACTCAAAAAAATCCCCTTCTTAAATTATAGAGTTAGTGATAGTGATGATGATGACAACCCTAATGGACAAGTATCATATTATAATTTGATTGAAAGTGAGAGCGAAAAATGTAAGGAAATAAACGCTACGTTAAATTACCTGAAATTATTTTAATTGGTTCTTTTGAAAGCTGCACTACTCTATTAACAAGAACACGGATAAGGCATTATTGAATATAACGGAAAAAAATTTAATATTAATCGTTTTTTAATAACTCGAAATTGCATTAATTAACTTTCGATTTTCTTCCAATATTTTTTATTCTACTTTCTCATCCCTTTATATTTTTTTTTATTTTTAAACTAACTCAAACTTTCAATTTAACTTTGGCTTATTTTTTTCAATTTGAAGGATTTACTTTTCGTTATTGTCTTTTCGATTAAACTTTCGGCTACTTTAGCAATATTTTGGTTTCCTTGTACATTCCTTTCGACCCAAATCTTTTCTTACCTTTCGTATCTTTGCGCTTTTTCTGTCGCTACTTTTCCAATTTTTTTGACTCAACTTCATTTGTCAACTCAATCTTTTCAATTAAATTTTCGACTCTCCTTTCTGCTTTTGGCTTAACTTTTATTGCTCATTTAAATATTTTTAATTTTACTTTCGCTCCTACGGTACCAGGATTTTGTGCCCCGTAGGGTGGGCAGAAGGTTTACGCGGCGGTTGAGCCCCTGTCGCATCGTCTTGCAGTTTCCGGGCTCTGGTCCCACGTCACAGACTCTGTCATACTACCCCCACCATAAACCAGCTTCCAGAAACTTATCCACACCCACTTCAGTCGCTACTCTATCTAGCCACTTTCTCACAACATCCTGCTGCATCTACCCCAACCCCTAGCATTGACCTTACCCAATCATCCTCCCCCCACCTGAAGACAGACCGCCATGGCCAGGCTCTAGGAACACCAGCCATCTACTAGAAGAGGCTGGAAGTGACCATCGCGGATGGGTTTCCAGAATGCAACACCGCGCCAAACACACTATGAAAGACTGCATTACACCCAATCACACACTGCGACAATGCAATCAGTGAGGGCTCTGTGGGGACACCAGGTATATGACATATCCTTCCTTCAAGAGGTCAGCCTTGCTCAGCCAGACGGTTTGAGGATCAGCAACAACAACAAATTTCACTCCATTTTTATCATTCGGTTCGATGCATTGCCAGAAAGGTTGCCACTAACCTTTTGCTTGAACCCACATGGGACCAAATCCCTATGATTTTTGATACTTAAACAAACCATCTAGTATTCATGGTGATTTAATTAATGAATAAATGTCTTTGATAAGGATAAAGCTCTTGGCTAGCAAATCCAGAACATTCCGCTCTTTTACAAACTCTTTAATTAAAAGGGGTTCTATCCTCGAGGCAAAATGGTGTCATAGGGAGAGGAATTTCTAGTTCAAACTAGAAATTCCGACTATGGTAAATTCAAGGATAAAAGGATATCTAACCTTTTTGGTGTTATGAAACTTACTACAAATTGAACATTTCCTCATTTTAATATCTTTTTGCAACATTTGTGACCCAAATTGAACTTCGAACTGCAAATGGGGCTGGACTAAGGATTTATTAATCAGGAATTATATTCTTTAATTGAAAAAAAAAAACTGTTGAGTTTGCAAGTTCATATACATATATCAACAAGCAAACCACTCAAAAATATTATACATCCTTTGTTCATTGTTTATGTATCTACTGGTGGTGTCAAAAGGACCGCATTTTTTCGAGAAATTATTTTGAAATTCTACGATAAATAGGCAATTATTAAAACATAACTTTCCATCGGGGTAAAAAAAATAAATAAAAACTAATAAAATAACTAAGAAAAAAACAAAACCATGCTATCGAAAATGAATGCACGAGACACGAAATTTATCTATCTATCTATTTTTCGATCTATTAGTCTTTATTATATAGTAGTGATTTGCAAATAAAAAGGATTTCATATTTTAGGTTTAAATTTAGTCAAAATTTATGATGCCTGAACGGCCAGGCTAATCCACTACACCCTATTAAAATATTGACTGAAAATGTTTCACATTTCTCGAAAAAGGAAAAAAATGTGGCGAAAAGAAATACCAGAGCTTCTACCGAGTCATCCAACCAACAAAGAGAAGCATATAATCAGAAAGAGTACAACTAAACCACATAGCTCGGACTCGCCCCTGAGTAGAGAACCAAAGGCTCGAAGCTCCTATTCGAGTGCTATCGCCTTTTATTGATTCCAAAAGCAAACTGATATTTGACGAATTTAGCAAGTTTTCGACATTTACCTTATCAGTTATTTCTTGTAACTATTTTTCCCCACCGGAACATTTGATTCCTTGCTTTTTATCCACTCTCTCCCTAATTTCTTCCCTAGTAAGGGCAAGTTATAGTTTTCTGGTCATTATTTTTTAGGAACTTGTTCCTGCAATTTTAATGCTCTCTCCCAGCTCCTGTATTTAAAGTTTAGTCTTTTCACGCCCCAATTTCTTTGCTAAATTACTCACTTTCCCCCCTTCGTCCTTCAGTTCCTGTTTCCATTTTACACTGAGAGGAAACTCCCTCATTGGTTAATCCCATTTCTGTTTTCATAGAGTAAAAAATTGTATTCATTGAAGTTAATTTGCGGTCGTTTCCTTACCGCATTCGCGTACGCTGGATCGCCAGTCGACGATGATCCCTTGGCGGGCGCACTCCTTTCCATATGAGGCCAGGATAGGGCACAAGCACTTGCCCAGCTCCGCCTCGCATGAGCACAAATCATACAGGCAGTCACGGTAGAAGGACTCTGGATCCACTTCCAGATGGCACTCTGGAGAAAAAGGAGGGGTCATTACCTAATTGAAATTCGTGAGAAAACAACAGTGGGGTGTTGGATGGAAGGAGACTTCCTCCCATCAGGTGGAATATATATACATAAACACGTTCAAGAGATTTTCGTACTTGCGAATAGTTTGGACTTGATCTTGGCGCAGAATTTCTCAGCGACGTCTTTGTTCTGAATGTGTCTGTCGCAGGGGTGAGCTTCGTCCGAAATGGAGAGATCCGTGCATTTCTGCGAGCAACCACAGAGAGAGGTTAAAATTATACCCTTTCAACAAACGGAGACGGAAGTGGTCTTTGCTAAAGAAAAGTGGTACTCCACGGAGATGCACGAAAACGACTATTAAATTGGGGTTGAGATCTTACCCCCTTAAAATAACAAACTTATCCGGCCTTAACTAACCTTTAACCATGGTGGACAGAAAGTCTCAGGGCAGTCAAATTAGAGTTTATTTTGATGTTAGTCACAAGATGAAGATAAACTCTATTGGACTGTCAGGGAACTTTCCGTCCACCCTGTCCAATGTGTCCTCCAGGAAGACTCGAGATCGTACGTTGTCATTCATTAAGATTTGTAGTGCTGACCAGATCCAGGAGGTCTGAAATGCAACCTCCCAATCCAGTCATTTTGTGGTTGACTACGTTTGTGTCTATAGATCCTGTCGCAGTTTTCTCTGCGGGGTTTTTTTTCTATTCATTTATTACTCTTTCACTCTTTGTCTATCTCTTCAAGATAAACAACATATGCTTGCATCAGATTTGTCTTGTTGGAAATAAATAATTAACATAATAAGATAAGAATAGGACAAAGTACCGAAACGACCAAGGTTACTGGCGGCAAGAACAGCCACCGTTAAACCACGCTCCTGAAGCGAACCGGGCTTAGTTTCGATTTTGGGGCAACCCAGAGCCCGAAGCCGTTTGTGTATCTCCCCCTTCCTCCGTAAGAATACATACCTGCGACGTCTTCCACTTGTTGGCGAAAGCGATCGGGTTTTGTTCGATGTCGCCTTCAGGGGTTAGGAAATCGTCCTTCTGATTGTCGTTGAAGGTCCCGCACAACCCTGAAGTGAGGCCTCTCATCTCGGCCGGGGCGTCGATGTAGACCCGCGTTTGTCCGTCCCACATCACCTCGATCTTGTTCGGCAGATACACTGTGCACGAAATAGCTCACATTAGCCACGTCTGACCCTTGAGGGGGTTTAGTCATTACTTTAAGGGGGTCTTTGTATACGAACAGACAGTGTTAAGACCCGGTATTTAGGGTTGAGATATTTTAGCGTTATTTTTATATTTATCCACCTTATTTGGTCTGTCAATTCCACTCCTCATTCACCGCTTAGTGAACTTACTTTTGTTAGTTACGGCAGTTTACTATTTTATAAAACCCATCAAGTAATCTTATAAAGGGGCTCAAGTTTATATTCGGTTGTTTTTATTCCTTGTACAAACTTCTGCTTTAAGTTATTCGAAATTCGCCGATTGAATCTGTGTATAGAAAGCAAAAGAGAGGGATCGTTGTGGGAACACAAGAGATGTTTAGTCATAGAGGAAAATGTTTCGGAAAAACTTAAGAGGGGAGAGGAGGAGTTAATAGGTCGGTGGCTCTACACCGATTCGAGGCGCTTGTTTGGCGTAGGGGTTTGACTGGAGCGGTAGGAGGAAAGGTGAGGTGGAGAGGCGCTCATACCACGGATTCGCTTCTTCGTGATGCTGTCGTTTGTGGTTGTGGTTTGTTATTTTGTTTAATTTGGGTTTAAGTATCTGTTTACGCGTGTGTTATTGTGCCCGGTTGTTGTATGTCGGACGTGTTGTCTGGACGGTCAGGTCTTTCTCGATCCAGTATTTAAGGGTTAGGTTAGGCTCCAGAAAGTATTTATATCCCTACTAAATACAAAAACTTTTCACAATTATTCATGAACTTTTTATCGCAGGGTAACGAAATTTGAAAGCATTAAAATGAATGCATCATTAGATAACGCCACAAAATTTCATCAAGTTTAATAGACAAATAAAGAAGCAATGACGCTTTTTACGAAAACCATAACCAAAAAGTATTGATACTATGTATATCATTTTCATGTCCATATGCGTAATTTATATGGTATAAATTATTCTGAAGTTTAAAGCTACACGAGTAGTTTATGTGACCTATTAATAATTTAGGTGTCAGGAATATTCAAGAACGTTCTACCGACCCTTTCTTCGCATCTCAAACTCAATTCTTATTCTAAAATTAATCATAATGGCGAAAGGTAATGAACTGTCCTTCAACGTCAAAATCAAGAATAATTATGAAATTAAAATCTAAGATTACCTACAAGAAGATATCTAAAGAAATAATTGTCCCTAAATCTGAGGGCAATCAGCACGGTTCAAAGGATTCTTAGATCTGTTAAAATTAAACCAAAGATGACTAGAAGGGAGATGAACGATCCGTTAGGAGAGGAAGGAGTCGATGTTTATTTTGTGTTTTTTGTAATGGGGAAACTAAGACGGACAAGAGATGCTCAAATCAATTTCCCCCTCCGTCAATATGGAGAATCTCTGTAGGAGACGTGCGGAAAGCATTAGTCACCGACCAGAGAAAGGCTGGTGAATTAAATTAACCTTTGCTCCGATGATAAGACATATCTCGCTTGCATAAACATTTTTTGGGAAAACAAAGGAGCGGGAAAATAAGAGAAAGATAGACCCATCAGCACCCCATCCCCACCTGCTGAATTCCCCTGAGCAGAGAACGTCTATGATGGGGGTACAAGAGCTTCCAAGGCTGCGAATATGCACCTACGAGGTGAGGCGTCTGTCGAATACAAGATTAGGAAATCAGTGTGCGTTTACCACTTTAATCGAGCTCCATTTTGTGACAGGTTCCATTCGGGATGATGCCCGTGAATACAGCATAAGTGCACCACTTTGGACATTAACAAAGGAGACCGAAACCTGTACGTTTCGGCATAACTTCGTTTGCATAGAGCCTGGTTAAAACATCCGCCGGAAGCACCGAGGAGAACAGTTGTTACTAACGGCAGAGAAAGTGACGCTGAAGACTTCCTTGCGATCGTCGATTCATGTACGTGGAATCGACGATCTCGTAAGAACTCGCTAATAATTGGAAAGCGTCCCATCGCCAGCGAGAATTGAGGGTTTTTATGATTCTATACCCAAACGGTATAACATGCATTCTTCAAATCGAGAAACGTTGTGACGAAATGCTACCTGCGAAGGAGTGGAACTTACGGAAGCCGCACTATCTAGAGGGAAGGTGACCTCCACTACCCAGAAAATTATAAGCTAATCTAACATCTGCATTTTCCCATGACCTTGCACACGCATGGGTTTAGGAAAATTGGGCCGAAGCCAGCCGAATGTCGAGTAAGCTCTTCCAGACTTGTAAACAAAAAGCACAGTAGCCATTTGCCAGGAATCAGGAAGATATCTTCCGATCAGTTCCTGTGGATAAAAGTTAACAGAAAGGCCAAGCCTCTCTTACTTAGGTGTCGAAGCATGGCGTACGAGATATCGTCCAGCTCAAAGGCGATATCCGCTCAAAATTGGAGAACCAAACGCAATTTGCCGAAGAAAACAAGTCATTGTAGAGTTCCCAACCTTTGGAGGCGATGTCTAGTCAGCATCCGTCAGCGACAGAGCGACGTGCTTCGTGCTTGGAATGTTAGCGGAGCAACATTCCGGTTGGAGTATATGGAGAAAGCGATCACCAAACTTTCAGCGACGGACTCCGAGTCTGAGATAGTGGTCCCACCTTCGAAGCCATGGGACGATGGAATGCAGAGAGATACAAGAGAATGCCTCCTATCAAGGTAGAGTTGCCCTATACCACATGGAGGAAGGTTTGGAGAGCCAGATGAAGAACAGAAACATCGCATCAGGTATAAATTGGGGACACACACACCTGCCCCGCCCCAATTTATCTCATGAAGTGGGGTCGTGAAACCCTTGTATCCCGCGAGGGTGAGCGGATCGATTGCATCCAACATGGTATCCTGAAGGAGGACGCCTGATGAGGAACGGGAGAGGACAAACCTCCACATCTTCTCCTAGTTAACTCGGAGTCCACGTTAATTTCAGTGAGAGATATTGCCCTCCATATCTAACTTCAATGAACCACAGCGGGCCATATTTAAGGAAGAAGTCTTCTCAGGGAAAGCTGTACGCCGCTCACAGTCAGACCAACATGAATTATTAGCTGCTGAACGCGCCAATGGCGCTGGCGCCTTACAGGTAGGTCTTTGCAGAGAACGTTCGGCTCGGCATGCGAGCCTTATCCTTCTCCTGCTTCGAGTCTTTAGCTGGCGGTGCGCTTTAGTGGTGGTTTTCTTTCTTTTATTTATTTACTATTATTGAGGGGGGTACCTGTTTACCCTGTTACGTTTCGGGCAGGGGCAGGGAAGCCTGGGAATCCATTCTGGATACTGTTCTTCTAGAGGCTAGCATAGAAATGCCCAGAGGGATTCAACACCACCTGCCTCGGTCTAACCTTCTCCAAGTCTATCGACTGATAAAAAGGACAATTAGTGACAAATTACAAGGTGTGAATAACTACAAAAACGACAAAGGAAAAAAAGAGATAAATGATAAAAGGATATGATTTGATGTCAACTCAGATTCTGGGGTTGCCAAGTACAAGGAAACATTTTACCGAGAAAGGGAGAATAAAAAGTGCCCATATTCTGTTACTGGGGAATAAAAAGAGATTTATCCAACTAACGAAAGCATTTTTCATTCATTTGAACAGAAGGACCAAAAAAAGAGAAAAGCGAGGGATCCCTAGAAATAATATAAAAGGTGAATAGGATCATATATGACGAAAATTACTTATAAACGTCGCTAATACTAAATACTGGTGGCGAGTATATTTATGAACCTCCAGTCGGATCTAGGACATTGGCACTCAAAAGTGTCGCCTTTCATGATAGAGGCAGATTAAAACACCTTTTTACTCGAGTTTCTTACTTTGAGCTCAGTTTGGTGTGATTCGGGAGTATGTGGAGATGACATAATTGAGAGAGCTATCCACAAAGTAGAGGGTAGATCTCACTGTTCTATGTTTTCGAGAGCTTTAACTTTTAAGGCAAAATTCTTTGAATTCTTTGGGTTTCAGGATAAAAATGTTCTAACAAAATCGTAGAACTAATAATGTTATCAATATATCTACCACGGAAATACTCGTATTATTGTCGGTTCTAATGACACAGCCTGATATCTTTTTTTATCACAAAGCCACTAATATGCCTCTGTTTGGGCGTTTACCAGAAGTCTTTTAGAAAGATGCTACGTGCATTTTTTTAATCTGACCTTGAAAAGAATAACGCCTGATTTTTTTTCCTAGGACTTAACTTGATAGCAAACCAGTAAGACTTTGGTGTGCTGTCGTATGAACTCTTCTTGGTTACCTTGAAATTCTGTTTTTTATATAAAATTTTTCACATTTAGGCAAATTATATGTATAGCTCTGGATTATTAAACACAAAACCCTTTCATACGCAGTGCATAGATAGAGGCGCGAATATTCGTCTATGGAAGTAGTGAGAACCATGTGACGAAAGCTTCGACATATGTATTTATGAAAATAGGTCGATGAATATGCAGCATTCGAAGCTTGGGTCGTCGAAAAGCATAATGTTCAAGACACCTTACTGTGTTCGAAAACACGGATCGAAAGAAGGTGCTTGATCAAACTGAAGGAAATGTAACTGGAGCTTTTGAGTTGCCTCTTTTCAAGCAATCATGCACGGTTGATGATATTTACTGGGACAGCCGCTTCATCTTTGTTCTTTTTCTCTATTTCCGTTCTTTCTTTCCGTTCTCATTTTCTTTCGCTATTTGCTATTCCCTACAAATACCTATCGAATTTGCCAAATTTCCGAATTCACCGAAATAACGGGGAAGTATAGCAGAAACTATAAGGGCTCCCTCAAGTCCGAAAAGAGACTCCCTGAATCCCGGGAAAAGAGACATACATACATATATACCAGAGGTTCCGTGGCAGAACCGAAAAACTGCCTCCTCCCCTTTTCCCACCTACAGTGTCGCCAATTTAATGTTTCTAAATTTTAAAAGAAAAGGAAACCCTAACTCGATATGATTTTTAATCACAACTGTCATTCTACAAATTCTATGTCCATCGGTCTATTCTATTTATTCTGTGCACAAACCTCGGTTAGGCCTTCCTTAGCATTGTAAAACAGTGATTCAGAACCTAGTGGGAAAAACCTTGTTCTCAAAGTAGCTAATTCCTGAAATTCAATTAATTTAAGAGGATCTTGACTGGGTACTTTGACCTTTTCCCAGATAAGATCGTAATTGGGGACGCCGCGGTGAGAAAAAATGATCATTAACGAACCGATTTCTATTAATTTGGCACTTCGGAAGCACCACTGGTCTGCAATTTTGTTCATAACTTTTCATATTAATTGACTATTGCTTATGTTCGTTAATAATTTAGTGTTGTTACTTTCAATCCTTGCCCCGTGGATTGACGGAAGGTGTTGTCGAAAATCACGGGTGCCTCATCCTCGTAAAAGCCCATAGCGAGAAAGACCATTTCCTACCCATCACGAAAAGACTGGAAGCCTTTTTGACGAAGACATTGTTCGCCCACAGCGGAAGATCCGTCACTTCCTCTCCGTTGATCGTGATCTCGCGTCCTTGCTTCAGGTGCACGATCGTTCCTGGCACTCGAACCGTCACGGATCTGGTACAGGACGGGAACTGAGACACCACCGATGAGGGGAAATTCATTGCCTGCAAAAACCAAAGGATCAACTTTACTAAAGTGCTACAAGTAGGAGACAAGAGAGGCACGGTAAATAAGAGTAGTAGAAGTAATTGTAGTTGTCATAGTCGTCTGCTCATTCAAAGAAGCTCGCTACTTTACAAATGTAGGATTGGTTAATAAGAAAGTGAAGATTATGAAAAAAATACTCATTTTTTACTAACCTAACCTAACCTAACTCACTTAATAATTCATTATTTTTTCTTGAAAAAAGACACCCCTTCCGCCATGGCCAATGGGAAAGGATGGCGAATTACTACTACTAAGTGCAGTGGAATGACGATGAGAAGAACAATGATAAAGGAGAAAGGAGTGATAAGTGGGAGGGAAAAGGAAACCATGAAAAATGTTAAGTATGAAAAAGATTATAATAACAACCCTCAATCTAAAACATGGGCTCGAGGTTTATCTTTGCAATTTGAAGCGCAATAGCAACGAGGCCCTATTACGCAGAAATTGACTAAGGGAAGATTTACAAAGAAAGTGGCGAAAATAGAGTAAAAATGTATGGAGGATATATAGCAGCAGATCTTCCTTCGATCATTGGGGCCGGGAGGGCGTGCTGTTCCTCCATGTTTCAGGTGTAGCAGGGGGATTATACCACTGCAATACCATCCCCCACCCACTTACGGCGACGGGCCCGAGAGATCGTAATATAAGCCATAAAGGCCTTGTTCATATACACAGAATTTATGCTATTTTACCTAAGATACCTTTTCTATTTATTTTGTAATATGATGTTAATGTAATTCATTTATATAAATATTTATCTAATGATCCTTCGACGGGAATTAAGGCTGACATATGTGATATGGTAGCAGAAGTACCCTGCGTTACCCGGGATAAAAAGTCCCGTCGCAAATAAATACAGATGAATATTGTTTGAAATTCTTATATTGAGGCACAAAAATATCTTTACTTGCTGATTATTATGATTATTATCTTTGGGGTGAAATCAGATTCAGGAGAGTTGCGAACTCTCCCTATCATATAATATCATATCATATATTATATAATATATAATGTACTGACAATGAGTAAACGTTTCACCGCTCTGGCCGGCAGTTTACGCGCATGCGTAAATGACCGTTAGTTATGAGCGAACAACGTTGTGGCGGCAGGAACAGATCGAGCGTCTTCTCGATACAGCTATTTTCGTTTATAAGTCAAAATGCGTCACCAAACAAACAAAGAAGCGTGAAAAACATCCTTACGAGTAAATGACTCATCGAATTTTAGGTTCCTCTTCCTTGGAGACTCTTCGGAACTCACCACGAAAACGTGATTTGGAAAATTAGGAATTTGTGATTTCCTGTTAAGAACACGGTTAATTCCGAGGAATTCCACCTGTTATATTTATTTGGTCTCGAAGGTCGATATGTCCGAGGGCTACTTGCGGACTCCTGTGTTGATTGGACAGGTCACATCAAGGAGAGGATTAACGATTCACCTTGAAAAAGGCCTCTATCATTCTATGGTCATTAGGGTTACCTTCTATTACACCTATCTTCCACACATTTTTACTTCGCTGAAGTCTTTACAACGAATTTCTTGCGAGGATGCCTTAGTTAGTGGTCGCATTACTGTAATGAATATAGAGGCGGCAGAACGGTAAATTTCTCCTTCGTTTTCTTTTAAGAAGGCGAAGATAGGATAACAATTTCAGGAAAAACATGGCCGATTTTCCTTTTTTTATTATTTTGACCTTTTATAGAATCCAGGTAAAACCCTCGAGCGTTTCACCAAGGTAAGAGAGCCCCTTTACCCGATCACATACAAATGAAAAAAATATATATATTTATTGGTCGGTGTTTTGCCATCGACCTCTATTCAATTTGCAATACCTTTTATTCTTCAGTAGAGATCTAAACTCTAAAATGGGATTCGAACCACAAGTTTATACAGGCTGAAGTCGACCAGCACCGGGACTCTATCGAAACACTAAACACACTCGGAGTTGCTTAACCTCAATCAAATCGGAAGTGGCATTTCCACCACTGCACTACCTCAAAGTCCATGCAAACAAACAAACAAACAAATCCAGAGAAACCCTTGAGTTTCAGAGGTCTCCTTCCTAATTATAATATTTATGTGATTATATTTAACCTATTAATTAGTTTAAGTTAGGTTAGGTTTATATATGTATCGAACTATATTCAGCTAACCATACAACTGATCCAAAGCTATCATTTAGTGCCCCCACAATGGTAGCCGAAATGGTTGATACCCTTCCCCCAGGGGTTGAAAAATCTAAGCGGTTTGATGGAGACCATCAAAATATTAATATGCAAGGATACCTACCACCATACCAATGCAGTTATTTTTAAGTTATACGAGGCAAATGAAGTCGAAAAAGATATATCGCTTCGTCATGACGTATAAAATCCAGTTTTATTTAATAATAAAAAAAACCCATAAAAAATCTGAAAAAATGTAAAATAGTAGAGAACTATTCAAAACGAAGTATTGCTTATCAAGATGATGTTAAGTTTAGAACCTGTAACTTGATTATCATCTATATAGCAGATTAATACCATAGATTACATTTAATTTCTTGAGTAGAATTTACAGTTTTACTGTTTTAAATAATATGGCCTCGGTAACTTTTAAAGAAATGTTATTGTCTCTTCGCTTAGTGTCCTCGATTTCTTTGGCCACCAATCCCCATTCATATGATCAGAGTATTTCCCCCCAAATTCAGACATTTCGTAACTTATAAAGAAAACTCATTTCACCACAGATCAGGTGGGTTCTACTGATTAGTCATAGACTTCTGGAATAATAATGTTTTATATTCTTCAAGGCCACGAATCTTCACAGACCCATTGTTTACTAAGAATAGTCTTGAGAGATGAGATGGTTCCTTCAAGGCAGACTCGAAGGCACAGAGGGGGTAATTCCGGATCCTAGGAGCGAAGAGGGAGTTAAACACGATCCCCAATGTAAACACGAAAACGAGATGCAAGTAGTAAAGGGGTAAAGCCCGAATCTAGGAATCTTATCCAGAGGAAAACGTTCAGAGAGGAGGACGGCTGGGGGAGTGCCGTGGCATTTAAAATCTTGTAGGTGAGAAGGATTAGGTGTGGTGATATGGGGACAGAGAGCAAGTGGAGATCACGATCGATACCTCCCCTACGGAGAATAACAAAGACTCGATTGGTGCATAAGTCGAAGAGGTAAAAAAGTGGAAGCTAAGGTGTGGGAGTTGAGGGGGTTACATAAATGTTGATAGCGATCTCGAAGCTCTTGTGATCAAAGTAAAATGGATGTGGGTAAGATTACAGAGAGGAGACTTGAACTTTGAGAGATAGATAATTATCGAAGGTGACACCCAGATATTTAGCGGTGTCGGAAAAGGAAACCTGCCAACCATCAAGGCTGAGAGAAGGAGCATTATCTATACAGCGAGCGACATCTGAAGGAGTGGTCACAGCATCGCCTCAGAAAATTGTCCGAGAGCCATTCACTAATATGTTCGCATATAGAAGATTTCTAATACTCCTAGCAAGCGAGGAATTAGAGAAAGGTAGACGTATCTGGTATTGGTTGAGAAATAAAACGGTAGACGTAGGGGAGGCATAAAAATGACAACGGGAAGAAATAGATACGAAAATGGAGTGGGCCAAGAACCAAACCTTGTAAAACAAAAAAAGGTATTTCTGGCGGTCTAAAATACATATATCCTCCTCGAGAAAACAGGTGCGATATGAACAACTTTTGACTCAGTAAATACCAATTTAGTTTTAAAAACAATACGGAAACAAAGAATTAACAAAACCTACATTGATAGACTCTTGCATATAGGTATGTACACTATATACATGGCATACTAATTTTGTCGTCCATCCGATTGATATCCTTGTTCTGGTAGAGCTAACATTGGTGACTCATGGGTGACACGTTACGAAGATTTTAAGTCGTCCCCTTCAAGAGAGGGGGATCTAGAGGCGCGAATGGAGGTAGCAAACGCACCAACAACAGATACGAGGGGCGGTCAATAAGTTTTGCGAATCGGTAGGGCAAAACAGAGGAAAGGGGATGGCTGTTTGGAGGGGTGTTAGGACAAGTTATGACAAGTCAGGTAATGCAGCCTCACGCTCCTGCCTCGTCTATTTAAGAAGCAGTAGCTGATCGCAGATCGTCAGTCACAAATTTTTTCAACAATGGAGAAGGTTAAGTACCGCGCAGTGATCAAATTTTGACCAAGGAGGGCAAGAATGCAAATGAGATCCATGAACGCATGGTTGCAGTGTACACCGACACCGGCCCTTCCTATGCAACCATTGCTCGCTGGAATAGGGAGTTCCGCCATGGTCGTGAGTCCCTTGAAGATGAGCCCCGTCCAGGACGCCCGTCAGACGTGACCAACGAGGATGATCCTCAAAAATCGACGGGTGAAGGTCGGAGAAATCGAGCGAGAACTTGGAATATCACATGGAAGTGTTATCAACATCATCCACGACAATTTGACCATGACCAAGGTCTCTGCCCGTTGGGTCCCTAGAAACCTCACGCCCCATGATCGACTTTAACGTCGTCAAAGTCCATAAGGCCAGAGTTTCACAAGCTGCCCTGCGCGAGTGCGGATTCAAGGAGCTCAACCATCCGCCCTACAGTCCAGATCTGGCCCCTAGCGACTACTTTTTATTCCGCCAGCTCAAAGCTGCACTGTGTGGACGCCGGTTTGGGGACGATGAAGATGTCCAGCTCGCCGTCCAGGAGTGGATTGAACAGCAGTTGGGAGATTTGTGGTTGTCGGGAATTCGAAGCCTCTGGGACAAGTGGCGCAAGTGCCTTGAAGTCGAGGGTAGTTATATTGAAAAATAATAAAACACTTTTCCTCATACCTCGTTTCCTTATATCCGAATTGCAAAACTTATTGACAGACCCACGTAAGTTCGTACCTCGAATTTAATCTTCAGAACCTCACTATAGGCAGAGAAATGGAATTTAACATAAGCAAGTGTAGTGTACTTAGGATAGGTAGATGTAATCCACTGAATAATTATAAATTGAATGGGAGAGTTTTAAGATGATCAGAATGCCAAAAGAAACTTAGGTGTTCTTGTAAGTTCTGACCTCTGGCCTAGAAAGCAGTGCCCAAGTGCTATGAATAGAGCCAATAGGATATTAGGGTTTATTGGGAGGTGAGTGAGAAGTATGAGTACTGCTGAAATTATGAAACTATACCTGACATTATGCAGTCTAATCTCTGACACAGTTATTATAGGATTGATATTGGCTTGCTTGTGTCTGTGCCAAAGAAGAATGTTAAGAAGATTTATGGGTTGAAGAGCTTAGCTTATGCTGAAAGGTTTATGAGACTAGATCTTCATATGTTAGAAAGGAGAAGAGTTCGAGGGGCACTTAATTAAGGTCTTAAAGTGGGTAAAAAGTTATAATAGGGAAGAGATAGGTAAAGTTCTTAATTTCAGCGAACAGGCTAGGACACGTAGCAATGGATTTAAGCTAGACAAGTTTAGGTTTAGGAGATTACTAGAAATAGGTTTACAAATCGAGTGGTAGGTAGGCGGAATAGGCTCACTAGTCATGTGATAGAAACGTCCTCCTTGGGGAGTTTTCAAAATAGACTCCATAGATTTATGAATGAAGATGCTAGGTGGGACTGAACTGAATGATGGGAACAGGAGCTGACTCATATAGGCTATTGATTACACAGGGGAACAATTTTAATCACATTTTCTGGTGACTTAGATTTATCTGCCAATTTTAATTCATTTTTTTCATGCTAATTTCAAATATATAATCCATTTTCACCTACATGCTATATTCTGTAATTTAAATTTTCTCTATCCCCGAAAACTGCCCTCCAGACGGACAGAGAGGGTGCTTGTAGAAAGCAAATACTTCACAGTACATAGTAGTAAGATAGTAATAAGTGTTATTGTGCAAAATATTGACGTTATTGTTTCTTTTTTCAGGTCTCATGTTAGAGTGATGGCGTCGTCAAGAGGAAATTGCGTTAATGATCCAGACACCTTCTGCTACATATGTGGCTGTTACATGCTAGTTCGTCAAAGGTGCAATATATCATACGAGTACTTTGTGATCCGCACTTATAAGGCATATTTTGATGTTCCTCTCGGCGATCAAGCTAAGAAGTAGGCCCCACATGCTGTTTGCTATAGTTGTGTGGAACATTTTCGTGGGTGGACGAAAGGAAAGAGAAATGGTCTTCCCTTTGGAATTCCCATGGTGTGGCGTTAGCCAAAGGATCATGTATCGGACTGTTATATCTGTCTTGTGAATACTAAATGGATTAGTAAGAAAAATCGGCACAAGATCGACTACCCCAACATTCCCTCGGCGATCCGGCCAGTCTCTCATTCTGAGTCTTTACCAGTTCCGATTTTCAGTGGATATGCTTCCTCCGAGGATGAAAATGATGTACCTGATATGGACATCCACGGAATGGATTCAGAGTCTGCAGATTCATCATCAGATGCTGAACAGTCATTAGCTCCTCACTGTTTCAATCAAGAGGATTTGGATGACTTGATACGTGATTTGGCGCTCTCAAAGAAAGCTGCAGAACTTTTAGCCTTCAGGTTGAGTGAAAAACATATGCTTGACAGGTCAGTACGGGTATCATATTACCAAACAAGGGAGAGTACATTTGTTAAGTATTTCTCTGAGGACAAACAATTTGTATACTGCCCCGATGTTCCCGGTTTGTTTACCGAGTTGGGACTTGACACCAATTGCCCTGCTGAGTGGATACTGTTTTCGGATAGCTCCAAGCGTAGTCTCAAGTGTGTCCTTTTGCATAATGACAATGACTTTGGTGCAGTTCCTCTTGGTTACTCTGTCCATCTGCGAGAAACTCACGATGACATAAGAATGGTCATGGATTTATTTAAGTACTATGAGCACAATTGAATCATATGTGTAGACCTTAATTAAGATTTTCAACTTCCTCCTTGGCCAGCAGAAGGGATATAAAAAGTTTCCATGTTATATCTGTATGTGGGACAGTCGAACCCGTGACAAACACTGGTCCCAGTTCGGGAAACTTTGGAAGCAGGAATACCAAACATTGTTAAGTCGAATGAAGATCGTTTTCCCTCCACTTCATCTCAAACTAGGGTTGATGAAGCAGTATGTCAAGGCGTTGAGCACTGACAATGATTGTTATCAGTACATAGTATCTGCGTTTCCTGCTTTGTCATACGAAAAAATAAAAGCAGGAGTATTTGATGGTTCCCAAATCCGAGGACTTCTGACTGATTCTAGATTCGTGAACACCATGAATGAAAAAACGAAGGCAGACTGGCTCCCATTTTCTGCCGTTGCTCGTAACTTCTTGCAAAACAAAAAAAGCGCATAACTACGAGAATCTGGTTACTAATATGCTTTTAGCATGTCGTGATCTGGGATGCAACATGAATGTCAAGCTGCATTTCCTAAATAGTCACCTCGACCGATTCCCAGAGAATCTGGGAGCCGTGAGCGACGAACAAGGGGAACGCTTCCATAAGAATTTGATGGCGATGGAGGAGGGCTACCAAGGTCACTGTGATTGGCACATGATGGCGGACTACTGCTGGAAGATTAGAAGAGATCAGCCAGAGAAGACTTACAAGAGAAAGAGTTACAAACGCAAATCTTTGCCCGATTGAAATCAAGAAGACGTCTTCCAGCCTGATGTACGGTCATCAATAAATTAGCATCCATTTGATTACAGTATTTGTAATCCTAATGTGTAATTCAATTTTCTTCTCATATGCAATAAAATGTCTGTGCAAAAAAAACCTGCTTTACTATAAATAACGCAAAAGGATGATTCAAAATTACTTCAGGGCATGATGATAGGCGTGATAAAATGAAAATTATTGTATAATATTAGTTATTGATATTACGAAAAATCTGTAGCATTTTGAGAGAATCTAATTTCAGAATTGAATTCAGTATGCTCGAATTAGGTAGGAAAATGTACTTTTGTCAATTCACCAAATACATTGTTCCCCAGTGTTATCCTTCTGCAGACACCTTCTTTTCTTATGTTTTTAAGAACGACAATTTTCCGTCCTATCAATTATTTATTTATACTTTTATTTTGCTTCTTCCTCTGAGTTAGAGAAATGGGGAGGTGAGAGAGGAGATGAAAGGAGGAGATAAATTTCGGGATATGAACTTATCTGTTATTTGCGCGTTTGCTACCACCCAATCGCGCAACTTAACGGGGCTTCGTTTGTACCACGGTACGACTTCAAACTTTCGTGACGAGATGTAAGTCGGCAATGCATCAGTCATCCACGAATGCTTTCCCAAAAGAGGGACATCCATCAGGAACGACGACGACCAAATGATCCAAAGAGGGCGGACCCTCGCGACACGTACCAAAACAATGTCCGGGTGGATGACGTCAACTCAGGTGGAAATTCGGACGCCTTTTTTTTTGTAGGATTCTGCTTCTATTTAGTATATACCTACACGTACAGACGCCTTTTTGCGCACACTCGGGTTTCATGACTTTTTGCGCACACTCATATTTCATGAGTCATCCGTGATCGCGCCTCAACTATAAACTAGTGCAACATATCCGGCACCAGCGATGTACATCAATATTTGCGGTTACATGGGCGCTTACAGAAGGTCTGCTTATGGATTTAGTAAATTGATTGATATCACCGATAAGGAGGTAAATATCCAAATGTGTGCGCATTTCTGTCCCCTTGCCTTTCATCAAGATGACGCAAAATGAAAATTGACTAAGTTTTATGAAAATTAACACAATGGTTGCTCATGCCACACTTTCCAAATTGTATGTTGGCGATCAATAATAATATTTAATATCAATCCTAAATCATATTAAGCATATAATACCTATATAGGTTGGATAGGTGAATTAGTGGAGCCCTAGAAAGGGTTGCAAAGATCGTACTTGTGAGTACCAGGTCTCCTTACACGAACTTGGGCATGGAAGCTTATAACAATTTTTCCCGAATCCAGGCTTCAGAGTAGACAGGCGTGGTCTTGCACCCTGTCATCTTTATTCCATTTTTTATTACCCTTCTCTCTATCCACTATTTATCTTCATGTCTCTCCACTGAGTAAAAATGCCACGTTAGTTAAAAAATTTGCTTTCCATTTACAGGTATAGAAAAAGTCTGAAATTGAGTAAGCATATTAAGACAACCAATAATATCAAAACACCTTAGATTATCTATATTATTTAATATTAATTAAGCAATATGCAAATTTAAAACTAATTTTCCATCGCAACTTACAATCAATAAACGCTGATGTGTTATTTTCACTCTGATTCGACGAATGGCTGATGTCAGCAGAAGAGAAACGCATTAATGAGGTGGCAAAGGTTTTGTTTCTTGGTCTTGGTTTTCAATTTAAACCTTAAGCAGGAGTGGAGCTCTGGTTGCCTAGTGGCTAAAGCGTTGAAACAAATTGTCGTGGTATAGGAAGGATCGAGTGATGGAAGAGAGTTCGTACGTATGGGTTGTTTACGTATTACACAAAAAAACCCCTCCGTGATTAATGTTATATCTCTCTAAGAGTGCTATATATGTTTTATTATTATTATCTTAATTATTACTGATTTAAACTTGGAGGGTTCATTGTGCCATACTTAGTGTTTCGAGGATAGTTTAAAAAAAATGTTAAAACAAACTAAAACTTTAATTAAAACACAAAAAAATAAACATGAACCAAAGAAATACTACCCATTAAATACAAAGAAATGACTTCAATAATTTTTAAGTAAGGCTTTCTAAATTGATTTCTCGAAATTATAGAGACGGTTGACCCACCACTCACTTCAATATAAAAAAAATGCTAACTGCCATTACCGACCGGATACCGGAGTTAAAATACCTTTGTCCCTCTTGCGACGGGTTTGAGTCTGACCTTGTATTCAATGAGCTACGTCACCTCAGGAATCTTGTTGTTTAGTTGACGCGTGCCTCGGCCAGATGGTTGGTACAGACGGAATAGTTTTTAAAGCCACAGAGGACTTTGGCGATTGTAGCAGCTGAGGGAGCCACTCGCCTTCGGCAGGAGATGATATCACCACCGAATTGTGAAAGAATGTTCCTTTCTCCTCTTTGGATTACTCTGGGGAATAATTCGCACTGGCTAACGATGAGCCAGGCGGGAATCCTTTGACTCAGGGGAGTGATGGGAAAGTTCACTTGGGGGTCTTCCTCAAGGGCGAGGACTATCTCTGTGCTTTGGACTGCATCAGGATAGAAGGGGGCGGGGTTCTCTGACGAGAGTAAGTTGAACTTGATTCTTAAAGCAAGTTAACTTAAAGTTCAGTGTGACCACCGGGAACTAGCTCGAGGATGAGCTTCTTCTTCTTAGTTCCAGTACTCCCCAAGGTCAAGGCCTATCTCGGTGCTTTATGATACACCAGGATAGAGGGGGAGGGGTCTTTGACGAGAGTAAGTTGAACTTGATCAAGTTAACTTAAAGTTCGGTGTCATCACCAGGAACTAGCTCGAGGATGAGTTGCTTCTTAGTCATTCTCTTGGTAGCACAGGCCTCTTGCCGGGAACTTCGTAGCCTGCTGACTCACGTATTCTACCTGGTTGGACAGGCCGCATAAAGGTTCCTACTCTAACAGTTTTTTCTCATTGCGTCGTACAGATGGCTTGGTGGGACCGTCTGTATTTCGGGCGACGCTTCTAGAATTTCACCTTCGAGGTAAAATTGAATACTCTCTCTTAGGGGAAATCTTGTACATAGTTTTAACCTTTCAGTTTCTTTTCGAAACAAGGGGGTGAGAGAGAGGTGGTTACGAGTTTGGGTTGGCCGCCTACACTGCCCGAATATTGTGGTTAGCAACGAGAGGCTCAACTGAAAGTGGAGGGAGAGTATCGATTTCCTTACACAAATATTCATTTTTATTTTATATTTTTCGTATTTTTTTAATTTACATGATATGAATAATTATTTTAATATTTAAATTTTTGCAGGTTTATTAAAATGTCAGCATTTCAAAAATAATAAGAAAACAAGGTCTGCTGACCAAAATCGCGTGCTCTCACTTATTCTATTTTATGACCTTCTGACCTTCAAAACTTTCAATAATTCTCGGATTAACCTAGGGAGGACCTTGGCGATTATATCATTCGAAAGAAAATATAAAACAACATGAGGGTTTCAAATTTCGTTAGAATCAGCCGAATAGTTATGATGTTATTGCCAAATAATTCCCTGTCTAACCTTGGGAGGACTTTGACAATTATATCATTCGGAAGAGAATGTAGAAAGACATAAGGGTTTCAAATTTCGTTAGAATCAGCTGAATAGTTATGATGTTATTGCGAAATAATTTCCCGTCTAACCTTGGGAGGACTTTGGCAATTATATCATTCGAAAGAGAATGTAAAACAACATAAGGGTTTTAAACTTCATTAGAATTGGCCGAATAGTTATGATGTTATTGCCAAATAATTCTCGGTCTAACTTTGGGAGGACTTTAAAAATTATATCACTCGAAAGAGAATGCAAAACAACATAAAGGTTTCAAATATCGTTAGGATCGGCCGAATAGTTCTTATGTTATTGTCAAAATAAAATATTCCCGGGCTTACCTTGGGATGACCTTAACAATTATATCATTCGAAAGAGAATGCCAAACAACATAAGCGTTTCAAATTTCGTTAGAATCGGCGAAATAGTTTGGATGTTATTACCCCTCCCCCCCCAAAAAAAGCAAAACGGAGACCGACGGACCAACATAGTGGGATATAGAGTCCCCCGCGACTAAAAACTGCATCTCTTCGCTGAATCCAAAATCATGCTCTGGTCTTGTTCCTGCAGGAGATAAGTTTCAGTCTCTAGAGGTTTCCTATTCGATCAAAGGGCTAAAAGGATGACAAATATGAATCAAATGAATGATATTGTGTAATTATAATATATTTCGTAAAATTTCTGTAAAAATAAATCTTTGAATATTTTTCAATTCCAGAAATGGTTCTTTCCAAACCAAAGCGTGGAACCATTGTTGCTCTGCACTAAAGTGGTCTGACATGGAAGGAGATAGTTGCTAAGGGTATTGCATCAAGGAGCACCATCATTAGCATCATTAATGACTTTGAAAAGACTGGTTACACTCCTGTGAAGAAGTTTTCTGGACACCCAAGAGCTTCATGAACGCCAAGATCACCTCCTGGTTAGGTACCAGCCCAAGGATCGGACTGCCTTCAATGCTAAGCTTGCTCACGGTTGGAAAGAGGCAGGTGTGACCCCTTCAGCGGGCACAGGTAAGCGGTGACCTTTCGACAAAGATATAAAGTCGAGAAGGGCTGCGAAGAGGCCTCATCTCAGCCAGAACCTTACTAATAGGCACCAATTTTGTAGGAAATATAAAGAATAGACTGAAAAAATGGGCCAAAGTGATATTCTTTAATGAAGCTATCTTACTCTTATTTGAGGTTCTGAAAGATCCCTCGTAACGAAGGAAAAAGGGAAGCGCGTTCACAAGTCCTGTGTCGAGCCCAAGGTGAAGCATCCGGGCACTCTCCATGTCTGAGGCTCCTTCTAATCTAAGGGAACTGAAGTACTAATAATTTTGGCCAAGAACACTGCCATGAACTCCAAATGGTACCAAAACGTGCTTCACCAGCACCTTTTCCCAACAGTTTAGAACTAATTTGGGATAATAGATGGATTTGTTGGCATGATGGCGCACCTTGTCACAATTCAAAAACAATAACAAAGTTCTTAGCTGAATAGAATTTGTGGGCGATAATTAAACTCTCGGTTGATAAACAGAGGTCATCCAATTGTCAGCATTTGCAGGTGCTTAGTGAACATTGTGGGGGAATTCCACGTGGAATTTTTTTTCCAGCACGGAAGTGAAGTCCTTGCGCTGGAGAAGATTCTAGAATTTGGTTAGGCTTAAATTTGTAAGCTTCCCCCCCTCCCTCGACAAGGGGTAGCCTCGAACCACGTCCACCACGGACCACCTTTATGTGGGTTAGAATCTTCTTGGCGTGAAGATTCGAGGCCATTCGAGAGTAGCGCTGTTTTCTCCACCCCCGCGGGGGGGAGCGTCAGATATATATAGGGTTCGTCTTCCTTGAGGGAGGCACAGAGTTTAAGAGTCTCGCCTGGACCCAAGAAGATTCCCCTAGTTCCAAGTCAGGTGCTAACAACAAAGCAAAGTGATGGCTGAACTTTTTGTGTGTTGGAATTAGCCCCAGCCAGTGAGGTAATTCCATTTGACGATCGCCACCGAGCAATCTTTCCGACTCCACTCATCAACTCCTGTCGAAGCCCTCCTCGTTCGCCCCTCGTTTTCGGGTGGCCGAAATACTCTCCCCTGGAACGGACGTTGCCGCCCTCCCCCCTTTTTGGAGAACCATCATCACGTTAACTTCCCGCTCAGAAGCTCCGAGCGCCCTCGCCATCACGTTTATTGCCTGCAGAAGACATCCGTGAAGCCTTACCCTGATGTCTCACCCGGAATCCTCCGTAAGCCAAACCCTCTTCCCCTTCAGCAACCCAATCTAGTTAATCCTCCCCATTTGAATAGTCTCCTTATGTAATACATTAATTTTTAACTTTAGAGTCTGACACATAACCCTGCAATTCCCCCCTCATTTACCAATTTAATTTTGCCTATTTATTCTCTTATTTTATGTAAATAAATTATATTTTTTGTACATGCCTCTTTAAATAACCTTGAGCTTTGCCATTGCCCAAATTTTACCTGACCTCGTTGCACTCTTTCTCGCTATTCCGCGCGTCAAAACTCGTGGCGTTCCGGCCCTTGTCGGTTCGCCTTTAATCTATTGGTCCCTCCCCCATAGATATAATATGGTATTGATATAATGTAATGTCATACCACGACAAACATAAATGAGCAATATCAGTCAAGATATCGGCACAAATTTGATGTAAAAACGATTTGAAGCAATCCTCAAGAACAAGGGACATCATTGAAAATATTAACTGCCCGCATCAATTGAGTCTATTTATTAATAAAATGGGTTTGGGCTCTATTTTTTTTTTATTTCACCTTCAAATTATGATAAAAACATATTCAAACAAATTGCGATCTTAGATTAGTTAAATTAATTTTCTTATATGAAAAAATATACTAGTCTCAAAACTTTTGGCCATGACTCTATATCCCAGGTACAGAGTTCAATTTCCCGAGCAAGCGCAAGAAAGTTTTCAGCGTACGTAGGGAGCTAGTCGCATTGATACGTATGGGCAAACGCTACTGTCTCTTCCACCCTTCTCTCTTACTAGTCTCGACTCAATGCCTGTAATCTATCTTCCACACATTTTCGCTTTCTCTCTTTCTTGATTTTCTTTACAGATCTCTTCTCACAAATTTTATGCGGAAGAGGCTCTCGTTGGTTTTGCGCTTTTGCGAGGGGAAACAATCTTCACATACCACAACACATCACTCTTCCGTCGCAGAACCCCCTTGCTTGACCCATTTCCTCACACCCTCAACGAAGACCGCCACCCTCGTGCTTTCGGGGACCTACATCTTATAGGAGGCTCCAAAAAAATGCCGCAAGAAAAATGGAAATTTCAACATCCATTTGTCTCTGCAGGCGATATGTTTGAGTTTGTATGCGTGTTATGATATTATATGTGGTCATGAGAGTGACTATGGTTAAAGTAATATGTGTATCTCAAGATGTGTGTTAAATAACATTGAATTGTACTCTAAAAGTTTCTTTACCCCCTTTGACCTCGGTGAATTTGAGAGAAAAACGTCATTGGCGCTAAGAGAGGCAATAATTAGGATGCTGGTTATACTGATCCTAAAATTACCGGTTAATTGCATCGCGAGTATCGAGCGTGTGATTCCCACCCAAGTTTTATCACTGTACAATCTGAAGTTAAGTTACAGTTCATTAATAACCATCATGTATTCACCCATGCAATAAGAGCTCGGAACAGTGAAACGTATCAAGGGATGTGTGTGTTGGGTCGGTGAGATTAACTACTCCTTTACAGGGACTTCTTAAATTTGAAATGAAAGGAAGAGAAATGAGGGCAGAGTAACGTGAAAGAATTAATTAGTTAGATAAATACGCATTTATTTATTTAACGAATTAATGTTAAGTTGGATATTTTGATTAATGAGATCAAAGCTTTTTGCTAAAAAGCGTACAATCAGAAAGGTTTGGGGTTGTACGAACAGATCAGAAATGCGAAATCCTCAAATTTGTTCTCTTCAGAGTAGCATTCCATTTTTTCACAAGACCCGACATAAGTGTAAATCTAGACATGTACATATATAAATTTTCCTTATTACGCGCACAAACCGTTATAAAAACAGAATGAGATCCGAAAATGTTTTCCCATTGCAAACGTATATGAATGATATGAACGTCTAAAGCATCGGTCTGAGTGAAATCGATTTTTCACGCAAACGATGAAAATTATCCCATTGATCCGACTGTCACGAGACGCTTAGAAGCTCATCATTCATCCTTTTGATCGATGCCCGAAAGCGATGATTTGGAGAGAAGACTCAACGATTCTTTCGAAGCTCCGATCTGGAATATGGTTTAACGGAGTCGAAACGGCTATTCCGATTTGAGCTCTGTTGAGCCACATTCGGCTTATTTAGTCACCCAATGTATTCCCGATTCGGATCAACTTTACAGTAGCAGCCATGTATTGTGGAGATGTATTAAACTGAAGGTCCCCCACTGAGAAATAAAAGGCCTAAAAACAAGTAGAGATCTGTGGTACAAACCCGGCCAAATGTTTTTAGGGTCTCGAAGCTCTAATCAAATGACTCAAGAGTCAAAGAGATAAACAAGGTCAACAAACCTAAGTCGCGTGCTCTCAATTATCCTGATTAATGACCTTACGAGCTTCAAAACTTTCAACAAGTGGGGCAATCTGACCATAGTTAGTTTTCTTTTAACAATTCAAGGACTAACCATATGAATATATTGATAATTATATCATACGAAAGAAGATGTAATAAAACATAAGGGTTTCAACTTTCGTTAGAATTGGCCGAATAGTTACAGTGTTATTGCCAAAAAACTCATTGAAAAGTAAAATGGTACCATCTGACCGACCGACTTACGAAGCAACATAGTAACTTATAGAGTCACGTCCACGCGACTACAAAGTAAGAATGAGGAGTGGAGGGTAAAAGGGACGAAAGAGAATACATTGTTGCTACTCGTCAAAGCTGAACACATTAGGAAGAACGTATTTTAAGACTAATAATAAGTTCGTATAGAAGAAAAAACTTAAAAAATCCCGAACTTTAATGACATTTTTGTTTCCCGAAATGCAAACTTAGGTTCCATTTCGAGGGGTTAAAATCCCAAAACATGGATTTTGAATTCAAGCGCTTGTCTTGACTCCCCCCACCCTACACCTTGGGTTTTTATTATCCTCGTATTTTTTAATCCTGGTGCCTCTGTGTACACACGTTCGTGAAGATTATAAAATTCTTTCCCCTACCATCATAATTATTTGGGTTCAAGGAAACAAATTTTTGCAATAGTTTTTATTTCCTTCCGTTTTCCAGGTAGGTTTGCATTCAGTTTATCTCTCAGCACCTTTCTTCGTTGCATTTCCTTTTCGATTCATTTTTCTATTTCTCCCCTCTTTCCCTTTCTCCCTTCTTTCGTCCACTAAACCTTTGGGGGAAAGGATTTTGAATAAATCCAATTCGTCGAAGTGCACGTAAAATCGCACACGCTGAGATTTTCCTCTCGTTTCATAACACTCGGATTTGTGTCATTAGCAACCGATAAAAACACCCGGTTTTCGGCATTAGGGAGTAGACAGTAGTGAAAGTAAAATGTAGAATCACCAATGACATCACGAGGTCTGGCGATTACAAAAAGTCTACAAATTTCCCAGGCTCTATAAAAATATTCCTACCCAAAAGTAGACACGTATTGTACGTGCATTCCTGTGTACAATTTTGTAGACGCAGATGGGTGAATCTGTGTGGTTTGGCCTAAGGGACTTTGAGCTATACTTCCGTATTTTCAAGGAAATCTGTTACTTTCTCGACCGCCTTTGTTCTCCGACTGGTTAGGAAAATTGCCAATGGCGGTAGCTTTAACAGGTTAACCTGTAATGACAAATAGTTCAATGGTAGTTCCCTCTTATCAAGTTAGACCAAAATAACCTATTATCAATTAATTTTCAAAGTAATCTTAAAATTTTTGGCCTAAATTCTGCTCACAGAACGATATTATGTCTCTTTCAACGCAAACACTTATGCCGTCATTGCTTTACTGGGGCATGAAATTGCGTAGGGCCTTGTGGCCAGATATTATCCTTTATTATTTATGTTATATACTACAATAAGCGGTGCCCTGAATAGTGAATTATAAATCGAAATGTTGATTTTTTTTCCTTCATATTCTTTAATAGCTAAGCATTTTTCCCACGCAGTCGTGTGGCGATGACAGGTAAATTAACTAGGAACCCTACCTGAAATCCAACAACTGGATAGTAAAGACATTTCCTCACACGAGGGAGTGGTACTTGGTGTTACATGCCAATTTAAATGTTAAATGGGTTCAGCACAAACTGAGAGCATGAATTGTAAGCTCGAATGGCCGTCGGGTCATTTTGCCCTGAGATTGGTTTCGACTTCTCGTTTGTGTTTGTGACTGCGACAAATTTGTGGCTCTATCAATGCCCCCCCCTCCTCCACACACACACACACACATGCTCGCTGTATCGAGATCGGCAAACCCTTGAATTGGCCTTGCAAGTCGTTTATAAAGATCCGAGCTCTCCGGGAACCTCAATTCCTAATTTAGGAAAATCGAAGCGACTCGACCAACCATTCAGGAAGTCAAACAGACAGGTAACCAGCACTCGAGAGTACTTAAAACTAGTTACTGAAGACTTGCCCATAATCATTTACACAATTAATGAACATTTCTACACCCAATTTTAGCTTGAATCCCCACACGAACCAACGGTGAGTCACATAAAGGCTGCTAAAGTATAAGAATTCCATTCAGTTTTGTTAAAGCTATTTAAAAATGTAAAACTAAACGTACATATATTTACTCTGTTAGTTCTTCATTTGAACTTTATTGGTGTCTCTCGCATGAGAAGCAAGTAGTCAGTTTTGGATTCCTGTGCGCCGTAATCTGAACCTTCCCCAGCACGATTGAAAAAAAACAACATTTTCCTCGGCAGTAATTCAGAATGACGAGTTTTAATTTCCATAGCATTGCTAATCTATATTTTTAATTACTCTTATCATTAATAAATTTATGTTTCTTCTGTTTTCTTCCATGTAATTGCGCAACAAATGTTCTATTCATAGTTCGCTCAAAAAATACCACACCAAAGCTGCTATTGAATGCAACTCATTCGCACATATGTACATATTATCTAAGTTCCATACCTTTTCATTTCTGCTCGACTGATACGTCAAGAGAGCTGCACCTTCCCGACTCAAACATGGATATGTAATTTCCACATATCCACACTTTTCAAAAACTTTTCACCTGAAATGTATTCTTTTTCTTTTGCCTTTTAAAATAAATAAATAAATACTAACAAGCTAAAATTTGATGACCGTAATGAACCTGCACCAATAGCCACTTTCGAATGGAGGAATATAAATGACCACAGCGAGAAAAAGAGATTCGTGTAAGGCAATGTGAAAAAGCTATGTCGGTGGTAAGAATTGAGAGAGAGATAAAAAGCAAGTGAATAGATATTGCAATAGAACAAAAGTTTAGGGCTGAACATTTCTGTGAAAATAAATATTTTCATCCTAAAGGAAAATAACGAGCGAGGACATTGAAAATCTCCCCGAACAACATGGTCCATAGCATAACATATGTCCCGAAAAAGAAATTGCATTACTTTTGCTAGGACAATGGTGGAAGAATATAAATGCGTGTAAACTACGTAGCATGTTGAAATCTACTTAATATTGAGAAAGAGGGGCGGAGGGGGCTGCAGTATATACGTTACAAAAATGACATATACAATTGCATCATCTTTGGGGTGGTATAATTTTTCAGAGAGGGGAAAAATATCGCATACTAAATTGACCTAGAAAGCTCCCTTATAACATAAACCTGACGCCAAAACAAGGAGGGGGGGGGGGTACTCAATTAATGAAAAAATATTTTCTTACATCAAACCTACTTCCCTATTTTCTAAGTTTCAAGTTGTGCCCCCTAGTCTATTACTACCCTTCAACTCGAAGAACTTTCCAAAATCCAACTCATCCATCCTAGAACAAATTTTAAAAAGCCCAATTATATCCCCTCTCACACCTTTTTTTTAAATGAGAATATTTTTAATACCCTCAGCATATCTACATAATCAAGGTTCTTCAAGGAGAGTATCATCTTTGTTGCCATCCTTTGCGCTGACTTCAGCTCGTATACAATACTCAAGATATCCTTAACATACGAGTTATATAATTTAAGGATAACCGCCTTACTTATGTAACTAACATTTCTCTTAATGAAGCCCAATACTTTATTGGCTTTATTTTTCCCTCAATATAATTCTTAGAAAACCTCATCGACCTATTCATTACTACTCCTACGTCCTATTCATCGTCTAGTGAGCTCTGCCAATGCCATTCCATTTTATAGATAAATTATTATCTCTTTCCATGTGTATAACTTTGCAATTTGTAGGTTAGAAGTCATCTGACACTTACATGTGACACGTGTATGTGTCCAAGCAGTTTAAAGTTACCTTTAAGTTCTTTTAGAGAAGCTGTCAATTTGGTGTCATCTGCAAAAATTGACACTTTTCTAACAACTGCTTCACCAAGGTCATTTATATAGATTACAAATGATAATGGACCAATAATTGATCCTTGAGGTACTCCACTGACAACATCTCTCAATTGTGACGTTACTCCATTTAACATTATCCTCTGCTTCCTATCTTTCAGCCATTCAATTCAATAAGCTCCTCTGTATCCCGAACCTTTTTAATTTATTAACCAATGTCCTATGTAGAGCTTTGTCAAAGACTTTGCTAAAATCTAAGTAAATTACATCTATATTATCTCGTTTATCTAGTAAGTACTTTGAACATGATCTACCTAAATCCATATTGAGCATCGTTGATTAACCAAACACTTCCTAGATGCTCAGAAATGCCCCTTTAACTACCTTCTCATAAATTTTGCAAACTATAGAAGTTAAACTAGCGGATCTAAAGTTATTAGGGTCCCATTTCAAAAATGGGGACTATATTCGCTATTTTCCATTCATTTGGCAATTCTCCAAAATCTAGTGATCTAATATATATTTTCCTCAGAACTGCTGAATGCCATCCGGGCCAGAGGCTTTGCTAGTATTTAACTCAATTATAAGTCTTAATGATTTATTTTCCTATCCATATTTAAAGCCCAAACTCACTGGCGCTACCAACCAACCACTCAAAATATCAACGGTTCCTTCTCACGCTCACTTTTATCGTGATGAGCCCACGTTAGACCATCACTGCACCACCTTTCTCATTATCATTCTGTGCCTGCCAACAAATGCACCAAACAAACCCATCCGAGGATAAGCAAGGAGAATGAAAAGTAACCTTTTTTACAATTTATCTCAGCATCATTTAATGCAATTCTATAATTAATCACTTCTTTCTTCAATTAACCTAATCTAATCCATTACTGATTTAACTATACTTCAGTCAGTTTCATTTATATTATTAAACATCCATATCATACGTCTGTGTACTCCAACTATTACTCATTGGTTATAACTGAATTAAAATGCTATGCGTTTTTTCACTTCCATCCGGCACAAAGCGAAAAAAACGCGAGTGCAATATAACGTTAGAAGGTCGACCTTGATTCAAATATGTCGGTTTTCCAGTAGGAAGCGCACGTTGATGAGGCATTCACACGCACATAGATACATACACACATACACAAAGAGAATGAGATAATACAGCGTAATGTGGCGTCAGATTTGCGATACGAAACCGAATACGCCGCTACAATGGTCGGTTTGGAGGTCGGGAGAAGGACCAGTCTTCAGCAATCCAGACCAGGGTTCAATTTTATCCAAAGAGACAAAACTTAGTTTCTTGGTGAATTGGATGCGACGGAGAAAGGTGTGGATGCATTTTTTTTAGTCGCGTGGACGGGACTCAATAAGTTACTTTGTCGGTCCGTAGGTCATCGGTCGGATGGTAACCATTTTACTTTTCAATGAGTTTCTTGGCAATAACATCGTAACTATTTGGCCGATTCTAACGAAATTTGAAACCCTTATGTTTCTTTACATTCTTTTTCGAATGATATAAATGCCAAGGTCATTCGATCGTTAATTCAGGATCATTTAAAGTTTTGTAGTTCATATGGTCATGTCAGAATAATTGAGAGCACGCGACTTAGGTCTGTTGACCTTGTTAAATTAATAGATAATCTAACAAACGAAGGCCTAGTTACTAACTGGTGAATGGCTGCATTTTAAATTAATTAATGATGTAACCGACGAGGCATTTTTACTACTTAGAGAAAGAATGATGAGATGAGAGAGAAAGAGAGAGAGAGGAGAGTGGTAAGGTGGAAAGAGGGGGAGGGGGGGATTGCAAGAACAGTGATGCACTGATGCTGCATCCCTCGTCAAGCCCTGCCTATTGGGGCTCGTAGGGCGTATCGTAAACCTCCAGGAAGAAATTCCAACAGGAGTTGTCGCTGGCCTCGTCGATAGAGCGTCGGATTTCTGGCGTTGATGCACCGATTCGATCGCAGCGAACGCGGACACAAAACTTTGAGCGGCGTCTTTCTTTCTTTCTTTAGACTTTCCTTCTTTCTTTCTTTAAGACTTTCTTTCCTTCTTTCTTTCTTTATTTCCTTCTTTCTTTTTCTTTCTTTCTTTCCTTCCTTCCTTCTTTCTCTCTTTCTTTCTTTAAGATCCCTTCTTTCTGTCTTTCCTTCTTTCTTTCTGTCTTTCTTTAAGAGTCTCCTTCTTTCTTCTTTTAAGACTCTCTTTCTTTCTTTCTTTCTTTAAGAGTCTCATTTTTTCTTCTTTTAAGACTCTCTTTCTTTCATTCTTTCTTTCTTTCTTTAGACTTTCCTTCTTTCTTTCTTTAAGACTTTCTTTCCTTCTTTCTTTCTTTCTTTCCTTTTTTCTTTTTATTTCTTTCTTTCCTTCCTTCTTTCTTTCTTTCTTTCTGTAAGACCCCTTCTTTCTGTCTTTCCTTCTTTCTTTCTGTCTTTCTTTAAGAGTCTCCTTCTTTCTTCTTTTAAGACTCTCTTTCTTTCTTTCTTTCTTTAAGACTCTTGTTATTTCTCCCAGTATATTAGAATCAGTCATGGCTATAGGATAGTCTTGAATACAGCTGTTTTCGTCAGGCAGTTTTTGTATATCTAGCTGTGCTTATCTTGTCTTACTTAGGAGGTCCCCGATTAATTTGACTATCATAGGAACAAATGGTGGTTCATGCGTTACTTGAGTAACTTAATATTTTGAAGTGGTTTCTGGACCTGTTTATGGTAAACAAATTAGATCCTCAAAAAGGGTGTATGTTGGTTGCTTCATAAGACATGAGTCATAAGTGCCGTTATTTGGCACAACTATCACGTGAGTCGTCTTGAAGAACCCCTATCATTATCCCTAAGGATTTCCTCCCTGACCTATTTCGGAGGTCATAACCCCAAATGTCAAAGGAACAAAAAATATAACAAACAATTATGTCACCACCTTTGTCTCGTAATAACAAAATCTATTAATAACGCTCATCTATGAAAGAAAAAACTCATAAGAGTACAACCTGAGTACAATTTTTACGAAAATAGGAAAGTAGAGATGTAAATAAGGGAGCAAAGATATATTTTACTTGTAAACAAGCAAATTATTGTTGCAATCTCGTTTTAGTCGTGGTGAGGGTGTGTTACAACCAAAGGGGGAGGAGAACTACTAAGTAGAAAATTGTTTTTTTGCTTAAACTTAGACTATTCTGTGTCATAACTTGTAGCAAAGAAGGAGAAAACAACAAAAATTTGAATTTATTATTTACTTGGGACCATCTTGAAAAATATAGGGTAATGTGAAAATATTAATTGCTAGATCATATATGTATGTTGAGATCCTCTCATTCCTTGGATGAGTATCACTCTCTGGCACTAAAACTTCTGCAACTCTCCAACTCTGGAATTTTCTTGGAACCTCTTACTTCCGCAGGAGGGGCCTAAGAGTATTCCTTTTGCTATCACTATCTCAATATCTAGCCATAAAATCCTTCTTCGTATGTTCGGAGATCAAGAGTCTGTACATGACGTGATTCGAAGTTAAGCAACCTGAATGCATGAAGCTAGTCGGATTACAGGGATCAATAAGTGAGAATGAGTAACTGAATAATGACTCCAGTGACTGACTGGATAATAATTAATCATTTTCTCTCAATGAAACTAAGTTTTTGTCTGTTAAGAATGTGGGATTGACGAGTTTTCATAAATCGGGTTTCTCAGGGAAAGGGCTTCGTCTGAAGGGAGATGAGTGTTTATTTGTGTGTGTTCACTTAGAACAGAGGGGCGGGAGAGAGAGTATTTGCATGTGAGAGAGAAAGAGAGAGAATGTGTGTGTGCGAGAGAGAGAAAGAGAGAGATAAGAAATTAGGTGTACTCATTATCAAAGAATTTATGTGGCAGGACAGATAACTGCTGGGAAAAGAATTGCTAATAAGTCCAGAAGTAGTTTGGGTTGGGGATTGATATATAAATAGAAGGAAATGGCAATGTTGTGTGACCAAGACTGTTGTGATTTGAGAGGAAGATGTTTGACCGAAGGGAGACAGGGAAATCTTTTTGGTGAGTTGGAAAATTTGTACCTGGGAAAATCCCGTGCATTAACCTTTGTTTGCATGATCGTTTAAATGAATTATGTAGTCATGCTATAGAATTATACAGCTTCTGAATGGACAAATGTATTTACATTTGTAATGCAGTACATTATTGAATAATTCATATTAAATTGAAAAATTCATGAAATAAGATGGAAGAAACAACAATTAATGACATTTGAATCAAAATAATCACATAATTCAATCGAAAGTATGCAATTATGTAAAAATATATAAATAATAATGATAGTACATTGGAATGGTAAATAGAATAATAAAAGTATGATTGAAGTAAGATAGTCCTCTTTCTGGTCCGAGTATCTCAGTCAGATTAAAATAAAATGAATATTGGGTTTGAAAATTAAATGGCTAAAAGTATAGATTGAACACATGTACCTAAAAAAATATAATATATTTTATGTGAGAGTTAAATGAATGAATAAAATTAAAATCATTTGTAAATGAACTCGTCGGTTAAAAATAATACATGAGTATAAAACCAATGGCATATTAGTTTCTTATGTACTGAATGTTGAAATTGTCTGATTTGATACATCGAATATCAATAATTATTAATGTAAAAATACTGAGTAGAAATCTATATACAGGATAAAGGAATCAAATATTTACAGAGTTCATGATAGTTAAGATGGTATGGATCATTTATTTAAATCATTTCAGCGGAATTAAAATTATGAATCAAATTGTTATAAACAAAGTACACATTATAATGGAATGGACCTATGCAGAAATGAACTTTAAATTCGTTAGTTGTAGCAAATTAATTATCTCACCGATCAAATCATCACAACATTTAAAGCGTTCGTGGATTGGTTAAAACTAGAAAATATTGATAAATGGTGAAGGAAGTCAGTTTGCTCATAGTGTAGATTTCAGTGTGTGCTTGGTGGTACCTAGAGGTGAACAGTGTTGTTTCTTAAATTCCATGTAAGGGAGCGTGTTAGACGTCTAAGTGAAGGAGTGTCATGGGCTGGCACTGAAGAACTAGAGGTACTATTTGTGGTAGAATTTGTTGGAGAATCAAAATGTGTCGGTTTGGAATTGCATATGTGTGCCTTCTAGGGGCCAGTGGATCCCTGGAGAGTATATGAATGTTGATGTCTCTTAAAAATCGTATATGGGCCCTTGTATGGTGTCGAAAAACTGGGGCGGATCTGTGTTTCTTTCAGAAAAACATGAGTGCAAGTGCCAAACTCCTTCGGAATAAAAGTATCTTATTTGAAGAGAAGCCTGGAAGTTATTGGGGGAAGTGAAGTCGTAGCTTGTCCTGTTAAAGATCTGTTTATGGTGAATAGTCAACGGCGTTGGAGATCATACAAAGTAAAGTTTTATCTGAGAAAAGAGAGCTGACATGGAGGACTGGAACCCATCTGAATAGTAGAAAGAGTTACTTGCACCGGGTATTAAAATGCAGACAGTATGACTGCTGCTCAATGCTCTGTGAACATTATAATGGCTGTAAAACGTGACATGGAAATTGCAACGGAGATTACGAAGCCGTGATAAGCAGAAAAAGACACAACAGCCGTTTTGGCTGCGCTCGCAGGCCGGAATTCATCCAATAACTGCAGGAGAAGATGATGGAATCCGGGCTTCGGCGAGAGAGATGGGGATCGGAGTCGCCACTATGAAGCTGAGTCTGAATGAAAACCTTCGCTACCGCTCACACAAGAAGCGCAATGGGACAAATTTTGTAGCAAAGGCCAAGGAAAACCGATTCACGAAGGCAAACATGCTCCTGAACAAGTTGAAGAAAGCGGTTGAGCAGAGGAAAACCTGGATCTTCTCAGACGAAAAGAATTTCTGCCAGGACAAGTTATACAACACCCAGAAGATCAAGTTCCCCCAAATTGTGATGGTCTTTGGGTGTGTCTCAAGTCAGGGTGAGGTCATGGAGCTGCTGGAGACTGTGGTCACCCATGGTTGGGGAGGGTTGCTGTTGGAAGGCCGGCCGAACATGCTTTACGTGTCTTATAGCTGAAATTTGGGAAATTTTTCAGCGGGGAATTCTGTGTAATAATATGGCATTTACCTTTCTACTCATGAAAAAGGCTGCTTCGTCACCAATCACAATGTTGTCCACGAGAGGAGTCAATCTATAAATTGTCTCCTACAAGGAAAACCAGTTTCAATAAGTTGGTCCCTTGCTTGCATCTTATAGAAATTTCATTTTAATTCGGGTTTAACAATGCGTTTAAATTTTGACCTTCGCCAATTTCAAGTCATTCTTTCTGATTGATACGTGTGGATTCTGAAGAAGAAGCATCAGAACATTTTCAATATTTTATGCTGTTCTTATGATTTCTCTACGACCTGATCAACCTTTGTTTAGATTTAAGGATGTTCCTTCTATTTACTAATTACGGAAATTTTTCCAAATATTCGTCTTGCTTGGTGGATACCTATCGCGAAAACACTTACTTAAATAAATCTAGTACTTGTTTAATACTGTCAGTCCTAAACAAGTTTCTGATAACAAATACTCGTTGATTTTTTTAAACTGCATGATAAAATGGATCTTCCGAAGCAGTCTTTTCTCTGATGAGTAGAAATGAATTTGTTGTACCATTGAAGAGAGCATACAATTTTATGCATTTCATTATAACGTGCAGGCTTATTACAATTGTAAGTTTTCCTAGCTGCAAAATGAGCTGATGTTATAAAACAATCTGGGTAATACAGTTCGAAAATATAATCTTGATTTTAAAAATTTCTTCGTCTAAATAAGAAGAATGACATATTCTATATATGCTCTTAAGACTTCAGTAAATGTATAACATTGCCATTTAATGACAAACTAAATAATTTAAAGCACTTATTTCAGGAAACAGGAATTAAAATAACTTTTAAATATAATAATTCTATAAACCAAATGATGATTTCCAGGAATCCTAAAGATAAACAGGATGAAGGGGTATATGTAATTCCATGTAAAGATTGTGAAACGGGAAGAAATTTAGATAAGAGATTGTATGAACATAATAGGGACATCAGAGTTGGCAATGAAAGTAGTGGAGTATTTTGTCATGCCAGAGATTTTAATCATTCCATTCATTTTCAAAGGAGTAAATTGGTCTTTAAATAAAAAAATATGTCAAAAGAAGAATTGTAGAATCAAATTTGATCACATCCATAGCTAATTTCAATTTATCTAAAGGTTAATTTTCGTTTAATAGTTTGATATGAAAGCAGATAAACAAAATTGTAAAACTGCCCAGCCCTAATTAAGTAGTAAATTATGCCACCTCTGGGATTAGCCCGAGTAAGGAAGTGGGTCAGTTAACATGATCTTTGTCTATCAGGTCAGAGGTGTATATGGAGTTCTCTGTAATTTTCTACTCAGTTGCCAGTTGACAAAGTTGTGTGATACACCGAAATTGTTCTGGAATAAATATATATATATATATATATATATATATATATATATATATATATATATATATATATATATATGCGGTAAATTTATAAATAGGGAATAATAAATTTTCCATTCTCTTCGATTAGCAGGGGTGACTCTTGAAAAGGCTAATCGAAAGATAGTTTTTTGGCTATCTGAGAGAACGTTTATTTTAAGTGTTACCTTCTTATGAGTGTGAGAAGAGCTTCTTCAGAGGGCTTTGAGGAAGACTGTGTTTTCCCAAAATAGCCTTTTAACCGCATAATTAATTGCGTTATTGCAATCATTTTTCTTAATATATATACAGGTTACGTAAGGTATTTGAAGACATATGTTATTTTTACTATAGCAGCATATTATTTGACTTAATTTTGTCTATTTTTCAGAATTATCAATATTATACCCTAAGCTTACACAAGAAATGAAGACGCGCGCGGTTATTGTGGCCAAAAAGGCTGAACAATTTAGAAATAACACGAATTTTAAAAGTCGCTAGATCCTTCGTCTATAAAGTTTGCTAGGAGTTAGAGGCTAAAAATGGTTAAGCCATGGATTGACAATATACGCAAAGGAAGACCTTGTGTATTTCAACAAGACTCGGCACCATCACACAAGGCTCAAGTAACGCTGGAATGGACGGCGGAAGACTTTCTTGATCACATAACAAGTAACATTTAGCCCCCTAGCTCCCCAGGTCTCAATCTATTGGACTACTATGTATGTAACGTAGTTGAGAAAAAGGTTAATGAGAACCCCCATAACACTAAAGAATCCACCAAATCTCCATATTCAGAGTAATGTCCAATATGAACAAGAACCAGTTGATCCTAGCATGTAGGCAATTCAGACATCGCATAGAACCGTTATCGAAGCTGAAGGAGACTTTATTGAATAAAATTACAAGACAATGTGTTTATTCTTATCCTCACATCTTTTTCAGCAAAAATGACATTATTATCTCTTTCAAAGAATCATTTTTTGTGTAAGTATAAATCTGTCCTCAAATACCTTATGCACCCTATATAAATATATATATATATATATATATATATATATATATATATATATATATATATATATATATATATATATATATATATATATGTGTGTGTGTGTGTGTATGTGCGTGTAACTTATTTTATATTCAATAAGCACCGGAGAGAAAAGGAGAGAGAATATAAGCAAAGTGCGAATAACAATTAAACTACTCTAAAAAAACGTACTCAGACGCAAGAACAGACAAGCATACCCACAAACAAGTAAAGAGAATAAAAAACTGACCTAATTCTTCCACATCAATCAAAATTCCACCTCTTACTCTCAAACTAAGACTATGGCCGCGTTTACCTTAATGCGTCCTCCTTGAACTCTCCACAACCACGCCAAGTCCATAAGTTTTTCACAGGAGCACAATGACCTCGGCATATCAACTTCTCAATGAAGCGAAACCAGTACAAATCCTGTTACATTCTCTCTTCAACTTCATCATGCCCATTAGCGACGGACAAGTGTGTCTTCAATTTTACGCACACTTGCACATTCAAGTCGCGAGCTCGGAAGCAAAGAGTGGTCATCGAGCGCCAACAACCTTTAACGGGTGAATGCCCGGTTTCCGATCGCGTTCACTGACTCACCCTGAGGTGTTTAGGGAACAGGGCAAAGAGAAAAAAGCCAGATAGAATGATAAAATATTGTGGAATTGACGATAAAAGATCGACCAAAGCATTAGGTAAATCAAAATGTTCAAATGGACAGATGGTGTATTTATATACCTCGTGAGACATGGATGTCAATTGGGATTTAACTGCTTGAATAGAGGAACCTAGTGAAAAGGGATGAATTGTTTAAGCTACACATGGGTGTTTGTAATTGCCCCTGGGGCAAGAAGGGCCTCCACAAGTCATTCTACCTACATTCCCCCGTAAGCATTCCACCCGCAGGAGGATCGTCTTGCATCGCGGGAGGTTGGGCCAATTAACGTCCTCTTGTTCCAAACTATCCTTCTTCATTTCGCTGTACCTCTTTTTGTACCCGAATTACGAGGGGCGGTCAATAGGTTTTGCGAATCGGTAAACAAAAACAGAAGAAGAGGGATGGCTGTTTGTGGGGGTGTTAGGACAAGTTATGACAAGTCACGACCTGCAGCCGCACGCTCCTGCTTCGTCTATTTAAGAAGAAGTAGCTGATCGCAGATCGTCAGTCACAAATTTTTCAACAATGGAGAAGGTTGAGCACCGCGCAGTGATCAACTTTTGACCACCGAAGGCAAGAATGCAAAAGAGATCCATGAACGCATAGTTGCAGTGTACACCGACACCGCCCCTTCCTATGCAACCATTGCTCTCTGGAATAGGGGGTTCCGCCATGGACGTGAGTCCCTTGAAGATGACCCCCGTCCAGGACGCCCGTCAGACGTGACCAACGAGTACAATGTGGCCCGTGTGGAGAGGATGATCCTCGAAAATCGACGGGTAAAGGTCGAAGAAATCGAGCGAAAACTTGGAATATCACATGGAAGTGTTATGAACATCATCCACGACAATTTGGGCATGACCAAGGTCTCTGCCCGTTGGATCCCTAGAAACCTCACGCCCCATGATCGACTTCAACGTCGTCAAAGTCCACAAGGTCAGAGTTTCACAAGCTGCCCTGCGCGAGTGCGTATTCGAGGAGCTCAACCATCCCCCCTACAGTCCAGATCTGGCCCCCAGCGACTACTTTTTATTCCGCCAGCTCAAGGCTGTACTGCGCGGACGCCGGTTTGGGGACGATGAAGATTTCTAGCTCGCCGTCCAGGAGTGGAGTGGACAGCAGTCGGGAGACTTCTGGTTGTCGGGAATTCGAAGCCTCAGGGACAAGTGGCGCAAGTGCATTGCAGTCGAGGGTAGTTATATTTAAAAATAATAAAACATTTTTCCTCATATCTCGTTTCCTTATATCCAAATTGCAAAACTTATTGACCGCCCCTCGTACATCACTTAAGTACCTCTTCCAAAACTTCGGATGTATGTAAATTACCACCTTGATTTTTCTTCCATAGTTTAAATTTAATTATAAACTATTAATAAACTATTTCCTAAATGCAGAATTGTAAATCGGGATTCGGACTCCACGTTAAGCTGTAATTCCCCACTCTGATATGTGTGGGTACAGTTTAAAAGGGTTGGAAAAATTATGCAAAAAATTACCATTAGTTATTAATATGTAGCTGTATTAATATGTAGCACAGGCGTCGGCAAACCCTGGCACACGTGCCCGACTTGGCACGCGAGGCTTCTATCCTTGTCACGTGAAAAGATTTTTCCTCTCCTTTAAGCAAGGACAGGATCACATTAAAAAGTTTATATATTAAAATTACATATTTTCTAATGATAAAATTTAATATATTTCTTTTAACGCAATATTTACCCTATCTTTTGGGCATATCGACTTAGGTCTGTTGACCATGTTAGATTATGTACATTGGGCATTATAGTTGCTTGGCACTCAAGACCAGAAATTCTTATTTTTATGGAATTGGCGCGCAAGACCAAAAGGTTGCCGACTCCTGATTGTAGCATATGCAAAAAGATACACAAAATTACTTGAAATTAACTTAAATGTATTCGAAATTTGCATCTAACTGTCGGAGTGCGGTCCGCACGGCTTTACATAAGCTTCACTGTGGCCCGCAAGGCTTTACATAAGCTTCAATGTGGTCCGCTGCTTACAATTATTGCCCATCTCTGCCCTAAGTCCATGAGTTGAGTGACCTGCCACCTTCTGACGCGATTAATTATAGTTTGTTAAACGAAACAAGTCGCAATACAGAACCTTACGTCTACTAGTCTTGTATTCTCCGTGGTACTATCGCTATGTACTTTTTGCTATACTCTTTTGTATTCGTATGCATTTTAGCGTATTTTGTACGTACTCTTGATCATGGACGCGCTTGTCATTCTCGATCTTTTCTTCCTTCCTACCCTTTTTCAGTCTGTTTTCTCTTTCATTTTCCCATCAAGAGAATATGCTTCCGTTAGATTAGGTATTTTTCCCAGTAAAAAAATAAAGAGATCGAGCCAGATCTTGGATAATATGGAGCCAGGGAGATTCCTACCAAAGACAAGAGGGTGGTTCACTAAAAACAGGGACGTGGTGTTTCACAACGCCCAGTTAGACCCTCTTCCTACCATAGGTATCCTACGTGGTTCGAGGGAGAGCCACCCCTACCACAATAGGGAACTGAACTGATACCTCTTCGGCAGATTTCGAAGACAAAAGAGTGATGCATTGTGTGTGTGAAAGAATGCAATGGAAGAGAGAGCGTTATAGTAATTGGCTACGTGTATGATGGCATATGTGGATAAAAATAACTGCGTGCATGCGTCAGACTTGGCTCACCACATGAGCAGCGGCAAGCTCCCTACAATCCCCGAACATTTAGGTGTGCACTCGCCTAGGAATTGAACTCGAGGGCCCATAGGGAGAAATCCAGCTCTTGATCTATTCGGCTGCGAAGGCCCCACTATGAGGGTGTTTTGGTAAAGGGGTACACAGGGGTAACCAGTTGTAGCCCTGGCCCGCGAATGGTTGCAGTTAACATCTGGAGGAAAGAGTGACCTCAAGGCCTGGATGCCTGCAGGAAGATCTGTGACCTGATACTTCCCATTCTCGTTCCCTGACATTGGAAATGGGGGAGTTTAATTAATGGGGTTCCAGGAAGCGAAAACCAACGAGGGCATTTACGGCAGAAAGTTCACAAAATGAGGTCTTTAAAGAAAGGTGAAGATAAAGGAAGTGAGAACGTATGGAAGATATACAGTCAGAGTTCCACCAGAGGTCGTTGGGGAGGGAAGAACATGCAATCCTTCAGATGTTAGCTGCAGCATGGTTGTCCATGCTACACATGGCGCCCTCTTTCTGGGAAAACAATGCTAATGCTGATTAAAGGATTGTTTAATTGAAAGGTAAGCAAAATTATAACAGTGAAAAGGGAAAGAGTTATAATCCCACGGAGGATCAACAGGCAGGGAAAGAACACTTGTACTCGGAATACTGGGTCCGGAAAAGCTCGTCCAGATTTCAGGAGCGAACAGGAAACCAGAAACAGCCAAAAATTAAAAATTGATGACTCTTGCAAAAGCACTTGAGCAGAAATAGCCATTTAACGAGCAGAATTGCTGATTTGGGAAAACAATGAAGATTTAGCGAGTACAGTACACATTTAAAGAGCACAATACAGATTTAGGTAGTATAGTAGGTACATATTTGGGGAAGAAAATACATCTTTTACGATCAGAATACATATAAGTGTGTCGAATACATATTTAAGGAGGGCAGTATATATTTCGTGAGCACAATATAATTTAGAAAGTATAAATACACATTTAAGGAATACTTATTTTCAGGGAACACAAGTACTCACAAGGAGCATAATACTCATTTAGAGAGCATAGTACACATTTAGCGAGTACAATACATTTAGGGAATATCTATATTCAGGGAGGAAAAATACATACAAGGAGCTTAATACCTACTCATTTAGGGAGCACAATCCATATGATGGGGCACAATACTCATTTCGGGATGACAGTAGATATTTTGTGAGCTCAATATACATTTAAAGAGACAAATAGATATTTTGGGAGCTTTACACATTTATAATACAAAGTATACATTTAGGAAGCAAAATACACAATAGGGAGCCTAACACACATTTAGAGAGCACTACATCCATTTAGCAGCAGATTTCATATTTGATGATCAAATTACACATTTGAGGAGCACAATACACATTTAGGAGCACAAAACACATTTCAGGACCCTGAAACATTTAGGCAGCAAAATACATATTTAGGGAGCCAAATACACATTTACTCTGCATAGCACAATACAGATTAACATTGCACAAATGCATATTTAAGGTGTATACTATACACTAAAGACCGGGAATACGCACCTTTAGAGCATAATACAGATTTAGTAAGCCATTTACCGATTTAGGAAGCATAATACATATTTAGGGAGTATAATACAATTCTAGGAACAATTTACATATTTATAGGACACAATACTCATTTAGGAATAGTGTAGCAGAATGAGGTCAAAGGGCGACCAAGTGTCCTTCTGTACCCACGTGGATCCTGAGATCACCGCATGGAGATGTGAAAGCATGGCTGAACCCGGGCAAGGATGCAACCTACGCCGTTATCACATGCCCTAGGGTGTATTTGCCTAGGGACCGATTTCATCGTCTCCCACAGCCACCTCTCCGCAAACATTCTTGCCTTCCGCCGAAGATTGATATCAGTTGGACATTCCAAGCCAACGTTATCACAATTCCCCCTTTCCCCGAAGGAGTCGCTGACTTTTCCCCCAAATCGCACGCGCCTGGAGGGTCATCACAGCCACCTCACCAGGCGCCTAGATAACCCTTCTACTCAGTTTAATAAGGAGCACTGTTAGACATCCCACCTACTCCGGCAAACGAGCTGAAGGACGCTCGTCCCCCCCCCCAGCGGCGATTTCGATTCGAGTCGAAGGCTAAATCGATCCGTGAACTCTGCCATAGTCAATCGGCAAGTATCTGACGAGGATTCCCAACACCAAAGGCTTTACGAGTGCTTCCTCATCTTAAGCAAGAGGTAACCTGACTTCTTCCGTCGCATTCATCGTACCCCAACTGGCCCCTTTTCTGCAACAGGCACGTGAGAAATTGTAACTGTTGCAGCCTGCAGATTGATCTTGAATCTGGCTTACCCCATTGCTCCATGATTTGTGTGAACGCCCCGGTTTAAAATCCCCCTTTAAATCACCAAACTGAATCCTACCTCTTTAATCTATTAATTCACCCATCTATATCTTTTGTGTGGACATTTAACCTCGTATGTGCGACCATTTCCTTTAAACCCAATATTTGTGTAAATATAAATATGATTTTGTTGTTAGTAAAGATATATTTTCGTGATTGTCTTTCTTTTGCAACCCCAGCGCGTAACGGCTACTTGTTAATCTTTGGTCAACTTGCACTCTGAAATATTTCTTTTAAAAAGGACCCCGCAAAGTTAATAATAAACCATCTTCACTGGACTCATAACAATTTCCCCTTTCACTAACGGTCTTCAACCAACTTCGGCCCAAAGCCCCAATGTACCTACTTATATATATATATATATATATATATATATATATATATATATATATATATATATATATATAGTGAGAGAGAGAGAGAGAGAGAGAGAGAGAGTCTGGCCATTCCAGGACAAATAGTTATGGGGATAAGGAACAGACGAGAGCACTAATTACAAAAAAAAATGAAGACAATATTTAGTACTGAGACGGAAAAATAAAATAAGTACCGAAGAGAATAAAATAAGGGGTTTCTTAATTTTTTTTTTAAAGTTGTACTTATTTATTTAAAAAAAAGAAAACCAATGAGAATATTTCTCCTAGAGTAACTTAAAGGAATTTGATAACGAAAATGGTGAAGTTATGGTAAGTAATAGGAATATATGTACTGTCAAGGAGAGCGTGGGTGTAGGAGGAAAGTTAGCAACTATCCTAACCCTGCCATCACTCCATGTGAAAGAGTGAGAGACAGGGAGAAAATTTCTTTTTCTTTGCTTATTTTAAGATTTGAAAATGCTAAGAATCCATTAAGAAATACACACACATTACTCACTTTCACGCTTACCCCTATACACGACTATATGTGCACAATTAACTGGAGGTATTATTCTCGTAGAAATGATCCGTAGTAACGCCAAAAAAATCAGATGATTTAACGTAAAATCTTTCCAGGTTTGTTGAAGTCAAAGGTCATTCGTGACGACATCAGACCCCTCCTTAGGCGAAAGGAAGATGGAAATTTACGCATACCGTGTGCCATCATTCCACCTTTTGTCAAGGACCCCACCCACCATACCGGTTTAGGGTGGAAGGTGAGACGACAAAAACATCCTTCATTCGAGAAATTCCTCCCTTACTCCCATACTTTGACATTGAATTCTCCTATTTCTATTAGTTTTTCTCCTACTTTTTTATATTTCATCAAATGGTTCTCGAAATAGCGACTTCCTGTCTTGGCTATTTTTATAATTGACGTCGGAAGGACGTCAATTATATTTCATCAAATGGTTCTCGAAATAGCGACTTCCTGTCTTGGCTATTTTTATAATTGACGTCGGAGGTTTTTCGATCGTACTCAATCCAAAGCATTTGGTGATGGTGGGATCGATTACCCCATGGGGATTGCTTTGTTTTGTCTAATGTAATTTCTTTACCATTGTCATTGTTTTAGCTCATCTGTTTCTTTCTCTGTTTTTCTCTACAGCTCATCTGTATCTTCCTCTGTTTTCCTCTACTTTTGCCACCAGGATCACTAACACAACAACTCTCTCACAGTGGATGTAAGGTGACAGGGCTGGAAGAAAGGCTGTGATCCATTGAACTGACATCACCGATAGCGAAAGGGGTATCAAGTGTAGCATGGGCAATCATGCTGCAGTTGACATCTTGGGAGTTGCGTGCCTCTTCGCAAAATTGGGTCAGCAGCTCTACATCTTCCACACATTTTCACTTTCTCCATCTTCGCCACTTTCTGTCGGAAAGGTCAAGTTGGTTTCGGCTTTTTATCTTAAGTAAATACATCATCCTGACACAGCTGCATTTCTTAGAAAAAAGTGACAGGTTTGCGGATTATTATTATTTCTTCTTATTATTATTAAAATTATTATTATATTTATTATTAATATTATTATTTTCTTCTTATTATTATTATTTTTTTTCTTATTATAATTATTATTTGATATAGAGGTAACTGTGAGAGCATCCTAATTATGTGCACCAAATTGAACACAATTGAAAATCAAAAGCGAGGAACAATCCCAACCTCGAGCAATCTCATGGTTGAAGTAAAAACGAATAAAATGTGGATTCATTTCATCAGATCAGCCACAACACATCACAACTCCACCACACAAAAGTTCGAAATCCAGTATTGGCCAATCCTCGTAGGTTAGAAGATATTGCGGCGGGGTGATAGAAATAATAAGTAATAACTAAAAGAAGGGAGGAAATGGATGAGTCTGCACTATAAAAGCGCAATAGATACACTGCAGCGTTCGTGTGTAAACATTTCTCCATATGTACGTCTATGTGGATAGAAGCTCTAGTGTTACCTTGACAAAACCGCGATGTTCGCTCCAAAACGCAATGTCTGTACATATGTGCTACGAGGCAGTTTGATTTTAGTATTGTTTTCGACGTGAACTCATAAAGGCAACCATTATCTCGCACAATGACAACAGCAAGAGAGCCTCAAATTGGGAACATGGAGGGATAGGGATAGGCTTACTAAACAGATGAATGTGCGCATGCGTTGCATGGTTCTACAGAGAAGTGAACCGAAAATATGACGAAAATGGAGGAATACGTCTACACGAGAACACCAACGAACGTTTTCATACTAGGCCACGCACAGTTGTACCCCAAAACAAGCTTATGCAGTAAAACACTCGTAGAGACAGTGAAATGCACCCTGATACGAGGTAACTATACATTCCTACGGGGATGCTCATTATAGACACATTTATAATAAAATAATTCATCCGTTTTGCCTAAATACTATGCATTCTTTTGGTTGGCTCCGCCTGAGTTCGAACGACAATCGGTGGCGCTGGCGCTGCCATCGAACTACAATGGACCAGATATGCCATATTAATTGTCTTAGGTCGTTTCCACCTCCTCTTCTCCACAATCAGCTAATGTACCTTTTTGAACTCATACGAGAGCCTCGGTGTTACATGGGCTTTTTCGAGTTAAAATTGTACCTCCTTTCGAAGTGTGGGCGGGGCAAAAGACCTCTGGTTATTGATTTGGCTTCTCTTTCCTCAGAACTCAAAATAAAGGTTTGATTTCCATTTTTCTCTATCGTGGTTCATTGGTAACGCTCTCGCTTTTCATGCGAGTGGTCTTTGGTTCGAAGCCTGATGAAAGCTGGTAAGTTTTAATCTTTCGTGAGGCAAATTATTATGTTTTATTAAGTTTTCACCAATGAATGTTTATCTCATCAATCATGTTTTTTTTTTGTATTTGCACTTGGTTCAATGAATGGAAAGATAGGAAAGTTTCGTTAATGAAAATAATGGGCAAGGTATAAGAAAACAAACCCCGATTAGTGAGATCCAAAGGCCTGCAGGACTTTTACAACCTGACTGATTTACGAAAATCACGCACAATCCCATTTTCCTCATTATTGTATGTACGCGTATGTAGAACTTTACATAAATTAAGTACAATTTAGCATATAAAGTAACTCTGCAACGTGCCAACATGATTGCTGATTCAGTGAAATGTGTGAGAGAAGGAAGAATTAATGCAGTCGGTTGGTTGGAAAAGGTTGCGCCGATACTAATCAGAATCTCTAGCAAATTTATTTTATTCGATGACATAAGGGTATAGCATTCGACACGACCAACAATATCGCATCAAGTTAGCTTTCCACTTTATACTACTACACATTACTACTACTTTGACTTTGACTTTGTATAAGTGCGGGTGCATGTGAGGGGAGACGATAGGGTGTGGGGGGGACAGAGAAAATAGACAAGTGGAGAAGAGAGAAAGAAGTGTGGAAGAGGTGCAAAGAGATGCCTAGGGTCTGGTGATCAGACTTATCACTTTAATTTATTTTCTTGGTTGTGTGAGTTCATTTTTGTTGTTTTTGGTTTTTGGTAACAATTATAAAGTTATAAAATTATAAAATTATAATTATTATGGCGTTCAAGCCATTTGTCTTAGCAACTTTAGTATTTTTATGGTTTGTGTTGTGCATTGCCTGTTTTGTATATGTTTTTAACTATATTTAAGTGCGTGCTTGTTGTATTGTTTTATTGTATGTGTATTTTAGTAGTATAATTGTTTCTTCTTTCTTCTTTCTTCTTTTGTAGTTTACTTCTTTCGAAGTTCTCTTCTTAATCGGTGGGTTTTTCAATTCTTGGTAGGGTTGTCTTTATCGGTAACTTGTCGTAGTAAGGTTTCGAGTATCTTCATTGTTCTTGTGATTGATCTTGTATCACAGGTTTCTTCATTCTCATTTTACGCATAGAACGGCACTTCGTCTCCGCCAGCCACTCGGTTGGCGGAGCTGGGGAATCTGGGGCGACATTCAGCTCTTCTGTTCCGGTTAATCATCTGGGTGATTTCATCACTCAGTTCACGATTAACCAGATCCTGCATTTTCGGGGCCGTTCTTCTATGACTTTGTTAATGGGAATTATCCCCGCCTCTCTGTGCAGGTCTTCTTGCCGTCTTCTTTCATGCTTGCGTGTACCCGTTATTAGGTACATGCATTTATTTTGCACTACTTGAAGGCGCCTCTTTTGTGTTTTTGAGACACATGAGAGGGTGGAGGCGGGGTAAAGCAACGTAGATCTTACAAGGGCATTGTAGATCTTCTTCTTGTTGCTTTCACGTAGATTTCTGAAGCTGTATAGAGTTCTGACAGCGGACGAGGCTCAAAAAATTCTTTCTTCGACGTGCTTTTTGTACCCGGTAGAGGTGATTTTCATACCGAGTACATTGCATTCGTTGGTGTAGGGGTATCGCGTATCTCCCACACGCACGTCTGCCCTTGAGGTGCGTCCGATGGGGACCACCTTGAATTTCTCTTGGTTTGTTCTTATTTTCCACTGAGCCTCGTAGTTGTTAAGGTTCGCGATTTCCATCGCTGTCATGCGAGCTTGCCACGGCGCATGCCTCCATGGAGATACGATTATCTGGCTGAAATCATCGGCGTATTGAATATTGAGGGAATTGGGGTACACAGGGTCTGGGACGTCCGCGGTGTATATCGAGTAAAGGGTGGGGGACAGACACCCCCCCTGCGGGAGGCCCGCAGTGAGCGGAAACTTTGGTCCGTCCGTGCACCCTAGACTGACATATGCCGCTCTCTCCATGACATAGTCACAGAGAGTTCTTTCTAAGTTTTCACTTAGACCCAGCCTTAAGATCTTATACTGCATGCCTCGCTGCCACACCTTATCAAACGCCTTTGACACATCCCGACAAACGATATCCACATAACTCCTGTCCCGTTTGGCTTGGGAAAGCTTTTCCGTTATGACATTAATTGCCATTTCCGTACTTCGCTTCTTTCTAAACCCGAATTTGCAAGGGTTGTAGAGGGAGTTTTCTTCCAGGTGAGACACCAGTCTTCCGTTGAGGATCTTCTCAAAGAGTTTCCCGCCAAATTCCAGGAGTGAAATTGGGCGGTAGCTCTCTCTCAACGTAGGGTCCTTTCCATGCTTGGGCAAAAAGATCATTTTTGCCGTTTTGTAACCATCTGGAAAGTACCCTGTATTCAGACATGCGTTAAAAATTCGTCTCATTCCTTCGATGATGTTGGCTGGTGCCTTTTCGAAGTTAAGCTTCGTAAGCCCCGATTGGCCTGGGGCTTTCTGTCGGAATGAGCGGAGTGCGCCAAGGATCTCTTCTTCGGTGATCTCGGCGTCTCCGTCACGCAGTCTATCCACCTGGTGATGAGGATGCGTTCGATGTATTACCGTGTTAAGCTCGTCTACGATGTTATTTTCGAACTCTATATCAAAATCTTCGTTTTCATCTTCCGATATGCTGAAGATTTTTTCCCAATAACGCCGGAATATCACTTCGATGATATTATCTGCAGTTTCAATGGATCCATCTTCTTTTTGGATTTCCATTTTCTTCTTTTTTCCAGATGATCCTCTGAGACTTTTGACTTTCTTCCAAAAGTCCTTGGGGGATGCATCTTGATCGAGGCTCTCGATCGCATCGTCCCATTGTCTCTGTTGTTGTTCGAGGATCAGCTGGTTGAGCTCTTCCTTGATCTCTCTACTTCGTTGTAGCGAGTCAAATGTTGCATTTGTTATATTTAACTCGTACATAACTCTCAATTCTCTATAAAGATCTTTCATATACCCAGTCCACCTGTATGAGGAGATGGTTTTATACTGGGTTTTGGGGATGCAAGCCCTATCTGCAATAATTAGATGTTCGTTGAGGTCGTCGAGTGCCTCGTCTATCTCCTCGAGAATTGCCTCGTCCAGATCTGGTGGGCGATAGGCCTCGAGGAGACCAGCGTACCGTGCCCAGTCGGCTCTCCTGTAGTCTTTTCTGACTGGAGCTGGGACTTGTATAGGGTTCCTATTGATGGTGAGTAGGATCCCTATATGATCACTACATGGTACCTGGACTGGTTCCATGTAGTAATTGAACGGCAGCTGACGATTAGCCAGACAAATGTCTGGTTTTGTGGCACTTCTTCCTCGATTATAGGTTGGGAAGTCCGGGCCTATTCTATGGACCATGTTTCGGTCCATCATAGTTTCCAGGCACCTTCCAATTCCATTGAAGGTCCTGTACCCAGAATCCCGACATCTGGCATTAAGGTCCCCCATTAATATGGTGGGGGTCCTTCTGCCAAATAGGCCAGAGAGAGAATGAATCGGTAAATATTCTCGTCTCGGCGGCTGGTACCCGGTGGCGATGACCAGCTTTCCTATATCGAGTTCGACCTCTATTGCAAGATAGGATTCTTCCAAGTTTCTTATGGGTCTATACTTGATCCCTCTTTTGATGGCGATGGCGGCACCGTCGTACCGCTCTCGAGAGTAATTCGTGATTAACACGTCGTAGTTCCAGATCTTCATTTCAGAACTACGAGTGTCAATCCCGTGTTCAGAAATCAAGATGACATCTGCATCTATTTCCCTGAACACATTTCCGTAGAGAGTTCTTTTGGTTGTCCAGCCATTGGTGTTTATTTCCAAGATTCTTAGTGAGTTTCGCTCCATAGTAAGATGAGTTACCTGTGTTTCTTCTTTTTCTTACTCTTGGGGGCCTGTGGGGCGGGTCTGGGGTGCCCATGCTTCACCTTCTTCGGGGGAGGGCTGGGAGTCTTTGACTGACTCTTTGTTGCCCTAGTGCGAGTGCATGGGCCCTCGTCACTATCCGAAGAAGTGCTTTCATCTTCTTCATTTGCTTCGTCTTCTTCTTCTGAATCTTCCGACGGGGGAGATTCTATTACTTCTTTTAGTCCCGTGGCTTTTGCTTCGGCGCTATTGTTCTTGATGACACTATCCTTGAATGCTTTAGAGCATTCCGGATCATCAGGAACGATGATGGAAGGAAGATTGTTGGCCTTTAGCAGCGCGTTCAATACCCGGTTGTAGCATCCGGGTTTGACCGCGTTTGCCACATTTGCATGAGTAATGCAAATTAGGATCTTCGCACTGAGGTCGTTTGTAAAGATCACAGGTGAGGGGGTTGCCATTGTTGAGGCCATCCCTTCACTTTTCTTTAAAGTGCTCGCGTAGGTTTGACTTTTTTTTTTCTTCTTTTCTTCCTCTTCCTTTTTTCTAATTATGTCCTTCCTCCTTGGGCAGTTCAGGGCCATCGTTCGATGGGGCCCCTTGCAGTTCATGCATTTCTTTTCCTGGCTCTTACAGGCGTCATAGCGATGACCCTGCGTGGCACATTCACTGCACCAGGTTGTGCCTTTTGGGGGACAGTTAGCGGTTGTGTGATCTTCGAGGGCATAACATACGAAGCACATCTGAATATTGTGATATTTCTCGTGCTCGATGTTTGATCCTGGGATCCTCATATTGAAAATGAGGAGTCCCTCGGTTGCCGCCTTGTGGGCCATTTCGGTCGTATTGAAAGTCACCTTGAAAACATGGGTGTGATCTCTAAATTTGATCACCTCCCTTATTTTCGCCCAATTGTGGTTTTTCTCGATTTCAGTTTTAATCTCTGCGGGGGAGTTTTCGCCAACCCAGCTCTCTACTTTACGGCAAATAATACTTCTATTTGCAGAGATTGCTGGTGGGGTTTTGGCTTCCAGGTCCATTTGTTTGAGAACTTCGGCCCCTTCGTCAGAAAGGAGCCGGTCGATGTCCTTGGTTTCACCGCACATGGCGATGAAACCATTTGGTATGTCTATCAGTTTGATGAGAGCAATCCTTAAGTTTGCGAATAAGGATTCGCAAACGGTCTTCTTTTCGGGGGTCTTTTTACCGGGTAAGGTCCGTAGGGGGACCCTCTTAGGGAGGGCCTCCATCGTCGCCGACGTCTTCTCTCTTCTTTCTTGAATTATTTTTTATGTGTGAAAATATATGTGAAAATTTTGTATGTGAAAAAAAAGTGACAAGTGGTAAAGGAGGTACAGTCAAGGGTTAGGTTTGACTCCGACGTGAGAAGAGTGCTCCCGTCCAGTTTCCTGTTGTTTCCCCGCTCGGATGGTGCCGGGATGAGGGGGGATGATGGATGGGGGATGGTTCTCGAGTGGGGACCTCAGAGGGTTGAGCTTGGTGGACTTAATGCATAGCGGCCGAATCAACGACCGCTAAGTTTGTGCCACCCCCTCACGGGTACGTACGCCAAAACTGCATCCAACTACATAGAGACGGGTGTAACTCCCTCTATGATTCTGGCCGGGTCCCCCGGGCGATGAGGATTTCTCCTTCGTCCGGGACTCGCAGTTTTGCCCCAAATTCGAGAGAATTTCTGACTTGTGCTTCTGCTGTGAGATAGGCCTCAAACCAGTTTCCACGCAAGCCCTTAATTATGCCAGTCCAAGTGGCCGACATAGTTAAGACGAAATTAATGAAGGGCAGTCATCCGAGCAGGTTCCCACGCAGGTCGATGGACGGGAGCAATGAGGGTTTTTAGCCCATCATTTTACTTCTTTCGCAGCGAAAAGATATGTTAAATCTTTTCAGATCGACTGGGCTCCTAAAGACACCCAGGACAGTCGCGTTCTTAGATGGCGAAGGCTCAAAAGTCTCTCTTTCTATAAGCACGCGTGAATATACAACGCTCTTCGAAAGGTAGTAAGGCAGTGCTACAGCGTACGAAAAATTCGCCCAGCTACTACTACTCTTAGTTAGTAATACTACTGGCTGCACTGACCTAAATGTAGACCTAGCTACCCTTAACCAATAGGACACACACCTTTCGGGAAAAGGAAAACAAACATGGAGAATGTATATACAGGAAACTAGAATATGGAAAAACTAGTAAGATGCAATGAACGCCCGAAATAAATGTTGATCGGTTATTGATGTTAAGATTATGGATTATTAACATGGTTAAACATGGATGCTGGCGTTGCTAATTCAGATAGATTTTGAAGATATTCGTCATCTCTCAGAGAATCGCAAAGAGCTTTCCAGAGCTGACTTTTGATGTGCCTATGAAAGTGAACTAGTGAGAGGGGGGGGGGGGTTATGATAGGCTATGTTAATCTTTTTGGAAAGGTTAAAATGCAATTTTAGTTTCACGAATTTGATGATTTGCTTAAAAAATCATTTTGATAACACTTTTTGCCGCTTGAAATGAAATCCCTGTCATGCTCTAGTCATTTTTTTTTATTCTGCCCATGTGTACAAAGCATAGATTTGGTCACATGGTGTAATTCTTGTATGTGTTTGTGCCTGTGTCTGAATTTCCACAACCTCAAATCTCTTTTGATGCACATTTTCTCATATAAAATCATAAGTACAAAACAGCCATTCTTTTCCCCTTCATTTTTTATTATGTATATCTTATGTACGCGTACTATTCATTTACTCAAATGATAGTGATGTGTGTAATAACTTCTGAAATTTGTTTGTGCAACCGCGTGTGAATCTATCCTACATACTCCTCTCTCCTTATGCTGATACAAACCACTTAGTATATAAACATAGCGATATTCGTTTGATAACTTCATACGCGTTCGTTGAAGTTTACTTTCCGAATCCACCACCAGTGCATCAGTGCCGAGTGAGCCGCGCTTCTGTGCGGAACGTTTCCCGCATCCGAGCGGACTTCACCGTCCCAGAAGGGGCGTATTCCACAGAAAGCTTGGTTGATTATTCTTGAAAAAGTCAGAATAATCCACACTTAAGATAGAGAGATTTTCGCCAATATTCCGAGCCAGAAATGACCTTTAAGAAGAAATTTCACGATATGGCGTTTGTTTATAGACTTGCAATTAATTGGCTTCTATTAGGCCACTCGCGTTTGCTGTTTTAAATGACTTTCAGTGTTTATATCGAGTGGCAAGGAGGTCATATGTTGTATACCCAATAGCGAGGATGGGTAGACTTAACCCATCAGCTTCCTTCGAATGTGATATCGGCGGGGCATGTCACATGTGTTATTTTAGCACCCCAGAAATCGAAAATATAATTAATCGAAAAGGTAAGTTTCGAAATGGTGTTATGGTTGTAGTTTCACCCCCTCCATCCCCACCTCCTCACGTTCTAATGTAGGTTACAACTAAAGTTCGGAATTTTAAGGCCCCCGTCAAAGGGGGTCCCCTTATTCCTGAAGGTTCAGGATACTTATTCAATTCTGGCCCCACCATTTAAGGTTAAAGAGCTTTGTTATACTTTTTTCTCAATGTATCTTTTCTCATTCTTTGACCAAGGAGTTAAACTTTCCTCGTTGGTTACACCAGATTCCTTTCTCATTTCCGATAAATGCCGATTCAATTCGTTAGTGTGTGCATTTTGCAGCTCAGGGGTTTAAACACGCATTGGGGAGTTAAGTCCTATTTATTGTCCAGCCTCTAAATTTTTTTGGGGTGGAGGTTTCAATTTAGTTTTAGACTTCCTTGGGTACAAATAGCAGGGGTGGCGTCCGGCTCCTCCAGGTACCATTTGCGACCTTTTCTCGCCATCGCGCCGACAAACGTGTTAAATACACGTTTGAGATTTCGCGCCAAAATCTGCCCGCAATGCCTCCCAGATGCGATTCATGGCCTCTGGTGTTGCAAAGGCCTTAGCGCCCCCTGCATCTGTATCTGGGTTCCTGACGTCCTAGATACGTTAAATGGGGCCCTGACATCCCAGATACGTTTGATGGGGCCCTGAAGTCTCATATACGCTTGATGGGGTTCTGACGTACCAGCTTTGTTTAATGGGGCCCCTGATGTTCCAGATACGTTTAATGGGGGCCTTAACGTCCTAGCTAAGTTTAATAGGGCCCTGACGTACCAGCTATGTTTAATGGGACCCTGACGTCCTAGCTAGGTTTAATGGGGCCCTGACCCAAGTTCCGATCATAATAACCCCTACTAAGCAGGCAACTGTAAAAGAGCCGCTTCCCATCCCCCCCTCCTTTCCCGTTTATATAAAAATGGAGGTCGGAAGTAGTCGTTGCAAAAACCTTATTCCTTTCTCCATTTTATACCTAGAATTTAAAACGCACTAGCAACGATGCCACATCGCGCAGAAGGATTGTAAGGAGAAATTTGTACAGAGTGGTGAAGACGAAAGAAGTGAAAATAGGCGTGAGATACATAACAACAGAGCCTCCTGCGAGCATTGGTGGCATGTAGGGCATACTCTGGTCGTTGTGGCTGGAATGATATACTCTGAAGGCGTTGGGGCCGGAAGGGTACACGAGAATCTCTCACCTGAAATCCCTTTGCGTGTGCGTAAAAGGATAGAAGATAAATAATTCAGGCATGTTAAAACCCACCACCGCAAATCAGCCCCACACCCTCGCGCCTAGACCAGAGATGAGTGGACGAAGGCTGGTCGGCGACTAGCATGCGATATTAGCAACCAGCCGAGAAAATAGGCCAGACGAATCCTGTAACGAGAGTGTCGAATAAAGGGCAAATGGAGATGTCTCTAAAAAAAAGCCCAGATAGTTTCAATTTAGTTTTAGACTTCCTTGGGTACAAATGGCTGGGAGGGCGTGCGGCTTCTCCAAGTACCAGGTGTGATAGTCTACACGGGGCATACCCTAGCAGGGTTCTTCTGCCCATATACCCTCTACCCATCCACCCTTCTGTATTTTTGTTTGTGCCCTCGTTAATGAAAGCCAATTTCCATAATGAATAAATAAGTCCGCTCTTTTGTTCTTTTTTTTGTCGTCAAGGGCAGCCAACACAAATATACAAGCAGGCAAGCTTATAAAATACACGTATACACCTACGCATCCATTACAAGCATACATGCTTATATACACGTAGATATACATGACGGCGTTTACAAACACATTAAGGCATAATGTGCAAGAGGAAACCTCTAAAAGATCCAAGATGTGTTTTGGGATGGAAGATAAAAATAAGAGAAACTTAAAGAGAGAGAAATTAAAAGGGCAAAAGGAAAATTCAAATGAAAAGAAGAGGCAATAATAATAATAATAATAATAAAATTATTAATAATATGTTTAAACCATCTACAGATCAATAATAATAATAATAAGCAGTAGTAGTCGGAATTTAAAAAAGAACTCTGAGATTTGAATTTTCGATCGGTTTTAGGAATAAAATTCTTAAATTTCGGACGTCATTTGTCGCTTCTAAATTGAAAATCCGAGTTTGTACATCAAAGTATTTTATCTATTTTAATAAATAAATAAAGAATAAAATGAAGATGCCTATAAAAAGCCTAGGTAGTTTCAATATAGTTTTAAAACTTCCTTGGGTACTATGCCGGAATGCATACTCCCCCCCCCTCCACCCCAACATATTTTTTAAAAGATGTGAAATTATAGGAAGTGTAAGAGTATGGCAGGTTCATTCATAAGACGAGGGAAGGACGAATGGGAGAGCACTCAACTCTCCTGATCTCGCTTTCAATCCATCACGAAGCCATGTTGGATATTAAAGACCCTGGATTAATTCTTTAGGACTAATCCTCCCGCTAAATGGGTCATCGCCATGGAGACGCGCACCGGACGCTACCCAGCACAAGGTCGATCCCATTTTATCCCCCTCACTCTACCTTGAGTGGTCTTCAGGTCTGGTTACCATGCGAACAAGAATGATTTTGGGGTAGTAGTGGTAGTTGTTCGTCAACCTGCCTTTATCCAGGCGGATCACGACCGGATAATGAAATATACATAAAGATCAGTATGACAATCGCTGCTGAGCCCAAGAGCACTAGGGGTCGTTCCTCTTTGGGGAGAGGTGCCAGGAAGTATTATGTTTTGACACCAAACAGCGTTCAGGTGGAAGCCTTCGTCGCCTCGGGACACAGGAACCCTCTTCTTCGTCTGAGGTATGTGGATATATATATATATATATATATATATATATATATATATATATATATATATATATATATATATATATCAGCAGGATTCCTTGCAACAGAGAGAGTGTGTGCGTTGTACTGTGAGGACGGGAGAGGAAAGAAAGCAGTGTTGTGTGTGCGATGACAAGTGTAAGATCTACCCACCCCGGCACATGGCTGAGCATAGCGCGTCCACTAAATCGTAGTCAGAACTCTTCGTGCGCTAACGTTTGTGTCCGCTCTTGCTGGGATCGAACCCGGTACCACGACGTTGGGAGACCAAAGCCGTATCCGCTCGGCTAGCAAGAGCTCTTGATTTGGGGGTTGATTGATTATGTGAATGAGTGTTTGAGAGAGAAAGGGCAGAGTGAGTACGAAGTGGAGGATATTGTGTGTGGTAGAAGTGCATTGAGGGGGGTTTGTAAGGGGATGAAACCTAACAGGATGAGATACCTCAGCATCCCATTGCGTTGATGCACGTCGATCACACTATGCGAAAGCGATTGAGGAGGAAGATTTTTGTGGTCGGATTTGCAGTCTCAATTTTCTTCTCTCGAAAAGTGGCGAACTTCTCCTTTAGATGATTAATTATCATTTCACATAATAAAAACATGATAAATATAGAGGGTAAAGATGAAGGCTGATGATGCAAGATAAAGATAGCCGATAAAGGATGTTGATACAGGATAAAGATAGTGGATAAAGATACAATATAAAGATAGCCGATAAAGGATGTTGATACAGGATAAAGATAGTGGATAAAGATACAATATAAAGATAGCAGATAATGATGTAATATAAAAAGAGCAGATGAATTTAAAGGATAAAGATACATGATAAAGATAACAGATAACGACAGGGAATATTGGTAGAGGATAAGTATTCAAGATAGAGATAGATGATATCGATACAGAATAAAGATAAGGGTAAATATAATTAATAAAGATAAATTATAAAGATAAATAATAAAGATATACGATAAAGGTAAAACATAAAGATATATGATAATTATAGAGAATAAAGGTAAAAGATCATGCTAGAGGATAAGGATACAGTTATAAGATAAAGGTAAAAACTGAAGATAGATGATCAAGATATAAGGACTAGGTTAATGGTCAAAATAGAGCATAAATATCGATGGTAATAGTAAAAGATCAAGATAGACGATCAATATAGAGGATAAAATTAAAGGATCTAAATCACGAGAGATGATGAAGATAGAGGATAAAGGTAAAGGATCGAGATGGAGGATAATGGTAAAGGCTCAAGATTGAGGATAAAAGTAGATAAAGGATAGAGATAAAGGATAAAGGTAAAGAATCAAGAGAGAAGATCAAAATTTAGGATAAAAATAATAGATTAAGATATAGGCTAAAGGTAGAGGATCAAGATGGATGATCAATATAGTGGATAAAGGTATGGAATCAAGACAGATAATCACTATAGAGGATAAATGTAAAAGATAAAGATAAAGGACAAAGGCCAAGGATCAAGAGAAATGATCAAGAATAAGATAGAGATAGAGGATCAGGATATATGATACATGTAAAGGATCGAGATGGATGACCAATATGATTGATAAAGATAGATGATAAAGGTAAAGGATCAAGAAAGATGATCACTATAGAGGATAAAGGTCAAGGATCAAAAAAGAGGATCAAGAGAAATGATGAAGAATGACGATAGAGATAGATGATGAAGATATAAGATAAAAGTAAAAAATGAAGTTAGAGGACAAAGGTATAGGATGGAGATAGAGGATAAGTATAAAGGATCAAGATAGAGGATAAAGGTAAAGAATCAAGGGATATGATAAAAATAAAGGATTAAGGTAAATGATCAAGACAGATGATAAGATAAATAAATGATAAAGATACAATTCTTGCACTGTTTCCCAATCCAGGAAACAGTGGAAGAATTGACCATAGATTGTACGCGCGGCTCTTTATTCTTGTGTGGAGGATGGGAGGGGCGAGTCCCTGTGGTCTTTGTGCGAACTTGTTCCTAGAGGTTCATAGTACACCCCACAAATGTAGGGGTGACGAGGTTAGCTATTGCAGTCTTTGTCACCTTTATCTCTTTTGAGGGTGTTTGTATTTACTTGTCCTCCTGTAAAATATTTGAGCGTGCGTAGGGAGCTAGTCTCTTATTGGCAGCACGCTGTGTCTGACTTTTGGGCTTACGCAGCTCCCTCTACGCGCGTCGTCACACACATAGTCAATCACAACAACTGTAGACTCTTTTCGCATGCTCTCTTCGCAGACAATACATCACTCTTCCGCTTGGAACCTGATTGAATCCATTTCCGTATCCGCACTCCCCTGACGCACAATGGATGTCTCTCCCTTGGGCCACGAAAGAGTTCGGTGCTCGCTGGTTGGTGGCAAAACACTACTACCGTTCTTCTCCACTCTTCTCACGAGAATTGGCCACCGGTGTCTTTGCGCTTGTCGGGGATTGTTATTTTGATCTGTATGTGAATTTCATGATCCGTTCGGTGGAGATGTGGGTCAATTAAATAACTACACTTCGTTTGCAAGTCCGTGCTCAAAAACGTTCTGACGGAGATGCCATCGTTGGTTTTAACCTTCCGTCCTTCCCCATGTTTCGATCACGCCTCTTCTCTTCCATAGCAAACTTTAAGATGAGTTGACTTTTCCGGGTCTGGGCACCACTTTTAATGCGCCGATACTTGAAGTTCACTTGGTAAGTAGATTAGAAGTGTTGACTAGGGTCAATCCTTAAATAAATCTAACTATTTCCTGCCTAAAGTAATTAACATGGAAGAAGACAAACCCCTAAAAATTACAAATGGCGAGAAGACCCTAAAAATAAAGCGACCTAATCGTTGTTTAAAAATTCCCCCTAATTATTGGCTTCATCGAAAGACTAGGTTCAAATCGCTTGAAAAAGGAGCGGAAGGAAACGAGGGCAATTTAATCTGTAGGTCCCCATACAGTGGTAAAACTCATCCCCAAACCCCTTTATGGGGGCAAGTTTTGGGCTGGGTAAATAAAAGATAAAATTAAAGATTATTTATGAAGGCAGGCGAAAATTAAGGGAGTCGTAAGGAATTTGATTGCCTTGAAGGATATTGGTATACATACCGAGTAAGTACTTTTTAAGGAAAGCCCCAGGGATAGAGGTTGACAGAAAGCACAATACAGATAAAGGATCTCCATATCAATTTTTCCCACCCGCATCTGCAGGTAGAAAAAGATATCAAATTGTATCTAGAGCTAGCTTCCAGCGTCATAACCTAAGAGAATAAGCTATAATATGAAATTTCCACGTATTAGAAACTATCCTGTGAATTATATCCTTAAATTGATGAACGCTGGAACTATTGAATACCTCGACAGGTAGCCCATTCCATGTCAGGTATATTTTAAATGTGAACTGCACACTAAGGTAGTCATGAACCGCGGAAGTTCAAGCTTCCAACCCTGGTTCTTAGTCCTATTCTGACTAAGGGTAAGCAACCTCTGGTGATCAATATTCTCGAAGCCTCGAAGAATCTGGAACACCTCAATCAGTTGACCCAGGAGTCTCCTGGTCTCTATCGAGAAGAAACCGAGCTCTCGCATGCGCGTCTGATAGTCTCTATGCTTAATCACCAGGGTTAGTTTTGAGGTCCTGGTCGCTTCCCTTTCCATCCGTTCGTCTTTTCGAAGGTTAGGAGACCAAAACTGCATGGCGCAATCCAAGTGAGGTCGCATCAGTAAGTTATATAAGGTTAGCACAATTTCCTTGTGTGATAACTTACTACCTCTTTGTGCAATTTAACTGTTGCTGAGCCTTTTTCTCTTCCTAAACGCTCTGAACTGTTTTCATAGGACGTTGGCCAAGGATTCAAAAATGCATGGAAGGTTCAAAGATTGACTGGATAAGTAAAAAGAAAGAAGAGTATATGAAAAATCGAGAATAAAACATCTGCCAATTTCCCACTTAAAGTCCGTGAGGGGTACGGCGATGTGTTTTCCTGGCCATCGTGCTGATGGGACTTAGCGTACCGTCCCGCCACAATTTAGCCTTTCCTCCTCCTTCCGCTAACATCTGCTCTCTGCCTTTCTCTACCAGCTTTTCTCATCTCTAATACCACAGCGTCGGGGGAACCCTTTACTCTCAAACCTCTCTCAAAGTCTAAGGACCTGACTAGCAGTATCAGACGAGAGATTTCGGAACCTCTCTAAGCAATTCCTTTTAACGCCTGCCGGTCACAAGAGACCAGGAATTGAGGGGTCCTCGGCATTGGGGTGCGATTAATGGGATGATCAGTTTCTCTCCAATAACCCCTTCTTGTGTGTAATGGAGCGACCACCCCCCTCTGGCCGTTCTTCTCGGGTGCATACGACTACTGCTTATGACAGAGAGCACCTCCAGGAGGCAAGGCGACCTTGTAGGACAAGAACAGTTAGGGTGGTCAGTTGTTGTCAAGTGCATATGACTCGACCACCCGACCTGGCGGCAATCCTGGATTGGGATCACCCCGTTTGGATGTATCCCGCGTGAGGTTAAGTTGAAATGGACCTTCCGCTTCCTACCTGTTGCATGTACCACTAAAATAGGGGATAAAGGGTTGATGCTAGGAAATTCACACATCATGCAACAGCCTCCCTCCCCTCTAACCTAGTCCTTCAGTACTCCCTCACAGAAAGCGCGGCCCCGCTTAATTGTGGTAACGTTAAAAGGGGTTCTACATCACAGGCTGTTGTTGGTTCCAAGGCTTTCTTCCCTAATCCTCCAAGGGGTTAGAGGGACCAGAGGTCATCTGCACAAGAGGGACGGGGGCAATTAACAACAGCCGAATTAAAGTGAGGTTGGAGGGCTCCAACGCCAATAAAAACTACCCACCCCAACCATCGCCTTAATACCCTATTAAGGACGAGGCCAACCATTATTATTTCCATGACAAATTGACACCTCATAGCTATGAGGTGTTATGTGGTGTAGCATCTCGTCAGGTCACGGTTCATCCCTAGATGAAAGGGACCAGCACACTTCTTCACAAACTTCCTACATGCACACATATTATATACTCCATCATCCATTTCTCTCTCTGTCTCTCAAACACTCATTCACATAATCAACCCACCTTTTACACACTCTTCTGCAACCCTTCTCACTCCCTCACATTCTCGTATATTCTCTTCACAACTCTCTTTCCATCCATGCTTCTTACAGGGCGTATCACCTTCGAACACTTTCCTTCACAACATCCTCTCCCTTTCGCACATCAACCATCCCTCCCAAGTTGTCCATTTGCACTGCTCTCCCTCGAGATCTTTCCTTCTGCTATACCATTCTCACTCCCGTATAGTAACGTTGGCACCACCATACACTCAGTATGGCTTTTGGCACATTCTACACTCAAACTTCTGGCATTCATCCACACATTAATCGCCCCAGAGACTCCTACCATACCTTGTCCTCTCAACCTGACTCATCTGTTCCAGTATCAAGGGTGACACCACGGCTTCGGATATCACACGCCACCACATTCTCACCCACAAATACCATTATCTTACTCTTTTTATATTCTCTTTTAAACTCCTACTCTTACACACCTTATCAAAAGCTACAATCAACATTTCCAAATCAGTCTCACTTTCAGACATCCACAACAGGTCATTGCAATATTCCTAAATAGATAGAACCCACCTTTCACCATTCATCATCAATTTCACACCTCTTTCCCTCATACCCATACATACTTCTCTTAGTAATGCACCCACAAAGATATTAAACAGCCATGGCAACATCAAACAACTTTGTATTACACCACGTATGTCAAACCACTCAGTCGGGTTATCTTTCATCCTTACACACGCTTTGCTTTTCAACATAAGTACTCTTTACACATTTCAATAGTTTACAACTCACTTCTTACATTCTTAGCAGCTTCTATAATGTTTATTTATCATCACAATAACAAGCTTTTTCCAGACCCATAAACCCAGCATACACTTTATTCTTATCCCTTCTTTTGACAGCTATCTGAGTGAAAATACGTGATACACATACACCCTATCCACTTTAATCCTCCTCTTATTCTTTCCCTATCAATCCATCAGGTATCCTTTGTATACGAGTAATCAGAATGTTTCAATACACTTCATCTACAATAATCAACATCCATACACCTTTCTCTCGTTTACCCTTATACAACAGCTGTATCAATGAACTTCTTCACCCCTCAGCACTCTTTCAATTTTTAAATTTCTTGCAACACAGTCACCATATCGATGCTACAGCACAATCATCACCCCATTTTAGTATACCAGCGACTGTGTCGAGCTGCCTTCCCAATTTCACATCTAACAAACACCTCCATGATTATTTCTTCCATACCCGATACAGCACCAGATTTACATTCACGCATCCAATCATATTCACAGTCGCATCAACTTCCATGCCCATATTATACATGTTTTTAAAGTATTCTTGTCATATACTTTTTACCTCATTACTCACATTTTAACTGCCATTCTTGTCTTTGATGTTCACACCCACACTTCTCCTCGTTCCTCCATCACCCTTCTCACTTCCTTCCAGAATAGTTTCCTGTTCTAATCAAGATCCTCATTCATATTTTTTCCAAACGCTTCACTTACTGCTTTCACATTCTATTCACTCGTTTAACTTTCCTTTTCATCTCGTATTCATTCAATCGTTTCAGCATGTCATTCTCACCTACACTATTAATCATTTCAATGCACACTTTTTGTTTTCCACTACACTCTTCACATTGTCAGTTTTACCATTCAGCTTCCTCTTTCCATTTCTGGCACACATACACGCAATCCTTCCACTACCAACTACCACTTCCTTAAATCTGTTCCACATTCGCTCTTTCTCCATGCTCGCACTTATTTTCCCTGTTCTACTCTTAAACATTCTCACATACTCTCCTCTTTCTCTCTGATTCAACAACCTTTCGCTTCTAATTCTCCCTTCCTTTCCACTTTCTTCACCTCTTCTCCTCCATGCATCATTCAATTGAACCTTATACAACACAATCATGTCATCAGATAGTTCCATCCTCATCTTACAGCTTTCACATTGAATACGTTACGTTCTATTCTTTCTTACAAGCTCAATCAACCATACTCTCAACTTGTCCTTGTCTTCTTGTCCTAATGATGTGTACTTCTGCACATCAATGTGCTAAAAGAATGTGTTTGCTAGACATGTGTATGCTCTTTCACTCAGTCACCTATTCATTCATTCATTCACACCTTCAACTATATCAACCAATTCCAAATTCAGTCACCACTCGTTTCAAGTCATCCTAGAACCCCCCTTTTTTAGCTTCCTTTCTTTCAAGGGTCTAAAGCCTACAACCGCGCACCGTTTCACCCTTTCAAATCTCAACTTCACCCACACAATTCCCGAGTTCACTGCCCTATCTGGATTTAGCCACCTTTTACGACACGTGCTAGAGAACGGTTATTGTATTCCTCCTGTTCAACATGCAAGCAAAATTCATGGTTAAAATTGTGGTGAGAAAAAAACCCCTGCCATCTCAATTTTCTTTAACCCGAAATGCTGAGTAGGGAGGTTTATTTAAAACCCCTGTAAACAAGTTGCCACACCGTATGAAATACTATAAAGTGTGAATCTGAACCCTTGTGTGTGTGGGAGTTGGACTATGCAAGGCCCTACTTTATAACTTTTCCTCCGGGGCAGAAGTCACAGAACACACAAAAAATGGAAGATTTGCAGAGGAATCAAATTCGTTGAGTTGACACTGAATTCTCTCTTCATTTTTCCTTTTTCCTTACTGTTTGGGCTGTACTTTTGTCAGTAATTTATTCTACATGTTAACGACTCCGTCGTTTTTGCAGAAAATTCACTTTCAATCTATTTTATAGATCTATCTGAATTGTAAGTTGCTATTTATTCGGCGTGGAAAGCACTATTTTTCGAGTAATCGAGTTATTATTTGCCCTATCGGCATGACGTTATAAGGCTTAGGGGTGAAGGTGATTGATGCACCGATTCAAGAAATACCCATTTCTCGCAATGATGATTCGCCACAGAAGTTTCGCTGTAGTCGGTTATTTAAAAAGGTTTGGTTTCGGAAAATCTACAGATTAACGACTAATATTCAAGCGAGAACGCCGGCAACGTGTATCCGGCCGTCACAGTCCTCACTAGAATAGGCTTCTTGTTTCGTTCCTTAGGGGCGGGAAAAAACAGCACACAAAACATTACCAAACTCACTGAAATTAAAACAAACGAACCCACAAAACCTAGCCTAAACACAAACTAGAAAAACCTAACCAACCACAAAACATCACCTAATCCAAGCATTATTTTATTGGTTGAAAACAAACTATCAATGACGGAATGGGGTAAATTTTAAGAACATTCCCACAATTATTTTAGGCATTAAAATATATTTTTCTTGTGGTTTTAAGTGTCTGGAATACGTATATAATGTTCAATAGTGTCGCAATTCACTTACTATCTGGATAAAAAGTTTGATTTATTTATAATTAATTTAATTATTTCCGATTGCCCAGAGTGCACCACAAAAAATAACCCCAATGAATATTGGAACGCCTAACGGCGTCTATCAACCGCCTTTGAATTAGAACCTAATGCTAGGCTTTCGAATTGTGTGTATTACGAGTTTATTAGAAATAGCGGGGGGAGTGCGTAACCCCCTACCATTAAAGGGATAATATGGGGGGGAGCTGCCCCCACCAATTTAAAAAATAATCATCTTAGAGATCGAATTCAAATGCGGTTGCCAGATTTCGTTAGGCGCTCTGATGTTCATTGTTTATAATGTATCGCACTGCTCATGGCAATCGGATTAGCCATAACACTTTTTAGGAAGGCAATTTTTTAACAGCTTGTATGTTATTATAATTTTTGAAAAAAATTTTAACATAAAATTTGGGGGGGGGGGAAATTAAAGCCTATTATTATTACTACTACTACTATTCAATGTTTTGGAGTTGTTGTTTTTTTAAAGAAAAGGGATTAGAAAAGAGATTCAGAGATTTTCCAATATTATTTAAATTAAGGCTGGTTTTCGTATATTTGAAGCTTTATCAAAGTTCTTTCCTAAGAGTTAAAAAAAAGGATTATCGAATGTTTTGAAATTAACAAAAAATCGTAAAGTTCAGAAAATGTATTAAAATTAATGCATGGTTATTTTTTATTTAATCGTATATAGAAAAATTTCGATAAAAAAGAGCTCTGAGGATTGTTTTTTCCGTATATCAAAAGAATTCCCTTTTTTTCCTTGCCTTCAGGCCTAGAAAATAATCATGGATCTGAAAAAATAGACCAAGAGGAAGTTATTAGAAGATATTTACTGGAAAACTTTATTTTTTAGACCAAAACCCCGTTGCTAGAGCCAGATAAGCCGTAGGCCGCAGGCCGAAGTTCTGCCTGCGAAGCGCAAGTTCCTCCTGTAAGAAGTGTCGAAGCCTCTCCCCTTTTCGGAATAAATTAAAATAATTATAAATAAAGCAAAGCTTTTATTTAGAAAGAATAATCGGTAGGGTTGTTCTTAAAATTTACCCAGCAGAGCTAGTGAAGGTGCTATATAATATTTTTTTCAAAATACCTATATTTATAATATAGTGCCACTGTGCAAGGTGGGATAGGTTTGTCAATGAGGCCTCACACATGAGCATCATGTGAATCCTATGAAAGCTTTTAACAGGCACGCTAACAACTATGCACATGCAAATAATCTAAAATATGTATAGCAGTTTTTATAAATAATAATAACTGTGTAAACAATATGTAAAATCTCTGTAAAATAATAATGTATAACTTTTGTAACAAAGGATTAATAAGAATAGTCCATGTAAATAATAAGATATATTTTGCTTGTAAATGGCCTAAAGCCAGAAGAATTAATTCGAGAAGTTCACACTTTAGCAAACCTGTGCACATGTACACACACACACTCTCAGGAAAACGAAGTAAAGCGGTTCCCACAGTTACACTAAAAGGCTAGGTGTTAAGAACTTCAGGCCATGGAAAACCTCACAACTGCATTCCTCTCAGAGAGCAACCACTATAACTGGTAACGTACCCATATTTAAGCCACCACGACATAACACTTCCAACCTCACCTACCCAATAATATAACCTACCACCACAGACCACCCATAATAACAAAACGCTTTTGATTGTATTTAATGTGTAGAATTACGCTTTCCTTCTGTCACTTTTTCGTTCTTTTCCCATTGAAAAGACCGTTCAAATTCGTTGTAGTTGACGCCAGATTTTATTTGTTCTTACTGTGTTTGGTCTCGACTTTTCTTACGTAATCTATGCATCTCTTTTGTTCTTTCCCCACTGAAAACATTTCGCATTGTCAAATGAGGATTTGGGGGAATATAACACTGAAATTATCGTGCGCCTGGCAATGCGCGAAAGTGGAATACAAAGAAATATAATATGCAAACAAACCTCAAGTTTTCTCTCCTCTTAAAATGAAGATTTAATTTAGGAAATACTGTTCTGGCTTGCGCAAAGAATCCGTGTATATTTATGTTTCTAAGGTAGCTAATATGGTAAAGATTCGTTTTAACACATTTTCGCAAATGAATTTAAAAATGTGTTTTTCTTATGCAGTTTTATGTGTACTTTTCAGATCTGACACTCGTTATTTTCTAGAAATGCAAACTTTTCCCATAATCGACAGAAGTCCATATTAGGAAAAGTCTGCATTTCCAGTGAAAACGAGTTTCAGATCTGAAAGCTACACGTAAAACTGCATAAGAAAAACACATTATCAAAATTATTTGAAAGACCTAGAAGCAGACCGGACCTAACCTGGTAATTTAATTAAGACAATAGCGCTGCCTACTTTAGGCTATTTTCGCTAAGAATTGAAAAAATGTAGGTATTTTCGAAATGGGGACCGCCCCCATTACCAACACACTCACCGCAAATTAAAAATAAACTCGTAAAATTCCTAATTCGAAAGCCTACCTTCAGATTTGAATGGAAAAGTCGATTGCTAAATATCGTTAGGTCTCTAGTTTGAATCAAAGCTTTGCGCAGAAAACAGTTTATAAATAAAAGGCTAGCACTTGTTTGAATGCGGGCATTAGAAAGCCACGTGCCCTTAAATGCACTAACGGAAATTTGCACTGGGGTTTTCGCCTTTTCGAATGATCCTTTAATGCCGACCTACCACAGCCGTTGCATGCCATTATACCATAAATAAACTAAGAAAAAAATGCAGCCATAAATCGTTCGAAATACACGGGAATGTAACACGAAATGTTATTGGTTCATTAGCAAAGGACGCATGCGCAAAGCGACTGTATATCTTAAAAAAACATGGTATTGGTTGAATATCGCAAAAAGACGAATGCACAAATCGCCTCTAGATCTCACAAGCCCAGCCAGGTCTAGGTGATTGAATCAAGGCAAAAGTTGAAGGAGTTAGGTCGAAAATGACGCGGGAGGATTCGAAGTTACCAAAATAGCAATAAATTTTCGATAAAATTAACTACGTTATTATTAAGTTCCGGAAGTTAAAAAGGCATCGGTGAACATCATTTTTAAAATTAAAAACGTTTATGTCTTTGAAAAGTAAAAAATCGTAAATGTGTTAAAACGAATATTTACCTTTATTATTTTATATTGTGTATTAAACAATCTCAAAGATAGTGGATAAGCTAAGTTATAATTTATTTTATATTTAATTTGTTCTATGATTAACCAATTTGCGGTGTGGATAAGTGGAGGAAATGTTGAGAAGAACTAACTGTACATTTTGTTTAAATTTCAATGACAACAGACAAACTTCTCCGCACGTATGCACATATACATTCTTACATATACTGATTCAATCCAGCAAATAAAGAGAACGAGAACGACAAATATCAAAGCTTCATAATTCCATCATTTCAGCTCTACACCAAATAGAGTAAAACTGTCGGAATTTCACGCCAAATCATTCAGCCATACATCAAATGCAATACCTCTTTCGAAGCTTAGGTCTAACTTTTGAGGCTCTTTCAATATGACTCAGTTGCGTATGTATGATTCAGAGTGAAATGAGCGTGAAGGAAGGCGTTGTCAATGGGGAGATTTCATTAAAAAGAGTTAAAAGAACAGCGTGTGAATGAGCTTTCACGAACTTCTTGCTGAAGATCTAAAAACATTAACAGAGTAGAATTTGATCAAAGGAGTAGAAGGAGTAGGCCTATCAGCCTAATTTGTTGAGAGACGGGCGCACGCACAAAGAATGGGAGTACCCCAAAGGACATTGTTATCCATACAGAGGAGGTACTTTTAGGGAACGCCCGAACATACAGTACACTTTATGAAAATCATCAAAAATACGAATATATATATATATATATATATATATATATATATATATATATATATATATATATATATATATATGAGGTTAAGAAGGTAATTTTATGGCTAACGAGCTCTTCATCGAAGCCCTCATAAATGGCTCTTCTTACATACACGATAAGATAACGCATTAATCCAACTTTTCTAAGACAGCAAAAACTGTCTAAGAGAATGGCAAATTTGTCTTTTCCACTCTAGCCCAGCATTAACTACACAACAAATGCAGCCATAGTTTGAAAGCATCCCGCTCCATATTTAAGCTATTGAACAATACAAAAGTAGTGTTGAAGCATCATGCTCCACCCTTCATCTGTACAACAAATATAACAGTATATAATGGCAATTAGTGCGTTTAAAGTAAAGCAATAAATAATACCGCCCATTGCTCTCAGCCTTTGATGGGACGCTCCTCGTCCAATGCTGGGAAGTTCAAGCTTCAAAATCAAATCTAGCTAGGACACTAAAACTAGCTCGGATCGCACTCTTATATACCTTGGCCTTTTCCTTCGTAGAAAACGGATAATTTTCTAATTATTTAGTCGGTCTCTATGTATATTAAAACATTTTGAACAAATGGAAGATATAATTATAATCTGTGCGATTAGTGTAAAACAAATAATTAAAGAAATAATTAGAAAATTTTATTAGGTTGAGGAATAAGTTCTTACTTTTTTTTAATGTTGTGTTGATTTAGGTTTTGTTGACGTGATTTGTGCACATATTAAGAAACAATAATAAATAATGAGAGCAAAATTTGCAAATGTTAGGCTACGTCTCTTAACAGCGTAGACTATTAGGTTTTTGCTTAGGCTACGTCTTGAAGTTGAGTAATAAGTCATTGCGGTTCATTTAAAAGTTGTGTTGATTTGATTTTTGTTCTGTACCCTCAAAATGGAAGGTCAAGTTGAAAGAATGGTGCATTTTCGACACTTGTTGTTATTCATTTTCAATCGAGACGGGAACGATGCAAAGGCAGTCAAAGCTCGTCGCGATATTTGTGTTGTGTGCGGAGAAAATGCTTTATCAGAAAGAACAGCTCAATGATGGTTTTCACGTTTCAAAATCGGTCATTTCAATCTTAATGACGAAGAACGTTCTGGTCGCCCCATTAAGTTGGATGAAGATCGATTGAACGACCTTCTTCATGAAAATCCTCGTCAATTGATTAGAGAATTGGCTGTACAATTGGCGTATGATCAAAAAACTGTAGTGAATCACTTTCATTCGATGGGGAAAGTTCAAAAACTCGGTGCATGGGTTCCGCACGCTTTAAGCGAAAACAATAAACTCCAACGCTCCACGATTGCCGCAGGTTTGCTTGCTCTTCACAAGGTTACTGTGGATATAAGGACAGATTTCTTCACCGCATCATCACTGGCGACGAAAAGTGGTGTGTTTATGTCAACATGAACTATCGAAAACAATGGCTTAGCCCCAATAAAAAACCACTTCTGCGATTAAAGCTAGGACTTCATCCACGAAAGACGATGCTGTGTGTGTGGTGGGATTTTGAAGGCATCATTCTCTATGAGCTCCTTGAGAACAACGAGATTGCTTAATTGGGACATCCTTCCGCATCCTCCATATTCGCTAGAATATGGAGGATTTCCATATGTTCCGATCGCTTTCCAACAATTTGCGCGGGTTTCGTTCAATACTGATGTGGAATTAAGAACCTGGTTAGACGAATTCTTCGAGTCAAAATCCAGAGACTTTTATTGCAGAGGCATCGAAAAACTAGTTGAACGTTGGGAAAAAGTCGTAAATAACAACGGAGAATACATTATTGATTAAATTGCATATTTTTATCAATTAAAAAGGAAGTTTTTCTAAAATTGTTAATGGTAATGAATAAATTTGATAAAACCGCAAGAATTTATTCCTCAACCCAATACATTTTCTGCGAACGAAAAGGCCAAGGTATATTGAAGTGCCATTCGAACTAGTTTTGGGTGCCAAGATAAAATGAGATTTTAAGGCCTGACCTTTCCCTCAGTGAGTGAAAAGCGTCCCACCAGATACTGAAAGCCATAGGTGTTACAGCAAACACACTACTCTCATTATATCTTCTAGCTGTTCAAAATCTCTTAGCAAAGACATCAACAGAAATAATTAGAAAACTTTCCGTTTACTGCGACAGCAAAGGCCAAGATATAAAGGGAAGTCATTAGAACTAGATTATGGCTATTAGAATGATATTCCGAATCATGACCTTTCCTGCAGTGGGAGAGGAGCGTTCCACTCAAACTAGAAACGTTGGGTGGTGTTATTTATTGCTTTACACTAATCACACCAAATACAAGGGTAGTTTTGAAGCAGCATGCTTCAACATTCCCCAGAACACCAAATAAATTACTAGTTTCGAATAGTCAAGCACTATCCTTCAGCTGTAAACCAAATACAGCACAAATTTCGAAGCTTCAGAATTCCATCATTTCAGCTCTACACCAAATAGATTACAACTGTTGGAGTTTCACGCCAAATATTTCAGCCATACATCAAATGCAATACCTCTTTCGAACCCATACACTGATTTATTATGCCGTACACCAAATACAGGACTAGTTTTGAAGCATTAAAATCCAGCATTTAGCTGCCCAACACATACAGGAATAGTTTTGGACGCATCACGCTCCATATTTCAGCTGTACAACAAATACAGAACTAGGTTTTAAGCATCACGCTCTATCATTCAGTTGTATACCAAATGCAGAACTAGTTTCAATGCATCAAGTTCCATCATTCAGCTGTATAACAAATACAGGACTAGTATCGAAGCCTGACGCTTCATCCCCTACATCATTCAGCTAAAAACCAACTACAGGAGAAGTTTTGAAGCATCACGATCAATGTTTGTCTGTATGACAAATACTGGAATAATATCGAAGCCTCACACTCCATCTTTCAGCTGTACACCAAATACATGAGTAGTTTCGAAGCATCACGCTCCAGCATTCAGCTGCATGGCAATTATGGAGCTAGTTTAGAAGTATCACGTTCCATCATTCAATTGTACGAGGGGCGTTCCGAAAATAATGTTTCCTAATTTTTTATTCCACCCCAAGGGGTTCGAGGGGATTGCTCATAGCATTGTTATGATGACTGGACATTTGCGCTAATAACCTGAAATTTTTATTTCTCTGTTACAAATATTGGACGGTTTGACAGTCTAAAAAAGCAACTTCTCTCATGGACGTGCGTCAGAAGCAAAGCTGCGTCATTGAATTACTCCATACAGAAGTTGAACCAACTGACATTCACCAACGCTTGGTGAACGTTTACGCAGTCGAGGCAGTTGATGTAAGCACGATTAGAAGATGGGTTAGTCGATTCAAGAGTGGCGATAGAGATGTAGGTGACAAACTGCCCTCCGGTCTCCCATGCACAGCCGCCACTATGGAAAATGAAGCGCGCTTCAATGAGCTCATCCGTGCTAATCAGCGGATAACGGTTAATGAAATACGTGCAGATTTGGAAGTGTGTGTCATCCCTGGATTACAGCAAAGTATGTGTCAAGTGGGTTCCACGGGTGCTTACGCAGGAGCAAAAAGACTACAGGCTGGCTGTCAGTAATGAATTGTTTGACCGGTACGAGGCAGAAGGTAACGCATTTTTGGACCGCATCGTCACTGGTGACGAGACGTGGTGTCACCACTACGAGTCGGAGTCCATGGCACCACTCAGGCTCCCCGGCGAAGAAGAAGTTCAAGACGCATACATCAGTAGGCAAAGTGATGTGCATTGTCTTTAGGGACAAAAAGGGGGCCATCCTCTTGGATTTCTTGGAACTAGGGGTAACTGTCAACTTTGACCGTTACGTTGAAACGTTGATCAAGCTGAAGGCCCGGATTGCCCGTAAAAGGCCCGAGAAGAAAGAAACGTATTTTTTGCAACACGATAACGCCAGAACACACACGACTTTGAAGACCACAGAATGTGTGACAAAGTTTGACTTGGCGATGCTGCCGCAGCCACCGCAGCCACCTCATAGCCCTGATTTGGCACCGTTTGACTTCCACTGTTCAGGCTTTTGAAGGACGATTTACGCGGGCAGCGTTTTCCAGACAACGACGCCGTGAAGAAATGGACCGCCTCGACTAGCGCGGACTTTTCCAAGCGCAGCATTCAGGCTCTTGCTCATCAATGGCGGAAATGCATTGAAAATGGTCATGACGAAGTGTAAAGTAAATTCTGATGCAAAAATGTCGGATCGTACAACAAATACAAGACTAGTTTCAAAAAAGCACGATTCATTATTCAACTGTACGACAAATACAGCACTAGTTTCGAAGCCAAACGTTCCATAATTCATCTGTATACAAAATGCAGCAGTAGTTTCGAAGAAGCATGATCCATCGTTTATTTTTAAAACAAATACAGAACTAGTTTCGAATCTCACACTACAGCATTCAGCTGTACACCAAATACATGACTATTTTTGAAGCATCTCGCTCGATCATTCAACTCTATGAGAAATAGTTGAGGAGTTTCGAAATATTACGCTCCATCATTAAGCTGAACAGCAAATAAAGGACTAGTATCGAAGCCTTACGCGCCATCATTCAGCTTTGTAACAAATACAGGAATAGTTTCGTAGCATTACACTCCTCCATCATCCAGCAATACACCAAATAAAGGACTTGTTTTCCAGCATCGAGCTTGATTATTCAGCTGCTCAACAAATTTAGGAATAGTTTTGAAGCTTCACGCTGCATCATTCAGCTGTACAACAAATGAAAGACTTGTTTTGAAGCATTACGCTCTATCATTAAACTGCACCACAGATACTAGTCTAGTTTTGAAATATGTATCTCAATCACTACACAACTGAAGGATAGAGTCTGAAATCTGTGGAACTAGTCCTGTACAGGGTGAAAACACAAAGTGTAAGCTGATATTTATTTAATTATTTTCAGAACACAATGCAATATTTCATAATGTTATTTCCTCCCAGCATTTTTCCAGTTTGCACTTCAGAATTTGATGCGATTTGATATAAGTCTTCTGCTCAAGCATCGACCACGCACCAAAGTCCAAGTCGTTAAAATCTAGAGAAGTGGGTGGCCAGAGTTCCCTTGACCAAAACCCTTAAAAAATTTACCTGGCACCATTCTTGAACTTTTTTGTTGCGTTTCGGTTGCTCCATATTTTTGAAGGGTTACATCGAAATTTCCTATGGTGGAAGACACTAGAGAATGACTCTCCGTCAATATTTTCAAATAAACATGTTAATTGATCTTTACCGCCTTTTCAATGAAGTCGAGAGGTGTTTTTTGGGCAGCTAATGTTACTGCCGGACATCTTTCTGTCTCCTGAAAGATGTCAGCTGTTCTACCAGAGCCTTATTTTGTGGCATAACCCGATCATTCCATGTGTTTGGGGTGAACTGGGCAGTTTACAACTTATCAGCCTTCCACAGAAATGGAGGCTGCGAGTCATCAAGGACCAGTTGGAGGGGTAGATTTGGTCCTTCGATTCTCTACTTTTTGGTGGGGTTGGAAAGTAGATGTCTTTTAGCTCTCTAAAATTGACGAAGTTTCGGGTCATCTTTCAAGAATTATTTCAGGGTTGCATGATTCGTTTTCCCCTTCAAAGCAAGTTGCATGATACTCTATAATTTCTTCCTGATCTTGTGTATCATACTCTTGATGAGGGTTGCGGTCCTCATCGATTAAGGCGAGGTGGTTCCGACTCTTGAAAGACGTCTGCCTGTCTCTTTAAGCCATCTGATAGCTTAATAAAAAAAACATCTATTTTAGAATTTCCTTTCATATTTGTAAACGGGTGCTGTTTTTTATGAATGTATACTTTGATTCACAAAGTTCAATAAATCCTGAAAGACCAGGCAAGAAAGTAATTAATTAATGGTGTGTAAACATATTTAAGATGATTTGTTAGAAGAGTCTACACTTCGTGTTTCCACCCACTAGTATCGCATTTATTTCCTGAAAATGATAGCTTGATAAGTAATCTAATAAAACAAGAGAATATTTCCAGCCCCTTGTAGATAACACATGTTTCCTGGTGGTTTCTCCCTAAAGGACATGAATTATTTGGATGAAAATTTCATTTCATGGGTTGCCATGAGTTACATCAGCTATTTCAAAGAAGGGTTTTGTTTGTATAGAAATATAGATAGTTTAAAACGGAACAGGATGACCATAACAAACAGATAATCATACCCACCTCCATAACATCAGTGTTTGTGTATGAAAAATTTGAGGAAACAGTGAAAAAATGTATCAGGTTGTTTAATTTCCCCGAGTTCTTTCCCCGGAAGCCCCCCTCCCCCCTCCCCCTAAAACAGAGTGAATGTTAGTGAGTAGGTTTTGAATGGTTCTTCCCATTACAGCTGGCCTCAACCCAGTGGCTGAAGCGGAATAACACCGCAGAAGTCTCTGGTATTACTGAAGTTCTGGTTATAGACGACGTCAAGAAACCTCTCCACTAATCATCCAGTGATCTCCCTAGTTTGAAACTTGTCCTTGTCCTTAACCGCGGATGAATTTAAATTGAAAGGACAAATCGAGTGACAAATACCCTCTGAGCAACCGTCGTCATCGAACCACAACACAACTCAGGAAGTATTTCAGGCTCCTAGTAAGAGCAAGTACATGCAAATGAGCAATCTCAAATACACAAACCTAGAAATCCTTCCTTTCGACGACATCGTTTGTTTGGTCAACAAGACTCACCCACACTGGCCTGAGTCAATGATCAATTTCTAAGTTCAGAAATTGATTTCCTCGCACGTCGTGAAACCAAAGTCGTGGTGTGGTGGTGGTATGTTATGGTGCATTTCGAGCCTTTACGAACAAATGTACAGAGTGCTCAAAAATATAATTTCGGGGTATGGACACAATCATACACGTAGGGTTTTTATAATATATAATAATACTGGATCGTTTATTAATAACATCTCAGGAAACTCGATCAGGAGAATTGCGTAGCCGCGTTCTACAATTTTCCCTTCCCCTAACTTCACCACATTCTATCGGCAGCCCTCCTAGAAAATCTGGGAAAATGCCCCCATTGCCTTTGGATTTTAAAAAAATATACATAGATACAATTATATGATTTATAAGGCCGCAACCCCTGTGTGTATGTATGTATCTGTGAAAGAGAGAGAGAATATTCATCCAAGCATGACTCGTTTTTTTAAGATAATTTAGATAGCACTTATTTATCATCCAAACACTCCTAGTAGTATCCTGTTTAGGCTATTCGGGCACTGTGGAATATTAATCCCTACATTTTAACTTTTGGCATCTTCTGCACAAACGTTCTGGAGGAAAGAGCCTCGTTGGTTTTCGCTATTAAGTCCTTAATTATTTATTATGACCTTTTGTCATATATTGTATCTCTTTTGTTTGATTATTATTATTACATAATAACTGAAATATTGCATTCGTGCGATGGAGGACGTATTCGATAGTACGAACTCTACTTCCTCTGGGTCGTTTTATAGAGGTAGACTGCAATGTAGTACTTATATAATTACAGGTAGCTCGTGCACGTACGCCCCCCATGCAATCCCATTCGTAAACCTTTGATGCCCGAATTAGACTATATATATATATATATATATATATATATATATATATATATATATATATATATATATATATATATATATATATATATATATATATATATATATATACATATATACATATATACATATATACATATATATATATATATATATATATATATATATATATATATATATATATATATATATATATATATATATATATATATATATATATATATATATATATATATATATATATATATATATATATATATATATATATATATATATATATATATATATATATATATATATATATAATAACCCTTAAGTCATTCTATATTAAGAGTCAAAATGGCTTGAAATTATGGTTACACTTATATATGCCCTTAAAGCGTTAAAACTTTCTTTCACTCGTCCTTCTCCTCCCATCCCGATATAATAAGTCACACACACACAGCACACACTGATGTACGTGTACTCACACACACGGGGTGTCAGACAGTTGATAAAACGCGATTAATTATATGGTCCGTCGACCTCATCTCCATGGCAACGAGACTCCCTTTCGGAAATGAAAAATGGGACGGCACTTGACTTACTCCCATTTAAAATTGATCTACATAGGAGAGTCGGTAAAGATGTGAACTACTCGCAGTAAAGGAAAATAAGTTCCGAGCGTTTTGTCTTTAAACCGGCCTCATTGAAGGCTGTTTAATAAAGGAGAAAGCATTCGGAATCTTTTCTTTTTTCCTGCAGGTAATTTACACGGGGTATCTAATTGACGCGACCACTCAGGGTAAAGAAACTGTGCCAGAAATACGCCTCAAAGGATGATAAATATTATCCTCTTCCATACCAAAAGCCACGATAGCTCCATAATTCATAGGTGGGAAGGATTCCCCTGCGCGTGTCGTAAAAGTCGACTAAACCCTGATAGGGGAGCCGCATCCCCAGAAGTTTCATTTCCACGAGACCAATACGTAATGGCGGTAATGGGCGTAAAGTGGTGGCAAGGGGGCGAAGCTGGATAGTATTTTGTGTGGTGTTGATCCACGCCACACCAACTTTGTGGTAAAACGGTTGGTAGAGATGGTATAATTTAACCATTTGGCTTGGGACGGTGCAATTACGGTATCTTACCGTATTTGTATCAGCCGCAGTCATGTGGAGTAAACCCTCCCCGAAAAGGGACGGAGACTTGTGAAAAGTTTGGAATCAGATTCCTAAAATGGTGAAATAAGGGCTAGTAAACATTGGGTAAGTTGGTCAAAATATAGAGCGCGCAATTCTCCATCAATCTGGCAGGATTCGTAACCAAGGCGGAGAGTCCCTTTGCACCCTAAAGCCACTGCTATGAATAGTGTCCGGGTGAGTCTAATCCTTTATTTCAACCCAAATTACCTTCGAATTTAGGATTAAAATTAGCAGAAAGACCACTTAGTCTACGTATAACTTTATATAATAAATAAATTCCCTAATTTATGTACCTATAAAGACCACATAGCCTACCACATAATGTTATATATTAAATAAATCGCCGAATTGCCGTAGCCACAGTGCTCATAATTACAAGAATATACGCATTTATTTACCGGATACAATCCAGTAATTGACTACTTCTAAACTGAAAAATAGCTCTCTGTCTAAGCCACTTAGTTTACCACACTGATTCTATACTAGCATCAACAAGTTGTGCCAATCTTGGCAAAATGATCACACTTTCCATAAAATAAACCACAAAACCTTTAAAATTACTCTTATTTCTCTGGATAAGTTTGCAATCGGTAAATATAAAACCGTACGGTTGTATATTTACCGATACGCATAATATAAAATATCACCTTTTACTTTACGATCTCTCACTATCAACTTCATATCTCTATTTGTGAAGAAATAAAAACAATGGCATATAAAGAACGCGGGAAACAATGATATTTAGATCGACGTAATATTTTGCCAGATACAAGAAACATTAGAAAGTAGGACGAGGAATAAAATTTGTATGACAAAAGTTTCAGAAGAAATGTGAAAGAGATAGAAAGAATACACTTTATTGGTGCTCTTTTACGGAAAGAAGAGGAAAGGATATTGAAAGAGGATAAATCAAACAACCAAATCATTTAAGTAAAGCCTTACGGGTGTTAGATCATCCATTATCCATTGGCCTACTATCGTAGGAAGGACGCGAAAAAGTCTTCAGGAAATTATAGTCTATTGAAAAAAAGTTTAAAATTACTGAAGCGTCGGGTTCACCTACCCATATCGAGGTCAAAATAATAGCAGAAGAAGAGTAGACAATATATAAATATATATATACATCAGTAATTAGATGCTGGTTTCCATATAGATACCTGATTTATTATCCTTTAACGGTTCATTTCAAGAATAGCGAACCCAAGTTTACCATGACAAAAATAAGGAACAAATTAGGCTTACGTGTTCTTCACTTAGGGAAAATGAAAGGCATACTAATTCATTAAAAAGGAAATTGAGTAGCAATTGCAATAAAAAATTAATTAACCTGCTTACATTTAAATCAGCGCGTGTAGTTAATTTTTTCCTTGTCTTCCCCAATACGATTCAATTTGTTGTGTATGAAAGTCTGTCTGTGGATTAACGAAGTGCAAAGAGTGCGGGTAATTGAAATTATTGGCCAGATTTCTGTAGGCATGCCATCACTAGATAATTGATTCCTCTCTTCTCACCAATTTTTCGATTATTGACAAAAGCGTTTATTGGTCTCTATGTACTTCCGTATATTAAATGCTGGTGAATAACTAGTATCTAGTAGGCCATACATATAAACTTGACTTCTAGGTTAGGTTAGATTAACATGCGCCAATCCAACTTAAGCAAGACCTACCGTCTAGGGTTATGAAACTCGAAACTCTCCCGAATAGTGAACACGATTTTGCCAAGTCAAGAATAGCGACTCCCAACATTCCTTTGTTAAGGATAACAATCACTGTAGGTATTGGGTTCCCTATCTTGTCATCATCCCCATCAACTACACCTCTTGACGTCACAAATGATTGTTATATGGTCGAGATGGTCTCCCTTATTGATGCAGTAGTGCCACATAAGAAACGAGGAATAAATTGCGCTGTCGACAGTCGTGACCATACGTTTTGGCATTTATGTATATATGCAATATATGCACAGTATCTATTATGTATCTATTATTGGTCTTTTTATGGTCGGTGTATCGTTGCATAAACTATAAAAAAATTCGAGTTATCTTCGAATCATCCTAAGTCTGATTTGTGTACCCTCACACAAAATTATTGGATTTATATATATATATATATATATATATATATATATATATATATATATATATATATATATATATATATATTATGTGTAAATGGATACTAGCACCGGTTGGGGTATGTGCCACCTATCTTAGAATGTATAAGCCATTTTGCAAGCAATTTTATGATGCGAAATAATTACGAACAACTAAATTGGATATTGCTGGTGTCTTAATCTTCTGACTCAAACTATATTTGTTAATTCCTTTGGTATGACTATAAAACGTGTATGGATGTACAAAATGACTCCATTCTCATTCAAAAAGTTATGAAATGAACGATAATTACGAGTAATCATAAAAATGAGTGTGCTACGATTTTGAAAAGGATGAACACTTAATATAGGAAAACCCATGAACGTAAAGAGGCGTTTTCAAAGGATTTCAGATTTACGAATGATCTAAAATTGAGTTGTTAAGTTCAGCTTTAAACATTCTTTAAATATTCGTCTTAATTTCGTGTGTTTTTTTCTCTTCGTCATTTATTAATGAGTCACATTTAAATTCTCCAGCTCAAACCTGATATATTTTGGTTTTCTTAATTTGTGAAAGGAGTTTATTACTGAGCTACAATGCCGGCAATTAAGCTCGTTTGTAAAGTCATATTTGTAGGTTGGTATTTATATTACGAATTTATAAACAATTGGAGTTGTTACGATTTTGTAAGCCGTTTTATCCTCTTTCCAGATAAAGAGAATTTCCCCTCCGATGGACGAGTGTTCCCATACATCGTCCATTATTTGACCACAGGTGAGTGAAGCCAAATCGAAGGGTGCTGACTAGTGGCGTTTCGTAGGTAGACGCCGAAGAAATTCGGCTCCCTCATGCCGTTAATTTTTGTGTTAAACAGTTCAAATAGCAATTTGGGCGCGGTTTTCATCATAATTAATTAACAATTAAAGAATTTAGTTTGAATTAAACAAGATCAAGAGACCTAAGTTACGTGCTCTCAATTTTTATGACTTATGACCTTGCTACCTTCAAAACTTTCCATAATTCCCGGACTAAGGTTGGGAGGACCTTGGTAATTATTTCAATCGAAAGAGAATGTAAAAAAACATAAAGGTTTCAAATTTCGTTAGAATTGGACAAATACTTACGATGTTATTGGCAAAAAACCCATTGAAAAGTAAAACGGTTACCATCCGCCCGATGACCTACTAACTTATAGAGTCGTGTGCGCATGACTGAAAAAGGTATAAAGAGATTATGGGTGCGATGCAGTTGCAATTCCCTACTTACAAGATACTTAGTTTATAGTGGTTAATTTCGGTCTATGTCGTGCACTAGGAACCGATAATGCACGCAACTCTCCTAAACCTGGCCTCAATTTTGTAACGGAATACCGAGTGAAACATCTCTTTTCAATATGAACAAAGTTAAACCACATTGGGTCTGGTTAGTCACCTGATGGGAACTCGATTTGAGTCTGAACATCACGATTGCTATTGTTGGAGCACCCCGTGGTTGTGATTCCATATTAAGCGGCAGAGCCCACTGAGATAGGCACTTGACAGTACAAACCGTTCGTTAAAAAAAATGGCCAGAACAAAGGTGCCCTTGGAGGGGGAGAGGGGGGGCAGTGTCCAAATAGCTCGCATCGCGGTGAACCTTGGTTTGAGTCGTCACTTCCAGACACTTGATTTTACCCGCTCTTCTTATCCCCCGCCACACACAACTCCCGCTCCTCCCAGGTCAAGGGAGGTAAGGCCCTCTTCCGGACTCCCCTCGAGACCCTCGCTCCCACCCCGGATTCCGGCCCCTCGATCCAGCAACGTTTCTTCGGCTCTTCTTATGGGAGGCACTTATGGACTATTTACCTATGTATAAACATAGGAGCGCCCGTTTATGGAATCTCCCCAAGGAAATCTTCCTATTTTGCGTAGCAGGGTCAGATTTAGGAATTACGCCCCCTTCCGGGTCTCGATCACCTCAACTGGTTATGAACTCGCCACATTTTCTCACCTGTTTCCTCTACCAACTTCTTTCCAAACATTTCTTATGTGAGACCATCGTTGTTTGGTGTTTTCGATGTGTTTTAAATAAAGGAAAGAACCCCCCCCCCCAAAAAATAAGAACAAGAGTGACAGATGTATACAAAAAGAGGTGAAGGTGAGTGAAAGAAGAATACTACCACACATACGTCTTCACACGGATTCGTACATAAGTATGTGAAATCCCATAAAACTCCTTATTTACATTACAAACGACGTCGACAATAGTGACATAAATGGAAACTCGAAGATAAGCAGTTCCTCGAACAAGTTCTTGTTCCATTGGCCAACCCTACAAGCAAGTTCATGGGAGTAGAATCGTAGTCTAGAAACTGATCGAATACGTGATTTTTGCGGGTATTTTATCAGTCTCTCGTTACATTAAAATACACTTATCCTAAATACCAATAGGCATGTATCACTCGCCTCCGAAGGCTCCAACAAATATATCGATGGAAATGTAAGTTCTCTTTTTAAGAGAACGGCATTTTTATTTTCTATTACAAGTGCAGGGATAGTTTCGATTCATCACACCCCATCCTTCAGCTGTACAATCTCAAAGTTTGACGGCCGATCCAGGATGGAAGAAATCGCTCACTTGAAAATGCAGCTTTCATTTGCGTTGGACTATCAACGTGTAAACCGCAAATACTATAAATATATTGGGAAATCGACAAGTTTATGCAAAAGAATATGTGAACAGAAAATACGAGGTCTGTGCTATAAATACATTCAATGCTTATTCAATATACAGGGTATCCCATCCTACTTTTTATTACTTGTAAATTCTCTCATTTTTTGCAAATTCAGTTAAAACTTCACACTTTAGAGGTGTTATTAAAAGGTTTGAGTGGGACAAAACTTTTTATAACAATGGATAAACGCATATATTTTATCTAGATCGGTCATAAATGAGCTAAGTTATAGGTATTTAAAGTGTCGTAGGTAGGTGAGAAACCATTCATATCTCCCTCAAATCATTAGATAAATTGGGGCGAAGCCTAAAGATGTAAACCGCTTTAATAACAATATCAGAAGACAAGTTATCGAATCTACCCCAATTGATTCCCTTCCCACCTTAAACTTTCTATTTTCTCAGATTGGTGTCACCGAGCTGTCATAATTCATTCTCTCTGCGGTCGCTCTTCAGCTGACATACAGTCATGGCCCAACGTTTTGAGACTAGTATATTATTTTATATAAAAAATATATAGAACTAATCAAACGTTGCATTTTGCTTTGGAATCATAATTTCAAGGTGAAATATACCGAAAAAATCAGAGCCCAAACCTATTTTATTAATAAATACAGTCAATTGATGTCCGCATTCAATATTTACAATTTTGGCTTGTTCTTAGCAACTGGCTTAATTCGTTTTTACATGCTGGATATCAAATTTGTGCTGATATCTTAACTGATGTAGCTCCATTTTTGTTTAATAAGCACCCACAACTGCTCCCAATTGGATGTCTTCTGTTTATCAACCATCAATTTAATTATTGCAAACAAAATTTTCTATTCGGTTCAAATCTGGCGAATGCTGGGCCAAGGTCCCGAAAGTTCGATGTTATCTTCAGCCAAGAAATTTATTATTGCTTTTGCTTTGTGAAAAGGTGAGACATCACGATGAAAAATATAGTTGTACCCAAATTGGCCCTGAACTGTTGGTAAAAGGTGCTGATGAAGAACGTTTTGGTACAATTTTGACTTCATGGCGTTGTTCTTGGAAAAAATTTCAGGTGCTCTAGTTCCCTTAGATGAGAATCAGTCCCAGACATGAGGAGTGTCCGGATGATTCACCCTGGGCATGTCACAGGACTCGTGAAAACGCTCCCCTTTTTTCCTCCTAACGAGGGGTCGTTCAGAAGCTTCTAACGAACGGAAGGGAGATTCTGTACACAATATCAACTTGCCCGGGTCTTCAACAGTCCATTCCTTATATTTCCTACAAAAGTGGAGCCTATTCGAAATGTTCTTCTTGGTCAGATGAAGCTTTTTCTCAGCCCTTCTCGACTTGAGAAGTCTCCACCTCAGTGTGCGCGCTAAAGGGTTCATACCTGCTTCTTTTCAATCATGAGCAAGCTTAGCGCGGGAGGCAACCCGATCCTTGAGTTGAGACCTTCCCATAATGCAATCTTTGCGTTCATTTAAGCTCTTGCTCATCCAGAAGACTTCTCCGCAGTAGTATAACCAGTATTTTTAAAGTCATTAATGATCTAAAGATGGTGTTCCTTAATACAATACCCTAAGGGAACTATCTCCTTGCATGTCGGGCCACTTTGGTGCAGAGCAACAATCGTTGCTCTCAAAACCTTTGGCCACGACTGTACATGTATGTCATTATGTGTACAAAGATTGTGTCCAATTTTAAATAGTTTCTTCGTCTCTTCGCTATTTTACAGTTGAAAGATGAGGCGAGAAGCCTCAAATCTGTTTCTGTAACAAAGATTGAGCTCGGGCTATTTAAAATCCTTGTGTTTTTCCCCTACTTGTTTCTATTGTTTTAAAAACTTGGTTTCCTATCCCATCTTTTAGCATTGACGAGGTTTGACATTTGATTCTTGCCATTTTCTGTTGATTGGGGGAGGGGCTTTTCCCCACAGGTTAATATGGTCAACCAAAGTCAAAGATAAAACAAGACAAACCCAATTAAATCAAGTCAATCCCAGTGATGTATCGATCCGCTGATGTTGCCATGGAGCTGGATTTTACATAATGTATTTTACGCCACTCCCGTAAGGGTGAATGAAGTTCGTATTCTAAAATCCTGCGATCTTTGTACGAACCTTTCCCTTGAAGTTTATAAAACGCTACTATCTAAAGCTGACAAAGACTGCTACTGCAGTAATACATACACCTTTTGTTATTTTTAAATTAAAAATTGCATTCAGAATCTGTGGCCGACATCAGATTAACGGGTGTGGTCGTCATAAGTAAACTACGCCATCCATCCCTTTTAAATTGGGAACGAGACTCCCAACGGATATGAAATTCGCATAAAGATCAGGTCGACAGTCACTGGCAAGCTCGAGAGCACCAGAGTGCCGGTTCTCATTTGCTGGGGGTGGGGGTGTTTCATGTCAGGGTGGTGTATATATAAATAACCCGTCGGAAAGTAGTTCCGGGGCGGAAGGAGTGGATATATTGTGTTGTGAAGAAGAAGGAAAGAAAGACAGTGGCGCTGTGACAGGCTATCTGCGTTATGACGTGTGTGAGGAGCTACGTGCTCCCACGGGCAAGCTCAGCGCGTCCGTCAATAGGCGACCATTTCTCTCCTTAAGCTGAAGGTTTATGTTCGCTCTCACTGAGAGAGGGTAATTAATTAAATTGCGCCATCTTTCCCTCCCATCGTGGATGAGATCCCCCGACCGGATAATGAGATACACATAAAGATCATCAAAATAAATAATTGAAAGCATAAAGGCACTAAGATGCCGGGCTTCGTTGTGATGGTCGGAGTGGGGGGGATTGTGTTTTGATGTCCACCAGCCCATCATAGAGCCCTTCTTGCCCCATGATTATGTGGATATAAATACACTCCCTAGGAGATACTCGTACTCCAGTGGCAATGATCGGGAAAAGAGGAGGAAGAGAGTATGCCGTGCAGTGAAGACGGAGAGGGAATGATAGCAAAGTTTAGATTGGCTACGTGCGTAATGACACGTGTGAAACGACATAGCCCCACGGGAAGGGAAGGGGGGCTTAAGTTCACCATATCTGCTAATGGGCGGCCAGCTCCTGACGCAGCTGCTAGTTTTGTGGCGGGCTTAATGGGGCTCGACGCTAGAAGTCCAACTCCACTTAAATATCCAGAGTTTAACACGACATTATATCTGATTGATATTTCATTTTTATAATACCCCCTCCCTCTCTCGCAAACAGAACCACTACTGAGTTGTAAGTGCTGAGTGTCTGGATTTTGCCAATCTTTTCTTTCCTTTTGTTTTTCAAAACGACCACATATGACGGGTTTATTTATCTCCTAAGGATCCGCGAGTAGAGATTTTCCCTCACGTCGATCTTCCTTGCAGGTTTTATATTCCGGTACTTGTGATTATCTTCCGTTGTTTGTATCATTGTATTTTCAGCTCCATCAGAAATCCCTCGATAGAGATACAACGGTACCTGTATATGTTGCGGCTGATAATACTACTCGTAAAAATAGAGATCCATCTCGATTGAAACTTGGTGTTTGGAAGATTATAGAATTAGGGTTCTTACTAAACAGGTCCATTCAATCTAGAACTTTTTAAGTGAGAATCCAGGGTAAATTGTCTCGGTGGAAGCCGAAGGGGGATAGAGTTGCTCGGTCATATATAAGGAGTCCTCGAAGGGTGGATTGACTGACGAAGGAGCATAATTGCGCACTCCTCAATGCTCGACCGATGCGAGAGCATTGGCTTTCTGGTGACCAATCTCTAATTTGACCATTTCTCTTTGCAGGAGACCTCATTTACCCCGCCCACGAGGGCGATAATTATATCACGTCTTTGCTGCAGGAAATGGGACGTCTCGACCTTGTCAGGAAACTTTTCCCGAATCAGCAACCGAACGCCAAAGTCTCCCACCCGGGTTTTTTTCGTACGCTTGACAAGGTACCAATTCTATTGAGTAGATCTTTGTCCATTTTCGGATAAATTGTCCTTTTAAATACTGGTTTTGAGGAAAAGATAAAAAGAAATGATCGAAGGACCTGAATTTGTTCTGATTCTGTGCAATTTGAAGCCTTGATAATTTAATTAAATTTTCCTAGGTAATTAGTATTATAGCATAGGACAATGGACGTTAATAAGGAAATATTAGCATAAGAGGCCTTAGGAAAATATTAATTTTCTGATAGTACAATGAAATAGCAGAAAAAATAGTCAATTTACAAATCGGGAAATACATCTAAATACATCCATTGAATAGGCATTAAATTATTAAGATCGCCCCCCCCCCCCAAAAAAAAAAAATTGTTCTCAAATTGTTTCAGTCAGCACACTCTTTATGGGCAGATACTTTTTATCATAAGTGTGAAAAAAACGAGGTTAATAATCAAATATCCATTCAAATTAAAGATGAAATTTTGCTTATACAATCACACCTTACTAGATGAGACATGGTCTACAGATTTCAATGTTTCTGAGGAAATGTTCCGCCTTTTTTAACACTAAAATGTATGAACCAAATCCTAAAGATTCTGCACACGAACCAAGACAGCAATGAAAGTGAAGTTCCAAGCTGGAGGTGGGTTACGAGTATAATGGCATTATTCCAAACACCAAACCTTCAAGCCCTAATCTTAATCTAATTCACCCCCACCCCCTCACCCACTCCGTGGCTTCCTGGTTCCACCACTGCTAAAATGTATGTAATTTAATATTTTGCTCCCTTTTACTCATTTTAACTATGTTGTGTAAAAGATTTGTCCCTTTTCTATTTCAACAATGAATGAGGTGTCCGTTTTGAATATGTTCTATCCGATTTTACCCCCCAAAATCTGACAGTCCTGGATTGGACTACTTTCGCGAGGAAGATAAGAATAAGGAAATTCCGGGTAGTTTTCCTTTCTTTTACAACGTTTCGAGCTTGCTCGCTCATCTTCAGGTATTGACATATTATAAAATTAAAAAGGAATACAATTAATTATAGTTAGTTAAAAAAATTAAGACTTTAAATGAGATAAAAGATAAATGAAGTAACTAATGTAAACGGAAAAAGTGAGGCATGGCCTAACGCACAAAAAATATATATAATAAGAGTAATGAAATGTTATTTATTTATTATATATTTTTGTGTGCGTGTTGGGTTATGCCCCAGTTTTCCGTTTACATTGGTTACTTTATTTATCCTTTATCTCATTTAAAGTCTTATATTTTTATGATTACCTTTAATTCATTGTATTCCTTTTTAATTATATAATGTATCAATACCTGAAGATGAGCGAGCAAGCTCGAAACGTTGTAAAATAAAGTAAAATTAACCGGGTCTTCCTTATCCATATGTTCCTCGTGATATATATATATATATATATATATATATATATATATATATATATATATATATATATATATATATATATATATATATATATATATATATATATATATATTGTTCTTTAATCCAGCTGATGGGCCAATTCCTCGAGAAGCGCAAGCGAAGTATGAAGATTAAAACCAACACGAAAAATTGGAATATTTATTCAAGGTATCTGAGATCCGAGGATTTTGGAGGGTTTTACTTTATTGATAAGAAAGGTTTTAATAGATTGTTGATGGGAATAAAATGAAACTGATATTGAGGGTATCTCTTAAATAATACCGACTGAAGATCAATTATCAATTTGTCAGTAAGAGATACCCTCAATGTCAGTTATTCCCATCAACAATCTAATTATTAAATCTTTTCTCAACTCTAAAGAAAAGCTCTCCAAAATGCCTCGGCTCTCATTCATTTACCAATTCATGTGTGCAGGCTGCCCGCCATGCCCGCTACGTGGGTAAAACTATCCTTTAACTCCAATTGAGGCTCGGTGAGCATCGCGGTTCCTTCCACTATACGAAGAGACCTTTGACTAAGCTTGAATTTTCATTAATAAGAAGCCATTCCATGTATTGTAACACACACCTTTCAGACAATTAATTCTCTATTTTGGCTTCGTGTCTCTAAATATTTGAAAACTCAGCCCTAATCTTAACTACGAACAGTCTTCAATTCCCTAATTAATTATTTAAAATTTAACCAACCAATTCCTTCCTAAACAACCAACAAACATGTCACCAATAGTTATTTAAATTCCATTTTTCCCCACACTACCAAGTGTGCTCCGGAACAACATTCAATACACGGATCCTCTACCTGGTAAGCCTATTTGCTCGTGCTTATTAATTTATTTTTATTTTTTTGCATTTGTTATAGTTTTTTTACATTTCCTCTCCTTTTCTTGCCAAATTAACAATTTTATATTTCGAGTCTAGTTTTTAATGCATATTTGATTATGTGGTTTTGTAAAATTGACATAAAACTTTGTTGATGATATATGTATATAGTAGATGTACGAAACGTCCAGATATCTTGAATAAATGTTCCAATCAATCGAGATGGTTTTAATCTTTATATATATATATATATATATATATATATGTATATATATATATATATATATATATATATATATATATATATATATATATATATATATATATATATATATATAGATATACGAGGGGCAGTCAATAAGTTTTGCAAATCGGTAGGGTAAAACAGAGCAAGGGAAATGGCTGTTTGTGGGGGTGTTAGGACAAGTTATGACAAGTCACGACCTGCAGCCGCACGCTGATGCCTCGTCTATTTAAGAAGCAGTAGCTTATCGCAGATCGTCAGTCACATATTTTTCAACAATGGAGAAGGTTGAGCACCGCGCAGTGATCAAACATTTGACCAAGGAAGGCAAGAATGCAAAAGAGATCCATGAACGCATGGTTGCAGTGTACACCGATACCGCCCCTTCCTATGCAACCATTGCTCGCTGGAATAGGAAGTTCAGTCATGGTCGTGAGTCCCTTGAAGATGACCCTCGTCCAGGACGCCCGTCAGATGTGACCAACGAGGACAATGTGGCCCGTGTGGTGAGGATGATCCTCGAAAATCGATGGGTGAAGGTCGAAGAAATCTAGCGAGAACTTGGAATATCACATGGAAGTGTTATCAACATCATCCAAGACAATTTGGCCATGACCAAGGTCTCTGTTCGTTGGGTCCCTAGAAACCCCACGCCCCATGATCGACTTGAACGTCATCAAAGTCCACAAGCCCAGAATTGCACAAGCTGCCCTGCGCGAGTGCGGATTCTTAGAGCTCAACCATTCCCCTACACTCCAGATCTGGCCATTAGCGACTACTTTTTATTCCGCCAGCTCAAGGCTGGTGGACGCCGGTTTGGGGACGATAAAGATGTCCAGCTCGCCGTCCATGAGTGGATTGAACAGCAGTCGGGAGATTTCTGGTTGTCGGGAATTCGAAGCCTCAGGGACAAGTGGCGCAAGTGTATTGAAGTCGAGGGTAGTTATATTGAAAAATAATAAAACACGTTTCCTCATATCTTGTTTCCTTATATCCGAATTGCAAAACTTATTGACCGACCGTCGTATATATATATATATATATATATATATATATATATATATATATATATATATATATATATATATATATATATATATATATATATATATTTATAGGCCGACAAAAAATGAAAACTGGTAACACAAACCGGAAAAACGATAAGGAGAAAATTTCGTGAACCAATGAAAGCTTAAAAAAGAAAATGGGAGATATAGAAATGGAGAAATTGGGCAAACTATTTTAACCGTTATATGAAAATGAATAAATGAGTTGGATTCAAACTTGTCATCAAGTGCTCATCGCTAATATGACCAAAACTCTCATCGCCAGTGCTACCATCTTCAACATCCAAAAAGGTTGATTCAAGATGCCTCGTTTGTTTATACTAAAAAATACCTACACTTCCTGTCTTTGTATATAAATCGGATTCAAATATTGTGTTTTTTTTTCTGCACTGGATATATATCTAGTTAATATGATATCTTGTTAATATGATATCTTTTAATATATATATATATATATATATATATATATATATATATATATATATATATATATATATATATATATATATATATATATATATATATATATATATATATATATACATGGGAAATATCACGAAAGTTAGCGCGTGATAACTATAAATATGGATATGTACTACGAAAGGAAACTGAATAAAAGACGGATTGGAGTTAGTACTTTCGCCTATTCGACATTTTCAAACTCACAATGAGTTTGAAAATGTCGAATAGACGAAAGTACTAACTCCAATCCGTCTTTTATTCAGTTTCCTTTCGTGGTACATATATATATATATATATATATATATATATATATATATATATATATATATATATATATATATATATAGGGTGACCAAATTATTAGAACCACGTCATTAAAATTACCTAGCAACAGTACTTCAAGAGACTTTCACCTTTTCAATTATCTTTCTATGAGAGAAATCTGTTTCTCTCAGTAATGCATGAATTTCGCCCTTCATATTAGGTGATATAGCGGTTACCTATTTTTCTAAGAAAACACTGACTATTAATGAATTTCTGTCGGAAAAAGAAATATAAAATTACTAATGTCACAATCACTTTTCAAACACCTATAAACATATATAAATATGTAGTTAACCTATCTATAATTTCAACTTTTACGAAAAACTGATACTAACAGCACAAACAGCCTTCCACTCTCATTGCCCCATGCGCACTGAGCTTGGCGGAGCAGCCGCCCTTTGAATACTACTCATTATACCGATACCCCACCCTACTCCGATTGCATATCTTATCGCTCCAAATGACTACCATCACTGAAACTATCATTAAATCCATGTATGGTTAGCTAAACTCTTTTTTACTCGTGCCTCTAATAATTTGGCCACCCTATATATATATATATATATATATATATATATATATATATATATATATATATATATATATATATATATATATATATATATATATGAGCTACATTATCTAGTATGGTTCATAGAAAAATGTCATTACAAAGCCAGAACCAACTTTTATTTATCAGCTAATCCTAATATAAAAACATATGATAATAATTATATTATATTTTCATATTCGCCCCAATTAATTACTTTTCAAAAGCTGGCAGGAACCAACAACATTAATGTTGACTTTCAATGCGAAAACACGATACAAAATTGTCTGTCTAAAAATAGATCCACTGATAAGGAGCAGGGTATTTATTACATCCCATGCAAAATTTGAAATCAAATATTCATCGGCGAAAGCAACTGATTCCCAAAGAGAATGAAGGACGCAAATGCGACATGAGTCGTGGAAGGTTATCTTCTAGCCTTTTCTTACACATGTGAAATGAAGTCCATTCTATTAACATTGATAATGCAAAAAATAATTTATAATTCCTACAACTATATAGATGGACGCCTAATATAATCAGCCATCATAAAGGAAATTCGCAACTTCAATCCTTCCTATTGGTAATTCAACACTAATTCCTTGATAAGCAAAAGACTCATCCTGCCTTTGCTTAAAATACCGTTCCATACCGGCCCCTCTGATTAAATTCTGACTAGTAAATTTGTGTGTCGTTAAGCTAAGCATCTTTCTGTAGTCATTAGTTTGCCAGCGATTGAAGATGACGGATCTCTCCGTGAAAACCTGCTTTCGCAATAAATTGCTCCAAAATATTATAGTTTTTACACCTATCGACCTTGTCTTAACATGCCAGTATATTCGCACTTGCTGATCTCTTTTTTGTTTATATATAAGTTTTTTCATTCATTGATATATAAACCAATGTTCTATTCATTTTATTTGTATTTTTACTTTATCTCTGAAGATGATACGTGGGTATCGAAACGCGCCAGATAAATAAAGTATTTTGTTAAATGAATCTTCTCCTATTCCCTCCTCTAACTTTAAAATCCGAGTTTTAATGAATTTCGGAGAACTTATCCACGGCCTCAACCCTGAGGTAAAATCACAAATGCGAAATTAGCCGTCTGGTTCAACATATATAAATTAAGCTACGATGTTGCAGTTGGGACATTGATTTTGCATAGGGCACGCCAGGAGGATAATTTTCATATAACACAGTCACATGACTGTATCCACTAAATAAATCTAATAGACAAAAGTCTTTTCAATTAGTCTATTTTAACTTTCACTTTTGCCGTCACAGATTCACAGATACGAATCGTTTTCACCCATCCGTGGTACCGGATAATTTTCACACACCAGTTGTGGGACACGCTATGCAGGTTTCTTTTTATGATAACCTGCAATAGCGCTATATATATATATATATATATATATATATATATATATATATATATATATATATATATATATATATATATATATATATATGTATGCGGTTAATGTAGTGGCATTATTAGACAACTGCTCTACTTCTGGTTCAGCCTTGTCTAATAATGCCACTACATTAACCGCACCACTTTGTCTTTGAACTTTTTCCATATATATATATATATATATATATATATATATATATATATATATATATATATATATATATATATATATCGCGTGTTAAGTAAATCGCTACAAAGTTGAAAATGTGCTTAAGGACAAATGCAACAGCATTGTAGGTTACTTAACCTGGGACATCCTCAGTAAGAGTTTAGCTTTTATATGGGTAACAGTATATGCGGGGTCTTTTTAAGAATACAGCTGTAAACGCAAAACAGTACCCCTTAGTCGCGGCTCACTGTGCCACGAGAAGCGTGTAGGAGATTCTGAATTTGTTTACCTAGCCGAGTAACTTCATTTACAAAGTGAAACGGCTCTCTGCCGAGGCTGAGAAAATTGACGAAGTGGCTACTGTCATGCACAGGAAAATTTCCGCCTCTTTGATGGTTCTGGGCGACTTCAGCAGCGATGGCAACGTTATGTCTCCTTACACAAAATCCTTAGGGCTTCAAAGTCAAAGCGGGCGTTTACATTGAGGATCTGTAGACCAGTCTATCTTTGGATGGACCTAGCATCCGCACGAAGAATACGTTTTCCAGAATGACTCTAGACAGGCACATAAGGCAAGGAAGAGACAGCCGTAGTTGTTCAATCAACAACGACCTGCACCACTAGTTCCCAGCCGACTTGTGCCGGCCCAGCTTCCCCAATTGCAATCTACTAGAATATTTCGTGTTGGGCAATGTTGAGAAAAAGAATATCAACCTGGCTGACTACAACACTTCAAATATCTGAGGGCCGTCATTATGGGAGTAAGGCCATCCATTGACACGGGCTTCCTATCTAGGGCATGCAACCAGTTCAGGTCCAGCCTGGAGAAGGTCGTGAAGTCAGATGGTGGCCCATTTCGAATGATTTCGCAACTATATATTGTTCTATTTGTGTGTAAATTCTTATGAAAATATATAGCTTCGTTTGGGTACATAACTTTTCTTTTCCCATATATATATATATATATATATATATATATATATATATATATATATATATATATATATATATATATATATATATAGTGGTGATCAAATTTTTGGATTTCTTGAAAATTCGTAATTTTTCTCGGAAAAGGTTATATGAAGTTATTTTATAATGTTATTAAGTTATTTTAGTTGCCACAACGGGCAAAACCGAATCGATGTTGCCTTCTTTTATTTCAACAAGTTTGCCAGAAAATTAAGCAAAACATTCTAATATTTAGACTTCAAAAATGGACAATAGTTATTTCACACTAATATGATAAAATAACCTCATTATTGACTCATTTAATAGTTTTAAGTTACCTTTTAATAAAGAAATTATGATTTTTAAGAAATCTAGAATAATTTGATCACTAATATATATATATATTTATATATATATATATATATATATATATATATATATATATATATATATATATATATATATATATATATATATATATATATATATATATATATATGATGAAAATTAATGCAATATCGCAAGAAAAGATGAGGAATTAAACCACATTCTCCGAAGACAATTTAATTCAGAACAGTTTCGGTGTATCTCACACCCTTTTTCAACTGACACTGCGTAGAAAATATAAGAGAATGCATATAAGCATAACACAAGATCCCCTCTTTTATTTCCCCCAATTCCCTACTTGTTGCTAATCTGAGGGGGAGGTTAGGCCTAAACATATTGAAGGGCTGACATTTAACTATTTTGTTTATATGCTTTCTTATTACAGGATTAATAGAAAATTGACCCTCAGATAGATTTAAATTAGGAACTGACGATATCAAGCTCGATTCTACGATTCTTCTCTTAACATAGTTAGCCGATTTAAATACCATTTTACTTCCATTGAAATCGATCGTATGATTCTTGTCTCTAACATGGCAAAATATTCCACTACTTTCGCTGCCCACTCTAATATCTCTTTTGTGTTCGTACAATCTCTTGTCTAGATTTCTCCCCGTTTTCCCTATATAAACTTGATGGCAATCGTTGCATGGTATTGCATATACTCCTATGTTATGATGTTTTTTGGTTTCTTGGCCATCATCAATTGGTTTAAGGAATTATTATATTTAAAGGCTAGATAAATACCCGCTTTTCCAAATATGTCCTTTGAACTATTTAATTTATTATTAAATTGCAATGTTATACATTTGTTGAAGTCGTTAGTGCGGGAAGGCTTGCTACCATAGAATGTTTTCCTAGCTGCAAAATGGGCAGACAATATGAACCAATCGGGGTAATACAAATTAGAAAAAATGGTCCTGATAATGACAATTTCTTCATCTAAATAGGAAGGATGACATATTTTGTATGCTCTAAGGAAAAGGTTAGAAATCACCAATTTTTTAACAGTATTATCGTGAAACGAAAAATAATGTATATAGGCATTCGAGTGGGTTGGTTTCCTATACACGTCAAGTTTTAATTCATGGTGATCTTTATTAATGAGGACATCTAAAAAGGGTAATTTATCATCCCATGTACTGACTGATGATGAAAAATTTGCGTTAGGATACGGTTTAAGCTTTTCAATTAAGTCATGCGACGAGTTCTCACTAGACCATTTAGTATCCATAGCCAAATCCTCACATGAGCAAATAAGTCGTGAATTTCTTAGTGGCTGTATGCTTAGTGCCCTAAATTCTGAAAAATCTGACCAAATTGGTTTTCCCAAAAGATTTCAGATTGCGTTAAATAAACTTAAATTTAATAACAACATTGTTATAACCAAATCCGATAAAACGAATCAGTTAGTCATTTTGGACAAACATAGTTATAATGATAAACTAAATGAACTTCTTAATGATGTGAACACATATGAAAAGCTACAAAGTGATCCGCTCAATAACAAAACAAGCAATTTCAACAACAAATTGAAGAGAATATTGAAAAGCGCAGATTTAATTAAACAAATCAGGAGTACGAACCCTTCACTTCCCTATATGTATGGTCTCCCAAAGACCCACAAAGAGGGATGTCCCTTACGCCCAATCATTTCCAATATTAATTCTCCCACTTATTATCTCTCCAAATGGCTCGCCAAGCATTTATCTCCAGCAGTAGGAAGAATCTCATCTGCACACATTATGAACACTCAAGATTTCGTTGACCGCCTCAACCACTTGCAATTACCGGATGGAAACTTGTGAGCTTTGATGTAAACTCTTTGTTTACCAAAGTTCCGGTTGACCAAACCATAAGCCTTCTGCGGGAAATCATGCCTAGACTTAATTTGGATCTTCCCATTTCTACGAGTAAATTTATCGATTTAGTTGAATTATGTCTCTCTGACAATGTGTTTCGAGTAAATAATGAGTTTCATAGACAAATATTTGGCCTTAGCATGGGAAATAGTTTATCTCCGATACTGGCATGTCTCTTCATGGAATATTTTGAGACTGAACTCCTTCCCACAATTTCTCCCCCTAACTTTATATGGTTAAGGTACATTGATGATGTATTTTTTGTATGGCCTAATGGCAATGATTTTGATACCTTTTTTAATAATTTGAATAATTTGCATGTCTCCATCAAATTTAAATATGAATGGGAATATGATAATAGATTACCCTTTTTAGATGTCCTCATTAATAAAGATCACCATGAATTAAAACTTGACGTGTATAGGAAACCAACCCACTCGAATGCCTATATACATTATTTTTCGTTTCACGATAATACTGTTAAAAAATTGGTGATTTCTAACCTTTTCCTTAGAGCATACAAAATATGTCATCCTTCCTATTTAGATGAAGAAATTGTCATTATCAGGACCATTTTTCTAATTTGTATTACCCCGATTGGTTCATATCGTCTGCCCATTTTGCAGCTAGGAAAACATTCTATGGTAACAAGCCTTCCCGCACTAACGACTTCAACAAATGTATAACATTGCCATTTAATAATAAATTAAATAGTTTAAAGGACATATTTGGAAAAGCGGGTATTAATCTAGCCTTTAAATATAATAATTCCTTAAACCAATTGATGATGGCCAGGAAACCCAAAGAAAATCATAACATAGGAGTATATGTAATACCATGCAACGATTGCCATAAAGTTTATATAGGGGAAACAGGAAGAAATCTAGACAAGAGATTGTATGAACACAAAAGAGATATTAGAGTGGGCAGCGAAAGTAGTGGAATATTTTGCCATGTTAGAGACAAGAATCATACGATCGATTTCAATGGAAGTAAAATGGTATTTAAATCGGCTAACTATGTTAAGAGAAGAATCGTAGAATCGAGCTTGATATCGTCAGTTCCTAATTTAAATCTATCTGAGGGTCAATTTTCTTTTAATCCTGTAATAAGAAAGCAAATAAACAAAATAGTTAAATGTCAGCCCTTCAATATGTTTAGGCCTAACCCCCCCTCCCTAGATTAGCCACAAGTAGGGGATTGGGGGAAAAAATAAAAAAAGAGGGGATCTTGTGTTATGCTTATATGCATTCTCTTATATTTTCTACGCAGTGTCAGTTGAAAAAGGGTGTGAGATACACCGAAACTGTTCTGAATTAAATTGTCTTCGGAGAATGTGGTTTAATTCCTCATATATATATATATATATATATATATATATATATATATATGAGTGTGTGTAGATAAAGAGGCATTAGATTTTTTATTTCATAGAATATGCGAACGGGATGACAGGATGATAAGAGTGCGTTCACGTTCGGGAGGCTAAAAACACTCCCAGTCGAGCAAGGAGGCAACGTTTATTGCTCTCTGCCCCCCACTAATGAACATTAAGTTCCATTCATGTCGAACCAACTTTCCCTCGCCAGGTGAAATCCGACGAGGACTCCTCAACGCCGTTGCGTATACGAACCAAGCAAGAACGATGGATGCCAAGAGCTTTTTCTCGCATTCTAAGGCTTGCCACGGGAGCGGACGCCAACAGCCCCCATATTTACCGACCGCCGTCTCAACAAAACAAGGTGAGTTTGCTGTTTACCCATAAAATACACTTAAGTCAGCCTATTCGTCTTATTGTTGTAAGCCTTCTAAAGGTATTTTAACATTTCTCTTTTTTTTTTTAGTTTCTTATCTTCTACACACCCTTGTTCCACGTTCTGAACAAAATTTCGGGACCTCTGGAATTAACAAGGTTAATTGAACGGTTTTTGTCACACGGCACTTTGGTGGAGAGGTGAAGGATTTATAAAAGCCTAAGAGAACCTTGAGGTGAATTATGTTGCATGACAATCAGTCATTTGTGTGCTAACATTGAGAGAATTTTGCAATATTTTTTATACTTGACCACGATTCTATAAATAAAAATATTTGTGACAAATTTAGGAATAATGTTACAACACATTAGTTCGAATGTAATATCTGAAAGGTAAAATATATATTTATGAATCCATTCCGCAAGGTGGCGCATCTCTAATAGGAAAGGGAAGCCAGTTTAGAATCCCTTGACTTTACCTCACACTGCCTCGACCGTGTCAGAGTGTTTTTTTTTTGTCGTCTCCGAATCAGACACACTCACAGAGCGCAACACCAATTTGATGGGGTGCTCCCTGAACTTTTCTGTCAAGACTACATTGTTCTTCAGACAGTAATAGACACATGTTCTATTCTGGGAAAACTTCTTGAGCAGTACTCGTCCCAGTAGCGCGACAGGCGGGGTCGCTACCGCCTGTCCCGAATGCTTAGGAGCGATTTCCGCACACCAAATTGTGGTGTAATTGACCTTTTGGTTAAGGGAGGTGGAGGGGAGGGGGCACCTTCATAGTATTAATTTTGGTTGTAGGTTGCATGTTTATGCTTCCTGAGAGAGCCCTCCCCCTTTTTTGGTCGTTATTTTTCTATTGGTATTTTTTGTTCCTGTTTTTATTTCTATTTTTAATTTCTAAGGTAACCTAAAGATAGATTTGTCTAATTTCTGCATCTGTGCCCTTGATAAGCGCCGTAAATAAAAAAAAGTGGGTCGTTTTCGTGAGCATTGGCGCCCCGAGCAGTCTCCTCTTCTTGGCTACTCGGGTAGTCCAACCACGCATCTTTGATTCCTGTAATTCCACTTTTTTTGCGAACTTAATTTTATGTATAACATTTTTTAAATCAATAACATATTTGCCCTCAGATGTTATTTATTAATAGGTGATATGTTATTCTTAATGTGAATATAACTCCCATACTTCTTTCAACTGACCTTGTCAAGCCAAACAACTTTACACACCTGGCAGCCCCATTTTCTCCCCCCTCCATTTATCCCATATTCCACAGCAAACGCGATCCTCAACAAACTTCAAAGGGGAGTGGATTACACGGCACGAAGTTCCTTCAGGATTTCCACTCTTACCAAACTTCCCTCACACTTCGCAACTTTATACTGACCCTAAAACTTGCCTCGGCTATTTTTCCTACTTTATCCTCATTCATATTTCAAGACAAAGTTTATAGCTTCTCGTAATACAGCGTGGAAAAAAATTCACGCTAATGTTCCTAATAAAAGAGAGGCCATTTTGAGTAACATCATCCATAATTACAACGAATAAAATTTTCAAATGATATCTTGTAATATACAAAATATTTTCTTTTGGGGATAAATATAAAAGTTTAGTTTTTTAAAGGTAGCGTTACTTTTGGCCCCTTTTGATCGCGGTTACACCTCACAGCGGATAGACCTTCAGTTTAGTTAGATAGTCTCATCTTGAGGAGTTCTAAATCGCCTTGGTTCGAATCAAAATAAATATTCCATCTTGAAGCCATTCATGTATAAGCTATAGCTCCGATCCGGGTTCTAATCTGTTCATGGTTGGTCTCACGTGGTTTATTGTTAACCCTTTGACATCCAAGTTCGAGTTATTTTCTGAATAAAGGCAAATTTATATAAATTTATGTTTAATATATGTAAAAGGACATAAAAGTTGCTAAACTGATACATTTTGTTTAGATAAATTGTACTAATTACGATGGAACACAAACCTATATCCTATTGGGTATAAACAAAAAATTGTAAGTTTTGATTTAAATATATTCATTTATAAATGAATGCCTTTTGTGTTTAGTTGGTAATTAATATCGATTTGAAAGTATTCGTGAATGATATGGGAAAAAACGTTATCTTGCACAAAAGAATTTTGCAAGCATTACACATTTGTTTTGTACGTGTTTCGTTTCCTTTTTTTGCGAACAAGTAAAGCGTCAACGTCGCGTTTCTTTGTAAGTTGGAAGATGATCTTTTTGCAAGAGCCATGGTCGCTTTGAAGGCCGACGTCCTGTTAACACTCTAGTACATATTTTAGCATTTATTATTGACCGTCGTAATTCAATCATTTGATTTGCTAATGTAATTTTATAACTGAACATTTTAGTTGTTTTCTGTTTTCTTTTTGAATCGCCATAAAGAATCCTGGCATTATGTATAGCTATGTATGTCATCATACCTATGAAATACCGTTATCCGACACTTTGGGATTTTCGTTTTATTGGATAAAATTAAATGTATTGGTCACGTACATCCCCACCTCCCATAATGGAATTGTAATAAGCAATTGATGATGGACATGATACATTAGTCTTTGTACCATCTTGATTTTTCCTCGTAACTTCAGATACTTTTATATTGTGACAAATAGTGAGAACAAAAACTTCTTTTTTTCTATCCCTTTTACTGCTGATAGTCTTTCTTTGATAACACTAAATTGCATTTCCCTATTTTCCAATTTGTTGAGTAATTTAGGCATTTGTTTTCTTGTAGCCAATACGGTTCCAACTGGTTGATCTCCCGCATTAGATTAGGGCTTGTTAAAACCTATCAAATGCTACAAGAATTGGTCTTTTTACAGTTTATATCAAGCATTGTACAGTTCGCATTCCAAGTCTAGTACCAAAAGTTCATCTTTTCCAGCATATGTAGATGTGTAGATCATAATACATAGAGAGAAATTGCATTGCGTCGAAGGAAAGACTTTACACCTAGTTTGACTGGCTTCATTGGCACCTATTGTTTCAAGGATGATCTTCCCTTGAATGGAGTGATGGCTCTATCAATAGGTTGAGCAAAGTGAATCTTCTCTGCAACGCTAAAATTTGTGTCTGAAGGATGCCACTAATTAATTCATTGACATGTCTTGGGCATCTACAGGTTTGGGGTTCATTGCAATACAAACTTGAGGCAATCATTTGTAATCTATTTCGTGTCACTTCTTGTGTTATTTTACTATTTCACTGAGACTCATCAGTGGTATAATAATTCCTTACTTCAGGGACATGGTTGTAGGATATTATTATGTTGCACCCAAGAAATATAAGAAGCTCGTTTGCATCCGTTGGAGAGAAATTCTTATCTTTCATTCTCCTATTTTCATTGGTGTTTTGAGCAATAAAAATGAGTAAACAACGAGGAAAAACTTCTCGAAAACATTTTAGTTCATTTGAATTTATTTCTAGTTCCTTAAAAATCTTGGGTACACAAATGTCAGGAAGTTTATGTTTGGGAATAAAGGAAGAAAAATGATCTTGCCATAATATGGTGCTTTCTGAGCTAAGCAAATTAGGTTGTGACGAGATAAAATTGCTGGATCAACTGAAATGCCGGAAAGGTCATGATCATCTTCTTTTTTATCATCAATTGTAGAGAGATCTGAATCAAACGAAGAATTAATCGTTTTTCACCTTCTTCCTCTTTTAGGTTATTAATTTTACGTCCAAAATTTAGTCATTTTTATAAATGGCCTAAATATTTTCTAATAGTTTTTGATTAGGCCTAGTAATTTTATAAATTATTATAATTGATTTTAAAAAAAAGTAAAGGATCATATTAGTTTAGATATGCAAAATTAACTGACCTTCATACCCAATGGAACACCCATGTCCCGCTGAGAAAATCCTTTGAGACCCAGAAATTGAAAACTCTATGACTTTCTATGAATATGAGTTATTTTGATTTTTTTTTTATATATAGCATTTAGTCACACCTATTTTTAGGGAAATGCATACATAATTACTTATATCACTATTAGGAAAAATGCCCTATATGTGCACAGTACTATCTAACGTCAACGATTAAAAACACAATTGCCTACGATTGTTGGCAAGGTTTGATTAGACTAAGTGAAAAATTATTGCCAAATGTCACAAGGAAACATATTTAAAATTAACTGCTGTCTAGAAAAGACTCGCAGACAATGATTTATCGTTCAATATGTTCCCACGGGAACACCGGTGTCTCATTGGAGGCGAATGGGTTAAACGAACCCGATTTTGTAGTAAACTTCAAACTTGAGACTTCCATGCCAGCCAAAGTTACTTTAATTAATTAAGGAAATTACCAGCTGCTTTTACAAATAATATAAAATTGATAACTCCTTTGCAGGGTACGACACTGGTCATAATAAGATCATCTTTGGCCGGCAACAGCCACATCAGAGTTCACGGCCCTTCTACGGCTCTGGAATCATTAATCCCAGATGCTTTAATGATAACAACTCAGGCCACACATCATCACTTGAACAGCCAAATGGAACCGTCCGGATCATCCGGTAATGGCATTGTGGTGAAATTGGAGGACCAAGGATTCGTGGTCACTGTTCGGTAAGGTTCAGACCATTTGAAATTTTAGCTTTATCTTCTTTGACGCAGAAAATTACCAATTTCGGGTTAGTTTTTTTATTATTTGGAAATGTTATTTTTATATTGAAACTTGAAAATTAGTATTTGGTTGCATTCGTATAGTTATTTCTGGTTATTTCAGTTATTTGAGGTTACGTATCAGATAACCAAACTGCCAATTCTCAGCGACTGAGTCTACTCGCCCCATCTCGTCTACTCGTTTTTACTTGTCCATATTTTCACTCACCCTAATATTACTACTTTATGAATTCCTTTTTTTTAAATATTCTCACCGGTTTGCCCTTCATAGTCTAATCTTTAATTATTAAATGATTATTGTCATACCGAATTAATTAAGTCACATTACAGCATTATGGATATTAATCAGGCAAATTTGTATTGTATGAATTATTTTTTAGAGATCAATTTATCTCCCAACCATCCTTAGAGGGGGATGATGTTTAATTGCGAAAACCCCAAGGAGGGTGCGGATAGGTAGTTTAGTAAGGTTGGGTACAGATATTTAATTGCGAAAACCTGACCGAAAAAATCCCTTGATCATTAATCTTTGATTTTACTGCTAATAAATTTAATATACATTTTTATTATTATTTTTTATTAAATCTTTACTAACTTTTTATTATTTTTTAATTAAAATTTTTATTATTTTTACGGTTTTTATTTTTTTAATTAAATTTTTAATTATTTTTATTTTATTTTTTTTATTAAATTTGTTATTCAATTATTTTCTCTGACTTTGTTGCCAGAGCTTTGGGTTAGGATGTTAAAATGGGTACCTTAAGGGGTGAAATGTTAAAACGTGTGCGGGCATTTCCACCAGTTTTAAAGAAATTTGCAAATAAAGTGGTGAAATTAGGGAACTTGGAAATGCTTGGAAGCATTATAACCCGAGTAACCAAAACAAGACTATTTGGGCTTTAAGAACCGGGATGGGATGGGGGGCTTTTAAAGACGATCAGTCCTAATTGACGCAGGGATCACTATACCTCGAATGAGCAAACCTGGAGCCCATAATATTAAAATGGGCCAATTGAGACCACTATTCGTCAATAGCTCCCAGGGTTGTTGGAGTAGTGGATTGGCACTAACAACGGATATGGAAGTATCAAAATAAACTGAGCAAGGTTAGGTTACATAGATGTAAAATGGAAAGCAATATGTAATAATCTTAAAGAAATCGAACCATTATGTTCAGTTATTGTTTTGTGAAGTGATAAATAGAGTGATGCTGAGAGGGAGAGTGTAATGTCCCGCAACCAAGCTGCCCTTAAAAGGGTTCGACCTCACCCCAAATTAATTTATCTTTATTTCAGCTCTTCCAGGGTCGAAGTGAAAACAGGTGCTTTAATAACGCAATGGCTCATGTACAGATGCAGCGGAAAGAAGTTTGTTGCAACATCAGGTAATTCTCCTAATAGGACTTCGTCTATCGGCAAAGCTCTGAACTCTAGAAAAACCCGCTCCATCTGCTCGTCTAGAAAGAAGGTATCGAACTCAGAAAGTATGTATCGCAGTAGGATACCATTTGCATTCGGCTCCGATGGATTGAGGGATAAAAAAGACGTATCCAAAGAGCAACAAGAGAAGACAGAAGATCCCGAGTGCTTTGAAGTCGAAGATAACATAAGAAGATTAACCATAAATAAATATTTGTCCAGAAATCACAATTCTCATCACCACTCCCCTACATCCAAATCGCATTCTTCTACAAATGCAGCATCCAGTTCCCAAGGTTCTTCACTTTCACTTTCATCTTCATCCTCGTCTCAATCAACTTCATCTCCAATTTCCCCCTTCCGGCATCCTCAAGATAATAAGAAAGTGTATGATGAAATCACGTTTAAAGAGAGAAGTTGGATCTCGAAACGTTCCAGCCAAAGTTTTCACCATCATAGAAATATCAATATGAAAGAGTTTTCCCACCACACTTTAGATCGATATGGTGAAAGTAAACTAACGAGTGGTCCTAAAAGCTTTTCTACCAGTAGTATTGCACCTCTGCCGACCAAGAAGATAAAGGCCTCAGTTTCACTCTGGAATATTTGCTCAAAATCTCCCATAAAGAAAGTTTTAACAGCATTTCTTTAAATTCTATCATTCTCTCATTATATCGAATTCCTCCCTTTAAATTTTTACTTTAGCAACAATCAAATACTTGAAGCATTTCAAAAGTCAATTTTAATTCAGGAAGACTTAATTTGAAGGAGCACTTTTAAAATAGGAAGATGCAATTAATCGAAGTTTGCGAAATTTCAATCCAAATTTAGATGATTATTTTTGTATACCTTAAAATGAAATATAAAAAGGATTACATTTATTTAGTTTTATGGACATAAATAACAAAGATTATGTAAACGTAAAAAAACATCTAATTACGGTTTATTACTCTTATGTTGTAGTACCAGTATTTATCATAACATTCCAACGTTATATATATATATATATATATATATATATATATATATATATATATATATATAAATATATATAAACTAAGCAATACACTATGTTACCAGTTGCTTATTTCAAGCTTTTTTTTTAATATCTTGTAATTAAGTACTGTATAATTTAGCAAATAAGTTTTTTTTGTACAGTATTGAGTGATTTGCCTAAAATGGCCAAAGAATATGTAAAATTGCATGTGTCGAGAAGGGCGTGATTTATGTACATACATTGTCGCCACTCACATTAAATGTGTTTATTCCAATATCTTAATTTGCCTTCATCGACGATTTCCACCATATGGATGAACAGGGATGGATGGAGTGCCTCTTGGTTGAGGTGGAGGAAGGTAACTTGGGAATGTAAAGTTTCGAAGTGACTGACGAGTGGGGGGACGAGTGGAGAGGAACAAGAGGAGAGGACGAGGACGAGGAATATCAGGGGCAGGAAGAATGAAATTCGCTAGGGAGGTTGTAAGAGCGAGTCATCAAACCACTTGACAACTTTATCCTCTAGCCTGAGTTGGAATGGATGTGCTGTAAGGAATGGTTCTAAGGGAGTCAAATGTGCGGACTTTGGGCTCTCTTTAAGGGGGTCAGCGACTAAGGAGGTTTATTGTTATGAGAGCGGCTTGATTATTCACTGAAGCCAATTCTATTTTTTCCTCTTCAGAAATTGAGACGCCAGGAGGTGGCTAAATCCTGGCACTATACAGGGTGATCTCCCCCAAAACGCCCCCCCTTCACCAATTTTGATAGGCTTCATTTCTTAATGTTTTGTCGAATTAAGAAATGAAGCCTATCGAAATTTGGGCCAGTTATTTTGGGGTCACCCTGTATCAGCAAGGGCATAAGTGTCAACTGTAGGAGATAATACCACAAATTGAGCGCTAGTGTAGAGTAGAAAAGGGAGAAGGAGGGAAATAATAGCGCTAGTGTAGATAGAGGTAGAAAAAGGGGCAAAGTAAAAAATAATAGCGCTAGTGTAGATAGAGGAGAGTAGAAAAAGGGGCAAAGAAAAAAAATAAAAGCGCTAGTGTAGATGGAGGAGAGTAGGAAAAGGGGAAAAGAAAAAATAATAGCGTAGGCGAGTTGCGAACAGCTCCTGCGTCGCTGGACCACTGTTAGCCAGCGGTGAATCCACTCGGCCATCCTGAGTCCCCCAAAAGACTCATTTGAGCGAAGCTTTTAAGCCACTCGCCTGCACTTTCCGTACGCTACACGAGCACAGAGGAGAAGGAGTTGATGTTCTTAAATTCCCACAACATGCAACAGCCTCCCTCCCCTCTAACCTGGTCCCTAAGGACAGTGTCGCAAAAGGCGCCGCCCCCACTTAATTCTGTTAACGTTGGCAGGGCCTCCTACAGGACAAACTGTATGATCAAAGACTTTCGCCTTCATCTTCACCAAGCGATCGGAAGTGGGCAGAGGCCATCTGCCTCCGAGGAGCAAAGGCAACAACAATAACAACAACATCGATTAATTCAACTTATTCCTATGTTTTCTTCATTGGTTTATTCTATATTCTCTCTTCCTCCCTTTGTTTATTCCCTATTTTCTCAACAAGTCAAGTGACATAAATGGTCTACCGCAGCATCTCTCCTCTGTTCCGAACCCTGCCGATGGACTACTACTATCTCCTATGGTGGTACTCACAACCACATACTCCTCACACAGATCCACGAAGGATTCTGTGATCGCAGAATAATGCCAAATCACAATACTACCCGATACCCTCCAACGAAAACTGGTCCCAGGTACCTCCGTCATTCTTATCTTTATGTGTATTTCATTATCCGGTCTGGGAATCTTGCTTACGATGCAAGAGATATAGAGGCAAAGTTACTTAACAAGGCAATATTTCCAATTGCAATATGCAGCTCTTTCGGAAATTCAACCTCTGGCCACAAATTGACTAAATTGGTAGAAAACGAATGGGGGAAGTTATGGACCACTTGAACGCGCTAATTTAGGGATGTCAGCTGCGACTTCCAAGTTCTTCAACATCCAACTCGGACGAAGAGAGGTGACAAGTGCAGCTTTAGAACTCATCGGGAAAGGGGGGGGAGAAGCAAACAACGTTGGATTGGTGCCATAGCCGAGTGCGCCGGGTGGCTTAAGTAAACCAGAGGGACAAAATTTAAAAGATGGAAGATAAGTGCCCTTCCCCTTAAAATAGGATACCCCAGATGTACCGGGGACTTCATTACCTGGGGGTGAAGCCCTGACATCATGTAACACTTCATTCATTAACAGGGTGTACCGAATATCAGATCGAATCCTCGGATACGTCGGCGTTTTGAGCCTAACTCTCAGCCGAGTGTTTTTCCCTATCATTCATTACCTTTCATTTTATCTAAATACGTATAATTCAAGAATGAAATGGGATACTGCTGGTTCAAAGAATTACAAAGTGGGCGAGGATATATCCATAAATATTTCGAACACGTTGTCTAAAGTTTCTTTCTTTCCCTGCTATTTACTTTGTTATAAATGTTCAAAGTATCTCCCGTAGCTTATATATATATATATATATATATATATATATATATATATATATATATATATATATATATATATATATATATATATATATATATATATATATATATATATATATACAAGAGGGGCGGAATAAGTTTTGCAATTCGGATATAAGGAAACGAGATATGAGGAAAAGTGTTTTATTATTTTTCATTATAACTACCCTCGACTTCAATGCACTTGCGCCACTTGTCCTTGGGGCTTCGAATTCCCGACATCCAGAAATCCCCCGACTGCTGTTCAATCTACTCCTGGACGGCCAGCTGGACATCTTCATCGTCCCCAAACCGGCGTCCACGCAGTTCAGCCTGAGCTGGCGGAATAAAAAATAGTCGCTAGGGGCCAGATCTGGACTGTAGGGGATGTGGTTGTGCTCCTCAAATCCGCACTTGTGCAGGGCAGTTTTTGCAACTCTGGCCTTGTGGACTTTGACGACGATGAAGTCGATCATGGGGCGTGAGGTTTCTAGGGACTCAACGGGCAGAGACCTTGGTCATGGCCTAATTGTTGTGGGTGATGTTGATAACACTTACATGTGATATTCCGAGTTCTCGCTCGATTTCTCCGACCTTCACCCGTCGATTTTCGAGGATCATCCTCTCCACACGGGCCACATTGTCCTCGTTGGTCACGTCTGACGGGCGTCCTGGACGGGGGTCAACTTCAAGGGACGCACGACCATGGCGGAACTCCCTATTCCAGCGAGCAATGGTTGCATAGGAAGGGGCGGTGTCGGTGTACACTGAAACATGCGTTCATGGATTTCTTTTGGATTCTTGCCTTCCTTGGTCAAAAAATTGATCACTGCGCGGTGCTCAACCTTCTCCATTGTTGAAAAAATTGTGACTGACGAACTTGCGGCTGCAAGTTCTGACTTGTCATAACTTGTCCTAACACCCTCACAAACAGCCATCCCCCTTCCTCTGTTTTACCCTATCGATTCGCAAAACTTATTGACCGCCCCTCGTATATATATATATATATATATATATATATATATATATATATATATATATATATATATATATATATATATATATATATATATATATATATATATATATATATATATATATATATATATATATATATATATATATATATATATATATATATATATATATATATATATATATATATATATATATATATATATATATATCTATATATATATATGATAGTGAAACCACTGTATAGGAGAATAGAATTTATTTACGAGACTAGTTTCGGTATGAATCTTACCATACCTTCTTCAGTCGTATACTGAGAATGAAATGAACAAACAACTTACTAAACACCTAAAAATCCGAACAAAAGAAATAAAATGGAGGCAAATGGTCATTAATAAAGGGGGGCGGCTCTAAGATCATTAACTAAACTACTTACGATCAGGTTCCGGGAATAGGAGCTACATTTAAATTGACCACCCGAAAGATTAAAATTGGCAATTGCTCCTATTACTATCGATTCTACAATTTTTCTTTTAAGGAAATCTTTACAATTATATGTAATTTAGGCCTTTCAATAATCTATTTGGTGGTTGTAGTTGCTAAAGTGGTTAAAGGTCCAAATTATAAATAATTGTAAAAATATTTCCTTAAAAGAATGATTGTAGAATCGATACTAAAGGAGAAATTCCAATTATAATCTTTCTGATGGTCAATTTAAATATAACTACTATTCCCGGAATCTGATCGTAAACAGTTTAGTTAATGATCTTAGAACCCCCCCCCCCCCGTTCCTACCTGATTAATGACCCTTTTACTCCGTGTATTTCTTTTGTTAGGATAAATATATATATATATATATATATATATATATATATATATATATATATATATATATATATATATATATATATATATATATATATATATAAGGCCTTAGACTCGCTAAAATATTCTAATACAGACGCGGTGGTGTTAAGCATTACTCTCTCGCACAACTCTCACGAACTTCTCTTTTTATAGATATTCCAAAATATGAAAATCACGATTATCGGGACATGAATCCAAAATAAAGAATTCAATGTAAAAAATGTGTGTTACTAGACGCGGAATGATTTTTTATTGATGAAAATTCAGGCATATTGTCTATATATTTCAAACTCACCGCTAAACTTAAATATCAACAGTCTTCAATCCCTTTCTTAACTTAAAATACAACCAACCAATTTTTTACTATGCAATCAACCAACATGTCACCAATAGGTATTTAAGTTTAATTTTTCCCCACACTACCACAGTCTACTCCGAAACACCATTCATTACAGGATCCCAACCTGGTAAGCCAATTTGCTGATGATTATTCCAGTGGATGCTTTTCGCTTTTCAGGCCACTGCGCTAAACATTCTGTATTGTAGTAGATTGGTTAGCTCACTCGTCATTTTAACCACATAATTATAATTGCTACATTGTAAAAATAATTTACGATTTACAAGGCCGAATTTGAATGCATTATATGAATCTCCCATTCTCTTTGGTAGCAGGGGTGACGCATAAAAAGGCAATTGATACGTAAACTTTGGTTTGTGTTAGAAAAGCTGGATTATGAATCACCCTCTCGTGATTGTAAGATGAGCTTATTCCGAGAGTTGGTGGAGAGCTTATTTAACTGCACCATTGTTATTTTACCCGCCTAATTATAATTGCGACATCACCAAAATAATTTCCCTTCCACCTCTCTCTCTATATAATATAATATAATATAATATAATATAATATAATATAATATAATATAATATAATATAATATAATATAATATAATATAATATAATATAATGAATACTCATTTAAATATAGACTAAGGAACCTTCAAAAAATGCCTATCACTGGCTTATTTCAGGCCGTAATGAATTTTTTGTTTCTTTGATTTCTCGAACGTACGCTCGTGATTGGCGAATTTCAGTGTTTCCGATTCACTTTTGTTTCCTTTTAGATTTATAACATTGAAGATTAGTTCTTTTAAAAGTGAAGACAGTGGGTTTCATTTTGTTCATTCATTGCTATTAGAAAATCGTGATTTTCATCCTACAAAATAATGATTATTTGTGCTATTTAATATTCTTTATTTACTCCATTTTTATTGGCGCTCACATCTTCGAGGTTAATCAACTGAAAACTATCCATGCGATGGTAATCTGAAAGTGAAGGCCGATCAAGGTAACCGAATAGTTACATATGTGAACTAATTATAAGATTATATCATTGTACAATTGCCTAAATTTGTCATGTCACAGTTTTCAAAAGGTTTCAGACAGAGGTAATTAAACTATGAAATTATTATTTATATTTTTCATAAATTCTCGAATATTTTGCGGTGACTGCCATTAGGCTTTGCTGGGTTGTCGGGTCAAATAATAATATTTTTCATAACACAAGTTGGAAAATTAATTATAAAGATAAATTTTAAAAAAAGCCAGATGTTAATGCTTGTATTTTTATGATACCGATGATTGAAAATTAAATAAAGATATGAAGTTTATTATGTTGGGAAAAAGAACATTGGGGGAAATTTGGCACCTCTGTGTTGAAACAAAACTGGTTCAAAATGCTTGACAAAACCTTTGAAATAGCGCAAAAACGTAAAAAGAATCACTAAATTTACTTTATTTTAATAATAAATGTCCTATCCAGTGTATTTACCATTAAATATACACCAAAAAATCCATATCTCATCAAATAATAATATATTAAATTGTCACTGGACGAAATTGAGGGCAAAGTGATATGTTTAATTGTCGCAACTGTACATATTTACCGTAATTAACGTATAGCTCGGAATCTGAATCAGCATTTTAAAGATGCATGAAAATGGGTTCTTCCTAAGCCAAAAAACGTCACCACCGTTGGGTTCAGATTCGAACCCGGAGTTAAAGGATAGATCTAAAATGCCGGTCTTCAAGTACTTTCGTCCTTATTTTTGTTAATATCTAATTATTAGCATAACGTTAACTTACGCTATTAACTCACCTTTTGTCGACAGTAATTGTTGTTTAGTAAACCTAATTAGTGCTTTTACGTTACCCCATGCTTTACACACTGGTTTCCTTTAACGTGGATCTTATTGTTGGCCATTTTAACGATAGTTTTTCCCGAATTCAATATTTCTAAAGCATTAGAGAAATTTTTGGTGCCATAAATTTCTCCAAATAGTTCGATCCCTTGGAAAGGTAATTCTAAGAAAAAAGTGTTTATTTGAGATCGACCTGGTTGTAGTTAGCCTTAACTTTAAAGCCAAATTACACACTCGTATTTTATAAGGACCGAAATTAAAATCAAAATGATTGGGCACAAGCGTCTGCCTAAACATTTTAACGTATTCACTTTAATATTGTACGTGTTCCATTAAATATAAATTTCGTATGAAACTGTTATCATTTAAGTCGACTTCAAGGCGACTGCCATGCACTATAGTAATCCGTGGTTCTGATTGAACGTTAAATTGCAGGGAATGACTAAAAGAAATTGTATATTTACCCTTTTAAACTTGGAAATATGCCTTTATTAATTAATTATATATAAACCTTACTCTCATTTGTCGACTTCCTTTATTTACATTTTTTTATCAATCTGTTTACATTAAATTGAAATTTAAAATCATTCGAATCAGTTTCGTTTTGGTTCCTTGATAAAGGTTGCGAATAAAGATGAAAGTGCTCGGAATACTTGGTTCACTTTCTTTCGGTTAATCATTACCCATATAACTTTATGGAAGTTATTTTCTTTCGTTGTAGTTTGATGGTACGTAATTATATCAATTGCATACTCATTCAACATCAGACCAGAGAGAAAAAAAAATATATATATATATATATGTATGTTATTAGTTGCCCATTGTTCTTTTTATTGGTATTTTTCTGTCTTGTTTTTGTGTTTTTTCCCATTGGTTTGTACTATGTGATGGGCGTTCCCTTCGTATTTTTGTACCCTATATAAGGTTGTCTTGCATATATATATATATATATATATATATATATATATATATATATATATATATATATATATATATATATATATATATATAAGGAGATAAAAAGAGAGAGGAAATAATTTGAATGGTACTTACCTCTGAGATGGCGCCTGCGCACGCTACATTTTCCGCCTCAATGCTGAAGTCTCCTCCTTTCACGAGGTAATAGGAGCATTTGCCCATGAAATCGTATTTCCGGCCATCGAACGTTGTGTAATGAGGGTCACCGACAGAAGCACATCGTGACCCACATTTGACCTCTGTACACACCCATTCACCCGCTAGACAAGTGCTGTTGAGGATAAGGTAATAAGAGATAATTAAGAAGTCTTACACCCAAATTATATCGTAATCCATTTTATCCCCTTCTGGTAGTCTTTATTGAGGAGTTAAGCAGAATTTTGAACTATTCCAAAATTATGGAGGAAATCATGAAATCGAGTCTTTTTTTCAACAAGTATAAATATTGAATACATTTTTCTGGTCAAAATTCCACGGATTGAGTTTGAGACCACCTTTCCCCCGCAACCTAATTATAGGATAGCAAAGAAAAAATGAGTGGGGAGTTTAGGTATCAGCTATTGTATGTATCTTTCACGCTATTCCTGCCTTCTCCAACAACTAAAAATCCTATGACTGCTTGATTTACCAAATAACAACACCTCACATACACTTTCAGGCGCAGAAGGAAATTACACGCTTATATATCATTGAAAAGTACAAAAAATATAAAGAAATGCTGTTAAAATAGCAATGGTTTGCCTCCTCGACCAGACCTCCGGCACGCCTAGGGTCCTCATCCATGCCAAGAAAGTGGCTGTTATCCAATGGATTTCTAATGATTACGAGCATGCGACGTAAACACCATAGAACTTGAGAATCTCTCTCTCTCTCTCTCTCTCTCTCTCTCTCTCTCTCTCTCTCTCTCTCTCTCTATCCCCCTTTGTTTCGCTCTCTCCTTGTTTCTCTCTATATCCCCCTCTCATCCTCCCTCTGTCTCTCTCTGTTTCTTCCTCTGTCTCTGTTTGTCTGTCTGTTTGTCTTTCTCTCTCTCTTTGTATCTCTCTCTCTCTCTCTCTGAGTGTATCTGTCTCTGATAATAAATGAGTTCTAGAATCATCTGATATTCCATTTCAAATGGTTAAATATCGCGTCTAAAATTCTGTTTTTGAATGGATCCATTTGTTTTTGTCATTCCAGATAAATTATATTGTTAAAACGAAATTGGAAAACTCGTCTTCAAAACATTCATTGCAAATGAGTCATTCACAAAATGTTTGCTCCATGATGTCATTAACATGTAAAAAGCCAAAACATTGTCTAGACTTTTTAAAATATAAACTGTATTTGGAATTTAATAATGTTGATAACTACATTAAGAAGGGAACGACATTTCTTGGATTTTATAGTGCCAACCAAGAGAAATTAGGGAATGAGTATTTTTAGGTAATCTAGATAGTGGGCAATCTCTTGCGGATTTCTTTAAACAAATCGTGGATTGCTTATAGGCAATACCTTAAACAAAATCTCTATTTTTTAAGTTTATTTACAAAAGTAACTGAAAAGTACCGAATCCATCTTAACAAAAATAGGGTTTGAGAAACTCGTAATGGAAGTGTTGAAATTAATGAGATGTAAACTGTGTGGAAAGAAGGTATGCCTAGTAGTCCCAATGGAATACAATACGACTGGGAGATCGTTCAACTCTCCCGAACTTACACTCTCTCTAACCATTCCACAGCAAAAGTGGGTCGCCTCACTATAAAACTGAATTACTAGAATGAAATACTCACCAGGTGTTGCAATCATTCGGAATTGTGTCTCCTGAGTAATAAGTCTTATTATGATAGGTGCATGGACATTCCTCGGCTCTGATACATTTTCCTCCGTAAAATATTAACCCTGGGGGACAGTCACACCCCTCGACGCAAAATTCAGGCTTTGAAGTTTCCGCAGCTTGACCGCACCGGGGCTGGATGGCTGGCATGCACGCCTTGTAGACAAATCCTCCTTCACAAACCATCGCTAGAGATTAGAAATTAGGAGCTTTTTAACTCATCAGCCATTAATATGCAGGTGGAGAAAAGGCTAAAAATATGACCACAAAGAAGCTATTCTTTCCTCTGATCACTATCTAAGAGTGAGGATAGTTAGATAGAAGTGAATTGGAGTGGCAATATTGTTTTATATAAAAACAAAACTATTGTGCGCATCTCCACCCGAAATATTTTGGAAAGGGTGAAGATTTGGAAAATTAAGATATATGGAGAGGACATAGACCGAGTGAATAATTAGTACGGTATGGACAGGGTGGTTACGGATCTCTCCTGAAATTAGGGATTCTGGTCAAGATCGACAAATCTATTCAGAAAGTAATGGAATTATGTATAATCCAAAGAGGGAATTTAAACTCAGGTGTGGAGAAAGATTGAAATGAAGATAGGAAAGTTAAATAAAAAAAGTGATGATGGATAGAAAGACGGGAAATAGTAAGAATCTCGGGTTACCAGAGGTCTAAAGGAGCAGTACAACGCTAAAGCTCTCAAGAACAAGACCATAAAAACACAGATCCCCACCAGTACAAACTATAATATCCTTGTAAGGTATGTTAGTTAATTAGGCTCCTTTTCCATTTCCAATCGTGGACAAGGTCCCTTTACCGGATGCAATTCACAAAAAGATCAGAATGACTCCCTGGCAAGCCCAAAAGTACTAGGGGCAGTCCTGGTTATAGTGAGTGCGGCAGAAAGTGTAGCAGTCCTGTGTTTTGCGCTACCAACCAGCAAAACCGTGGCTCAAAGAAACACCACCCATTCCTCCTCAGGAGAGTGTGGATGTGAAACCCTCTTCGGCAGCTTCCGAGTAAAAAAAGTGATGTGTGTGCGAAAGAAGGGGAATAGAAGAGACATCAGTGTTTTTGTGATGGGCTATGTGTCTAATGACGGATGTGGATGATGTAGATGTAGCTGCATGCCCACACGCTGATGTCTTGTGTGTGTGTTTGCTCTACATCGTTTTAAACCTACCAACCTATCACTTCCCCGTATGTATGGTCTGACGAAAACCACAAAAGAGGAACACCACACCGACCTATTATAACTTGTATTGACTCTCATGCGTACAAACTCTCGAACTGGTTAACCTCCTTTCTTCATGACACCTTTGGATTAACCCCTCTTTCAAACATAATCCATTCCTGTGATTTGATTGAAAAATGAAGAAAAATTAACATAAAAGGTAGTTGCCTAGTTAGGTTTGAAGTAGATCGCCTGTTCACCAATGTCCCAGTTAATGAAGCCTTAATGTTCTATCGAAGGTATTAGAAAATCCGATATTAAACTTGCCATTAGGCAAAAATAAAATGATAAATCTTGTAAAACTGTGTTACTGACAATGTATTCATTAGTGAAATGGGTTTCTTCCGTCAAAATTATGGGCAATCCCTTATCACCCATATTATGTACCTTTTTATGGAACATTTTGAAGTTACCTTACTCCCTTCTGTTATTCCACATCCAAATTTTGTATAGTTTAGGTATGTGGACAATGTCATATCAATTTGGCCTATAAAAAGTTTAAATTCATTCGACAATTTCCTCAAAAATCTTAACGACCTCCATCCCACCATCAATTTTAAAGTAGAATGGGAAAAAGATAATTGTATAGCCTTTCTCAATGTCAAATTGTAAGAGTCATTGACCATATTAGCTTCACTGTGTACCGGAAACCAACCCATTCTTAACTCTTACAACCATTTCTTTTCACATCATGATGTTAGCATTAAAAAAGCCATTGTAACAGGTATGTTCTTGAGAGCACTTAGAATCTGTGATCCTTGTTTTTTTTTAGAAAAGACGAAATTAGATATACAAACTACAGATTCATTGAATTAAATTATCCCCCTCCATATCGTCAATGAGAGCTTATCTAAAGCTAAATCTACATACTTCCTCCCCAAGGATAAAAACGAAGTGAGTAGCAGGAATTTTCTATCCCTCCCATTTTATCCACTCCTCAAAGGAGTAAACAGGCTTATTTCTCCAGGTCGAGCCACGTTTAAATACCCTTATTCCATCCTCAAATATTTCAATTCGACTAAGCCCCTGCATGGATCGGCCAAATGATGCAGGTGTATCTGTAATCCCGTGTGAATCCACTAACTGTTCCTTGTTCTATATAAGAGAGACTGGGAGAACATTAAACAAGGTTTGCTGACCAAAAAGTCGCGTGCTCTGATTTATGACCACACCTAACATAATATAGCCGAGCGTATCATATTATAGACTAGCATAGTATATCCTAGACTAGTATAGCATACCATACCCTATACTAGAATAACCTTGCATAGCTTAGCCTATTATAGCCTTGGTTAGCTAGCCTATCGTAGCCTAACATAGTATTACCTAGCATATCCTAGCATAACAGAGCATAGCCCTCCCTAGCCTATTATACTTTAGCCTACCCTAGCATAGCATAGCATAGCCCTATCTAGCCTAGTATAGCTTAGCATAGCCTAGCATAGTATAACCTAGCCTAGCATTAACTATCCTAGACAATTATAGCCTCTACTATCCTATTATATCATAGTCAAGCATAGCTTAGTATTGTCTAGCCTAACATACTATATGCTATCCTAGCATAGCATTTTATTATCTAAATTAGCATAGTATATCTTACCCTTGTACATTATATCTTAGCATTGCTTAGCATAGCATATCCTAGCATAATATAGCCTATTCTAGGCTTTCCTAGCAGATTATAGCATATTATAGCCTAATCTAGTCTAGCAGAGTATCGGCTGAATAGTTATGATGTTATTGCCAAAACAAAATAATTCTCGAGCTAACCTCGGGAAGACTTTGGCAATTATATTATTCGGAAGAGAATGTAAAACAACGTAAGGGTTTCAAATTTCGCTAGAATCGGCCGAATAGTAATGATGTAATTATAAAAAAAAGCCAAAATGGGGACTGACCGACATAGTGAAATGTAAAGTGGCTCGCCACCTGACTCGCACGCGACTAAAAAAACGAATATATGAACATAAAGGTGATGTGAGGCGAGGCAGTAATACATCCTGTATTTTTAATCACATTAGCAATTACAACCACTAAATAGATTATTCAAAGTCACAAATAATATACAATTTTAGAGATTTCCTTAAAAGAAAAATTGTAGAATCGATACTAATAGGAGAAATTCCCAATTTCAATCTTTCTGACGATTAATTTAAATGTAGCTACTATTTCCGGAACCTGATCGTAAACAGTATAGTTAATGATCTTAGAACCACATCCCCTGATTAATGATCTCTTTTATACGTTTTTAGTCGCGTGCGAGTCTAGTCGCAGGCGACTCTACATCTCACTATTTCGGTCGGTCGGTCCCCGTTTTGCTTTGTTTTTGTTTTTGTAATAACATTGTAACTATTCAGCTAATTCTAACGAAATTTAAAACCCTTATGTTGTTTTACACTTTCTTTCGAATGATATAATTGCCAAAGTCCTCCCAAGGTTAGCCCGGGAATTATTTTGTTTTGGCAATAATATCATAACTATTCTACCGATTCCAATGAAATTTGAAACTCTTATGTTGTTTTACTTTCTCTTTCAAATGATAGAATTGCAAAGGTCCTCCCAAGGTTAGACCCGGAATTATTGAATTTTTTATGGTCGTAAGGTCATAAGTCAGAATAAGTGAGAGCATGTGACTTTTTGGTCAGTAGACCTCGTTTTTCTTTTGTCATGATTTTGAGTTTGCGTTGCGACTTTGGTGTCCATTCCATTCTCAGTATACGACTGAAGAGGGTATGGTAAACTTCACACCGAAACTAACCTCGTAAATAAATTATATGTTGGGATACAATGGTTTAACTATTATTCTATTACTTCTTGACCTTTAAGCAGCTTTTGGCATTATCGTCACACTATTCTCGTTCATCGTCGTTGTGAATTCCTTGGCGTTTCTGAAAACGCCTTTGTCCAGTTCCGCTCGTACTTACGAGATCCCCTCGCATTTAGTCTGTTCATACTGCGAATGTTATATCTAAGGCTGGAGCGAGGGGAAGGCTCCGCAAGGATCAGTTTAAGGAGCGCTCCTTTTTCTTCTCCTCTCCTTCTCGGCCATTCTTAGGCGTAGTTTAAATCTAGCATTACCAACGAGTCGCAAGTATAACTTTCTCCTTTGTGAAAAATCCTCTTCCCGCATCAGAGCTGAATGGATATGGAACAAATGTGTGCAACTCAATCATAATAAAACTGGGATGGAGAGGGTGTGGTGGTAGCCAGACGCGGATCTAGGGGAGAGGGGATTAGGGGGCTGAAGCACCCTAAATTTCAGTCCCGTTAATGTTTATTATTCTTTATTAAGCGATACTTGTATTCTACTATTCAGAAAGAGTTATGTAATAATATAGAATACATATAAAAACATTTTAAAAAAAAGATTGCGATCGAATATACCTTATATGATACATGTCTAAAATTCCGGTAAATCTCAAAAATATTGATTAAATTCAATATTTTACCTCAGCTGACGTCCAAAAACTACAATGTCTAATATTCTGATGTATTATATACTGTTATTTATTATCAATGATGTGTAAGATAACCATTATTAATGTTTAATGCCCTTTTCCCAGACTACTCATAGGGAGGAATTCAGGTGAGGCCACCTCCACAAATTTTTATCCTGGATCCGCCATTGGTAGTAGCCATTGGTTTGGATGATCCTCTCTGTAAAAAATTCGTCTTTTTTTCACCTCGGAGGAATTCGATTTCCCTTTTCCCACGGTGCTAAAAATCTGGCATCTTTCTCTTCCTGCCGGATCCCTTTCCTCCAACTTGTTCTAAACTTTTCAGCCCTTGTTTTTCTTCGTCTTAGACGCTTCTCTCGTACCAACAAGACAGCGCATCATCTATAAGGTCCTCCTTCTTACCTGCATGGTCTTAATTGCCACAACACCCTCATCTTTTCTTCCTCTATGAACCTATCTTAGTGTCAGGACCCTATCTTCTGATTCTATCCCTGTATTACTTGTACCTCTTGTTCGTCATGCGTTCTTTCAATATTTGCTCCTAGTCTGTGGAATGAGCTACCTGCCCTTCTCCCAAGTCTTCTTAATTGGTATAGAGAAACGCTCAGTGTATGTCTTTGCCTTTGAACAGAGACATAAAAAATATTATCATTGTTATTATTTGCAAATATTGGAAAATGGTCATTGTTGTAAAACTATTCTCACTAGTAGTAATGAGAATTATGATAAAAAAACTAACTTATTTAAGCAATCTGCTGAACTTGCCTCCAACCAAATCCAAAATCAACTCGCCCGATTGACAATAATTAAGGTGAATAGTAATAGCTGTTTGTCAATTCGTTATTAACAAATCCTTTTGAATCATTTCCCAATATCCTACGAATAAGAATGAACACAGGTATATAGAAGCCTAATAAAAGGACTCTCTCCTTCTGACCCCAGTCACCTAAAGGTGTTTGTTATCGTACTAGGCTCACTCGCCGTCTCCTGTTTGGATTATATTCTTATTTCTTCTTTTTGTGTCTTTATTGAACTATTAATTACAATGAGGCGAAAACCAATGAAACAATCTCATTCAAAAGTGGTTAAATCAGGATAAGGGATAAAATGTGGTCAACGCACATCGTACAGCGATAGGTATATTCCCCTAACGTCACATATGACGTGTCTTAGGTCCAAATCTCGCCATTTGAAGAAATTGACCTGGTAATAAATGAAATTGAGGTGAGGTGGTGGAATCCATCGCTTTTCACAGATCGATCGAGTTTACTGACATCAATTGAGGCTTCGATTTATAATCAATATTGGTCTAAAAATAATTATCGTATACAATTGTCTAATTCTCCATTGCTGCTCAAAGAGAGAGTTTTGTTAACGTTTTCTTCATTGTGTTAAAGCGAGTGTGTATTTAAAATGACTGTTTTTAAATCTTAATTCAAGAAATGAAATTGAAACTAATCCCATTAAATGAATATTTTGAGAAAAGATCAATTGAGTGAAGTAGAAAAGACCGAACTGGCTCCAATCCCAGGGCAGAGAGAGATGGAATCTTAGTGGAGGAAGATTTATCACCAACGAAAAGATAATCAGAACAAGAATTAGGGACAGGATTTGCTCTCGCTTTCGCATGATGAACAATTGCTTTAACCGAGCAACAGTTCTAAATTTCCCATAAATTTTGTGAAAAGTCTTTTCCATTTTCTATGATTCAATAGATATACTTGATCTCTACCATTCCCATATAATGTACCCACAATGAGCTTAGAGGGGTTCTTGTCCTGCTGTCTAACCTTTAGTTCACGCCCATTCTTGGAGGATTTATGTAGTCTGTTCGTTATGGAAACTTCTGTTTTTCCATTCTTCTCTCTTATCAACTTGATGACATCTTTATAAACATTTCAAGAGCCTGAATAGTAAGAATTACGATCGTTGTGATGGGCCTATTGGTTATTGTCGAAACGAACTTCCTATCATCCTCATAAATTCACAATGGCCTAATATGATTCTGAAAAAGCAGCTTTCTTTACTCTGTCTTGGATCCTACTGAATGTTTGTTTTGAACTCTATTCGTGCTACTTACGACAAAGATACGGCGACCTCCAGCCTCCCTGTACAGCTCCGCCATTATTGGTGCACTCCCTGAAGAAGGCAGCGTACGAGTCACAGGAGCAGGACTCCGGCTTCTGCTGGTCTGAGCATCCGCAGTAGTCCCATTTACAGGCGGCGATGTACGGAGTCACATCGACCACCTGGCGAGGAAGAAGAAGAAGAGAGAAAATCAAAAATGGCAGGAGCTAATGGTAAGGCGAATTCTCATTTGAGAGCTTTAGAAAATAAATGATTTAGAAAATAGTCTTATCTTTTCTCTCAACGCCACGCTATTCAATAACCATATGTCCTATAAATGTATCGATGCATCAATACTATAGTATAGCATAAAAGAGCAGAAGATAGAATGTGGAGAAAGTAGTAGATTAATAGAAAAGCGTCTTAATGTTTCTAAAGGCCCGCTAATTTTTCGGCCTAATTCAAAATCTCTGAAACACTTCAAGAACTTATTATTTAAGAGAGCGAGTTTCCAGCTCAGCGTCTGAGCAAATTTTACACTAGGTGTGGTCATATTTGTTCTCCTCCTACGACCCGTAACTGCCACTGCGGTGTATTGTCCCCTATTGGGGAGTAAAACATGAAATAATGCCTGAATACGATGATGAGGAAGAGCGGAGAAAGACAATAATGATTCACTAAGAGGTCGATGTTCAGCTTAACGAGTTCTTAAGTCATACACGAAAGGGTTTTTATATTTATATTTAAGTACTAGGGAAGTGGTTAACATGAAAAAGTATCAAATAGTTAAAGCTGACTGCCCACGATAATGGTCGTAATTGATTGAAAATTACCCTGGGGGAAACTGACCGAACAGGTAGCAATAACGTCATAGAGATCAGAAGAACACTCGCAGGAGAGGCAAAAATAGCCGTTTGTTTACTCTTCTCCATTAATATGAATGGTAGGAAAGGTGCAGGAAGAGCGATAGTACTCTGTTTTGCTACCACAGATCAAGCAGGGACCCTTCTGTGGCCCAATGGAGAGCCAACAATTTAGTACTCTGTGCGAAGGGATGGATGGAAGAGATGGCGGTATTGTGAATGACTGTGTGTAGTGAAGAACGTGGCGAGAGGTCTCTGGACCCATACACGAGACTCAACCCACCGTCTGATTGGCGGCAGCTCCATACAAGTCAGAAATGTTTTGTGTCCACACTTACCTGAAATCGAACTCGGCATCCAACGCGTTATCAACTTTGGCTAGGGGAAGACCTCTGCTTACATTTGAGACTGGAAGTGTATCTAATTCTACAGTCGTACCCTTACACGAATAATTTGAAGTATTTAATGATGGGCAAACCATAACCGCATAACAATTAGAGTGCAAGATTGAGAGATGAGATCCCCTCCACTCCCATGATATACTTAAAATATGGAGCAACTTTTGACCCCAAACTATTTTCTGCAGTTGAATTTGGAATAATTTTGGATCAGTTCATTTTGGGACTAAAAACACTGCCACCGCGTTGTCAGCGGTGCGTTTTAGAAGAGGGCTACTCATGTGAAAACAGATCGCTAATGTCTAGCGTGGAATCCGCTATCGTGTGTACTAATTCTATGAATGAATTAGATGGCCATGGGTACGATCACGGGACTCTCTATCGCCACCTCAAGATGGCTTATTTCAATTTGACTAGTACCCGTAATTACCCTAGTACATAGATGGTGCCGTTATAAGAGAAACTTATTCCTCACCCAACTCTGACAGTATGTCTCATCCTATCGCAATGCTACTTTCAAGTGGCTGGTTAATGGGTAGTAGTAGGAGAAGTTGCAATAGTTGTAGTGGTATAGGTAGTGCCCTTTTCAGGATCTTGAAGATTTCTTACCTCTCTGCAAGCCTCAAATCTTGGATCATCAGAGAGACTTGTGCAGAAAAGATCAGCTAAACGAGATTCTTTCTTTGAGCAGGAATCTCTTGTATATTCTGGTTCAAGGCAAGGCGCTGTAGAAGGAAAAATGGAATTTTTCTTTTATTTTTGATGTAGTTTTGCATTCCTCATTGAAATGTATCGTTTAGTAAAAAAAAAGAGAAATGATTCGTATGTATTGAACGAACTACCAGAGAATCGCTTACCACCTCAAGGGTGAACCAACTTCATCCATGTATGTAGCTATAGGGAGGAAGGAGAGAAGAAGAAAGGTTTTTTTTGCGTCTCCTTGGCTGTAAGAAATCTAAAGATATATCTATAATATCTACTTCACCATCTTGACAAAGGTGAAATGAGAACGAGAAGATTGAAGAAGATAAAAGGTGTATTTTTAATGGATGATATCTTCAGATGAATGCAACTTCTTATGTTCAATGATTGAGAACTTCATGCAATCTTACCTCCGACAGTTGTCGCATGCCACGCCTTCAGGAAAGAGCCCAGACTTGCTTCTGAAGATCCATCCGGGTAGCCCCAGTCATTTTCCTTTGACCCATCCAAGCGGCCACACAATCCCGATGTTCTATTCCATAAAACTTCACTAACTTCGGCCACAAACATATCCTAGAAAAAAAATCATCTTTTCACATCGATTCCATGTTTACTCCAAAACATTGATGAGTATTTAATGAAATATAATATGGTTGAAATGGAAGTTTGGTTGACCCTGGATTGTCTCTGCAAGGGTTCACTACGTTAGCAAGACTGGTTTAAAGGACTATCTTCTCTTGCCTCCCCGATCAGGCAGAGATGACCTGGTCAGATCTTTTCATAATGACCCAGGATGGAAATAATATTGAGTTTGTAGAACAGGGATGGGCAATAATTTTAAGCAGTAGGTCACATTTAAGCTTATGCAAAGCTTCCGCGGGCCACACTTAAACAGTTATATGCAAATTTAGATTACATATAAGTTAATTTAAATTTCCTTTGTGCATTTGTTTGCATACACTAGATAGCCAAAGATAGTGCTACATATTTGTTTATAAGGGTAATTATTTTGCATAGTTTTGCTCCCCCTAATTTAATCTTTCCAGACATACCCGTATCAGAGTGGGGACTTATAGCTTACAATGGAATCCGAACCACAATTTACAATTAATTATTGACGGAATATGCAGGCACTATTGCCAAACTTAAAAAATGACTGAAAATATGAAATTAGGTCTATACGAAGTAAGTTTGTTGGGGAACCATTAAAATTTCAAAGGCGTTCCAAAATATGAGAGAATTATTTTCAAGAGTTTGGTCAAATTCTGAAATGAAACGCGGGCCACGTTCGGCTAGCGGGTCGCAGTTTGCTGATCCCTGTTCTGGAAGAATAAAAAAAACCCTGTTATGTTTTGGTGTCCGCCAGCGAGGGCACACCAGCTTCCGGAAAAAGAATCTTACCTCCATGTCCCACTTCAAAGTTAAGCCAATTCCAGTTAGCTTCACGACTACGTAGTGGGCAACTCTCTCTGATACAACACCGTTCATTTGCCCTGGGATAGCTAAACTAGTATCCCTATACGTAAGGGTAGGTTGACTCCCTAAAATAAAGGAACAAATGGCTTAATAAGGTCGTTAACAACGAGGAGATTAGTAATTTTTTAACTTAAAGGAACAATAATTCTTTACCGAAGGAATTAGACATCGGATATCAGTTAATAACATATATTTCCTATCGTTTGCATTTGGTCTTTTTAAAGGATTAATTTTAATGAAAGAGGAAATTGGTGGCGATTCAAAGAAGAAAAGACAAAAAGAAGGTAAAGAACGTGAATAGAAAAAATAGATAAAAATATTAATTAAGAATAGAAAGGCATATATTAGCAAACCTTGTTAACACTAAATGTTGGCTCACTAGTCCATGTTCATAACTTTTAAAGGCAAAGTGATTAAAAGCACGATCAAAAGTAAGCATTTGAGCTCATTTAAGGATGACCCAAAATGTAACTATTCATAGACGCTTCTGTACATTTGGAATAAAAAAAAGTCACGAGTAATTTTTTATGTCTCTGCGGGTGGTAAGTGGAGGAAACAATTAATTCAATCCTTTCCTACACACACGATATTCAAATTATCTTCAGATGTACTTGTGTCTTCTAATCTCAGTTTACAGCTTATAATCCGTATATACACATACACGCACAAATACATGAGTTGACCAACATCGGAAAATACAGATTGGAAACATTTTATTCTATTGGTGTATTAAAACAATTTAAACACAGGTTTTTACTTCCCATTTCTCCCCTTTCGCTAATAATTATAGGGAATTTTTCACCCCTGAATGAGCCTCCGAAGCCGATAGGAAAGAGCATTTATGAGGAAAAATTAATTTGCTCCCTCAAAGAGCAATTAGTGAGTGAAAACTAATTGGATCCCCAAAAGAGCAATTAGTGAGTAAAAACAAATTCGATCCCTGAAAGAGCTTTCAAAACCAATAGGAAAGAGCAATTAGTGAGAAAAATTAATTTGCTTCCTCAAAGAGCAATTAGTGAGTAAAAACTAATGTGATTCCGAAAGGGGGCTTGCAAAGCAGATAGGAAAGAGCAATTAGTGAGAAAAATTAACTTGCTTCCTCAAAGAGCAATTAGTGAGTAAAAACTAATGTGATTCCGAAAGGGGGCTTGCAAAGCAGATAGGAAAGAGCAATTAGTGAGAAAAATTAATTTGCTTCCTCAAAGAGCAATTAGTGAGTAAAAACTAATGTGATTCCGAAAGGGGGCTTGCAAAGCAGATAGGAAAGAGCAATTAGTGAGAAAAATTAACTTGCTTCCTCAAAGAGCAATTAGTGAGTAAAAACTAATGTGATTCCGAAAGGGGGCTTGCAAAGCAGATAGGAAAGAGCGATTAGTGAGAAAAATTAACTTGCTTCCTCAAAGAGCAATTAGTGAGTAAAAACTAATGTGATTCCGAAAGGGAGCTTGCAAAGCAGAGAGGAAAGAGCAATTAGTGAGAAAAATTAATTTGCTTCCTCAAAGAGCAATTAGTGAGTAAAAACTAATGTGATTCCGAAAGGGGGCTTGCAAAGCAGATTGGAAAAAGCAACTAGTGAGAAAAATTAATTTGCTTCCTCAAAGAGCAATTAGTGAGTAAAAACTAATGTGATTCCGAAAGGGGGCTTGCAAAGCAGATAGGAAAGAGCAATTAGTGAGAAAAATTAACTTGCTTCCTCAAAGAGCAATTAGTGAGTAAAAACTAATGTGATTCCGAAAGGGGGCTTGCAAAGCAGATAGGAAAGAGCAATTAGTGAGAAAAATTAACTTGCTTCCTCAAAGAGCAATTAGTGAGTAAAAACTAATGTGATTCCGAAAGGGGGCTTGCAAAGCAGATAGAAAAGAGCAATTAGTGAGAAAAATTAACTTGCTTCCTCAAAGAGCAATTAGTGAGTAAAAACTAATGTGATTCCGAAAGGGGGCTTGCAAAGCAGATTGCAAAGAGCAACTAGTGAGAAAAATTAATTTGCTTCCTCAAAGAGCAATTAGTGAGTTAATTACTAATGTGATTCCGAAAGGAAGCTTGCAAAGCAGATAGGAAAGAGCAATTAGTGAGAAAAATTAATTTGCTTCCTCAAAGAGCAATTAGTAAGTAAAAACTAATGTGATTCCCAAAGGGGGCTTGCAAAGCAGATAGGAAAGAGCAATTAGTGAGAAAAATTAATTTGCTTCCTCAAAGAGCAATTAGTGAGTAAAAACTAATGTGATTCCGAAAGGGGGCTTGCAAAGCAGATAGGAAAGAGCAATTAGTGAGAAAAATTAACTTGCTTCCTCAAAGAGCAATTAGTGAGTAAAAACTAATGTGATTCCGAAAGGGGGCTTGCAAAGCAGATAGGAAAGAGCAATTAGTGAGAAAAACTAACTTGCTTCCTCAAAGAGCAATTAGTGAGTAAAAACTAATGTGATTCCAAAAGGGGGCTTGCAAAGCAGATTGGAAAGAGCAACTAGTGAGAAAAATCAATTTGCTTCCTCAAAGAGCAATTAGTGAGTAAAAACTAATGTGATTCCGAATGGGGGCTTGCAAAGCAGATAGGAAAGAGCAATTAGTGAGAAAAATTAACTTGCTTCCTCAAAGAGCAATTAGTGAGTAAAAACTAATGTGATTCCGAAAGGGGGCTTGCAAAGCAGATAGGAAAGAGCTTTTAGTGAGAAAAATTAATTTGCTTCCTCGAAGAGCAATTGGTGATTAAAAACTAATGTGATTCCGAAAGGGGGCTTGCAAAGCAGATAGGAAAGAGCAATTAGTGAGAAAAATTAACTTGCTTCCTCAAAGAGCAATTAGTGAGTAAAAACTAATGTGATTCCGAAAAGGGGCTTGCAAAGCAGATAGGAAAGAGCAATTAGTGAGAAAAATTAATTTGCTTCCTCAAAGAGCAATTAGGGAGTAAATACTAATGTGATTCCGAAAGGGGGCTTGCAAAGCAGATAGGAAAGAGCAATTAGTGAGAAAAATTAACTTGCTTCCTCAAAGAGCAATTAGTGAGTAAAAACTAATGTGATTCCGAAAGGGGGCTTGCAAAGCAGATAGGAAAGAGCAATTTGTGAGAAAAATTAACTTGCTTCCTCAAAGAGCAATTAGTGAGTAAAAACTAATGTGATTCCGAAAAAGGGCTTGCAAAGCAGATAGGAAAGAGCAATTAGTGAGAAAAATTAATTTGCTTCCTCAAAGAGGAATTAGTGAGTAAAAACTAATGTGATTCCGAAGCAGATTGCAAACAGCAACTAGTGAGAAAAATTAATTTGTTCCTCAAAGAGCAATTAGTGAGTAAAAACTAATGTGATTCCGAAAGGGGGCTTGCAAAGCAGATAGGAAAGAGCAATTAGTGAGAAAAATTAACTTGCTTCCTCAAAGAGCAATTAGTGAGTAAAAACTAATGTGATTCCGAAAGGGGGCTTGCAAAGCAGATAGGAAAGAGCAATTAGTGAGAAAAATTAATTTGCTTCCTCAAAGAGCAATTAGTGAGTAAAAACTAATGTGATTCCGAAAGGATGCTGGCAAAGCAGATAGGAAAGAACAATTAGTGAGAAAAATTAATTTGCTTCCTCAAAGAGCAATTAGTGAGTAAAAACTAATGTGATTCCGAAAGGGGGCTTGCAAAGCAGATAGGAAAGAGCAATTAGTGAGAAAAATTAATTTGCTTCCTCAAAGAGCAATTAGTGAGTAAAAACTAATGTGATTCCGAAAGGGGGCTTGCAAAGCAGATTGGAAAGAGCAACTAGTGAGAAAAATTAATTTGCTTCCTCAAAGAGCAATTAGTGAGTAAAAACTAATGTGATTCCGAAAGGGGGCTTGCAAAGCAGATAGGAAAGAGCAATTAGTGAGAAAAATTAATTTGCTTCCTCAAAGAGCAATTAGTGAGTAAAAACTAATGTGATTCCGAAAGGGGGCTTGCAAAGCAGATAGGAAAGAGCAATTAGTGAGAAAAATTAACTTGCTTCCTCAAAGAGCAATTAGTGAGTAAAAACTAATGTGATTCCGAAAGGGGGCTTGCAAAGCAGATAGGAAAGAGCAATTAGTGAGAAAAATTAACTTGCTTCCTTAAAGAGCAATTAGTGAGTAAAAACTAATGTGATTCCGAAAGGGGGCTTGCAAAGCAGATAGGAAAGAGCAATTAGTGAGAAAAAATAATTTGCTTCCTCAAAGAGCAATTAGTGAGTAAAAACTAATGTGATTCCGAAAGGAAGCTTGCAAAGCAGATAGGAAAGAGTAATTAGTGAGAAAAAATAACTTGCTTCCTCAAAGAGCAATTAGTGAGTAAAAACTAATGTGATTCCGAAAGGGGACTTGCAAAGCAGATAGGAAAGAGCAATTAGTGAGAAAAATTAACTTGCTTCCTCAAAGAGCAATTAGTGAGTAAAAACTAATGTGATTCCGAAAGGGGGCTTGCAAAGCAGATAGGAAAGAGCAATTAGTGAGAAAAATTAACTTGCTTCCTCAAAGAGCAATTAGTGAGTAAAAACTAATGTGATTCCGAAAGGGGGCTTGCAAAGCAGATAGGAAAGAGCAATTAGTGAGAAAAATTAATTTGCTTCCTCAAAGAGCAATTAGTGAGTAAAAACTAATGTGATTCCGAAAGGGGGCTTGCAAAGCAGATAGGAAAGAGCAATTAGTGAGAAAAATTAATTTGCTTCCTCAAAGAGCAATTAGTGAGTAAAAACTAATGTGATTCCGAAAGGGGGCTTGCAAAGCAGATAGGAAAGAGCAATTAGTGAGAAAAATTAACTTGCTTCCTCAAAGAGCAATTAGTGAGTAAAAACTAATGTGATTCCGAAAGGGGGCTTGCAAAGCAGATAGGAAAGAGGAATTAGTGAGAAAAATTAACTTGCTTCCTCAAAGAGCAATTAGTGAGTAAAAACTAATGTGATTCCGAAAGGGGGCTTGCAAAGCAGATTGGAAAGAGCAACTAGTGAGAAAAATTAATTTGCTTCCTCAAAGGGCAATTAGTGAGTAAAAACTAATGTGATTCCGAAAGTGGGATGGCAAAGCAGATAGGAAAGAGCAATTAGTGAGAAAAATTAACTTGCTTCCTCAAAGAGCAATTAGTGAGTAAAAACTAATGTGATTCCGAAAGGGGGCTTGCAAAGCAGATAGGAAAGAGCAATTAGTGAGAAAAATTAACTTGCTTCCTCAAAGAGCAATTAGTGAGTAAAAACTAATGTGATTCCGAAAGGGGGCTTGCAAAGCAGATAGGAAAGAGCAATTAGTGAGAAAAATTAATTTGCTTCCTCAAAGAGCAATTAGTGAGTAAAAACTAATGTGATTCCGAAAAGGGGCTTGCAAAGCAGATTGGAAAGAGCAACTAGTGAGAAAAATTAATTTGCTTCCTCAAAGAGCAATTAGTGAGTAAAAACTAATGTGATTCCGAAAGGGGGCTTGCAAAGCAGATAGGAAAGAGCAATTAGTGAGAAAAATTAACTTGCTTCCTCAAAGAGCAATTAGTGAGTAAAAACTAATGTGATTCCGAAAGGGGGCTTGCAAAGCAGATAGGAAAGAGCAATTAGTGAGAAAAATTAATTTGCTTCCTCAAAGAGCAATTAGTGAGTAAAAACTAATGTGATTCCGAAAGGATGCTGGCAAAGCAGATAGGAAAGAACAATTAGTGAGAAAAATTAATTTGCTTCCTCAAAGAGCAATTAGTGAGTAAAAACTAATGTGATTCCGAAAGGGGGCTTGCAAAGCAGATAGGAAAGAGCAATTAGTGAGAAAAATTAATTTGCTTCCTCAAAGAGCAATTAGTGAGTAAAAACTAATGTGATTCCGAAAGGGGGCTTGCAAAGCAGATTGGAAAGAGCAACTAGTGAGAAAAATTAATTTGCTTCCTCAAAGAGCAATTAGTGAGTAAAAACTAATGTGATTCCGAAAGGGGGCTTGCAAAGCAGATAGGAAAGAGCAATTAGTGAGAAAAATTAATTTGCTTCCTCAAAGAGCAATTAGTGAGTAAAAACTAATGTGATTCCGAAAGGGGGCTTGCAAAGCAGATAGGAAAGAGCAATTAGTGAGAAAAATTAACTTGCTTCCTCAAAGAGCAATTAGTGAGTAAAAACTAATGTGATTCCGAAAGGGGGCTTGCAAAGCAGATAGGAAAGAGCAATTAGTGAGAAAAATTAACTTGCTTCCTTAAAGAGCAATTAGTGAGTAAAAACTAATGTGATTCCGAAAGGGGGCTTGCAAAGCAGATAGGAAAGAGCAATTAGTGAGAAAAATTAATTTGCTTCCTCAAAGAGCAATTAGTGAGTAAAAACTAATGTGATTCCGAAAGGGGGCTTGCAAAGCAGATTGGAAAGAGCAACTAGTGAGAAAAATTAACTTGCTTCCTCAAAGAGCAATTAGTGAGTAAAAACTAATGTGATTCCGAAAGGGGGCTTGCAAAGCAGATAGGAAAGAGGAATTAGTGAGAAAAATTAACTTGCTTCCTCAAAGAGCAATTAGTGAGTAAAAACTAATGTGATTCCGAAAGGGGGCTTGCAAAGCAGATAGGAAAGAGCAATTAGTGAGAAAAATTAACTTGCTTCCTCAAAGAGCAATTAGTGAGTAAAAACTAATGTGATTCCGAAAGGGGGCTTGCAAAGCAGACTGGAAAGAGCATCTAGTGAGAAAAATTAATTTGCTTCCTCAAAGAGCAATTAGTGAGTAAAAACTAATGTGATTCCGAAAGGGGGCTTGCAAAGCAGATTGGAAAGAGCAATTAGTGAGAAAAATTAACTTGCTTCCTCAAAGAGCAATTAGTGAGAAAATTAATTCGCTCCCTAAAAGAACAATTTGTGAATAAAAACTAATTCGATCCCTGAAAGAGCTTTCAAAACCAATAGGAAAGAGCAATTAGTGAGAAAAATTAATTTTCTTCCTCAAAGAGCAATTAGTGAGTAAAAACTAATGTGATTCCGAAAGGGGGCTTGCAAAGCAGATAGGAAAATAGAATTAGTTGTTAAAAATTAATTCGCCCCCTGAAAGAGCCTCCAACGTAGATAAGAAAGAGCAATTAGTGAGTAAAAACTAATTTGCGTAGGCAAATCATCGCTTATGGCATCGGCAAAAAGTTTGTTTAAGTTTAATGAATCAAATGGTCCGTAAATATAGAAGGATATTCTATATGTTCTAAAGCAAAATCAAAAAGAGGTTTATTAAATCAAAATAAATATATAGCTATATATGCTTCTCAACAAACTATCCCACTAAGTTAGGGGTTCCCAATCTAGGGTACATGTACCCCCAGTAGTACATCTGTACTTTTCAGGATCCGAGAGAATAACCACTACTGTACAATACATGATTTAATCTCCATCCAAATTGCACAACGTATCAGTTCGCTCTTTATTTCTGAGGTTTAGTTAACGGTACATAGTGTTAAATAGTTTTGTGTATTTTTACTTAGAAATGATCATTATGGATAATTATAAAAAAAATATGTATGAAGGATCAAACTATTTTATAAATTACTTGAGTTTAATTCACTGTTGGTATGAGTAATTATAAGAAAGATATGCGTGTGATGCATCGAAACATTCTGTGGATTACGTGAGTTTAGTTTATTGATGATATGGATAATGATAAATAATATATGTGATGCATCCTATTTTATGAATTATGTGAGGATCGCGAGCTCCATTTATTGATGTTATGGATAATTCTAAAAAATATATATGTGCAGTGCAGTTTACTCAAACAGATTTCCTAATAAAATAGAAAATTTTCAATTTCAATGTTTTTCTTTTCATCCTCAATTTTTAGGGTTACACAGGAATATATAAATATGCCAAGGGGTACAGAAGAACAAAAAGATTGGGAACCTCTGCTCTAAGTGAATAGGTTGCTGATGATTGTTTTCATCTTCCTAGTCTGTTCCTACATGTAAATATTTTTTGTTCGTTTATCGACTGAAATGTTGTTCCTTTCACGTATTATTTAAGTTTTATGAACAGAGGGTTCGAAAGGGTAATATCAGAACTCTAAAGAGGATGGGGTAGGATTTTCCATCGAATTTCAACAATGTCATTTTTACTCCACTTAAAAAGCATTGTGATGATGTCAAAGATATGCCATAATACAACTTTCTTTGTCTTTTATTTGTTAATGCAGTCTTTGACTTTCTTACTATCCCTTCAAAATAAGACGCAGTAATTTTCTTTGTTTCAGGAAAATTAGTGTAATCCATTGGTACACCCAAAACCTTTGCTGATTTATCTTCAAAGAATTTGACTTGCCCCGAAGAGTGAATTCCTTGAAAGCCACTGCTTTCAATGGCTTTAGCTCGCTGGATTGAACTGATTAATCCAAGTTTTATATTCCGTAACAATCCATTGTATGAATCTTCATCGTCAGGTTCGATATTGGTCAAAATACTCATGGAAAGATCAGCCCCATTGAGCAAGCTTGTCTCGCGCAACGCTTTTGACACCCATTGGGCTGATAGCTGGCTGAGACCAAGATGTTAACTTAAAATCTGATGTGCTGAATTATGTGAAGTTCCAACTTCTCTAGTCATAAATTCAAGACTCAGTCTGTGGCCTTTCTCCAACAGTTTCTGAACTAAAGCTACATTTATTTCATTAGTCTAATGACGAGAGCGGGCCGCACAACCATTTTGTTCAATACAATATAGTGAATACACAAAAGATAAAGACAACCAACATACACAAAAAATAAAGACAACAAACATATTTATTTACCAAAAAGTTATCAAAGAAGGCGTTGTTAGCGATAAGAGAGTATTATCACACCCAGTGCACACATATCCGAGTCTGACAAACGAAGCAGCAAAAAGGGTTAGTGAGATTTGTGAAACTGGCGTTTAGCTTTTAAGATATCATCAATATTTGCTTTGTAATTGATGCATCCAATCAAGAGAATTGCTTTCAAATGTTCATCAGTCAGCCTCGTCCGATGTGCTGACTTCACATACTTCATTTTTGATGTATGTGATCATTTGTGGCACAGAGCAGCGGCGGTCCGGATCTAGCCCGCGGGCCGTAGTTTGGAGACCCCTGGTCTAAGTGGATAGTATTGCTTTTTTTATCATCATTTTCAGATTTTCTTTATACCTTCCTTGAAATGCTTGGTCCCCCTCAGAATGGTATTTCATCGTGGCGTAGAATCCTCATAAACATTTTTCACAGGTTCAATTTCGAACACTTCCAATCAAGTTTTCTAAAAAAAAATGAGTGACCAATCTGATCTAAAAAATGTTTTTCTTTGGCTTAAGAAACTACCTTCTTTATGCCCGCTTTACCTTAAAAGAAACACAGAAAATTGAATAATAAGAAATAATTGTAAGCCTTTATATGTACTGCATATCTCGAAGACGCTTAAGCACCTTTCATACCAAAACATGAACTCTCGCACCAAATCTTTGACTATCCGTTGCATAAAATCTATTGATAATTTGCCCTAAAATGAAAGCGAAAGTTATTTTCATCAATTATTTCGACATACAAAACCCTCTATTCAGAGAAGTTCAAACATTACCTTCCTGTTTAAGGTCATATTATATCAGGCCTAATTAACCCCTGTTGAGGACTAGATGCAATTGAGACATCTTTAGCGATCGGAGTGCGCCATTTGGAGGGTAGATGATTCTTTCTACCTTGATCTTTGGCCCTGTTCGGTGATGGCGGAGTAAATGTGTAATTACTAGCAGAAATATAAACACCTCAACTTTCATTCTCCGTTGATCTTACGACAAAATTGGTGACTGTTTTGAGTGGTTGTTAATAAAATTTTCGATCCCTGAACATGACGTGAGAAAAATATAAATTCAAACAATAGAATGCCACTGTATACGTTTCTCCCGCCTAGAATGATCCAGGGGGCATATAATTAAAGACATTCCTGTAATTCGAAACTTAATACTTTGATCATACCTATGGGTGAAGAATTTTACCTCACGTCTTTCTTTAACACATTTGATTACTACTTATTATAAAGGTCGTAATTTCTTTAACTATCGCTGCAATTCCTTACCTATGAACAAGGTCATCACCTTCAAGTCTGAGTAAATGTTCCTCTACTTCCGACCTCCTTTCCCAAGATTCACTTTTTGACGCGATTTTGCTAACGTTTAAAGTTCATTCGGCGGTTCCAATTTAGTCGAGGGTGTTGTTTTTCTCTTTGGTACACACACCGAGCACCTCACACTGCTCGCCTCTCGAAGTTTGTTATCATTCCACGCTATCTTTTGCACCATTCTTTCGAATCACTCAGTTTCTAATTTTTTTTTTACCTTCTTTGCCCGCAAAGCGCTTAATTTTACAGTGTTGTTGTATTTTATTCTTAATATTCTTTCAATCTATTTTTTTAAAATCGATATTTTTTTAATTAATATTTTTAAAATCACTATTTTTAAAATCAATGAGTGCATCAATAAAATATTAGGTTGAGGAATAAGTTCTTGCGTTTTTTTTAATGTTGTGTTGATTTCAGTTTAGTTGACGTGATTTGTGCACATATTAAGAAACAATAATAAATAATGAGAGCAAAATTTGCAAAGGTTAGGCTACGTCTCTTAACAGCGTAGACTATTAGGCTTTTGCTTAGGCTACGTCTTGAAGTTGAGTAATAAGTCATTGCGGTTTATTTAAAAGTTGTGTTAATTTAATTTTTGTCTTGTACCCTCAAAATAGAATGTCAAGTTGAAAGAAAGGCGCATTTTCGACACTTGTTGTTATTCATTTTAAATCGAGACTGGAACAATGCAAACGCAGTCAAAGCTCGTCACGATATTTGTGCTGTGTGCGGAGAAATTGCTTTATCAGAAAGGACAGCTCAATGGTGGTTTTCACGTTTCAAAAACGGTCATTTCAATCTTAATGACAAAGAACGTTCTGGTCACCCCATTAAGTTGGATGAAGATTGATTGAACGACCTTCTTCATGAAAATCCTTGTCAATCGACTAGAGAATTGGCTGTACAATTGGCGTGTGATCACAAAACTGTAGAGAATCACCTTCATTCGATGAGAAAGTTAAAAAAATCGGTGCATGGGTTCTGCACGCTTTGAGCGAAAGCAACAAACTTCAACGCTCCACGATTGCCGCAGGTTTGCTTGCTCGTCACAAGGCTACTCGTGGATATAAGGACAAATTTCTTCACCGAATCATCACTGGTGACGAAAAGTGGTATGCTTATGTCAACATGAACCATCGAAAACAATGGCTTAGCCCCCCCCCCCCCAAAAGGACTTCCACGATTAAAGCAAGGACTTCATCCACGAAAGACGATGCTGTGTGTGTGGTGGGATTGTGAAGGCATCATTCCTTATGAGCTCCTTGCGAACAACGAGATTGTCAATTCAGAACTACGTTCAACAAATGTATCAACTCGCCGAAGCTATTCGTGAAAAGCGACCTCATCGACGTTATGGAGTCCTTCTGCAACAAGACAATGCTCGTCCTCACATTGCAAATATGACAAAAGACACCATCCAAACGCTTAATTGGGAAATCCTGTCGCATCCTCCATATTCGCCAGACTTGGCTCCATCGGATTTCCATCTGTTCCGATCGCTCTCCAACAATTTACGCGGCGTTTCGTTCAATACTGATGTGGAATTAAGAACCTGGTTAAACGAATTCTTCGAGTCAAAATCCAGAGAATTTTATTGCAGAGGCATCGAAAAACTAGTTGAACGTTGGGAAGAAGTCGTAAGTAACAACGGGGAATACATTATTGATTAAATTGCATATTGTATCAATTAAAAATGAAGTTTTTCTAAAATTGTTAATGGTAATGAATAAATTTGATAAAACCGCAAGAACTTATTCCTCAACCCAATACTTTCATTAATCTGAGTTATTTTGCAGAGAATGATTTGTTAGAAGTAACTGGTCACTTGTGCACTCGTACTTTTATCATCACCCCGATTTCTTCACGTTCATTGAAATGGTAGTCGTAAAATCGATATACAAGGAGAATCCAAAAGATTCCCGGAAAATTTGAATTAACCTATATTGAAATGAAAGCAAGAGATTCTTGGTGGAGTTCTATTATAAGAAAGGAATAAATGATGAATTGGTGTGGTAGCCCCCTTTAATCTTTCCTAAAGCATCGACGATTCTGCTCATCTTCTACCACAACTTGACAATAAATTCGTTGTTTGCCCTTGTTTCTCATTCTAACAGATGCCATGTTACCTAAATTTGGGAGCTCGGCTTGAACTGCTACTACTTCATTGCTAATCCATCACATCACTTACCCTCTTTACACATCATAACATGGTTATGTAGGAGCTTATCGTGCTAGAGCTTAAATTGAGATTTGATGCTTGGATTTTGTTAATTCGCATTTTCCAGGAACATTATGGATTCTCCTATCAGTTAAAGACTGGTGAACGAGATAAACATTTCTACTAAACACTACAATATGTGTTAAAAATTGGATTTTAACTTCGGATAATGAGTATGAAAAATAATTATTTCTGCTAACCTGTGCGTCCAAGAATGTATTGATCCCCCTCTGTAAAGATCTTCAAAGACTTCCGGCATTTGGATCCTGCACATCCTTCCTCGGGTACCAGATTGACGCTGAAGGTCCCCAAAGCGGCGTCTTGGAGGAGGGTGTACGGACAGCCGCTCTCGAAACTTCCGGGAAATCAGTCAGTCAGACAGAGGTCGAAGAATAGAGGGATGGGTAACAAACCACCACAAAAAGTCCTAAACCTTTCTCGTTGCGGCCTCGAGATAGTCCCAAGGGAGTTGTGTTCTCTTCCTTTTTCTAGCTCTATAAGTATTCCTCCTTATTGATTGACTCTCAAGTTATGTATTTTTCACTTTTCTTCCTTTACTATATACTCTATGAACCTTACAAAAATTCTGGCGGGGGATACCGTTGTTTTCTTTAATAAATGGAACCCATCCCCCATAAATTATTGAGCGAGGGTCTGGTCACTCTAACTAATTAGATGACGTCATTTCAGAATTCAATCCAACAAAAAAATAAAATTTGTTCTTTCACTGCTTGTGTTCTATGTACAAATTTGACCTTCCTGTCACAGTATTTAAGTTTAATAAGTTTTGCATCCGTTGTCCTTTTAAGCTTTATTTGATTCCATTCTCTTTCTTTCCCTTTACTCGTCATTTCTTTTTGCTCACTTCTACCTCCTCATTTTCTTCCACCTTTTGACTCTGCTGTCGTGAGTTCCCAAATATCCCCTTTGCTCAGTCATCTCTAACTAATGGAGTCACTCTATATAAGAGGCAGATTTTATATTAATATAACTGAATGCTAATTAATGCCTCTTACCTGTAAACCTTTCCATCAAAGGACTTGTAATGTGCCCTTGACCAGGTGAAACAGATACCAGGCTTCGGTTTTGTAGTTAATAATTCGATCAATTTCGGCGGTTCCAAAGGTGTTTCGCCAGATGGGAGGAGAAATGCTGGAAAGAGAGAAATTTTCCAGTTCGGTAAATATACCTCGAATAATTAATGAAAGACAATACCTTATATGATCTAAAATTAACAGAAGTCAAATATAGTAGGAATAACTATGTATTATCAAGTATTAAAGACAAAAATACGAGAGAGAGAGAGAGAGACATATGTAGTTAAATGAAAGAACGGTAAAAAGAAACGCATCAGAAGTTCATTAATCTAACCAAATCGAAATCTGTTTCAAAGCTTCCTTACTTTATTTACTCCACTCAGTTTCTTTTCAAACTCTACCGAGATCAAATACGTACAATAATCGCATAAAGGAATCGGCGAAGGTGACCATTTTCCGGTAGCGTAATCGCACGTGTAGAAATCAGCCGTTGGAAAAGTGAAATCAACCCCTTCTGGACACCATAACTTGCATCCGAAGTCCAAGTTTTCGCCGCTGCAGTTGTAGCCACCATTGAAATTTAGTTTCTTGGGATCACAATTCGAGATCGCTGAGGTCAAGGAACAACGTAAACAGAAGCAGGTCAGAAATAGTTTCCAATTCCTTGGAATCAAGTTCATTTTTGTGAGTTTGACAATATATTTTTATAATGCTAAAATACCTTTTAATTTTAAATTCAAAGGAAAGTAATAAATTTACAATATGGTGGTACCCATATATGTGCTAGTTTCATCAAACTGCAGCAGGAACTTACGGTATTGGCACTGTGGACCTCTGAAATCATTTGAGCATTGGCACAGATTTGGCGCCAAGCAAATGCCGCCATTTAAGCATTCGGGTTCGCACACAGCTGTTGATACAATGTAGTTCATTAAAAGCGAATAAGTTCCTATTTTTGAATCATGGCTTTCTTATATATGTTACAAGCCGTTTGTGTAAGTGTTTATTTTACAAAATGGGCTCTCAGATTGCCCTTTACGTGAAACGGGCAATCATTTGCCCAGATCATCAATTGACTAGTTTCTGTTCCCCAGTTCTTGAACAGGGAAATATTTTTTCGGGCATTTATGTAAAATGGCTTTTAGTTTTTATCTTTTTATTTCTATTTTTAATTTAAATATCTAGGGTTATCCACAAATAATTAAAGAAAGCAAACAATGGATTTTGCTTTTTACTAACACATCTATTAAAAAAGCGAATATGAATATACAACATCAATCACTACTCTCACAACCAAATTCAGCATAATATGAAAAAATCCGTTGTAATATTTAGTCAACATTTTAGCCTGATCGGTGGCTGTGACATTCATTGATTCCAACAGAGTTTGTCTTGTCGGCAAAAACTAAGTGTTTCTTTTCTTCTCTTCTATTGACATGGCAGAGGGAAATTTTGTCCATAGAGCACCAATATAAACAAATATGCGTAACAAATATCCTTTGAAAGAAACCTCTACGAACGATCCATAAATATGTAATGTCTGACACCAGGTTAGGACTGAGTGAATGGGTCCGAGATCCTTTGAGGCTTTAAATGTCCTCAACGAACGAACCTAGCAGAATACTCGGAGGAGCGACGACCCGCAGATGGGAGGGGGGCTCTGTATGTGAAACTGAAGCCGTCTAATTGCTTGTGAGGGACAGTCGTTCCTGAATGGCTTTCTATATTCATCCTAATAGCGATTTGGAGGTAATTAGCCACATGCACATAGGAAACTTTTGGAACACTGTGCGCGAATCAAGAGTTGTGTGATGACTTATCAGTTACTCAACCATTATTCACTACAGACAACATATTGGGCAGTATGGCTTTTGAAATTGGTCAACCAAGGACACAATATTTTTTACGTCACTTATATAATGCCTCACGCCACTTTGTAGTGATTGAACTGCTTTCATAGGTCCATTTCTGGCACTATTTTTGTAAAGGCAAATTGACACTGATTCTATTTGAGGGCGCTGATGAAATTACTCTCTAATCAAGTAGATGGTAAGTTGTAGCAATAAATAATATAAATGATATTTTTACTTCATTTATAAAAGATAGATAATGGATTAATTGTACGTGCATAGGAAATGACTAGAAGTTAAGTTATACTAACGCGAATTATATGTGAAGAGGAAATGGCAAATTAGTTTTAAACTTACTATGCTGTGTATTACACGGCAATATGAAATAGGAAAAAGTAATTTACACTTGCAAATTAATTTCAATGATTTAATTAGTTGAACAGTAAATCTATTTTAATTTCATAGAATTGAATTCGCTAACTACTAATTGATTTAAATCGACTTTGATTGATTATGGTGGAAAGAAATGCGCTACGGTTGAGAAATCATGAGTAGTTGTCTTGCGATACGTGCGGAGAGGATACCCCGAGGAGACTTGTCGTGCGACGTGGGAGTCATTGTGAAGGTATTTCCTCAGTTGTCTTGTCGAGAAATGCAGATGGGGAGGCAACTTGAGACAATTTGAGTGACGCGAGAGTTAGTTGTTTGCTAAGAAATGTATCCGGAGAGGAGACTTCTTTGGATAGTTGTTCATTTGTTAAGAAGATTTCAGCATCTTCTTCTTGTCGAAGAGCTTGCAGAAGATTTTAGACTCCTGGTGCTGGTGAGTTACCTTGGCCTTAGAACTAAGAAGCCATGCATAAGGCGGGTGGTGCCGACGGTTTGTAAAGTCGTGGATAGGTCGGCGTGAATGGGGTCGATATTCCTTAAGATTATGAATATCCTCAAACTATGAAGAAAGGAACATACTGGAATACTAAAATAGGAGCGGCGATCCGATGAGGGGGGCGCATGAAAGCGCAGTGAAGCTGAGGTTATCTGAGATCTACTGATCTTTGTCCGAGAGTAGGTTATAAACTTTTTTATGTAGTGCTTTTTTTATGCGTCCTCCTATATATTTATGGAGAGGCACTGCATGCGCAGAACAAGCGTTTGAAAGGCTGCGCGCAACTCGAGCGTATCGTGATGGCTTATCGTCCAACCTGGACGAGTCTTAAGAATGTCTGGCTTCGAGGTGCGTGAAAACGCATGTCTCAATTCACGATTGATAAGGCCACACACGTGTCTATGCCATGCAAAGGGGTTGGTATCACACAAGCACTTTGGTAGCGATCTATAGATTTCCCAACATTATACCGAATTGGCTAGGATACTATCACCCCATATATGGATGGGTCAATGCTATGCAAACTCGCTAGATCTTAATAAGAACGAGATAATGTTAGTGATCCTTAAAAAATAAGTTAAGAAGTCGATGCCAATAGATTAATACAAACCACAACCCTCATTAAGCCCCAAATTGACAGCCATTGGTCAATATTTAGTCCTGAAGTTTATATCCAGCAAAAACGCATTTCCTAATTTTTCTTTCGAGGGTCCTAAAATAAATTTTTTTTATCGTCCTGCCAGATGTTTTAGGTACACGCGGATGATATATTTAAATATCTTTAAGCATCACATGTTATACACCACAAAATATGACTGACAAAACTCTTGGTCACAACTATATAAGCTTTGCATACTCACGCTGACAGTTGACTAGTTTCGTGATTTGTGGGTTCTTTATGACCCACTCTCCATCTTCGCAGGCAAAGTTCAGCTTTGATATACCTTCCTCAAACTCGTAGCCTTCTACACACCTCGCAAAGCAGCCCCTTGAAAAATACAGAGATATAATGGCTCTGGAAGCCTTCATCAAGAGAGGGAATTTGCGTCAAGCGATTTTCCAAGCATAAAAAATATGTGCAGCTCATAGTACACTCCACTCCCCCAAACTCTCTTATAAATGGCCATAACGAAGAAATATGAGACATATTTTGTATAGAATGGGATAACTGATTTGTCTTCTGTAAGAACCGACAAACTTTCCTACATGATGAGAAGGAAAATGTATAATGGCCTCTACTTTTCGTGGATTTAGCCTAACACTGTCTTTTCCTGCCACAAACTTTAAGTAAGAGAGTGACTTACACGAAAGATAGCGTCACCACATATATATGTGGATCGCGGTCTAGGTCATTGTGACATCAGTCTACTGCACAAGCTAGTATTGTGGCACTAAGCTAGCTAAGTGCCACGAATTGCTGCTACCTATTGGGGAAAACACGGCGGCGAGGGATGATCACTAGAGTCCAGGCATTTATAAGGAAATAAATAAACGGGAGTTGTGTGTGGAAAGATGGGAGTATGGTGTGACTAAATGAGGATTAGTATTGAATAATGATTAGAAATAAAAAGTATCATTTAAATAATGTAAGGTAATAGGTAATAGTGAATTGGAAAATTTCCGCCAAGTGCATACAAAAATAACCCCGAATATAGATGAACTGGGCCATTTTGGAGTGACGAGGAGAACCTAAGGGGTATCCAAGGGGGATACAAGAATATTCTATCTTAGCTTGTATAATGAGGTCAGGAAACGTGGATACCTCCTTTGAACGCATACAATCTAACCAACATACTAAAAAGTACCTAGCGATAACCCCCCCCAAAAAAAAATACAAGCAAATGGGAGTATAGTGAAATAATGGCTAAAAATGTATGAATAAAGCTGGCACAATCTCAAATTAGTCCCTGACGTGGACAGACGATAACAAGAAAGGGGTCTTACTCAAGGGCGCAAAACATGCGTGTGTTAAGAGGTGTCGGTGGGCGATTGGAACACTTCTTCACCTCTTTTGACTTTTCGCAGGTGGGCCCCTCCCAGTCATCGGCGCAATTGCATAAATTGGGAGCCAAACAAATTCCTTCATTCATGCAAGGGGGGTCACATATAGCTAATAAAGAAAGATATTTTATAATCAAATTAAACATCCATAAAAAGCTTCGCATCTTATTGCCCCAAGACAAAAGCTTATCTAATCTAATCGATGAGTAATTTTGGCTTATGCGGGCTACTCTAGCTTTCCGTTACACATTTCCACAAAACGAATAATCACTAACAAGCGCGGATCCAGGGGGTCGGGGGGCTAAGGGGCTGAAGCTCCCCTCCAAATTTTAGACCCGTTTATGTTTATATTTCACTTTTAAGGTATACTTGTATTCTGCTATTCAGAAAGAGTTATGTAATAATATAGAATTATATAAAACAATTTTTTCAACCTTTGCCATCGAATGGACCTTATACGATTCATGTCTAAAATTCCGGTAAATCTCAAAAATAATGATTAAATTCAGTATTCTACCTTAACTGACGTTCAAAAATTAGGATTCTTAATTTTCTGATGTGTGGGAAAATATTTGGATTTGAGAGAGTTATTGCTCCCTCCTTTATGAGATGCTGTTATTTATTATCGATGGTGTGTAAGATAACCATTATTAATCATCAATGAATGGATGTTCTTTTCTCAAACTACTCAAAGAGAGAAATTCAGGTTAGCCCCCCCAACAAATTTTTATCCTGGATCCGCCACAGCTCACTACTAAATATTATATTATTGGTTAAAACAAAAAGGCGATAGATAGAGCAAGAGAACCAAAAGGAATGAAGCGAGTTACTTGAAGGGAGAATAACAAATAAAATAATTGCATTGCATAGAATCTGCCGAGCCGAGAAAGAGCACCGAATATACAAAATAATAACTTTCCAGGAGAAGCGTTCAAAGTTTTCCTTTATTGTAATGCAAAAAAAATAGTCTATTTTCAAGATTCTGTTAAACGTTTAATGTATTTACTCCATTATGGGCATAATCTTTCCTATTTGTACTTTCTTTTGTGCATTAATTTTATATTTTGGGCTCAGTTGCACAAAAACTGTTTTTCCTTTGGTTTGTGGATTGCTATTCACCACAAATGCAGAGGAAAGAAACCAAATATAAATATATTTGTTGGTCTTTTCCTTAAATGACCATTAATATTAAACAATGAGACACCGATTATACCTATATTCGGTGTTTTCACTTTGACTTATTGACAACATTAAGCAATTAGGCTTCACTAGAATAACCTCGTAGGGAGGTTATTCTAAAATGCTCGACGGGAAATAGGCATTCTCATAACAAGACCTGAGTGAATTTTATCCAATTTTTCTTTTTGAATTCCTCTTTATTTCGCCGAATAAATGGGTGCAATGATTTCTTTTATAAATTTAACTTTAGTTCCAGAGTCCTGAAATGTTTTGTTATAGATCAGTCCGTGCAGACCTTTCTCAAATCGGACTTCACATAAATCTTGTAAAAGAGGAATATTATTCTCAGAAGACGCTCTTCAGGTTGTTCTTAATCTTGACAAGTTTTCGTAGGCCTTAAAATCATAAAGTTGCATTTCTAAGACCGTTGTTCTCTTCGTTGAAAGTTCCAGTGAATCGCAGAGGTCCCTCATATCATACAGATTCTTCTTTTTCCGGATTACCTGTTCAATTTTTCCATGAACGCCATCTGCGGCAAGGAATGTGTGACCGGTGACAAGATATTTCAACGTGATTCCCGAGGGTCCAAGATCTTCATTGACAAGTAAAGCGAATGTCGAATATAATGTCCAGTCTTTTATTCTGACCAACGCAATTTTCTGTCCAAAATATAAACTTCTTTGTATCTCCATTTTCCTTAATCACTTTGATATAAGATAATGCAACATCAGGAGCATTCCTACCTCGAAGACTTTCATTCCAAACTACAAAATAGTGATGTTGATTTTTCTTTAAAGAAGCAAATGTTTCATTAAACACAACCATTCTCGAGCAGAGCAAAACTTTTTGCATATCGACGGTAAATATTAGGAGTCCATCCATTTATTCGTATATCTCACTATCTTTATTGTATTCTTTTCTTGCTTCCTTTTGCATTTCATTGTGCATTTAGCCTTTTCAGCATTTTCTTCATTCATATTCAATTCATAAAATAAGCATGTTGAACATTTGTCAACACAAGGTTCAGAAAAACTTGAATGATCTTTTCTTGTTGTGTCATTGATTTCCTCCTTTTTTTAACCTCAAAAACAACAGAGGTGTGATGGAAAGCCATTTCATTGTCATACACTGCTTCATGAGTATCGGAAACTCCAGGAGATTGAACTTCGATAGCAGCTGCTATATTATTCTCTTGAATGCATGAAATGTCTTGCCCTTCTGTCCTTAAAACACGTCTGAAAGGACAAAAATAAACAAATATTTTTGCATTGTATTTAAGTAGCACATACAATAATTTCGGGAATTACTGTATTATCATAATGATGATCATCACCATCATCATCTTCCCTTATAAATCTAAAATAAAATAAAGAGGCAAACGCATTTTGTGATAGAAAACGAACCTAAATTCAAATTAAAGCTTAATATGTTTTTTTAAAATTGTAAGACGTTTGATAGTGTATTGTAATTGCAAGCCATGGCTACCAGCCCTTCTGCTTTAACGGCGAGATTATCTCCGACTGAATTAAAAAGATAAAACTTGACATAGGCTGAATAAAAACTCTCTTGTCCATTTTAGTACAGACGCGTAGCTCACAATTTATTCAGGGAAAAATAGGTTGTTGCATGAGAGGAGCGGCAATAAATTGATAGAAAGCTTGCATATACGGTGTTTTACGCCTGGACATCGTGCTACATATAAATGAAACAGACCGAATATTCAGTATAATCGGTGTTTAACCTCTGGATTTTGCATATTCGGTGTTTCTTCTATGTTAACCATGGTTGGGTAGTGTCGCGTATATTCGGTGTGTGGCCAATTTCTAACTCAAAACGAGTGAAAGATGGGCATAAACCAATGGCAGAAATGGAATCTACGGGTCGAACTACATAAGAGTCAATATATAACTTAAATTTGGAAAATTTGTATATTCGGTGTTCTTCCTTTGCACGGTAGAGATAGCTATCTAAAACCGCAGATTCCGTCCCCATCACGTGACTAAAAATAAAAACACTAAAATTTATAACAAATTCGAATAAGTGAATTTATTCTTCGAGTGATAAACGCATTTATTCATCTTAAACGACATTTGATCAACTTACGCTCGCAGTCAGGAATCACGGAAGTCTCCTTTCCTGCAATCCTCCATTCACCATCAACACATTTCAAATACAGTCTAGTTTCACCATCCAATGTCTGGTAGTTGGGATTGCAATCGAATCGACATCCAGAATATGAAGTACAGGTTACTTGGCCATTGATGGGGCTCTTCGGCGGCTTGCAGGCTGTATAAACGCAGATGGTGTGGTTAGTAGATAGCAAAAATTGATAACCGATACTGCTTCATGTCTGGGGGGCCGAGCACCGTTCCTCGCCAGGTAGGTGAATTTTCAGCGAACTGCTCTAATGCGCCCAAAAAATGAGATTTCTCAAAAATTTTCCCATAAACGAAGCTACTCGTCTTTATTTCCTTCTCTGAAATTACAGATCGTTTGCCCAAATTCATAAGTTCTAAGTTCATTCAGACTTAGCTCCATAGGATTATAAATTTACTATCTCAATTCCATTTCTTAAAAGTTATTTGACGTTTTTCAACCTTATAGATTAATAGAAGAAATTGCATCACATTTAATATTTAATTCAGAAATAAAGATTAAATGCGTAGTATCGAGTCAACTTGAACAGGTGAATATTATTCTTTAATACACCGAAGGTAAAGGGAATTGTTTTAAATATCATTGCAGGGATATAATAACTATGTTAAAGACTAAAGCACAGACTCGTGATAAGGTAAAAGAAGGACAATGAATATAAAATAATAAGTAAATCGCATATCACTCTTGCTTTACCCATTGTATGATGAATTCAAGAAAAAATATTTGTTTAAGAAAAGTTACAATGTAACTAGACTCGAAATTAAGACAGCAACTTTACAATTTTAAGTATTTTTTCCAGGTTCATGGATTAAAGAAATGACAGAACTTACAATTTAGGTCACTTGGAGCTGAAGTCTTCTTTCCTTTTCCTTTACCCTTTCCTCGATAAGGAAATTCAATCGGTATCTCTTTTTCCACAAAGCTCGGGGGAAGATAGAAATCATTTTCTTCATTATCTTCATCTTCCTTAGGATCTCCACTAAAGACTTTGTTTTTGTCTTCTTCAGATATTACACGTAAGGGTTTTCTGTAATAATTTCATATTTTGCATCCTACTGTTTCATTGAATTCATGGAATAATACTTTGATTATCTCATTGTAGTAAGAAAACCCCAAGTGTTTATTCGACTTACTTTGTTGTAGTTGTTGGCTTGAGTTGTTCTAGGAAGGCGTTTAAGTCCACGCCGTTAAAAGATTCAGGTCCTTGGCCCGGGAAGGAAACGATACTTCCAAGGTTTCTGAAAGGATTAGGGAACGATTCTCCTGTGAAAGGCTTTTTGCCTTTCTCTGGATTGAATGGTGCTCCACCTGAAAGCCGGAATATAGAGTAAGCCTAAATTCTCATTAAAGTGGCTTTGTATTTTATGACGTCAAACTGGAATATGAAATTATTTAAATATTCTTAAAAACCTTCTTACATCAGAGGAAAAGTTTCCCACGAAACATTATGACCAAGTACATATCCTGTTAAAACAATCAAACTATTCTAAAAATTACCATGAAATGCCTATTGTCTACTTATCAAAATCTCAGATACGTTCCAATAAAACATATGAGTCACTCTTTTATTCTATATTAGAGTGCAAAATCGTCCAGGATTAATAACACCAAGTATACAGGCACTAATAATAACGATGCATTTAATTCAAGAGTGATTGATTAAAGAAAAAATCCTTGAAGCAACACTAAACTATATTGTATAGTATTTTTTTTATTTACCTCCCGTCGAAATGAAGGGATTTGGGAAGTTGTCTTTTCCAGAAGAGAAAGAATTCTTTGAACTCGAGGAAAACGACGAAGAACCAGAATTACCAGGTGGTGGAAATGAACCTCCGGAGTTTCCAAAATTTCCATATTTTGGAAAAGGATGACCAACTGTGTTGCCCCATCCGCTTCTATCGATATAACGAGAAGATTCTCCTCCAAAATTGATGCTAGTTGGTTGACCAACTTTAGCTCCCGCTGTTTGTTTCAGGCCTCCTTTGGAACGGCCTTTGGCATTTGTTTGTTTGCTCCACGATGGAGCGGATCCCTTGCCGAATCCTGGAAAGCCGCTGGAACCCGTGCCAAATTTAATGGAGGACGAACGGTCACCTTCATCATCAACTTCCTGTGATTCAGACGCCGACAAAAAAGCATCAGGACCACCGAAAGCTGGAAATCCCCTATTGGGGAAAGATCGTTGCGCTTGCGGTGATCTTCCTCCTCCTCTGTTGCCCTTTCGGAATGTTCCGAAGGATTCGGGAGAGCCAGAGGCACCGAAAGAGTAGGGATTGAATTCAGACCTGTTTCAAAATATTTAATAGATAATTTTAGCAAATCCCCAGAATTTATGGATTATCGAAACTCAATTAGGGTATTTGAGGTTTAATGTACATTCCTATCTGCTTTATGACAAAAACCTTTAATGTCTGCCTAGATTTTTCTGTGTAAAAATTAAAAAGGAAAATTAGGTTGGAATCTACCCACTGAAGTTTTAACAAGATCCTTTACTTTGATTTTAGTTATTAATATATTCTTATTTCAAATGTAAATGGAAAACCAAACACAGGCCTCAATGTTTATCTATTTCATCGATAGAATATCCGACCAATGATTGAATGAAAGAAATGCTTTTGAAACCTCTGTAAACACGATACAACTTCAAGGGGTAAAAGAAAGGTTGATTTTAAGCCTTTTCAGTCAATAAAAAATAATATCTTTTGAATCAGCATTTTCGTAATTTCCCATGTATGGTTTGCCATTTTTTTTGTAAAGGATTTTGCACTGTATTTTTATCACAGTGGTTAGGACCAGCTTTGTTTGTGGTTTGCAGCCACTAGTTTCCTGTGTTCCCCTAATAGATGGATGTGTCATTGAATAGAGTCAAATTTGGATTATGGATGTAAGAAGCTGTCCCCATGACGGCTTTTCAGAAGATAACCCACTACTGGATAATTTAGATAGACTTACTCATCCCGAAGACCGTAACCTCTCCTGAATCTCTTGTAACTTGCTGGGTAGTAATTCCTGGACGTAGCCCTGAAACAATCAAGGAATAATTATTGCAATTCATTGAAATTTGACATAAAATGATTTAAGAGCCATGATTTATTGGGAACATAGGAAATATTATCCTCGAAGAACCAATAAATAGTGTTCAAATGAAAACAAAGACAAAATGAATAAACCTGTGGGTGAGGTACTAGGATTGCCTAAAAGGTACAACCATAGAGAAAATATTGCCCCCAAAGTAAAAATCATAGACTAAAATATATCCTATAATTTACTGTAAGTTGTCTAGTTCTCGTTCATGCTAGTCGTGTATCTGATAATATTCTTTATTTCTCTAACTTTTCTTTGAGGTTTCTGCGTACAAATGTCACACCTGTTCTAAAAGGTGTCTGAATGTGAATTCATCCATACTTGAAATATGTTCATTTCACGAATAGATGTACTGAGTCGAGAACCCGCTTTCTTCTATATAAACCAAGGGATACATTGAATTACATTTAGTTAGCTTATGCAGTTGCTTTGTTCTATCTATATTTGTTTCTTGTTTTCAAATCCTATCCATCTCCTCTGTACTTTTATTTTTCAATCTTATCTCATCGATGCATGCCGACAAGCAGCTAAATTGTAATAGTCGTATAGTCACGGAATCTTCCTGAGTGAGAAAAAATATAGGGTTTTAATGACTGAATTACAATAAAATAGAAAGATATGCATACATGAAAGTGATATTAATCAGTGCAAGAAAATAACCACAATGATTTAGGTTCCAGCACATAAATGAATCATCATTTGTTGAGATATAAGTTGTAACGGAATAGTGATGAATCATATCAGATTATAAATAAATTCTATCGAATTATAAATGAATACTATCGAATTAGATATGAATTTATCGGATTAGAGTGTACGAAATATATTTTTAGCCTGTGGATTTTTCTCTCTCCCTTCTTTGTCTGCATACTCTGCTTTCCTATATCTACCTTTCTTTCGTCTGATATACTCTATATATGTACCATATTGATGTTTTAACAGCGGATCTAATTTCATCTCTCCGGCTAACCATTTTTTATGACTTTTTTGAATTTCAAGATGGAAGGGGTCGTCGTGCCCCTCTTTCCTCGACGCAATCTTGGACTTTTAGAGTAATTAGGTATACATTTAAGACTCGCTCGTGGCGATCGTGGGACACATTTACAACTCTCCCTCCTCCTCTTTTGGGGATAAAGGAGCATGTGGGTGGTCTCGAGCCCCCCCTTTACCCTCTAGTTTAGATCTATAAGACCAGTATCAAGAGGTGAATATTATCGGGTAAGAGATGAATACCATCGTATTAGAAATAGCTCGTATCTTATTAGACGGGAACTATATAAGATTATAAACTAATTGAATCCGATTGGGGATGAATACTATTAGATTAGAGTAGCTTGGTTTAGGCAATACTGTTTTATCCTCCTTATTCTCCTAACCTTGCTCCTTCTGATTATCACTTGTTTAAGGGATTACAGAACTATTTGGATGGGGTTAGGTTGACATCAAGAAAAGAGGTTGAAAACAAATTGGATTTCCATCAAAACCTAAAGAATTTTACAAGCGTAGCATTTATAAGTTTGTTGACAGATGGAATGAGGTTCTAAGAAGCAATGTAGGTTATGTTTATGATTAAATTTTTTCAGTCCTAATGCTTTTCATTTTTAATATATACCATAAAATCAGACATTACTTACCCTCCAACTTGATATATTATCTTTCATGTAACAACTATTTACGATAATAATCATTTGCAATCTACCCATTAAACCAAGATACATTTTGTAGATCATATATATTTTGAAATGTCTAAATTCAATAAATTTCATATCGTAATATCACTCTCATCGTACAATCACTCAATTAAAAATAATATTCGAATTCAACAACTATTGCAATGTATAAGTTGCTAAGAAATCTTTTTCATGTAATATATTATTTTTTAAAAAGATTCACGCGTAACGTTAACTTCAATGCTAGGAAGACCACCTTCACATCTTCAAATAGGACATTATGTTTTATGCATCTGACCTTCTCCCATTAAGACCAAGTATTCTTTAGTAAACTCCTATGGCCAGACATCTACATATTAGGTTGAGGAATAAGTTTTTGCGTATTTTTAATATTGTGTTGATTTCAGTTTTGTTGGCGGGATTTGTGCACATATTAAGCAACAATAATAAATAAAGAGAGCAAAATTTGCAAAGGTTAGGCTACGTCTCTTAAAAGCGTAGACTATTAGGCTTTTGCTTAGGCTACGTCTTGAAGTTGAGTAATAAGTCATTGCGGTTTATTTAAAAGTTGTGTTAATTTAATTTTTGTTCTGTACCCTCAAAATGGAAGGTCAAGTTGAAAGAAAATTTGAGCGAAATTCTTCCCACTAGTATAAATGGAAGAAAGAGAAACAAATTGGAATCTTGGGCATAAGATTGCTTCTAAACATCTGAAGCAACGTTAATATGTTTGGTTTTGTTGAACTAGAAAGAGGCGGGTTCTCTGATGGCGTTATTATTGTCATGGATGTTAAACAGGCACTGAAAAATGAAGAGGGAGTGAAGTGTCTTGTACAAAATGTTACTAGAGAGGAAATGGACGGGAATTTTTTTGTTGTAAGGTATATATATATATATATATATATATATATATATATATATATATATATATATATATATATATATATGATTGTGAGAGAGTGCCTGAGGAGTGAAAATAGTCATGATTTCACCACTTAAGAAAGTTAAAGGAGAAAGAGGAATGTAAAAAATTCAAGAGTGTGGAGGAAGAAGTTTATGCTAGAAGAGCGATTGAGTGATGACGTCGCTAAATGATGGGGGGGATTTTGGACGAGCAATGCTTGAAAAGGACACTATGAGTAAATGTATCGTATGTAGATAAAACAGGAGGAATAATGAGACCCCGCAAAGAAGAGCCCCTGTAGACTAGTACCTCTGACACCTGGCAGAGTGGCACGCCCTTTTGGCCCCACTGCGTCCGGTACTCTGAAACTAAATTGGATGAACATTTTGACATAGTTCACCTAAGCTTTCGAAAAATTGGTCATTTTAGGGAATTGGAAGGCAAACGAATTAAACTTCTTACAAATAAACTCTTCGCTAAGAATTTTTTAACAGTTTACTAAGGAGAGTTACCCCCTAAAAGCCTTTGCTTCTAGGGATACTGAGAGTGGAGTCGACCTCAAGTTGTTTACATTTTAAGTGATAATTTTGAATTATTATACGGGTTAAATAAGGATCTATACCCAACTATGAAATTAGTGACATCGTAATCCTTAGAAGGTTAATTTGCAAATTAATCCTTTACTTCAGATGATATGATGATGGTCCAGAAATAAATCGAGGCCTCTGCAAGAGAGTGGAATTCATTTGCCCTTAAATTCGATCAAGGATGTTGTTTTCGACAGTGAGATGATGGTCCAGAAATAAATCGAGGCCTCTCACAAGAGAGTGGAATTCATTTGCCCTTTAATTCGATCAAGGATGTTGTTTTCAACAGTGAGATGATGGTCCAGAAATAATTCGAGGGCTCTCACAAGAGAGTGGAAATCATTTTCCCTTTAATTCGATCAAGGATGTTGTTTTCGACAGTGAGATGATGGTCCAGAAATAAATCGAGGCCTCTCACAAGAGAGTGGAATTCATTTGCCCTTTAATTCGATCAAGGATGTTGTTTTCGACAGTGAGATGATGGTCAGAAATAAATCGAGGCCTCTCACAAGAGAGTGGAATTCATTTGCCCTTTAATTCGATCAAGGATGTTGTTTTCGACAGTGAGATGATGGTCCAGAAATAAATCGAGGCCTCTCACAAGAGAGTGGAATTCATTTGCACTTTAATTCGATCAAGGATGTTGTTTTCGACAGTGAGATGATGGTAAGAAATAAATCGAGGCCTCTCACAAGAGAGTGGAATTCATTTGCCCTTTAATTCGATCAAGGATGTTGTTTTCGACAGTGAGATGATGGTCCAGAAATAATTCGAGGGCTCTCACAAGAGAGTGGAAATCATTTGCCCTTTAATTCGATCAAGGATGTTGTTTTCGACAGTAAGATGATGGTCAGAAATAAATCGAGGCCTCTCACAAGAGAGTGGAATTCATTTGCCCCCTTAATTTGATCAAGGATGTTGTTTTCGACAGTGAGATGATGGTCCAGAAATAAATCGAGGCCTCTCACAAGAGAGTGGAATTCATTTGCCCTTTAATTCGATCAAGGATGTTGTTTTCGACAGTGAGATGATGGTCCAGAAATAATTCGAGGGCTCTCACAAGAGAGTGGAATTCATTTGCCCTTTAATTCGATCAAGGATGTTGTTTTCGACAGTGAGATGATGGTCCAGAAATAATTCGAGGGCTCTCACAAGAGAGTGGAAATCATTTGCTCTTTAATTCGATCAAGGATGTTGTTTTCGACAGTCAGATGATGGTCAGAAATAAATCGAGGCCTCTCACAAGAGAGTGGAATTCATTTGCCCCCTTAATTTGATCAAGGATGTTGTTTTCGACAGTGAGATGATGGTCCAGAAATAAATCGAGGCCTCTCACAAGAGAGTGGAATTCATTTGCCTTTTAATTCGATCAAGGATGTTGTTTTCGACAGTGAGATGATGGTCAGAAATAAATCGAGGCCTCTCACAAGAGAGTGGAATTCATTTGCACTTTAATTCGATCAAGGATGTTGTTTTCGACAGTGAGATGATGGTCCAGAAATAATTCGAGGGCTCTCACAAGAGAGTGGAAATCATTTGCTCTTTAATTCGATCAAGGATGTTGTTTTCGACAGTCAGATGATGGTCAGAAATAAATCGAGGCCTCTCACAAGAGAGTGGAATTCATTTGCCCCCTTAATTTGATCAAGGATGTTGTTTTCGACAGTGAGATGATGGTCCAGAAATAAATCGAGGCCTCTCACAAGAGAGTGGAATTCATTTGCCTTTTAATTCGATCAAGGATGTTGTTTTCGACAGTGAGATGATGGTCAGAAATAAATCGAGGCCTCTCACAAGAGAGTGGAATTCATTTGCACTTTAATTCGATCAAGGATGTTGTTTTCGACAGTGAGATGATGGTCCAGAAATAAATCGAGGCCTCTCACAAGAGAGTGGAATTCATTTGCCCTTTAATTCGATCAAGGATGTTGTTTTCGACAGTGAGATGATGGTCCAGAAATAATTCGAGGGCTCTCACAAGAGAGTGGAAATCATTTGACTTTTAATTCGATCAAGGATGTTGTTTTCGACAGTGAGATGATGGTCCAGAAATAAATCGAAGCCTCTCACAAGAGAGTGGAATTCATTTGCCCTTTAATTCGATCAAGGAAGTTGTTTTCGACAGTGAGATGATGGTCCAGAAATAAATCGAGGCCTCTCACAAGAGAGTGGAATTCATTTGCCCTTTAATTCGATCAAGTATGTTGTTTTCGACAGTGAGATGATGGTCCAGAAATAATTCGAGGGCTCTCACAAGAGAGTGGAATTCATTTGCCCTTTAATTCGATCAAGGATGTTGTTTTCGACAGTGAGATGATGGTCCAGAAATAAATCGAGGCCTCTCACAAGAGAGTGGAATTCATTTGCCCTTTAATTCGATCAAGGATGTTGTTTTCAACAGTGAGATGATGGTCCAGAAATAATTCGAGGGCTCTCACAAGAGAGTGGAAATCATTTTCCCTTTAATTCGATCAAGGATGTTGTTTTCGACAGTGAGATGATGGTCCAGGAATAAATCGAGGCCTCTCACAAGAGAGTGGAATTCATTTGCCCTTTAATTCGATCAAGGATGTTGTTTTCGACAGTGAGATGATGGTCAGAAATAAATCGAGGCCTCTCACAAGAGAGTGGAATTCATTTGCCCTTTAATTCGATCAAGGATGTTGTTTTCGACAGTGAGATGATGGTCCAGAAATAAATCGAGGCCTCTCACAAGAGAGTGGAATTCATTTGCACTTTAATTCGATCAAGGATGTTGTTTTCGACAGTGAGATGATGGTAAGAAATAAATCGAGGCCTCTCACAAGAGAGTGGAATTCATTTGCCCTTTAATTCGATCAAGGATGTTGTTTTCGACAGTGAGATGATGGTCCAGAAATAATTCGAGGGCTCTCACAAGAGAGTGGAAATCATTTGCCCTTTAATTCGATTAAGGATGTTGTTTTCGACAGTGAGATGATGGTCAGAAATAAATCGAGGCCTCTTACAAGAGAGTGGAATTCATTTGCCCTTTAATTCGATCAAGGATGTTGTTTTCGACAGTAAGATGATGGTCAGAAATAAATCGAGGCCTCTCACAAAAGAGTGGAATTCATTTGCCCTTTGATTCGATCAAGGATGTTGTTTTCGACAGTGAGATGATGGTCCAGAAATAAATCGAGGCCTCTCACAAGAGAGTGGAATTCATTTGCCTTTTAATTCGATCAAGGATGTTGTTTTCGACAGTGAGATGATGGTCCAGAAATAAATCGAAGCCTCTCACAAGAGAGTGGAATTCATTTGCCCTTTAATTCGATCAAGCATGTTGTTTTCGACAGTAAGATGATGGTCAGAAATAAATCGAGGCCTCTCACAAGAGAGTGGAATTCATTTGCCCTTTAATTCGATCAAGGATGTTGTTTTCGACAGTGAGATGATGGTCCAGAAATAAATCGAGGCCTCTCACAAGAGAGTGGAATTCATTTGCCCTTTAATTCGATCAAGGATGTTGTTTTCGACAGTGAGATGATGGTCCAGAAATAATTCGAGGGCTCTCACAAGAGAGTGGAATTCATTTGCCCTTTAATTCGATCAAGGATGTTGTTTTCGACAGTGAGATGATGGTCCAGAAATAATTCGAGGGCTCTCACAAGAGAGTGGAAATCATTTGCCCTTTAATTCGATCAAGGATGTTGTTTTCGACAGTCAGATGATGGTCAGAAATAAATCGAGGCCTCTCACAAGAGAGTGGAATTCATTTGCCCCCTTAATTTGATCAAGGATGTTGTTTTCGACAGTGAGATGATGGTCCAGAAATAATTCGAGGGCTCTCACAAGAGAGTGGAAATCATTTGCCCTTTAATTCGATCAAGGATGTTGTTTTCGACAGTCAGATGATGGTCCAGAAATAAATCGAGGCCTCTCACAAGAGAGTGGAATTCATTTGCCTTTTAATTCGATCAAGGATGTTGTTTTCGACAGTGAGATGATGGTCCAGAAATAAATCGAGGCCTCTCACAAGAGAGTGGAATTCATTTGCCCTTTAATTCGATCAAGGATGTTGTTTTCGACAGTGAGATGATGGTCCAGAAATAAATCGAGGCCTCTCACAAGAGAGTGGAATTCATTTGCCCTTTAATTCGATCAAGGATGTTGTTTTAGACAGTGAGATGATGGTCCAGAAATAAATCGAGGCCACTCACAAGAGAGTGGAATTCATTTGCCCTTTAATTCGATCAATGATGTTGTTTTCGACAGTGAGATGATGGTCCAGAAATAATTCGAGGGCTCTCACAAGAGAGTGGAATTCATTTGCCCTTTAATTCGATCAAGGATGTTGTTTTCGACAATGAGATGATGGTCCAGAAATAATTCGAGGGCTCTCACAAGAGAGTGGAAATCCGTTGCCCTTTAATTCGATCAAGGATGTTGTTTTCGACAGTCAGATGATGGTCAGAAATAAATCGAGGCCTCTCACAAGAGAGTGGAATTCATTTGCCCCCTTAATTTGATCAAGGATGTTGTTTTCGACAGTGAGATGATGGTCCAGAAATAAATCGAGGCCTCTCACAAGAGAGTGGAATTCATTTGCCTTTTAATTCGATCAAGGATGTTGTTTTCGACAGTGAGATAAGGGTCAGAAATAAATCGAGGCCTCTCACAAGAGAGTGGAATTCATTTGCCCTTTAATTCGATCAAGGATGTTGTTTTCGACAGTGAGATGATGGTCCAGAAATAAATCGAGGCCTCTCACAAGAGAGTGGAATTCATTTGCACTTTAATTCGATCAAGGATGTTGTTTTCGACAGTGAGATGATGGTCAGAAATAAATCGAGGCCTCTCACAAGAGAGTGGAATTCATTTGCCCTTTAATTCGATCAAGGATGTTGTTTTCGACAGTGAGATGATGGTCCAGAAATAATTCGAGGGCTCTCACAAGAGAGTGGAATTCATTTGCCCTTTAATTCGATCAAGGATGTTGTTTTCGACAGTGAGATGATGGTCCAGAAATAATTCGAGGGCTCTCACAAGAGAGTGGAAATCATTTGCCCTTTAATTCGATCAAGGATGTTGTTTTCGACAGTCAGATGATGGTCAGAAATAAATCGAGGCCTCTCACAAGAGAGTGGAATTCATTTGCCCCCTTAATTTGATCAAGGATGTTGTTTTCGACAGTGAGATGATGGTCCAGAAATAAATCGAGGCCTCTCACAAGAGAGTGGAATTCATTTGCCTTTTAATTCGATCAAGGATGTTGTTTTCGACAGTGAGATGATGGTCAGAAATAAATCGAGGCCTCTCACAAGAGAGTGGAATTCATTTGCCCTTTAATTCGATCAAGGATGTTGTTTTCGACAGTGAGATGATGGTCCAGAAATAAATCGAGGCCTCTCACAAGAGAGTGGAATTCATTTGCACTTTAATTCGATCAAGGATGTTGTTTTCGACAGTGAGATGATGGTAAGAAATAAATCGAGGCCTCTCACAAGAGAGTGGAATTCATTTACCTTTTAATTCGATCAAGGATGTTGTTTTCGACAGTGAGATGATGGTCAGAAATAAATCGAGGCCTCTCACAAGAGAGTGGAATTCATTTGCCCTTTAATTCGATCAAGGATGTTGTTTTCGACAGTGAGATGATGGTCCAGAAATAATTCGAGGGCTCTCACAAGAGAGTGGAATTCATTTGCCCCCTTAATTTGATCAAGGATGTTGTTTTCGACAGTGAGATGATGGTCCAGAAATAAATCGAGGCCTCTCACAAGAGAGTGGAATTCATTTGCCCTTTAATTCGATCAAGGATGTTGTTTTCGACAGTGAGATGATGGTCCAGAAATAATTCGAGGGCTCTCACAAGAGAGTGGAAATCATTTGCCCTTTAATTCGATCAAGGATGTTGTTTTCGACAGTCAGATGATGGTCAGAAATAAATCGAGGCCTCTCACAAGAGAGTGGAATTCATTTGCCCTTTAATTCGATCAAGGATGTTGTTTTCGACAGTGAGATGATGGTCCAGAAATAAATCGAGGCCTCTCACAAGAGAGTGGAATTCATTTGCCCTTTAATTCGATCAAGGATGTTGTTTTCGACAGTGAGATGATGGTCCAGAAATAAATCGAAGCCTCTCACAAGAGAGTGGAATTCATTTGCCCTTTAATTCGATCAAGGATGTTGTTTTCGACAGTGAGATGATGGTCAGAAATAAATCGAGGCCTCTCACAAGAGAGTGGAATTCATTTGCCCTTTAATTTGATCAAGGATGTTGTTTTCGACAGTGAGATGATGGTCAGAAATAAATCGAGGCCTCTCACAAGAGAGTGGAAATCATTTGCCCTTTAATTCAATCAAGGATGTTGTTTTCGACAGTGAGATGATGGTCCAGAAATAAATCGAGGCCTCTCACAAAAGAGTGGAATTCATTTGCCCTTTGATTCGATCAAGGATGTTGTTTTCTACAGTGAGATGATGGTCCAGAAATAAATTGAGGCCTCTCACAAAAGAGTGGAATTCATTTGCCCTTCGATTCGATCAAGGATGTTGTTTTCGACAGTGAGATGATGGTCAGAAATAAATCGAGGCCTCTCACAAGAGAGTGGAATTCATTTGCCCTTTGATTCGATCAAGGATATTGTTTTCGACAGTAAAACTTTCAAGTTTAGTCCACAGACAAGTTTAAGATAAACGGTTTTTTTTTGTTTTTTTACACAGGATGAACCTGAATTTCAGCACAAGACGGGTGCTTCGATATAATTTATTTAAATCAGAAAGCTTTTTAGTTGCGTGCACGAGACTCTATGAGTGACTATGTGGGTCCGTAGGTCGTCGTTTGTATGGTAACCGTTTTACTTTTCAATAAGTTTTCTGGCGATAACACCGTAACTATTCAGTCGATTCCAACGAAATTTGAAACCCTTACTTTGTTTTACATTTTCCTTTGAATGAACTTGAATTTCAGCACAAGACGGGTGCTTTGATATAATTTATTTAAATCAGAAAACTTTTTAGTTGCGTGCACGAGACTCTATGAGTGACTTTGTGGGTCCGTAGGTCGTCGGTTGGATGGTAACCGTTTTACTTTTCAATAAGTTTTCTGGCGATAACACCGTAACTATTCAGTCGATTCTAACGAAATTTGAAACCTTTACTTTGTTTTACATTTTCCTTTGAATGATATAATTGCTGAGGTCCTCTTAATATTGCTTCGAGAATTATTGAAAGAAAGCTAACTATGGGTTGGATTGTCCCACTTGTTGAAAGTTGTGAAGGTCGTATGTCATAAGGTCAATAGGTCCGAATAATTGAAAGCACGCGACGCAGGTCTGTTGACCTCGTTAATGTCTAAAGGTGAATATAATTCATCCTAAACGGTAGTGTGGATGAAAAGTTGAGTTTTATTAGTCTCTGTGAAGCACCTGAACTCCGGTTTGGACCAGTACTCTTTTTTCGAGAGTTATCCACACGGAGACTCATGGAGCTGAAGATTTCATTTCTTATTCAACTTTTTGTTAGGTATTGGACCCGATTGTGGTGTACTGGCTGCTTTTAGAATTACGGTGACCTGGGTTGAAGGGAGCTTAAGATGATCCTCTTTTGTTGGAGAGCATCACGTGCTCGGTCGATACTACCACCGTAAGATATCAGGCCCATCTCTCACCAGATAGGCCCCTCCCTCTCATACACTCTCTATTTTAAAGCTTCAGATGTTGAACAACGACAACCCTAAACAAACAGCTTATCCCAGATATTCTATCTTTAAGAACAAAGGAATAGTATATGTCTGTGTCTGCAGCAGCGAAAGTGGTTTTCTTTCAAGATCAGAATTGCACTTACCGTGAAATTGATATCTATATTCAAATAAACCAAAAGATTGGGCAGAATTTGAAGAGATCTAAGGAGGAAGAGTGTCTCTAATCCCCCTATCCGTTTGACTTATGACCCGATAAGTTTTGAGTGTGTATGAATGCGAATGTAGTAGGTAACGTATACAGAAATGCGCAGTCTTTGAGACGCAAAGTGGATGAGGCAACGTACAGATGTAAATTAGGAGAGTAGAGTAGTGGGGGTTATGGTCGGGGGTTCTGAGAGTGATTCTACTCCTTAACCCCAGATCCATGGTCAGAGTAGGCAGCAGAAAATTTGAATTACGTTTTGGAACAAAACATTTAGGGTCTTCCACATCCAGCCACAGTCTCTTTCTCTCTCTGCCCTGGATGTAATCACAAATTTGCATCGTATTTGATAATCAAGGGGCAGATACTCGTAGCAGAGATGTGGTTTAAGTTTTGGCAATGTTTACATGGGCAGGGCAGTAATATTTAGAGATCCGAGACTTAGAGTTCGTGTGGAGAAACGAATAGAACGAAAGTTCAGTTTTAAATATCGCTGAAATTCTTTTATCAGGAGTTTCATACTTACAACAATTTACCATATTATGGGTTCCAGTGCATAACCTGAAATTTGAAGAGGGAAATTTGGAAACTTCATTTGAAGGTTGCTTCTAGTTTGAAGTTTGTATTGTATTTGAATAATTTGGCTTAAATACTTTAAAATTTGAATTACCCTTTATCTTAGGAATCTGCCCTTTCTTGGTGTTCGAAATATTTGGTTTGCAGGTTTTGGCAAATAGAGGTGGTTATGAAGGGTGTGTGCTTGAATTATATATTTGTTTGAAAACACTAAAGTGAGAAGAGCAATTCTAACACAACCGAGAATTTCATGTCTATTTTACCTGGTACTCTAACGTTTCGTCGCCGGATGTTTCGTCCCACGACCCTTTGGTCACCGGACATTTCGTCGCCGAACGTTTTATTTTCTTGCCTGGACTTTATTTTCGAATATAATGAATTTGTTCAAAAGACTTTATTTAAAGTTTGTTTCAAAGCATTTATTTAAAGTTTATTTAATTTTTGAAATAAACTTATAAACCCTTATAACCTTACAAATTATGGGCAATACCCTTTATGTATTACAAGCCATCTATGTTGGAATAGTGTTCAAAGAATTTTTTTATTCTTTCATTTACAATTGCATATTTTTTTACTATCTCATGCCATAATACCAAATAAAGTCTGTTTTATTGTCAGTTCCCAATCATTTTGTTCACTGTTCAATGTCATAGTTAGGCGAGCTAAGTTTGGATGAATGATTGATAATGGTAGTTGAAATGTGCGATGCCAACCTTCAACAGAATTATTTTTGCGAGAGATTCCGGCTAACATCTTTTCTCTTACATTCTACATTGATATATCAAATTGCGGGCGTCTTTGCCTTCACATTTTCACAATGCATAACCAAGATCTCTCAAAGTATAAAAGAGTCTCCTAAAACAAGATCGGTTTCCTCTTCTAAAGAGAAGTCATCACTTCTTAAGTTTATAACAGTTTGTATTATATTTTTCTTGATTTTTTATTTCCCGGATGCGAAAACACTAGTGAAAAAATATGGATTTCTCCAAGAAGAGCATGGATGTAATATAGTTGATGGCCGGTAAGGCCACTGTCGAATGGACAGTCACAAAACCAATGTATACTTTTTGCTAGTAAATCAAGATTAGCGTCAGTTGTCATAATAACGATGCTTTCATCTTGTAATGAGATGAATCTGCTCGTCCTTAACAAAACCCTCAGTTGGTCTATAACTTCGTTCACATCAGGAGGTTTCTTCTCATCATGCTGCTAAGGGTTTCCTTTTGGGGAAGAGAACCAGCTACTTCTAAGATTAAATCAGATGTGCACTTTTGAATCACAGTGCGCGTAACTCCTCCGGATCAGAGGCTCTTGCCTTCATCTTTTTTACTCTTTTGAGTACAAAGGCTCTTTTGGCATCTCCAATATGAAATATCATCCTTCTTTTTATGAACAGTTTAAGTAAGCATTAATTACATTAAATGAGATCGGCGAGGTAGAAATATGAAAAAATCGTAATTCCCCCCAAATATTTACTTGTTACATGAAATAGGTATATGGTTTAAGTAAAATTTTCCAGCTTTTAAACAAGTGCATAATATTAAAAATGTAAATCCATACAAAAAAATAAAAAATTCGGCGACGAAATGTCTGGCGACAAAACGGCCGACGACCAAACAATCGTGCGATGAAACGTCGGTCGTGGTTTACCTTAAATGTTTCACTATGAAATATGCGTAATCTTTCAGGTAACCCTTTAAATATGGGAATTTGGTAGCGCAGGAAAAATTTCGTCTAGAACCGACAATGTTTTCAAATTGTGATGAAAAGAGATAAAAATTTAGTTTGTCGGTCGTCCCGAAGAGTCCTCGATCAATATTGAATTCATTTTCCTACTTCTCCCGCTTTAAATAATTTGTAGACTTCCAAAAGTTGAACGTTTAATTTATTAAAAGAAGCAAAGAGGGATTCGATCCCATCTAACTTTATTTGCAAAATATCCGGGGAAACGACTTCCGACTCTAAATTTGTGTTAATTTTGTTAAAAGTGATGGTAATTTTGTGGTGAACAAAGCCTTATATTTTACCAGGTTTGTGATTTGAGATTTGGCTTTCTCGACGATGGGTACGGTGTTTCCATCGACTATTTTGACTTTTGAAAGGAAAGAGAATGTAAACAGAAACAAGTTTAATGATGATTTCGAGCGGGCGAGCAAAATGATGCAAATCAAACGAGTGAATCACAAAGAGAGACACTTCCAAAATCAATCCGAATTTTACAAATGGAAAATAAACCGTACCTTTAAACATTTTTAAATGCTGCTACTTTAATCTCTCATAAATCAAGGGGTCAATGATCTTACTTGGTTTGAGAATTGACTATGGATGAGGCAGGAGATAGATTGTTGTTTTGTTTGGAAAAGTTTAAATGACTTCTCCAAAAATGCTTTGAGACGATTTAAGTCCTAAAGTTTTTTGTTAGCTAGAAGATAGTTATAGAAATAAGGGATTAAATTGTTTGAAGTAAAGGAATCCAAGATTTAAAGTGAGGCTTGCTTAAATAGCCAAAGTTACTAGTTTTGATGTTAGAATATTTGGAAATAAGGGGGTTCTAAGTTTGATTAGAGAAATCTGCTTCAGAGTGCAGAATTCCTAGTTTGATTAATCTTTAATGTTTGACGATAGTGGAGCATACCACGACAATATAATAGAAGAAAACACTCCCCTTTCCTATTGATATGAGTTTAAATTGACTCACCTTTTACACACACAAGAGTAAAAATACTAAATATGTTGGAAAGTCAAAGTTGAAAGTGTAAGGAGAAAGGTTTAATAGGTAGATGAAAATTGGGTTTGTCGACAAGCGAGAGAGGGAAAGAGTTCACCCTTTGAAGTCTCATAGCGTAATAGCTCCTCTTTAAATATACGAAAAAGCAAACACCCACCCCATACCTCCGGGTGGAAGACAGAAGTTCTAATCCCACGAACTAAGACAACATACGAGCTCGGTCAAGGGTGAGAAAGACCATCGACTCACCGCTTCAGCACTGATGTACAAAAAGACTTTATGCCAACTGTTAAATGAAAGAAAAACGAGGAAGGTGGAGAGACTAGAGAAAGGTAGATTGAAATGATCTATCAGTAGAAAATATAATTCATATACGACTTTCACATATTTTTTTTCTCAACTAAACTTAGGCATTTCTCCAACTAATGTCATTCACTTAAATCAATTCTGAACTCTACTTTTGTTCACTTTGCAGAATGAAAAGGTTGGATACCATGCGAGCTCCCACTTTCGCTTTATCATGAATCATGAGCGCTTTGCCATTTTCTCTCTTAATTGTTCAAAGATGCCATAATAAAAGGAGTATACACGAAAAATGATAAAAATTGCGCAACAATTCTGAGAGGAGGTGACTCTTGTGTACTTGATGTCTTATTTTATACTGATGTATTGGCGTTGGTATTTGAGTATAAGCGTGAAATGAAGTCTAATGATTTAAAAGTTTGCAAACATTTGTGAAAGAAATATTATTAATAGTCGATCCTCGAGTTTTGAAGCCTGTAATATACCTATGATTGATGTGAAGTCGAATGTGTAAATGAATTTTGGTATGATAGTTCAGTCAATTAGATGGGCACAGTTGAAGATGAATGTTAATCTAAATTACTCGAATGCAGGGAGATAGAAGGGGATGTCTGAGCACTATTTAATGCCTAAGAATGCTAAGGATTCTATGAATCCAGCTTCAGCCGTAGAAAGAAGACTGAAAAGAAGTGGAATAAAGAAAAGATCAAGTGAAGGCTGGATCCTACGTCTTTTGCACACATAATTATCATTACAAAAATTTACCCAAAATATAGTAGTGTGGAAGCAAACGTTCTGCTTTGAGGAATAATCAAACGCTTTTAACTTCAACAGTAAAATGGAGAAAATGGAAAATATCATCAAAATGAATTAATTACACTATGGTGTAGAGTGATAACAAGGCATTTGCTGAGAGAACCAGGTACATAGAGAACAGCTATTATCTCTGGCGTGAGTTCTTAATGGTATACAAGAGGGTGAATACAAGCTCTGAATATTAATGAGCCAATTAGACATTTTGTTAACATCCCGGAGATAAATTTGTTTCCTCATTTACCAATTATTCTTTACAAAATTACCATTTGGAGTAAAAAATGAATTTCAGAATAATTTTGGTTCCCAGAAATCGAGGGTTAGACAAGTGACACTAAAATACTTCTGATCTATCTTCTCCTATGATAGTTGCTACTCTTATCTTATTTGATCAGATACCAACCCTCAAAAAGGGTTCCCTTCTTCGGGGAAGGCAAGTTCAGAAGAGTTGCGTGACTTACCCCTCCATCTCTGATAGTAATCTCTCCCATTTTGGTTAGGCGGGCAAAGTACCTACTACGCATTTTCCCTCCCCCTACCTCTACCACTTTATCATGAAACCTTTTAAAAGTTTTCCTATTGATAAACTGACTTTCTTTTTTCCCCAAAACAGACTTATATTTCCCTAAATGTGGTTAATAAGGGGAAATGAGTATTTTTATTCTCCACCGGATTCATTGGGGCTTTTGATTTTGCGCGATTTTCCCATTCATGTGACTACATAAAACCCTAATTTTACATTCCATATGATTTCATCAATCCGATTTTTCCTTTACAGGATCTTCAAATTTTGAGGGTCTTAAAATATATTGTTTTCGATTATTTAACGACAGAATTGACATGCTCCTGTTGCATCTTAAAAGACAATTAATACGACATCTATGTTTTATAGTTTTTTTTACCCCTCCCAATAAATAAATAAAAGTAAATGACTTTTGGTATTCGTTCAAGATGGACATCAACTTCAGGAGCAAATCCCCGCCCCTAAGGCACTCCATTTTGGGCTTAATGACCGACCAGGGTTGCCATAATTTGAGGCTTTCCGTTATTCACTCGGTCTTATTAAGAATCACCCAGAGGTTCTCTCTCGATCGAATTAACAGATGGCACTTCTCTCTCTATCATGCTGGAAAACATAGATTACCATTATAATCCCCATATCGCCCATAGGATCTGCGCTTAAGGAATATATATTGGTTCTATACTGGTTTTTTAAATGTGCTCCAGGGACGAAGTATTCCTCTCCCAAAACTTGTGGCCAGGTCTAAGAGAGTAAAAGTAAGGAGAGAGTGATCAGATTTATGAGTATCTATTTCCTACAGTGCATAATATACCCTCCTATTTGCAGTATTTACAGACGATCAGATTTTTACTGCTGACTTTTTCATCCGTATCGTTTTTAAACTTTCTATATTCTTTGTCGCTGATTTTATTCATTTTTGCTTCCTTATACCTATTCACCTATTCATATTTCCACTAAACGGAGTTTCTCCCAATAAAAAAATAGTGTAATATATTATATGATTTCTTTACCTCTTTTTTATTGATGAAGTCACTTACCAGTATTCAGAGGTTTAGTAATACAATGTAAATACAAAATGAGATTTTACACCAATATAACTAAATATAAATACAAAAAGAAAACATACATATGCAATGCACCGATAGAACTAAGGCTTGTGTGATAGTTTTCACCGCTATTATTTTTCCTTTTGAGTTTTTTCCTTCCCCAAATTTCCCCTACTAAGTGAATTCATGCCGTAGCTCGTTTCGTTTATTTACGTATTGATTCCTGAACGCTATTCCCTCTAGGACACCAATTTTTTTTCACCCACCTTTATCCTGTTACTTTCAATTCCAATTTGTCTACTTTAGTTTTCTTTTCTTTAAAAAAATCAATATAGTCCAAAGTTTAATTCAAAATTTACTTATTTTAAAATGTATATTTCTAACTTTTTATTCATATGAAATTTCACGAATTATACACGAAGTTTAGTACGAAAAAAAATTTATTCAAGAAAAAAAAACATACCAATTATCTTCAGTGGTAGGAAGTCCATATCAGCGATGTCTTACCTACGTTATATATTAAATAATTCAACCGAATTTCCGTAGCTATATAGACCATAATTTTGAAGCGACGACGCAATTGCTAGAGTTAAGTGAAGTAATTTATGGCCCCTCGAAAGATCGTTTAATTTAATGTTGACTTCGAAGTCAACATGATACGATATGTTGACTTTGATACAACAATTCTTCTTTGAACAAAGCGTCATTCATTTCGTCCATGTTGTTATGAAATGTAAATCTGATTTATTTGCCCGTTTAAATTTTCTAGAGAAACAAGAATTGTTTTCACCCAATCAACTCTACCACACAATTCAAGTTCGGAAATGAAATCTGCATTGATTTTATCTAACATTAGGGCAATCCTACTTATAATTAAACCATGACTTTTAACTAAAGGGGAAACTGACTCTTGAACTTCGGATTGTATAGAGGTTCAATTCTCGCTGGACATTTATATAGAAATTAAATTAGAAAAAAGAATAAAACGCATTTTGGAACAGGTATTTTCAGAAACTTCATTAGTTGAAGAGAAAGTGTAGATAACTAACCCAGGAATTTTAAGGAAAAGTACAAGTTCTTGTTATGAGCACTATTTCCCAAGCATAAACGAACCCGCAAGGTTATTCCTTATAAAGTTTAAGGGTAATTTTAGAATGCTTGGAATAAGTTTTAGGATGAATGGATCAGGTGAGCGAAAAAGAAGGAGCCAATAAGTGAATTACAGAAGGCAGAATCTCCAAAATCAATCCGATTATGTAACTTTCCCTTGTTCTTTTTGACATTACAAAAAGACATTTGAAAGAGGGACCAGTTGTAGGATAACCTAGTCGGGCTAGCAATAAAAGAATCACTGGATAGCCAAATTATCTAAATCAATCGGAGTATCGTGGTATTGTAAGTGTATACCTTAGCAGCTGTGAAGGCAATTACACTCACGTGGCAGCCGGCCTAAAGATGACCGGCTGTGCAGAGCTAATGAAGTGGGAAAGTAAGTCTTCCCTGGGTTCGGGGGAGTTTAAAGCGATTAAATCTAGGCGAGTGCGTAATTGTTGGCCGGGGAGTTCTTTAAATGCCAGGTCTCATTCAAGGTTATTGAAAGATTAAAATCCAAAATAAAGGTTTAATTACAACAAAAAAAAAGATAAATATGGAAATATACATATATGGATAAATTGAGAAATAATGTCGGGCTCAAAGGAAATAATAACTCAATGACTAAAGAGACAATCAGGGTATAAATGCTTAACTCTGTCAGAAAGGAAAATAATGATAAGAGGGAAATATCTTCGGGGCAGAGTATAAAATGTGAAAATGCTTTTACCTTTGTAGACTTGACTCTTAGGGAGGGGGTCGGTGAAACCAAAGATCGGATTCTTATTGGGTGAGATAATCTTACGGCAGGCACGGGCTAAGCAATCTCAGCGGCTGGATTGGATTACCCCGGGCACGATTGAGGTAATCTTGAATACTGGGCGAATTACTCTTGAAAAGTGAGGCGAGATATTCTTGAACTCGGGGCGAGGTACTCTTGGATGCGGCAATAAGTAATCTCGAAAGAAGGGGCGAAGTAATCTTGAAAATCGGATGAAATGAGTAGGTCGCAAACTTCTCGGAAGAAATGCCGCTTCGCGAATTTGCCTATTGACTGTTTCCAAAATTCACAGCAATTAGTCTAGCCGACGAAACCTTTTAACTCCGAGGTTGGACTCGAAACGAGGGGTTTGTATCTTCGCAAAAAGCGGGTGGTACTCTCTCTAGAGTAGTGACAGACCTCAAATTAAATACTTTGTCGGATTGCTCCCTAGAGGCTATCCGGGGCTTGGTAGTCCCGGGGAAACATATCCGTCTACCGAGACGCGATAAGGCCTTTGGAAGACTCTCGTTCTGGCTGCAATCCTGGCCTTAAAGCATGGGGGTTAGCTGGAGACTCGTGTCTGCGGGGGATTAGTATGTTCGCATAGCATGGGGTTCTCAGTGAGGGCGCCTAGCATCAAGCCCTAAAGTAATTTTGAATCATCCTTTTGCGTTATTCATAGTAAAGCAGGGTTTGTGGAACAAACATTTTATTGCATATGAGAACAAACTTGAATTACGCATTAGGATTATAAATACTGTAATCAAATAGATGCTAAATTATTAATCACCATACATTAGGCTGGAAGACCTCTTCTTGATTTTAATCGGGCAGAGATTTGAATTTGTATCTCTTTCTCTTGCAAGTCTTTTCTGGCTGATCTATTTTAATCGTCCAGCAGTCTTCCACCCTCATGTGTCTATCCCAGTGACCTTGGTAGCGCTCTTCCATCGTCGTCAAATCCTGATGGAAGCGTTCCCCTTGTTCGTCGCTCACGGCGCCAAGATTCTCTGGGAATTGATCGAGGTGACTATTTAGGAAATGTAGCTTGACACTCATGTTGCATCCCGGATCACGATATGCTAAAGCATATTAGTAACTAGATTTTTGTAGTTGTGCGCTTTTTTGTTTCCCAAGAAGTTACGAACAACGGCAGAAAATGAGAGCCAGGCTGCCTTCTCTTTTTCATTCATGGTGTTCACGAATCTATAATCAATCAGAAGTCCTCGGATTTAGGGACCATCAAGTACTCCTGCTTTTATTTTTTCGTATGACAAAGCAGGAAACGCCGATATTATGTACTGATAACAATCATTGTCAGTGCTCAACGCCTTGACATACTGCTCTATCAACCCTAGTTTGAGATGAACTGGAATGCAAACGATCTTCTCTCGACTTACGATTGGCTCTTTAACAATGTTTGGAAATCTTGCTCCTAAAGTTTCCCGAGCTGGGACCAGTGTTTATCACGGACTCGACTGTCTCACATGCAGATATAGCATGAGAACTTTGTATATCCCTTGTGCTGACCAAGGAGGAAGTCTACCATCTTAAGGTCTGCACATATGATCCAATTGTGTTCATGGTACTTAAGTAAATCCATGACCATTCTTATGTCATCGTGAGTTTCTCGCAGATGGACAGAGTGACCGAAAGGAACTGCACCAAAGTCATTGACATTATGCAAAAGGACACACTTGAGACTACGCTTGGAGCTATCCTAAAACAGTCTCTACTCAGCAGGGTTATAGGTGCTAAGTCCCAACTCGGTAAACATTCCAGAAACATGGTGTCAGTATACAAATTGTTTGTCCTCAGAGAAATACTTAACATATGTACTCTCCCTTGTTCGGTAATATGATACCCGTACCGACCTGTCAAGCATATGTCCTTCACTCAACCTGGAGGCTAAAAGTTCTGCAGCTTTCTTGGAGAGCGCCAAATCACGTATCAAGTCATTCAAATCCTCTTGATTGAATCATTGAGCAGCTAATGACTGTTCAGCATCTGATGATGAATCTACCGACTCTGAATCCATTCCGTGGATGTCCATATCAGGTATATAATTTTCATCCTCGGAGGAAGCATATCCACTGAAAATCAGAATTAGCATGTATGCAACAGCTACATATGTAGCAGAAGGTGTCTGAATCCTTAACGCAATTTCCTCTTGATGAAGCAATCATTCTAACATGAGACCTGAACAAAGAAACAATAATGTCAATATTTGCACAATAACAGTTATTACTATCTTACTACTATGTACTGTGAAGTATTTGTTTTCTATAAGCACCCTCTCTGTCCGTCCGGAGGGCAGTTTTCGGCGAAACGAGAAGATAGAAATTACAGAATAACTATAGCATGTAGGTAAAAATGGATTATATATTTGAAATCAGCATGGAAAAACGGATTGAAATTGGCAGATAAATCTAAGTCACCAGAAAATGTGATTAAAATTGTTCTCCTGTGTTATTCACGTCAAAACACCACACGGCTGTTTGGTGACTGATTAAAGGATCTCACCCAAACTAACTCATATTTTGAACACCCACCCCTAAAATGTACTTCCATCCGACTACAAACCCTAGTAGGGTACGGCAGGCGTAACTGCATTAAGAGTTAATTGGGTCTAGAAGTGTGAACATAAACCAGAAAGTGTAGGGCGCAATGACAACTTAACTCTCGTATTTCAACAACAGAGCTCCAGCCACCGACCGCAGGTTTTTACACAAAAATGATAACCAAGGCACGTGAAATAGATGAACGGATGAAAGAGGCAAAGGAAGATATCCGACAGTCGGAAATATATATTTTTTATGACAACGCATATCGTTATATATAAAATAAATTAACAGAATGTCAGTTGCCATCAAGATCACATAGCCTACGCATAGTTTTATATATCCAATAAATCAATGACATTTCAGTAATCATCGAGAACACATAATTACAACCATATCTGTATTTATTCACCGAAAAATACTTTGTGTTTTCCAGAGAGAAATTAAAATTTCATAAATTTTATACTAGTTGTAACAAATATGTTTACTAAGTTTTTCTAAATTCACCTACAGTAAATTCAATATTCCTTCAAAGACTTTTTAAATCCTTATCAATATTGTATATTTTGCCTATTACAATAAAAGAGAACTAATAGGAGCATCTCTAACAAACTTTAGGAAGAAAGATTCGTGTATAAAATGTTGAGGATACGAAAAATAAAAATGTTCTTGCGATTTTAAAATCATGAGTTATTCCTCCAGTCCTAATTATTTTTTTTAGAGAAGAAAAACTAGATTTCCTTTTATAAATTGTGTGTTCTAAACTCTTAACCGTAGTTTTATTTCAAGGAAAAAAACGATTCTCTCTCACATTACTACACCTTTTTGCCAGGCAGGTTTGATTGAACTTTATCCTTGAGGTCTGACTGAAAGGAAGATTGAAAAAGAGATTTTTCTCGTTAAGTTTGCAACTGAACTTTCTGTTAATACATCCAGCATCGTGTGATTTTTCGTCTTTTCTCCTCAAATCTTCGTAAATTTCCACTCCTCGATTTCAAATTTAATCCAAATTTCCATTTCTTGATTTCTAATCTGAATCAAATTTAAAGCTCCTCGAAAACCAAATTTATGTATAAATATCCTCGAATTGTATCTTAATCCAGGAGACAGACAAATAAATTTGTATATCTAATATAAAAACAATTGTATATTTAATACAGACAATTGTATATTTAATATTAAAAGATAAATGAATGAAGAGATTGAATAATAAACCCGTTCAGAGCTGACGGAAGAAAGATCGAGCCACACGTCATGGTTTCACTAAAAAAATTCTGCATCAGAGATGTGGCGATTGGGAGTAAATATACACTAGAAAAGATCCAGAGTTATACATGATTGTCTATTAGAAAACATGCAAAGCTAGGAAGGAAATGTATTTGCAATATTTCTATACAGGAAAAACGATGGGATTTCGTATTATCCAATTTTCACCGGTGAATATTTGAATCTGTATCCCCATTGGAATGGCAAAGTTTTCTATTCGAGTTCCTGTCTTCTTTTGCGTAAACTTAGTCCTGAAAATTTATGACACTCTACCAAATATAGTATTTGAAAGGACGTTTGTTTAACTAATTCACCTAACTTAATATTTTGTAATGTTTCCCTTATATCCGGTAAATCATGTTTTCTCGTGTCTGTCTTCTTCAGTAATCTGGAGTAATCTTTATTCATCGTTCGTTGATTCAATGTAGTGTAAAAGCGCGGGTTGGGCAGAAACTGCCCTATGTTCTACTGTAGGAACAGCGTCCTTTGGAAGACAAGCCTCACCACTTTTGCACCAAAGATACCTGACATCATTTATGGCGAACAACTCAATCTTAGTTTCATCTGACAATAGCACATTTAAGCCAAAATTTAAAATCTTTCTCCAAATTATAGTTGGCGTACTTCAGACGGGCTTTCAAATGCTTTTTTTTTTAAATAACGATGTTTTCATCGGACGATATGCATTTGCGCTTTAAACAAAATATTATACACTATTTAAACTGACATCGACGCTTTTCCCCTCCTCACTGGTCGTTAAACTCCCTCCTAGTCATCTTTGATTCATTTGTAACAGATCTAGGATCCTCCGAACCGCGCGGAGCGGAGTTTTCCGAGGACGACCCGAACAAGTGAGATTTGCAGTTGGCCCCAATTCCTGATACTGATTGCACTCTAGATTTAAGGACATTTATTTTTTTAGAAATCTTCTTAAGGCTCATCTTAGGTCTGAATTTAGTAATTATTTTTTTATTTGATGTCGGAAGGCGGTTCACTTAACACCTTTGACCATAATAATTGGTTGTAGAATAAGAGCGGTGAGTTTGCGATGCCGAGGAAAGGGTGTTAGAACGTCTTAGACTATTTCTAAATAGTCTAAATTATAAGTAGAAGGTCAGAGAAATTGCTCCTGTGACTTAGAACCTGTGTTATCATTTAAAACATATAAAAAAACGTATTGACGTGAAAATTATATCGTGTGAATACTTTTTGGTTGCAAATTTTCGTAAAAGTGTTAGTACCCCTTAATTTGTGGGTCTGTTAATAAATAAAATTCTCTTAGTATTCTTGAATTTCGCTATCCTGCAATAAGCGGTTCATGAACGATAGCTACAAATGTAGTATTAAGTAAATTGTATGAATTCTTTCTTGAGCAAGTGTAATACGAATATTCAGTAATAATACTAACAATATTATTATTTAAATATTTTCAGATGAAAGTAAATTTCATTTCAATAGAGGGAGTTCTGAAATTCCCCACATTTTGCAAATAAAAGGTCCTTAATAAATAATTATTCCCCTCAAATTTTGTATTAAACCTGAAATGGTAAAAAAGTGCTTTAATTTTTAATAATTTGCCACTTTTTTGTCATTAAAATAAACTCTTTCTACTTTTTCGGATACCAAAAAGTCATTAAATGAGGGCGATCGAATATTAATTTCTCCATACACTCTATATAGGAAGTGTGAGAATGAGTGTTAGGGGGTGAGAAGGGTTAGAAGGCATCGTAAAAGGTGGAGTGATTATGTGAATGAAATTTGGAGAGATAAAGATAAGGCGGACGTAGGGGAAGTGGATGGTATTGTGTAGTATATAGGTTTGGGGAGAAGGGTGAGTGTGTGGGGGGCGTTCTTGGGGCCTTCTACCCACCGGTGAACTGTGACTGGACGAGATCCTGCATCACATAACACCCCATTGCTATGAAAAGACAATGTGACGTGGAAAAAATGATGGGCAGCTTTATGCATGGTAGGTCATAAAGGGGTAGGGAAGGGGTGGGTATTTTTGTAATACTGTTGATGCGCACCTACGTATATTTGTGGGAAAGCTGTTGATGATGAAGATGATGACTAAGAAGTAAATGTAAAGATATAAGATTTGGCGTGAAAGGAGAGTGCCTCCTTGGGTGTTCGAAAGGGAGACGAGAGAAAGGTGGAATCCTTCGTTTGTGATGGAAATTCGAAAACTGATAACCCCCTTAACCCCCAAACAAGGTCAACAGAACTAATTCGCGTGCTCTCAATTATTCTGACTTATGACCTTAGACCTTCAAATCTTTCAACAAGGGGGCAATCCGACCCATAGTTAGTTTTATTTTAGTACTTCCCGGACTAACCTTGGGAGGAGTTTGGTAATTATATAATTTGGAAGAAAATGTAAAACAACATAAGGGTTTCAAATTTCGTTATAATCGGCCGAATAGTTATGATGCTATTGTCAAAAGACTCATTGAAAAGTAAAAGGGTTACCATCCGACCGGCGACCTACGGACCGACATAGTAACTTATAGAGTCGAGTCCACGTGACTAAAAATGAGGAGGACCCTTGACCACTACTAATTCGGTAGATTAGTTTCCCAAAGGGCGTAGCGGCCAATGTCACGAATTTTTGCCACCAGAAGGTAGGTTACTCTTACCTCGGTGAGCCAAGTCTCAAAAACTGCCCAGAATTTCTCCTTTACTTCACAAGCCTCGACAATTGTGGAATCGATTCCTCGTCGATTGAGAGCAAAGAATTGCTTTTAAGCTTCGCCCTAATATTAAATTCAATAGACGATGAGGTGGAAAGGGGGGCTGTGAGGCGTTTCCCTAAATGGCCGGAAAGAAGTCCACAGAATTACAGAATTCTATAAAACTACAGAAACAAAGACCAGCAAATTAAGAACTTGAATTTTAGAGTATCGGTTTGGTGCAGCTTTTGATAAAGATTGCGAATGACTTTTGTGATGTTAGAGAGTTTTAATCTTAAGTAAAGATTAAGGCCATAATTTACGTGGGTTTTAAAATGAAGACAAGCTCTCTATATCCCTAAGCCTATTAATGGAACTTAATGACTATTATCTACTCTCGTTGAAAAAGCTTTTAGTTTAAATTTTAATTCTCAGCCAAAATTGAAAAATGTAGTAATATCTGAATGAAGGTATTTTGCAAAAAGAAGTAAAGAAATTTTGTTAAAAAGATGAATAAAAATGGAAGAACTAAGGAAGGGGGAGATTTATCATTCGTGAGTATAGTTTAAAAATTTACTTAAAAAACAATGAGTTTCAACATATATCACGTTCATTAAAAAGGACATTTTTTAATTTAATGTATAATTTATTGTTAGAAAATACGTTTCCTTTCCTAATCGCATTTTAGCATAATTATTTAAAATCATATTGCGACTTATTAAAACTATTTAAGAAAAACATTTTTTAGAATATAATGAGAAATGCATCATTCAAACATCTACTTACTGCTCTTGGCTAAAATTGTTCCGCAAGAAGGTTTTCGATTTTCCAGCGCTGCAAATTTCATTCAGCACCACAAGCATAAAGAGGCAAAGGACATGCCATAAAGCTCGGTCTAGTGGACCGTTTCGTCGGGGTACCATCGTCCCAAACTTGGTTTTCCTTAGTTAGAACGACGTAGTCATATCACAGTTCACTTTTTATTAAGTTGTGCTTCAGTGAGACTCTAAATTAAAAGAAACACGATTTTGTTCGCTGTGTTCAAGGAGAAAAGCTTGAATGAGTATAACACTAAACTGCTTTTATTTATGCTTTCGGAAATGCGATGCTTCTTAGAAAGCACAGTATTGATAAATGAAGTAATTTAGATTTGCTATAGGAATATTAAAGCCTATGTTGTCCTCAATTCCCATTGAGAATGAACCAACACCAGTGCATTTGCAGGAAGAGGTCAAGTACAGACTACACTCGCGTATGAGACTTTTATCTAAATGAAGGACACAGGAACAGAAACGCCAATATTTTTTAAAACTTTGGGTTAATATTTCTAATAGTAATAAAACCGGAAGACTACCATAGCTATCACAAAATACGCCCATTGCTCCACTTTGCACCGAAGGTTTCGTCTCGCAATTCGGAGAATCGGAGCAGCAAGTTTAGAGTGGGAAAGTGAACTTTGTTTCATTTGTTGATCACCGCCATATCGTGGCAATGACTGCCGTCGTGAACTAATTTTTAATCATATTGGTTCAAATCATTTTCAGAGAAAACAAGAAATAAAGGCAAACGTCTAGCACATATATTATTGGTCATTCGGTGTCACGTTGATAGAAATGCATTGGATCAAATGGAATTTCCGATTTCTGCAACGATGCCATGAAGTGCTTACTGAGTTCAACTGATAACACGGCAGAGACACGGTTTGAAAAATGAATATTCCTTTTCGTTTTTCCGATCTTTCTTATATATATATATATATATATATATATATATATATATATATATATATATATATATATATATATATATATATATATGGAGTGAGAATGAGTGAGAGAGAGAGATGAACATGTGAATTACCACCATTGTACATGTATACATGCTTTTCTCCTATAATACAAGAAGCGAATGTCTTCTTCCGCACCTTCATTTTCTAAGAATTTATTATGGGGAAACTTTAATAAAAGGACCTAGGGGGAGGGGGTATTTTAAATTAGTTATTTAATTCTTGATGCTCTCAAACACGTATCGGTGGCAGGAAATTGGTGAAGCTTGCCTTTGCATGTTCTTTCTTTTCCACTATATGGTTTTTCTCTTCTTTTCGTTCGATTACACGAGTTTCTTCTCCACTGGATCAAACTACATGTTTCTCAATGTCTGTACTTCCCCACATTTTTCTCCGTATATTAAAATGTTACACTAATTTTATTTTATCATTAAAAAAGCTTATGGCCATATTAAGTAGCGTGCCATCTTCCCTCATCAAAACGTTTGCCGTAAATAAAGTTGTGGCACTAATCCTTTATCCATATCTTCTCTTCCTTTTATCTCTCCTTCACCTCTGACTTCCACCCTTTGCCTTCTTCCTTCAACTAACCTCGAGGGGACTTAAGGCCTCTCCTTGCCCTTACTTCTGTATATCCCAATCCTATAGCACAAGGGCTCTAAGTCGGCTCCGTAGAAAGGGGTTAGAACATAAAGAGTTTTCTTCCAGCGATAACTTCGAATAAGGCTTTGAGTTTTAGCTCCTCTCAGTCGGGCCTTCCATCGATAGACATGGCTGGTAATGGTACCAGACAGAGAATATGGAAGGACTTTAGTCTTGGCAAAGGATTTAAGGGTGAGGGTGGAGTTAAGGAACCAGTAACTGGTTAAATATACTAAGGTTGGAGCTCGACAAAGAGTCATATAATGAGGAGAATCCGAAACTTTGAGGAGACATGTAGTTGAAGATGAGTAGAATCATCGAGGATTTAAAGAGGTTTATGGGAAGAAGGCGCCAAAACATCATAAAATTCATTCTTGTTCCTCCTCAACTCGGTTAAGAATTTGATGGATGTATCTGCTTCTATCAGACTGGAACGAAAGTAATGTCCGATTTTCTAGAATAAAGTTTTGGATACTATTTATTAATGTAGTGCCCCTTATTATCGTTTAAAAGCGCTACAATTAGTAATTTATACCTTTTCTTTCAGATTATAAAAATATTGTTCATGATCTTCTTCGGTATTCATCCCTTTGTTCGTCTGATCTAAAGATCACGTTAAATATGTTTTACTCTATAAATTTCATAAAAGTGGCAATGCAAGAACAACAAGAGCAAAATCCATTCATAGCACTTATGGAGATGATGCAATAAATGAAAGAATTTGCAGGAGGTAGTTTTTCCCGTTTTCGAAATGGGGATTTCAGTCTAGAAGACGGACTAAGGAAGGTTATCCAAAAGAACTTGATTGTGAAGAGTTGGAAGCTGTTGTCACAACAAATCCTGACACAACTTCAAAGGAACTCGCAAAACAGTTTAACGTAACCTTACGACTGTCCTACGCCAACAGAAAAGGATTCGAAAGGTGATTGGAAAATGCTTCCGACGCGAACTGTCCACAGCGAATCTGCAACATCGTGTTGCTTGCTGTGAATCATTGCTTTCACGACACCTTCAGGCACTATTTTTGGATTAGTTTGTTACTGGTGATGAGAAGTGAATCCTTTATCATAACGTAACGTTAAACGCCGCCGTTTTTGGCTCAGTCAGGGAAACAGAATTTCTCAGCAACCGCGAGGAAGACTTCATCCAAAAAAGATCATCTTGAGCTTATGGTGGGATATTGAAGGAATAGGCCATTACGAACTGTTAGACAACAATCTAATAAATAATGTCAATAGAAGAGGTGTCATCCTACATCACAATAATGCCCGTCCTCAAACAGTTTGAAAAACCAAAGATCTGTTTGAGGAGATCGGTTGGGAAATATTGCTTCATCCTCCATATTTTCCTGAACTGCTCCTTCTGAATATTACTTGTTTAAGGCATTACAGAACTATTTAGATGGTTTAGGTTGTTATCAAGAAAAAAGGTTGAAAATGAGTTGGATTTGTATTTTACATCAAAACATAAATAATTTTACAAGCGTATCATTTATATGCTTGTTGACGGATGGAATGAGGTTCTAGAAAGCAATGGAGGTTATTTATGTTTATGATTAAATATTTCGAGTCATAAGTTTTTTGATTTTTAATATATACCCTATAATCTGAAAATTAGTTTCATTTTAACCTGATATTTTAACAGAAGTCATTTTGCTCAATTGCGGGCTTTTTCCTTTTATTAATATATCAAATCACTTCTCTCTACACATCGTAATTGTAGAAATTTATCCTCCCGAGACAAGAATTGAAATTTGATGCTTCGTTATTTGCTAATTACTATTTTCCAGGAACATTTTGGATTTTTCTCATATATTAGTAGCGACAAACTACGAAATTAAGATTGATGGATTAATATTGGGAATGTAGGTGAGTGGGGCGGCAAGAGAAATCCGCAGTGAGATCATGGCCAAACACTGATTTGGCCTTGGATTCCGCATCACCATGTCCAAGGAGTCCTTTTGCGAGCTCGAGCCAAATTTAGGTGATGCAAGATCACAACAAACTAGAGTTGATATTTCCCCCCAAGGGGAGGGGAAGGGGATTTAAATAAGTTTAGGACAAAGTACTAGACTATTAGAATTTTTATTACTGTCAGTCATCGAGTCAATTGCACCACCCTTTCCTTTTCAATCGTGAACGAGATCCGACTACCGGGTAGTGAAATTCACATAAGGATCAAAATGACAATCTTCTGCAAGCCCGAAGAAACCAGGGGCAGGTATTTTTTAAAGGGTAGGGGGCGAAGGAAGAGTGGTAGTCCTATGTTTTGCCTTCAAACAAATTGCAGGGATCTTTCTTGGCTAAGAGAAGACGTTGCAAGCGAAGGTGTGTGGATATAGACCCCCTTCAGCAGGTTCCTTAGCCGAAAAGTGATCTGTTATGTGTGTTAAGAGAAGAAGGAGGAATATGCAGTGGTGTTATGATTGACTATGAGTGGGATGAGGTGTATTGAATGGCGATGTTTGCATCCACCGTCCAGACTCAGCGCGTTGCTAAAAGCCCCTCCCTACATAGCCTGATATTTGCGTCCGCTTTCGCGGGGAATCGAAACCCGTAACTCAGCATGAAAGCCCCAACTTTCAACAAATAGGCTAACAATAGTTCCAATTTTATTATTAATTTGGTTATTTAAAAAACTTATTAATAGGATTAAAATAAAATGTACCTTTCTACCATTAAAATTTGGTATTGAAATGGTTTTAACTTTATTATCTTGTTTAATTTTATTAAAGTTTAGGTATTTTTACATTGAACTTACCTGAGCATAGGACGAGAATCTCCGATAGTACAAACCCGAATCCACTTGGCGGGAGAATAAGAAGGAAATACCACCACCGGAATTAAAGATATATGAAAAGAAATCAAAATAATATAGACAAAGATCGCCCATAGTCGCCTAAATGGATCCATAAATGATCTTCAAGTACTTACCTTTGAGTGTTTGTCCTCGAGATAGAACGTGCTCTTGGACGTTTCAATGGAGCTATCCTTGCCCCGGCAATTTATGCTAATAGAGGTATGATCATGAATTTTTTTCAGCCCCCATTATTTTAAACTTGTTTTCTCTTTACTCCTCCTTTCTTTTTCTGGTTTCTGCCTCTCTCTCAATCTCTATATATCTCTCATTCTTTCTCTTGCAAGGATAAACATGAGTGTGGATGGGACGAAATGGTGTTGAAATGCCCTCAAACCATAAATGTCTCTTAGGCATACATTTGTCAAATCCATTTTTACTTAATCAAAAAATAATTGAAAAAATTGCCACCACAATCCATAAAGTTCCTCGAAAGATTGGGAAAATATTTACTAGTTATGTATATTATAAATTGATTAGTTTTCACCATAATTTACATTTTATTTAAGACTTTTCTTGAAGTTTTTCAACATTACAACCAATTCCCAATACTGTTTTCCGGCTTCATTTAATGGGGTAAAACTAATTCTCTTGAGGGGATTTTTAGAAAAACCCATAATTCACCATCGACCTTTCCCTGAACCAATTCTTGCAGTTCTTCAAGGATTGATAGTTGCAATATCACGATAAAAGGTCACGCCATGGTATCGCTTGGCTGCTCTTTTTTAACAATCTATGCTTACGATTTTCTGAGAACGCTTACATATGTAAAATTGTAATGCAATTTTTCTTTCGGTTTCTGGAATGAGCTAAAACATTACGCCTCTCCAATCAGCCAAACTTGTAGCCATTACCTTGTTAACTGATCCCTCTGATTTGAACTCTATTGGGCCAATTTATCCCTTAAAAAGCCATACTGGCTGCTCCTGCTAAGTTCATTTTGCACCATATTAGGTTGTCAAATGTAACGATACCTCATTCTGACTCTGCTCTATTCGATTGGATATTCTTTGCTCTTATTCGTTGAAGCGGTACAGTCAAATTTTTGGAATTCGTACTAGATTTTCATTTCGAAGGAGGTTGATTGGTTTCCGCTTTGTTGTGCGTGACCGGATTTTATACAAGCAGTGATACGTTCGAAAGTGGCTAATTACTCCTTGACTGGCCTTGTTGGAAGGTAGTTGAGGGAAAGGAAGAAGGATCGCTCTACGCTGTCTTGAGGTAAAGTGACTATTTGTTCATTGGACATAATTTTTTTCACCTTCTTCACATACCACTGTCCCTTATTTTTCACAACGGATCCGTAAAATACATACACACACAGTTACACACAGTTACACACAGTTACACACTTGGGTCTCCCCAGATTCCATCCCAAATTAAGCCCTTGGTTGCAATGACGAAGAGATAAGGGAGACGCATCGTATTGCCCTAAGGTCCTTGTTAGGCCGGCAAAAACCGGACAGGAGCAAAGTCTTCGAGAGAATTTACGGCGAGCTCAATTTTGCCCTCGTACGGCTAATTGACTTGTAAAATGGCTACTTGGCTATCTGTGCGAGGGAGGCAGACATCGAAGCCCTCTCCCCACAGCGTACCACAGACACCGTTGAAAAAATATATCTAAAAAAAACAGACACTTCCACAAATATGAACACACATATGTGTAATCTGCCGCCGCCTCGACCCCTGGGTTGGGAAACACTTGACTGACCAGATCACAGATGAGATTCTTTGGAATCATAAGTGGACTAAAGTTGCAGAAGTGATCAAATTTAAAGACTATACCCACGTTTTTAAAGTTGTATTTACCGAGACCAAAATGACGATCAAAGCTAATGAAAACGGCCTTCTCTCTTTAATGTCCGCATCTGCCTCGAACAGATTGAACGTAAGGAGTTCGTTGACCTGCCAATGTGCTTCAAGTGTTACAGGTACAACGAACATACCACCGCCACTTGCCCAAACTCGGCACTCACAGTATGCTCTGTCTGCGCCGGCCAAGACTATTCTTGGCATGAATGTAAAATTCGTTCCATAAATGCCTCAATTGTGGTGGCCCACACAGAACAATGGCGTTGACATGTCCTGTAATTCTAAAAGGAGCAAATTAAAAAACCAAAGGAAAAAGGCAGAAAAGAGTAGTGTTGCCACTGCACCTACGTACCTAAAAAACTGAAAACGAAAAATCGACTAAAATAGTGCTGCATTTATTATGTACACATTTCTAAGGTAATCAAGCCTGGTACCTTCGCGAAGGAAATGAACACCATGTTCGTGAATAACAGCATGGAAAAAATGTGGTTCCCGGTAAACCCTCCGTCAAACGATGATCTTCGAGTGAATCTCCAACCTCAGAATGAGAAGAGCGGCCAAAAGCTCCGGACACGAGTAATGCCCTTTCACGGGATCCTCGAGTGCAAGCTATGGCTGACCTGCAGAAGGCACAAACTGACTTACAAACACACACAACTACACCAACCACAGAATCACAAGTCGAGCGAGTGGAGACTGCTGCTGTGAGGCCTAAGAAGGTGGAGCATTCGCCCCCGCCCCCAAAAGGTCTCGCAGTCACGTCGACCGAGTAGGTCCTCATCTTCCAAGAATCAGGGTCCCCAGTACATGTACTACTCGAGGATGTTAAACCTCGGAGTAAATGCTGCCGAAGGGAGCCAGTTTCCTGGCGACGCAGGCCCAGAAGATATTGTCGATGGACTTAGGGCAGGACAATACAAATGGGACCACTAGGCTGACATACCTGAAGATTTCGTAAAGAAGGCTCTATTCCACGACCTTGGGAAATTCTCTACTGATACTTATGTTGTTCTCACGGATGGAGAACTCCGTAAGAAGAGATCTGGCAAGGGGAAGACTCCTCCCCCATCCCCCCAAAGAGCAAATGTTGAGAGAGAATAAACACTCTTCGTCATAACGCCTACGCTACATTTCGAGCATAGTATCAAAAGGCTTGCCAAAAATTAAAGAATACCTTACCCGAACGGAAACTTAAAACCTAACATGTAATACTTTTACCTACCGATAATTACACCCCAATTACGACAACATTTGGCCGAATTTTGACTTACCGTAGTAACGAGTTATTCTATTTGCTACAAAGGCTTGAATGTCTACCAATCTATGACAAAAATGAAACAACCAAACACGAGATTAACACTGCCAGAGCTACCCTTTGACCAGGGATCTATTCATCCCGGCTCTCACGTACTATTTTTACTATAATGTCTACTTTTGTTGGAGATACCCCTTCTACCAGGGAACAAAACCCCCTTCAAACTTATACTAAACTTACGTATCTTTTACTATCTTTTTCCAAACCCTTTCACCACTATACTCTCCTCCTTTGCTCTACTAATCTAGACTTCCTAACCTGTTATGTCCAATGTCCAATACCTCATTCTAGCTACAGAAGACCCAATGGGTTCGGAAGGTGCCTTGAGACCTTGCTGGACGGAAACATCGTACAACGCCTCGGCCTCGACTTTCCCACCTTCGTCACAGCAAGGGCTGCCAAGAAGCGGGACATTTGTCTAACTAGTCTTTACGTGACGTTTAATTACAACAAAAAGAAAATTCAAATATCATGTAGTGACCACGTAGGGTGGTTAGTCACAATTAATAGGAACCACAATACAAGTTCTAGTGAAAAGCAAATAAAAAACCCAACGAGAGCAAACTGGGCGCGGTACGAAGAACTCCATCGAAATTGCCAACCTTTGACATTGGATTAGGAATCCTTGAGGGAATTGACGAGGTGCTCAGCGACTTAAATAACAAGTTAATAGGCGCAGATTAAGAATATATCCCCAAATCCGGATGGACTGGATATAAAAGGAATTTCTATCGTAAACTAAAGGAATTGAATCAGCTAAACGATAGAACAGCATCAATAGACATCATACAGGGAGGTAAAGAAATAAATAGTATAAGACGCAATTGATTCTGGAACAAGAATGAAAAGCTGGGACGATGTGATCGAAAATCTCGATCAAGATGCCTCTCCCAAGGAATTCTGACAAAAAGTAAGAAGACTAAAGTCAACACTATCCAAGAGGAAGATAATGGTAAGACGAAAAGAAAGGAAAATATATCGAGGAAATATTACGAGAGTACTGAAAAATATTTTCAGTATTACGGACGAGGAAAACGAAGAGTACGTAATAGATTTCGAACATGAAGTAATAGACGAGCTCCGTACACACATACATGTGTAGGACGCACACAAATCACCATGTAGAGTTAGAAAGAAACAGACAGCGTGTTGGACCCACCGACATAACAGATAAAGTACTAGGCGCGCTCAACTCATTCAACCAGAAAACCCCAGGACAATCGGGGCTAACAAGATTGAACAGCAAAATAGCACCACTAAATATAATAGAGGGATTGAGAAAAATATTAAGCGCTTGTTTAAATACACGATAATTCCTCGATGCTTTCAAGACAGCTAAAATGATCTTTATAGCGAAGTCTGGGACGCCGCCGACGAGAAAGTAGAGCTACAACCCAATTTCGCCTCTGTAATTTGGCGGAAAGCTTTTCGAAAAAATATTAAATCAAAGACTCATCGCTCACCTGGAAGAGAACTTATACAACTTCTTTCAATTCGGCTTCAGAAAGAAGAGAAGCTCCGAGAGGAAAATCAATGTCATCTCAGAAAAAATTGACCAAGCAAAAGGAAAGGGAGTTACGTGAACACTGTATGTCGAGACGATCTAAGACATTTGATAAGTTGTGGCAAATAGGGTTACAGTGAAAACTTAGAGAGAACTTTTTGTGACTACGTCATGGAAATAACTGCGAACATTAGTATAGTGGTATTGGACGGCCTATTATTCGTCTTAAGGGCAGGACTCACCAAAGGGTAATGAATACTGGAACTAAGAAGAAGAAGAAGCTCATCCTCAAGCTAGTTCTCGGTGGTCACACCGAACTTTAAGTTAACTTGATTTAAGAGTCAAGTTCAACTGACTCTCGTCAGGTTTCCCCGTCCCTCTCCCGTCCCTCTTATCTAGTGCAGCCCAGAGATACTCCTCACCCTTGAGGAAGACCCCCGAGTAAACCTACCACCATCACTTCCTTGAGTCAAAGGATTCCAACCGGGCTCATCGCTAGCCAGTGAGAATTATTCCCCAGAGTAATCCGAAGAGGAGAAAGGAACATTCTTTCCCAATCCCATGGTGATATCACTTCCTGCCGAAGGTGAGTGGCTCCCTCATCTGCCACACTCGCGAAAGTCCTCTGTGGCTTTAAAAACTATTCCTTCCGTACCAAACATCTGGCCGAGGCACGCGTCAACAAAACAACAAGATTCCTGAGGTGACGTAGCTCATTGATTTCAAGGTCAGCCTCAAAACCATCGCAAGAGGGAAAAAGGTATTTTAACTCCGGTATCCGTCCGGTAATGGCAGTTAGCATTTTTTTTTAAATTGAAGTGAGTGGTGGGTCAACCATCTCTATAATTTCGAGAGATCAATTTAGAAAGCCTTACTTAAAAATTATTGAAATCATTTCTCTGCATTTAGTGCGTAGTATTTCTTTGGTTCATGTTTATTTTTTTGTGTTTTAATTAAAGTTTTAGTTTTTTTAACAAATTTTTTATTCCATCCTTGTAACGCTAAGCATGGTACAAGGAACCCTCCAAGTTTAAATCATTAATAATCAAGATAATAATCATCTAAGATATATAGATAGCACTCTTAGAGAGATATAACATTAATCACGGAGTTTTTTTGTAGTGTAGTACGTAAACAACCCATACATACGAACTCCCTTCCATAACTCGGTCCTTCCTATAACACGACAAAGATGGATTGAAGGAGTACAATAGGCATTGACACGGAGACGAACATCCCTTCAGGAGGTGGAGGAGGAAATAAAATTTGATGATTGCATGGAATGGAGACGGTGAGAGAGGTGAGAAATTACCAAAACACACTCGAATACGACACCTGGATAAGGAAAAATTACACCAAAACGCTAAACAAACCTACGACAAGAAAAAAAAGCACATAAATGAACTAAGCAACAAACAAATAACACAACAAGCACACAGCGAAAACAAATTCAGACAAGCCACAACAAAAATTAATAAACACATAAAGGCTTAAACTTAACCAGGAAACTAAACAGCAATTCACCAGTATCATATTACAGCTAATACAGGGTGAACCCCAAAACGGCCTGCACACACTTTTTGTGATATATTCTTCATTCATTCACTAATCACCATTACTTTGCAGGGCATGGCAGAAGCAACGCTTGTGAGCACAACTAGAAAGAAAGTGCAGGACACTTTCGTGCATCAGTTCCAATGTGAAAAAGCACCCTCCAAGAGCAGAATTCAGGACTGGATGGATCACTTTGAGAACTATGGGACAGTGGAGAACCTCAATGCAGCCAGTGACAACCATCCAAGCCATTCAGGACGCCCCAGGAAGCGTACAGCTGAGCTGGTCGAGAGCGTGAGATAATCAGTTCAGCAGAGTCCAAAACGCTTTGTGCGCAAGCGAAGCCAGTCCCTTGTTATATCCTGTGAAAGTTGCAGGAGAGTGCTAGTAATGGATATAAAGGCCTACCCATACAGAATACAGACGAAGCAGACGCTCTCAGACTCAGACGATGAACAGAGAAAGGCTATGGCAGTCAAGATACTGGAGAAGATTCAGGACACCCCAACTTACCTTAACCTCATTTGGACCTCAGATGAAGCTAAGTTCCATCTTGAAGGAAAGGTAAACTCGAAGACATATGTATTCTGGGAGACCTTCAGACCAAATAAGGTACTTACCAAGCCTCTAAACTCCCTTAAGTGCACGGTATGGACGTTAATCTTAGCCAGAGGCATCATCAGACCATTCTTCTTCGAGGAATCTGGCGCGACAGTGACAGTCACCAAGGAGCGGTATGTTGAGGTCTTCAAAACCTTCAAGGGCAAGCTGCAGACCCTGTTCGCGTCGCTTATGGGAATGTTCTGGTTCCAGCAAGATGAAGCAAGCTCTTATACCTCAAACCTGTCCCGAGATTGGCTGAAAGAGAACTTTGTTGGCCGTGTGATCAGTCTCAAGACTGATTTTGAGTGGGCACCTCACAGCCCAGACCTAGCCCCCCCGATTTCTTTCTCTGGGGCTACCTTGCAGACCAAGTGTATGCAGGAAGACCCAGGAACATCATGGAACTCAAGGAAGCCATCAGAAAGGATATCAAAACCATTAGTCGGTCGGTTTTGTAAGGACATCATGACGGAGTCGTGGATAAAAACCTCAAGCCGAGATTTTGAAGGTGAATTCACGATTCCCGGTTACCAGCTCTTCCTGAAAGATAGGCCAGACAGAGAGGGTGGCGGTGTGATGTTGTATGTCAAGGATACTCTCAACTCGACGGATTGCAACATCGTATCCGACCATGAACTACTAGGTGTTGACCTAGAGATAGGTCCTGCCAAATACAGGACCCTGGTGCTTTATAGACCTCCTGCCCAACTCGTTGAAAAGGACAGAGATCTGTACCAGCTACTAGGAGAACTTGTCGAAGCCAGAGTGTGTATCGTCATGGGTGATTTCAACACACCAGTTGACTGGGAAACCAGAGAACTCTGTGGCGAGAACGCACTACTCCTGGAGTTCGCGAACAACGAGTTCCTCACTCAATGGGTGAGAGAGCCAACGAGAGGAAACAATATCCTTGACTTGGTTTTCACCTCTAAAGATGACATCGTTAAGGACCTCTCTTTTGGCAAAGAGCTCAGTGGCAGTGACCACCAACTAATTAGATTTGTAGTCAAAGCTCCGGAGGCAGGGCCTGCAACTAGTAAATCGAAGAAACTCGATTTGAAAAGAGCAGACTTTGCAGGTTTCTGTGCTGGACTGACTGACGCGAGGCTAGAAGTGTGCGATGTTGTTGAAGACTCGTGGAACAGTTTCAAAACCACATTCATGAGTCTTCAATCGCGTTTCATCCCTCTGAAATGTCCCCGTCGGTCTTCTGTTCAAACAAAGTGGTTTAATCGAGAAATCGGCCAACTGCTTAGGAAGAAGAGAACTGTGTACCGACAATCGAAGATCTCGGGTGACTTTGACGAATACCGGAGGCTAGCCAGGAGAGTGAAGTCCAGCATAAGGGCGGCTAAGCGTTCTGAGGAACTCCGAGTGGCGAGACTCTGTAAAGAAAATCCCAAGGAGTTTTTTGGATATGTGAACAGCCGTAAACCAATCCGTCGAACGATTGGCCCTTTGAGAAATGAGGAGGGGACATTAAAGCACTTAGATGCAGAAAATGCTAACCTCCTCAACGACTACTTCTCTTCAGTGTTTACTGAAAAGTGTGGTCCTATCCCCCAGCCAAATGGATTCCTACTCGGGGGAAAAGCTGGAGAATATGGACTTCACCGAAGGAGAAATAAAGAAAAAGATCACTGACCTAAAGACGAATAAGTCCCCTGAACCGGACGGGTTTCAACCTAAAGTGTTAAAAAAAGTGCGCGATCAAGTGTCACGACACCTGAGCGCAATCTTTAACATGTCAATCCGGACCGAATGCGTTCCTAGAGACTTGCGTAAAGCGGAGGTGACTCCTATCTTCAAGAAAGGAGACCGAAGCCAACCGTCAAACTACCGACCTATCAGTCTGACTTTGATAGTCGGTAAACTCATGGAAAGCATGATGGTGGACAAAATGACGTCGTATTTAGAGTCAAACCTGCTACTGAGGAGTTCCCAGCACGGCTTCCGAAGGCAACGGTCATGCCTGACGAACCTTGTGGAATTCCTCCACTTCGTGTTCAGTGAGCACGATCAGGACAAAGCGGTGGATGTGGTGTACTTAGACTTTCAGAAAGCCTTTGATAAGGTACCACACCGCTGCCTTCTCCGGAAAGTGCGAGCGCTGGGCATAGACGGAAAAGTAGCCGGCTGGATCGAGAACTGGCTAAGTGGCAGACGGCAACGGGTGGTGGTGAATGGACAGGCTTCTAAGTGGGTGCCCGTTACTAGCGGGGTGCCTCAAGGTTCTGTCCTGGGACCACTACTATTTATCATCTACGTCAACGACATGGACGGTGACATGGTTGCCAAGATTTCCAAATTTGCCGACGATACCAAGCTTGGTATGAACGTTGCAAAGGATGGAAATGCTGCCCGCTTGCAGGAAGATCTTGGGAAGATTGGGGAGTGGTCGGACACGTGGCAAATGCCTTTTAACGTGGGGAAATGTAAAGTAATGCATATCGGCCACAGAAACCCCCAATCTCAGTATATCCTTAAGGGCACTGCTCTTGAATCGAGTGACACTGAGAAGGACTTGGGTGTAACCATCACTAGCGACCTCAAGTTCTCGAAACAGTGCATTGAGGCAGAGAAGAAAGCCCAAAGGATGTTAGGCTACATAAAGCGCCAGTTTGGATACCGTAACAAAGAGATAGAACTTTGTCTGTACAACTCCCTGGTTTGGCCGCACCTCGAGTATGCCGTACAATTTTGGAGTCCTTCGTTTCGAAAGGATATCGCAAGGTTGGAACGCGTACAAGCCAGGGCAACCAAGCTGATTCCCTCTATCCCACATAAAAGTTATGAGGATAGACTAAGGGAATTAAATCTGTTCTCGCTGGAAACCCTTAGACTGCGTGGTCAGCTCATCGAAGTTTTCAAAATACTTCGAGGGTTCGACAATGTTGACTACCGGGATATTTTCACACTGAGTGAGAACAGAACGCGCAATCACGGCTTCAAACTTGAACTGAAGCGTTACAACCGCAATATGTGTGGAAATTTTTCCACCTACAGTATCTGCGGTAAATGGAACGCACTTCCAGTGGAAGTTGTCAACAGCGAATCTGTTGACCAGTTCAAGTCAAGACTAGACAAAGTCTTGAAAAGTGGCCGTTTAGGGACGCAAAACAATTGAGCAGTCATGTGCCTGCTCGATTGATAGTCCAAAGGTACCCTCTTTGAATGGACCGTAAGGTCTCCTAGGGTACTTACTTTCCTTGTTACTCCTTGTTACAACTTTGTGCTGCGTCTCAAGAAGTGCACAGAGCTAAATGGAGGTAATCTCGAACACGTGCTTTAGAATAAAGAAGAAAAGTCAAAAGGCACTCATGTTTAATTTTAGGTGAAGTTTCCTACTTTTTTTCCTATTTTCACCAGTATAAGCTTTCTACTTACTAAACACATACTCTACTCCAGCCTAACAGTTACATACATTGAAAACGAAAACGATTCCTCATTCACTGAAGATCCTTTCTTTTTAGGGAAACGTCGAAATAAGACCTCTATTCAATAGCATCCGTGATTATACACCATTCGCATAACTGTTGTCATGAGGCTAACAAAGTCAATCAAATCCCTGTTTTTGCTTGCCCTATGTATATTCCAAAGAAACTTACTATATTTTTCACTCTAGCAAACTTCACCTAAAAATTTAGGCTTCATTAAATTCTACCATTCTTAAAGACAGAAACCAAAAAGAGATTCCTGAAGGCTTAAGTTCAGTAAAGTGCAAGTCGGAGTGCGATGACATTGTTCCTCAGTTAGAAGTGGAAGATGCTCTCTAACACAAATGGGGTACTATTCTCTTCAGATTCATTCTAAGCAGTCTCAGAGAATGAGTTCTCTCCCATCCCCGACTCGGCCAATAAACGTAATAAATAAACCTTATATCCATAACTCTGAAAATACTTTAGAAAATAGCTAATACTCTGCTTTCTTTTAAAATTCTATATATGAGAGTTAGTGGCTGGGAATGGAACTATATTATTTTGTGGTAACATCATTATAAAATTAGATAGTGATTTAGAACTCATTACCGCACAATGCACATCCGAAATGCGAACTTGAAAATTTTCAACTACCAAGTGTTTTCTACTAGAGAGAACGTTTCGATGAATCAGCATTGTCTGTTAAGCGAAGTCTCTCCTATAAAGTCGTAGGATAAATAGACAAATCTTACGTTCGCGTAGATTGAATCTGTTGTTGTGCCCTTAGTGACATCGATTGGTTCTCAGCACCCAATCGGTATCTATCTTTGTCACTTCATGATTTCCTTCAACTCCCCGGTCGCATCAGAACGTTCATTTTTTCTGCCGACCTTAAAGTTTGTTACAGGACCTCTGATTATTTATGCCACCGCTAATAATAATCAACGTGAATTCAAACTTATCTTAGGCAGAAATATGGCAACGATGATTCGTCCAGATTTCCCAGTCTACTGGTAATATAGAGGTGCTATAAACCTGATATTATGCTTACTAGCACTATGCTCTCATATAATTACTACATGTAGCCTGGACCAGTTATACTGAATGAGCACCAGTCCAATTTGATTACGATTTAAACTAGCCTCATTCATGTTTGCAAAAAGCCGAGGAAATCTTACGTGGAAGCTGACTGGGAATTTTATAAGAGACTTCTAATGGATTAGGTACCTAAGCCACTGGATTAATCCATTCTGGAGGGAAAAAACTCGAATTACTGGAAACCACAAAACTTTTAAAAGTTGCTGACTTACGAGACGTCCAGAGAACAATATTTAGTATTTTGCGAACACCTCCCTGTACCTAGGAGATATTAAGTCTTTCATAAGAACATCGCCAACTTTTCACTCAAATAGGATATGGGGATTATAATAGACAGCTTCAGATACGAATTAACTTTACCAAAGAATGATTAAAAGAAGTAATCATACAGAATTAAAGTGACGTAAGGGACACCATCTTGGAGAAATTCAAACATGAAAATAAGCCCATCACAATTTGAAAAACGATTAAACTAGGTTCAGAATTTATCATTCTATCTGAACATGGAAGAATAATTCCGGTCATATTGTTTCTGAGTTTTTTCTCTCTCCAAAAGAAAAGGAGAACTTTGACATTGAATTTAAAAATGAAATGAGAGCTCGATTAAACACATACTGTGTTTTTCAAAAGTTCTGTTACACTCGTTTTTTGGTCTTTTGAAAGGTTTACGTGTGTGATAAAAAAAGTTCCGGCAAACAAACTTAGAACTTCTACTTTTCCAGCACGTGTCATTAAAACGACTTTTCCATTGCGTGTCGAGGTGGAAGTCAAAAGAATAGAGATCTCTGGTCTCCTGCGCGCGTGCCACAACAAGTCCGACATTGCCAAGCGGCTCAACATCAACTGAATGAACGTCCACAAAGTCGTGGAGAAGCTCAAAAACGGGTGACCTCAAAGATTGTTCTCGTTTATGTAGATCCTTTTGGCAGTGAGAAAGGCCTTCAAAAGTGCGCTTGCGAAGAAGAAGAACATATCGGTGACCACGGTGTCTAGGGTCTACATGGAGAAGGCCGGCAAGAGTCATGGTGTTCGAATTCTAATTTTTTTGTGTTGAAAACCTTTCACGGTCGATCCGGTCATTAACAAGCAGAATGAACTCGGCCAGGATGTCTCCGAGGTCCGCTATGTGTCCACGACCAAGCCCCCGGCCTCCGTTATGATGCTTGGCGTCATGACTTCGAATGGCAAGAAGATGCCCCCGGTGTGGTTCGCAGCCGCTTGCAGGTTCACCGTGGCTGATTACAGGCACATCTTGAACACCAAAGTCCTCCCCCGGATGAGAAAGATCCCGAAGAAGGCGGGGTACGTCTTTCAGTAGTACAGTGCCTTTGCCTCAGCCCGCACGGCCAAGACCGTGCCAGAGTAGTTGGTGTCGAACATGAACTTCTGGTCCAAGGAATTTTGGCTCCTGCAATCGCCCGACATCAATTCCATCGACTAAAACATCTGGGCGCATGTCGAGGGTAAGGACCGCAGCGTCCGCTGCAGCACGTCAACGAGATGAAGTCTTCCCTCTATCGCGTGTGGGCCAGAATGAGGAAGGACTTTATCCGCAACGTGGGCACGGTATTCAAGTCTCACCTGGAGCGAGTGCTTGCCGCCAAGAGCGGCCACATTACAATATAAACACATATTTATATGTTAAAACAACAAAAGTTGTCTGCATCAAAACTATCATTGTGTGCTTTGTTGAGAGTGTCGGAATTTATGTAACTGGCCTTTTGAAATACATGGTTCGGATAAGCTATCACTGATAGAAATGGCCATTTCCTGCTCTACCACAAAATAAAAGGTCAAATGCCTCATGTAGTTGGATTCCTGATACATAGAGAGCTTAAAAAAATGATAATAGAGTTTCATGGCATATCAGAAAGAGTAGCTTACGTAAGATTAAGAGTCTCTAAGAAGTATCACGAAAAAATAGTCCAAGTGTACGCATCGACATTTGCTAGCACGTAAGAAGAATTAGATTGCTTCTATGATGACATCAGGGCAAACCTAAATAAAAACGAAGCCCATTTTAACATCATCCTGGGAAACTTTAATGCAAAAGTCATGCATGCGAAAGTTGTCAATGAGGGAACGAAATGAAAAGGGAAATGATCTTTTTGACTTTACAATGGTCCGAGAACTCAAAATTGCCAACACTAAGTTCAAAAAGAAACAACAGCAAAGATTGATTTGGAGAAGCCAAAACTATGAGATATACAATGACATTGATTACATGCTGCTCGCCAGAAATATCACCGTCAATAATTTTCAACTTATCAAGAAAATAAAAATCAGTGACCATACGAAGGGCGGTCAATAAGTTTTGCGAATCGGTAGGGCAAAACAGAGGAAGGGAGATGGGTGTTTGTGGAAATGTTAGGACAAGTTATGACAAGTTAGGATCTGCAGCCGCACGCCCCTTCCTCGTCTATTTAAGAAACAGTAGCTGATCGCAGATCGTCAGTCACAAATATTTCAACAATGGAGAAGGTTGAGCACCGCGCAGTGATAAAATTTTTGACCAAGGAAGGCAAAAATGCAAAAGAGATCCATGAACGCATGGTTGCAGTGTACACTGACACTGCCCCTTCCTATGCAACCATTGCTCTCTGAAATAGGGAGTTCCGCCATGGTCGTGAGTCCCTTGAAGATGACGCTCGCCAGACGTGACCAACGAGGACAATGTGGCCCGTGTGGTGAGGATGATCCTTGAAAATCGATGGGTGAAGGTCGAAGAAATCGAGCGAGAACTTGGAATATCACATGGAAGTGTTATCAACATCATCCAGGACAATTTGGCCATGACCAAGGTCTCTGCCCGTTGGGTCCCTAGAAACCTCACGCCCCATGATCGACTTCAACATCGTCAAAGTCCACAAGGCCAGAGTTGCACAAGCTGCCCTGCGCGAGTGCGGTTTCGAGGAGCTTAACCTTCCCCCCTACAGTCCACATCTGGCCCCTAGCGACTACTTTTTATTCCGGCAGCTCAAGGTTGCACTCCGTGGACGCCGGTTTGGGGACGATGAAGATGTCCAGCTCGCCGTCCTAAGTGGATTGAACAGCAGTCGGGAGATTTCTACTTGTCGGGAATTCGAAGCCTCAGGAAAAAGAAGCGCAAGTGCATTGAAGTCGAGGGTAGTTATATTGAAAAATAATAAAACACTTTTCCTCATATCTCGTTTGGTTATATCCGAATTTTAAAACTTATTGACCGCCCCTCGTAGGATGATCAAATGTAGGATGAAATTTGCATTCAGAAAGAGAGAAGAAAGCTATTCCATTAAAAAAAATAATCCCATTAAGATCCAGAACAATCTGTTTCTAAAATTCCACTGCCATATTCAGAGAAAATCCCTCGACCCAAGTAACACTAGCAATATAAAGAGATGAAAGATAACTTAATGAGACACATGACAGACACTAATGAAAAATACAAGGAACACAATAAGTACAACAACAATCTCTCAGAGGAAAACCTTAACTTAATGAAGCTACGCAATCACCAAAGATGTAACAAACACAAGACAATCAATTGAATTGGCAGAACTAAAAGCTCATTAAAAAGAAACAAAGAGCATCAGAAAATATTTTGACTCTTGTTAAATACACCATAAAAGAAGAAAATGACAATAAAATTGCTATATAAGAGACTTAAAAAGGAAAATCTCACATAATAGCTCTAAAAGAGGAAGATAGTACAATCATCCAAGATTCAGAATTAATAGTTAAAAGAACTAATGAGTACTATTAAAAGTTGTACTCAAGCAACGAAACAAACCAGCAAACAACACCTAATAATGTCCTGGCCTGCTTTAAATCAGAAATTGAAATTTTAATCATTCAAATGAAGAGCCACAAAGCACCAGGTCAAGACAATATTACTTCGAACTTGCTGAAAGATTCTGGAGATGTCAATGTGGACAAACTACCTTGTCTCTTCACTGAATGTCTAAGAGAAACTAAGATACAGGAGTAATGGCGCAATGCCTAAATAATCCTTCTACACAAAAAAGTTGATCAAACTGAACTTACAAACTACAGACCAATCAGCATTCTCTAGAGTGTCTATAAACTCTGCACAAGAGTCATTACTAACAAACTTCAAAGCCAGCTCGATGACCAACAACGAAGAGAACAAGCTGGCTTCAGGAAGTCTTCTCAACGATTGACCAATACATACCCTAACCCAGCTCATTGAGTAAATTTCAAAGTAAAATATACTTACATTGAAACTTAAAACAACACAAAGAACTCATGAACACATTCTGATTGGGATAATTATGAGATACAGGAAATAAGACATTTAGATAGGTGAACAAATCAAACTTTAAGATATAGTGGAAGCTATAAGAACCCTTAAATGGGCATCAATTATGATCTTGAACTTCATCTAAACCTTTAACTCTCCTTCACATACACCCTCCCTTTTTCTCCTAAATACGCCCTGTACGAGTGATTTCCTAAAGCAAAATATATACTATTTTTAGGCCGTCATTATCACAAAAGATTTCCTAAACCTTCTATCTACTCCTCTCCCAATGGCCCTGTTGTTCATCTGAGTGAGAGCCACCACTAACCGCCTCGTTCCAGCTATGCCGTTCATTCGAAATTAGATGCATCGGGAAGACCCTTATTGAAGAAGAGGCCATAGTGGAACTCATTGACAGAGCTTCCCAGATAAAGACTTAGTTCTAAGATTTAGAGGGGGGTCTCGTATCACAAACCCTGAAGGTCCCACTAAGACCGCAGATGTGGTGTCTTCCTTTCGCTCGTCCCGGTTTATGCTGGAATCAGCTTCGATAACTAAATCGTTGAGAAGGCGTCATTTTTAATATGTCGCTCATATGTCGGACCTCGATTGGAGCGCACACGGATTCACTTACTCATTCATTACTTATATTATTCAAGTAGCAATCGCTCTGGTGGGCAGATATGCGGATATAGTGGGAGGACCCTGCAACGTATTAATTCAACACACCACACATAATAACGCCACAGCCAAAAAAACCCTCAAAAATCCTCTGGTCCTCCCCGACACAGTAAACAAGATAGAGGGCAAGTGCCGAAGGATCACTCTACCCGCGAACCAGTGAAATACGAAACCGGGTAGAAGAATAATCATAATGTCTTTGTACTCAGAATGAAACTAGTCCTGATAAAGCTTTTTGTCATCACAAATCGGAATGTAGACATTCGCCACGACTAAGACGACGATGAGAGGCTCGTCGGACGAAAAAAGATGCTTTACATGGAATACAATAGGAATGTCCCTCAAAAAACACCCAAAATATTTGTAAGCGGATCCATCGTTTGCGGAAAAATCGACAAGTAGATAGGATGTTATAGTAGAGAAGCATTAAAATAGGAATTAGAACCACAAAACTAGAACATGAAAATCGTTGAAGTACTCAAATTCGGGGTGACACTCTCCCGTCTAGACTTTGCTTTCCTCTTGCAGTGAGGTCTGCCACTGCCACGGACACTTCTCAAATCTCTCAGACCGGATAAAAAAAGGAGAGGGGAAAAGGGCCATCAAGTTTGTCATATCTCTTTTTCTTCTATTATATATATATATATATATATATATATATATATATATATATATAGAGAGAGAGAGAGAGAGAGAGAGAGAGACAGAGAGATAGATAGATAAAGGGTCTTTCAACAAGGACGCTCGAGCTTTGTCAGGCGATAGTGGCCATGTTGTTAAAGCGAAATCCTGGCAACCTCACTTTAAACTTTTCAGTAGTACTTGGGAAATCACGATGGAAGGTTATAGCGTTGAACAGCAGTCATCAAATGTTATTATCAAAATCAGTGCTCCGTTCAACAAACGTTCCGCGCATTACGTGATTTCTATCATCTAGAGCGACGAGGCCCATTTTTGGATGAATTGATTTGTGAACAAGCAAAATTGTCGGATTTGAGACGAAAACAATCCACATGAGATACACCAGCACTAATTGCATCCCAACAAAGTCACTGTGTCGTAGAATGGACTCTCGACGATATACCATATATGACTATTCGTTGAGGGAAATATTCATTTATATTTAGAGTGCGTGGTGTCTGGGTTGACCGATATTATTTATCTTTAATATGCTTAAGAAGTGGAACTGAGTTCAAGGATAATAATATGGCTATCATTAATAAAATAGAGTTTTATTAATAAAAACTATCAACAACATACAAAAAGGAAAATATTAGCATAAACAGAGAATGGAAAGGGTCGTGGGAAATCTAGCTAATCCGAGGATTAAGGTTTGGAAGAGATTTAAAAAGGTAAAACAAATAAAAATTAAAGGGATGGGATGGTTCGCTAAACCATTTAAAGCACAGGATAGGGTTGACAAAAGGGTTAAATACTCAAAGGTAACGTTCAGCTTACGTAATTACAAGTGTTGTGCAGAGGAAGGCGACGTGAAGGAATCTTCGGTCCGCTGGCGAGTTCCAGCCGAAGGTGGGTTGGGGGGGAATTAAATGATCCTGATGTGGCGTCTTGGGAATGAGAACCGTTTCTTGGCGTACGGGCTTGAAGAACAATGGCTGTTCTAACGTTGTTTTCTTTCTGAACAACAGGGGAAGCCTTGTAGACTTGGCGTCTTGAAGGCTCGAGCCTTGGCATTTAAGGGGTATTGTCCTCTTCTGGACAATGATGGTGGATCTCGAGGAAGAAGGCCCTTGGTGCACAAGGTGAGACTGGATCGTAGTGATGTCTCGCGAAGAAAATCTGGATCTCGAATCTGCTCTTAGTGGTAAAGTTTCCATATAAATAGTCGAGACATCCCCTTGGCGTAGGGGACAATGGAGTGGGGGGCTTCGAGGGAATGCACAGCCGCGCCTGAGAACAATACCTTACCTGCCCATAAGCCTAACTCAATCTGGCGTGATCGGCACATGGGGCGAACGGGAGCGGGGGGTGATAAACCTCCTTGGTTCAATATTGACTCAGGTGGCGGCGATAATGCGCCAGGCTTCACCGAGGAAGCCGGGGTGGCATTAATCTGGTGAACTTGGTGGGCTGGTCCACTTTTAAGCCTAGAATTTTGAGGGCAATTCCAGCTCATGCGGTTTTCTACACCACAGGTGAAGCATATGATTGGTCGCTTCGGGAAGAGTGATGGAGGAGAAATCTTAAAGGGAGGTTTGGTGTCCCGTTGTTGGTTTTGGGGAAAGAAGTTTTGGGGGTTTACGGGGCCCGGAAACTTCGTCAGCTTTCCTGGGAAGGGGCGCGAATCCTTCCTTCTTTTCTGGTTGGGGGGTTGGTGAGAAGTTCGATTCTCCTTTGGGTATAAACTATTGCTTGCGGCATAGACATCCGCTTCTTTGGTACACTTTTTAAAGGTCTGGCACCGACGATCCTTGACGAACGCGCGGATCTCCGTCGGGAGAGACGCCAAAAATTGATCCCGCAACACGAAGTCTGTTAAAGACTTGTAGTTAGGATCAACTTTTGAGGATTCTAACCAGAATTTAAAATTCCTCTGAAGAATGTATCCGAATTGACGGAACGTCTGTCCGGGTTTAATACGACCTCCTCGAAATTCTTGGCGGTAGAAATCGGGAGTCATATTATGAGCGGCCAATAACTCAGCTTTTAAGGTGCTGTAGTTAATTGTACACTCAGATGGTAAAGATATAAAAATTTCGCGCAATTTACAATTTAACAAGGGAAGTAATCTGGCTACACCTTCAGCCTCCAGATCCATGTTATTGATTTCGAGGATCTTTTCGAAGTGGGCTAAAAATGCTCCGAAATCCTCTCCATATCGGAAATTGGGGAGCTTAAGTGGGAGATTGAGGGGGGCTTCTTTGCTCCTCTTGAACGTACTCAATTAATTCTCTTCTGGAAAGTCCCAAGGATTCTCCTTGCGCTTTAAAGATTTTGAACTGAGTCATCTTTGCACTTGGGGGCGCAATAGTCAACCAACTAAATTCCTTGCAATAAAAATTATGCCTTCTAGAGAGTTAGCCTACCTAAATATGGGCACTGACCTATTCGTAATTGGTTTCTCGATCTAAATAACCACTGACTAAAATCACACAAAAAAATACAAACAAATTATTATAACAGTTCCTTGAGCTACTCCAGCTTCTTAAGTTTCAAAAAAAGGAGATAGCAATCGTCAAAAAAAAGGGAACTACTATACTCTATTCTTATAACGAATAACACTATGCTTTACTCGACTGAGACCAGTGTTTGCAAAGATATAGCGTTAAACCTTACAGACTTGATACCAAATTTAAATAGTATGTATATATATATATATATATATGTCGTAGAATAGGCTCTCGACGATATACCATATATGACTATTCGTTGAGGGAACTATTCATTTATATTTAGAGTGCGTGGTGTCTGGGTTGACCGATATTATTTATCTTCAATATGCTTAAGGAGTGGAACTGAGCTCAAGGATAATAATATGGCTATCATTAATAAAATAGAGTTTTATTAATAAAAACTATCAACAACACACAAAACGGAAAATATTGGCATAAACAGAGAATGGAAAGGGTCGTGGGAAATCTAGCTAATCCGAGGATTAAGATTTGGAAAAGATTTAAAAAGGTGAAACAAATAAAAATTAAAGGGATGGGATGGTTCGCTAAACCATGTAAATCACAGAATAGGGTTGACAAAAGGGTTAAATACTCAAAGGTAACGTTCAGCTTACGTAATTACACGTGTTGTGCAGAGGAAGGCGACGTGAAGGAATCTTCGGTCCGCTGGCGAGTTCCAGCCGAAGGTGTGGGGGGGTGGGAATTAAATGATCCTGACGTGGCATCTTGGGAATGAGAATCATTTCTTGGTGAACGGGCTTGAAGAACAATGGCTGTTTTACGTTGTTCTCTTCTGAACAACAGGGGGGTGAGAACCGTCTCTTGTCTACGGGCTCAAAGAACAATCGCTGTTCTAAGTTGTTCTCTTTCTGAAAAACAGGAGGGGGGGGGGTGAGAACCGTTTCTTGTCAACAAGCTCAAAGAACAATGGCTGTCCTAATGTTGTTCTCTTTCTGAAGAACAACAGGGTGGAAGGGTGAGAACCGTTTCTTGTCAACGGGCTCAAAGAACAATGGCTGTTCTAACGTTGTTCTCTTTCTGAACAACAGGCGAAGCCTTGTGGATTTAGCGTCTGGAAAGCTTGAACCTTGGCACTCAAGGGGTATTGTCCTCTTCTGGACAATGATGGTGGATCTCGAGGTAGAAGGTCCTTGGTGCACAAGATGAGACTTGATCGAAGATGGGATTGCCATAACCGTCAACGGTGAGTCCTACAGATCGATGATAAGCAACTTCTTATGGCCTCAACTGGATTATATGGCTGATATGGATACTGACGACATGTGGTTCCAACAGGACGGCGCTACGTACCACACTGCGAACGCCACGATAGACATTTTGCACCAGCGATTTCGGGCGACGGTCATCTCGCGCGGTGGTCACTTTAACTGGCCACCGAGATCATGCGACTTAACGCCATTAGACTACTTTCTTTGGGGCTACCTTAAATCGCAGGTCTATGCGAATAATCCGCAAACAGTTGATGTCGTCAAAGTCAACATAACGAACACCATCCAGCAAATTAGGCCAGATTTATGTGACAAAGTCATCGAAAATTGGGCCTCCCGAATACGTTCCACCAAGCGAAGCCGCACTGGACATTTGAACGACGTCATATTCCACACTTAATGCCATAAAATGTACTTTCAATTTAAAATAAATTGAGTGCATATATTACAAAAACCTGTTTTATTTACATTTAAAAATTGAGCGACCTTATTGAAAGACCCTTTATATATGAAAAGAAACTCAACTTGAACATGAGTCAAAATTATGATAAATAACACACACAAGGAAAATGGAAAAACGATTACGAGCACTTTCGTCTTTATTCTAAAAGACTTCTTCATGGAATAATATAGGTCAGGACAGACAATGTCTTTAATAGTTAGGAGTGGGGGGAAAATACGGCTACCTGCATCAAAACCCTAACTAGGGGGTACAAATTCTTTAAACACTTTAATTTTTGATTTAATATAATTAGATATGATAGGACCTAAGCTAAACAATCCAGGGCTAATATTAAAATTTGGGAAATTATTAATAGAGATACAATCCAAAATATTTCTTGAAATGTAGTTTGTACATTTAATAACAGGTTTAGCACTATTCCAATTAATAGTATGACCCTGACTATAGATATTTAAAAATAATGCAGATTGTTGACAAAGATTACGAACATTAGTTTGGTGCTGTTTAACTCTAACATTCAATTCTTTACCTGTCTGTCCATAATAGCATTTTTTCACAATTATTGCAACCAATGCCTGGTTTAGGGGGTGAATTTTTTACGAGAAGGCGATGGATAGTGTTTTCACATTTAAAAATAACATTTATGTTCAAAGGTTTTAGTAAACGAGGTAATTTAAGGAAAATTTGGTTAAAAGGTAAAACTAATACATTTTTGACAAGAAATTTAGGGATGTTACGATTAGGTTGATAAGATGAACACTTAGCAGAATTATAACAATTTTACGTACATAGAAAGGGTAACACAAATTTAAACCTATATTATATATCCCATCAATCTCTTTTTCCAAATATTCGGGTAAAACAATTCTAAGGACACGGAGAAACATGGGAGAGAAAACACTTTTTTTGATACTAATATAGTGATCGGAATAGAAATGATGTATGAGTCAATGGCTGTAGGTTTTCTATAAATCTCGTATTTGAAACCTTGGTCTGTTCGGTGGATCAAAATGTCTAAGAAAGGGATAGTGTTATTTTTTTTATTTTTTAAAGTAAATTTAATTGAGGGGACTAACGTGTTGATTTTTTCAAGAAAAATATTGATATTAAGATCATTAGGCCACAAACAAAGAATATCATCAACATAACCGATCCATAAAATAGGGGTTATGTTGGTCCGGGCAAGTATTTTGGATTAAAAAAACTCCATATATAGATTGGCCAATACCGGGGACAAAACATTGTCCATAGCTATTCCAGAGATTTGACGGTTATATTTCCCGTCAAAGGTGAATTTACAGTTGTTAATACAGATGGAAATAAGTTTAATAATAGTGGAAGCCGGTCGGTATAGGGAGAACAACATTAACAAGGTACTCTTGGAGGAAATTTAGGAGATCGGGTACTGGAACTTTTGTAAAGAAGGAACAAACATACATCGAAACTAACCAAGCTAAAATTATCAGGATAAGGAAGATCATTAAGTTTCTTAATGAGATCGAGATTATTAACAATGCGAGAACTAGAAACGGTCCCCACAAAAGGACTTAAGAGAGAAACTAAACATTTATAAAGGGGAAATGAAACACACCTAACCGAACTAATAATGGGACGGATAGGATTTTCCGGCTTATGGGTTTTGATGAGACCATAAAGGTAGGGAATAGAAGCATTCGAGGATTTAAACTTATTAATGAGGTCAGGATGACCTTTAAGCAGAGAGCGAAGGGTTGACTGAAATTCTCTGTTTACCTGGTCAATAGGATTCTTTCTAAGGTTTTCATATGTAGAGGTATCAGAAAGAAGGTTATTCATTTTATCTAAATATGAAGATTTGTTGATAAGCTCGGGGCAGCAGATTTATTTATCAGCCTTACACACATATATATTTTTATTATTCCTAAGAGAACGTATTGCTTTATTAAATCTAAGGAGATAATTATTTTGTACATCGCTTAAGCATTTATACACATAACCTTTAACAATTGAAATTTCGTTACGGGGCAGTTCACTTGCTTTTTCTAATTGTGCAAAAGCGTTAGCAATATTAACACAATTTGGGGTGGATGGGCTAGAAAATTTTAATCCATAACCTAATGCGTTAAATTCCTTCCAGATTTTTTTTTGGTTTTGCTCTGTGTCGAGTCTCTCAATAATTCCGTCCCATATGGCCCGTTGTTGTGCGTTGATCTTGTCTTTGAGTTCCTCTCTGAGTTGTCGGAGTCTTCTGGTGTTATTACTGTTTGGGCCAAATTGTTTGACTTCCTCCTAGATCTCTCTATGTTCTGAGGCAATATCTCGCATCTCCTTGGTCCACCTGGGTTGCGGAGGGCTTTTGTGCGTGATGCACGGAATGCACTTTTCGTCGGCTTCCATGATCAGGAGTGTTATGCGGTTAATCTTCTCGTCAATCTCTTCAAGGATAGCTTCGCTTAGGTCGGTTGGTTCAAAGCTATTAATCATTCGCTTGTATAGCTCTCAGTTTGCTTTTGCAAAGCTCTTCCTGGGTGGGATAGGAAGCATGATAGGTGCGAGAGAGATTGTGGTTATGATGGAGATATGGTCTCTTGGAACCGAAGGGCCAGGCATACTGACCAGATTGAAAGGAAAGTTGGTACTTGTTAATATTATGTCCGGGGCTGTCGCTGATCTTTAAGTGATGTAGGACGGAAATTCCGGCCTGACTCTCTCAAGCCTGTCCCGGTCAATGACCAGCTGCAGATTTCTGCCCCTTTCGTTAGTTCTGGTGTAGCCCGAGGCCCCCAAACTAGCATTGAGGTCGCCCTCAATGAATACATTCCTGCGGTGGGCAGTTAGGGTTAGAAGATTGTTGATGGGTAGATATCAACGGCGAGGAGGCTAGTATACAGCTGCAATCGTGAGTTCCTCAACGAGTGTAGGAATTAAGACCGCTACGAAGGACTCATCAGGCTCTGGGAGCCTTTTGAAGGCGATGTTCCTTCTAATGGCGATTGCAGCACCGTCAAATCTATCTTGTGTGGAGTTCTTTGCCAGGACGTGGTAATTCGGGATTTTTATCTTTATGTTATTAGTGTTGACACCGTGTTCAGATATTAGGATAATGTCGGGGTCCACCCTTCTGAATATGTCACCATATTCATTCGCTTTCCCCAACCATCCATTTGTGTTTAGTGTTAAAATTTTGAAGGTATTGTTTATGTTCTCCATGCTATGTGTCTACTTCTAGAGTGTGCTACTTATTCCTTGAGCTTGCGTACCTTTCAGTTCTTTATCTTCTTATATTCCATGGCCAGGATCGTAAAAAAAGGAGGCGTCGTCGAATAACACTTTACCTGAGTAGAGTGCTGCCGCAACTTCAGTTTCGTCTCTGATTCTGTAATTGTCCATTTTAGCTTTTGGTTTTTGATGCCTTTTATGTTGTCCGTGAGGAATATTTCTTCAGGGAAGGGGTTCTTGTCAGAAGCGTAAACCTTTAGACCCAGTTCTCTACCGTCGTACTTGTGTTTATTTCTTTTGATTTTTTTCCTTTTAATGTTGTCCTCTCTTGTGGGTGCGCTCAGGGTACTGCCACTGTCCGAGTCTGCGTCGGTCGTCGTTTGACGTTCCCTTCTTTGTGGTACGTTTGTCACAGCTTTTCTCGCTTTTTCTTCCTTTGCTTTTCTAGCTACAATTCTGGGGTCGGTTCTCCTGGGGGAGAGGGGTCCTGATTTTCTTGTTCTTGGTCTTTGTGTTGTGAGTCCGTTGTTTCAGATGGGTGGGTAGACGCTGCTGCAATTACCTCTTCATTCACCTTTGGAGAGAATTGTAGCTGTAGGACATCTCCTGAGGGAGGGTTCTCTGGGAACCACATCTCACTCAGATTGTTTTTCTTTAGCATCACGTTGAGCTCACTTGAGAACGTGCCCGGAGTCGTAAGATTTCTTACGTGCGCATTAAGGATGCAGGTGAGAATCTTCGTCGATTCCTCGTTCTCCAGTTTGATGTAGGTCTTTGTCGGTACTTGTATAGGGTGGAGCGTTTTTGTTGCTTGCTCATACGAAGTAGTCCTCCTCCTCTGTTCTTCTTCTTTCTTTGCAGCCTGTTTTCTCTTATTTATATTTATTTTCATGGGACAATCCATGGCTAGTGCTCTATGGCCCTGTCCGCAGTTTACACACTTCTCTATCTTCATGCAGTTTATCCACCCGTGGCTCCTTTCACTGCACCTAGATCATGTCTCCTCTGCTTCTTGATAATCCTTTGTGAAGTGTTGCTCCATCTTGTAGCAGCGGAAACACATCTACACTGGCGTGAATTCCTCGTGCTCGATTTGGTCCCCACTGATTTTCGCATGGAAGAGTAATAGACCCTCTCTTTGGCCTTCTGGGCCACCTCCGTCTCCTTGAAGATCACCTTGAATACATGGGTGTATTCTTGGTTCTATCTTTGGTTTCGTAACTTGATTATTTCTGAGACTTTCGCTCAGCTCTGGTTGGCCTTAATTTCTTCCGCTAGTTCTTCCTTCGTGCGATCACATATGCACGGATCGAGTCGACGGCAGGCTGGTACTGCGGGCTGGAAGTTTATCTCCTGGAGAACGCGAAGGCCATCTTCCTTACTGATTGTCTCGATATCCTTTTCCCTTGCTCAGATCGCCAAGTAACCAGTTGGGGTGTCTATAAGGCGAATTAATGCGACGCTGAGTTTCCGAAGATGGTCTCAAAAACTTTACCTCTTTCCGGTTTGGCCTGGCCGTTGATTACCCTGAGGGGTATTCATGGTGCCAGATCCATTGCCATGTTGTTGAGGGTGACCCCGTCGTGGTCCTTGTCAGACAAGCACGTAGTATAAGCAGACTTCCGTTATGTGTGTTTTAAAATTATTATTTTATTAGGGTGGCTCTCCCCCACGCTTTTAGAGCAACAACATCAAAGTGTATTGCAGAAACCAGATGTCCACGGCCTATAAAATAGATGAAAAAAACACCAAGGAGATTATTAACCGTAACATCAAAGTTAAAAATCAAACGGATAAAATCCAACTCATCATTTATTATAAAATAACAAAAGACAGCAATCTCCTGATGGAAAACAACATCTGCCTAAACTCCTTGAATATCAAGTCAACTAACATAGTTTACGAGTTCATCTGCCCCGATCAGGACTTTAAGCTTTATAAAAATTCAAAATATATTGGCATGACAACTACTACACTTCCAAGACGTTTAACCATGCATCTCCAAAGCGGAGGGCCTAAGAATCATATGGAGAGTGTCCATAATATTAACCTAACGAAAGATATGCTCGTTGATAACACCATTATTAAAAGAAAAGTGGTTAATAAAGCGAGGATGAACATCTTAAAAGCCATATTAATAAATGAAGATAAGTGAAATAAAAGGAAAAAAAAGGTGAGAGACAAAGAACAGCTCTTCCGACCCTGTCTCCAACCCCCTTGGCGCTCATGGAGCGGCCAAGGAGGGAGGGGAAGGCCCGGTACTCATTTATAGACCCCCATAGTCACAATCTCTAGAGCCAAAGTAGGCTCCAAACACTGTGAGTAAGGCGGTTAGGAGTGACAGGGAAAGGAAGAAGACGGTCTTAGGATAGGACAGCGAAGAAAATAGTAGAGACAAAAGTGGACTTAGTTAGTCATGGGAAATACAGCTTAACGTGTAATCCAAACCACGATGTGTCGCTTTTCTCTAACTATAACTATAACAGTTTATCGTGACCCCTGTCTCACGTACGAATATGATAGTAAAGAACGAATAGATGCTGAAGTCTGAAGGAAGTAAGAGGTTTGCAAAGAAATGCTAGTTGCCTGAAGGTCAGGCTTATCTCTGTCCATTTTAGGTAGTATAGCTAGCGTCATAAAGTTAAAAAGTATTATTGGTATTTATAAGGCGTTAAAACCGTTATTAGAAAAATATTCTTACTAAAAACTGGTGTAGGTTTCTATCTCTATATCTATTCTTTCCTATTCCTATCTCAGTTATAATTGACTATATGCTATTCTCTAGTTAGCTTCGGTTAATTAATTACTCTTGGTCGTCGTCGAGTATTAATCTCTTTCTCTAAGTGTAGATTTCTTCTTCCTTTTCTTCTCCTCCCTAATCTATCCTTGGGAAACTTGAGAATAATCTTTGTGATCTCCATCCTCCTCTCTGGGCAATTTGGTTGGTTAATTCAACTCCTACTTCATTCTGTGTCTTTTCTGAGACTTTCCTTGCTCTTTTTGCAATTATTCTGTTAAGTGGCTTTATCCTTGTCTCCCTGTGCAGGTCTCGAAGTCTTCTTCTTTCTCCTCTTCTGGTGTTTGTTATTAAGTAGATAGTTTTGTTTTGGACATTTTGCAGTCTTAATAGGTTACTTCTAGAGGTCATGTACATCGCGATGGTTGGATAAATAATCACGGACTGTACTAAGGCTTGATAAATTTTTTCCTTGTTTTTCATGCTTAGGTTAACTAACTTGTACAGTAATGCCAGGCCACTCTTCCCTCGATTTACCCTCTCAGTTACGTGCTTTTTATAACCCAATTTCGTAATGGTAAGTGCGAGCACCTTACATTCTTTGTCGTATCTGTAGCGCTTTCCTTCTAAATATACATCTGAGATGCTTCTCCTGTACACGGGTACCATTTTAAATTTATCCCTGTTGGTTTTAATTTTTCATTTTTCTTCGTATCTATTAATGCTTCTTATCTCTTCTACAGTCATCCTAGCTTGCATTGGGCCGTTCCTGTAGGGACAAACTATAATTTGAGTGATGTCATCGGCAAATTGGATGTTCAAGCAGCCTTCATTTCTTGGTGGTGGTATATCTGCTGTCTAGATTGAATAGAGAGACGGACTCAGACTTCCGCCTTGGGGCAAACTCACAGCGAGCTCGAATATTTCACCCTAATGTCGTTCTATTTCCACATAAGCACGTCTCTCCATTACATAATCACATAAAATCCTTTCGATTTTGTTGTTCATTCTAATCTGAGTATCTGGAGTTGTATACCCCTCTGCCATACTTTGTAGAATGCCTTGGATAGGTCCTAGCATACGATGGCTAAGCTCATTTATTCTCGCTTTGCTTTCGCTATTTTTTCAAAGATGACTCCAAGGGCCATCTCCGTGCTTCTGTTTTTCCTGAAGCCAAATTGGCAGCTGTTTCTTCGGCCATTATCATCGAGGAATTTGAACACTGTTATTTATTATTTTTTCCAATACCTTACCGATGAAATCTAGCAGCGAGACAGGGCGGTAGTTAACCACTTGATCTGGGGGTTTTCCCGCCTTGGGTATGAATATCATCTTCGCCACTTTCAGTTCATCAGGAAAGTATCCTGTGTTCAAGAACGCATTAAAGACGGTTCTCTCTCCCTTTAGTATGTTCGGGGGTGCTTCGATGTAATTTAATCTGGTGAGTCCCGATCTGCCTGGGGCTCTCTGTCGGAAGTTCTTTATGGTTTCTTTTAATTCCTCAGATGCAATGATTGCGTCTATTTCGTCGTTGTTGTTTCTACTTTCCTCGACAAAGTGGAAGGGGTATGTCCTTTCGATCTCTCCATTGAGTTCCTCCACGATCTGATGTTCGAAGTCAATGTCATAGTCCTCATTCACTTCTTTCTTCGATAATTTTCAATACATTTCTCCAGTGCTCTCTAAATAATGCCTTTATTTCTTCCTCATCTTCTAAAATGTTGTTCTCTGCATCCTTAATTTTCATTTTATCCCTTGTTGTCCGAGTATTTAATCTGTTGATATGTTTCGAAAATTTCCTTGGTGATGTTTCCACATCTATTTTCCCGATGTGTTGATCCCATTTCTCCTTCTGTTTTACATAAATTAATGCTATTAGTTCTCTTTTCTGTCTCCTTAGTGCGTTGTATGCTTCCCTTGATGTTCCGAATCTTCTTATATATTCTGCCGCCCGGCCGATCTCCTCGCTCAAAGCCGCCATTTCTGGTGTCCACCTAAATTATTTAATGGTTTGGAACGAGTTAATGGGGACAGCCGCGTTCTCTGCCCTTTTAATTTCTTCCCTGATCCTATCCAACTCCCCGTCGATTTCTTCGAGAATGGCTTCCTCAAGCGGGCTGGGCAGGTACGTCTGAAGTAATTCTCTGTACTTAACCCAATCCTCTCTATGGTACGCCTTCCATTTCTTCGAAGGGATTTGTATAGGATTCTTGTTTATGTACATTGGAGTCGCAGTGTGGTCACTGCAAGGAACATTCATTGGTTCCATAAAATAGTTAAAGGGCAGATTGAAGTTAGCTAGGCAGATTTTCTGGTTTTGTTGCGTGATCTCTTCGTAAGTAGGTAGGAAAATTGGGTCCCAGTCTTTGCAGTATACGTCTATTGATAAGCGTGTTAAGTTATTTTCCGACTCTGTTTGTATTTCTGTACCTAGAATCCCCGCAATGGGCGTTTGAATCGCTTCAACAATATATATATATATATATATATATATATATATATATATATATATATATATATAAAGGGTGTTCCATTAAGACAGATGGAAGTTAGCAGTAAATAAAACAGTGTTATTGGTGAAAATTTATTGATTTCACTATTGGATCATGTTAGTTAAGTCATGGCAATTTTGTGAAAAATAATATCGCCTAAATATCCGCCAAGGCTTCGGCAGCACACCTCCACTGGATGGTCAAAAGTTTGAATAACGTCTCTGCATAGTTGCTCCTTGATTTCACCAATATGCATTATTATCTCATCCTTCTGCTGTTGAATTGTTGTTGGCTTGTTGGCATAGACCTTACTTTTGAGATGACTCCAAAGGAAAAAATCTAAAGGCGTCAAGTCACACGATCGTAGTGGCCAATTGACCTCGCTGTTTCGAGAGATAATGCGACCTGGGAACTTCTCATTCAATAAAGCCATTGTTGAATTTGCTGTGTGGCATGTGGCGCCGTCCTGTTGAAACCACAAATCTTCGACATCCATAAATTCAATTCAGGCCATAAAAAGTTGGTTATCATGTTACGGTATCGCACGCCTGTCACCATAACAGAATCCCCGGCATCATTTTCGAAGAAATACCGCCCAATGATTCCGCTAGCAAAAAGTGCACACCAAACAGGGACCTTTTTTGGATGCAGTGGCTTTTCAACAATCTTCCTGGGATTTTCCACAGCCCAAACCCGATAATTCTGCTTATTAACGAATCCACCAAGATGAAAATGGGCTTCATCACTAAAGATGATTTTTTGCGAAAAATCATCATCTGCTTGTCTTTGCTCGTGCACCCAATTGACAAATGTTTGGCGCTTCAAATGGTTTTGCAGTCTTCAGTTCTTGTGTAAATTGAATTTGGTAAGCCTGTAGAGACAAATCTTTTGTCAAAATTCGATGTAACGTTGTTGTGGAAAGGTTCAATTCTTGCGCGCAAAGACGGATAGAGGATGCTGGATCTTCGGCCACATTATCGCGCACTGCAGCAATGTTTTCAGCTGAACGGCGTAAACGAGCACGCAATAGCGTTTTCATATTTGCCACCGACCCTGTTTGTTTGAATTTACGAACAATTTTCCCAATTGCACTCTCGGTTGATCGATTATGTTGACCCCAAAAATCGCGAAGTGACCGAAATGCGTTTCTGTTTAAACGTTCATTTTCGTAATAGGCTTCGATAACTTTAACATGTTGTTTGATTGTTAATCTTTCCATCGTTGAAATTGCCGAAAGACTGAAGTTGTTAAATCTGAAAGAAAAAGAAAAAAATCATTAGACGCTTAAGCTTAACTCACATTTAAAATCGGTCCAAGTTATTGGAACACCCTTTATATATATATATATATATATATATATATATATATATATATATATATATATATATATAAATATATATATATATATATATACGTAGGTGAGTCAAAAAGTTCTCAGACAAATGCCAGATTATTGAAATGTTCGATTTTGTACAAGTAAATACAGGGTCAAACACGACTTTCATGTTTTCTGAACAATTCCTACAAAATTCGTCATTCAATTTGTCGAGACTCTTTGTATTAGATGTGCTTCAAAAAGGTTACTTTTTTGAACCCATAAAATGGCAAATTTTGAGATAAGAGCGAACATTAAATTCCTGACTAAACCTGTTAAGATTATTGACGCTCTACAACAGGTTTATGGTGACTCTTCGCCATGTAGAGCGGTAGTTTACGACTGGATTAAGCGCTTCAAGGGGGGCAGAGAAGAAGTTGAAGATGATCCACGTGAAGGAAGACCCTCCACCTCCATTAACCCAGAAAATGTCGAGCTTGTGAGGAATCTAGTGGATAAAGATCGCCGTATTACTATTGATGAAGTTGCCAATGCATGTGAAATCTCTCATGGCTCAGCATTTGGAATTCTAACTGAAAATCTTGGCCTGAGCAAGCTTTCACCACGTTGGGTCCCAAAAGCGTTGCGAGAAGACCAGCTGAATCATAGGGCCAACCTTTCTTTGGCTATTTTGACCAAGATTGAAGCAAACGAGGATAGTTTTTTTGAGCGCCTCGTAACGGGAGATGAAACTTGGGTGTATCAGTTTGATCCTGAAAGTAAAAATCAATCAAAAGAGTGGCACCCAAGGGGGGCAGCAGGGCCTATCAAGTTCAAGACAGAGAGGTCCGTTAAGAAGATAATGGCTACAGTTTTTTGGGATTCGGAGGGAATTATTTTAATAGACTTCTTAGAAGGACAAAAAACTGTTACATCCAGCTATTACGAAGGAGTTTTAAGGAAGCTGAAAACTTCAATAGCCAAAAAACGACGAGGAAAGCTCCACAAGCAAATCTTGTTCCACCATGACAATGCCCCTGCACATTCGTCCAAAGCTGTGAGATCTCAGCTACGGGAATTTCAATGGGAAACTCTTGCTCATCCCCCTTATAGCCCTGATTTAGCACCCTCTGACTTTTTTCTGTTTCCAAATTTAAAGGGACACCTAAAAGGAACCCGGTTTTAATCATTAGATGAAGCAAAAAAGCAGGTCATTACTTGGTGCCAGAGACAACCCCGTGAATTCTACAAAGATGGTCTTTACCGTTGGATTCATAGATTAAGAAAGTGTATAGATGTTAATGGAGCTTATGTAGAAAAATGATTACAGTATTATTACAAATAAAAATTTTATGCCATTTATCTGAGAACTTTTTGACTCCCCCTCGTATATATATATATATATATATATATATATATATATATATATATATATATATATACGGTTGGACAAATAAGTATTCGTAACGCTCCAGAGAAAGTATAGTTTAAGAATTATTCTACACATAGGATTATCAGAATGCAGCAAAACCGTGAAAAAATATTGTCTTCATTAATTTCCAACAAAAAATACTATAATCGTAATGAACTAATTCGAAACTTTCAAATAGGAACAATATATTCGTAAACGTGGTGTAAATAAGTACTCGTGTCATATATGTAAGTGACATCGACCTATTGATATTTCATAAGAGACTTATTGCAAATTCTGTGATTCGAAATGATTCTAGATTATTCTAGAACAAGTAAGAGAACTTTCGATCTGCTGCCGGTGCTGCAAGCGATCATTCCGCCACAAACAAACGACTTGTAGGCATCTCTCCCGACCATCAGTGTGGCGAAGGTAAAATAACACTCTCCTCAACTCCGAAACAAGATTGTGAAGGAGTACGAGGCAGGTAAAGGATACGGGAATATTTCGAAGCAGTTAAGTGTCCCTGTAAGTTCGGTGCAGTCAATAATCAAGAAATGGAAGGAACAAGGTCCAGTCATCAACAAACCGAGGATGATTGTTCCGAGAAAAATAACCCTTCGAGCGATCACTCATATGAAAAGAACTGCGAAAAAGATCCCAGAATATCTAGGAAAGTTATTACAAGAAATGGCGTCCGTTGGGGTCAACGTCACACGGCAGACAGTGACGAATACACTGCGAAGGGAAACACTACGCAGGGGCCGTGCGGGAAAGACCCCTCTTCTAAAGAAGCACCTTTGTGCTCGTAAGTCTTTTGCTACAGCAATGATAAACAAAGAAGATAATTATTTCAACAAAATTTTGTGGTCGGATGAGACAAAAATTGAATTATTTGGCAACAATTACAACCATATGGTTTGGCGAGAATCGAAAACTGCCTACAAGCCGGAGAACTCCATACCAACGATGAAGTTTGGTGGAGGCAGCATAATGATTTGGGGTTGTTTTTCATCTGCCGGCACAGGAGATCCTCACATCATAAAAGAAACGATGAATTCCCAGAAATAAGTTACGAAATTTTAGAAAACCATCTTTTCAACTCCTCCAGAAAACTCAGCATGGGAGGACGTTGGGTCTTTCAATACGACAACGACCCTAAACACACATCACGGCAAACGTCTGAGTGGCTCAACAGGCACGGTGTCACAGTCTTCGAGTGTCCTAGCCAGTCTCCTGACTTGAATCCAATAGACAATCATTGGAAAGAGTTGAAGATTAAAGTCGGTGAGAGGCAGCCTTCAAATCTTGGAGAGCTAGAGGATATCTGTACCGAAGAATCGGGAAAATATCCCGAATAAGTTACGCAAGAATCTAGTTTGGTCATACAGGAGTCATTTAGAAGCTGTTCTGGCCAGCGAAGGACAGGCTACTGAAAACTAAGGATAGATTTCATGTGTCGTTACGAATACTTATTTACACTACTTTTGCAAAGGTATTGTTCCTATTTGAAAGTTTAGCGCTATTAGTTAATTAAGTTTATGGTATTTTCCGTTGCCAATTAGTGCAGACTTTATTTGTTCAAAGTTTTGTGCCTCTCTGATATTCCTATTTGTAGAATATTTCTTCAAATATACCTATTCTAGAGCGTTACGAATACTTATTTGACTCACTATATATATATATATATATATATATATATATATATATATATATATATATATATATATATATATATATATATATATATATATATATATATATATATCGAATAGTAAGGGCAGAAATAATGAAGACAACGAGGTTCAATTTATTCCAAATATTTCGAGATATGAACACTTACCTTTAATAATAATCAGAGTGCCATCAAACTAAACTTTGTTTCATAATAATTTTATTATCTTCAATTTTGGTGTTATTGGAATCTAAAAATGTTACTTCTTTTAATTTGCCAATATTTATTTTAGAAACCACCGCAGATGACATTTGTTATATAGAAATATTTAAAATAATTTATGGCACTTCTATTCATTATTAAATTGAAATGGTCTTGGTCGATCTCATTTATGGACTCTCTCTCTCTCTCTCTCTCTCTCTCTCTCTCTCTCCCTCTCTCTCTAAATTATATGATGGAAACCTGTTTCCGAATCATTATGGCTTCTAATATATATATATATATATATATATATATATATATATATATATATATATATATATATATATATATATATATATATATATATATATATCAGTGGCGTGCAGTCAATGTAAAAAATGCTTCCCTTATTTAAGAATAAAAGAAAAAAAATTACACCCCAACAATTATTAGGACAGCAGAATCAATCTTATTCTCACATTTATGTTTGCCTATACTTGTATACGCCATACGTTACAGTTCGCTTCAATCGAATTGGCATTAGACCCTGATAGGCCTGACTGCAATTGAAGAAATGCATCCTTTTCCTCTAGATTTCTGCGGGTTTTTTTCTCTTAATTTCAATAATAGTTCGGCTTTTTGGTGCTTTGGACTGAATAGTTTAAAAGATGTTTTGCTTTTCTTGTAATAATATAGCCATTAGAGTTTTAGGATTTTTATATAGATATTTCAACGCCATGTTAGAATTAAGAAAAAATAACCTATTTGTATACGAAAAAGGATGCAAATTTACCTTTCTACTCATCAGCTTGCATATGGCAACTCTGCCGGGTTGCCAGAATCTAGGAAAAAGCAATAATAGATTTAAGGCACAATGACGAAACTACGAGTATTATTATGCTCTGAAGCTTAGACAATTTTTAGGTTATATTTAAATAGAGGTTCTGAGAAAGAAAGCAGCTAAATAGCAAAAACTCTAGTAGGATTAAACTCCTATAACTTAAGCATTTTGTTAATATTTTCGGGATCTTTGAAATCAGTCGCCCAATCACTGAAGGCAGTGCTTAGATAAGTGTGGCGCATCTATTCATATTTTTAAGTGATATAAACTTTTAAACAAAATGGATGCAAATGAAGTTGGGAGAAAATGCGATTGCATTATTGAACGATTATTAAAAAGGAAGTTCAGTGTGATGACTTGTAATGAAAGAGAAACTATTATTAAAACAGGTAGGCTTACGCCAACACTAGATCTGCCATCCCGAACAGTGTTGCACTCGCAAATACAATGTAGGCCAATATGATAGAACATCTTAGCTAGCCGGTTGTGCATACTTACCGAAGCTATTTTTAAATTTAAATAAAGTTTTAAAAAATCACATTAAAAGGAATTAACATTTAAATAAAGTGAGTAGCTTACAATTTTATAGTTATTTTTATTGAACAACATATTTGCTTCAATTAACATATTTATTTTTGTGAAACGTCAATTGTTTGCTCATCTTCAAATCTTCAAAAGTCACCGCAATCACCGGAATTTCTACCTTCTGGAAAAAACATCTGAGACAAAGATCCATCCTGCAAAGTGTGCTTAATGCAAGACTATAAAAATTACCTTTGTGATGCCCACAAAAGGGACACAACGTGAACTGCTGCATCATGCTTTAGATACACACACAGCAACAAATTTTTGTCGAAAGTATTCACACAAAGAGCATTTTGTATCGGGAAGTCACTACGTCCCTCCCACAATTAAACCGAGTAAGTATAACTCTGTTTCTTGGTTTTGGAATATACATAAAAACCAAAGAATTCAGCTCTTTTAAAAATGCTATACCTTTAATAGTTATTCATTACTACCTGTTCATCATTAAAACGTCTGACTATACACGCAATTTTTCATTAAAATATCGATCGATTTCCATCAGATTTTACATTCAGGCCCCAAAGCTCAACCTCTCTACTCCAAGTTAGCTCTTTAATGCTTAAAACTATCTAATATAAGTATAAATAAACATACAAGCACACACACACTCTATCTCCATCTAAATTATTACTACTATCCATCTTCAATGGTTTACCACCATGTCAAGGTATGCCTGCGTAGACTAGCTCGCTGCTCAGAGTCGTACACAAACACTGGCAGATAGCTGACCAAAAGCCGCTTGAGTTAATGTCTGGGCGATTAATAAAGAGTGCGATTTTACGGTTGACCGGGTTTAGATTAATGGCGTGCCAAGTTGCAGTTCAAAGGATATATAAAGAGAACCAGACAATGGCTTTGCCACACCCCCTACGGGGGAAGCTTGAGCTTCGGTACTAAGATTAAAATTTTAAATTTTAAAAAAACAGCCATGGTTAAATTTTTATAAATTTTCTGAACTGCGCCATTTATAATAATTTTTAAAAGGAACTCTAAACTAAATTTTTCCCCTTTCAAAATATCACGTTGCTAAAATATAGTTATAAATAGAATATATATAAAAATCAATTTTTTGAACTTCATCATTTGTAATTCTTTGTGTTTTAACATATTCACAAAACTTCGATACTTATATTTATTTCTGAACTTCACCATTTTGTTTGTTGATATCAAAAGAATTATTAGAAATAACTTTGATAACAAAAACATTGGTCATAACCAAACTAAGATGAAATTACAATTCAAATACTAAAAAAAATCCCCTTCATAAATTATAGAGTTAGTGATACCCCCAAATATAATTTTAATATATACAATAAAAGGGGGCAATATATATATATATATATATATATATATATATATATATATATATATATATATATATACAAAGGGGGGAAAAAATTACTTAAGCTAGTTAAATGAATTAAGTGAAGATTAACGAGGTAATCTGGAGATGACCATACACGATTGCTTTACCTTCAACGGCGCAGGTCTTCAAGAAGATACTTCAGGGATTCCTGATGAGGAGGACTCGAAGATGGGGTTGGATTACTTCGTGATGAAGAATGAGATTTTCTCTGCTCCAGAAAGACGTAATCTCAATTCGAGACGATTCCGCAGATCGGCAGGAAGTCTCAGTCTCGAAAGAACGGGAATCTTGAAGGGATGCGTGATCACCAAGATATTCAGGCAGAATCTAAGGTAAAAACCCCGCCATCCCAATAAATCGTTGCAGACTTTTTGTCACTTGGCTCAAGAAACCCGAAGATTGCTTGCACTTTATGAGCTACTGGCACCCCCGGACCGCATCCATCTATGTAACCTAAGTAGGTAACATACTCCTTAACGAATTCTGACTTTAATAGGTTCACACTCAGCTTGGCCTCCTCCAAACGCTGAAACAACGCACGAATCCTTTTCACGTGTTTTTTATCCAATCTTCTGTGTAGAGAATATGTCATCTAAATATGCGTTTGTTCCCTCCAGAGATTACGTGATTCAGCATTATTTGAAAGGAATCTGACGCATTCCTCAATACAATGGGATAACATTATACCCAAAGGTACCATCTTTCGTGAATGGAATTGCAAAATAACTCTTTAAGAGAAAAAGATTCGGAAACAAACTAGTGTGACCTACTTTGTCAATAAGGTCATCAATCCGAAGGAATCATTCCTGTTTGATCACCACATTGTAACGTCTATATTCAGTTACCATTCTATACTGCCCTTCTTCCTTAAGTGCTATTATAAAGGTGCCTGCCCAATCACTAATTGTTGGCTCTGCAAATCCATTTTGGAAAAGGAACTTCACTTCCTGACGCAGCTGTTCACCATTTATGGGGCTGGCCCTTTAGGAAGCTTGCATCAATGGGTGAGCTTGATTTTCTACTTTTATGTCGTGACATAAAACATTTGAGCGTCGTGGCGCCTGTGCAAATAGACCTCGCTTATCGTCTAAAAAGCCTACTTTATCTTCCGGTCGGAGCTTACTAAGATGCATTATCTTCAGATGCAGGTTCTGTAGCAGTTTTTTGTTGTTTTTTTTTCGAAAACATTCAAAGATCCCGGCAGTCGACTTGATCTCTCTTTATAAATTTGTTTTCTCTTCGGCTCTTTGCCTTCTTCAAAAGGGCTGAGGTCCTTCTTAACATCCTCTACCGGATGGCCTGAGGGTTTCTCCACACTAGGTTATATTAAACTTACACTTTTGCAATCACTTCTATCAAAATATTTTGTTAGTAAGTTACAGGGAATATGACACACTCTTTATTTCTTCTTCCTATCGGCCTTACTTATTAAATAATTCTCTGGGCTAAACCTGGATTTTATATCATAGGGAGCTGATAATCTTGCTTGGAAGGGGCCACGAAGAATAGTAAAAAATGCTAAGACCTCATCTCCAGGCTTGAACTCTTTATAAGCAGCTTTCCTGTCATAACCCCCCTTTAAAATCCCTTGATATTTTAATGGATTATCATGATCAAATTTTCTTATTGCCTTTAACTGATCTGCCAACGTGGGAACAAACTTAATAGAATGATCTCCTCCTTCTTCTTCTTTCTAGAGCCAACGTTCATGCAAAATCCTCAGAGGTCCCCTAAAATGGTGTCCTTATATCAGTTCAAATTAGGTGAAACTGGTACTCTCATGATACATATCTCTCAAAGTAAAAATTAAAATAGGTAACTCATCATTTTACATTTTTCAACTTCGAATGACGTCGTTCTAGGGCCTCTAGGGATTCATGATGATAAAGAGTAGAAGTTTTTAATGTTATACCTAGAATGGTTGCAACTTGCAAAAATATCTTTGAAGTGAAACAAGTACTGGTCAGTCTATCTCCAATTGGGAAACCTAACCTAAGGAACTGCTTCAGGATATCGTGTGCTTTCATAAATGATCATTAGTATATACTCCATTCCGTACTTACTCCTAGGAAGCGGACCCACTATATCTAAGAGGATAGATCAAAATGGCTCACTGACTATCGGAATAGGCTTCAAAGGTACGGGCTTTATGCTCGTCTAAGTCTTTTTTTGCAATTTGACAAGTCTGGATTTACTCCTTTAATTCTTTCCTTATTCCTTACTCCCCCAAATATTTTAATACCCGATAATTGGTCTTATTCACTATTAAATGACTATATGTACCGATGTGATATAAGTCTAGTACCTTGCTTTTATACTTCTGGGGAACTAAAATTTGCAATATCTCTCCCTCCCTTTTGTCCTGTGGCCTTGATGGATGGTTAAACTTACTCATCAGCATACCTCCATTGGAAAAATATCTGCAATCTACCTCATCTATTACCATCTAGAAACATTTTGCTAAGTCTTATCATCTCTTTGTTTATCATATAAGGTACGTGGTTTACTCCCTCAATTGACCCCCATTCTCATCGAGAAGAGGCCTCTCTTTGTTAAAAATACCTATCGGGCCATCTAGACTTTTGCAATGATCCGATAAAGAAACTGAATCCATTCTGTAGCTGCCCATCCTCCTCCCCTGTGGCATAACACTTGTCTCTCTTTTTCTCAAACTCGGAAGCTAATCCGCTTTACCTCCCAACCATTATTCCATGCATAAGAATATCTCTTTCCTCCCGATTATCTACCGTAGAATCTTACTCAGCTACTTCAGACTAATTTTTCAGAAGGCAATTTCTGAACCAGCCTGACACCGATTTCTCTCCGGTTAAGAATCTACCTGGACTGGGTCAACACTTCCTTCCATATTTCCGTCGCAACTCTTTTGAGCTCTATTCAAATCTTCACATTTTTCCACCGACCTGGTTACCACACAAGAAGGACAAATATTCTCCCCATCATCCATCTTTGTGCATCTATCGATAAGGGCTCATCCACGATGCAAGAGACGGCGCAACTATCTTCCCTGCAATACCATTACCAAAATGGTATCAACCTTTTAATCCAACAATGTATCATTGCACACCAAATCTATAATATCAATTTCAGAAATAAGACTGCAAGTATAATTTGGCTAATGGGGCCTATTTAATTTCATTAATCCCTTTAATCCCATTGTGTTAAAGTAAAAGAGTAACGAGCCTCATTCATATTTTACCAATTTAATTTAATGTGCGCTTTATTATTTTCTCCATAACTATTTAATTTTTCTCGTTAACCCAAGTAGGCCTTTTGTATTTATTCAAAAGGCCTACGTATGGATATAGTATTTGTTTAGTTTGATTAATTATGGAATATCTCTCTCTCTCTCTCTCTCTCTCTCTCTCTCTCTTATATATATATATATATATATATATATATATATATATATATATATATATATATATATACATACAATTTGAAGGATGAACGAAAGGACGCATAAAGGGAAATTCATTTCATTTTCTTAATAGATACAATGTTTCGGGTACTGGAAAATACAATTCGTGGAGTAGACAAACAATTTAGGTTAGATTTTAACAGACAATTAAAATGATGAATTTATGGAAAGTGTTTAATATTTATTAAGGGGGGATTGGAAAAATTTACGGGTAATTGATATTTTTGGATTATTATGTTGGGAGTTAAAAAAATAACGATTGAGAAAACACTAGAAACACATCCAGATAAACTAACCTTAAACAATCAGACGTTAGAGTATAACTGGGGAGAAAAGGCGAGGAGCGTAAGAAGAAAGAGAAGGTTAGGGGGTTGGTAATATTTTGTTTAGAGTAGAAGTAGTGGGTGAGAAGAAGAATCAGAATTTAAGGAAGGAGAAAGGTATTTAATATACATAGATTCAAGAATCCTTACTGATATGGGATCAGGGGTGGTTTTTAAGATTTTAAAATCGTCCATTGTGATATCGGTCTTAGAATTAATAGAGTGAAGCCTAACAGGTGAGAATTCTTTGGTAGAGAGAATCCTCCCTGTCCTGTCGATAACACCCAAATGGGAACAGAACCTCGCCCTCAGCGAGCGCACCGTGCTGCCTATGTATCGCCCCAGTTTACAATTGGGGAAAGTAAACTCATAAATAACGGAGCACTTCGCTTCAGGCGGGATTCTGTCCCTACAATTAAAGTATAATTAACTTAAAATTGGTATGGAAAAATAATTTATTTAATAGCGATATAATTTATTTTGAATTTTTTTTATTTAAAAAACCCAGATCCGAAAAGATTATGTAACGGATATCTTTACAAACAATAGGGAATTTAAATTTGGGATGGTAAATATTGTTTATAAATTGGACCGTAATTTGGAAAACCGTTTCGTTTGAAATAGTTACTCAGAAATACGACTTCTTGGTGAAATCCGGAGTAGGATGAACAAATATTAAAAGCCTGGAATATTAGTGTTTTGATGGCACTTATTTTGAAAGAAAAGTCACAAAAACTGAAAAAGTTTAGGACTTGACCACTAAAGGTTGGCTTCTGAAAAACTTTGGTTACAAATCTAGTTGGGAAACGGGAAATGTGGATATCCAAAAATGAGATGGAAGAATTGAGCTCCTTTTCGCAAGTAAATTTAATATTAGGATGTATTTGATTGGCATATTGCAAGAATTTATCGCAGGACTCCTCTTTATTGAACAGAATGTATGTATCATCGACAAAGTGGCCGTAAAGTAAGGGTTCAATGCTTCCAAGTTCCAGGCTGAATAATTGTTCCTCAAACCAGGACATGAAGATATCTGCGAAGACAGGGCCCAAAGGACTGCCCATGCTCACCCCATCTGTTTGGCAGTAGGTTTCGTTGTGAAAGGTAAAGTAATTGTCCTTAACGGCTAGTTTCATTGTTTCTTTTAATAGTGGAGGGGTAAATCCATGAAAATTGGAGTTGTTAAGGGGAAATGCACGTCGGACAATTATGTCAATGGTTTAGTCAAGAGGAACATTAGTAAAGAGAGTTAAACATCGAAACTACTCATAAAGGAGAGATAAGGAACCTGAAAATTTTGTAATTCTTTAACAAAGGTGAAGCTATTTTGAATTTTGAACTGGTTTGAGGAAAGAGGGGTTATTAAAGGAGCCAAATATTTAGCTAGGTTATAAGAGGGGAGATTATAAGATGCTAAAATGGGGCGAAGGGGAATGCCCTCTTTGTGACATTTGGGAAATCCGTATAAAGAGCTTAGGTAGGAAACTGAAACTTGCAGGTGGTTGTAAATAAATGAATCCAAAATATTAAGGTTTTTTAACTTGAGCAAAAGGCGGTTTATTCTCTCTTCTAACTTGATGGACAAAAATTCAGGGGGTTCAGAGATCTTTTTGAACTTTAAGTTATCGGAGAAAACAACATTCATTTTCTTTATGTAATCTGATTTGTTAAGAAGAACGACACCTCTCCTTATCAGGTTTGGTGATGACTATCTCCTTTCTTTTTCCCAAACCCTTGAGTGTATCGAGGTCATTTGGGCACAGAAAAAGCGAAGAGAATTTGAGTTTGCGCGAGAGATGGCGAAATTCCTGCGCAAAATATGAGTGTTAAGCGAAAATCCTTGGATTTGCCGGTGATGGGCAATTCTTTTAATTCGCTAAGCAGCTTCTCAAAGGGAAAAAATAGTCAATATGGCGAAGTTTGAAAGGAGGAAGTTTAAATTCAAATCCCAGAGCAAGTAAAAAAGATTCTCTCGCGGTTAAGTTGTAATCAGAAAAGTTTTTAACTGTATTGTCATCTGGGGAGAAGCAAGGCCTAGATAGGTTAAGTTTTAATAGCTTGCGGTCATGAACCATGAGGACAGAGTTTGCGTAGCTTTCAGTAGTTTAAGTTATAAGAGTATAAAAGCAATAATAATCACAGGTAGAAACAATTGCTCTAAAATTTTCTTTTAATTTATGGATGCCCTGCGTGAGTCTATCGATGGAGGAAAACTTAAAGTTAATTTCATTATTTAGAATTTGTTTAAGGACAAAAATATTACCAACCTCCTAACCTTATCTTTCTTATTACGCTCCTCGCCCTTTCTCCCCAGATATCCTCTAACGTCTGGTTGTTTAAGGATACTTTATCTTGATGTGTTTCTAGTGTTTCCTCAATCGTTAATTTTTTAACTCCCAACATAATAATCCAAAAATATCAATTACCCGTAAATTTTCGCAACCCCCTCCTTAATAAATATTAAACACTTTCCATAAATTCATCATTTTAATTGTCTGTTAAAAGCTAGCTTAAATTGTGTGCCTACTCCACGAATTGTATTTTCCAGTACCGAAGATGGAAGAAAAGTTCCCCCGAAACGTTGTATCTATTAAGAAAATGAAAAGAATTTCCCTTTATGCGTCCTTTCGTTCATCCTTCAAATTAAATTGAAGCTCCATAGGAGAAGCCCTAACCAATATATATATATATATATATATGATGGAGTCGTTCCTTGGGAACCTTATTCGTAGTAGGAATATGAAGACATATGCGATGGTTACGAACATTTAATTTTCCGGACGTTTCATTAATGACCGAAACGTCTGGGAAATTAAATATTCGTAACCATCGCATATATCTTCATATTCCTACTATATATATATATATATATATATATATATATATATATATATATATATATATATATCCAAAAATGGACAGTAGCGTAGGTGTAACTATAGGGATAAAACCACAGTAATAGGATTAATTTTATATGCAAAACGTGGTTTAGACGGAGACATCCGTCATTGCCAGTCGCTAGTGAGATACAGAAGTTGCTTAACGTACAAACTCACAAATCAGTGGCGCTAAGGTGGAATATGCGAGAATGTGTCGGCATTTTTGAGAAACGGAAGTGTGAATTTCTTGCTTATTAAAGTATTAATATTGAATTGGCCGTCAGAAGTATTAAAGTTGGGAATTTCTTTTATAAGTGCCGATGTATATAATTGTGAGGCTTATAAACTATTTTAGCATTATCAATATCAATTTGATGATTTTCATTAGACATAGTAGAAATAAACTCGAGGAGAGGGCAGCACATCGTATATCGCATTTGTGTTCATTCATTCTCTTGTAAAATCTGCTGTTTTCACCGATATACGAGTATAATTCATTACATGATTTGCATGGAATAAAATAAACTCCCTGTTCTTTATTGAGCGATCTATCTTTGGATAGGCTATTTCTGATCGTATTCTCGTACTGAAAGGCAACATTAATGTTGAACACCACACCCAGGATCGCTAGGCAGAAGGAGTTGACTTTCCTCGACTTAGGAAAACTTGCAGACGTTTGAAAGACCCTGCCAAGCGAAAGAAATAAAAGGTCTGCTGTCGGAGTGCACCGTCCACATCCCAGCGTCCTGCGTTCACACGGTGAATATGCAGACCTTCAATCAAATCATCAACGGAATGAAGACCGGAAATCTACTAAAATACAATAGTGAAAACAAAGTGAAAAGTGAATAAATAGACGAACAAAGTGAAAAATGATTAAATAGGCGAACAAAGTGGAAAGTGAATAAATAGTAGGCGATCAAAAGTGAATAAATAGCACTGGTCAACAAATCTTTTAGAAATCTAAGTTGCATAAGATTTTTTTACTAATTTTTACTGCTTTTGACCTGCTAAATTCAAATCTGAAAATTGTTCAGCTCTACATGCTCTGGTTTTCATGCAATTTTAGGTTTTTCATTCTAGCCGTTTGTAGTCAAATTAATTACTTACACGTTTACATTATCAAAAGAGATATTAAAATTGTTTTGTTGTTGTTTCAGATATGATCATGGCTACAAGGAGACGTCAATGTGTGAACAAGCAGACGCTTTGTCATATTTGTGGATGCTTCACGCTTTTTCGTCAAAGACGTAATATAACATCATTTGTGAGGCGTGCTTATAAAGCGTACTTTGGACTAACTCTTGGCGACCAAGACAAGAAATAGGCCCCATATACTGTGTGTCATAACTGCGAGGAAATGTTGCGTGACTGGACAAAAGGGAAACGTAAGGGTTTACCTTTCGGAATTCCCATGACCTGGCGAGAACCGACGGACCACACAACTGACTGCTGTTTTTGTCTGGTCAATACAAAGGGCATTGGCAAGAAAAACAGACACAAAATCTCATCCTAGTATCCCCTCTGCAATTCGACTTACTCTGCACTCTGGTGAGCTGCCAATCCCAGTTTTTAAAGGATTTCTTCCATCTGAAGATGTGGGTAGTGACCAAGAGCAAGAGACTGCTGATGAAAGTCAAGAAATACTTTCAGAATCCGGCGATCCTTCTTATGAGTCCCCAGAGTCATTAACCCCTCAACAGTTTAGCCAGCTAGAGCTGAATTACCTTTTGTGTGATTTGGGTCTCTCCAAAAATGCCGCTGAAGTGTTAGCCTCCAGGTTGCAAGAAAAAAATCATCTGAATATACAACTAAAGTTTCATACTTCAAAATGGTTAATTTCCTCCTAGGTCAACAAAGAGGATTTACAAAGTATCCCTGCTATCTTTGCATGTGGGACAGCCGAGCTCAAGAAAAGCACTGGAGGAAAAAGGAGTGGCCCGTACCTGAGACTCTTGAAGCAGGTATGCCAAATATTGTCAACGATCCAATTGTCAGTCGAGAAAAGATTATTTTTACTCCGCTCCATATCAAGCTGGGTTTGATGAAGCAGTTTGCCAAGGCGTTGAATACTGACAGTGAATGCTTCCAACACATGATGTAGCAGAATGAGGTCAACTGGCGACCACATGCTCTTCTGTGCCCACGTGGATACTGAGATCACCGCATGGAGCTGTAAAAGCATGGCTGAACCTGGGCAAGGAGGCAGCCGACGCCGTTATCACACGCCCCAGCTGTATTTGCCTAGGAACCGATGTCATTGCCCCCCACGGCCACCTCTCCACGAACATTCTGGCTTTCCGCTCAAAAATTGAAATTCGTTGGACATTCCAACCAACGTTATCACGATTACCCCTTCTCCCGAAGGAGTCGCCGACTTTTCCCCAAATTCGTGCGCGCGTCTGGAGCCACCTAATCAGGCACCTATATAACGCTTCGACTGAGTTTAGAGACCAGCAGTGTTAGACTTCCACCTACTCCGGCGAAAAAGCTGAAGGACACTCCCCCCCCCCCCAGTGGCGATTGCGATTCGAGTTGAAGGCTAAATCGATACGTGAACTCTGCCCTAGTCAATCGGCAAGTATCCCCATCCGTGAACTCTGCCATAGTCAATCGGCAAGCTTCGACATCAAAGGACTCTGCCATAGTCAATCGGCAAGGCTCGACAGGTGCTCCGTCGTCTGAAGCAAGAGGTAACTTGACTTCTTCCTTTGCGTTCATCGTACCCCAATTGGCCCCTTTTCGGCAACGAGCACGTAAAGTAATCGTAACCGTTGCCGCCTGCAGATTGATCTTGAATCTGGCTTACCCCATTGTTCCATTATTTGTGTGAACGCCCCAGTTTAAAATCTCCCTTTAAATCACCAAACTGAATCTGACCTCTTTAATCCCTTAATTAACCTACCTGTATCTCGTGTTGAACTTTAACCCCCTCTGTGTGACTATTTCCCTTAAAACCAATTTTTTGTGTAAATATAAATATCATTTTGTTGTTAGTAAAGATATATTTTCGTCATTGTCTTTCTTTTGCAACCCCAGCGCGTACCAGCTACCTGTTAATTTTTGGCAACTTGCACTCTGAAATATTTGTTTAAAAGGACCCCCTCGAAGTTAATAATAAACCATCCCCACTGGACTTATAACAATTTCCCCTTTCACTAAAGGTCTTCAACCAACTTCGGCCCCAAGCCCCAAAGTACCTACGTATATATATATATATATATATATATATATATATATATATATATATATATATATATATATATAGAGAGAGAGAGAGAGAGAGAGAGAGAGAGAGAGTCTGGCCATTCCAAGATACATATATTCTGTCCTCCCTGGTTTGTCCTTCGAGAAGATCAAGGCAGGTGTTTTTGATGGACCACAGATTCGTGCACTCTTACGTGATCAAAAATTTGCCAGAAAGATAAACAACAAGGAAAGGACTGCATGGCTTTTATTTGTGGCGGTGATGGCAAACTTTCTTGGTAATAAAAAGGCTGACAACTATGGAACTTTCGTAGCTAATATGTTGTCAGCTTTTCTCGATATTGGATGTAACATGAGCGTTAAACTTCATTACCTGTACAGTCCTCTTGATAGATTCCGTGAGAACCTAGAAACAGTAAGTGATGAGCAAGGCAAGCGGTTCCATCAGGACCTCAAGACCATAGAAAAGCGTTACCAAGGGAAATGGGACAAACATATGATGGCAGATTACTTCCGGAGCATTAAACGAGAATGCCCTGAGGCAGTCCACAAACGCAAAAGCTACAAACGGAAATTCATGCCTGAGTAGACTGCAATTGAACTTTGCCTCCTCATAGTAACAAATGTCTTATCTACCAATCAGTTTTATATAAACTATAACTCAAACACTCCCCTATACGAGAACATTCACTAAAACATAACCACCCGCTTGATCCTGATTCCTTTAGTATACTCTCTTCTGCCTCCTCTTCCCTGCATTTAAAAATTCTTGAATCACTTTACATCAAACAAATAAACCCGGAACTCAATGATTATTCATCATCCCTCAAATTATTCACTATATAGACAAATGTACAACTAACCACATCCCCCTTAATAGTTTTCTTTCTGCCTAATTCTGCCCGTAATATCAGTTGTTACTCCCAGCTACACCGTAATAAGGTTAGTACTCGTGCAGAGAAATTTTGATTTCTATTTTAGTTTGTCCCATTTATATCTAAATGATCTGGTTTATGATACACTTTTCCTTAATTTAATGTTTTAGTTGTCCCCTTTCACCCCTCCATTATTGATTATTTAATATTTAAACTTTCGTGCCTTAGTCTACTCGTATTCATTTAATGTTCAATCACTTAAAATTTAACTCTATTGAATTACTTGCTTCGCTGCATCTATTAATATCCGCTTCGATTACATACCCCTTGATCTAACCTATTTTGGATTTTTCGCTCTGCCCTTATAATTCTTTCTTGCTGTGGTTTATAGTAAATTTCGTGTATTCTGCTTAAGAATTCGCTGATGATGGTCATCGTTAATGGCCGAAACGTCCGGAAAATTAAATGTTCGTAACCATCGCATATGTCTTCATATTCCTGCTATATATATATATATATATATATATATATATATATATATATATATATATATATATATATATATATATATATATATAACTACCAACACATTTACTTCCGTTAACCTCATCTTTTCTAATCGACTTTTTAAAAAATTTCTACCGGAGTTGCTCTAGTTTTTCTCGGTCTTTATTTTTAATTAAAAAAATGTGCTTTCCTCCATGTGTTCTCTACTTTTGGTGTTTTTTTCCAAGACCTTAAGATTTCTACATCTCCTAGTTTCCCTCAAAGATAGATGGGTACGCCTATACGCCGATAAAACTACACGTTCCTCATCCTCAGTTTTGCCCTAATTAGCTCAAAGCACTTCATAAGGTTTGGTCTTATGTACTATAGGACTCATCCCTGGAATAAAGCCCCAAACACACACACACCCACCTCACAATCCCCACTTCATGCGGCTGGCTGTAATACATCTCTCGGTAAGGAAGATAACGGGTTGTGCCATGTTTGGAGACCGGATTGAGATCTTTAGCGACTCACAATGTGCCCTGGGTGCTATCGGGCCATGAAATCTCCGCACACTCATAGATCCATTCTTATTTAATGTCCCAATCAGGGTGATCTTCGCGCACGTTACCTGCCCCAGTATCAGGACAAGTGGGTTGCTGCCGCTTGTCCCTTGTGCTCGGGACGGATTCGTGCACACAGTCTATTTTATTTGATTCTCTGTTGTTAGGCGCATTCTCTGGTGCCGAGGAGAGGGCCGGCCTTCCCTGATTCCGAAGCTTGCCTCCTTTTTCTTGCTTACTTGTTTTTTTTTATTTGATTTTGACTTGCTTTGCTTTCTTTTTTGTTTTGTAATGTATCTAGATTTGTTTTGTATTACTTTTTTATTTTTAATGTAACCTAATAATAGGGAAATATTGATTAAAGCGAATTATGCCCTTGGTGGCAATCGCCAGATGTGCGCATTAAAAAAACCAAAAACCTTCATGCACAACTATCACACAATATCATCCACTTCCTTCTAAGTCAGCCCATTCTCTTCCAAACATCCATTAATATAACACCTTTTACATGGTCTTTCAACCATTCTCTCCATCCATTATTTTCCCATGCCTATACCTCCATATGAACACTTTCATTCACAGTTATAATTACATCCTTCTTCACACCATGAAGAACTTTCGCACACCAAACAGGCGTCTCAATTTGTACATTTGCACCGCTTTCAATCGAGATCTTTCCTTCTTCTTTCCTACCATACTCTCACTCCACTACACCAACGTTATTACCAGCGTATTTATATATCCGAGTAAGGGAGCTTCCCCCTTACTTCATCAACAGAGTCGCCCCTCTGCAACTGTCTTCCTGGGGTTTCAGTTTCTCCTCCCCTTTGCTAACTCAGAGACCACCAAAAAGACAGAAAGACCATCGCGGTGGAATTAACCGTCCTGAAGGGGCAACAAGGAGACTTTTAAATCCTTTGAGGAGAACTATGGCTGGCGTATCTCTTTGGACCCTGAACTCCCAATTCGATACGCGAATAATGACTTTCTTCGGGTCAGCGTGCCGAATTCCCAAAAGTCCACATTGGAGGCCACCGCACCTGCCACTTAGACATGCACACTTAAAGAAAGTCATGTGAGCATATAGAGTCCCCCGTAATAATATTGGAGGGGAGACTGTTGCGTCGTGTCTTGGGGTCGTGAAAGAGCCATTAATTATAAAAGGAGGGAAGGAGAAAAAAGTCCCCTTCCTGAGGCGACTGCAAACCCCCCTGTTTCCTCACTCCATGCGACAGGCCCTTCCCCAGGCGAGAACTGTGACTTAGTAAGAACAACTCCCCAGCCAAATTTGACTCTAAGGTAAAGTTCTCCGAAGGTGACGCATATCTCCTGAGTATGAAAAGGAGATGCGAGGGGGCTTTCCTCCTTCTGTTGTAGTTCTGAAGATGACCGAAGAAACAGGCACGGGCTGCCCGTCCGGCATCAAGGTGTCCGGGGGGTGGGGGTGGCACACGGCGCCCTCTTCGGCTCTGAAGAAGAAAGGAAAAAATAAATTGGCTAAGAGTGCTTATCCCTCCGGGAAAGGTTCCGAGGACGGACAGCCTCCTTGCCGATTCGGCAGATGAAGAGGCCAAGGATGGCTCATGCGTCCTCGGGGCAACATCAAACAGAGAGGATAAGTCCCTTAATACTAAACAGAATGAATTACGAGGTGTAGAGAGTCTCGATGACGTCGGGGGACCTTAAAGAGAGGCCGAATCGCGTATTCGAGCACGCCGCCTTTAAGCGGTTCTTGGTAGTTCCTTCTACTGATATAAGCATGCCGTCCAGATGATACAAGTTTCCTCAGCGTTAGGCATTAGCTAGAATTCTCATTAGGGAATCCCTTCTGCGAGTTCTATCTCACCCGGGTGGTATCCTGGTAAGTTAGCGTAAATTATGGCTCGCACCCAAAAAGGGATAAAACTAGTGCCTTTTCCCCCACTCGGCTTCTTTGCAATAAAAAAAGCGGCCTCACATTTCCATTGATTCTTTACATTCATAGGAGGAAAATTCCTGAAAGGAGGGTAACAACAAGGGATATGAGGCTCTTTCTCCCTTGTGTGATGCTGGATGGGCGCCTTGGAAAGTCGAGTTCATCCAAAGGATGAGAGTTCTCCGAAACCAAAGCCTCCTAACCAGCCAAAGGTTTCGAGGTAGGTGGAGAAAATGGTTCTTCCTTCAGACAAAGCCTCCTTCAGTAAGCCTTGGTCTCTAGGAAGGTTGAAAACATTTCCGAGAGGGTCTGTAGGTCAAAGTGAGCTCCCGCATCTCGTTCTAACTGGATTTGGAGGGCATTTTCATCCAATGGAATATCCGTGGACTCCGGGCTAATTGGAAAGAGATGCAGGGACACTTTTCCTCTCATTCAGCTCGAGCAGTTTGTCTCTTAGATACCATGTTGGGTCTGTGTGCCTTGCTCACCCTCCATGATATAAGGGCTTAGCAATCACACCTCTACGGGGCCGGGCAACTGGATGACTAATTTACACCGACATGATGTCTCCGTCCTATCTTTGGCTTTAAATACTTACTTTCAGCAAGTGACAGTGTAGCTACACCTGGATAAGAGGTGTTCGTCGTTTCGGTCAAGTGTATATTTTACCGTCAGCTGATCTCAATGTGGCGGACTTCAGCGGCACCTGGAACGATTACCCAGGCCTTTTAACTCCTCAGATATTTAGACGGTTGGTACCACCTATGGGTGGACTAAGCGAGCAATCTTGGCAGATCCAATCTAAATGCTGAAAAGTTATCCAAAATTTGTCCGTAATCGCCTATCACTGTCCGAAAGCCTATTCATTTTCTTTCCTCGTTCTATCCTTGTGCTCGGGGGACACATACCTTGATTTTAGAAGGGAGGTGCTGGGGAACTTCACGATAGTGATCTCTTTCCATCCAAATGTATTTCTTCAGGGGAATGTTGTTTGAGAAGCCACTTCGGTGGTGTTTGGAGCGAGCACGGAAATCCGCATTCGTACAAATGACTGACCATTTATATCTCAGTCGAGGAGTCTAGGTCGGTTCATGAGCTCGTTGATTTCTTCTCCGGCACCCCCATCACCGCTGGCTTGGTTAGAATTCCTCGAACGTATGACCTTTTTGTATGCTGTCTTCTTCTTAGGTAGTTAGCTGAGTTCAACAGGGCCTTCAGAGAGAAGCGTCTCCGCTAGCATTTATAGTACGTTGTGGTCTCGATGAAGGTCGCCGACTGAACTTTACTTCTAGAGTCGGGAACCCTTCAACGACGTGTTTAACTTAAGCGAACTAAGTTCCGAACGCGATTTGTGCGCATATAAATAGACCGTATGCAATGTTTCGACACTTAGTTAAACGAGGCGTCTTGCTTGTACAAATTGAGGAAACATTGGCTAATGTTAGGCTAGTATGTTTTCAGCACAGCGAAATTCCCGTTCTCTCTACACAGTGCGGCTTTTATAAGTTCTACTCTTCGTGGAATGCCCTGCTGCAGGTGTAAAGTGATTTCTCCGAGTTCTTCCTTGTCGAATACACTTCGCCACAGTGTTCTCTGATCTGAAAAAGGACTAAGATTGTCATGACAATATGGTATCTTGGAGCTTCTGCGATATCATCTCGTCCTCGTACGGGTAGAGAGAACCTCTCCCCGGCCAAATAAGACAACAAAATGGCGCCAGCACAGAAGTGTCTTCAGTGTGACTCCTTGCCTTGGGCATCATTGGTATCACCTCAGGGCTGACGAAAAATATTCTCGCTACGTTTTACATAAACTCCATTTTGATATGTTTTGGTGCGGCCAAGATGCTTAGCCTAGAGCTTCGAATCTAACAAGCTCTAAAACGCATCTTTTGCTATGCTGAATAGCACGGGGTCAGTTTTAAGGCGGGCTAAGCCTAAGGCACTGCATTTCTGTCCCCTTCCACAGCTTCACTCCCACCCGGACTTGTTTCAAAATGGGGCCCACCTGGATATAGTAGAGTCATACCGACTTCTTGATCATTTTTTTACTGCCATCTCACCTGAAAGGTCTAAATTCGCAGCCTTAGGGTCTCTTGTAACTGCGCCATGGACCTTCTTCGTTCTATAGCGTTCAACACCTGTGTTGCTGATAGAGCTACTCTCCTACCTTTTAACGCTCCTATGTTCGTTCTAACCCAGACTGTTAATGTGGGTTATACTCATCCGCAGCTGATTATGACTTGCGGAAGGTGGACTCGATCAAATATACCGGTCTCCGCTTGGCAGCTGGCGCCTTGCGCACGTCCCGTGTAAAGAGTTTTCTTGTCGATGCAAGAGAGAAGCCATTTGTTGCCTCAAATCTGCTTCCAAAGCTTCTGTAGCACCGGGAGTATTGCGTTCGTACTTGTTGGAGCACAATTCCTGTCACGCTGGTGGCGTGCCAGTGTCCCCACACGCACTAATTCACAAAGGGAAGTTACCTTACATTCAATATCCTCAATGTTTAAAAGAGGTGGGTTTTTCTGCTTGCAATACACTAATCAGTAGGGAAGATTACATGCTGTGTCTTCGTAGAGTGATTGTGATTTAAAGCGTGTGTAAATTGATGGAGAAATTTCTAAATAGTAGATTAGATTATAAACTGGATAGCGAATGCCAACTGTTTTCTGCAGAGTGTGGCTTTCATTAGTTCCATTCCACGTGGGATGCTCTGCTTCGGCTGGAATTTTTTTCTACGAAGCTTTCCTCCGTAGTCAGCACTTCGCTAGGGTGTTTTATGATCTGGAGAAGACAATTGATACCGCAGAGCGATACGATATTAGAGAGACTCCCCACACTCGGAGTCAAGGAAACGCCTCTCAATCTTTCTATCGGAATTTTCTTAAGGTCGTTGAGTCCCCGTATGGGTGTGGTAAGCTCTCTGAGGTCCAATAGGAGAAGAGAAGGCTTTTCCTTAGGGAAGTGTCCTCAGTGTCACTCTCTTTGCCTTGAACATCAACGGCACATTATATAGGTGCTACCGGAAGATGTTTTTACTACGCTATACGTAAATAATCTTTCGGTCACCTTTGTTGAGGCTGAGATGCAATCCCTGGAGCATAGAATCCAACAGGCATTGAACCACATCTCTCGCTAAACCGAAGCGCGCGTGTTTAGGTTTTCCTTGGCTAAGACTAAGATAGTAAGTACACTTGTGTTGCCATGCAAGGCTCCCTCAGACCCTAAATTATTCCTAAATGAGGCTCGTTGCCTAGAATTAGTAGAATCTCACCATTTCCTTTTCATTTCTTTTGACTGACTCCTAAACTGAGGAGCTAATATTTTCAGTCTTAGGGTCATTTGTACCAGCATTATGAACTTTCTTCGTTCCGTGATATTCAGAACTTGGGGTGCTTATTGGACTACTGCTCTATTCTTAAACCGATCCTTTATCTGAAAATAAGAGTGAATTGCGGACTGCACGCTCTACTTGCTCTTCGCAGTGCATTATGTGCTTGTATGCGCGGGTGTAGCGTCTCCCAATGTCAACAACGACTCTCATTGCATCCCGGCTGATGTCAAAAGTTTCTATGATGCATAGAAATGCGAAGCAGAAACAAAGCCTTACAGCTTTAGGGCTAGGAAAATTTTGAGAGAACTCAATGTAGTTCTTAGCTAAGGGCGCATCTGGTTCTGCCTAGGAAGTCACCCTGGAGGGTGCCATGTCTGACCATTTTTCACCACACCTCTGCTCCAAAAGCTTCACCAATGCCAGGAATGTAATGTTCGATTGTTTGAAGCGCACTCGGTGTCACACGAAAGACGTTTCATTGTAAACGGATGACTCTAAATTCGCAAAGGGCGTCGGGGTCCATGCTGTGTCCCCAATATTTGAAGTTGTCGGGACTCTACCAGGCATTAGGTCTATTTTCACGTCATCTCTTACTAAAAAACGCTTGCCTCTGACTGGATAAAAAACTTACACTTCGTTATTCAAAAGACTTCTTGAATCAACCTTTTTGGGGGGTTGAGGATGGTGGCTCAGTCGATGAACGTCGTGGTTCTAATAGCAAAGAGCACTTGACGACACGGGTTCGATTCCAAATCTCTTTTAACTTTCATATAGGGGATAAATTATTTATCCTATTTCCTTTCTTTCTAAAAACCACATTTACTTTCTTAAGCTTTTAAAATCATTTATGTAATCTATTCCAAAGAGTTTAATTACCATGGTGTGATATCAGTTTTCATTTTCTGGGCTATTATATATATATATATATATATATATATATATATATATATATATATATATTACTTTTATTCAGTGATTAGCCTATTGTGCACACTAATTTGACTCATTCATGAAATTAGCGACACACTACATTAATTGAGCCTGTACGCTACTCTTCTTCACAGTTTCGATGAGCTTGTACATTAATTTGTTTCACTCATTAGATCATCCTCTATACTATTTTGATTCACTCATAGATCACAATTTACAAAAGTTTATATACTCAAAATATCAGCCTGGAAATATCTTTCTTTATGCATTTGATTTGAATTTACACTAATTTTGTTAATTCATTAGATCAGTCTGTACAATACTTCTATTCACTCTTTAAATCAGCCTGTATAATGTCTTTATTCATTCATATGCTTATTCAGAATATATACTATGTCATACAGTGCATCCTAGGTACTTAAATCTTCGCCCTGCTTTAAGGGAAATACTACTGACCGCTCTTGTCGCTTGTACAATAATTTTATTCAGCGATTAAATCAGCGTGTAAACTAGTTGGATTCAGTCCTTACATCAGCGTGTACAGTGTGCTGTATATTAATATTTTCACCAGCTCTTTCATTATTTGCCACCTGGTAGACTCAAAATGAATTAGTTTATGTGCGGCAATTTGGAATAGGAGCGGCCTTCACTGTAGAGCACAGGAAATTGCAAGAGTTTTATGCACCTTTAAATATATAATTCCCCATTCCCCTTTGCCTCCTTTTCTCTGTATCCTCTGTCTCTGTATTTGATCACCTTTCATGGATCGTAATGGCTCTCTGAGTGTTCTGTTTGTTTATTTGTTTTGCAACAAGAGTTCAGTTATTGCTGCGGTCAGATGGTGTCACATTTCCCCTTTTCTGTATGGAAGCTAAATCTTTTTTTAGGATCTAGTCCTTTTGACGTTCTATCGCACTAAAGCACCTGTTATCGTTGCGGAATTAAGGCAGGTTAGGAAGGCTGCATTCTCTGATCTGTATCACATAAATGTGACTACTCGATCTATGAACCTTCCATATATTTTCCTCCTCCCCATTTTATCACTTCCTTTCAGAAACATTATTTCAGGAACTCGTTAATTCATTTAGCTTTTAAATAATCTCCCTCCTCAAAGAATCATCGTTTGTAGTATCTTTTCTTCTTAACATTGAAATTTTCAATTTCATGTTGTAATCTATTTGTTTTCATATGAGTCTAAATTTTATGTTTATTAAGTCGAGTCTATAGGGTTTAGGCGTCTCGTGTGCCCCATTACTGCCTTAAGATATATGCTTGGTACGTCGGTGAAAGATAGTAGTGAGCCTCCTAGGAATCTCTTCTTCTAAACTGGTCTCCAGTTACCCCACTAATTTGCATCTCTTCTACTTTTGCAGGAATTAATCAATCCCCAATTGGGAATTAAAAAAGTTTTATGCAAATACCACCATAATTTCATTTAATTTATCGAGAATCCCCACCTTTAGATTTCACAAATATGGGAAAAAGTTCTGCTAATTAAAACAATTAATGATTTATTAGTGCAAAGTTTTATTCAAAACGAGGACGGAAAACTGCCGAAACCTTCGACAATTCACTAATAAAGTTTAAAGCTTTGCCTGATTTAGGCTGAAGAGGAAAGGGAGCTTTGGCATCGAATTGAAAGTAAAAATCTACCCCATTTTGGGTTGTTTCAAAATAGACTGTTGCCATTCAACTTACGCCGTTGAATGAAGGGATTTTTATGGTCTAAACTCGCTCAGAATAACACACAAATACACTAATGTCCACGCATATACACATGAGAGTATATAATATCTTTCAAGCATTGTAAAATAGGCCAAAGCGCTCTCTTCTTTTGTTTACGAAGATATTCGAAATCAAGAATAAATTTAAATTTATAGTAAGAGAAAATAAAATTATTACCAAGCGAACAGCAGAAATTATAAGAAACGTGTTGTAATAAATGAACATATGTATGAAAAGAAAAACAAAAAACAGCAACATGCCCTGATGTAGGCTTCCTACCTTTTTGCAAGAAAGGGCACATAAAGAATCCATTTCATCAAAGAGGCTAGAATGTTTCATCAAACAGACTAGAATGTCTCGTTAAAGATGCTAGAAGGTCTCATCAGTATACTCATGAACTGACTAAGATTGTTATGAGTGGAAGTCAATGCTCACACCTTAAGAGTTAATAAATGCATCATACATCACCTTAATGAATTCCCAATAAATCCTTTCCAATAAAATCGATTTTCTTCGACAGAGCATTGCATTATTAAAAAAAATTAATGATGAGTGATTTTTAGCTCATTAATTCATTTCTCAGAGTTATATATCGTTCTGTTGAATACATCTTGATGTCACGGTGGGCAAATAAAACTAGTTATATTAATTTTTATTATACGACTCAAGAAGAAGTAAAAGTGGCTCTGAACAGGAGACGGTAAGAATGAGACATCCCACTGCTAATTAAATTAAGTACATTAATGAAACAGCACTTAAGGTATCAAAAAGAACACGCAGCTACAATAACTCCTTTGAAAACATTCCTGTCGCCTCATCCAAATTCGAATAGCGATTAAGCTTTACGTCGTCGCAAATGAAAAATTTCTATTAGTAACTTTTCCATTGCAAATTCAGTGCCTATTTTATTTTATTTTATTGCCAATCAGTTGCTTAGGTCATTAAAAAGGACTTACAGAGAGAACACTCCAAAATGCAAAATCAACACAATGTTTGGAAATTGAAAAAGTGAAAAGTTAACACTCATATCGCTTTTTATACAAATATTATTAAATAAAATAAGATTTGAAATAACTAACATGCACAAAATGGTCCCCCATTACCAACTATTAGAGTAATTATTAATTAAATCATTTACTCTATTTATATATATTAATAACTAGATACATAAACATCTGAGAAAAAATTGCAGGTACAAAGGTCAGTGTAGGATTATTACATTTTGTAAAATTATTATTGCGGGTTATTATTAACCTTATAAAATTTTGAACAACCACTCCATTTTTATGTTAAAAAGATCGACTTACCACCGAATATAATGATGCTAGTACCCTTTATTTGTTTTGTTGGTTAGTTTGCTATATATTTGTTGCAAGTTTACGAGATCAGTTCAAAATGACTGGAATTAAAATGATTGAAATTTGATTTACTAAATTCTCAAAATATTTACCAAATCTTTTCAACAATAGGCTAGGGGGAAATTCCGACAAATTTAGCCATTCAATCTATTTTTTTTTAAATATTAGCGAAAGCACAAACAAATATAAAATATGTAAACTTGGGATAAAATCTAATGAAGGCGGATATTTAAAGACAAATATTTTGTTATATCAAAGAACAGATATTATACAAGATAACTACAAGAGATCCTGAAACTATTGCTTAATCCTTATCTATAAATCTTCAGTTTAGTTTAAATTCAATATTTTCTACAGAATAAAGGGAACAATACTTACGTTATGTACCTGCATATCTAGTATATTATTTAGTTTATATCACAATTATAATGTTTCAAAGGTTACCAAGCACGGGGGCTTATTGAAAGAAGCAGTTATATATATATATATATATATATATATATATATATATATATATATATATATATATATATATATATATATATATATATATATATATATATATATATATATATATATAGATATATATATATATATATATATATATCTATATATATATATATATAGATATATATATATATATATATATATATATATATATATATATATATATATATATATATATATATATATGAAAAGAAACTCACAACTTGCACGTGAGTCAAAATTATGATAAATAACACCCACAAGGAAAATGGAAAAACGATTCCGAGCGCTTTCGTCTTTATTCTAAAAGACCTCTTGATGCAATAACGTAGGTCAAGACAGACAATGTCTGGGGGCACAAATTCTTCAAGTGTTTAAAGAATTTGTACCTCCTAGTTAGGGTTTTGATGCAGGTAGCCGTTTTAACCCCCCCATCCTTACTATTTAAGACATTGTCTGTCCTGACCTACGTTATTCCATGAAGAGGTCTTTTAGAATAAAGACGAAAGCGCTCGGAATCGTTTTTCCATTTTCCTTGTAGGTGTTATTTATCATATATATATATTTATATATATATATATATATATATATATATATATATATATATATATATATATATATATATATATATATAGGACGAACAATTTAAACATGGAAACTTCAAATTTCCTTGATTGTGGCATAATTATCACCATCAAGAGATAAAAGTGTTTATTATTAGTAAGAATATTAGAGGGGAATTTACTTTTTAGTATTTTCTACACATAATACACTACATGGAATGCTAATAAAGAATTTATCATCTTGGTCTATTAGTTTCAGCCTAAAAGCCAAGAAAAATCATAAAATATCTCCCGATTTCTGTATTGAAATTAATACTACCCTTATTTACCACAAAGTGATACAAGGTGGTTTATTGCCGCTTCTTCCTAAGTCCTAAATTGGCTTTGGATGGAAAGGTAAGTAGGCCAGGGGAGAGAGAGGGAGAGTAAAGTGTATAGATAGCAAAGCTGGAAATATAGTAGATTTGACAGGTGACCTAGGTGATCGGTAGACTTACAGCTTTACGTGGGTTCTGAACCACGGTGTGTATTATATCCTTGTTTATTCATTATTTCCTATAGTGCCCCTGTACCACTTATAAAGTGTTCGGCACGTAAAATGTAGAGGATGGAAGAAAACGTGTAGGGAGAAGTAGAAAGAAGTAGTATTTTTTCAAATGAATGCTAGGCTGCATAGAGGTTTAGTTTCATAGAGGTAGCTTTTGAAAATAGATAGTTTATTGAGCTGTTGAATGAGTATCAGGCTATCCTTTTTTGTTATTTCAGGTTTGTATGATATGCGTTGTTTTTAGGCGTTCAAACCGTTGTTTTAATGCTTTCTACTGATGGTTTAGCTTTCTCGTAACTCTTTTTATTCCTAGTTTATTTTTGTAACAATTTCATGCATTGTGCATGTTTAAGTAGCCGGTAGGAAAAATCGACGAAAAGTTATTTTTCCCAGTGAGGAAATCAGGTTTTTCTTTTTTTCCTTGAAGAGTTTGGGAAATCTTGAGGAAATCATAAGATTCTAATGATCCCATCTATGGGACTAGTACAAAAAAATAGCTAATTTGCTAGTTAATGAGACCAAGCACAAAGCTTTAGCTTATATAGTTTAGCCGTAAAAATCTTTAATATATATTAAAAAAACGTAAAGGTATGGTTCAGAATTCCATAGACTTTCCCTCCCAAAAGCTCAGAGATGGAAGAGAATAATCAATTATAAATTTTTTTACTTTAAATAAAAATTAATTAAAAATTAGATATTAATCTCAGCACCTCCTGATCAACGCATATCAACTCTGCTTATTAATAACGTTAATATTATTATATTAATGTTATATTATTATATTAATAAAACTTGCACTCTGATGTCTCCTACTATCTTTCCTCGCTGTCCTATCCTTAAACTTTCTTCTTTCTCTCCCTCTTACTCCTACCAACCGTACCCACAGTGCCTTGAGTTTACTTAGACTCTGGACAGTGTGTCTGCGAGGGCTACAGAGGAGTACCGGGCTTCGCGCCCTCACTCCTTGGCCACTCGAGGGCCCAAGGCATTATATATTCATCATAGCAGTTTTTTTGAGAACGACGGTTAATTTTGTATTAATAATTTTCTTTTCGAGTTTCTTATTTCCTGTATATTTGCCTTTTCTTTTTGCTTAATCCCATGAATAAGCTCACCTAGGTTTATTGGAAACCAATGGCTTTCATCCTGAAACAGGTAACCGAAAATTGAGGCGCTAGAATACAATATTTTATTAGACTGAGAGATTTGGATACAACTCGTATCATCTTCGAAGATAAAGTAAAGAAATGGCACAATAAATAGGTTTATATAAAAGAAAGTGAATCAAATCATAGACGGGATTAATACACAACCAGCAAATGTGAAAATACACAAAGTAATTGCTGATTTCAGCCCTAGATATGCTTACGATATCGTGAAAACCCACAAGGTTGAAACCCTCTCAGACCCATAAATAGTCAATTTTTTATCCCTACGTATGAACCGGGTAAAATTAAAAACAAAATATTAACTCCCTAAGTGCCTAACTAATGCAGCCTCAAATCTTTGACCGACTTCATCGATACGATTCAATCCACAACTACTAAAAGAACAATAGATAGCCTCCATCGATATTGAACTACCATTAATTTCCAATGAACTTTTGTGATCATCGCTTAAATCAAGAAGAAAGGGGGAATATACGACAAATCGAGAGGTTTGAAAAGGAAGTTATTAATGCGAGATTAGCCAGCCATCGCTTTCAATAAAACTTGCTATAACGAATATATATATATATATATATATATATATATATATATATATATATATATATATATATATATATATAATTAGGTAAAAGGCCATGTTGTATGCAGGTTTTATTGAAGTCCAAGGATGTGACAGCGTTATTAATTTTAACTTGTATTTTTTTAATATTTTTACAAGTTTTTTAACGGGGTCTTCGAAGCGAGTGACATTCTTTATTCCTAGACGTCTTTCGACCATGTTAGGTATCTTCAGGGAAATAAAATAAAATGAAAAGAGAAGTGGGAGACAAAAAACAGCTCTTCCGACCCTCCCCCCGCCCCCCTTGGCCCTCATGGAGCGGCCAAAGAGGGAGGGGGAGAGGTACTCCTTTGTAGACCCCCATAGTCACACTGTCTACAGCCAAAGTAGGGTCCAAGCACTGTGACTATAGCGGATATGAGTAGGAGGGAGAGGAAGAAGAAAGTTTTAGGAGAGGACAGCGAAGAAAATAGTAGAAGACAAAAGTGGACTTAGTTAGTCATGGGATCTACAGCTTAACGTGGAATCCGAACCATGATGTGTCGCTTGTCTCTAACTATAACTTTGCAGGTTATCGTGACCCCTGCTCCACGTATCTACTGTGAGTCATATTTGCAAATGTGATAGTAAAAAAAGAATAGATGTTGAAGGCTGAAGGAAGTAAGAGGTTTGCAAAGAGAAGCTAGTTTCCTTGAGGTCAGGTTTATCTCTGTCCATTATAGGTAGTTATAGCTAGCGTGATAAAGTTAGAAAATTTGTATTTGCGTGACGGTCCCGCATTGCTGTGTTATTTTTTATTTTTATTTATTTTTATTTTTTTTGTATATGTATCTATTTTTAATATGTCTAATTAGTGTCGGTATTTATGAGGCGTTTAAACCGTTATTAGTAATTATTCTTACTAAAAAATGGTGTAGGTTTCTATCTCTATATCTATTCTTTCTTATTCCTATCCTAGTTATAATTGACTATATGCTATTCTCTGGTGATGCTACGGTTATTTAATTACTCTTAGTCGTCGTTTAGTATTATTCTCTTTCTCTAGGTGTAGATTTCTTCTTCGTCATCTTCTCCTCCTTCTACTATCATTTGCAAACTTAAGAATAATCTGTGTGATCTACATCCTTCTCTTTGGGCAATTTAGTTGGTCAATTCAACTTCTACTTCATTCTGTCTTTTCTATGACTCTCCTTGCTCTCTTTGCAATTATTCTGTTAAGTGGCATTATCTTTCCTCCCCCTGTGCAGGTCTCGTAGTCTTCTGCTTTCTTCACTTCTAGTGTTTTTTATTAAGTATATAGCTTTGTTTTGGACTTTTTGGAGTCTTAATAGGTCACTCCTCGAGATCGTGTACATCACTATGGTTGGATAAATAATCGCGGACTGTACTATGGTTTGATCAATTTTTCTCTTGTTTTTCATGCTTAGGTTAACTAACTTGTGCAGTAATGCCAGGTCGCTCTTTCCTCGATTTACTCTCTCAGTTACGTGCTTTTTATAATCTGATTTTGGTTAGTCCAAGCACCTTACATTCTTTGTCGTATCTGTAGCGCTGTCCTTCTTAATATAAATCTGAGATGCTCCTCCTGTACACGGGTACCATTTTAAATTTATCCCTGTTGGTTTTAATTTTCCATTTTTCTTCGTATCTATCAATGCTTCTTATCTCTACAAGAAACATATAAAATTGGAAGGCTCCGCTCCGATCTAGTTATCTGGCAAAGGAGGCAAAGGAAAATGAACGTTTGGAAACGTGCTTCTTTTAACGGCGGTCAACTCGGAGACGCCGAGATGTCGGGAGTATAGTTTCCGGCTGAAGTTGGAAACCATATCCTTGCATTAGGGTTACCATACAAATTTTACAGCTCAAAACCAAGCTACAATGAAGAAACTCAATAATAAAACTAATTTAGAGCATTTTTTCCATAGACTTTTGGCCTAGTAAAGTCCCCAAATCCTATTAATTTCTGATCCTTGCACCGTCGAGGAAAAAAGGTGTAAATTCACTAAATTCCCTGAATTTATAGATCACCAGCGGCTATAATTTCTCTGCAAACTGATTAGAATTAGGAATCCCTTTTAGAAATTGCATAACAAAAACCTAGAAACAGAATTTTTGTACGACTGACAATGATGCATAAAAGAGCAGCTTAGACAGCAATGATATGCTAAAAAACTTGTGTGATTTGATAGTGGGGTAGAATTAAAATAATGCTGTTATATATATATATATATATATATATATATATATATATATATATATATATATATATATATATATATATATATATATATATTAGGCCTTATACACTTTTGCTTATCGATTGGGTAATCGAAATACAAGAAATATTGATTAGTGATTTAAATGCGGCTCATTAAAGTGGCACATTTAAATTTTACTTCAGTTTTTGTAAGTTATTCGCAAATTCAGGCTATCGATATTATCATTTCATGCAACATTACACGCAATTAATTAACAGTTTTAAAGAGGGAAATGGAAGTTATTTAACAAATAGATTTTTTTTTACCCAAAATGAGAAATATACTGCGTCTAGGTCTAGGGTTCTAATCTATACAATATAGGGAATAAAACAGCTGAAATATTACTCTTAAATTTCAAATATTTATTATCCTAACAAGACCTTATCAAAAGTTTCCTGTGGAAAATTCTTCAAGCGGCATTTAGCTTTTCAACGTGGCCACCATTGTTTATCAATACCACGCTCAAATCAGTTGGGAGATCAAATATATCATAACAAAGCAGTTAACTTCGTACACGCCTCAGAATACGTACATATAGTATAAGTCCGTACACATAATAAAGACGGGAACTCATGGTGCAAAGGAATGTGCGCGGCCCTTTGCAGAAATATTAGCATTAATGAATCAAGCTACTTTTGCCATCGATTGCAATATGTCTAAATATGTGAACTTTATAAGTAAGCAGATCAAGTTACGGGAAGCAATACAGGAATTACTACCTTACCACTACTTACTGCACAGGAATACCAAATACCAAAATAATAAAAAATTATATATATATATATATATATATATATATATATATATATATATATATATATATATATATATATATATATATGTATATATATATATATATATATATATATATATATATATATATATATATATATATATATATATATATATATATATGTATATATATATATATATATATATATATATATATATATATATATATATATATATATATATATATATATATATTATAAATGAGTACTCAGCGCACTATTGTTTGTCATTTGTAGGAAAGGCAACCAAGAGACTTTAATAAAATATTCTTAGTAGTGAAATAGAATTACTTTGAACTTCTTCCTAACATACACAGAAAAATGGAATGATCAGCATAAAAATCTTTAGTTTTGAACATTTAATAAGTAAAAACAATTAATATCAATTATTTTATAACCAAAGAGAATTGAAGATATGAGTATCATTTTATTACGTGGGCATATGAAAAAAATAACGGTACGGAATTTTGTATCACTATCCTTCTACCATAAAGATTATTTGGGATTTCGAAACAGTTAACTATTACACTTACATAGAGAAGAATTAAAAACATGTATTAAAATGTGTTTATTTATTTCTTATATTTTGTACATTGATTGTCGAGCAATTCTACCTTCTTCATAGAACAAAAGTAATGATTTACTTACCCTTAAAGACGTCATTTCTTTAGTTTTCTCTCATAACATTAAAAATGTTATTTAAAGGGATAACATAATTAAAAACTGAGATGTGCACTCCTCGCTATGTAAGCTACATCTTTATTTACGAGTATTTATATTAATGACAATTCACAATGTGCAATTACTCGATTACTAAGTTTATACAAAAAGGATAAAGGTTTATTATTTCCTGAAATTGCATTGGGAACTAATATGCATTATACTCGTCTTATTTTCTTCGGGGTGAGGAAATTGTGTACTTATTTTACAACGTCTGTATGTGAAAAATCCAGGAATTATTTTGGCCTAACAAAATATGACCATAATCTACAAGAAGGCTAATATCAAATATTTCTGCATACATTTTTTCCGTGGTACTATTCATACCTTACAATCAAAATATCTATAATACGTCTATGATATGTCAGCTTTCCTGGCCCAATATTGTAAAGGAAGGGATGGTGAATTAAAATTGTTGCTTACAATCAAACGCATTGAGATAAATTTTGAAAAAAATTAGTTCTACCGGTATTTACAATTAGTCTACACACAGTGCCTTAAGAGCAAATTATTACTCCTATACACTAGACGGAGTTATCACAGATGTCAAAAGAGCACTTACGTAAAAAAGAAAAGTAAATATATAAAATGTATGTATACATTTATATAGATATTTAGTGCTTCATAAAATTAAACTGATAGTACTGTAATAATCGAAACTTGAGGTGGGCGAAACTTTAATAAAAATTCATGAGCAAACATACTAAGCAGATTATTCTACCTTTAACCAATGTACGAATAATGCTGTTATTGAACAGGACCTCAACGTGAGCTACAGATAAAGCATATATAATAATTAAGAGCAAACCGTATAACTTCCTAGTAAGGTATTAATTAATTATGGAGTGATTGAGGCTGAAAATATTGAAATTAGCTGCCAATAGTTTCATTCACGAAGGCATGAATAAAAGTGGATGAATGGCCATAATAATTATGCTTAAAAATATAGTATCTCTTAGTGAACTAAACTAAGAGAAGTTATTAATGAGTAGACATATTGGTACAAGGCCTTTATGTGGTGAAAAGATAAAGAGAAATTAATGAACGCATTAAAACATCATATAAAAATGACAAACATCACAAGAAAAGTGTCTCAAGTTATCAATTCTTAATTAGGACAAGTGTAAAAATGCTCGAACTACATTTGTAGTAATTTTTGTGCTAGTTTGAGTGAGTACAATAATTACTTTCCTCCTTTAGAACGCAATAAATTCACTGAGAACACAGAGAGGGCTACATACTGATCAATTCTCCTTTAATTTAATTACAGTTCCCGCAGATACTCTATTACTATGTTCTATACCGAAGGCATTTATAACAACGTTGATAACTGATACAACGAAAATTAATGCTACCGTGACGTTATTCAGTATATCGGCTGAGATATGATTTTCAGGAAGATTTATATCAATGGCGCCGATAACTAGGAATATTACACCGACCAATACCTACAAAAATAATAAAAAATATTTTAGTTACATTTATACATGCAAATTATTTTAATCTTGTGTAAATAACATAAAATGCATTTAGTTATTTACATTTATATACAAAATTTTATTATAGAGATGTTAAAAGCAGAAAACAATATGATAACACATCTATGTAAACTTAGGAAAGAGTAATTAACTCATTCCATTTTTAAATAAACGTCATTTCTAGCTAAGCAACCAATATGGTATCGTTTCTCATGCCAAGGAATCCGCAGTGAAAACCCATCTTTAAGATGGAATCACTCATTATAATTAAATTTATTCCCATTAATACATGGTTTAAATTTTCGACGATTTGCTGGATGCTTCGTTCACGGATGTCCAGACTCGCTAACACAATCACCAAAAGACCAGTCGCCACCTAGATTAACATACGTGAATTTTAATAACAGATTCCTTAAAAATTGACGACACGAGTCTACGAGAGATTATTTATAAATAAATTAGAAATGAAAGGAACTAATTTAATACGTCTCGAGTGTGTGTAGTAAATTATCCGAATTTTCTCGCTTTTGGTTTAAAGATTAAGTGAGAATTGTTTATCCGACCCAAGTGTAATTTTAATTATTATAAACAGATTGATGATAGTTCAATTCTAGGTTTTTTGACACAGTGCTAACTGTGTTGCTACTGGGGATAGTTTCTGCCAACTGTAACTGAATATGGTATCGAGTAAAGAACTATTTCAATTATGAAGTACCACTACATTATTATTATTTAATGATTGTGCAGAAATTTAGCAAAACCATGAAGGTGTATTGATGATTAGAAAAGGGTATTGTCTAGATATCTTTCGTTAATTTAAAAATATATATATAGAGGGTTAAATACGCCAAATCCTGCAATTAAGATATTGATTACAGTAATGATAAACACAATTATAAAATTAAACTGGTTAATAATATGGGCTGAACGGTTGTATTTCTCGTCGTCGAAACAGCAGTCCCTGAGCAACGTAAATGAGAGCGAGATGCAAGCTGTGACCATCTGAGGGGACACATCGAACAGAATAACGAGTTAGAAAATAGGCTACAGGAAATATTGGAGGGTTATAATATATTGATAGGATGCTGGTAAGTTCAGATGTACACATCGCTTTCTTTATATTAAAGTATTTTCAAGTGTGACTTAAAATAATTGCGAGGAAAACGACTCCCAAGCTTTCGAAATGTTCTTTCCTTCATGTTTCCAAGAATCAGACTCTACGTATTCTGACATAATGGAAATTACTCATAATCTCGAAATTAATCTAAGAATAAAAGATCAAGAGCATTCAGTATATCTAGGCCCGGTGACACACTGTTACTAGTGATATTATTAAGGTTTTTAGGGCAGGCGATTTTTAAATAGGCCTAACTTTAAAGCTAGCCAAAACAGATGTAATGAATCCTATTCTTGAAGTCATATTTAATGGATTCCAAATAGAAGAAACTTTTGAGTCGCTAATATTTCACAAAATAATCCACTAACGTGATAGCTTTACAGGTTTAGAAATTTAAACTTCTAACTCAATTTTCCTAGCCTACAGATTTCTTCTAGTTATATATTTAGTAAATATATAGATTAACGAGTCCACCATTTAGTAGAAAAACTACTTTCAAGCCATTCTCCCTGGGAATATATGCATTGTCTGTTACCATTTATTTAGCGCTGAAAGGCCTCTTTTCCGAGTTAATAACACCTGGAAGTAATACTTTCCGAGTTAAAATGTGCTATCGGAACCTAAGTTAGATGCTGGCTACATGTTTCCGAATCACACCCGTTACAAAGATTTTTGCTAGAATAACTTGTTTTGGTGCTCATTTTAAACTATTATCGAGACCACTTTAAAACCGAAAATTCCATTCCGGGAATCATCATTACTAACTCTATAATTTAAGAAGGGGATTTTTTTGAGTATTTGAATAATAATTTCATCTTAGTTTGGTTGTGAGCTTTTGTAACAAAGTTATTTCTAATAATTCTTTTATAATATCGAAAAAACAAAATGGTGAAGTTCAGAAATAAATATAAGTATCGAAATTTTGTGAAATTTTTAAACTCGAAGAATTACAAAAGATGAAGTTCCGAAAATTTATTTTTATATATCTTCTATACCTATATTTTAGCAACGTGATATTTTGAAAGGGGCGAAATTTAGTTGAGAGTTCCTTTTTAAAATTATTATAATTGGCGAAGTTCAGGAAATTTATAAAAACTTAACCATGGATGCTCTTTTTTAGATTTTAAATTTTAATCTTAGTAGCGAAGCCATTGCCTGGTTTATACGAGTATATGAAAACATTTGTTCGTGTATAGTCTATATCTGCTCAGTCTTGTTTTCCTTTTACTCTCGCGAAACTTGGAATTATAAAACAAGGTAGCACGAAACATTTAAATAAAATATCTCAAAACTAAATAAATCTGTTTGAATAACCACCTATCCAAAATCTACATCGTAGTTAAATTAACGTCTTATTTCCAGGTGATGTTAATCAGCGTCGTGAGGATTGGGTATTTTTTTAATCAGTGCGATCCATCTCGCTTTACCAGAAGGTTATGACGTCATACCGACAGGGTGTCAAATAATATCGGTTATAAATGACTAGATTGCTGCAAATATATATAACAGCAGAAGTATAGATATAGCAGGCAATGGCTTAGCCACTCCTTCCTACAGGGGGAGCTTGCGCTTCGCTACTAAGATTAAAAATTAAAATCTAAAAAAAAGCAGCCATGGTTAAATTTTTGCAAATTTTCTGAACTTCGCCAATTATAATAATTTTAAAAAGGAACTCTAAACTAAATTTCCTCCCTTTCAAAATATTACGTTGCTAAAATATAGGTATAGAAAAAGATATATAAAAATAAATTTTCGGAACTTCACCATTTGTAATTTTTTAAAAATTCACAAAATTTCGATACTTATATTTATTTCTGAACTTCACCATTTTGCTTTTTGATATTATAAAAGAATTATTAGAATTAACCTTGATAAAAAAACATAGGTCATAACCAAACTAAGATGAAATTATTATTCAAATACTCAAAAGGATCAATGCCCTTCTTAAATTATAGAGTTAGTGATGATGATGATGATGGTGATGATGATAATGATAATGATAAAAAAACGTCTTCGATTCCGATGGAGTCGTTAATCAGTAGAATTGCTATATATTTTCTCTCATTATGGAAATTTACCTATTTTCGTTAACTGGATATATATATATATATCCTTCCCTTTACTACAGCTAAGCTGAATGGAAATATCGATTGTGAATACAGCGAAGCTAAGCCACTTCGGGCATGGCAAAGAGGTAGAAACATTTTTCTGATCCCTTTTCCTGATTAATTTCTCACTGAGAGCAAAGTTGTATTTTTATATTATTGCGTCCATTTTTCCTTGCAGGCCCTCAATGTACTAATTTTGTAAGAGCAATGATTAATGTTATTTTGCCGAATACACTCAAAGCAGCTCGGATTATTCAGTGTTCTTTATTCAATTTGAATATTACCTACATCGATTTGCGGTTGCTTCTGTGTTTTTACAGACGCCGTTTTTGATAACTAGAGTTTATACCTAGGACACAATCAAGGATTTTGTGCTGAGTTTATGTTATCAATCCGCCGCCATTATTAATAGAGAGAACATAATGTAGGATATATGAACTCTATTCGTACGAATGGAGTTCATACCTTGGTGGGGTATGTTTTACTTCAAGACCCTTGACCCATTGACAATGAGTTTAAGTACCATTGGGTTCCTACTGTAATATAAGATTGGGTAAATTAACTCTACACCATATTAGGACATGGGTAAGCCTGCAAACGTATCTATCCACTCGTGACTAAGAGGCTTCCATTTTTGTATGGGAGGATTTTACTTGGGGTAAACACAGGCCAGGGTCAATTTTCTTGAAGAAGCAATTCATCGAGCATTTGCTGTTTGGATTGGGTGTTCTTTTCATATTTTAGGGGATTTACATAAGAATTTGACTCAGAATTTCTAAATTTAATAGGAATCAGTATTTCTTTTAACTAATCTGTTTGTATTATCTATTTATATCAGTTCCTCCTGATCAATACTCTAAATGTAGATCGGATCGGATCTGTGAACAGGTCGGATAAATATGCAAGTTATTTAGCTTTTACCCTATGGATAGAATCTCTCGGTTTGCGTCCTTACTTCCTCCACCTAATGAACAAACAATACACCAAAATTAAATGCACTCTAGCTAAATAAATACACAGCCACATTGTCAATTGGAATCGTATCATATTCTATGTTATATCATTTTGAAGGAAATTATTTTCTGAATTAAATATGATACGGACATTTTATATTCTCAATATTAAAAAAAATATGATTGATTTAACTAGCCTTCGGGGGCGGGGCTTATGGATTAATTAGAGCGCCTAATGACGTATAGCAATTGCCTTTGAATTTTAACTTAATACTAGGCTTTTGAATTGACCATAATACTAGTTGATTAAAAATAGCATGTTGTGTGCAGTGCTCCGCCTATTCGTTAGTTAAGGTTTGTAATCATTCCTAAACCATATTTTTGCTGCTATATTTTTCCGTCTCCTTTATTTGTCCCTATAATTGGAGGATTTATTGACCAACTCAAACGCAAGAAGTTGTCACGTCATGTGAGGCACGGGTAATCTTGGTGCACCTGACATCTGGACATTTGTGTGCCCTCTAGACCCTAATGCCTGTATATTGATATGTTCCTATATATCTTCACAAATTATCACTTTTTCCATCTTTGCCACTTTCCTTACATATCTCTCTTTAACTTTTACTGTAGTGATTTGGTTTAAAGTCGAGAAAAAAATATTGACTGATTTACAAATGAGAAATTTCCTAACAATGTTTACAATATTCTAATCCTTTCTTTCAAGAGTCGTCGAAGTCAAGAAAAAAATATAGACGAAATTGAAATTACCATCAGTTACCAACCAAACTCCCATCCATTACCTGAAGTATGATAGATGTGATGATGAGACCAAGCATGACTCCATAAAACTGGTGTTGTTCTCCCATCGTGAGGATATATCGAAGTTGAGATGCATTGGCCGTGAGAAGAGCAATATCCAACATTCCCTGGGCGATGGTCTTTTTGGTGGCATAGCGGTTGATGTTCAGCTCTTTTCTCTGAAAGAAAAGAAGAGAATAAGTTGGGAAGAAAGTAGTAAGACGATACTCCTCGCATAATTTTACAACAACGAATACTAGGGACAAGAAAATGAAATAGAGCTGGTCAATGAAAAGAAAAGCGAGGCCTATTCAGTAAAATAATGGGAAATGTGCGAAAGAATTGGAAAAGATGTGCACAATGTTTTGCTTATGTGTTTATATGAATTTAAGGAGAAGGTCGGTAGATTTCAGCAGATTATCAAAGGGGTCCGTCATAAAAGGTTGAGTCACTGCAATAGAAGGCTCTTTTACTTCAATTAACCACTAGTTCAAGTGTCTTGTAACTCATGATAATTAACAATGACAGCTGGTATTTCACATCGACCTCTCGGAGATTCTGAATGTTAGCAATTTTGGGGGGATAAATGTTTTTAATATTTTTATCCAATACACACCCCCTGCCTTTATGGCACTTTATGCAATCCTTCTCATTTTTCACTTTTCCTTCCACCTCCTTCTTCATTTTGTATTTTTCCTAGTTACCATTTTCGAGGCATAGTCGTAAGTCTAAGCAGGATTTTAATAATCTCATCCACAAAATGCACAAATTCAAACTTTCATTTTATATTATAGTCAAAATTTTGCTTTCATAAAGGATTAAACTTTCGTTTGATTTGCATTCGATTCCCATCTGGCAAAATTGCATCTCCACCAGCTGCCAAATATCCGTTTTGCGTCCTTTGCTTTTCCGGTTTAAACAATGATGTGTTGATAACTTCTTTTTTCCTCCAAGTGTGAAAGAAGATGGGACATTTGAAGCCGCAAATATAGAAGGATTAGAATGTGGACCGTCTCATTAAATGAATAAGAATGGAAAGATAATCTGAATATATATATATATATATATATATATATATATATATATATATATATATATATATATATATATATATATATATATATATATATATATATATATATATATATATATATATATATATATATGCATAGGTATCTAACTTAAGCCAGACAAATGGAGTGGAGTGCAAGAAAAGTGTTTTGTTCTCTAAAATGAGGAAGAAACACAAAGTAGCTCTTGTTCAGGAGAAAAATCTCTCATTTAGAGAATACATGATAGAGCTACTGTATTAATTTAACGACTTAGGAGTAATAAACACAGAGAACATGGCTAATATTTAGGATGTCTTCCGCCTAGCAGCACTGCCTGAAATTTGTTCTGCATGTATGCAACATAACAATTTTAATTTTGTATTTGTATTATTATAAGAGCAATACGCTTTAGAGAGTTTTCATGTTTAGTGCCTTAGGAAACAGGTTTAAAATTTCTGTCATTACATCAAACGCACTCCTTACAGCACTCCTTTCGTCCTAGCAAAATACATGAACATCTCTGAAAGACCCAAACTTATCAGAGAATCAAAGATATCTCAGGAAGAGTCAGCATTTTATGCTGATCCCAAGGTGATCAGAAGCTTAAAATCATAGGAACCATCGCAATAAAGTCAGATAAACTAGCGTAAAAACTAATGAATTCCAACACAAATTGTAGATGGTTTGGTACTATTTCCTCTATTTTGGTAACACAACACGACCCTTTTCTTCTCTTTACCTATATGTCTGAAGATGTCAAGCGTAACTTGATGGAAAAAATAATGATCAAATTCAGTATTATTATAACTTAGATGGTATCCAAAAATTACAATAAACTACAATTTCTAATTTTCTGATGTGTGGAAAAAATCGGATCTGAGAGAGCTGGTGCTCACTCCTTTATGACATGCTGTTATTTATTATCAATGCTATGTGGGATAAACATTATTAATGACCAACTCCCTTTTCTCTGACTACTCATAGGGAGGAATTCAAGTCAGCCCTCCAAAATTTTATCCTGGATCCTCCACTGGCGGGTAGCCACTGCAATAGACACACTTAAGGGACTCACTTCATCCATGCCAAGCGAGTGGCTGTATCCAATAGACTGCATACTTTCACTGCATACACTGCAGTTTGCCTTACTCGTGTACATGACATAAGAATGTACCTGAAAAGTTCGATATCGGATTCCTGATACAAAAGTTCCACATAATGAAAAGTTTAACAACGAAAATTCCACCCAGACAATTCCACATCAGGAAAATTTCCCAATAGAAAATTTAACAGATGAAAATTCCATCAAATGAAAGTTTCCTCCCTAGAATTTTTTTCCCGTAGAAAGTTCCACCCAAATACTCATTGAATAAAACAAAACCATTTAAACTTTATTATTTATAATTATTACACACATAGGAAACAGTTTAATATAATTTATAAATTTGGTTATGTTAGGTTATACCGAAACGTAAGATAATTTAATAGAATACAAAAATCCTTGAATAAAATAATCATTAGTTCGGATTATACGCCCCACATTCGATGCAAACCATCATTTTCATGCGAACATTCGATTCGACAAAGCGTTTAAGCTTGTTATTAATGTTGTAATATTTCTGTTTGTGGTGGTTTTAATCAGTTCATGAAATGTGAATAAGCTTTGTTTGAGTAAGGCTATCTTCTTTTTGTAATGCAGAACATAGTTTCCATAAATACGGAAGCATGATGCTAACTAATGCCGACCGGAATGTACTATGGAAACCTTTTACTCCAATATTGGATCGTGGTAGGTTTTGTAAAATGCGATCTCGTACGTTCCAAAATTTGATTGAGAATAAATTATTTCTGTTGCACAACAATTAAACTTTACAGTCTGTTAAAAGTGTTCACATCTCCAAAGAGTCATTGATTATGCTGGATTATCCTGGTGTTTTTTGTAGGCATAATTTAGCTCATCATAAAGTTTCTTTTTCCTCTTTTCACTAATAATAAATTCCAAGACCATGGTAAAGAGGAATGAATTAACACAGAAAAATAAATCTTAAATTGTTTTTATGTGTGTTATAATTATAACTAATAAAGTTTTCTATGTAGGTTTTTTTTTAATTTATTTACAGATTTTTGGGGTGGAATTTTCCACCGGCGAAATTTTACGTGGGGGAATTTTCCGGGTGTGGAATTTTCCGGGTGAAATTTTCTTAGATGGAATTTTCACGGAACCACCGGATTAAACCTCTTAATGCAGGGTCCACTACCTATGATTGCTGGAAATATCGGGGGTGGCGAAATGGAATATCTAGGAGTAGACAAAGAGTAGTTGGTGTCGTTGTGTTGTGTTCAATTAACCCACCAAGAGTATTTTTATTGGTTGAATTTGTGGTTAAAAATTAACCTTCTTAACCACAAGATTTTCTATGGGTATGTGGAATAAAAAAAATGTTAGAGATCACTGTAACTTTGTTTTTTAACAAAAGCTAAAATGTTAAATACCCGAGATAATTCTGCTTTTGTCTACAGGTGTTAGGGAAGATAAATAATGGAAGAACCTTGCTGGTCCTGTATTTTAAATCAGATTTGCTGTAGCGTGTCTTCTTATGTTGACTGCCCTTCCACTATATTTTGTTTCGATTTTTTATTGTTTTAATTTACTTTTTCTCTTTACTGAAATTTAGTATTTACTTCCAGTGAATTGTTTTTATTTAAACTGATACATAAGATGCTAAATTGAGGCACTACAATATTAAATTAAATTGTTCGCAGAAGAACCAAAAGAGGAAACATAGCTTCTTTGACAAGTTCAGACTTGCCTAACCTTATGGACCGATGCCACAAGTAGTGTCCTCTTTGGGCTGCTCTTCTTGCTTTGTTCTTTCTACACATGTGTTCAACTTAGAGACATCCCCCCATAAAACTTTTCTCTCTCTCATACACATGAATAAGCACACATACACACACACATATATATATATATATATATATATATATATATATATATCTATATATATATATATATATATATATATATATATATAGATATATATATATATATATATATATAGATATATATATATATATATATATATATATATATATATATATATATATATATATATATATATATATATATATTACTCTTTATTCTTTATCTCTCTTAGACATATACACACGGACTTATTTCATAAAATATTGTATTCTCTTTTCTATGCGAAAATCTCCCAATGGATAAAAATTGAACGAAGACGTAGAGAAAAAAAGACTTCGCGTCTTGGCAAAAGAATATTCAAACCAATATTCTTCCATCCGATATCAGTCAGCCATACTCCCAAATCAATCATCGTTCCAAAGAAACTCCGTTGTAAGGATGAGACTGAGTTATCCCATATGCCCTCCTTCATGCCAATCACATAACCCACCAACCCCAGAAGCTTCTCTTAATTCATCCTTTCCACAGAAAGAGAGGTAATTACAAAGCCTTCCGAAATTCACATTTGATTGGTTCCGCCTCTTCCTGGGAAGGTCTTATGGAGTGCGATACTTGTTTTGTAAGAGCGGATGAAGACGTCGTCATCTGTCGGGGGTGTCTTTGTGAACAGCCTTTCCCTCGTCTGTAGCTTGGCAGGGAAAATGATTCATTAAGGCTTATTGCAGGGTTTAATAATGATTCGCTTTAATTACCTACCGTATAATGCTCTCACAAAGGCGTACTCGTTACCGATACTCATCTTTGGTAACTCTTTACTGGTTTCTTGGTAGGGGGCAATAGTGAGGTTTCATGATTATTTCATTAGGATCTTATCTCTATTGATGAAGTCACACTTACACACATAAGACTACTAATTGAATCTTTCAGTGAGAGAGAAAGAGAGGAAGAACCAGTCAAAGAAAGGTATGTAGGCTAGACAGAAAAATAAAAAAGGTGGGATCAAATACATATATTTACATAGCTTACAAATAGTTTAATGCTATACGAACCCGGTAAGGGAAAGGGAAGGAGGTGGGGAGAGAATGATAAAAATACATAGAAATTCAGCCAAAAACACGTACGTCTATTGATGACTAATCGATAGACAGACCGATTTGCATACATAAACAGAGGCTGAAAAAACCTGGCATGACACACATATCCACATAGATAATGAGGATAGGCGAAGAAACTAAACAAGGAATCAGGAAAAAAGAAGACTACAAAAAGAATAAGAGACAGGAAGAAAAGCATATATGAATCAGACATGTACATATGTGTATAGGTATATAATGTCTTTCGAAAGGAGAGGGCGAAAAAAAAGAAAGGATGAAGAAAAGTAAAAAGAATAAAAGACAAAATTAAAAATAATCGAACTAATAATAATAAGAATAGTAAGAGGAAGAAGTAGAAGAATAACAACGACAACAGCAACAATAAAAAAAACTACTACGAAAGTAGATAATAATAATAATAATAATAATAATAATGCCTTTAATACAATAATCATACTATCCTTAGAGTGTTAGGACCGAAAGATCAAAATAAATTTGTATAATTTTGAAAAATATTCATGAGTGAGGAGATAATATACATAGTTCCTGATGAATTCAAAAAACAAATTTAACCACTATTCAAAAAGGTATAAAGAATGCCCCTGGAAACTTTCGACCCATTTTCCTTACTTCTGTCATGGATAAGCTCCTGGAATACATTGTTAGAAGATATAGGATCTTAGAGTATTTAAAGGGTGAATAAATTAATAAATTTATTGCAGCGGGACTTTCAACGCGGAGGCTCATGCTTAAGTAATTTACTTGAATTATTTTCACAAAATGATAACATATAAACAAGCTAAAGCTGTATAACTAGTTCCTCGAGTTCCTAAAGTCCTTTGAGTCCGTTCTGTACAAAAGACGTTTTATAAGAGTAAACGCGCACGAAATAAGTGTCTGCGTATTAAAATGGATTGAAGACTGGATGGAAACCGTAGAAAGAGTGTTGTAAATGGAAATATTTCCTCCTGCGCCTCTTTGGTTACTATGTAGATGGGTTCCTAAGAATGAGAGATACAGAAATGTGTGTATATATATATATATATATATATATATATATATATATATATATATATATATATATATATATATATATAGAGAGAGAGAGAGAGAGAGAGAGAGAGAGAGAGAGAGAGAGAGAGATAGAACCACAGTAATAGGACTAATTTATATGCGAAACCAGGTTTCAACGGAGACAGACCTCCGTCATTGTCAATCGCTCGTGAACAAGTGAGATACAAAAGTTGCTTAACGTGCAAACACATAAATCAGTGTTGCTAAGGTGGATTACGCGAGAAAGTGACTGCATTTTTGAGAAGCCGAAGTATGAATTTCTTCCTTATTAAGGTATTAGTATTGAATTGGCCGTTGGAAGTATTAAAGTTAGCAATTTATTTTATAAGTACCGATTTAATTAAGCGTCAATGTATATAATTGTGAGACTTATAAACTATTTTAGCATTATTAATATCAATTTGATGATTTTCATTGGAAATAGTAAAAATAAACTCGAGGAGAGGGCACCACGTCGCATATCGCATTTATATTCATTCGTACTCTTGGAAAATCTGCTGCTTTCACTGATATATATATATATATATATATACTTCATTACATGATTTGCATGGAATAAAATAAACTCCCTGTTCACTATCGATCGATCTATTTTTGGATAGGCTATTTCTGATCGTATTCTCGTACTGAAAGGCAACATTGATCTTTTTGGTCTGTGCCAACTTTTTGAAATTGATTAACTGGGGGAGTATGGGAAGGTAACATAATATTTGTCATATCTGTTTTCCTTATAATTAGCTGGGGAGTAATAGATGGTTCTGGCTTTATAGTGACACTTTTCTATGGATGATTGTATTAATTTTGTCTCGCAAGAAAGAAGGATCACAAATGCGATATGCTCTCAGGAACAGGGAAGAAACTACAGACCTTTCAACAGATACATCTTGAAACGAGAAATAATGAATATGGGCATTAGAATTAGTTGGTTTCTGGTAGACGAAACAATTTGCTTTGTCATTTATTTTAGATATTTTTACATCCAGAAACGGCACATAGTTGTTCAGTTCCCATTCTACTTTAAATGTAATAGTTGGGTGGATCATATTCAATTTTTCAGAGAAAGAATCAAATCTGTATCATTGATAGGCGATGTGACACATATATCGTCTACATAGCTGAACTACATTATGGGATTGTGTAAAATGGGGGAAAGGAGGTGCTTTTAAAAATCCTCCATAAACAGATTGCATAATATCGGAGAAAGGGTAAGCCCATACTCATGCCATATTTCTGTCTGTAAAAACAATCTTCAGCTCTGAATACATTGTCCGTCACACACAAACGAACTAATTTTACAATTTTATTACATGGTCGGGGCAATGTTAAGTTAGACAAAGGCAGGCTTTTCATAATTACATCCAGAGCTTCATCAACGGGAACTTTTGTGAAAAGGCTATTGACATGAAGAGTTAACAACTGCTTATTCGATAGGTCACCCTTTTTAATTTTAATCCCCAAATCACCAGAATGGATAATGTGAATATCAGAAATGCTACCAATTAATTTAGATAGCCAAAATCCTATCTATCATAATAACGATACAATTTCAGTTAGCTGAAAAGTCTTTTTATAGTTTTGAACCTCGCGCGCCTTTAAATAACAAAAATACTCTTGTACTTCCATTTAATTCATCTTTTTCTTCTCTCCCTCATATTTTAAAATCTCTAGGCATTTGTATAGTATTTAACTATAATAATACTATCTCTAAACTATTAGTCAAGAACGCCCCTTCCTCTATTGGTAATGTATATTGCATAAAATGTATCGATTGCTCTAAATATTACTTCGGCCATTTCATAAATATATATATATATATATATATATATATATATATATATATATATATATATATATATATATATATATATATATATATATATATATATATATATATATATATATATATATATATATATATATATATATATATATATATATATATATATATATATATATATATATATATATATATATATATATATATATATATATATATATATATATATATATATATATATATATATATATATATATATATATATATATATATATATATATATATATATATATATATATATATATATATATATATATATGCACTGCTGTTGAATTCCACAGCAATGGCAGGGTTATTAATTTTAACTTGCATTCTCTTTATTTTTCTTACAAGATTTTGACTGGGTCGTTGAGACGAGTAAAACATTCGCAAAAGACATATTTTATTCCGAAATGTCTTCCGACTCTGGTAGGTCATCTTCGAGGAATGAACAGAAATGGTATGATCAACGATCAACTCGATTTAAGAAAAGAAAAATGTGTGTAGAATAGATGTAGAGAGAGATGGTAGGAAAAGGTGTCTATAAGAAGAGTGGATATATACCAGGTTGTCTGGTAACCTCAGTTGTCATGCCTCTCCTTTCCTTCCTGTTGCTTCCTTGGTTACTCAAATATATGAGTCTTTCTTTCGAGCCTTTATCATTGACAAACCTCTTCTGTGAGTTAAGAGCGCTTGTCGCTGCATTATACCTCGTGTTATTCATTTTATTTTTCACTATAGTTAAATTTTTGTCCTCTTTGGATTATTTTTCATCGTTCCTTTTAACTTTTAATGTCATTATTTTGTCCACTACGGCTCTTCCTTTTTTTTAATTATTAATTTGTCCAGTACGGATCTTTTTCAAAAATTAATTGTCAACTATGGAGCTTTTTATCATTTTTCTTTATTTAATATTTTCTCTTGATTTTTACTTTATTTTATTTTATTATTATTATCATTTATAAATAGGGTAGATCTCCTGCCACGTCTGAAGCTGGATACTTTTAAAAACTTGTCTGAAGTGTAGGGTTGGTAATTCTTCGTCTTAAAGTTTTATTTGTTGGTTAAATTAGTCCATCTTTTAGTATATTTCCTTGGCGCGTTTGTGCAGAGTGATATTTATTGGCTCGATATTGGTGATTTCGTGAAATAGTGTCGATGGAATCCGGTCCTGAAGGGTAATATTACTTATAAATCTTGTTGCTTTCTTTTGGCTCGCTTATGCTTTCCTCATCGGTGTCTTGCTTAAGACATGAAAGGGAATAGCGGGATATAGCAGCAATGGTCTCACCAGTAACATATATAATTTATTTTTGTTTCGTGTTTAAAGCAGTCTGAAACGAAACAGCGACTCTAACGTCCTCTTAGCCGCACCATTTTTTTTTGCTATAGTGTGCTGCATTTCCGTTTGTTGTTAGTTTGCGACCAAGTACTCTGCCATCTCTGTAGTATGCGTAATATTCGTTTTGCACCTGAACTTCTGCTGCTTTTCGTCGTCCCATCCGGATCATTCTAAATTTGTTGATGTTTTTTCTGATCTTGTTTTCTTTCTCCTCTCTGTTGAGATTCTCAATTTCTCCTCTCGTCCTTTTGGCCACATCATTGGGGTTACGATATTTACTGGTAACAACCTGGGGTTATATCATCTGCCAGTTGAATATATTGCGCTGATTCGTGATTGGGGTGAAGCAGGTCGCCCGTGTATATTGTCTACAAGGTAGGACTAAGGAATCCCCCTTGCGGCATCCTGTCTCCAAATCGAAGAGCTCCCCTTCAATGTCATTTATTTTCAAGATTGCCTGACGGTCTTCTAAATAATCGCAGAGTATTTGTACTATATTCTGTTCCATCCCTAGATTACTGATTTTTATTTTAAGTGCCGGTAACCATACCTTCATATAAGGCTGAGGACACGTCGCGATGCCCTAGGTCTACATTGCATTCTTTGGCCTTGGCGATAGCAATTGTTTCAGTGTTCTCACCTTTCTCCGCATCTATTCAAAATTTGCTTTGCCAATACTCCCTGAAATTACGTTCGATTTCACGGTTTTCTGTTATTTCGATGCCGTTAAGGGAAGTGCTCAAAATTTCTTGGGGTCCCTTTCTGTGTCGACTTCAGCTATGATATTGTCCCCTTTTTCGACTAATTTCTCGCTGATAAGCTGCTTAATTTCGTTTCTAAGTTCTCTCACTTCTCTGTAGCGATGTGCTGCTTTTCCAGAGAAATTTATTTCGCTAATGAGGACTTCGAGTTGATGCATTTTGTCTAGTATATTTGTGTCCAACCTTGGAGCTGGGAGTACTTTGTATTCCGTCCCAGGGATAATTATGAAATCAGCTTCCACGATCTTTGCTAACAGGTTCTCAAGTGATGTTCTCAAGCGTGGCACCTTCCATTTGGCCTATCTGTGTTATCTGGAGATATTCCTTGTATGCATCCCTGTTTGCTTTAACTAAGCATCTACGTCTGGAAATTTTTTCTTGAATTGGAGATGTTGATATGGTGGTTATCATGCTGACGTGATCGGACTGGATATATGGGCCTGGAATCACAACTTAATTTAGGGAAAAGTTGGTTTTCGTTAGTACTATGTCAGGTATTGTTCAAGATTTTTCTGTGTGATAGTTGGCAAAATCGGGACCTTCGCTTTGTACTATGTCCTACCGATTAGGAGACTTAGTGAAGTCCCAGCACCGTTGTACGCCGTGGTATATCAGGCTTCTCTACAGTGGGTATTTAGACCTCCTATTAAGATGGTTGATGCTTCTCCTCTAAACAGTCGTATGAAGTTATTGATTGGTAAGTATGGACGCCTTGGTGGCTGGTATCCAAATGTCACCATAATATCATCGTAGTTCATACTGATCTTAATAGCTAAGTATGATTCATCCAGGTCTTGTATTTCCTTGAATCTACTTCCTTCTCTGATCACGATGGCCACTCCGTCATACCTTTTCCTCGAGTGCTTTACCATTAGACCCACATAGTTTTAGATTTTTATATGGTCTCTATTTCCGTACAGACCATGTTTCGATATCAGTACGATGTCTGGGTTTACTGATCTTATAATCTCATTGTAAATTCCACTTTTACGGTTTCATCCATTTAGGTTGAGGGAGAAGATTTTCAGGTTTTTTTATATATCTAACGTTGGTATCCATATATAATTCTTATTTGCTTGTTTGCTCTTTACTTCCTTTTCCCTGGCTGAAAATCTCACCCTTCCCGACCTTTGCTTATTAAATTGATCTTGGCTTAAGTTGAAGCATCACTCGGGACAAATCTCAACTAGACCTCGCCTAATTGCCCAGAGTAATTCTTCATTAATATCAGCACCAAACTCCCACTTGTATTTTCCTTTGACTATACTCTCAATAATGTAATCGGTGTTGGACAGTTTCGATATTGGTCCTGACGGTGATCCATATATTTCCATGCATAGTTCTTGTGTTATATAACTTGGGCCATGGACGTAGCAGGTCCCATTGGTTCAGGCTTATCGCTTGCGGGTGTGTGGCGTATGTCCATTTGAGAGTCCGTTCTTTCCGTAGTTTTAGGTTTGTTTAATAGTGGGTCGCGAAATGCGGATGAGGACCTTGGCACGGCTTCAGTCATTCTCTTGATTTGGGCATGAAATAGTTCGCCAAATAGTGGGTTGTCTGAGAATCACATCGGTTTGAGGCCGTTTTGGACCAGCATTTTGTTAAGTTCGGTTGCGTAGCTGCTAAGCTTCATAACAGTGGCAAAATGGACGTGGGAAATGCACATAATCAGATGGTCTCATGTTCTGGTCAATCTGGATCATAGTCTTTTCCTGCTCGGTTCTCTTCGCCGCCTGTGCATATGTGGTATTAGCTATTTTATTTATTTCCTCAATCATTATATTTTTCTTATCGTAATCAATGTCTTTTCATTGGGCAGGCCATTGATAGTGTACGGTGTGAGTTGCCGCAGTTGAGACATTTCTTATTCGAATTCTTGCATTTCATCCTGCTTATGACCGAGTTCTGCACACTTCGAGCACACTTTTCTCTCAAGTTTACATTCTTTGGTGGAATGCTTCTCCATAGCATAGCGCGAAAAACAAATTTGTAGCGAGACGAATACCTCACGCTTTATATACTCGTAGCTGGCAGAGACTTTCTTGTTAAACATGACCAGACCGTTTTTAGATGCCTTCGCGGCCACTATTTCTGTTGTTCGGAGGGTCACCTTAAACACATGCTATATTCCTCGCCGTCGCAGTTTTTAAATTTATGTGTCTCATCAATTTTTTCTCATCCTGTTTGACTTCAATTTTTTTTTTAATTTACTCTGCAGTGTGCATTCCAACGTAGGGGCTGATTCGCCGACATATGATCCATCCTTTCGGTGCTACGTGCGGAGAAATTTTCGGGATGAGTCCAATTTCTTCAAGTTTTTCTCTAGATTTTTCGCTCAGCAGATTATGCATGTATTGATTAATGTCACAAAAAGCCAAGTAACCATATGTTTGTTCTTTCAGTCTGCAGATTGCGATTCCTAACTTGAAATAGACTATTTCAAAGACATTTTCCCGCGCAGGCTTATGGCGACGCTCCTTGACCAAGAGTAAGACACGCCTCTCGCCATTGGGGTCGTCCATAAACGCCCCAAGCGTGGTGATTCCATTTTTCGTTCATAGCAGGCCCTTATCGCGGGGGCGTGTACCTATATCTTTCTTTATCACCTTATCTGCTCTGCCTAAGTAAGATATCTACCAGAGTCTTCCTTACTGACCTGACCACTCCGCCCAGAACAGAGCCCTCTTCTTTGTGTCCACTGTAGGCTTCTTTCCGGAGCTCGGACACGTCAGAGACAAGTGGCCTCTAAAGACTTTATAGTGTTGAAAATGTTATCTGAACCAGGGATGTCCTGCTGTGGCAGCAGAAGAAGTTGTTTGGACGAGGTCCGCGCCTTTAATTCCTTCCGTCGATTCACGCGTGCACGGGTAGTGGTCTGTGAGGATACTCTAATCGATTGTAGCTGGACCCAAGCGTAGATCTAGAATTTCGGATCTTCTTTTCAGCTAAGATTCTCAGTGTTAAAATCAGAAGACGGTTGTAGTAGGACTTCTATTCTGGTTTCCTCCTTTACCAATAAAAGTTAAGTCTTTCCAGCAAAAGCAGCCATGAAATGATTTTTTTAGAGGGGGGCGGGGGGTACAGCCCACGAGTCATCCTCCATTCTATTCCTAACTCACGACAGGGGGTGAACGGAAGAGGAGGAGGCCCGCGGCTGACTTACTCTTGGAGTTAGTCAAGTGAACCGATGGGGAGGTGCTTAATGGGAAGTCCGGAGTAAGCTTTAGAAGAGGGTTTATAGTAGAAGATGAAAAATTGAAGATAAAAGAAAAAAGTTTAGTGAGGAGGCATAGTGTGCAACCTCGGTAGTAGAAGGCGAAAAGAAATACCCAAGCCTCGGAGGCAAGGGAGACCTACTGATTTATGTGGATTCCAAACCAACATACTGTATTTATCTATCTTTCTTTCTTTCATTTTCACGCTTATTTCTCGAGTTGATTTGCTTTAGTTACCGGGAAAGACGATCAATCTCTCTCTTTCCTTCACTTACATACTCTTTCCTTATAATTCGTTGGACAGGCCCAAACTGGAAAAGGACAGGCTGAATGAGACAACTAAGTGAGTAGCTAAAATTCATATTCCTAGAGAAGCAAAGGGAAATCTGAAATGACATCATCGGTAAGCTAGACAGGGAAAGCGATCCTTTAAGTTAGTTTCTGGGCAAATCAAAGACGGCGACGACATCATTGAGGATCAAGAGTCTCTCCAGAGAAGATTTAGGACACACTGGCAAGATATCTTTGCTACATGCCCTGAGGAAAACGACGTATTCGACCAGGACTTCGAAGACCAACTGCTCGATGACCTCGCAACAGTGATACATAGAACCCCCCCCCCCCGCAAGTATCTCAAGAAAGAGAGATGGCTAAACATGGGCGCCCCATCACATTTAAAGAGACCATGAACACCATAAGGTCATTCAAACAGAGGTCACCAGTCTGGAAAGGGCTCACGAAAGACAACCTCGTGAATGCCTCACGGCAAATTATTCAGGGATTGCTGAACACCATTAACGCTGCTCTGAATACAGGCTACTTTCCTGACGGGTACAGGATGGCCAAAATCATCTTCATCCTGAAAGGAAACAAGCCCTCAGACCAGGTGGCTAACTATCGCCCGAACTCTCTTCTGGAGATAGACGGAAAGATCTTGGAAAAGATTATAGCCGATAGGCTACAATCTAAACTGAACGAGTTAGGAAGACACAACCCCCAATAACACGGGTTCTGTAAAAAAGGGGGCTCCGAAATGGCCCTGGTGCTCTAACAGAGAAAATAGCATATTGTCAAGCAAATGGTTAATACTCGTATGTAGACATTGCGCTGAGGGACGTGCAGAAGGACTTCGACAAAGTCTTGCTGGAAGGACTTTAATACAAGATCCTGAACCAAACGCACTGTCCTGGGCTTAAAAAGATTTCCAACCACAGATATTCGAGACACTACACTAGGAGGCGGAACCCAGCAAAGGCAAATATATCCAAGCTATACAGGTTCATAGATCTTAGCTCGGCCAATATTAGGAAAATATACCTAATGTACATCCGATCTAAGCTCATCTAACCCGCAGTAGTGACTCAAGTGACTAACAAGACCTAATGAGAAAGCTCCAACGTGTACAGAATTCCGCATCACTAATCATAAACAAAGCCAGAAGACGAGATCACCTTCGTAAAAGGGATGTACACAGGAGAAAGCGCCTGGAGCCCATCAATGTCGTCACCCAATAACTAGGAAGAAAGATCTGGTCTACACTGACGAATGTTGTCATTCCAGAAATACAGCGAACAGGTGGCAGATTAAAAATACCTACAAGGCTGCGGGAGAAAGTTTCCCGCCGTCGTCAGTTCCCAAGCACCAAGCTATACACTCAGGAAAACATAACATCAATATATACATAGTGGAGACATTAAAAACTAACACAGTAAACAGTACAACACAGAACAAAGAAGAAGAGAAGATATAACATCATACTAAACAATAACACGAGGTAAATTGCTGAATTAAAAGTTAATAAAGGCTTTAAAACTCAACAATTAGACCAAAAATAAGTACACCAAAAATATGATCACATAAACAATAAGAAGAACACGTTAGTGATACAAGAAGAGACACAAACATGCAAAGAATAACACAAAATTCTATTTTAACGATATAACATAAAGCGATGCCCTGCCTACTAGGGAAAAATCCCTCCCTCTTTTAATTTTCACCCATTATCATCTAACACTATCTAAACTATCTTCCTATATTGAGTACATCAGCTTATTCCATTTCTGTTCATTCCCTGAAGGGACTCTTTAGCCCTGGTAGACAACTCTTCTAGGAGAAGGACACCAAAATAAAACCATTGTTCCCTCACTGTTGGACGGTGCCATAGTCTTTGTACCAAGGCCTTACACAATCCTAGGTTTGGGTTCCCTACTTGATGGTACAGTCAAGTGTCTGACTTTCCTTTATTATCGGTTACCTGATATTTTCTCAAAAGGTGTGTAGGGCAGGCTGATAAGATGAGCAAAGTTGCTTGGTGGGTTTTTCAGGTGGATGCCTTTGTTCTATTCCTAATCATTTTCTATTAACTTTTTTTTATTTATTTATTTTCAAAATCCATTCCACCTGTCCTACCCAAGTCTTGTGGCGATTCTGGGATATTTTGCCTTGCATGGTGTCCCGGCTCCGCCATGTTGACCAGTTTTTCCGGTTCTTTTAGTATTGCTTATGGACTTTTTTGCTTCTTAATCTTTTGTACATATTGTTGTTGTTGACTATATTTACTTTGTTGTTAGTTTTACCTTTGTTGCTTTATTAAATATTTTTGTGTTAAACCTTTTACTGGTGTTTTTGTTTCTGATTCTTTCTGGAGATGTTGAGTTGAACCCTGGACTTGCTACTCATTTTCATAAGAAGAAATGCAGTGTCCTCTATTCTAATATTCGGGGTTTAAGATCTAATTTTCTAGATCTTCAGGCTCATGAAAAGAATTATGACATCCTTTTCCTTGCAGAAACCCTGGTGACAAGTAATAAATCTAATTCAGAATTCTTTATTCCAGGGTTTTCTGGCCCTGACTATATTTATCGTCGAAATACGCCAGGAGCTCAGGGTATGGCAGTATTTTCAAGGTCTGGCATACCGATTTATCGACAAAAAAATTTAGAATGCAAGTGTCATGAAGTTTTATATTTTAAGATTTATAGTAAATATTATAATATATATATATATATATATATATATATATATATATATATATATATATATATATATATATATATATATATATAATATATATATTTGCGTTGTACCGTAACCCAGGACATGATGACTGTATTTTAGATCTTATTGCCTTGGCTCAATCAACAGATAGGAAAGCTTGTTTTGTAATTAGTGGGGACTGTAATGCAAAGCATGATGAATGGCTCAATTCTAATGTAACTGATCAGCATGGTAAGTCAGCTTATGAATTTTGCACTGCTGCTGATTGTCTCCAGATGATTCAAGAACCCACCCATATTTCAGGTAATAGACTAGATCTTGTGTTCACAGATGCTCCAGCTGCTGTAGATGCAAAGGTCTGTGAAAATTTGGGGACATCAGATCATTGTTCCATTAGAATGGACATAGCTGTTAATCAGCATATCCCAAATGACACGATCAAAAAAAGAGTTTGGCTTAAATCTAGAGCTGATTGGGTTGGTTGTGAAGAAAGTTGTTGAGCCTTGAATATTTCGGATGCAATATCTGACCCACATCCAATGTTTAAGGTCAATGATATGTTATCTACTGTTTTGGCAAGGCATGTTCCCGATAGAATTATCAGGATTCGTAGAAACGACCAGCTATGGTTTGATGAATCCTGTAGAAGACCCTACCATGATAAGCAAACAAAATTTAATGTATGGATGGAGGCGTAATCGGACGCGAGAAAACTTCAAGATCTTTGTTCAGTCTCGGTGTACTACCGACAGAGTTAACCATCGGGCTGAAAGATTATATAATGATAATCTGAAGAGTAAGTTGGCGGAGATCAGACACTCTCATTTATGGTGGACTGAATTAAAATCTGCTATTTTTGACTCTGACACTTCTACCATTCCACCACTAATTTTGCCAAATGGAAAACTAGCAACCAGTGCAAAAGAAAAGGAAGAGTTACTCCATCGAGCTTTTGAAGCCAAGCAGAGTCAGTTAAAGAAGTTCCTCTCCCTGATACTTGCCATCCTGAGCCTCGTTTGACTGGGTTTGCTTTTCGTGCAAGGGATGTTAAAAATATACTTGACAGTCTTGGCAACTGGGTCGGAGTCGATCCCTACAACTTTTTCCCTTTATTTTTTAAAAAGATGTCTACTGATTTAGTACCTAAGTTAAGTAGATTATATAGATTTTTATTTAGACGTAGCACCTTTCCTGATAATCGTAAATTGAGCAATGTTGTGCCTATTCCTAAGGGCATGTTATCTGCCGATTGTAGTCAATACAGGCCTATTTCAATACTTCTTGTGCTCTCTAAGGTTGCTGAGAAGCTTATATCTAGGCCCTTGTATAAATACCTCGAGTCGAATGGCTTACTGGCTAGAAGTCAGTATGTATATAGGAGGCCGTTGGCTACTTGTGATGCCCTTTTAGATTTGACTTGTAGTATGCAATATAATCTTGACAAGGGTTTTGAATCTAGATTAGTTCAGATTGATTTTAGTGCTGCTTTTGATCGTGTTAACTATAAAGCACCTGTTTTTAAGCTACAAAATCTTAGAATAGATGGCTACATCCTAAGACTACTTAACGACTTTTTAATAGATCGGCAGCAACGTGTTGTCGTAGATGGAATTTTTAGTGAACCTAGACATGTTGTGTCTGGAGTTCCACAAGGCAGTATTCTTGGGCCTTTGTTTTTTTTAGTATACACAAGTAATTTGGAACAATGTCTTGAAAACAAGGTTGTTTAGTCTACAAATGATACTACACTTGCTGGAGTAGTCAGGTCTCCAGCAATGAGAAAGCAAGTTGCCATGAGTCTAAATCGTGATTTAGAAAAATTAGGAAATGTTATGATCGTTGGGGTATGAAGCTTAATTCAAGCAAAACTAAGACCCTCTTCGTTAGTAGATCTCGTACGAATGAGCCGCCTCATCCTCCACTCTGTGTTTGAGATACACTTCTTGCTGAGTCGGAATTCCTAATGATCCTTGGCAATACCTATGATTCTCACCTGACTTTTGAAAAGCATCTTTTAAATGTATCTGTTAATGCTGCCTGAAAACTTGGTATTGTACGTAAGGCCTCATACTCATATATCTATAAGAATGAAGATATTAGTGCCACTTGTTTCATGTCCTTTGTTCTCCCTCTTCTTGAGTAGTGTTCTCCAGTTTGGATATCCGCATCTGCCAGAGATGCGTCTTTCGTAGATAGGGTTGCTCGTGGAGGCAGGTTCCTTTTTTCTGATGGGGCTAGCTATGACTTGGATCATCGACGGATGATTTCACGTTTGTGGATATTCCATAAATACTACTTCAGTAGGAAATTGCCACTATCATTTTTAATTCCTGAATCACGGCCTTTTGCTAGAGCAACAAGGTTTGCGGATGGACAACATCCACATGCACTATGCATTCCCCGCTGCCGCACTTCTCAGTTTCAGCGTTGCTTTGTGCCAAGTACGGTAAAGCAGTGGAATGATCTTCCTGCGGAAGTTATGCAGAAAGATCTTAATATCTTCAAACGAGGTTGCAATGCTATATTAAGGGTGAGTGCTACTGCCTAATAATTTTAATATTAATTTGATTTTAATAATTTTAAACTTATTTATTCATTTATTTACACATTTCAATTTCTTTCTTCTTTATTCATTCTTTCTTACTTGACATATGGACACTGTGTTCTGTGGGAGCTTGTTTTCAAGTTCATGGCCGCTAGGCTTTTCCCAAAAGAATTTTGTGGTCATTATCTCAAAAAATAAAAATAAATAATAATACCACGGTCGAAAGACTTCTCAGAATAAAATAGCTCTTTTGCGAATGTTATTTCTCGCCCCAAAGACCCAGTCAAAAAACCTGTAAGAAAAATAAAGAGAATACAAGTTAAAATCAATAACACTGCCATTGCTATGGACTCCAACAGTGCATGTATACAACATGGCCTCTTAACTAATTAAATATATATATATATATATATATATATATATATATATATATATATATATATATATATATATATATATATATATATATATATATATATATATATATATATATATATGTAGCGAGAGGAATCTGTTTCTTCTTGTGGATATCCGACCAAATAAATTCGTACTTAGATTTATATAAACAACTTGATGAAAATATAACATTATTTTGGAATTTGAGGTTCTTATAATGAAGCGTCTGGAGCTTGGTGAATCCATCCACCGAAGTGGAACGGATCACAAAGATGAAGAAGTGTCCTCGATTGTTTCTAAGGTTGATCTGGGTTGCTGAACATAATTTCTCTTGTTTTATAGAAGGTGAGCGCGACCATGGGATATATATATATATATATATATATATATATATATATATATATATATATATATATATAGAGAGAGAGAGAGAGAGAGAGATGGAGCGAGGTCGTGCGAATCTAACACAGACTATCGAGTAGAGGGGAATTGAAAAACAGAATTATTGGTATTAGAGGTCAAGGGCCAATAAATACTGGTTGCAGGGCCTGCGCTGACAGAGCTTCAAGGGGGGGATTAATGAAGGCTCACATCGTCGTTAGGCAATCCCTAAATGTAGTAACAATATATATATATATATATATATATATATATATATATATATATAGAGAGAGAGAGAGAGAGAGATAGAGAGAGAGAGAGATAGAGAGAGAGAGAGAGAGAGAGAGAGAAAGAAAGAGAGGTTTATTTATATTAAACCCAAGGCTTCTAACCATTGGTGTTTGATTCGAATTAGCGCCTCCAAGCATTCTTCGGTTCTCCCTCAACCGCCTGAGAAGCGAGGATCGCTTTTTGACCCAGGTTCGAATCTCCGCCATTTCCTTGATAGATGTACGTAAGCTTCTGAATTCAAAAAGTTTCAAATTTCCTCCAGATCAAACAGCGCAAGATTAGAATTTTCTACTAAACTTTTCTTCATTTTGCAAAACTAGAAATTTCTGTTAACCCATGTTTTTAATTTTGCCACTCTCAATTATAATGTCGTCCTCCATTACCGATTCAGATATCAATATCAATTCTTACTCAACAGGGGCGAATAAATATTTACAGAATTTTCTACTAAACTTTTCTTCATTTTGCAAAACTAGAAATTTCTGTTAACCCATGTTTTTAATTTTGCCACTCTCAATTATAATGTCGTCCTCCATTACCGATTCAGATATCAATATCAATTCTTACTCAACAGGGGCGAATAAATATTTACATTTTAAGATTAAGTTCAGTATTTACAAGAAGTGTAGAGAGAAAATCTAAGAAAGAGGATGCAACAGCAACAAGATCTGTCTCGAGTCCCTTTTAGGACGGCAAAAGACTATCGGATTTGTTTCTCATTGCACAGTTTACTGCACGGATCGTTGTAAAAGCTCACAGCCTTCTAAAACGAGGAAGTAAATACTACTCCAAAGACGAGAAAGGATGGGGCTTCGTCTTTTCTTAATAGGCTACAAATTTGATATTTCCCAGAAGGTTGAAGGGTTTACCGGAATTTGTGTTACTGAGCCTTCACTCGCCTTCGATACAGCCTCGTTACCTCGGTATATGGCACTACCAAATACCAAGAAGCGAGACAGGGAAGTATGGTGTGACCTCGTTTTGTTGTTGACACACTCACTCATTCCATCCGAAAATGTTAAATTTTCGGTTTTAAAAGCACTTTCAGCATCGGAGCTAATGAATGTAAACATATTTTATGGGGAAGGGTAAACAAGAGTAGCCAATGAGAAACACGTTGAGTTCGGCCGGGAGGAGATTCGTTCGTTTTTCACCTGAAACCGATTCGGTGCTTTGGACGTTCAGCAGAGAGCGAGTGTTCAGCGAACTCGGCAAAGTAGGGGATCAGATCAAGATTTATAGCTCGACTTGATGAAAATGAGAGAAAAATGGGGCGAGTAGAAAAAAACGTGGCGTGGGAATAAGTAGATGGAAAAAATAAAGGAGATAAATGAAAATGAATAATGAATAACGATGCCGTGAAAGTTTTAAACTCCTGAGAAGATATGAGAACACGGACTGTCAGGTCCCGTCTAGGTTGGTTCGTTGTATTAGTTAATATCGTCGTCCAGATGCCCAATTTTCTCACTAATAGAATTGCTATTAACATATTTAGCTGTATGAACTTCGTGGCGCAAAATGTTCCCATATATTTAGAGGGGCTAATGTTCTTCACTTAAAGTTGATTCGATTCAACCAATGGCTGTAAAGAAACGAGAGGGGAGACAGGCAGAACGTAAAAAGGACGGAGGAACAATGGTTGTAGAAAATATGGATGAAACTTAATGCTTCCTAAAACTTATCAACCTGAATGATGGGCTCTGGAGGGGGCACTCAAAACCCCAATGGCAAGTTCGTACAAAAGCAAAGGTAGCTAAATTCTGATTTGCGATAGATGCGATTTTCTGCGAAGGTTTTTGGCATCCTAATCATTTCGGGTTTCTTCAGTGATTTTTTTAGTCCTCTGCTTCTTCGTCCACATCTTCGTTCTTTGCCCAACAGCCTCATGCTTTTCTTGATAAGTCGTAATAATGACATGCTTTTTTTTTTTGTTCTAATCTTACTACACTATAATATTTTGATGTTTTGATACCAAAACTTCATGAGGTTGATGCTATGTGGATGTTTTGATGTTATAGTGTTATCATATTACGACACCATGATCCCATTGCTCCTGTGATGTCATGCACGTTTGATGTCACGATGTTATGAAGTATTTTTGTCATGAAGTCCTAATGGTATGTTGCAATGATACAGAGATCTAGGCAATCTTTCCGTTATATTTTTTCCTCCTTCAGTTTGTACAATTACATCTTTATAGTTATTTCGGAAAACTTACAAAATTATAATAATCAAGTTAATGATTATGGATAAAATTGTTCTAAATATTTAACTTTTATAAAATGTTAATGAACTCGTTTGGTAAAATTAAAGAATATAAAGATTCTGACATGTTTTTAAAGAAAACTTTACTGAAATTTTCCCCTTAAGTATTGATAAACCTTGGTTTGGGGAAGAATTCTCCTAATTAAAAGTAGCTATAGACTCTATTTGGGGTGATAATAAATATGTAAAATTGTATTGCTCTATGATATCTACCTTTTTATTTAATAAGTCAGTTTTCCTTTATAGCTCTCTCATCCGAGTGTAATTTTTATTAGTTTGTATTTTACCTTAATTAGTTTAGTTTAGGTTTGTTTAGGCATTGATTGAACCATAGGGACCAACCTAAGCTACCGTAAGCTAATTAACATAAAATACTGACAACTAAAATCACAGATGGGGAACCGACCCATAAAAGGCAACTGATTCTATTTAATAATACTAAAGGCATATTTAAGTCGCAGGGTTTAACATGAGCTTACTAAATACATACTCTAAGAAATACTGCATTTGTATGCTATGTGAAGTATGTAGAGCAATTGCAGTTTGGGCAATTATCTGCCTGAGTTCGTTTTTTGTCATGGAAAACTCTCAGCGTTGACTTTATCTCTATTCTTGTTCTTTTGTATTCGTCTTTATCCTTTATTTCTTCCTCCTTGCTCATCCTTTCTAGATTACGTGCCTCAATTGGCCCCCGTAAGGGGCGCGGCGATTTGCCTTCCGGGCCGCCGCGCTGATGGGACTCAGCGCCCCGTCCAGATCCCTCTAGCAGAGGTGTAGAAGCGAGTCAAAAGGAATCGGGGCAAGTTCTCGCAGGACCCCCCTCGCGTTCTCCAGGAAAATGGGATCGCAATTTCGGACCCCGCTTCCGTGGCGGAATCCTTCGCGATCGCTTTCTCGGCATTCTATAGCCGGGATGCTGCTCCGCCAGCATTAAATGCACGTCACGTCGTGATGTCGCAGAAGGCCGCCAGCTGGAATTTACCTCCAGCTTTCTGCTCTTGTATCGTCTGCGGACGCCACCTATGGTCCGGACGATGTCTCATACGCCATGCTTCGACACCTGGGTGAGCGAGGCATGGCCGTTCTGTTAGATTTGTTCAACAGGATCTGTGTGGAGGGTCTCCTCTCGGATTCCTGGCAAATCGCTACTGTGCTCGCCTTTCGCAAACCGGGGAGATATCAATCTACTCCGGCCGGTTTCCGCCCAATCTCTCTAACCTCTTACGTGGGCAAGTTGATAGAGAAATTGGTAAATATTATATTAGCCTTTTTCTGGACAGCGGAGGCCATCTGTCTTCTGCATAGTGCGGCTTCTGCAAGTTCCACGCCACGTCGGATGCTCTGCTCCGACTGGAAAATGCCGTATGCGAGGCCGTTATTCGTAGACAGCACTACGCCACGGTGTTTTTTCGATCTGAAGAAGGCCTATGATACCGCATGGCGATACGGTATAATGGAGACTCTTCACACGATAGGAGCGAGGGGACGCCTCCCAGTCTTTATATCGGAATTTTTACGAGATCGTCGATTCCGCGTACGGGTGGGGGGGAGGGGAATCCCTCTCCGGCTTAATGGAGCAGGAAGAGGGTGTCCCGCAGGGGAATGTCCTTAGTGTCACACTCTTTGCCCTAAGCATAAACGGCATCACCTCCGGCTGCCGGAAGATGTTCTCGCTACGCTCTACGTGGACAAACTTTTAATCTCTTTTGGCGGGGCCCAGATGCCAAGTCTGGAGCGTCGACTCCAACAGGCATTGAACCGCATCTCTCGCTATGCCGAAGCGCACAGGTTTCGGTTTTCTTTGGCCAAGAATAAGATGCTGCACTTCTGCCGCCATGTACGTCTCTACCCTGACCCACACTTGCTTTTTAATGGGTTACGCCTGGAAGTGGTTAAATCACACCATTTCCTCGGTCTTGTATTTGACTGACGCCTCACCTGGGAGGCTCATATTCGTAGCCTTAGGGTCTCATGTACCCGCGCCATGGATATTCTTATTTCCGTAACGTTCAGTGCTTGGGGCGCTGATAGGGCTCCTGCCTTACTTTGTTATTGACCCTTTGATCGTTCGAAGCTCAACTACGGCTACGAGTTTCATGCATCCGCAGCTGTGCGTTTATTGCGGAAGGTGGACTCAATCCACCACACCGGCCTTCGCTTGGCGACCGGTGCCTTCCGCACTTTTCCCATTGAGAGCCTACTTGTTGATGCTGGGGAGATGTTACTCACTCTACGCCGTGCACCGTGTATTATTCGCCTGTACGCGCGAGCCTGGCGCTTCCCTCAGTCGCCAACAGCTCTCACTGCATCCGCAGCTGATTTCGACGAATTAGGGAACTCCTTCAAGAGCTAGGTATAACTCTTGGGCCAGTGGCGCCCATGGTTCTGCCCAGGACGCCACCCTGGAGGGTACCACTTTTGGCTATTTGTCGCCACGCCTCTGCTCCCAAAGCTTCTACATCGCCAGTTCGAAGACCGGATTGTGATTTATAGCGACTCACAAAGCGCCATGAGTGCTCTCGGGGCATTGGAATCGCCGCATATTTTGGTTCGTGATATCCGTGACGCCACAGTTTTGGCAACCCGGTCAGATGTCGAGATTATCTTCTGCTGGGTTCCTGGACATGTAGGAATTGCGGGGAATGAGCGCGCCGATTAAGGCGCCAAAGAGTCCGTGAGGACTCAGTGACCGGACCAGCGTTTCGCTCTTCTTCACATCGACTACATGGCAGGAATACGGGCAGCTCTCCGGGCTGCCTGGCAAAGAAGATGGGAGACGGTCGAAGGGAAATTAAAGTTGTGTGCCATTGCGCGGCGACTGTTCCCATGGACCTACCCCCCAATGCCGTTGGGGCTTCAGGTTGCTTTCTGCCATCTCTGAATTAGACACACTCGCGGGACGCACCGCCATTTGATGGAGCGCTCGCCAGCGCCCTACTGTGAAGACTGCGCTGTCCCCCAGACTGTTTGGCACAATCTTGTTGAATGTCCCAGTCGGGGAGATCTCCGCGCACGTTACCTGTCCCGGTACCGAAATGGGTGGGGCCGATACCGCCTGTCCCTTGTACTCGGGACGAGTTCGTGCACATTGACTGGTGGACTTATAAACTTTTGAGGGAGGCCGGCTTTCTTCCCTTTATTTAACTCCAGGTTTTTTTTGTTGGTTTTTGTTATTTTAGTAGGTCGCACGTTCATGCGCCGGGGTAAGGCGGACCTTTTCCCGACGCCGGAGTTTGCCTCCTGCTTGTTGCCTTTTTCCTTTTTTATCTTTATTGTTTTTTTGCATCTTTTTTTTAAAGTAGCCTAGTACTAGGCAGTGCTAGATACGGCGACTAATGCTTAAGTAGGCAGTCGCCACATGAGCTCTTAAAAAAAATGCCTCAATTGGCTACACCAATTTCCTTTCTTTTTTTTCTTACTTAAATCCTCAAGATTTTAATAAAGACAAACAATATGCTCTTATTAACATTCGAGGAAGGAAGGCTCAGCGAGCGGAATAGCGGAGAGGAGAGAAAGCGAAGAATATGTTTGAATAAAAATGCAACAAAAAGCGGTATTGAACACGATAATAAGAATGATTTAGAATTTTTCATTATAAAATACTGGAACCTAAAAATTCATTTTAAAATATGAAGCAATAATATGTAAATAAAATTTAAGTATATGAATTTGGGAACGAACGTAAAATCACTTATTTCAGTCTTAATTTTAGCATTGGGGAATTCATAGTCGGTCGATCGCTCTCATGAAGATGGACTCTGGCCTAGTCGAATGCAAACATCGCTTCAAATTTTAGTGAAGTTAAGCCACATTGGAAGTGGTTACTCAAAAGATGTAGTCACATTTAGGGTTGACTTCTCCGAGGGTGCCATAAGTCATAGGTACCTGTGGTTCGGATCTCATGTGAGATAGAAATTTCCCACTGAGAAATACACATAAAGCTTCAAAACGAGTGTACATCTTTGGTAAAACTCCTACCATATATTATTATATACCTAAGTAGTATTGGTAGTGTTGAACGTCGTACACACGTTGATATTCAGTGCAAATCAAAGCTGTATTTTGAGAGGACTCTTTTTAATACCCCAAAGAAAAGAGTAGATTCAGAGTATCAGGCTCTATCCTTCAGCTGTTCAAACACTGACAAAGTTTGCCCTTATACTTTTATTTCTTATATACAAATTGAAAAAAGACAAATAAATATTACTACTAATACTGATAATAATAATAATAGTAGTAGTAATAATAATAATAACCCACTTTAGAGATAGGGATATAAAAAAAAGGAGGAAGTATTTACAGAGAGAGTCCGGCTCCTCCTATTGGTCAGGTGATTCATATCTGGGCTGTGATAATCGATCTGATAACCTGGTTGAACCTGAAGTTTCCCTTCGAGAGATCAATAAAGTTTGCGATGGAATCAATTAAATTAGAATGGCCTCAACTTATCGGTCGCTTGACCAGTCGTTTGAGGCATAAATAAATTCTGCCCTTTCCCATCGACGCTATGGTTAGGGGAACTCGTGTGTTTAAATAAATAATTAGACTCGTTGCCTGTGCGTACAGAGTATTTTGTATATAACCTCTTTGAGAGAAGCCTTGTCCGGTTTGCCCTATGCACATTTCATATTATGTTTATACGTTTAAATGAGGGGTTGTAGGGAAGAGCAGTGCACTTGGTTTAAGGGTCATTACTACGGATGTTGGAGGGATTAGTGACTGTTATTAATATTTTTTAAAGTTACGATAAACGTTTTTTCTAGCTTAAAAAATCGATTTACAAATATGCTAAATTCACTATCAATGAATTTAGGATCATATTCTGTCCGCATGGAGGAAAATAGTCGAGACAATAGATTTCTTTATTATATCAGCCAGGAACTTTGTTATTGATTTTGCTTTGTGACAAGAGGCGCCAAAATACTGAAAATAGTTATCATCCCCAAATTAGTCCTGAACTATTGGGTTAAAATGATGATGAAGTACGTTTTTGGTATCATTTTGAATTAATGGCAGTGTTCCTGGGAAAAATTGTTAGTGCTCCAGCTCCCTAAGATGGGAAGCAGCCCAAGACGTAGTGTGTCCGGATGCTTCACCGTGGGGACGACGCAGGAGGGGTGAAAGCACTCACCCTTTCTCCTCCCAACGAGAGATCTTTCAGAAGCTTCAAACAAGCGAAAGGGAACATTGATGAGAGAATTTCACTTTGCCCCGGTCTTCAGCAGTCCATTCTTCCATTCTTTTTATATTTCTTACCAAAATGGAGCCCATCTATAAGGTTCTTTTTAATCAGATCTGGCTTCTTCATAGCACTTCTCGACTTGAGACCATTGCTGAAAAGTTCTGCCTCCCAATTCACGATGAAGGGTTGACACTCGGTTCTTTCTAATCGTGAGCAAGCTTTGCACTCGAGACCTTACTCTGGAACTTTACCAGGAGGCAATCATGGCGTTCATTTGAAGTTCTTGGGTGTCCAGAAAATTTCCTTATAGGAGTGTAACCATTCTTTGTAAAGTCAGTAATGATTCTAAATATAGTACTCCTTGATGCAGTACCCTTAGTATCTATCTTCTTGCATTGTAGACGACTTTGATGCAGAGCAACAATGGATGAACGCTTTTCTTTGGAAAGAATCATTCATGCAATTGAAAAGGATTCACAATTTATTTTTAGAAAAAAATATTATGAAATAGATAATAATTCACTCATTTAAATCATTCATTTAACCCATATTTTCCATCATATAGTAAAGCTGGAGGGACTGAAACTCTCCTAGAGGAACAGGACCAGAGCGCGATTTTAGATTCAGCGAAGAAATGCATTTTTTTTTTATCTTTTTATATGCTGACTTTTTAATATACCTGAAATAATTTAAATATTAGAATAATTATTCATATCACGTAAATTAAAAAAAAGAATGAAAATAAAAGAAGTCTCAAAACGTTTGGCCATGGCTATCTCTCTCTCACCCTTTCTCTCTTTATGGGCACAGTAACGAAAAGGAAAGTGAAGTTTGTTCCACATTGAAATTTAAATTTAATGGCGGCGGGATTGAGATTATTGAGGGGCTTTGGAGATAATTAATACAGTCATTTTGTTGCCATAGTATAAATAGTTCATCTATATAACGCCAAGGTTTTATCTTGAGATTGGCATTCATACTTTCGTCACCTACCGCTTTGCCTACTGCAACTTTCTTGTTAGATCCAAGACCTCCACCCTTTCCTTCACCTCTCCAACTGGGTCAAATCAGCTCTAGCAAGTTTTTCTTCACCGATGACATTTGTCCGATCCAACTCACCTGTTTGCGAACTACAATGGATCCCTAATTGATACAGGATCACCTTTATGGTCTTTTTTTTCTTACATATAAGACCTTAAAAGCCACAGGCTCGTTCTACCTGTTTCCTCACAATCCAAATCAAAGCCCCTGAAAAATTTACCTCCTGCCTTTCCGTACTCATTGTTCCTCGTATTGTCTTTTCTGCGTGGCTTATTGCGATTTCTCTATATTTGCTCCGAGAATGTGGAATGATATGCTCGCTGCTATACGTTCATTTCCCTCCCTGGGTGCCTTTAATCATGGCTTGAAGTCCTACTTTCTCTCTCAAGCTTTATCTTAGTTGATAATCTTTTGTAAAAATCCTTTTGGCCTTGAAGAGTGCAACACAAAAATCCTTATTATTATAATATATTATATAAGTAAAGATTGATTCCTAGGTCTTAATTTATCTCAGGAAGTAAGTGAACGGCGTCTTTGAGATGCTTTATTAAAAATGAATGTCTAATTTCCTTCCTTTTTAGCGTTTCTTTCACAAACGCTCTCTTCAACCGAGTCTTTTCCTTATCATTTCACGAGCCTCAAAACGCCATCCATGATTCATTCATTCACTTCATATTAGCCATTTTGTGTATACTTAAACTATACATTAAGGGGTGACTGTATACGGATTTTAAATTTGTATATTTCTTTGTTTATATATTTTTATAGACGTATCAGATCTGAGAGATTCGAAATGCAGTAGCTGTGTTTTCTATTCTTGTTGTTTTTTATATTTATTAATATTTTTATTATTTTTGTTCCCATTGGGTTTGTTTACATCGTTAGTTATTGCTTCATTGAATGCCATCCGCTTTTATCAAGCGCCCAAAAGATAATTCTGTGAATTTCTGCGATTTGGGGAATTTTCTCATTTTAAATAAAAATGTCTTTTTTTATATTTCTTGCCTGTATGCAGGGCAGGAAGAATACCCATACAGTTTCTGGGACGTCTCGTGAAAGGCGACGAAGAGTCGCTGGCCTGGAAAGTCGCTTCATGAGAGTTTAGTTCCTCCGAGCACGATACGCAAAGGTAATGGGCGAAGTTGTCGCGGCCCCCTTCCAGATCATGTCTTCGTTATTTGTATATTATTCATCTTTGTTGGTGAAGGGAGGTAATGACCAACACTACATGTAGTGTGATCTCAACATAAACACTCAGTGAGTCATCCGTGAACAATTATTAAACCATCCCTGAACACCCATTGTCCCCTATCACTAAATAAATAGTTATTAAAACTGGCGCGCGGTCAAAAATGGTGGCAATATTTGATTAAGAATGTTATTATTATTGACTTGGCAATACTAAAATACCGATTAATCGAGTTTCAGAACATTTCTCCTTGAATGAAATTCACTTTTACATGGAAGTTGTTTTTGCAAAGGTTAAAATACAAAGTTGAACTGTGCATGGTTCGTATTTATTTTGATGGAATAATCTGTATATATATGACGCTCGATCTGTTCCTGCGGCCACAACGTTGCTTGCTCATAACTAACGACCAGTCATTCAAGCATGCGCGTAAACTGCCGGGCGCGCGCGGTGAAACGTTTACTCATTGTAAGTATATTATATGATATTGTATGATGTATAAAATTATAGGCTATTAGATGATATTATATGATAGGAAGAGTGCGCAACGCTCCTGAATCTGTATTCACCCCACAAATAATAACAATAAATAGCGAGTAAAGATATTTTGTACCACAATATATTCATCTGTATTTATTTGTGACAGGACTTTTTATCCCAGGTAACGCCGGGTACCTATGCTGGTAGGCTATAATTTATACTCTTTCAGTTAGAGAAACAATATATGATTGGAAAGCTTATTTATTTACTTTCAAAACTTTTGGATTCGGATGAATTCTGCTTCCAGCAAGTATCGGAGAAGATTTTTGTCCTTGTCTTCAATGCAAAATACTCCTCATCGGAGTTGAATCTCTGAACTCTTTCGTTGGTCATTGCCTCAAAATCCTCCACTGATGCTTACTTGGGTTTATTACGTAGTGAATGCTTTGTTCATTTTACGGCAAATATACTCTTTTTGTTGAACAGGTTTCTTTTTCTTCCGATCATTATCATGATTCTTCCGCAGTGATTATCAACCTGGGGGAAGAGTCACCACTGCCTTATCTCCATTAATAAGGAAGAAGTCAGCAAGTTTGTCCTATATATAACTTCATATTTGGTACCATTCTTTGTTCTCAAGATGATCTAAAGCTTAAAAAATGCGCGGATGACAATAGGCCCCAAACTTTGATGCTGCTTGCATTAAATCAAAGTTAAAACGCGAGTCAGGGTATCTCTACCCTAAAGTTTAATTTGACTTTTGCCCGACCGCATTGCATCATAGCCAAACTTTCAGGATTTACTTGGATTTTCATAAGAAAACTTCTATCACAACGTCTAGTACGGCTTTTTCACCAAGAAAATGTCTTCCTCGTAGGGGGCGAAGATTCATTTTAATGATATTTTCGCACACTACTGTACAGGTCTCATTTGGGTCTATATAAACCACATTAGATTCTTTGTAATAACATTGTAACTCTTTCAGCCGATTCTAACGAAATTTGAAACCATTAATTTGTTTTATATTATCTTTCGAATAATATAATTGCCAAAGTTCTCACAAGGTTAGCCCGGGAATTATTTTGTTTTTGCAATAACATCATAACTATCTGGCCGATTCTCACGAAATTTGAACTTATGTTGATTTACATTCTTTTTCGAATGATATACAACAGGAACAGAACAGGGGTATCTTGTGAGTGTACTTATCAGTACCTCTTATCATTATTTACTTATTTTTGATTATTGTTGGTTCATACTTATACTTCCAATCTATTTTCAATTAGACTTTCTCTTTTCCTCCACATTTTTATTAATATTTCCTTTCCCTTATCTGTGTTTTTCTCTTTGAACATAAATTTACCTATTACATTTTTCTTTATCTTTCTGCATAGGTCTTTGCAGATATATTGAATTTGATCTTTCTTCCTGCAGATATGGACATTCTAACATGAAGTGGACCATGTCTTCCTTCTTTGCGTTGCAGAGTTCACATTTTACATCTCCACCTTCATGTCTTTTTCTGTCCTTTAGAGTAAGTGTATTTGTTCTGGCTCTAAACCATAGTGATGAGCTTTCACTGTTATCACAATATTCTATTTCTTTTATTTTATCTTACCATTTGTTGTAAATGCTTATGCTGACTTTGCTTTGCTTTTATTTTTCCACCATCTTTAATCTAATTTATACATCAAATCATCTATTTCTTTCTTACTCATTCTTTCTATTTGTGTTATGTTTTTTCTGATTGGGCTTAGTTTTTTTTTGTGTCTTTGACCCATTTTTTAGTTCTCTATTTTCATTTCATCTTTTATTGCCTTTAACATTTCATTATCTCTTTTTTTCGATGCTTCGCAGTTATTGCAATTTATTCTTTATGATTCTGGTCTCTATCAAAGATGACTCAATTTCACCCCGGAGTGTGCATATTGATGCATACCTTGGAGCTCCCAGGATTTTGCGGTAGATTCCATTTTCTATTGTTTGCAGTTTTAGAATATCTGTTTTAGTGATCTGTGTGACTCCTGTTGCTTATAGTATTGATGGCACAACCAGATGTGTCCAAAATGGCTTCCCAATAAGCATTCTGTTTACAGATCTCATGGTAACTGAGTATGTCATATTTGCTAGTCTCTGCTTTTTTTGTATTCATTTTTTGGTGTGTATTGAGCATGTTTCTTTTATTTTCTATTGTTACCCTAAGATACTTTATAGTAATTGCTATTTATATTCCTTCTATTTCTGTTGGTACCTTTTTCATGTTTTATATTGGAATGTTACTCCTGTCTTTGTTTAACTCTAATCCACATTGTTTGCTTCCCTCCACTAGCTCCTTGATATTATGTCCCGCATCTTGTATATTATGTGCCATGATTAGTCCGTCATCTGCGAAGAACAATGATGGTATATTAAATTTATTACTTGTGAAACCTTTTCCACTTCTCTGTAATTTATCCATTATAAAATACGTTATTAACTTGAAAAGGACTGACGATCCTGTGCATTCTTGCCGAATTCCACATGTAATCTTGATTTCTTCTTTGATTTCTTCTCTAAGGTGCACTTCAGTCATATCATCACTGTATATACTAGCTATAATGTCTATCATACTTGATTCTCTCTTGTATTCTTTCATTTTTTTATTAATTCATGTCTTTTTATGGAATCGAATGCCTTTGTTTCATCGATGTTCTTTACTATTAATATCTTTTTCTCTCTATATGAACTTTCTATGCAGTATTGAAGTATAAACTAAACATGTTATCTTTTATTCTTCTGTTCTTGGTGAAACTGGCTTGGGCGTCATTTACTAAATTGTTCTGAATTAAATGCTCCTCTATATTATCTTTTACTATTGACATGAATATTTTATATGTGTTATCTGTCAGGGCTATTGGTCTAAGCTCCTTTGCGGTTAGTTTTGAAACTTTTGAGATCATTATCGTTTTTTATTTACTCCAGCTTTCCGGCTTCTGATCTTCTAACATTTCACTATTTATGCATTTTGTTAATGTTATGATGCACTTCTTGCTTTTTATCATTTCTTTGTATAATTCTATTTTTATGCCATCTAGGCCTACTGCTTTTTTGTTTTTCATTTTCCTTATGTGTCTTTCTACTTCATTACTGGTCACTGTGATACTTTCTTTTGTATGCACTTGGTGCTGCTCTATTTTGTAGACCATGTCGAGATGTTCTTCGAGTACAGGAGGCACCCTTACAGTTTATTCTGTTCTAATGGCCATATCAAAGGGTTCTTTGTTACATCTGAAATTTTCCCATATCTGAGTACTTCCAAATTTTCATCCTTTTTTAGCTTCTTTCATATTCATCTGTTATTTCTTGATTCCACACTCCTGTTATATTATTTTCATTTCTTTGGTAAATTCCCTTCCAAAATTGGACTAGTTCTGTTCTCTCTGCCTCCTCATCTAGCTTCTTTCCTTTTGTGCCATATATCTTTACTTCCTTGCTTTTGGTTCTTATTTCTTGAAGTTTTTTTATATTTTCCCATTGTCTTTGCTGTTTCTTATTTCTTGAATAGTATTTTTGTCATGAATCTCTATTTCTTTCTTTACTAGTGTTTGTACTTTACGTTTTTTATCTTTGAAGAGTTTTTGCTTTTCTTCCTTTTCTCCTCCTTGGGCTTTCCTTCTCTGTTTATTATATTGTCTTCTCTTTGCTATTTCACTTCTTATTTTCTGTGTAAACCAGGGCTTTTCCTCTATTTGTTTTCCATTTACACATTCAGTTTTTATTTTGTATGTCCTCTTTAAAGTTTCATCAGCAGCCTCTATTATTTGTCTATTTAACTGATTTATAGTGTCTAGACTATTTTCATTTATTCTTTTTTCTATATTTTTATTGAAATCATTCATTGCTCTAACCTCTATTGTATAATAATCCTTTTCTATCCATGTTCCCCACTTGAGTTTTTGTTTATTTTCTACTATTTCTAGTTCTATTTGGATCATATTATGTATGGTCCGAGAGATCGCATATTTCTTGTTTTTCATCTATTTTCATTTTCCTAAATAAACATTACATTTCTTCATTCACTACTGCAAGGTGAATTGTGCTTTCTTGCTCATTTCTTGACCATGTTGTCTTCCCTTCACATTTCTCATCCATATTTAGTAGAGTTAAATTGTAATATTCATCCATTCGATTATCAGTTTTCCATTTCTCTCCTCTTTTTGATATCCAATTTCCTTTAAGTGCCCATTAAAATCTCTTATTATTAATGTTGCCTCTCGCTGATTTTCAATGATTATTTCTTTTATCTCTTTTCAAATCTTATCATTTCTTTCTTGATCCTCTTTTTCTGTTTATAACTGAAAAGTACGCTATAATTATCTTAATTCTTTTGTTTCTAAACTTTCATTTTGCACCATTGTATCTCTACTTTTAGTTCCTTGTTTCGTAAAATCATACCTGCTTTCTGCGCGGTATAGAACCATTATTCCACCTCCCTTTTTGTCTCTTTCACCTCTCATGCTCTGTACTTTTATAAGCCTCTCATTTACTTTAATTATATCTACCTTTAATTGAATTTCTGTTAGTATCATTATATTATCTTTGCTTTTAATTATTTGTTCTATTTCACCTATTTTTGATTTCGATAAGCCACATATATTTATGTAGTTCACAGTTATAATACTGCTTTCTTTTTCTTCTTGCACCTTTATCGTGTTTTTGGAAGATTTCTCTTTTATTTACTATTATGCTGCTTTCATCTTTATTTTGCACTATAGTTTCTGTTTTATTATTTTTTGTATTATTTATCTTAATATCAAAATTGTCTTTCTTGATATCTCGATTTGTTGTTTTCTGTTTTTCCTCTCCCCGACATCATTGTTTTAAATTTTTATTTACAATATTACCATTCATTATGATCAATCCATAGTCACCATTCTAGTCACCATAGTCATCAGTCATCTAGCTTTTATCTCATTCCATAACTCTGTTTTTTGCTTATTCCTATCTTTTTTTATTTTACCATCTTTCTCATCTTTTAGTTTCTTTGTATTTTTCAGAACTTCCCACTTTTCTCTCTCAGAATTTAATTTAACCAATAGCGGTCTATTTTTATCATCTTTCTTTTTTCCCAGTCTTATTTATCACTTTCTCTATGATTACATTTTCCACCTTTAAAGATTGTGTGAAAATTCCCTCAGAGACCTCTACATCTTCTCGCTCCCTTCCTACCGCGCTGGGGTTGCTTGATTCATCATGATTATAAATAACTATATATTTCTTTTTTATCTCTTTCTTCTAATTCCTCCATTTTTTCTTGTATATCTTGTACCGCTTGTTTTATAATTTGTTCTGTGTTTATTACTTCCTTTTCTTTTTGTAATGTTTCTTTTATTATTTCATCTTTCATTTATTTCCATTTCTCTTCTAGTATTCTCAGTCTTTCTCTTACCGATTGTTTTCCTATTGTAGATTATTCACTCTTTTGAAGCTTGCCTTAGCTTGTACTTTACAGTTATTATAGATCCATATTTCACTTTGATTTTTTTGAAGTCCCTTATATAGCTCTTGTGACACTCCTTGACATTCTGTATGATACCACTCTTCACAATAGTCACATGAGACAGCTCTATCTTTTCCTCCCACTAATCTATTGCAGCCACCACATTTATCCGTCTTCGGCTCTTCCTTTTTCTTATAACTAGTCATTTTGACACATTAATCCAAACCAGACAAGGAACACCCATTTTTATCAAATAATAATATGGGAAGATGTTCGCAAATTGCCACACGCACGCTGATATAATTGCCAAAGTCCTCCCAAGATTTGCCCAGGAATTCTTTTGTTTTAACAATAACATCATAACTATACGGCCCATTCTAACAAAAGTTGAAACCCTTATGTCGTTTTACATTCCCTCTCGAATAATATAATCGACAAATTCCTCCAAAGTTTAGCCCGGGAATTATTTTATTTTGGCAATAACATCATAACTATTCGGCCGATTCTGACGAAAGTTGAAACCCTTATGTTGTTTTACATTCTCTTTCGAATGATATAATGACAAAGTCTTTCCAATGTTAGCCCGGGAATTATTTGGTTTTGTCAATATCATCATAAGTATTCGGCTGATTCTAACGAAATTTGAAACCCTTATGTTGTTTTACATTCCCTCTCGAATAATATAATTGACAAATTCCTCCCAAGGTTAGCCCGGGAATTATTTTATTTTGGCAATAACATCATAACTATTCCTCCGAATAATCACGTACAAAGCTAACCCAGCACCGCTATCATTTCACTTTCTGATTTCACAGCGCAACATACCTCCTCCCCTTCCCCCTCTCTCTCTCGCTATCCTATGTTCGAGATTCCTTCCGAGGGATCATTAGAGTTCCATATGGGACACACACATCCATAGACCGCTGATGCAGAACGGGTCACGAAAAGTGCTATCATCGATCATTGATATAAAAAAGCACAGTACGACCCAGAATACCCCCTTCCCCCTCCTTAACGAAGACCGGCTGATGGTGCCTTTCTGATCACCAGTAATTGTGATTCTGCTCTTTATGTGTTTTTACCTGCAGCGAAGCGCCAGGTCTAGGCGTCGGGTTTTTTTTCACGAAGAATTAAGTTCAATTTTCAAAAGGAGTAAAGTTCAATTGTACTCATTTAGAGCCATGAAATGACCCATATGCCTATGGGGAATAGGGTTATTCACCCTGGAGATTTGAAATCTGCCATCAGATCTGTCACTGGGTGGCGCCATCTAGTGGCAGAAGCCTCATTTAGCCATTCAAATGATCTTGTAAGGGATTCGAACCTTAGGAAACCATCAATGCAATAACCATTTATCATCTTATCACAAAACGCCGCAGGTCATTGGAGGGACTTTCCCTCTTGTTATCATTATACGGTCGGAAATCTCGTCGCCAATATGGCAGATGAATGGTGCAATCTATCTACTATGATGACTGGGTAAAGGTTTCCCTAAGAAGTTAACACAGATTACAGTTTAGGGCTCTAGTGACCATTCAACTTCCTCTATAGAAGAAAGTTCCTCTTGTCATCTCGCCAATGAGGTTGTTTTCCGGACGGCCGAAATTTCGCATTGCCATTTAACAGTTAAAAGAGTTTATATTGTTTTAATTAAATGACAAGTCATGGCTTCGCCACTCCTCCTCTACGAGGGAAGCTTGTGTTTCACAGCCCTTTTAGTCTGTTAGCTTTCGGCCTCTTTGGCTTTTCAAAACGCTTTTTTTCAATCCCCTTTCACAACGGTTTTAATTATTTGTCTAAACACCTCCCCCCTTGATCTCCCTTAAATAAAAGAAAATACATAAATACACTAAAAGAAATAAAAAATTCAATAGATTTTTATTAATGTACTTTCTAAAGAATAACTAGTAATATAAAGTATTTAGAAATAAAATTTTGGAACCGATTTAAATTATTGGCATTTAGAAAATACATAAATGCACTCAAAGAAATAAAAAAATTCAATAGATTTTTACTTATGTACTTTCTAAAGAATAACTAGTATTATACAGTATTTAGAAAAAAAAAATTGGAACCGATTCAAAACCCCTTTCATAACGGTTTTAATAATTTGTTTAAATACTCCGTTTGATCTCCATAAAAAGAAAGAAAATACATAAATATACCAAAGATTAAAAAAAATTCTTTCATATTAATATACATATACATATATTAATATTTATATGTAAGACATTTTTTATCTATATATACATATATATATATATATATATATATATATATATATATATATATATATATATATATATATATATATATATATATATATATATACATATATATATATATATAAAATATACAAAAGGACATCCAAACCATGAGAAAAAAAATCCCGTTCTAAAGATCTAGTAAGGGATAATGTTACTTAATAATTGAATAACTGTATATTTGTTTATGAAATGAAATTGTTACGATCTTTTCCTTGTATTAAAGGATGTCTAGTTTATGAATTTTTTCATCCAAATGTAGCTATACAAAATTGTTGCGTCTCTTATTGTCAAAGGCATAGGTAATATAGATCGGACGTGTTCAGTCGCTGAAGGACCATTGAATTTTTTTTTGCTGAGTATTGAAATTTTTAACATCTTGCCTTGCTGTTATTATCTGAAAGGTCCTCTAGTGGAAATAAATTAACAAAATATAAAAAATGGTTAATCATACCATATGCAGAGGCTGTAATAAAAAAAAGCAATAAACTAGTTAATGGTTTGTGCAAAAGTTGTTCTGGTCCAGCGAGAGACCGGCCATCTCAGAATATAAACAATGAAGCAGCTGTAAATAATAATGGTAGTACTAGTGATTCGATTCTTTATGTGGAATTTGTAAAATTGACGTAGATGATGATAAGAAGGCCTTGTCAAGTGATTCATGTCATTCTTGGTTTCATATAGAGCAAATAAATGTAAGTGTGAGCAAATCTAAAGATATTAAATCAGAGGCTTTAGTTAAATAGTTCTGCACAGGATGTGATGGTAAGGTTATGTCTGCTTTAGCTAAAATTTCTTCTTTAGAGGCTAGTCTTAAGGATATGGAGCAACATAAAGATGTTACCATCCTCCCCCCCCCGCCCAAAAGGGGAAGATTTTATGGATGAGAAATTTGAGAGAGAGAAAAGGAGAAATAATTTTATTATATTTGGATTAGATGAGGCAGCTGAAGATGTGCAGGGTGTAAATAGGAATTTGGCTGACATGAACATGATATCCAAGTTACACGAGGATGTTTGTGAAGATTTAAAAATTTACCTGATAAGATAGAGAAATCTTTCGGCCTTAGGAAGAGAGACAATGGAAATAGAGCTAGACCATTCTGTATTAGATTTAAAGATGTTTCTGATAAGTATAGAATCCAGAATTGTGGCAGAGAATTAAGAAAAGTAACTACAGGCTGGAAATCCAAAATTTATATAGAACCTGATTATACCCAAAATTAACGTTAAATGGAAAAGATTGCTTTAGCTGAACTAAATTCACGTAGAGACGCAGGAGAGACAAATTTGGTTATTCGGGACTTCTGTGTTGTCCGGAGGGATTCCAACCAAAATAATGCATAGCTAATATATAATTATAATGAGAGGAGTGAGATTTATAATCTCACTCCACATAATAGGGGTGGTGGGAATAATTCTTCTTTTTGTGGTGCTGGGACTACATTGGTGTATAGATATAAATGTATGTATACTAACATTGAGAGCATTAAAAATAAATGGCCTGAATTTCAAGCAAGAATTGTAAAATCGAATCCAGATATTATTTCCATTGTGGAAACATGGTGTCAATTAGATGCCCAGGATTCCGAAATTAATCCGAGCAGTTATAGAGTTTTCTATAGACACACAAATCAGAAAAAAGGGGGAATTTTTATATATATTAGAGATGATATAGCTGCTGATTATTGTGATGACCTTAATGCAGATCCCTTTGTTGAGGCCTTGTGGTGCTGGATTGAGATGAAGAGGGTGACAAGTTCTGATCTGCCTAGAGATAGAATCTTACTTGGAGCTATTCATAGGAAGCCCGATGTTGGACAATTTAACGATGCTTGTCTATTCAACCTTATGTTTTGAGCTGTTGCTTTGAGTAGAAATGAATTAATTATTATTGGAGATTTTAATTTACCAGGTATAAATTGGAGAATTATGACTGCACCTGGATCTGAGAGGAACTATTCAAATAATTTTCTCAAATGTATTCAGGAGAACTATTTGGTCCAACATATCCTGGATTACACTAGAGCTAGAGGCCTAAATAGACCCAGTCTACTTGACTTGGTGATCACTTGTGGTGATGCAGATGTGGCTGAGGTGCAGATTGAATCCCCAATTGGCAGAAGTGATCATTCTGTAATTGTTTATGAGTATGTTTGTGACATCGAGCAATAAATGCTGAGCTGGGTGAAAAATTTCATTTACTTTAGAGTCAACTTTGCTGCAATGAGAGTAATATTTGATGAGGATTGGGACAACTTGCTTGGCAATAGGTGTATTTTGGAGAAGTGGAGTAGATTTAAGGAACACTATAAGGTAGTTCGAGAATTTGTGCCTAAATATAATGTAAGAAGAGGGAAACATAAACCAATGTGGTTGAATGGTAGATGCATCAGGGCAAGCAGAAGGAAGAACCTAGCATGGAAACTGTACAAGGAAAGACCTAGTAGATACTTGTATAGACAATATATCAAAAAAGCAAAAAGTGTTTTGGACTTGTTCGAGAACAGAAAAAGAAATTTGAACATGATTTAGTTCAGGATATGAAAAGTAATCCTAGAGTATTATACAAGTCTGTTGGAGGTGGAAAATCATTTAGAGTTCCGATAGCACAATTGGAGCAGAGGGACAGAGAGATGACTGTTGATAATGGCGAAGCAGCAGGCCTGTTACTGAAGCACTTTACATCTGTTCACAGTCCAGAACCGGATGAAGATCTTTTGATGGCTGGCCAATTCATGAGTGCTGTTGAGGATGGTGGTGATTTTGATCCTTTCGATTATAATGGACCTATTTGCCCATCACAAATTACTCAACCTATTATTGAAAGAGCAGAGATTAAAAAGCTATTGAAATCACTTAATGTATACAAAGCTACTGGACCTGATAATATTCATCCCAAAATACCTAGAGAGTGTGCCGAGGAGTTGTCGCTACCATTGGCTATATTGTTTAATGAGTCAATTAATTCTGCTTCGGTTCCTGAGGATTGGACTTCTGTGATTGTTACACCAATCTATAAGAAATGTAGTAGAAAGAGCCCTGATAACTACAGGCCAGTGTCCCTGACTTCTCAGGTATCAGAGTTGTTGGAGAAGTGTTTGAGGGAGCGAATTGTTGGGCACCTTTCAGAGAACCAATTGATCTCGGAGCATCAGCATGTATTTGTGAAAGGGGGATCATGCCTGACCAACTTCCTGGAGTGTTTGGAGTATTGGACTGACTGTTTTGATAATGGTAACCAAGTTGATGCAATTTATCTGGACTTGAGAAAGGCCTTTGACAGTGTGCCATTGCAAAGACTATTGTTCAAATTATCAAAAGCTGGAATTTTTAGTGGTTTGCTCTCGTGGATTGAGCGCTTTCTAAGGAGGCGAAGACAGTATGTTGTTGTAAATGGTAGTGTAAAAGGATGGAGCGAGATATGTAGTAGAGTGCCAGAGGGGACTGTACTTGGACCAGTGCTTTGTGCCATTTTCATTAATGATCTTCCCAGTGCAATAAAGTAAAAAATCAAGATATTCGCAGATGACACTAAGGTATATAATGAAATCAAGGTACCTGAAGCCATTGTGAGATTGCAGGAAGATATGAGGAGCATAGAGGAGTAGTGACATCAATGGTTGATATCAACTAATGCAAGAAAGTGTTTTGTTCTGCATATAGGTAGTAATAATGAAGGAGCTGTATATGAAATTAATGAAGCTGAAATTGCTTCTTCTGATGTTGAAAGAGACCTTGGAGTGCTGGTCTCATCTGGTTTGAAGTTTGAGAAGTAGATTTCAGAGTGTGTGAAGAAAGCTAATTTTGTATTTAAGCAAGTTAAGCAGAACTTTTACTTCTTGAATGTTGAGTCTGTAGGAATATTATATAAAGCTTATGTTAGACCACAACTTGAGTATGCTATTCAGGCATGGTCTTCTTACTGGCAGAAGGATATAAAAAGAATGGAGGATGTTCCGAGAAGAGCTTCTAAGCTGGTACCAGGATTTGAGGCATTGACCTATAAGGAGAGAGTAGAGAGACTTGGGTGGACTAACCTTGAGGATAGAAGAAAGAGGGGGTATATGATAGAGGTGTTCAAAATCATGGGAGGATATGACTTTGTGTCTGAGCCAAGGAGTTTTTCCAGCCTGCACAAGGGATTAATAAAGGTCATAACAGAAAACTCTTTAAGAAGAGATGCAACAGAACTCTAAGGCAGAAGTTCTTCACTCAAAGGGTCGTGGACTCATGGAATGATTTGCCAGGCAATGTTGTGAACTCCACCAGTGTAAACCCTTTTAAAATTAAATATGATAAACATATAAGAAAATTAAAATAATCACTAGCGAGGCGAGATTTTAAAGCAAAGAGTGCATATTTCTTATTCTCGCAGAAATTCAAATGGTGAGTTGGTGAGTTCACGCCTTTTTATTGAAATGATTCTTTTGTTGTTCTTTCTGATTATTCTTACCTTGTATCGTTCTGTTTCTTTGACCTCTTTTCATACACTTAAAGAACTTTTAGTTCGCACGAACTTCTCCCTCACACACGCCTACCCATTATACAGAAGGCGGGGGGTTCTGTACTGATTCCCTTATCCTTTGGATAAATGACACTTCTGACAATCCGGCTTCCAGGATCCTACACAATTGCATTTGGTCGAACCTCTTCCGCGAAACCAGCCTGAAATGATTCTGTCTGGAATAACTATCTCAATCTCAAGCTATAAAATCCATCCTCATATGCTCGTAGATCAATCTAACAGGAAGCCAAGTAGATATGATTTCTTGCCCTCAAAACACGATGCGCAAACAAGACACACGTATCTCGCTCTCTCACTGGAAGCAAATTTCAGACCGTGAGAAATGACATTTCTTGCCCGTCATTTGGCACACATAAACTCCACTTATCCGACCGTTTAAACGGGAGGTTTGAGAGAAATAAGCTTAAATTCACCTGAGTCCATCCAATAGTTCACTTTACAAAGTATCCATGGGCGGACTGGTCTGATTATTATCAAAGGCATTGCTAAAGGCATTCATATTAAATCATGTCGCAAATTACTTCTATATTTAACCTGTGTTTCAAGAGAGGGACGCGAGTCTGCAACCCGAATTTCTGCAGAGAGCTCTTGGGCAAGTGAAAGCTAACTAGAGGGACATGATTTAGTGGAACTGCGGTGAAAATGGCTGATTTAGCACCTCTAGCCACTAGGTGGCGCCACCTGGTGGTCATCTTATATAGTATTTGAACTCAGTGACCTCACTAACCTTTGGTAGCAATTATTTTAGCAGGCTACATTAAGCCAGCGACTCATTGCGGAGAGAAAATGAACACGGCACGATATTTGTATGACCCACAGCCTTGCTTGCTTCGTCGCAGTTAAAAACCTAGCTTTATTCTTTATAGTATTGGGTTGAGGAATAAGTTCTTGTGGTTTTATCAAATTTATTCATTACCATTAACAATTTTGGAAAAACTTCATTTTTAATTGATAACAATATGCAATTTAATCAATAATGTATTCTTCGTTGTTATTTACGACTTCTTCCCAACGTTCAACTAGTTTTTCTATGCCTCTGCTATAAACATCTCTGGATCTTAACTCAAAGAATTCGTCAGTCCAGGTTCTTAATTCCACATCATTATTGAACGAAACGCCGCGCAAATTGTTGGAAAGAGATCGGAACAGATGGAAATCCGATGGAGCCAAGTCTGGCGAATATGAAGGATGCGGTAGGATTTTCCAATTAAGCGTTTGGATGGCGTCTTTTGTCATATTGGCAATGTGAGGACGAGCATTGTCGTGTTTCAGAAGGACTCCATAACGTTGATGAGGTCGCTTTTCACGAATAGCTTCGGCGAGTTGATATATTTGTTGAACGTAGAGATCTATATTGAAAATCTCGTTGTTCGCAAGGAGCTCACAAAGAATGATGCCTTTACAATCCCACCACAAACACAGCATCATCTTTCCTTGCTTTAATCGCGGAAGTGGTTTTTTATTGGAGCTAAGCCATTGTTTATGATGGTTCATGTTGACATAAACACACCACTTTTCGTCGCCGGTGATGATGCGGTGAAGAAATCTGTCCTTATATCCACGAGTAGTCTTGTGACGAGCAAGCAAACCTGCGGCAATCGTGGAGCGTTGAAGTTTGTTGCTTTCGCTCAAAGCGTGCGGAACCCATGCACCGAGTTTTTTAACTTTCCCCATCGAATGAAAGTGATTCACTACAGTTTTCTGATCACACGCCAATTATACAGCCACTTCTCTAGTCGATTGACGAGGATTTTCATGAAGAAGGTCGTTCAATCGATCTTCCGTTCTTCGTCATTAAAATTGAAATGACCGATTTTGAAACGTAAAAACCATCATTGAGCTGTCCTTTCTGATAAAGCATTTTCTCCGTACACAGCACAAATATCGTGACGAGCTTTGGCTGCGTTTGCATTGTTCTCGTCTCGATTGAAAATGAATAACAACAAGTGTCGAAAATGCGCCTTTCTTTCAACTTGACATTCCATTTTGAGGGTACAGAACAAAAATTAAATTAACCTAACTTTTAAATAAACCGCAATGACTTATTACTCAACTTCAAGACGTAGCCTAAGCAAAAGCCTAATAGTGAAAATTTTGCTCTCATTATTTATTATTGTTTCTTAATATGTGTACAAATCCCGTCAACAAAACTTAAATCAACACAACAATAAAAAAAACACAAGAACCTATTTCTCAACCTAATAGGTCTGAGACCTCACACTAATCTCTTAATAATTACATAGGTAAAAGATTCAAATATCCCAAAGAAAAATATCATAAAGAGGAGCCAAGCGATTTACGTCTTTAGATCTTCAAGGGTAAGGGGATAAACGTAGCTTCTTCGCTCCATAAACATCTGCCTCTACCGATATTCAAACCACCATCCTCTGGCATGAGAAACGAGGATGTTTTCACTTTTCCACGATGAAGATAATAAATACCAAGTCAAATCAATTAGCATAAAGCTTAATTAAGCTACTTTGAAACTACTCAAGAATTTTATGGTGCCCATATATATATATATATATATATATATATATATATATCTCAAAGTAGCGCGAGAGAATGATGAAAATGAATCCATTATACCACTTTGATCACAGTTAAAAGTATGCCGTTAGTACACTATGCGATCAAAGCGGTGCTCGCTGCTTCAGTGTGCCTGCTTCGAATCGCTTCCCTGCACGGATTTTTTCGAAAAAAGGTAATAAAAATATTACTGCAAGGAAAAATTATTCCGTTTTCTCTTTTAATGTGGTTTAATGGATTCATATATATATATATATATATATATATATATATATATATATATATATATATGTATGCAGTTAAGCCCAAAGGATTTTAAGAGTACTATATTTTTTCATCGAAGAAAAGTAATAGAACTAATTAAACGTTATATTTTGTTATTATGTTTGTATCCTAGTTTTGATGGTGAAATTAGCAAATATTTAGAACCCAAACCCCATGTTATTAATAAATACAGTCAATTGATGCATGCAGTCAATATATACAATGATATCCCCCGTTCTTCAAAACCGCTTAAATTAGTTTTGTTATGCTTGAGACCAAAGTTGTGATAATATCTTGACTGATATTGCTAAAATTTTGATGAATAAGCCGCCGCAACTGCTTACAGTTGGATAGCTTCTGTTTATCAACCGCCAGTTTGATTATCGCCCACAAATTATCTTTTGGTTTCAAATCTGGCGAACTCCCGAGCCAAAGTCACAAAAGTTCAATGTTATTTTCAGCCTAAGAGCTTTGTTATTGCTTTTGCTTTGTGATAATGTGCGCCATCAAGCTTAAAAATACAGTTATCATCCCAAAGTTGGTCCTGATCTATTGGAAAAAGAAGCTGATGAATCAACTTTTGGTACCATTTTGAGTTCATGACAAAGCGATTTTTTCATTCTCTTCTAAGGCAGGGATAACATTTAAAAAGGCTAATTGATAGCAAACCTTTTTAGATTGCTTAGCAAAGCTTGATTATACGTTTTCCTCATCTCGTGATTGTGAGAAGAGCCCCTTCCGAGGGCTTGATGAAGAGCTTAGTTAACTATAACATTGCCTTCTTAACCGCATAATTACAATTGCGTTATTGCAAATATAATTCTCGATATATAATATATATTATATATATATATATATAATTTATAATATATATATATATATATATATATATATATATATATATATAATTTATAATATATATATATATATATATATATATATATATATATATATATATATATATATATATATATATATATATATATATATATATATATATATATATATATATATATATATATATATATATATATATATATATATATATATATATATATATATATATATATATATATATATATATAAGAACATAAGAAAAGAAGGAGACTGCAAAAGACCATTCATGGCCTACACTTAGCCAATGAAATTAATGTCCGTTTTAGGGTATATATTACAGTTAAAATAAACATGGCTATGGAAATATTTAATTATAAACAAGTCTGAATGCAATTTAAAATATAGTTATTGAGTTTATACTATTAGGGAATTTACTAATGACACGATTCGATAACATTGCGCACAATGTTATCTTTATACATGCCTTAATTTTCACTCAGACAATTTAATATTACCATCAAATCTCTTTTATGCTGAAATGTGATATGAAAAAATTGGAAAAAACTACAGAGACCATGGAAAAGGTAAATTTACTGAAAGTATAAAAATAGGGTAGATTCAATATAGAGTCTGTACAGATCGTAACAGGTAGAGTATGTGTGTATTATCTACCATTGAAACAACAATTGTATAGTTTTATAGTTTATTAGTAAACACTACCAAATTACTCCAGAGTCCCATGACTTCTTGATCACAAACAATCATGTATAGATAGGTAGAAAAACTGTCAAGAGTACTATAATAGCTTGAAAAAAAAAACACTCTTACAAATTTCCACTTTCCATTCAAGAAAGTGAAAATTTGTATACGAATTGTATAGCCAATTTTCATCCTCTGCTCCTTCGTAAGAATATGATAAAATGATATCAAGCCACATATCTCCTTTTCACACTCGTATACATACATTCCCTATGATGGTTCTGATAGCTATTCTCACAGAGAGATATTGAGTCACTAAATAATAGGCTTTCCCTTTGCAATCAAATCCCTTGAAGTCGATGACTCACTTTGAATTTGTCGAATATGCCAAACACACTCTTATCTCTCCTCCCCATCCAAACCCACTTCCGCCACGCAGAATAATGAGCGGACGTAGAATTCAAAACGTCCATCTTAACGACTCCCACAAGGACGTTTGCGGTCTTCCCTCTCTGCAGGTGAGTTATGGTGGAACGCATTTGTCAATTTCGATTCGAAGGCGGCCAAACTCAATGTAAACAACGTTGTATAAAGATCTATCGATGAAGCTATCCTCTGAAACCTAATTTACCAAAAGCCCATTATTTCCAAATTAACGTTATTTTGGACGCATCTATGTGTAAGAGGCTTTGAAATCATTTCCTCATTTTGCTTCTCTAAATGAGAAGTTACAGAACCGAGGAAATCATAATCACGCATGAGCCTTTTTCCTTGAAAATTCCCCGGATATGAGAAATACGCCATTGATTGTGGGGAGCGAGGGGAATTATCTGCAAGGCTCTTTGGAGATCGGCATTCAAATCATAATAGCGTAACCACACTTGCAAAAAGCGCGACGACCGAGAGACAATGAACGCGAAATAGCATATTCCTTGTCATAATAATAACGCTAATAAATGGCTGTTCTTTCTTGTATTTAAAATCGCTCAGAATTTAAAATTAATTTAAATTTGTCTTTTTAAAATATTTTGAAATATAATATAGCCAATCAATTGCAATTCATATGTATAAACATTTACTTGCATGTACACATACATAATAATTTCCGTCAGCGAACAGTGGAGTAAGCGTTTTCTCTCATTGTATTGGCGTGTAAACGTCACCAAAGGCGTATAAAATTGTGTGCAACAAACTCAGTGAACATTGTGTAACAAACTTTCCTATCATTCTGTTGCAATAACAGCTGTCACGAAATATAATCAACCATCCTTTGCGATAAAAATCTTGTAGGCCAAGGCAATAAAATTAACATAAAACTAAATACGCCGTCAACTCTACATTAATTAAAGTACGTACGAGATTTAAAGCTCATGTAAATTTAAATATTATAATATTCCCTCATGGACCTAATTAATTCGATAGAAGTTCCAAAGAAGTATTTTCAAATTTGTAGAAACGGACACTCGGAAGTAGGACATTGTCGCCATTCTTGAGTTGGCACCAAAGATTTTGATGACCCATAGTGTTCATTAGGGTAACATTCTTCTTCATTTTAATCAAATCACCCCTCAAATGAATACAGTACGAAGTACAACAAGAGAAGGAAAATTGGCGCTCTCGAGCTCCATTCTCCTTCAATATTTTCCGCTTTTGGCTACTCGTGTTTTTTACCACCATTCATCACCACTATACTTCACCAATATTCTTAAGAGAATTTTTTTGCAATAAAAATGCGAATAATTTCATAAATAAATAAGTATCCTTCTGTCTCATCCGTGTCTAAAGCATTGAGAGACACAAAGGTTTCCTGTGGCAAAATTATTTAATTATATTTCCGCCTAAACAGCTATTACATACAGGGCGGACCCTTCAACCCTGAATGTTTTAATAGCCTTATAAAATTTTGGTTTTGTAATGGAATCAAATAAAATTCAGACAACTTAAATACACATAATACTTAAGGAAAGCAAATATCGCACAACGAAATATCTTATATAAAATGAGCCAAACGATTCCATAATTCATAATCTAAGCAAGGCCTAATATCATGCCTTCTTTGCTCATAGTCTATGTAAGCTATCTAAACCTAGGTCCTTATGTAAGCTACCCTCCCTTAGCTGCTCATTCAAAATGGTGGAAATCGCACAGAAATTTATAACTAACCATGCATCTCCATAAATGTAATTAAATTTTATCTAAAAAACTCTGTACGTACCCTTGTTGTGTCTTAATTTTATATGACTCTTCAAAAAGTAGTAAATAAGGGTTTTAAATCCTTAAATCACATAATTGTATACAAAAGAGAAAGAATATTATATTCATGTTGTTTCAAAAGTCTTCCTTTAATTAAACAGTGGCTTATCAATAGAAAGTCGCTTTCTTTTTCTTCAAAATAGCCTTCTAGAATACTCTTATATAAGCGTTCATCACTAGAAGGCAATTAAATGTTCCAGCAACGTAAAATAACTCCGTAAATAACTGCGAATTGCAAATGAATCTTTTGCAAGTCGCTTGGGTGAACATAAATTATTGCCTCTTTAGAAAGGAAGGCGAGACTATGGCTGAGCATACGAAAAATTCCGCTTTAAAGAGAAGACATTTCATTAACGTTGTGAAAGCCATTCTGCCATGTGTAACTTCTAATATTCGATGATGATAGCTGGAAGAGATTTCTCGACATTATCATGGACCATTGAATTTTGCTGATGAGACTTATTTAACATTCTCACTTAATTTTACCTCTCTTGTTTTATGTGACCTCATTTGTCTAAATAATTTTAGCCATGATTTCAGTCTGGGTTTTATTATATACTCTCAGTTTTCATCTTTCTTCCGCAAATAGGTTTTTACGTTTTTTCAACCACTTTATCCTCTGCCATTCTTGCTTCATTTTACCATTTTGAATTTTCCAGGTTCCTCCTACTTGAATATGTCTTTCCATTAATTTTTGCCTATTAGACACCCACCAATTTCTCGATGTTCTCATATTTATTCGATTTTACTAAAAACACGACGGATTTCACTTGTCATCACTTTTGATGAATCCAGTCCCTTTTTAAGGATCAGCAAAAATCCATTTGCGTCCGATCGCCTTAAATGCCTCTTAAGATTCTCCTAAATTTGCAAACAACCCATCGTAAATCGATGTATTTGGGATTAATCTGCACCCTACTTCGTGTCCTAGAGGAGAAGATTATCTACATTGATATATATATAGATATATATATATATATATATATATATATATATATATATATATATATATATATATATATATATATGTATAAATCTCTCAGAGTACTAACGGTAGTGTACTAACGACATACTTTTAACTGTGATCAAAGCGGTGCTCGCTGCCTCAGTGTGCCTGGTTCGAATCACTTCCCTACACAGATTTTTTCGAAAAAAGGTAATAAAAATATTACTGCAAGGAAAAATTATTACGTTTTCTCTTTCAATGTGGTTTAATAGATTCATATATATATATATATATATATATATATATATATATATATATATATATATATATATACATATACGAGTATATACCCCAAATCTAGTTTCTGTTTTCTGGAAAACTAAACACCTACTAACAGGTCGATCACAGCCCTAATTTTTTGAAGTAGTGAAAAAGTGTGGATTATTATATAATTAGGGGAACCAAAAGAAGAAATATCTTAGGAAAATGGCAAAGTTAGGGTAAGTGAAAATATAACGAAGGTAAATAGCATAAGTAGGTAGATTGCTTGGCTGGCTTCGGCCCGGAAGGGCACGCAATTCATCAAACCCTTTGGGTGGTTGGTCACGTGGAGTGTGGCAACTCTCTCCAACTTTCTTCTCCGCATTCCACATAAAAGAGATAATTCCACCTCCATTTGTTATCTAACCTTTCCTCAGACATCTCATTTTCGGTTACTTTCCCGAAAACATTCGCTCTTCCTTCTTAACCTCTATGCCATGTTATTCAATATTTTTCCCCCTTTACTAAACGCTTAAGACGGATGGAAAATACGGAACTTACGGCGAAATGGAAATTGGATGCAAGCTCTTAATTTTGAATTATTGCATGAATAATGTATTGAATGTATTTAATGAATCAATAATAGTTATTTAAATTACCCCTTTTTACACATTCCTTCCTAGAGAAGTGAACCGTGTAAAAGACGATTCAACGATGACATTCGAATTCGAAGGAGGACGCGACTATTGTGGGCGACAAGAACATTTAGAAGCTCCTGCTAACCTAGACGATACCGGGTCGGATTTCTGACGTCAAGGTTAAAGGTTGAATCTCGTACATAAAACTTTTAGCGCCGTCATGAGGCGGCAGCTCATTAGGCGTATACACTATAGGGCCAAACACATTTTTAGAGAAATACAGTATGTTGTGCTGCAAATTATTACAATATTTGAGCTATAGAACCGAGAAATAACTAAAAATAACAGTTTTTCTAGTATACCAAAGTTTGACACTGCGATTAAGCAAAGTTCTTTTCTTATAAAATTACAGACACTTGGAATAACTTGGCTAAGGTTGTCTTTGAAAACACTACAATAAATAGGGTTAAAAAAATAGAATCCATAAATATTACTTCAAAATATGACTTCGCAGAAAAAAAGAGTTGTGACACTATTTCTTTATCCATATCTGCTCTTTTTTGACCTGTGCTTTACCTCTGAATCATCCTTTCCCCCATTTTTTTTGCAATTGCCTCGACTAGATTTTAGGGTCTTAGCTGCTTCTTAATTCCGTGATTCGATACAGAATACAAAAGAGAATTTTTTCATTCATATCACGAATCTCTTTACTTGCGGGAGAAGTTGATCGTTGCTCGCGATTGCTTCACAACTGGTGTGAGTAATTATTTCTTGTGCAAAACGTCCCCTTTAAGGTATTATTAACACTTAAGACCTATATTAAATAACGTATTGAGTATAAATTATTCGAAACGATCTTTAACACTTACATATAGTCCAATTCGCAGGTAATAACTTCATAACCGTTCACTTCCAAGCATCACCGCGACGAGGAAAATTTTGTCTCGCCAGTTAATTAATAACTCGAGAGATAAAAATAAAGGAGAGAAATTGTTGAAAGAGAATTTTCACAATGATGATGAGTGACATCAGAAAATTAATATATAAAAAAGAATCCTAAAAGCTCAAAATCCGGAGAGAAATGATCTTGCCTTATTCCCTCATTTCAGAAACAAAAGATATAAAATTTTCATTAAATAAATTTCGATTCACAAAAGTGGAAAGAATAGACACAGATATGGATTAGTTAGAACCTGTTGTTCAAAATTAATCCGCAAAAGGTTCCTGAACCTGATGCTGAGTTTCAGTAGTAGAACTTACTAGATGCAAGATAGTGATAATTAAAGCTACTAGATGTTAGAAACCTAAGTTGTCGTCTAGTTTCGCAAAGATGAAGGCTAAGAAAAAGGCCAAAAAAGGGTGAGGAGTTGAGGAACCATACGTAGGAAAAAGATAATTAACCCGATCATTATAAAAGTTGTTCAATAAAGTAAGATAAAACGAAACAATCCGGGCATCTCCTCTAGAAACATTTAAAAAGACGTTCATAAACTAATTGGCAAAGTTAGTGGAAGTAAACTTGTACGTCATACACCCCTAGTAGCTAAAAGGGAGGGAGAAATAGTTGAGAGCGCTTGGAGATCGAGTGTACTCACCACTCCCCCAACGATGGAGGTCCGCCCCATGAGGGGGTTACGTAAAGTTAACAAGCAATCTTGCTCTGAAATTGTTCATTAAAAATACAATGTAATCTTTTATCGAATAATTCGAAACCGGTTAGACAATACTTGTATTTAAATTATTAAAAGTTATTCTCAACCCTTTCCCTGTGTTGATCATAATTAAAAGCTCTACTGGTACTTGTACTTTTGTTTTCTTAAATTCGGTTCCAAATATTGTAGCTGTTAAAAAAAAATTTACTTTAAGAAGGGAATTTTTTCTTACTTTGAAATGGTAAATTTTTTACTTCGAAAACGGAATTTTTATTTAGAAAATTTTATATTTTGTGCACAAAATAGTCCAGATGTTTGCAATTATTTAATATTATTCTTTATCTGGATAAAGATCTTTATATTTGTAAAATGTTTTATTTTTCGTTCATTAAATTAAAAAAAAAATTCTTTGTATTTTCTTTGCACCCTAAAAATCTAAAAAAAAAATAATTGGCACTAGACAACTCAATAAGCAATGTAGTTAATTCGAATTAGTCGTAAAAATGACCATACAAACATAAAACTATAAATAAATTACTACAAAAAATATAATATACATAGGTATTTTAACTTATTTTATAAAATCAAACGAAAATTATTTTATAATAGTTAGAGCTGCATTGTTGTGGTTTCTAGCTTAATTAGCACTACTGGTACATGATGAGGCCAATAGAAATTACCATTTGAATTGTGACTCAAAATGATTTAAAGTTGGTGTGACACTTACATATGTGGCCTTCACACGTGTAAGTTGTAATGGATGAGACGCCCATATGCGCCTAAACACAGGGAAAGGGTAATAATATGACACGTTGGCGGCTCCCGACGTTCACAATTCCAAGCTACAAGGTTCACAGTTTGGAGTTCTGTGCTTGGTATCATAAATGTCCAAACTCATCTTAATTTAACGCAGTACCAGTCTTGTCACGTTGGTGACCATAGAATGGCACTTATGTGCCATTCTAATAAATGCCATTCTAATCATCTCCAACGCACTTCCTTCTCCGACTAACTCCATCATACAATCCATATATTCTATTCACTGTCTTCCTCTTGATATTCTACCTTCTATTCTTCCGAGTAAACATCGCTCTCAATGCATCTTTCTCTCAGTATATGACCTAAATATTGAACTTGTTTTTTCTTATCAATTTTATTAGCTCCATCTTATGAGTAGTTTCGGCTCTTCTTATCACTTCTTCATTCCTTATTCATACAGTCAAAGGGATCCTGATAATTATTCTTGAACAACACGTTTCTTTAACTTTACTTTCTTTAACATATTCTTTTCTATTGTCCAAGCGTCAAATCCATACATTAACGTGGACCATATAAAGCACTTCAGCATTCCTACTCTAATCTTTATGCCGATACTGAAGATTGTCAAGATTTTTTTTTCTCCAAAGGCTGCCTCCGATATCCCCTTTCTTGACAATCTACATTTTCGGATACCAAACGTCCCGAATACTGAAAGCTCTCAACCTGTTTTACTCTATGTCCATCTAATTGTATTCATACCGTTATTTCTTCTTGCCTTTTCTTTATCTCCATGAGTTCAGTCTTCTCGTTGTTTATTTTTGACCATCCCTCTTCTTGTGAATGCTTCTTTTAGACTCTTAAGCAGCCCCAGTTTTTTTTCTTCTCAGCCTACAACTAGTTCCGTATTGTCTGCATATCGTAGCTTGAATGCATTTTCCAGCTTTTTTATACACTCGTTACCGCCTAGGTCTTCCATACAATTCTGTCCATAGAACACAAATAATTATGGCGAAATGGTAGCCCTTTCCTGACTCCACTCTTTATTTCCATCAAATTTGGTTTATCTTTCCTATTTCTATATCTGTTTTCTGCTAACAATATAAGTTTACTATTATTGCTGTATCTTTATTTTAAAATCCTCCTCTCCTTCAGCAAGTTAATAATTTCTTTGTCTCACTGCGTCGAAGACTTCTGTCGCTGTTAATCAAGAAAATTATTTGCTTTGACTGTACCTTTTTATTTTCTGAATACACATTGTTTTTTATCACATGTTGGATAATGTGTTTTTTATTATATTTAGTAATAATCTTAATATTAGCTTCCCCATTTGGCTGATGATACTTATGGTTATGAATTTGGATCATTTTATGTATTGTTCCCTCTTTCTATGGTGTAGATATGAAACTGAAAATTATCATTGTTTTGGAGCTGTATGGTAAGTTCTTCTAGCCAGTTCGGTAATTTTGTCTGTCGCCTTCTCTCCCCCTGGTATCCTGTCTTCTCTTGCCACATTTTTGCTCTTGATTGTTTTCATTACTGATATTATTTAATCTTATAATATTTGGGGCTTAAACATTACTTCGTTAAACACTGGTTCCCTCCCCCCTCTTTCATCATCATACAACTCCTCTATGTATTATTTCAATCGTCAAAATGGATTCAAATTAGTAAACAAGCGCATCAACCAGAAAATTGCACAAAATTACTTTAGTTATATAATCATACAAAGGTGGAAAAATCTAACAAACCGAGTAGTGGAAACCACGTCAGTAAATATGCTTACAAATCGACTTGAGGATAATTTTTAGAATGTAAATATATCGTAGTAGGAGGTACATGTGAAGGATCATTAAGAGTTAAAGAAATCTTTCCTATTCTCTCTTTTGTATGATGAGGGATTGTTTGTGAGCTCTAATTGACCCCTGCATAAATTATAGGTAGGTTCAGGTGGACGCGGATCGTACTGCTAGTAGTTGGGTGGTCATCAAAACTAAAGTTTAAAGTTAGCAGAAATCCAAAGTGCCCAACAGGTAGCTCACATAAATACCTTTATTTTCCGCATACAGAACTTTGAAATGATATCTTTACCAGTTCAGATTTATGGTGTCACTTTTCTAAAAAAGTGTTTTGCATGGATGGATAGTGACCATGTAGGACACGCCCCCTTGGTATCATTTTTTGTATTTTTTTGTCATGCCACAACTGAAATTAAAAGATCTACTACTATTAATTGATACACAAATGTTATGAAAGGACATAAAATATAAAAAAATAGTTATAATTCTTATAATACAACATTTTTACATAGCTATAAAAATAATATAAAAAATGATAAATTTCTTAATTTTCTAGAACATTTTTGAGCAAGTAATGCACAGCCATTATTGTTTATCATTGAATAAATATATTAATAGCCTCATTACGCAATGCAAAATCCCCATCTTACTGCAATAATTCAACTAGAATTATTGATTAAAAATTGAAATTCACAAAATTGAATACAAAATAGCCTATTTAACACTGATCAAACTGGTCAACTTTGCACATGATCAACATACAGTAGTTTCAAAACGAAATCTTCATTAGTATAATTTTCACGAATTTCCCAATTTTTACGGACCGTGTACTACGTGCCATTTTATGTAAACTGTAAACACAGAAATCCCCACGCTGTTCACCGTTATGAAATCGCACTCATTTTTATTCACAAAGATCATATTCACAATGGAAACCATAACCAGCGGACTCACGCAATATTCATGAACACTATGGACTATAATGTAACTCGTAAAAATTACATCAGACACATAAAATATAAAAAAAACCTACCTAGCAAACAAAAATGGCGTCGGAGCTCGGCAGGAAGAAAAGGGAGGTGACGTCACATCAGGCCCATTTTCTATGCCAAAGGCAAACAGAATCAAACCCATATTTTGGCAAGAAGGTCTTTTGTACGGTCCATGTCCACTTCACCCTATACATTTAAATAAGTGTTTCCGTAGTTTAGAAATAGTAAAAAAAGGGATGTTTTTAATTGATACACATGTAGATAAGTGTGTATCAGCTTTCTCGCACTAACATAACATCAGCTTTTGGGCTAAGCAATTAATAAGATGATTAATCTGATTCGTCTTCTGATATAGGTTGTTTTCTGTAGCTTTCAACTTCTTGCTTCGCTCGATGGCCTTTGGTGGATCCAAGGATCTTTGATGGTCTTAGTTCTGTACTTCTTTGTCTTCAATTGTAGAGCATCTAGTTGGTCTTCTAGTACCTGTAACCTATCCTATTTTTTCATGCATTTACCTGGAATTAACCTTTCCAAGCTGATCCACTTATTCGCATCTTTGTTTAATCCATACGTTCTTTCCTATTTGCATTTTATTTTAATTTTGTTGTCAATTCTTATGTAAACTTCTTTATTTCGCAATGTTATCCTTGATTTTACATACCATTTGTATTTTCACTCTTCCGTCTTTATTGTTTTATATAGCTCTCCTATTCATGCTTTATTGCTCTCTATGTTACCCAATTTTTTACCCTATCTTCAGCATTTACGTCCTGTTATCGAGTGTAATTTTTTGCGCAATAAGTCAATCAACCAATCCCCAAGAGAATAACGTAGGGTTATTCGAGACATGTTAATCGAATTGAGAAAGTTGGCATCTAATTTATAGTCTCGTTACTTTCACCGAAACATATAATATCGATAATAAAGTAAGTAAAAGAACATTACGAGGAATATAAAAGAAAGTTTGACGAACCCAGAAAATTCGTAAAATTTCAGTCGATGGGCGAAAAGTTTTTGAATAGTTTCGGTCAAACGTAATTTTTATGGTTCTTGACCGCCTTATGGCCACAAGGTGGGGCGGGATGGTAGCGTGGAAAGAAGTTATAATTGGCTCTCTTTTGAATAGCACATAATTCTTTCGATAAACCCTTGTTTCATAAGATTTTTCTAGGTTCTTTTTCCAACTAAACTCAAGAAAACTTGTCACCTTTGTTATCTCATTCACCCTTTTTAACAACTTTTATATTTTCTTTAATCATTATACTCGCATTATTACAGACCACGTACGCTCGCTTTATGACTGAACTTCAATACTAGTTTTCATTTCTTTCCCAAATAAACGTGAGCTCATCTCCAGGAGATGCCTTAAGGTTTCGGAGATATTGACTCATATTTCAAAGGGATGGCTATAAAACCCGCTAGATTTTCAAAGTTTATCCTCAGGGAGAAAAGGATTTTGACGACTGGGTCATATTATTTTATTACAAATTAAAGCGAAGGCCAACGCAGGCATCTCTTCCAAAGTATTTTAGAAGAGGCTCAAACAGAAAATGATGAAGTTAAAGGCAGTGACAATGTGTGAAAGAGAAAGCGTCATTTATTCCATTGAAATATATTCATAAAATAATATGCTCTTAGCTACAACTTCTGGACTGGAGAAACCTTTAAACGATGTTTCTTCTTTCATGGAATTGTGGAAAAAACGTGCGTTTTACACCTTATCAATACACTGTTTTCAAGCTTCGAGTTTGAAGATAAAACGCGAACTGCTTCGTTCTGGAATGGAAGCAGGTGTTCATCGGGGTGGGAAAGGGAGGCAACTGCAATATTTCAATGGGTCCAGGTTCTTAGATTAAAAAGAGGGAGGTGGAGGAGGAGGAAGAGGAAGAGGACGAGAAGGAGGAAGAGGAGGAGAAGGAGGAAGAGGAGTAGGATAAGAAGAAGAAGGAAGAGGAGGGTGGTTTAGGATGGGGGAGGGAGGGAGGAGGAGGATAAAGGTAAACAAACAGGGAAGATCATAAGGAGGAGGATGAAAAGGAGGAAGAGGAGAAGGAGGACGGAGAAGTGGAAAAGGAGGAGGAGGATGAAGAGGAGGGCCATAAGGATGAAGAGGAGCAGAATAAGAATAAGAAGGAGGAGGAGGAAGAAGAGGAAGAGGAGGAGAAGGAGGAAGAGGAAGGAAAAGGGAGAAGAGAAGGAAAAGGAGGAAAAGGAGGAGAAGGAGGAAGAAGAGGAGAAGGAGGAAGAGGAGGAAAAGGGAGAAGAGAAGGAAAAGGAGGAAAAGGAGGAAAAGGAGGAGAAGGAGTAAGAAGAGGAGGAGGAGGAAGAGGAGGAAAAGGGAGAAAAGAAGGAAAAGGAGGAAAAGGAGGAGAAGGAGGAAGAAGAGGAGAAGGAAGAAGAGGGGGTGGAGGAGCATAAGGAGTAAGATGAGTAGGAGGAGGATAAGAAGAAAAAGGAGGAGGAGAAGGAGGAAGAGAAGGAGAAGGAGGAAGAGGAGGAAGAGAAGGAGAAGGAGGAAGAGGAGGAGAAGAGGAGGTGTAAGAGCATAAGGAGGAAGAGGAGGAGAAGAGCAAGTGGAGGAGCATAAGGAGGAATAGGAGTAGGAGGAGGAAGAGGCAGAGGAGGAGGAGGAGGAGGACGAGGAGGAGGAGGAGGTGGAGGAAGAGGAGGAGGGTAAGGAGGATACAGGTAAACAAACAGGGATGCTACAGAAATCTCTAAAACTTAAAAAGAAACAAAAATGAGGAAGAAATCGCTCTACCAAACTCACCCCTTTTATAAGGGCGCAAATAGGCCCCAGCTATTAAAGGCCGATCGCCTAACAAAAGATTAAAATTCTATGTAAAATATTAAAAGGAATTTTCGGCCATTATTGTTTTAAACGGCAAATAAAAGGAGCAGAGTCGCATTTTGAAACTTGTCTATTCATTAGTCTTTATTTTGTCGACAAAATAATACAAAAATGTAAAATTCAGCATTTTTTTTATAGGCGAAGGATCAAAATGAGAGGAATGCATCAAGATACTCGGTTACTTAAAATGTTAATCTACTAGGAAACTGAAAGAGCTTCGCATATACAGGGTGCCCCCCCCCCAAAAAAAAAAAACAACCAAACGTTGCCCCAAAGTTCGATAGGCTTATTTCTTAATGTTTTTTCGAATTAAGAAACTAAGCCTATAATTTGGGGCCCGTTTTGAAGGGGTGACCAAACACCTCATGTGGATAAAAAGGTTGTAGAATATCAGGAGAATACCTAAGAAACTAGAAAGAGAACAACGTGGGAATAAAGTCTGAAACGATCGGCTTTGCTTAAAACCGTCTGATCCCTGGTAGTCCAATTCACGTCGAGACCTCGCTCACCCTTATGACACAATGTTCTCCTCTTCCTCCAGGAGAAAGCATATTTAAGAGAAGTCGTGTCTCAAGTTTGAAGGATTTGGCGATCGAGGAGGGCCTTTTATACACTGCCGACCTTGCTAGGATCCGACCTTGGCTCACTTCTTACATACGCAAGATTGAGTTTAAAATAAAATCGGAAATTCCAATAAACAAATCATTGGAGCAAATACCTTAACTTGCATCGAGCAGGAAAAGCTTCGCACTCATCTAAGACATTGAATCCTTGTTCATAACTGCTGCTGAAGGCTCGAATTAGCGATTAACGAATCTACAAATGCCTACGGTAACTGAAACTCGCCTATTGTATTTTATTACCAAAAGCGACAACGAACGAGTTCATCTCCACCAAAAGGTTTTTGAAAATAGACAAAGCAAGTGTTGATGTTAAGCGAAGGAAAATGAGTGTGAGGTACATAACCAGACTAAAGAGAGAGAGAGAGAGAGAGAGAGAGAGAGAGAGAGAGAGAGAGAGAGAGAGAGAGTGTGCATAAGGGCCGCCATGTCATTATACTGATAATTCTGTTATCAGGGGATGTAACTGTTTAATTTTAGGTAAATAATACGATGCAGCCAACAAGGCAAAACGGCTTAAATAACACCAATTAATTCCTTTTGTTCCCAGTCAAAATCCTGGAAATTTCCTCATATTTCCAGATGACGTTGTTAAGACCAATTTATTGCGAAACCAGGTTTCGACGGAGACATCTGTCATTTGCAGTGGCTGGTCAACTAGTGATTACCGAAAGAGGCTTAGCCTAAGGTCAGATAAATTTACAAGTAAGAATTTACTCAGGGTTCTGGTATGGAGCGACATTTTTTATCAAAGGCGGGATGAGTCTTCTGTTTATCAAGGGATTCGTGATGAACAGACCATCGGATGAATTGAAGTTGGGAATTTCTTTTATGAAAAAATTGATTTTGATCATGCTAAAATAATTTATAATTCGAACAATTATATCCAAAAATGCATAATTGAATCAGCTCTCATAAAGGAAAATTCAAACTTCAATTCATCCGATAGTCAGTTCAATACTAATCTAGAAGATCAAGACATCATTGACAACGGTCCCAGAAAATTAATGAGGTCCATTCACACAGGCAAGAAAGTGCCAGAGCTTCTCATTTAGGCCGTTAGTGCATGGTGACATCCGCTCCTACTCATACAAGATAAGAACGGAGCAGCTTTTGTCGCAAAAGATGAAGGAAAAACGGAAGGAAGATGCAGAAAACCGGGGGATTCTGGGCACTCGGCTTACCCGCCCGCTGACGATGGCAGGGACTCATTTGCCCGCGGCGAATGAAGACCGTGTCCTGCCGTACATCACCGTGGAGGTCACGGGCCAGAGAATTTACCCCGTTGGGCTCTTTCGCCCGGCAGGTTTGTGGAGTTGGTGCCCAGCAACACCGCAACAGGCATGCATTTGCGTATTTTGCTCACAAGAGCAAAACTATCGGGTGCGTGATTTTCCAGGCCAGCGGCCTATATCAGGGTTTAGTCGTCTTTTACAACGATCGCCTGTCGGAAGACAGTGTGGGTGTTCTTCCTTTTCCCTATACAAGCCATATATATATATATATATATATATATATATATATATATATATATATATATATATATATATATATATAGGTATCCCTGGCAAATGGTATAGAGTACCTTATGAAATCCTTCATATAATGCAATTAGACAATTGTGTTAAATGAATTAAGCATATTTATTATATTTATTTATCTTTATTTATTTAAATATTTAATTAGACCCTGTTTTGCTTTACTTACATCCTTAATTCTTCGTGACCATGTATTTCACCCAATTTTCCTACATTTCTGACGCTATCTTTCCCCACTCAGCTTGTAATTTTTCATGCAGTTCTGTTTTATTAGTACTTATGGTACTTCTCTCTGCTTTTCCAAGCGATGCCAACGAGTGTTCTATTGGATTTAGCTCTGAGCTCTGTTGGTCACTCCATAGAGGTGATCCACATTTCTCCAAACCAATTCTTGGTGTGGTTGGGTGTATTGCGTGGGGTAGTGTTCTGCTGAAGTATAACTTCATTTCTTGATATTATGGGATGCAATTTCCAGATAGATGGCTCTAAAGCGTGTGACAACATGGTGGTATAAGTTGTGAAGTTCATTCTTCTCTGGCATAAAAACATTTTTCCCGGTCCTGGGGAAGAAAGTGAAGCATAATAACCTGATAGAACCACCTGCATGCTTCACAGTTGGTACCACACAAGTATGGTGAAATGCCTCTTCAACTCTTTGTCTCACAAGAGTACCTCGAGAAATGATGAAAAATCTACCAACTAATTAGAAAAATATATATTTTTAAAAAAATCAAACAATAACCTTTCTTACGTACCTAATAATTATTTTCATCGGAGCAGATAATTTTAGACCATTGTTCATGTGTCCGAAATTTGTTATCTTTGGCCCACTTAAGACATTTTCTGCTGACCCCAAATATCCAGGGTTTCTTTCTCGCCTTCGCCTTTTAACTTTTCTTATAATAGTTTTGGGTGATATCTTTGTACTGGAAGCTTCATTGAACTCCTAAGCAAGTTCACAATATCCATATTTTCCTGCGATTTTTTTAGTGACGGCTTCTCTGTGTTGTAAGAACTAGGAAATAATGATATAGTGGTAAAAGTAGACGGGAACATGAGTCCAGATCTAATTCTACATGATTATTTTGGAAATAAAGGTCAAATCGAGATTATATATATTCCAAACGAGCTAAGCAAAATGCTCGCAAAGAATGGGTTCCCATTAATGCGGTTTCCCGGTGAATCCATCCTCCGGTGAACTCGACCAAATTGTGGCGTCTGAGGCCCAAACAGACAATTAAAACGTAAAAAAAACACAAAACCGGACACCACATCCTCCGAGAAGAACCCAGCGACGATGAGGCAACAAAATAGAGAGATTAAAGCAAAAACGATTGTTAAAAAAATTAAGAAAACTCTAGAGAAAGAAACACACAGTAAGCCACGGAATACAGAAGAACGGATCTCAGACAACTCCAATAACAAAACAATATAAACAAAAATAAATTGTGGAAGGTATATTAAAAGATAAATATAAATGCGAATACGACGGGGATCTCGATGAAAGAGAGGCGAAAGGTGCACTAAAACTAGAACAAATACACATATTAGCAGAATCATGTCACAGCATAACAAATGCGGAATTAGGAAGAAGCACTGAGCAAACCAAGTCGCTCGGAAGAATGGAAAAGAAACAGTAAACAAATATTTATAGATATTAAAACGAGTAGAAATGTTCTTGTAAAGCGTTAATTGGCTAAAATGACAAAAAGATAATTTACAGCAATATAATAAGAAAAGAAGATCCCGATATAGTAAAACTGACAGAACATGGATTAGATTTACAAAAGAAACAAGGTCTGCTGACCAAAAAGTCGCGTGCTCTTACGACATTAAAAACTTTCGATAATTGCCGGACTAACCTTGGGAGGTCATTGGCAATTCTATCATTCGAAAGAGAATGTAAAACATGAGGGTTTCAAATTTCGTTAGAATCTGCCAAATATTCCGCCGGGCTCTTGGGAGGAGCTTGGCAATTATATCATACGAAAGAGAATTCAAAACAAATAAGGGTTTCAAATTTCGTTAGAATCGGCTGCATAGTTATCATTTTATTACCAAAGCGAAATAAATTCTTGACCAGCCTTGGGAGGACTTTGGTAATTATCTCATTCGGAAGTGAATGTAATAGAATATGAGGGTTTCACATTTCGTTATAATAAACCGAATAGTTATGATGTTATTACACCCCAAACTAATTCCCAGGCTAACCTTGGCACGACCTTGTCAATTATTTAATTCGAAAGATAATGTAAAATAACATAAGGATTTCAAATCTCGGTAAAATGGGCCGAATAGTTATAATGTTATTGCCTCCTGAAATAAGTCCTGGGTTAACCTTGGGGAGACTCTGGCAATCATATCATTCGAAAAAGAATGTAAAAGAACATGAGGGTTTCAAATATGGTTAGAATCGGCCAAATAGTTATGATGCTATTGCCAAAACAAGATAATTCCCTGGCTAACCTTGGGAGGACTTTGGCAATTATATCATTCGAAAGAGAATGTAAAACAACATAAGAGTTTCAAATTTCGTTAGAATTAGCTTCATAGATATGATGTTATTGCTAAAACAATATAATTTCCTCGCTATCCTTGGGAGGACTTTGACAATTATATAATTGGAAAGATAATGTAAAACAACATAAGGGTTTTAAATTCCGTTAGAATCGGCCAAATAGTTACAATGTTACAACCCCCATCCCCCAGCCACCCACTCCCCCAAAACGGGAACCGACCGACCATCTATGGCACGCGACTAAAAAATAAAATTACCCAATTGCGTTATTCAAAGAACTACGCCTAGACCAGATACGACGGCGTCACAATGGAGATATAAAGAGGGATCAAGTGTTAAGATATTAAGGGAATTGGAAGAGTCATTAATTGCCAGTAAGTAAAAACGACAACCGGAGACCAATGTAGTTGTAGCTGGAGCCTATCCAATCCCCTCCCCCCACACACGACACAAATATCTTACCGTTCGGAGTTAAAAACAAAATTCTGTCATCTTACATCAGCAGCTAGTAACAACTACTACTGGGCTTTCGCCATATCTAATTTCTGCCTTCCAAAACCCTTTTGAAGGCAGAAATATAGATGTAGAAACCGGGTATTGCTGACTATATAACCATGTAGTACTAGAGAAAGAGAAATTGGACGCGAATGAGCACACAAGACAAAAAAACCCCTGAAGTTTATTAACGACAGTAGAATGGACCATTGGGAGACAAAGATCAATGGAAGCAATGGACATCACAATAAAGGCATTCTATACTAAGAAGGTAGAAATAACACCATGGGGAAAAATTACTGTAATTATCTCGGCCATGAATTGAACCGGAGCCTCTTGATTGCCGTCCTTTGCTCTCCTTAATCTTTGTCTCCCAATGTTCCTTTATTGTACCGTTAAAAAACCCCGTTTTTAATTTCCTGTGCTCATTCTTCACGTCCAATTTCTCTTTCTCTATTACTAGATGGTTATATAGTCTGCAATACCAGGTTTCTGCATTTTTATTTCTGCCTTCAAAAGGGTTTTTGGAAGGAAGAATTTAGATTTGGCGAAAGCCATATTGTCAAAGGCAACGAGTTGTAAGCTGTGTAAGTGGAAACAAGGCTTATACTCGTATATAGTTGATTTTTATAAAACTGCGTCTGACTTGTTATATGAACTCGACTCCACGCTAAATAGAAGCCCAAAAGAACACCATTCCACCATTTATGGCCAAAACTGTACAATCTCATCATTCATAAACTGTGGCATGGTATATTTGTTTCTTATAGCTTTGAAACTTTTCCATCTGATGGAACGATGTGAATGAGAAAATAAAAAAAATGGTCCCATTTAAATATCAATAAAACCCCAAACCACGTTACTTCATGTTTAACAACCCATTCAATATTTCTTTATTGTAAAGAGTCGTCTCCCATCTCTCCTATGGCAAACCCATGGAAGTCAATGATGAGCGGAAACTGCTAAGCATACAAACTAATTCCCTAAACGGAGTAGCTTTCATGAAATCTCTACGTTTTCATTTACCTAAATTATGGCGTTTAGTTCTGACAGTCAAATTGTGGCACCCTTTAAAACAGCGAACCTACGAATAATTTATGAACTTCGACTTACATACCACATACCTTTCCACGATCAATAGTCTTTTGTTCTTTGTTTCAAGGTTAATATAAAGGTTATGGTGGGGTTTCTGGAAGGGCGAAATGTCACGCAAAAGGTGTTCCGGTATATATCCCATCATGTTCGGAGAGAAACGCAGTGGCTAGAAATTTCACTTTCAAGATAACATTTGTCTATGTTTGAACATTTTCTATTCATTCACCGGATATGTACAGGGTTTTGACAAAATAATGCAAAAGACGATTTTAATTACATTTTTAATATGTGTTTGACCCTCTTTTAGCATTAATAACAGCTTTAATACCCGAAGGAATGATTCATTACAGCCTTCGGAGAATATCTCGAGGAATTGTAACTCATTCCTAGAGCAAAGTTTGCTCAAGCTCTTTCCGAGGGGATCGGTTCTGTAGTTGGGCCTGATTGCCAGCCCAATCAAAGGTTTATGGTCATTTTCATAAATTTTCAACAAGTTTTTAACTTTAGTTGCGTGAACGGGCGCAATATCATCTTGAAAGATGGCATCATCAGTGGGAAAGAGAGTTTGCACTATGGGATACACCTAGTAGTCAAAATTGATAATCTTGGGAGATCACTTTGCCATGCATTAAGCATGATTATCTTTTCTTCTCATTCATTTCTTCCCATATTTTTTTTCTGCCCCGTTGATAGAACATCACACTTTCATTGGATTCAACCGAATTTCCTTCTCTCTCAATAATTAATGAAATATCTGACAACATATACATACCATTTTGTAGAAGATAGCCTCGTCTATAGAGCGCAAAAGGCAGACATTAAAGGCAATCATTGGTGGCATATCAGATTTTAAAAGTTGCCACCTGTCACCAGAATATATCTATGCATAGCTATCGCGCCGTATTGATGTCAATCAAATTTGACTTCGTAATAAATTGCCCTTTTCGAATACAAGGTAAACATATAGCTCATAGAAACGAAAAACATTACAAAACCATCATTAGATTCTGTAACTAAACCTCACAAAATTCCACCTGAGTCTAATTTTCTTGAACACGAAAAAAGGCAATTTAGTTACGAGCGCTTTTGTCTTATTAAAAAACCATGTTCAAGCAATTGGACTAAACTAAAGTCCACAGAGGGTGGCCTCTTTCTTGAACCAAACTCCGTGGGTGCGACAAGATCGTGTAACACCTTATTACGGGACATAGCAAATCTCGTAATAAATCTGAAGAAGAGACATCGGGATTGACAATAAAATTAGGGGAGAAGATTGCTTTGCATTCTAAAATGTTTCCTAAATTATAATTGATGCATTTAATGAGATATTAAGCAATATTCAATTAATTGCATAATTAAAGCGGACATAAGCATGAATAAGGCAGAATTGCTCTATGGCTACATCATTTGATAGTGAGGCTTCAAACATTTAATATTGGAGAGCGAATTCAAATGCCTTCCCCCGCCCCCTGGCCAGTGAAAACGCACCAAGGAATGGTCCTCTTTGAGGCAGGTGCTAGAATAGTGGTAGTTATGTGCTTAACCACTAACCAATAGCAACCCTCCCCCCGTTATGGTAATGTGAATATAGAAACTCCTTCGCTGAGTTTCGGGACTGAATAGTGATGTGTTCTTCTGACTGTTTATTTGTGTGATAACGTACAGTTGCGCGCATATCTATTGGTTTCACATCTCAAAATTTGTAATTTACGAATTTTTATACCTTACTAGCTCGAAATGTATATATTTATATTATATTTAATTATATTAGCCTAAAAGCAATATATTATAATGTATAAATGATAATAAAACAAATTATTAACATTGAACATGGTGTTTATTAGAAAAACACAAGAAGCAAAGGTATTGGCAACATTCATAAATATTACATATATATTATTGGCAACTATAAATTAATACTTGGTATTACCTGCTTTAGCAGCAATCACAGCACCAGATTTTTATTGTAGGTATGAACAAAGGTTTTGCAAGTTTTAGTAGGAATTTTACTCCACTCTTCCACTGCAAAAGTTTTCAACTCTGCGATGCTGCTCGGTGACCTCTTATGAAAACAGGACTTCAGTTCTTTCAAAAAATTTTCAATCGGATTTAAATCTGGACTTTGAGAAGACCATTTCACCACTTTCAAGCGTTGATTGGCAAAATATTTCTGCGTTGATTTGCTCGTGTGCTTGGAATCATTATCCTGTTGGAAGAAGAACCCTCTGCCAAGACTAAGCTTCCTCGCCGATTATTTCACATGTTCATCCAAAATTCGCTGATATCCCTTTGAGTTCATAGTGCCTTCTATCACTCAAATTGGAAAACTACCTGCAGTAGCAAAACACCCCCACAACATGATGAAACCACCTCCGTGTATCAGAGTAGGTATAATGTTCTTTTCCAGCAGAGCTTCTCCAGATTTTCCCCAAACGTAATGGTGGTTGGTTATGCCAAACAGCTCGAGCTTAGTCTCGTCTGAACATAATATTTTACTAAATTCTACTTCAGTGTCATCAAGATTTTCTCTGGCAAACTCTAAACGTCTCTTTTTGTGAACCATCTTCAAAAGTGGTTTCCTCCTTGGTACACGTCCATGGAATCCTCACGGTTCAGGTTACGTTGCACTGTTGACACGTCAGGATTGTTCCACTGCTAGCCAGGTTTGCTTTCAATTCCTTGGAAGCGACCTTTGGATTCTTGTTGACAATTCGAACACACGAACGCACATCTCTGTCAGTTAATTGTTTTGGTCGCCCTTTCCGCACACGATTAACAGTTGTCCCATCAGCCTTAAATTTTACAATAATATTCCTTACAGATGAAATTGGGATATTCAAACTTGCCGAAATTTTTCTATATCCATATCTATATCGTGCAGCTCAATTATACTCTTCTTATACGCTTCTGAGTGTTCGGATTTCTTCGCAATGTTGCTATTTCAAAATTATTGTAAAGATGATTATTCAGCCTGTCTAGTATCATAATGAACACCCAAAGAAGTTAGTTAGCCGTACAAGTAACCTGCTGTCCTGGATTAGTCTAGAATATTCCATCAGTCATTCTCGAACATTCTTTACCACTAATTTTAATAATTTGATTTGTTAAATCCGTATTATGCAAACGTTGCCAATACTTTTGCTTCTTGTGTTTTTCTAATAAACACCATGTTTAATGTTATACATCGGAGAGTCTGGTCACTTTAGTAAGAGGATAAAAAAACACCGAGTAGATATAAGAAGGGGTGCAATTTCCTCAAGTCTCTTTGCGTATATGCAAAATTCCGACCATAGAATTAATTTCAACCAAGGAAAAATTAATTATAAATCAAACAATTATATTGAGAGGAGAATTGCAGAATAAATCATCATTAACAAAGTCGATAATTTTGATATATCTGAAGGGCAATATAAATTCAAAAAATATATCCCGAATAATGTTGCCAAACTAAACTATAAACCGCCGGGGATTAGAAATTTGTCCCCGGATTCACGCAGATATTTATGTTTTCCAGTTTGTTTCCCCTGTTTTCATTTTGTTTAGTCATTTGACCGCCTTTATTTATTGGCGTCGTTTGCCTTGCATTTTATTATACAGTTGATAATGGCATCATGGCGAAACTAGTTCTTATTTTTTTAAATAAATCAGATTCAAATAATGCGGTTCATTATTATTCTTTGCACTGGATATATATCACGTTAATGCGATATCTTCTAATCTAATCTAATATATATATATATATATATATATATATATATATATATATATATATATATATATATATATATATATATATAACTCAACAAAAACATCAAGAAGAGGGTTTAACAGCAAGTACAGGGAGGGTAAAATCACATAGATAAAAATCGATACTAAAATACAGGAGAGAGAGAAGGACAAATTGAAATGGACAGGTCACATAAAATATAAATACCAAGATGCACAAATAAACATTATTACTAAGCACAAAAAAGAAAATAAAGAAAGTAATATTAGTAATAATGCACATTTTCATTTAAAATAAGATCTTTTATGAAGGGATCAAAGTTTAAAGAGACGGCGAAAAATATTTCAAATTAGGAGTAGTAATGAAGGAGCATTCTATAATATTGGGCTTGACATAATCTCTTGAATGGTAAATAAATTTAGCAGAATTCCACTTAAGACGATGATCGTATTCAGTTAAATGAACAAATAAAGCACTATTTTGTTCACCTCTTTATATTGTATTTGTGTTGGTTTAAACGGACAGTTAATGATTTTCCACTGTGCCCAAAGTAACGCTTAAGGCTTTCGGGCTAAGCTTAACGAAACTTAATGTCTCCTCTTCTTCAGTAACATGTTGATGTTTCGGTGAACAGTCAACGGTGTTGGATAGCATAGAGTAAAGTTTTATTATAGAAAAGGTTAGCTAACATGGAAGAATGGAAGCCATATGGATATTGCTAAACTTATACGGGCATCATGATAATTCGCACTGGTATCAAAATGCCGCCTTCATGACTGGTATTCACTGCTCTCTTAACACTGTAAAGGCAGTTAAACGTAATATGGGCAGCTGCAACGGAGGCTACGAAGACGTAACCTGCATAAAAGAACACCGTAGGCGTTTTGAGAGCGTCCGCACGCCGGAATTCGTCCAATAAATTCAGGACAAGGTGATGGAAGACCCGAGCAAGGGAATCCGGACTTTGGCAAGAGAGAGGGGTGTCGGAGTGGACACTATGAAACTGGGTTTGTATAATGACCGCTACCACTCATACAAGAGAAGCAATTACAAATTCTATCAGCTATGGGCAAAGAAAACATCTTAACGAAGAAAAGAAGCTCATGGGCAAGCTGAAGCATCCTATTGAGCCGGGTACGATCTGGTTCTTTTCAGCTAAAAATAACTTCTACCAGGAGCAGTTTTACAACACAACTAACAGCAGGTAGATTGCCTATAATCCATGCAACGTTACACGTATCATGAAGACCAAGTTCCGCCAAACTTTGGTGGTCTGTAGGTGTCTCCAATGAGGGTGATGCCATGCTCCCCCTTCCCTACACCATTGAGCAGGGTTTAGATTCAGTCTTGACGTCTATGTTGAGCTGCTGGACACTGGGAAAACCCTGACTGGGGAGAGTTGATGCTGGAAGGTCATGCCTCTGGAAAAGTTGGAAGGGGTTGTCGGAGAATTTGTACGACTTTAACAACCCCATTTTATGGCCTCCTAGATCGCCCAATTGTACTTCCATGGATTACTATGTGTGGGTGTGTGAGGTGCAGTTGAGAAAGATGCTAACCGCTCTTCCTGCAAGGCCGAGCTTGTAGCCAAGATCAAGGAAGTGTTCAAAGATCTTCCCCTGTGACACAATTAGGAACGCATACGCTTCCGGAGCTATTTTACGGCCTTGATGGAGCTGAAGGAGGCTACTGTGAGTAAACTTTTCTCCGACCTATAATCTAGTTGATATTTTCAACAATTTTAAATTCATTCATTTTTGGTTTAGATATTGCTTTTTCTTTTTTAGCAAAGAGTCAAATTTAGCCTGAACACCATATATATATATATATATATATATATATATATATATATATATATATATATATATATATATATATATATATATATGTATATATATGTTATATATATATATATATATATATATATATATATATATATATATATATATATATATATATAGTATATAATTTTCAATAAGAAAACAATGGCGAGGAGTAGACTTAAATCCAACATAAAAAAAAAAATCTTTATTACGATTGAGTAGTACAACGTTTCGACCTAACGGTCATCTTCTGGCTCTAGAAAACAAAAAAAAACAAGAGAAAGAGAAATTTGACGCGAATGAGCAATGAGACAAGAAACAGTTTTTATTAAAGGTAGCAAAAGGGACATTAGAAGAACATTTCGGATCAAAGAGAGCAAAGGGCAGCACAATGAAGGCAATCCTTACTGAGAAGACAGAAATAACTCCAGGAAAAAAAGGGTTTGAAATTCCTGGCTGGGACACGAACCTGGGTCTGCTGATTGCCGGTCAGGTGCAGGCCCAGTGACTGTACTTCACCCAAAGCGTTACTTTATCAAACCAAGTATCTCCCTAAGTTAGGAACCTCCAAGGGTTTTTATACCTTATCTTTTTACCCGCTCACAATTTAAAGGCTCATTTTATCCATGTGACATAAATTTTTTTCCCCTGGAGTTATTTCTGTCTTCTCAGTACGGATTGCCTTCAATGTGCTGCCCTTTCTCTTACCTTTAATAAAACCTGTTTCTTGTCTCATTGCTCATTCGCGTCAATTTTCTCTTTTTCTTTTACTATATTATTATATAGTCTGCAAAACAAGGTTTCTACATCTTTATTTCTGTCTTCAAAGTGGTTTTTAAAGGCTGAAAATAAATATGGCGAAAGCCCTGTGGTGGTTTTTACCACCCTCAGAACTTGTATTTGCTCTTTTTACGAGGGTAATTCCAAAAGTAAGGTCTACAAAGCACTAGAGACGAAGAGAAACTGTCCGTGCGGCTGTTGGCAACACTGTTTTGTTTGTTGCGCCTGCGCCTCCCTCTGTGGGCGCCTCACTGCCACGCTCAGTCTTGTACTCTTGGCTTGGCAGTTGTTTGTGATGGAGCTCCTGATTGACGCTACTGCCAAGTGCGAAGTTTCCGCAGTTATTCGGTTTTTGAACGCAAATGTCATTAAGCCGATTGAAATTCATCACCAATTAACCGAAGTGTATGGCGAGTCGTGCATGGATGTCAAAAACGTCCGCAAGTGATATAGGGAGTTTGCAGCTGGTCATATTGAAATTCATGACGAAGAAAGAAGCGGGCGACCATCAATTTCCGACGAGACAGTCGCAAAGGTTGAGCAAATCCTGTGTGAAAGTCGGCGGATCACTCTGAATTATCTTCGCATTTTGGTTTCTGAGGTTTCCCGAAGCACCATTCATAGGGTTTTGACGGAAAAGTTGCAATATCGGAAGGTGTGCGGAAGATGGATCCCGCAAATGTTCACAGAAGACCACCAACGGCAACGAGTTGACTCTTACAGTGAATTTCTTCACCGCTACCAAACAAAAATCACGTGAGTGGCGACATTCCTCTTCGCCCAAGCCGCGAAAACTCAAACATATACAATCTGCCGTAAAAGTCATGGCAACTGTGTTTTGGGAGCGGAAGGGGCTATTGTTGGTCGACTTCATGGCTTCGGGGACCACAATCAATGGTGACAGGTACTATGAGATACTGAAAAACTTTAGATGGGCGATTCAGAACCAGAGAAGAGGAATGTTGAACAAAGGTGTAAGTATTTTCCACGACAACGCTCGCCCTCACGTCGCCAGTCAAACCGTTGCTCTCCTTCAACATTTTGGATGGAACATCATCACTCACCCACCTTATTTTCCGGACTTAGCACCCAGTGACTACCACCTGCTCCATAAGTTGAAAGAAAGTTTGGCCGGAACGCGCTTCAGCAACAATGACGAGGTGAAAGATAAGGTTCAACGCTTCCTCAACAAAATCACGGCGAGCTGGTATGACATGGGCATACAAAAACTGCCACAGCGCCTACAAAAATGCATCTACCAAAATGGCGATTATGTAGAACAAGGTCTGCTGACCAAAAAGTTGCGTGCTCTCACTTATTTTGATTTATGACCTTACGACCTTGAAAACTTTCAATAATTCGCAGAGTAACCTTGGGAGAACCTTGCCAATTCTATCATTCGAAAGAGAATGTAAAACAAAATAAGGGCCTCCAATTTCGTTAGAATCGGCCGAAGTTATGATGTTATTGCCAAAACAAAATAGTTTACGGGTTAACCTTGGGAGGAATTTGACAATTATATGATTCGAAAGAGAATTTGTAGAGATATACGAGTTAACCGAGGCAGTTAAGAAGTTGCGAGTATATATATATATATATATATATATATATATATATATATATATATATATATATATATATATATCAAGGTCTTTCTTATGGCGAAGTAAAACAATGAAAGAAAAACAAAACCCACCTGGGTTTCTCTAAGCCACTCTACCCAGTCTCCGGTAACATACAAGTACGTTTAAAATGGTAAATTTAGGAGACAGTTATTCCTGACCTCTGCTCAAAAGGCCTCCTCTTCGAGGGTGTATTTAAAAACAAACAAGTCAAAAATTCAAACTGTCGATCTCGTATTACGCTCTCCCAGAGCGACACGACGCTAAGCACAGCTGAATTGATAGCCACTTCTGTCGATTCAACATGAGATCCAGTTTCCCTAAGTTCAAAATGCCTAGGAAGAAAAATAACAGACGCCCCAAATCCAGGGCACACTCGGGTCTTCCCTTGCTATCCCCCTCCCCCTCCCATTACCCCGCGGGAGTAATTCTAGTATAAAACTGTTCGTCAGGAGAAAAAGAAGACTTTTCGTTTCGTCACGACATCGATAAGAACTTGCCGGGATAGAATTTCCCCAGCCAGTTAAGAAGGACTTTCATTTTCTTGGGCAATACCAGATTGCACCAATCATAATCGGCACAGTTCGATTACCAAAGATCGTCAAGTGATCTTATCTCCAAGTACCGTCGGCACATTTCGATTACCAAAAATTAGATAGATTTCTCACCCAAAAGAGAAGCTCTACAAGCGAAACCAAATCGCTAAAAATTCATAGAGCCGTCGTCAAGCCTCGTCTGAGAAAACCTTTTCAAGGTCATAAATGGCCGACGCCTTGCCTCTTCAATCGGCGTTTTGTTTTGGTCCCTTCTTCTCCGTTGCCTCGAAATTCCACGTGACGTCACTCATCCACCCCTCGTTTGAAGTAAGGCCCTCTATTGAGAAGCAAATAAACTACACTCACGACGCCTCTCCTGACAAGATTCGAATGAAGGTATTTCGTTTGGATTGGGTAAACCCCACTACCTTATGTGAGTAATAAATTCTATTTTCATGTCCCCGTGCGTTTAACGTAGATTAATTGTATATCTTAAAGACGAATTATTTTAAAGTAAATTGTTCTTCCTTAGAGCCACCAGAAACCGAGTGTCGGTAACGAAACTTAAGAACCATTTTTAAGTTGTATTTTGTACGTGTATATATTAATTTTGTTTGAGTTGATTAATATACAGTAAAAGTCAATTTTGGTTGAAGTGTTGAAATTATCCTTCAACGAGTTGCGTTGGCAGTATTTAGTATATTAAAGAGAGAATTCCCCTTTATATTAATTCAATAGAATAAAAATAAGAAAAGCGCTCTTAGAGATCGATCCTGAAGCGATCACTGGAAGTACGAACGCACAACATACTTTATTAATTATAATAAAAATAAAAACTAATCTCGGTTAACCCATGATAGAATGTAAAGCAACATAATGGTTTCAAATTTCGTTAGAATGGGCCGAATAGTTATGATGTTATTGTAAAAACAAAATCATTCCAAGGCTAAATTTGGTAGGCCTTTGAAAATTATATCATTCGAAAGAATATATAAAACAACATAAGGATTTCAAATTTCGTTAGAATCGGCCGAATAGTTATGCTGTTATTGCCAAAATAAAATAATTATTGTGCTAACCATGGGAGGACTTTGGCAATTACATCATTCGAGATAAAATATAAAACAACATAAGGGATTCGAATTTTGTTAGAATCTGCTGAATAATTATGATGCTATTGCTAAAACAAAATAACTCCTAGCTAATCTTGGAAAGACTTTGGCAATTATATCATTCAGAAGACAATATAAAACAACATAAGTGTTTCAAATTTTGTTAGAATCAGCCGAATAGCTACAATGTGACTACACAAAACAAAAAAAGGCAAAACTGGACCGACTGACCGACATAGTGAGATGTTGAGTCGCCCACGATTAAAAATAGATAAATGTTCAAACTTTAAAATGATGTAAACATCATTGACAATAAACGTTCTGTGATTTCTAAATATTGTGAGGCCTTACCTTTGGGATTACAATATTATATATGATGGCACGGTTTTGGGGGGCGAAAGGGTTATTATTTTCCTTATTATTAGTGTTGTTACTTTGTTGTGTTTTTTGTTTTTTCCTCGATGGAAAGCTCTCACTATCACTACTATATAATGAATACTAATGTACAGGGTGTCCCTAAAGTCTGAACACGTAGGCAAAATGCATATTTTCAATAAAAATATTTGAACTTCATTATATTTGATTGAAATATTAATAGATTTCATTTCAAAGTGATTTGCACCATCTGTGATGCAAAGTTCGATGCGCTTTACAAGATGCACACGATGAGCCCTATGCAGTGACTCCAAATTTCCGTCAATTTGAGCACGTTCATGATGGGTTTCCTCAGGTGTCTTCTATCTTTATTTCATTGAGTGCTCTTTCTTCTTTATGATACCCCGGAAAAAAAAGTCAGAAGGGACAAGGTCTGGTGTACGAGGAGACCATAGTGATCTTTCTGTTGTCCAGACTTTATGGACACCCTGTATATATGTAAATATATATACTTCGTGTCCCATGCCCTCATTTTTGATGGCACGGCTTTTTTTTATTGTTATTTTGTATTTTTTCCCTGATGAAAAGATATGTTTAAATAATTGCGTATTTATCGTAGAATTGAAAAATGATTTTTCGTAAAAATGCTTTGCGTAAGAATCGGCCAAAATCGTGATTTTTTTTAACCTTAGAATATTCTCTAAATAATCTCACATTGAACATTTGCCTGTAAATCTTCCAGGCGATAAAAAGACCAACCACTGGAAAATGAGTTCCGATAAAAGGACAATGAGAAATGGCACCTTTCGAAGTCGCAGAAGCAATTCTTAAAGTTGTAGATATAATTAATGTAGGTGATATTTGTCATTTTGAAACTGGGATAGTAATGTCCCTCCTCCAAGCCCACGATGCGGTAGATCTTTTGTCTTTTTAATAATGTTCTGAAATTTGTCCATCGGAAAACCTTTTCTCTATTCAAATTTCTCTATTGTGGAGGAATATTTAATTAACGTCAAAGCAAAGCTAAGAACCACGAAAAGTTTTTGGAGAATAGAAACAAATTGATTTAAGTAGTCTTGATCATGGATGTTATCCCAAGTTTAAAAAAGGATTGCCATTTGAAACCGTTTCTTTATATGGTAATTTGGTATATTTTACATTATATCAACGTTTAATTTGCGAAATAAGTACTTATTACTATTCATAACGCAAGGAATTCTAACAAAAAGCCCAATAAATTGGACGATGTCTTTGGCAGTTCATTTGCTGCAGATATGACTTATGGCTGGGGAGGGAATGTTTTTTCATATGCGACCCTAAAGTTACGACAATGCAAGTTATTCTCGTGATTAAAATAAAAAAGGTCGCAAACTAACTTAAAATGTCTACTTAATTTTTCTATGTGTTTTGATTCCAAATTATTATCGTTAGAATTTGGCAATTTGTCGTGTCTCATTCCACTTAGTAAGTGATTGTGTTAAATTACTCCAGAGGCCGTCTCGGCGAAGGGCATGTATATTTAATTAAAGTTTACAGAATAATTTTCAGTCGTCTTTATCATAATTATCATGACTGTTGTGTCCCCTTTATAAAACATGTATGAACAATTTTTCGGCATTTTTCATCGAATAATAATTCGATTAATTAATTTACATATCTAAGGTATCTCTCTGAAGCAAATTTAAAATGACTGGTCTATCTATCATAAACTGAAAGGAGTTTATTAGCATTCTTTCAAAGTTTTCTCTCAACTGCTGACTCACCACCATTCAAGCAGGATTGATTTTAGCCTCTTTATGGAAATCAGGCGTTTCCTTCCTCCAAGATTTTTGAGATGGATAACAGCAGGCCAAAAAGTGATTACCCTTTAGTTTAAAAGTTGGGTTTTTATCTTACTTATTTTTATGGCATTTGCCTCTCGCGTATAAGAGATATGAGTCTTCACTCAGAGGAGACTTTTAGAATAGTGGAGTCGTATCCTCTTAAAGCTACAGAGTACTTTGTGCATTATGATTTGAGGGGTTGGGTGGAGAATAAAGAGGTACATATATAGACACTTGTAGGATTGAATTTCGGCCGCTAACGAATCGAAATGTTTCTCCAACTTTCTCTTGATTTGAGTGAAACTATTCAATAGATGCACCTTATCATTCATGGCAAAAATGACATTTGTTTAGATTGTTCAAGTCTAGTAATGAAAGGGAACACATTCACCACGACAGTCACTACAATATTACTCTTGTTTTGATATATATATATATATATATATATATATATATATATATATATATATATAATCCAGGTAGTTTCCGCTGTGCAGCCTTAATTTAATTTTCAATAAGAAAACAATCGCGAGGAAAAGACATAAATCCAACATCAAAAAAATCTTTATTACGATTAAGTAGTGCAACGTTTCGACCTTACGGTCATCTTCTGGCTCTAAAAAACAGATTAAGATGTACAAATATACCAAATAGGTTTAAGTGGTCACCGAAAATTATAATTTTAATAACATGGGAGTAAAATACAACGATTTAAAGAAAGAAGTAAAGTAAAATTGTACGAAAAAAACAACTAAAAAACTGGCTAATAAAAGCTTAAAAAACAACAACAAAAAATCAATACAAAACCAAACTGATCAAATGAGAAACATATCTTGAATCTTTGATATCCAGTGAGAATATCGTGTGATAGAGAGGTGACGGGAAATATAAGAGTTTCGCTAGTAGTGATTGTTTAAAGGATGTTTAATTCGATGGAAGAGGAATCAGAATTGAGTGAGGGAGATAGTGTTTTGATATAAATAGATTCAGAGATACGTAGTGACAGTGGGTTTGAGTTGGAGTCCAAAATCTCACAGTCATTCAGGGATAGGATTGTTTGGCATTTAATCGATTGCTCTCTTATAGAAGAATGTTCTCTTTTTAATAAGAAGTTTCCCTCTTCTAAGGCTGATGCCCATGTGAGAGAAAAAACGGGCCTGAAGGGTACGTAGGGTGCTTCCAACATATTTTTCAGAGGTACACTCTGGACAAGAGTAAAAACAAACTACACCACTACGTAAGTCCTTAGGAGTTTGATCTTCAATTTTAAAAAAATTTCCAATTGTGTGGTTGTTGGAAAAAACAATTTTAAATTCAATTTGCAGAAAAAATTTTGTTAATAGTTTAGAGATATCTTTTCTGAAGGTTCGTCGATTCAAAAAACCCATCTCAGGAACAACAAGAAATCTAACTTCTTTAGGTGCAGTGATTTCAGGAAAGGGAGGGTAATATATGTTACTTAAAAACTGTTTTATTGTCCTTTCAATTAAGAGAGACGGAAAGTAGTTTTTTATCAAGAGTGACTTCAAGTTCTGGAACTCTTGGTGGATTTGGAGGAAGGATGAGGAGGAAGGAGGAAGGATTTTAAATATAAAATTTCTACCATTAAGACTATTGTACACAGGGGCTTTCACCTTTGCTCATCCTTCCTCCAAATCCACCAAGAGTTGGAAGCACCCTACGTACCCTTCAGGCCCGTTTTTTCTCTCACATGGGCATCAGCCTTAGAAGAGGGAAACTTCTTATTAAAAAGAGAACATTCTTCTATAAGAGAGCAATCGATTAAATGCCAAACAATCCTATCCCTGAATGACTGTGAGATTTTGGACTCCAACTCAAACCCACTGTCACTACGTATCTCTGAATCTATTTATATCAAAACACTATCTCCCTCACTCAATTCTGATTCCTCTTCCATCGAATTAAACATCCTTTAAACAATCACTACTAGCGAAACTCTTATATTTCCCGTCACCTCTCTATCACACGATATTCTCACTGGATATCAAAGATTCAAGATATGTTTCTCATTTGATCAGTTTGGTTTTGTATTGATTTTTTGTTGTTGTTTTTTAAGCTTTTATTAGCCAGTTTTTTAGTTGTTTTTTTCGTACAATTTTACTTTACTTCTTTCTTTAAATCGTTGTATTTTACTCCCATGTTATTAAAATTATAATTTTCGGTGACCACTTAAACCTATTTGGTATATTTGTACATCTTAATCTGTTTTTTAGAGCCAGAAGATGACCGTAAGGTCGAAACGTTGCACTACTTAATCGTAATAAAGATTTTTTGGATGTTGGATTTATGTCTTTTCCTCGCCATTGTTTTCTTATTGAAAATTATATATATATATATATATATATATATATATATATATATATATATATATATATATATATATATATATATATATATATATATATATATATATATATATATATATATATATATATATATATATATATATATATATATATATATATATATATATATATATATATATATATATATATATATATATATATATATATATATATATATATATATATATATATATATATATATATGCTGTAGGATGAACGAGAAAAGACGTGGAGGGAGAAATTCATTTGAATAAACGAAGTTTTCGTATAAAATCATTGCCATAAGAAAACTAATATTTCGTGCATACTACATTTCTTCGCCCTACACTGGATTCCATAGAAGAGTGGAATTTTTGTGTGGAGAATTTCAAAGGAAACGATTTCCCTGCCTCAGGTGGAGAGGACCACAGCTAGATCTTTAAACAATATTTACCAACCGAAATTGAAATTCCCAACTGTTTGAAAAGATATGCGTTACATAGTTTTTCAAGATGTTTTTTTTTTTAACCAAAATTAAAAAAAACAAACAAACAAACAAATTTATAAAAGAACTTCTTTTTCTATATCAATTTTATGATAAATTTTATAAATAAACACCATATAGGACAATATTTCATTTGTAAGGGCAGAATACCGCACGATGTGACGTACTCCGTCATACGAGTATATGAATTACTTGCCTCAGATGCAATCTCTGGAAATATATCGGCAGTATGGTGGACTCGCTGGAGCCAAAGTTCTGTTCCCATATGAAAATTAGCCACAGGTAGGGGAAAGTTCGCTCTAAGAACGAGTCCGCGCCTGTCCGGTTACATTCTATTCTATCCTATTCGGTTACATTCTATTCAATGTTACCTTAGAACATTTTAAAACTTTGAAAACGACCCTCGATCCTTTCCTCTTCTCTAAATTCAGATTTCTCTTCCCATTCACTACTACTTCTATAAAATATTAACTAATTTCCTAATCCTCTCCTTCTTACACTTCTCCGGTTTTCACAACAGGGTTAGACAAGGATAGCGTTTTCTTGATGTGCATATAATATTTACTTCCAAATTTATATAGTCACTTTTACTATTTAAAATTTCCAACATGGATTTTAACGTAATAAAATGTAAGTTATTAATATTATTGAATTTATTTTCAGAAAATGAATTTTTCAGGACTTTGAAAAGGTAGTGGAAGCTAGAAGGTGTTAATAGCTTATATTGACAGGGACAAACAGGTTAGAACTTATTATACAGAGTAATATTCATTTAGTAATTAAACAGTATCGAAAATATTTTTAAGATATTTTTTCCAATACAGTTCGATCTTTTCGGATGAGCTTTTACATATTATTTTATTCTATAGGCGTCATTTATCAGAATTTAATGATACCTTATGAAAATATGAAAAGAGATTTCAGATTTTCAACGATGGCAGATTGTAATAGCTCGTATGGCTGTAGCATCGGTAACAAAACCTGCAAAAGATTTGAATGTTTTCTGAGAAACTGATCCTACGATCATGACTGCGTGCTTATAAAACTAGTAGAAACTCAAGTTCAGATAAAGGTAATAGCAGACGAAGGAAAAAGCTGGCCGATAGAGACCGAAGAATTCTAAAGCGCATATTATTGAAGAATCATTTGAATCTGGACAGAGAGACCACTGGTCGATCCAATTTTCTGTAACAAAGTCCTTGAATAACTTTTGAACTAGCGCAGAGTCATTTGCCAGAAAGGAGTCTTCTTCCTTCGACTGCAGAGAAAAAAAAATGTGCGATAGAACGTAGATATTGGTTGGATTGACCATTATCATTCTTGCTTCTGTTTTCTTTTTCACGAGATTCCTACATCACGCGGTTCGGGGATCCATGTAGATTCACTGTAGGGTTATTTAAGTATGAATGTGTTTTGTTTATTCTTTTCATACTTTCCAAGCGATGGCTATCGGGATGAAGGCCTTTTAAATGCATCAGGTGTAAACGCAGATTGAAGAAAGGGCGTTGCCTTGAGGATTTTTAGATTTAATTTGCATGAATCTTACATAAAAACGTAAATATTTGTGTATCTTTGGTTTTTGACCTAACATTAGAGTTAACTACACGACACTACTTACCCCTTAAATGCAAGATAACTAATTTGGTTAATGTTCTGATGACATCTGCTTTTACTAGAACAGTCCACCTACTGAAGTCTGCGCAATATATAGGCTATTTACAAATTTATCATATATATATATAATATATATATATATATGTCATAGAATGGACTCTCGACGATATACCATATATAACTATTCGTTGAGGGAACTTATTAATTATCTTTAGAGTGCGTGGATGTCTGGCTGGCCGATATTATGTATCTTCGATATGCTTAAGAAGTGGAACTGAGCTCAAGGATAATAATATTGCTATCATTAATAAAATAGAGTTTTATTAATAATAACTATCAACAACACACAAAACGGAAAATATTGACATAAACAGAGAATTGGAAAGGGTCGTGAGAAATCGAGTTAATCCGAGGATTAAAAGATTTAAAAAGGTAAAACAAATATGAAGTTAAAGGAATGGGATGGTTCGCTAAACCATTGAAAGCACAGGATAGAATTGACAAAAGGGTTAAATACTCAAAGGTAACGTTCGGCTTACGTAATTTATACTTGTTGTGCAGAGGAGGGTGACGTGAAGGAACTTTCGGTCTGCTGGCGAGTTCCAGCCGAAGGGCGGAGAATAAAATGATCCTGACGTGGCGTCTTGGGAATGAGAACCGTTTCTCGACGAACGGCTTGAAGAACAATGGCTGTTTTACGTTCTTCTCTTCTGAACAACAGGGGGGGGAGGTGAGAACCGTCTCTTGTCTACGGGCTCAAGAACAATGGTTGTTCTAATGTTGTTCTCCTCTGAACAACAAGGGGGAAGGGTGAGAACCGTTTCTTGGTGAACGGGCTCAAACGAACAATGGCTGTTTTACGTTGTTCTCTTCTGAACACCAGGGTGGAGGGGGGGTAAGAACCGTTTCTTGTCAACGGGCTCGAACGAACAATGACTGTTCTAACGTTGTTCTCTTTCTGAACAACAGGGGAAGGGTGAGAACCTTTCTTAGCGAACGGGCTCAAACGAACAATGGCTGTTCTACGTTGTTCTCTTCTGAACAACAGGGGGGGGGGGTAAGAACCGTTTCTTGTCAATGGGCTTAAAAGAACAATGGCTGTTCTAATGTTGTTCTCTTTCTGAACAACAAGGGGGAAGCCTTGTGGACTCGGCGTTACGAAGGCTCAAACCTTGGCACTCAAGGGATATTGTCCTTCTTCTGGACAAGTGATGGTAAATCTCGAGGTTGAGGTCCCTTGGCACACAAGGTAAGAAAGGGTCGTGGTGATGTTCCGCGACGAAAATCTGGATTTCCAATCTGATCTTAGTGGTAAAGTTTCCATCTAAATAGTCGAGACACCTCCTTGGCGTGGGGGACAATGGAGTGGGAGCTTCGAGGGAATGCACAGCCGAGCCTGGGAACAATGCCTTATCTGTCCATAAGCCTAACTCAATCTGGCGAGGTCGACGTATGGGGGCGAACGGGGGAAGATAAACCTCCTTGTTTAAACATTGACTCAGGTGGCGGCGATAAGGCGCCCAGCTTCAAAGCGAAGATGCACGTGGGGAGCATCGTGGTTTTAAATAACATGTGATAGTGGTTGAAATTAACGCGGCCTCAACCCGTTTTATCACACCCCTCCATTCCGGGGGAAGTTGTCACTTCGAAAAAAAGAGAGAAGGGACAACGATAGAGCTCCCTTGTGCGGAACTTGTTTTCTTGTACTAACCGTACCTTCCTGCACCTAACTTTTATTACCTCAATACATATGATTATTTTGATCTTTTGATTATAAGGGAAAATAACCTTTAATACAAACTTAATAAAAAAAGGGGCATGGAACAATGAAATGATATAAAATTAGTACATATGGGACAAAATAATTTATACGTAAATTAATGGGTACAAATATATATACATACAAAAAAATAGACATTGAGCGTTACAAAATTCAGACATATACATTAACTAATTATATTGCAAGAGAATCTAATTTAAGTCGTACAAGACGGTATATACCTACATGGAGATACTAATCCTACGAATACAATTTTTCTACGCTATTCGGTAACGCATTCCTACTGAGTGCGTCAGCGACCTGGTTATCGGAACCTTTTATATAATTTATTTTAAATTGATACTCTTGCAAGAGTAAACTCCAGCACATGATTCGGCCGTTAGAGTGTCGCACATTCCTAATATAGGCTAACGGACGGTGGTCGGTTCCTATCTGAAATTCTTTTCCTATCGAGTACCTTTTGAATTTGTCTATAACCCAGATAATTGATAGAGCTTCCTTCTCTATAGTGGCATATCTCTTTTCGCCTGGTAATAATTGACGACTAGCATATGCAACTGGATGACTCGTTCCGTCATCCTCGTATTGAAGAAGTACACCTCCAATGCCCTCGTTGGACCCGTTGGTCTTAATCCCAAAGGATTTTTTCGGGTTGGGCAACTTTAAAATGGGGGCAGAAATGAACTTACTTGGGGGCTCTGTCCTATAAGTACGGAACAGAATTGTATGGGTGCTGAAATGACTTCAGCCCAGCCATCATAATATTGACACTGCAGGTAACATCTAACGACGGGGAATTGGTTCGCCGACCCAAGGTAGTCATGTACCCCTGCAAATTTTTCGTGGTTAGGGTCCACTGGGGGGAGGAGTTCGTCGGACAGGATGAAACACGTACATCCTGTGTCCCTGACGAGAGTCGACACTCGGCAGCCGTTCACGCTGCCCTCCTCAAATTTCAAAGTTCCCGCTGAACTTTTATCAAAAATAAAATTTACCTGGTGGCCTGACGGAGGGGGAGAAGATGCTGCTTGGGTCTGCACCACCGGGGGAGCCGGGGTTGCATTAATCTGGTGAACTTCGTGGGCTGGTCCGCTTTTAAGCCTAGAATTTTGGGGGCAATTCCAGCTTATGTGGTTTTCTACACCACAGGTGAAGCATATGATTGGTCGCTTCGGGAAGAGAGATGGAGGAGAAATCTTAACGGGAGGTTTGGAGTCCCGTTGTTGGTTTTGAGGAATGAAGTTTTGGGGTTTTACGGGGCCCGGAAACTTCGTAAGGTAGTCATGTACCACCGCAAATTTTTCGTGGTTAGGGTCCACTGGGGGGAGGAGTTCGTCGGACACGATGAAACACGTACATCCTGTGTCCCTGACGAAAGTCGATACTCGGCAGCCGTCCACGCTGCCCTCCTCAAATTTCAAAGTTCCCGATGAACTTTTATCAAAAATAAAATTTACCTGGTGGCCTGATGGAGGGGGGGGGGGGAAGTTTCTGCTTGAACACGAGCTAATTCAATCTGATGGTGAAGCTCAGCTTGTATTATCCGTTCCTCTCTTTCTCTTTCTTCTCGTTGGATTTCTCTTTCCGTTCTTTGTTCCTCTTGAACGTACTCAATTAGTTCTTTTCCGGAGAGTCCCAAGGATTCTCCTTGCGCTTTAAAGATTTTGAACTGAGTCATCTTTGCACTTGGGGGCGCAATAGTCAACCAACTAAAATTCCTTGCAACAAGAATAATGCCTTCTAGAGAAATTAGCCTACCTAAATATGGGCACTGACCTATTCGTACTTGGTTTCTCGATCTAAATAACCACTGACTAAAATCACACAAAAAAAAACAAAAAAAAATTATTATAACAGATCCTTGAGCTACTCCAGCTTCTTAAGTTTCAGAAAAAAAGGAATAGCAATCGTTAAAACAAAAGGGAACTACTATACTCTAATATTATAACGAATAACACTATGCTTTACTCGACTGAGACCAGTGTTTGCAAAGATATAGCGTTAAACCTTACACACTTGACACCAAATTTAAATAGTATATATATATATATATATATATATATATCGTAGAATGGACTCTCGACGATATACCATATATAACTATTCGTTGAGGGAACTTATTAATTATCTTTAGAGTGCGTGGATGTCTGGCAGGCCGATATTATGTATCTTCGATATGCTTAAGAAGTGGAACTGAGCTCAAGGATAATAATCTTGCTATCATTAATAAAATAGAGTTTTATTAATAATAACTATCAACAACACACAAAACGGAAAATATTGACATAAACAGAGAATTGGAAAGGGTCGTGAGAAATCGAGTTAATCCGAGGATTAAAAGATTTAAAAAGGTAAAACAAATATAAAGTTAAAGGAATGGGATGGTTCGCTAAACCATTGAAAGCACAGGATAGAATTGACAAAAGGGTTAAATACTCAAAGGTAACGTTCGGCTTACGTAATTTATACTTGTTGTGCAGAGGAGGGTGACGTGAAGGAGTTTTCGGTCCGCTGGCGAGTTCCAGCCGAAGGGGGGAGAATAAAATGATCCTGACGTGGCGTCTTGGGAATGAGAACCGTTTCTCGACGAACGGCTTGAAGAACAATGGCTGTTCTACGTTGTTCTCTTCTGAACAACAGGGGGGGGGGGTGAGAACCGTTTCTTGTCAACGGGCTCAAGAATAATGGCTGTTCTAATGTTGTTCTCTTTCTGAACAACAAGAGGGAAGCCTTGTGGACTCGGCGTCACGAAGGCTCGAACCTTGGCACTCAAGGGATATTGTCCTTCTTTTGGACAAGTGATGGTGAATCTCGAGGTTGAGGTCCCTTTGCGCACAAGATGAGAAAGGGTCGTGGTGATGTTCCGCGACGAAAATCTGGATCTCCAATCTGATCTTAGTGGTAAAGTTTCCATCTAAATAGTCGAGACACCTCCTTGGCGTGGGGGACAATGGAGTGGGAGCTTCGAGGGAATGCACAGCCGAGCCTGGGAACAATGTCTTATCGGCCCATAAGCCTAACTCAATCTGGCGAGGTCGGCGTATGGGGGCGAACGGGGGAAGATAAACCTCCTTGTTTAAACATTGACTCAGGTGGCTGCGATAAGGCGCCCCGCTTCAAAGCGAAGATTCACGTGGGGAGCATCGTGGTTTTAAATAACATGCGATAGTGGTTGAAATTAACGCGGCCTTAACCCATTCTATCATATTTATATATATATATATATATATATATATATATATATATATATATATATATATATATATATATATATATATATAGTTTAACGAGAAAGGAGAGAATAAGGACGATCTAATTCAGTGTCCTAAATTTTACTACGTTTGGATCTTGCCCGCTCATCTTCAGGCATCGACTTACTATAAATAAAAAAGGAATAAAATTAATTAAATATAGTTAACAAAATACGATTTTAAATGTTATAAAGTCCAAATAAAGCAACTAAATTAAATGAAAAATGTAAAGCATGATCCAATGCACAAAAAATATAATACTAAAACTAATGAACTGCGACATTAAATTTTAAAATCGAAACTATATGGAAGCTGGATGAAAGTTCTTATAAAAAAAAACATATCAAAGGGGAGGCAAAACAAATCACTATGAAAGAATTACCTTCAGTCACCGAGATCTGACACTAAAGTTAAAGAGCATAGGGAAGAAATTGACAAGAACAGGTTTAATTGTGAGTAAGTTAAGGAATTTGAAGGGGGTCTGGAGGCGAATCGTAGTTAAGAGTGAGGCGCTTATTTTTTTTTTTAATGTGGATTGATTCTAAGATTCTGAGGAAGGTTTCGTTGTTATGAGAATCGATTATTTTAAAATGGTCAAGTGAGATTTTCGTCTTGCATTTAATAGCATGAGAACGAATAACCAAATTCTCTTTTGTACTCAAGGTTTTTCCTGTCCGATGACTAATTTCCATACGAGAGCAAAACTTTGCCGGAAGTGAACGAATAGTGCTGCCACAGAGACACCGCGGACAAGTGAATTGGTAAACAACACCATTTCTCAACTCACAGGGAAGTTTATCTAAGGGCTAAAAAAAAAGAAGAAATTGTTTATTGTTACAAAAAACTGATATGATATAATTCGTGTGAAGATAGTCATATTTCAGCAAATTTAATGACCCTCCTTTTAAATTGTATGCGAGGGTGACACCATGCCGCTTAACATCTTAGGCTCAGTTCAGACGGCTATGTGGAGCTGATCGAGACTGTGATCGAACCCTGTCTGGAAAGGGTTGCTAGTGGAAGGCCATATCTAGGGGGAGAGTCAGAAGTAGTTGTCGGAGAATTTCTATGACTTCACCAGCCCCATTTTCTGTCCTCCTAGATCCCCTGATTTTAATCCCATGGATTACTATGTGTGGCGCGGTTGAGAAAGACACTAACCGCCCGGCCTGCAACGCCAAGGCCGAGCTGGTGGTTAAAATTAAGGAAGTGTTCGAAGATCTTCCCAGCAACACAGTGAGGAACGCATGCAAAGGTTCCTGAGCCGTTTTAAGGCATTGGTAAAAGCTATAAGTGGCTACTTTGAGTAAACTGTTATCTGCGAGCCATAATCTAGTTGATATTTTAAAATCTTTAAAATAACTTCTTTTGAAGCTGAATTTGCGGATTTTCTTATGCAAACCGTCAAATTTAGCCCGAACAGTCAATATATATTTCTTTATTTGATAACCATAGGAACCAAATGGCTGAAAATGTAAATTTTAAATTAACTTCCCATTAACCAGTATTTACAAGGAATCTAATTGTGTTATTTAATTTTTATTTAGGGAAATATTTAATCACCTAATTGACAAATAATTGCAAGTTACTGTAAAAAAAAGGATGACACTCCATATTGTTTACTTATATTTCAGATAAACGTTTGAATTTTGTCCCCACACAACTATACAGAACCAGTGCATTGCCATAGATACACAATTATGTGTTACCACATATTCACTACAAAATCTGAGAAAACTAATATGATTTTAATATGCTAGAAAATGTTAAGGGTAAAGCACTCATATTATTTCCTACCATTAGCATACTAGAATGTTACGATAGACTGAAGGAGCTGGGTATGTTTCCACTAAGAGCCTTTTGGGAGGTCATATGATCCATTCTTTTAAAATTTTATGAACTAAAGTCCTTGGCCACTGGCTACTTTTCTTATGTTGGGTAATAGCAATATTTTTGTAGGTAATGAGAAAAGACTAATTAAGAAATACCGTAGTTGGATATTCGCCAATTTTTTTAGTGATATGAAAATCTACTTCCGGTATGAATTACCTCAAGAAATACATCGTTGATGGCGGTACCGTTTCATCGATAAGTCAAAGGTACATGTCTGACCTCCAAATTTGGTAAAGTCAAGGGAGTAATTAATGCATTTGATGAAGCTTTTTTGATTCGTTATTGGCTCCAAACGAGTTATACGACAGTGGATGATGTAGACTAGTCACTGTATATAAATGTGTATAAAATACACCACAAGAGGGTAATATTAATTTTGTCGTGTATATAAAATTTTCTTGTGTATTTTTACTTAGGTTTGTGTCCTTCAATTTTGAGAGACGTTGGTATTTCCTTGTAGTCCTTTCCCTCGAAGGTCCACGTGATAGACCTTCGCATGTCTAAAAGTTAAGGGAGAAATCCTGAAAGCTCATTTTCAATGAAGCTCTCATTAGTCCTTGACCAAACGTTAGAGAGAACAGATACAACGAACTACAAATTATAAACCTCATGTTTATTCCTTTTAAAAGTGGTAATAAAGAGATTAAGTTAAGGCAAAATTATCTTTCTTAAACATCAAATCGATTGTAACACTAAAATTAAAGATTATTATTATCATCATTATTATTATATAGGAGTCTTTCGAGCAGTCTTTGGAACAAATTTTCACAGTTTAGATGTGAAGAATATTCTCACTGATTTTATTAATTATATTATAAATAAATATATATATATATATATATTATATAATATATATATATATATATATATATATATATATATATATATATATATATATATATATATATATATATATATATATATATATATATATATATATATATATATATATATATATAAACGAGGGGCGGTCAATAAGTTTTGCGAATCAGTAGGGCAAAACAGAGGAAGCGGGATGGCTGTTTGTGGGGGTGTTAGGAAAAGTTATGACAAGTCAGGACCTGTTGCCGTACGCTCCTGCCTCGTCTATTTAAGAAGCAGTGGCTGATCGCAGATCGTCAGTCACAAATTTTTCAACAATGGAGAAGGTTGAGCACCGCGCAGTGATCAAATTTTGACCAAAGAAGGCAAGAATGCAAAAGAGATCCATGAACGCATGTTTGCAGTGTACACCAACCCCGCTCTTCCTATGCAACCATTGCTCGCTGGAATAGGGAGTTTCGCCATGGTCGTGAGTCCCTTGAAGATGACCCCCGTCCAGGACGCCCGTCAGACGTGACCAACGAGGACAATGTGGCCCGTGTGGAGAGGAGAATCCTCGAAAATCGACGGGTGAAGGTCGAAGAAATCGAGGCAGAACTTGGAATATTACATAGATGTGTTATCAACATCATCCACGACAATTTGGCCATGACCAAGGTCTCTGCCCTTTGGATCCTTAGAAACCTCACGCCCCATGATCGACTTCAACGTCATCAAAGTCCACAAGGCCAGAGTTGCACAAGCTGCCCTGCGCGAGTGCGGATTCGAGGAGCTCAACCATCCCCCATACAGTCCACATCTGGCCCCTAGCGACTACTTTTTATTTCGCCAGCTCAAGGCTGCAATGCGTGGACGCCGCTTTGGAAAAGATGAAGATGTTCAGCTCGCCGTCCAGGAGTGGTTTGAACAGCAGTCGGAAGATTTGTGGTTGTCTGGAATTCGAAGCCTCAGGGACAAGTGACGCAAGTGTATTGAAGTCGAGGGTAGTTATATTGAAAAATAATAAAACACTTTTGCTCATATCTCGTTTCCTTATATCCGAATTGCAAAACTTATTGGCCGCCCCTCGTATATATAAAGAGAGAGAGTTTATATGACTACATAGATTCATATAAACAACAATAAAACAAAACCATTTATTAAAAGTGTTATCACGTAGGGGACTGAGGAGAAATGTGAGCGCCTTGATTCTTACAAGCCTCATTAGAATATCGTAAAGATTTGATCCTTTGAAGTGCGATTTATGCTTGCTCCATTCACAATTTAAATCTATGTTGTTTAAGCCAATTAATAACGGGAAAGAATAGTGCGACAAAAGAGGTGGCCCGAACCACTTAAATGTGTCTAGGGGCATGGTATACTTCAGAGGGAATAGATAAATCCACTGGTTAGATCATATACCCGAATTAACCCGGTCCCGGGTTCACAGGTGGAGTCAGGGCAGCCCAAATTGTTCAGGTCAGGTCAGGCCTGGCCGCTTGGAAGCTGGTGAAGAATAACGGTTGTAATTGATCAATGGACCAGTATTCTTTAAATGGGGGAAAATTTGGGCCCTATTATTTAAATAGGTCAATTTTATAATAATCTGATTAAAAGGGCAGCTCCAACTCACGGGGGTGGACCTCTCCACTCTCCGGCCGGGGCGCGCAGTTCAGAAAATTTGTGCCCGATGAAACGGTCGTTCTGTAGCACGACTTTTAAAAGGACTGACCTAAACTTCTGAGCCCCGTTGCTATTGCGCTTTAAATTCTAAAGGATGGCGGGGGGTTAGTCTGAATGAATCCGCAGTCAGTCACAAAGTTGAGTATACTTTACAGGGGCGGACTAGGGGTTGCTTCACTCAAACTATCTCCCCCCCGCCCCCTAGAATTCAAAGGCCACCTTAACGAGGGCGTATTACGTACAAAGTTTGAAAGGTGCAGCATGGTTTCCAGCCTACACCCGCATCTGCGGCAATTCACTCATACGAGACAGACACGTGATGAGAAGGGACCGTTGATTTTTGTATTTTAAAATAATAAAGTGTAAACCAATGAGGGAATTTCTGCCAGCATAGGTTCGTTTAGGTTTGGATAAGTGAGAATGTATGAAAGGTACAAAACCTGAGTTACCAAAAAATTAGACTTATCTGAACATCGCAGACTAAGTGGGTGCGCAACTCTTATGTGTTGTGCCCCCCCCCCACCTTCCGCAATGAAGGCAAGTCCCACAACGGGCTGCTTGTGAAAGAGGGTGGGGGTGGGTGGGGTGACGTCTCCAAAACCATAACAAAACCATGATTTAAAACCTTAGAAAATGAAACCAAATGCACCTCTTCAACTAAGCAGACAACAATACCAAATAAACGACCACCAAATTCCGACGCCAAAAAACAAACAAATCGACTTCGTCTGAGCTTGAGCACTAAGATCCCTCGAACTCGGGGATCTATGATGGATAGAGCTTTCAAACACCCCTTTCCCTAAACACGAGCGCAATAAGGAGAAGTGTGAAAAAAGGAGAGAAAAGAATAATAAAACAAATTAATAAAGAAAAGAATGAAAAAGACGTGGAGGGAATATCGAAAGGACGGAAGAATTAATCAGATGAATAAGACCAGGGATGAAGCTTTGCGGTTGCATTCTGATCGTCGGCATCTCTTTCGCGTTTGTCCCTGAACATCAGCTCCTAAGTCGCAGCCAGTGGCGATATTTTCTTTCTCGGTGTTGTTTTTTTTTTTAAAGGAGCCCATCTGGCAACTGCCGACTAGGGCATAAGTCACCGTAATCACGCTACTGCCTAATACTAGGCTAGATTAAAAACAACAACATGCAAAAACCAAACAATAAACACAACAAAACAAGGCAAAAGCAAATAAACAAGCAAAAAAACCGAAACAAATAAGCAAAACAGCGAGAAAGAAACACGCTCCGCCGTCTAGGGAAGGCCTAGCCTCCACCTCGATGCAAAGCATGATGCGAAGAACACAAGGATGCAAATGAAAAGAGATTATGTGTGGTTTGAGGTTGAATAATCAGTAGCTCAATTGAATTCTATACACATTTTAATGGATATTTAATTTTTGTAGGCTTTTGGCTAATTTCATTCACACGAAAATATTAAAAGAAGGCGGTGGTCATAAAATAGTTGAAGGGTATTAATGCTTTCAACGATACACGGAGGGAGAAAAAGAGATGCTAACGGAATAAGAGGCACAAAATAACATGGGCAATCAGAAATAATAAAAAAACATCGATAAATAAGTAACTAGAAGTAGGAAAAGACCTTATTTTAAAAAATAATAAAGCATTGAATCTCACACGCAAAATGTTCGGAACTCTCCGGATCTCGCCATGTTCCCTAGCCAAGGTAGGTTCCCTCCTTTCTAAGAGGAAGGAGTAGTGGAACGAAGGGATCAATTCTAAGCAGAGAAATGAAGACAGACATACGAAGGGAGAGGCAAATATGGGACAATCATAGCACATATTTTCCTCCCGAGGAAGCCGCTATTTGTTTACAAATTGATATTTATTGCACGGAGTCGTTAGTTTAGCTCTCACAAATTAGTATTTTTTGTTTTGTTTCTCGTAACTTATTTATATACATTTTTTCTTGAAGCAGGCCGTGTCAGGAACTTCCTCTGGCTAAATACTAAGGCGTTTTTCTTGGATTCTTTTCATATTTATCTTCTATTCACTTATTATTCCATGGCTGTTCTTTCTTGGTCCATGTTTTTAGCCTTAGTGCCTGGGATTTGAACCTGGGATGTTTCTTTCTGGAGATAAAGTTGAACCCTCTCGTAAATGGGATTCTATGAACGATTTGAACTATTTTTTTTATTACAACTATTAGCTCATCCAGAAAGTCAGCGCCGTTTTGTAAAAACTTAAAGAATATATTTTCTAAGTAAATTTAAGGAATTCTATAGTCACCATTTGATTCAAATTTCCCCCATTTGTTAGGTTTAAAAAAAAGAAACCAAATTCTTGGCGAAAATTTGAATTGCTATGCAAATTATTTTGAGCTAAAGACGCACCTCTATAATGAGCGAAAATGTGAATTAGACTCACCTAGTTAGGCTATTAACTAAGACTAGGCTAGCTTAGTTAGTTTATTAACTATTACTAGGATAGCTTAGTTAATATATTAACTAATACTAGACTAGCTTAGTCAAGCTATTAACTAAGACAAGGCAAGCTTAGCTAGGCTATTAACTAATGCTAGGTTAGCCAAGTTAGGATATTCACCTTGACTAGACTAGCTTAGGTAAGCTATTAACTAATACTAGAATAACTTAGCCAGACTATTAACTAAGACTAGGCTAGCTTAGTCAGGCTATTAACTAAGACTATGTTTTCTTAGTTAAGCTATTAACTAGTGGTAAGCTAGCTTAGTATATTAACTAAGACTAGACTAACTTATTTAATCTATTAACTAAAACTAGGCTAGTTTAGATAGGCTATTAACTAAGACTAGGCTAGCCTCTTAACGAAAATAAGTGAATATTGACAGAATCCAAGAGTTTCTAACTTGTTAAAAGAGCAATGATAGCCTAGTTAAGATAGCCTAGTCGCAAAATGTACCTTCCCATCCACCATCTCTTTCTTAAAAACACCTTTTCTCTCTACTACCTGACCTATTTTCCTTTCAACCATTTTGGAATAAATCTTTGCAATTACGAGTATATGGGTTGAAACCCAGCTGTCATTTATCATACCAAAGCAGAAGTTGGTTAATATCTCCTTGTATTGTGCATCGGGCGGCGTCTGAGAGGAAGAAACGAGAGAAATGTTCTTGCCTCTTGCTTCAAAATTTTCTCGAGATGAACTTTCTTGCAGTCTCGTATTCGAGAAAATAAGCCCCAAATACAAACACAGGTAGACATAAGTGCGCACACATACATCTCAACACCTATTTTTTAATGATTTAAACTATTAGTTCAATAAAAAACTGGTTTCTGGTAATTTTCTTGGTAATACTTCAGATTCGGGGCGCACGGTAGGTGGCGCTGTTAGTAGGCTACAATATATCTCTTATAACGTCAGACGGTAGCTTCAGATGTGACCAATCACGGCGTTATATTTTTTGGTTCTTTTGGGGATTTGTAACCTTTAGTCTCTTATTTACTAAATATCTGCACCTCTGCTCGTTTATAGTTTTTTCTAAGTTAGGTGAGGTTTCTTGATGTCTTTTATTGTTTTTTGTTTTTTCATATTATTTGTTTTGCTGCAAACGATAACAGCTTCTTACTGGCAACGTCATAGCTTATAAATAGAACCCGTTTTGCAAATGTTTTTGTTTCGTTATGGTGGTGTCGTGCTTGCCATGTGCTTCTTCGTTATTCGAATTCGGCTTTAGTTTGTATAATCGCGAAAAACTTTTAGATTATTTAGAGGCGCATAAACTAATCAAGAAACCTATAAAAGTAAGAATTGTTTGTTATTAGGTTAGGTTTTTCTGCCAGTAAAAAGCTGTTGGGGGGAAAAACCCGGTAAATTCAAGGGGACTGCTCGTGGGGGAGACATCACTGCGGGGGGACTACCCTGAGATGATCCTGAGTTTCAATCATTTGGAGGGGGTCTGGGGGGCGCAGCCCGCCAAGTATATACTCATATATAAAAAAATATAACGCTGTAATTGTTCACATCTGACGCTACCGTCTGACGTCATAAGAAACTGAAGTGTTACCATTTTCTTATATACCAGCTCAAATGCTAACAAAAGAGGATGTTGCAGCTTATAAAAGTTATCCACAAATTATGCTCTATGAAGGATGAAGGATGAATTGATTGATTGATTGGTTTTAAGTGGCGCAACTACCTGTTTATTGCCACGACGACGAATAATGAAACTAGAAGTCACCACAGATCGCAATAATTAATTAATAATTTAATACATCTTCTCCTCAAAGGTTAATCTTCACTGTTCTCAATCCACCAGTCTGGAGAGGAAAATTAAACTTTTAAAGTAAATCAAAGGAGATTCCTTCTGAAAACTACCACACAGCAATTAAGACTTACTTCAATGAAATTCACAGTGGATTTTAAGTGTTTCTTTCTTTCCTTGTGTGGGTTATTCTTAAGGATTTTTCACTTCATTTTGCGAGCTCTATAAACGATTATATTTTGTTATTTACGTCATTTTTTATTCATTTCTCATCGTGTAATACTTAATTTTTGTTATTTTCATTTATCAATACGTCACTATTTAATTAAACTCGATTTTGAAAAGAAATAAAGAAATTGGTGGTGAGAGGAAGCAAAAATATGTCAAATAACCAATAAGTTACTTCGACTTTATTACAATTTTCAAGCACGTATCCAGTAACTCACTAAATAAGGATTTTCCTGAAGAAATTTCTACTTTATCGAAACTAAGTACGTACTCGGACCTACTATTTTGCCCGGCTGCCATCCGAGTTGACGTCGTATTGGCGAAGAATTTATTGACTTCCTTAAAACGAAGGCGTCGTGACAGCACATTTCCTCGACATCCTTTGTCGATCATTGTGATTAATGCCCTTATCGGAAAACTCATTTATCGATGCTCGGTTACCGACATGCTCTCGTTGGTTTCTCTCACAAAAAAAACCCCACTACGTCCAATAGCTAGATCGATGACGGAATCTTGCACAAAACGAGGCGAAATAAGCCAATGGCGCGAACACGATTTCCAGAGACCTAAAAAAGCACGTAAGAAGGTTTGGCTTGCCGCTGAGACACTAAATACTTATTGTGGGAAAGAACAGGGATAATATTAAACAAGAGAAAATATCAAATTGAACCATGTAGGGGCAAAAATCTGTATAATATTAAAGACGGGCGGAGAAAACTATCTGGTTGGAACGTGCTAGGCGGTATATCTTAGCAGACAATGTTTGCCAACGGTCATTTGAGCGGAAGAGCAACTTGGTAGGGTCTTGAGAAGCCTGGGTGCGGAGGAAATGCCCCCCTTGACCTCACTTGAACACTACCGGTCACTGTCTGTCCTCAGTGGGCGCATGAGTGTTGATGTTTAGGGGCTCTCGGTATCCCTGCTTTAGCTAAGGCGAATGAGGTCTACTACCAACGGCATCCTTGATGTGGATTTACTGAATTATAATGTAGTTGTATGTCCAACATTCCTGAATTCAGCTGTGTCACCCCTTCTGCTGGGTGACACAGCCCTGCATCTCTTGCTTTTCATTACTTTCATAAACTTTATTCTATCTTAATTCATTGTATGGATATATAACAGTAATACATTTAGGCATGTACATTTCCATCAAACCGATTTTATCTAAGATATTTGAACGTCTGCTGTCCAAACGTCTTACTGTATATTTGCGACAGTTTCTTCCAGTGACTCACTTTAGCTTTAGAAAGGGGCTAGGCACTACTGATACACTATTATTGCTGGTACATGAAATGCAGTCTGCTTTACACAATAATTGTGAGTCTAGGCTTGTTTCTCTTGACTTTAATGCCGCCCTTGACACTGTCAACCATAATGGTTTGATTTTTAAATTAAAGTCTTTTGGCAGACTTTAATAGGCCACAACGTGTTGTTGTTGATGGGTGTTTTAGTCCTTATTCTAGAGTATATTATGGAGTTCCTCAGGGTAGCGTTCTTGGGCCTTTGTTTTTTACATTATATACTAGTGACATGTGGTTTAATATCACTAATAAAATTCTAGTATATGCTGATGACGCCTCTCTCTCTGATCATGTTCCATCTCCTGCAATAAGACTGAGTGTTACATACAGCCTCACTGAGGATTTGAAGAAAATACATTCCTAGTGTCTTAAGTGGGGTATGAAATTGAACCCTAGTAAGTCTAAGGAAAAGATTGTGAGTCGTTCTATGACTCTCTTACCTGAACATCCCAATTTGTTAATAAATGGAGCTTTGATTAACAAGGCTGACCAGCTTGGGAGTAACTCTAGATTCGAAACTCACTTTTGAAACGCATCTAAGATACATGTCTCGGGATTATGATGGTATGAGGGTGATGATGTTCTTCGCAAGTGTTTCTTTTATTTTATTCTACCTCATTTTGAATATTGCTCTGCTGTATGGAGTTCTGCTACAGACTCTCATCTGAGATTGCTTGATCATGCATTTAATTCTGTAAAATCTTTACTATCAGATCTTGATTTAGATATTGGGCATCATAGAGGTGTTGGAGCTCTTTGTATTTTATTTAAAGTAGTGAATCATGTGAATCATCCTATGCATAAATTTTTGTCAAGATTTTATCAACCAGCCAGAGTTACTAGGTATTCTGAGACTAAATTTCATGGCATTCGAAATTGGTCGTCATTCTACATCTCAGTTTTATAAGTGCTTTTTACCGATCAATGTAGATTGTGGAATACTTTGCCCACAAATATTGTGGCTGCTGCTACGCTTGATAAGTTTAAAAGATTGGCTAATGTCTTTTTGTTGCCTAACCGTGGAACTGTTTAAAGTAATGTACGATTTTAGGGTATAAAGTAAAAATGAAAAAATATCACGACTCGAAATATTCAGTCATAAACACCATCTCTAACCTCGGTTGCTTCTAGGACCTCATTTTATCTGCCACCAAGCTTAATTCTTTATGTTTTGAGGAAAAATATGAATCCAGTCGTTTTCAACCTCTTTTCTTGATATAAACCTAAGATCATCCACATTGTTCTGTAATTCCCTAAACGAGGGATAATCAGAGGGAGCAAGGTTAGGTCGGATTTCCTATGACAACAGCTTCCAACTCTTTAGAATTAAGTTCTTTTGGTCCATCTTTTAGACTGAAATTCCACTTCGAAAACGGTAAAAACACTTCCTGCCACTTCAGTCATTTACTGCATCATCCCCATAAGTGCTGTGAATGGATTTTGCTGCTGTACTTGCATTCACACCTTTAAAAAACATCGATTAAAACGTGTCTAATGTGATGTTTAGATCTGACGAACATATGGGTGAATAACGAAAATGATTATGAACAATATTTTTATAACCTGAAAGAAAAGGTATAAATTACTCAATTATACCTTTATACTTTGATAAATAACATCTAAAACTTTATTCTAGAAAATCGGACATTTCCTTCTTTCCAACCTGATATAATTGCAAAGTATTTCTAAGAGGTATTTCAGACGGATTAAATTAAGGGATTTATTTATTCGGGTAATTTGAAAAGAGGGTTTTAGCTGCTTGTGGAAGTTTTTACCTCGCACACTTTTTTCCTCCTACAGCTAACTCTTACATACTCGTTTACAGTACTCATACATATTTGTATTTTTTTATGTTGTTCATTTCATGAAGGAAGTATTTAGCTTCTCAAATATTAACAGTCTTGACGAACCTTGAAAGCAACTACTTGTGACTTTGTTAGCTCATATTGAACATACCAAAATGACGTAAACAAATTTCAACATCAAGTAATAGTAATTGAACTAAGTAAACCTATTAACCTATTGCAGCAATTAAAGTGAAAAATGCAATTCTGCTGAAATCGCATCAATATAGATTGTGCCCATTTATCGGGTCAAACTCCTGTGCCGAAAAGTAACGCTTTTAAATTAATAACATCGCCGATAAGGCAATCCACCGATTTTGTGTCTTCCGGACCATCTTTTTTGAGAAGAAGAGAATGAAATGGGCTCAGGCGATTGTCCCTTTCATTTTAGCCATAAATAGCTAGTAAAAGACAGATAGGGAGAGAGAAGAGAGAGAGAGAGGAGAGTAGACAGAAAAGGTAGAAGGAGAGAGAGAGAGAGGGTAAGAGAGGATGGGAGAAAGAGAGGGAGAAGAAGAGAGGCAATGGGCAAGAGAATGAAAGAGAGAGAATGGGAAAGATAATGAGATAGAGAGAATAAGAGAGAGAAAGAGCGAAAGAAAGAATGAGAAAGAGAATGAGAAAGAATGAAAGTTTGAGAGAGGGGGGAAGAAAGGGGGGAGATAGGGGGTAGACACACACACACACACACAGATTAGTCTGCTTTTTTTGTTCGTATCAGCAGTAACTCAATAAATTGTTTTTGTTTACAAAGTTTAATTTTGACCTTATCCAAATAGTTTGTTGAAATAAGTTAGTGATTAATTAGATGCTGCCAAGTGATACACTCTTAACAAATACCGCATTTTATGACTCTCTCCCAAGTTTCTTTCAAATTAGTTATAGTTTTTTTCCCACGGGTCAATATTCCGAATACGACCACCCAACTACAAACACAAGCCATATTTCCCGGAGTCGAACGATCTCCTTCCTAGCCACGGAGAAATCGAGAAGTGGATGCTAGGGAAAGTGACCATTGCTAGACAATCTCTAAACGCACAAACTCAAAGTTTGAAGAATTTCAGAAGACAAATTGAGCACATTATTAACCAGACTGAACTAAAAAATTGTTAGTTAACCAAAATGTTTGTTACAAAGTCATTCATATAAGAGGCAACAAGATTAAGATGATATAGTGAAATAATATAAAAAAAGAATACATACGAGTATATGTATAGCATTCAAAACGTCATTGAGGCTGTAATGTTATTGGAATATGTGTAATTAGTAAATATTTCTAAGCGCAAGCGGCATCTGGCAATTTACGTTTTTACTTTAACCCTGAGGTAGATAAAGCCACCCTTCAAGTTCATCACTCTTTCCCTGTCTTATCTTTAAATTTGTGCTTTTTACAATCCCTTTTTCTCAAAAATAGAAGCGTTTAAATAAAGTTTTGTATGAAGCTTAGAAAAACTGCATCTGGAACGTATTTTAGTGTACAGGAGGCATATGGACAAAATGCATTGCCACGTACGTACACGTGTCTGTGAGTAACCTAGACGTTTTCGAGAGAATAGAGAAACGAGTGCAGATAAATAGATCAGGTCGTCCTGCCATCACTCGTAGTGCCGAAAACATTGAGCAAATAAGAACTTATCTTCGAGCTAGTGGCCAACTCAGAATTGAAGGCAATGTTTCTTTGGTCCTTGTGTTCTTAAAAAGGAGCGAATGAAAAATTATTCTGCTACTTACCCCGATTTTTATCAAAACTTCAAACAACGATGGAACATTCTGCGAATCTACCATCACTCCGAATGAAACGTGGTGTCTTCAATATGATTCTCAAACAAAAAAGCGCCAATACACTCCAAAAATGCCGCATGACTTACATCCAAGGAAAAGAGTGATGTTGATAGCATTTTCTGATTTCAAATCCTTTGTTCGCAAAGAATTTGTTCCGCAAAATCAAATTATCACCCATGAATTTTACTTGAATGTTCTTTAACGTTTCCTAGACAACATTAGCCGAAAGCGTTTTGATTATGCACCACTGGAAAATAGTCTCTTATTCACTACAGTTCACAACATTCTGATATTCAAGACCTGCAGAAATCAGTAATAGAGGTATTTCTAATAGAGGTATGTTCTTTAACGTTTCCTAGACAGCATTAGCCGAAAGCGTCTTGATTATGCACCGCTGGAAAATAGTCTCTTATTCACTACAGTTCACTCTCGCATACAGATCTTGAACTGTCACAGTTCAAGAAATGTAAACAACATTCTGATATTCAAGACCTGCAGAAATCAGTAATAGAGGTATTTCTAATAGAGGCATGTTCTTTAACGTTTCCTAGACAGCATTAGCCGAAAGCGTCTTGATTATGCACCGCTGGAAAATCGTCTCTTATTCACTACAGTTCACTCTCGCATACAGATCTTGAACTGTCACAGTTCAAGAAATGTAAACAACATTCTGATATTCAAGACCTGCAGAAATCAGTAATAGAGGTATTTCTAATAGAGGTATGTTCTTTAACGTTTCCTAGACAGCATTAGCCGAAAGCGTCTTGATTATGCACCGCTGGAAAATAGGTTCTTATTCACTACAGTTCACTCTCGCATACAGATCTTGAACTGTCACAGTTCAAGAAATGTAAACAACATTCTGATATTCAAGACCTGCAGAAATCAGTAATAGAGGTATTTCTAATATAGGTATGTTCTTTAACGTTTCCTAGACAGCATTAGCCGAAAGCGTCTTGATTATGCACCGCTGGAAAATAGTCTCTTATTCACTACAGTTCACTCTCGCATACAGATCTTGAACTGTCACAGTTCAAGAAATGTAAACAACATTCTGATATTCAAGACCTGCAGAAATCAGTAATAGAGTTATTTCTAATAGAGGTATGTTCTTTAACGTTTCCTAGACAGCATCAGCCGAAAGCGTCTTGATTATGCACCGCTGGAAAATCGTCTCTTATTCACTACAGTTCACTCTCGCATACAGATCTTGAACTGTCACAGTTCAAGAAATGTAAACAACATTCTGATATTCAAGACCTGCAGAAATCAGTAATACAGGTATTTCTAGGCATTTCTGAAGATGCGCATATGGCGTGTTTTACTGGTCTGCAGAAAAGTTGAAAAAAGTGTATTGAAATAAACAGGCATCTAATGATTGTTATAATTTTTTTCCCTCAGTCCCGGAATTTTCAGGGAAAGTTGTATTTAATTATTACTACGAAACAAATCAAGTAATATTAGAACGAATATAATATAAATTGAGTAAAATACATATAACATTTAAAACAGCAGTTAAAAACAGAGGAAACATAAAAAAAAATTAAATTGGGAAAAGAATAAACCCCTCAACAAAACTAAGGAAAAAATATGTGAATAAAATCGTATAACGAAACTCTATCACACAATTTATGACTAAAATGAACAGATATAACTTTGCAGGGAATAAAGGGAAATATCACTGTCGTAGAATGCCCCCCTCTCTTTGTTCTAAGAGTTCTAAGGGTCTAATGTATTGATATCTTAATAATATCTTAAAGAAGAGAGCCGTTCCGAAACACATAAGGATATAGAGAAACGCACAATAATCCCCAAATAAACTTATATTTTAACTTTAACCATTGAATACAAAACATCTAAACATTAACTACAGCAATACTCTGAATATTATCATAAACAAGAATTAATTAAATTAGTTTGACCCTCAAAAATTGGTTAATTTCTCTACACACAACACTAATATAAGATTTAGGCTTACGGACTCTACTGGAATTTAAAGGCCTCAGAAATGTTATTGACTCACGACGCGTGCCGTCTGGTCAGATGTAGATGGGCGAGATCACGGATGTCGTTTTGGCGAGGGTAGCAGCTGGGGGGGTCCACACGGTATTCCGGGGAAGGTTCTTCAAGGACGACAACAATTACGGTGCTTTATGCGGCACCAAGGTAGTCGTGGTCTCTCTGGCGAGAGGGAGTCGAACTTGGTTCTTAGACCAAGTTATTTTCTAGGGTGGTGTGACCACCGAGTAACGAACTCGAGGGGAAGCTTTTCTCCTTCGTTACTTAATTCCTCATGGACGAGGACTGAACTCGGGGAGGGTCTTCTTCAAGGGGCGAGGATCGATGAAGGGGGGTTTCTCTGACGAGAATAAGTTACCTAAAGTTCGGTTTGATAACCAGGAACTAGCTCGAGGATGAGCATCTTCTTAGTTCCAGTCTTCCTCAAGGGCGAGTATAATGGAGGGGGATTTCTTTTACGAGAATAAGTTGAACTTGGTTCCTCACCAAGTTAACTTATGAGTTCAGTGTGGCCACCGAGTAACGGGCTCGAGGGGGAACCTTTTCCTTCTTTCTTTAATTCCTCAAGGACGAGGAATACCCCTGGTGTTAAAGATGCACCAGGATATGAGGAGTCTCTCTGGCGAGAGTAATTTGAACTTAACAAAGTTAACTAAGCGTTAGGTTTGATAACCAGGGGCTAGCTCGAGGATGAGCTTCTTCTTAGCCCCTTAAGGTAGGTAGCCCTGCCTCTCTTGCAGGGTACTTCTTGGTCTGGCGAGCCAAGTACACTACCAATCCAGTCTAGGTAGCTCGGTTTTAATCGAGGACTTCGTCACCTGGAGTCTGACGTATACTACCTAGATTTTCCTCAGTGTTCCTCATTCATACCTTGTCACCCCACTAGGGGGAGTGTTAAGGGGGGGGGGTCTTGAGGACGGCCCCAGGAGAGTTCTTATGCCCAACGGTTTTTCCCACCAAGTCTTACATCGGCTCCTCGTTAGCCTTCAAGCTTGGGAGAAACACGTCTTCAATTTCTTATTTGACGTGAAAATGGAATCTCACTCTCCTGGGGAAGATCTTGCATTCTAACCTTTAAGGTCTTTCATCCCGCCGAGTTTTCGACCCGCCGATGCCTGAGGCGGATGTCTTTGCGGTAACCGCCTTGTGACTGCACCACGAGTAAACGGAGGGGGGGGGGGGGATGACGATTCCCCTACAATCACTAATAAAGGAAGACAATACATCTAATACACACTATATGGGGCGCGAAATGTAACACAATAGGTGGAGAAAGTAGTGTAACAACAACGCCAAATAATTCCTGTAAAAATTAATTTTGCCATGCTACTTGACACTTTGCTTAAAAATGTGTGAAGGAAAAGAAAAATCATTGACATGGTTTAAGATCTAAATTGTACCCCAACTCAAAAAGAAAGATGGGGTCGATTTAATTTATACCATACAGGATATCTACAAAGGTTATAACCGACACAGGCTAACACCCTACACCAATCAGAACTGGTGAGGTTTCGAAGTAGCTAGGGTACATATGACCCTCTGATAGCTACCGCTATTCAAAGCGATTAATGCATTCCAAGTATAGTTCAAGTCGTTTCTAAGACATAAAATAACCGAACCATTAACAAATTCAGGTTGCGCATATTAAATTTCATGTTTCGATTACACCCAAAATATATAAGAAAGTTTCGTGAATTCGAATCACAAATCAAATCGGATAAAATGACCTACAATGGGTCAATATTTATTAATAGTTTTACCAAAAAGAAGCAATTCGAAATGACTCTCAAATTTGAGAGAAAGTAAAAGAATTCTACAAACAGCTTTTGACTCGTGATGGAGCGTGGAAAAGGAAATTAGTAGGAGAACAAAAGTAGTTCGGAGATGTATACAAACACTTAGCTAAACCTTTAGAAGCGACGTGCATCTATGGTAAAACTTCAGAGTAATTAATATCGGTATCTCACCTGTTTTAAATTAGAGAAGTGAAGGAGAAGACATATCACAAAAAGCAGAAGGAAAAATGAAGACAAGTCAGAGAAATAGGTCAATAAGTTAGGAATAACTCGCAGGGACCATAGAAGAAATATATGGATAATAACACAAATACTCTTAAAATTTTTTTAAAAAGGAATACAAGATCTAAATTGGAAATGGGGCGGGGGAAAAACATTGTTGGAAGATAAAAAAACACAACAAAACTCACGATATCCTATTTTGGACATATTTATATATAAAAAGACCCAGAAGATGACCTCCCAGAAAGTGAGCCCTGGTTTATATATATATATATATATTTATCACTATATTTTTAGAACAGGAATTTTTTTTAATATTATTTTTTTTTTTTTAAAGTGCACATGTAAACTGGTATGAGTTCTCCCCCTTTCCCTGTCCCCTACTTCCCCGCCTTCCCTTTCTTCCCTCCCTCTTTTACTCCCCTCTCCTTTCCCTCCCCTCCCTCTCCCCGTCCCTATCCCCCTTCCCTCTCATCCCTCCCCCTCCATCTGCCCTAACTCTCTATCCCCACCATCTCCCTTTCCCTCTCCCCTCTCTCTCCCTCCCTCTTCCCCCTTCTTACTCTCTTGCATTTCCCTCTTCCCCTCTCCTTCTCCCCCCATATCCTTCCCCCCATTTTCCCCTCTACATCCCCCTTCTCTCTCCCCCTGTCTTCCATCTCTCTCTCCCCTCTCTCGCTGCCCCCTCTCTCAATCCTCCCTCCTATCTCCCCCTCTTCTAATTCCTCTCACCCCTATCTTAATGCCCCATCCCCCCTACATCTCCCCTCTCCCCCATTTCCATTTCCCCCAAATCTATCCCTCCATATTGTCCCCCTTTCCCTCTGTCCATATCCCTATCACCCTATATCTCCCTTTCTCCCTCTTTCGCCCCATATCTCCCACCCCTCTTTCTCCATCCATCTTTCTCCCCTTCCTCTCTCCCACTATATATCTCATTGTCCCCAAAACCTCTCCCCTTCTACCCCCTCTCCCTCTCTCTGAGAAAATAGAGGGAGAGGGGTGACGCCCCCTTGTCGCGGGAAGAGAGCTTGTGCGTACCTTTGACTTTTAGAGCTATGTCGGCTGGGGTACCTCTCTTCTGCGTACCCCTGGTAGGGCTTCCCTTGTCGATTTGGTCGGAAACAAAGTTCCAGACTAAGTGCGTCATTCCTTCTTTTTTCTACTCTATCCTTCTCTTTTTTCACTTTTATCATATCTCTTTCACTTACTGTACAAAAAAACCCAAACCTACTACTATCATGTCACTCTTACCCTTCTTTCCATCTTTCCACATATAAGGACCTGGCAGCTACCTCATGTGTCAGAAGAGAGGCTTTGGAACCTCTATAAACAACGCCAATCGACTCTCACTGGTTGCGAGAGACTAGGACTAGAGGTGTCCTAGGCGTTGGGGCATGATGAATGGGATGAGGGTAGTGCCCCGTTAACCCCTTCCCTGGCGCGTAATTATTGACCATTCCCAATGACCGTTGACGGGTGCCTCTGGTAGCATCGGTCCAAGGTGACGGCCCTTTGTTTCCAGGTTGGTTGCCAGGCCCAAAAAAAGCCTTGGGTAGAGTCTCTTGGTGTGGCGGGATATCTATTGAAAGCTACTCCAAGATCCTGGCCGTCGTGAAGGGAACTAGTAGGAGTTTAGTACGGGGCGCGCTCCGTTGTTCACCTGGTGGGAAATCGATGGCCCCTTCGGGGACCATCAGTGCTGCTTGGTTGGGAGCCACGGCACGCCGAGGTTTGACGACTCGGTCGGACGAACAGCAGCACATGGAGCGTGCCTTCTGAAAGATCCGAAACCTCTCCGATGGATAGGCGGGAACGACTTACGTGGGGAGAACTCACCAACCCCCCTTTTTTATCATTGATTAGTCACGAGTTTTCAGGGGGAGAAAGCGCTAAAAATGACAAGCAAAAAAGGACCCGTTCGTCTAAAACACAACTGTGCTACATGCCAGTTAGAAAAGTGGTGCGTTGACTTTCCGGAGGGCTGCAACTCAAAATGCAGCCCGGAAAGTATCTGCCCTACCTGTATACTGACGCGAGAGGTGAAGAACCTAAAAGACCTTTATATAGCCTCAGAGGAGAGAGCTAAAATCCTTGAAAGAAAGTTGGAGAAACTCGAAGCCCTTCACGCACTTCAGATTCGATGCCTAGAAGAGGCGCCACCCACTGACGTGTCGGATTTTCCTGCTACCCAAGTGGAAATTCCGGCATCATCTGAGGCTAAGCTAGCTGAGGCGATAGAAAAAGAGAAAAAGAATAAAGGAAAGAGGAATAAAAAAAAGAAAAAGAATAAAGTTGAAAAAGAAGAAGAAGAACCAAAAATAGAAGAAAAACAGATAAACAAGAAGAAAAAGGGGGATAATAAAAAGAAAGATAAGAATGTGGAGAGTAAAGAGGAAAATGGGAGGCCTGTTCCACAAGGAATAACCCCGTCTTCAGGGACCGAGTGTCCAAAGGTCACCCTCATTGGTGACTCGCAAACACGGGATCTGCAGCCGCTGCTAGCGGCCCGTCTTCGCACTAGCGTGAAGGTAAGCTGCCTGCCAGGAAGGGGTAACCACAACATCATAGTAGAGGCAGAGAAAGCTCAGACTTCTAAGAATTCAGTTGTTGCTCTGATGGTGAGTGGAAACGACCTCTACCTCAGAGGGGGTAAGGTTGGCCTCAGTGGTAAGACCATCCAAACGGTAATGGGAGCGGTGGATGACATAGGGCTTAAAACCCGCAAACGTGTGGTGGTTGGGATGCTTCCAAGAAGAGGTCCATCCCGAACCACTCACGAGAGAAACGTCGCAGTGAACAGAAGGTTTGCGGATCTCTGCACAGCAGAATGAGTCTTCTTCGTGCACCCGTTTCTTACATTTATCTGTAGAGATGACCCCTACCAAAGGGACGGAGTATATCTCTCCTTGAAAGGGAAGGCCTTTCTCGCCAACCTAATTCAAGATGTCGTGGAACGCACCCAAAGGAGCGTTCGAAACAGAGTGAAAGCGGACGTGCGCCAGCACGCCCGTGTCACTTCTGAAACGACCTTATCGGAGGTCGTCAAAAAGGGTGTGACCACGAAAACAGAGAAGCCGGGAAACGGAAGAGCGTAGGGAGTCCTACACTAGGGGACTCCCTCAAAGTTCTTCTGTTCAATGCGAGGTCAATCACGAACATGTTTCTTGAGCTCCGTGGCCTCGTAGCAACAGAAGAACCTGAGATGGTGGCCATAACGGAGTCGTGGATAAAAACTTCAAGCCGAGATTTTGAAGGTGAATTCACGATTCCCGATTACCAGCTCTTCCTGAAAGATAGGCCAGACAGAGAGGGTGGTGGTGTGATGTTGTATGTCAAGGATACTCTCAACTCAACGGATTGCAACATCGTATCCGACCATTAACTACTAGGTGTTGACTTAGAGATAGGTCCTGCCAAATACAGGACCCTGGTGCTTTATAGACCTTCTGCCCAACTCGTTGAAAAGGACAGAGATCTGTACCAGCTACTAGGAGAACTTGTCGAAGACAGAGTGTGCATCTTCATGGGGGATTTTAACACACAAGTTGACTGGGAAACCAGAGAACCCTGTTGCGAGAACGCACTACTCCTGGAGTTCGCGACTAACGAGTTCCTGACTCAATCGGTGAGAGAGCCAACGAGAGGAGACAATATCCTTGACTTGGTTTTCACATCTGAGGATGACATCGTTGATGAACTCTCTGTTGGCGAAGAGCTCGGTGGCAATGACCACCGACCAATCAGATTTGTAGTCAAAGTCCCCAAGGCAGGGCCTGCAACTAGTAAATCGAGGAAACTTGATTTAAGAAGAGCAGACTTTGCAGGTTTTTGTGCTGGACTGTCTGACGCGAGGCTAGAAGTGTGCGATGCTGTTGAAGACTCGTGGAACAGTTTCAAAACCACATTCATGAGTCTTCAATTGCGTTTCATCCCTCTGAAATGCTCCCATCGGTCTTCTGTTCAACCAAAGTGGTTTAATCGAGATATCAGCCAACTGATTAGGAAGAAGAGAAATGTGTACCGGCAGTCGAAGATCTCAGGTGACTTTGCCGAATACCGGAGGCTATCCAGGAGAGTGAAGCTTAGCATAAGGGCGGCTAAGTGGTCTGAGGAACTCCGAGTGGCGAGACTCTGTAAAGAGAATCCCAAGGAGTTTTTTTGATATGTAAGCAGCCGTAGATCAATTCATCGAACGATTGGCCCTTTGAGGAATGAGGAGGGGACATTAAATTACTCAGATGCAGAAAATGCTAACCTCCTCAACGACTACTTCTCTTCAGTGTTTAATGAAGAGTTTGGTCCTATCCCCCCAGCCAAGGGATTCCTAATCGGGGAAAAAGCTGGAGGATATGGACTTCACCGAAGGAGAAATAGAAAAGAAGATCAGTGACCTAATGACGAATAAGTCACCTGGCCCGGATGGGTTTCTACCAAAAGTGTTGAAAGAAGTGCGCGATCAAGTGTCACGACACCTGAGCGCAGTCTTCAACATTGTAATGCAGGCCGAATGCGTTCCTAGAGACTGGAGTGAAGCGGAGATGACTCCTATCTTTGAGAAAAGAGACCGTAGCCAACGGTCGAACTACCGACCTATTAGTCTGACTTCGATAGTCGGTAAACTCATGGAAAGCATGATGGTGGACAAAATGACTTTGCATTTAGAGTCAAACCTGCTACTGAGGAGTTCCCAGCACGGCTTCCAAAGGCAACGGTCATGCCTGACGAACCTTGTATAATTCTTTCACTTTGTCTTTAGTGAGCACGATCGGAACAAGGCGGTGGATGTAGTCTACTTAGACTTTCAGAAAGCCCTTGCTAAGCCCTTGCTGGGAATAGACGGAAAAGTAGCCGGTCGGATACGAACTGGGTAAGTGGCAGACGGCAACGGGTAGTGGTGAATGGACAGGCTTCTGAGTTGGTGCTCGGTACTATCGGGGTGCCTCAAGGTTCTGTCCGGGGACCACTACTATTCATCATCTACGTCAACGATAGGGGCAGTGACATGGTTGCAAAGATTTACAAATTTGCCGACGATACCAAGCTTGGTATGAATGTTGCAAAGGATAGAAATACTGCCCGCCTGCAGGAAGATCTTGGGAAGATTGGGGAGTGGTCAGACACGTGGCAAATGCCTTTTAACGTGAACAAATGCAAAGGGATGCCTATCGGCCACCGAAACCCCGAATCTCTGTATATCCTTAAGGGCACTGCTCTTGAATCGAGTGACACTGAGAAGGACTTGGGTGTAACAATCACTAGTGACCTCAAGTTCTCGAAACAGTGCTTTGAGGCGGAGAAAAAGACCCAAAGGATGCTAGGCTACATAAAGTGATAGTTTGGATATCGATACAAGGAGATTGTGCTGTGTTTGTACAACTCACTTGTCTGACCGCACCTGGAGTATGCCGTACAATTTTGGAGTCCCTCATATAGAAAGGACATTGCGAGATTGTAACGCGTGCAAGCCACGGCAACCAAACTGATTCCCTCTATCAGACATAAAAGTTATGAAGATAGATTAAGAAATTAGATCTGTTCTCGTTGGAAACCCGTAGACTGCGTGGTCAGCTCATCGAGGTTTCAAAATACTTCGAGAGTTCGACGATGTTGACTACAGGGATTTTTTCACACTTGTTGAGAGCAGAACAAGAAATCATGGCTTTAAACTTGAACTGAAGCGTTACAGTCGCGATCTGTGTGGAAAAATTTTCACGTACAGTATCTGCGGTAGTTGGAACGCACTTCCAGTGGAAGTTATCAACAGTGAATCTGTTGACCAGTTCAAGTCAAGACTAGACAGGGTCTTGAAAAATGGCCGTGAAAGGAGGTAAAGCATTTGAGCAGAGATGTGCCCGCTCGACTGCTAGTCCAAAGCTACCCTCTTTGAATGGACCATAAGGTTTTCTAGGGTACCTTCTTTCCTTGTTACTCCTTGTTACTCCTTCCTCTCTCCAACCCCTTCTTTCTTCTCTACCCCTCCCCTATTCCCATCCTCTATCTCATCCCTCTTTCCCCATCCCCCTTGTCCCTCTCTTCTCTTCCTTTCCCCTCTCCCCCTGCCTATCTCCCTACTCTTTCCACCTATATCTACCCTCTATCTCTAACTATCTCTTCTACCCCTCACCCTCTTATCTCCTATGGGTAGAGTGTTGGAGAGGGGGGAAGAAGAGGAGAATGGGTAGGAGCGGGAGGGGAATAGTGGGATAAGGGGGGAGACGGCAAAGTGTATATTTTTAGAACGTGATTTTTTTGAATAATTTTTAAATTTATTATAGCTTAGTTTATGACTGAGCTCCCCACCCCCCCTCACCATGCTCTCCCCGTTGATAAATGGCAAAGATAGGGAGGAGGAGTGGGGAAGGAATGGAGATAGGTGAACGAATGGGGTAGGGGGAGAAGAAGGTGATGTGATAGGGGCAGAGGAAGAGGGAGATTAGTGGCTAGGGGAACATAGAGGTGAGGGGGGGTAGAAATGATCACACTTGATTTGTAATATCAAATAGGCAGAAGGCCAACAGCCTGAAGGGCTGGTATCGAGCGAAGCGATGCGCGAGTTACCCTCGTAGGGGGAGGAGTGTCGAAACCATGGCTGTTGTGTATATATATATATATATATATATATATATATTCTCCCTCTAACATTCGATTTTTTCCCTTCACAAAACAAATAGGTAAAGTAAGCAACATCATTTATTGGAGGCTTTGGCAAATACGAGGGACGGTCAATAAGTTTTGCGAATCGATAGGGTAAAACAGAGGAAAGGGGATAGCTGTTTGTGAGGGTGTTAGGACAAGTTATGACAAGTCAGGGCCTGCAGCCGCACGATCTTGCCTCGTCTATTTAAGAAGCAGTAGCTGATCGCAGATCGTCTGGCACAATTTTTCAACAATGGAGACGGTTGAGCACCGCGCAGTGATCAAATTTTTGACCAAGGAAGGCAAGAATGCAAAAGAGATCCATGAACGCATGGTTGAAGTGTACACTGACACCGCCCCTTTCTATGCAACCATTGCTCTCTGGAATAGGGAGTTCCACCATGGTCGTGAGTCCCTTGAAGATGACCGCCGTCCAAGACGCCTGTCAGACGTGACCAACGAGGACAATGTGGCCCGTGTGGAGAGGATGATCCTCGAAAATCGACGGGTGAAGGTCAAAGAAATCGAGCGAGAACTTGGAATATCACATGGAAGTGTTATCAACATCACCCACGACAATTTGGCCACGACCAAGGTCTCTGCCCGTTGGGTCTCTAGAAACCTCACGTCCCATGATCGACTTCAACGTCATCAAAGTTCGGAGGAGCTGCTGCTCCTGTACAACCAAGACCCAGCGGGATTCCCATCACGCATAGTGACAGGTGATGAAACGTGGGTCCATCCCTGGGATCCCGAAACCAAGCTCGAAAGCATGTCCTGGAAGCACAGGCGCTCTCTGGCCCCCATTAAGGTCCGGACCCAACCCTCAGCCGGGAAGATTATGGCCACCATCTTCTGGAAGGACCATCACAGGCCAATATTACGCCGAGGAACTGGCTGGGTTGAAGAAGTGCATCCGTCAGAATCGGCGCGGCAAGTTAACACGCGGTGTCCTGCTCTTCCCCGACAATGCCCCTGTCCACAAGGCCAGAGTTGCACAAGCTGCCCTGCGCGAGTGCGGATTCGAGAAACTCAACCACCTCCCCTACAGTCTAAATCTGGCTCCTAGCGACTACTTTTTATTCCGCCAGCTCAAGGCTGCACTTCGTGGACGCCGATTTGGGGATGATGAAGATGTCCAGCTCGCCGTCCAGGAGTGGATTGAACAGCAGTCGGGAGATTTGTGGTTGTCGGGAATTCGAAGCCTCAGGGACAAGTGGCGCAAGTGCATTAAAGTCGAGGGTAGTTATATTGAAAAATAATAAAACACTTTTCCTCATATCTCGTTTCCTTATATTCGAATTGCAAAACTTATTGACCGCCTTTTGGTATTCATAAGGTGACGCTTTGGGTGGGTTTGAGTCACTGTGCCTGGTATCTTAATGGTTGAGCATCTGACCCGCAATCACAGACCCGAGTTCGATCCTCAACTTGAAAAAATTCAAAAATTTTCCCCTGGGCGTTATTTCTGTCTTCTCAGTAATGATTCCCTTCATTGTGCCGATTTTGCTCTCCTTGATCCATGTGTCTTCTAATGTACCTTTCTCTTGCTTTTACAAGCTCCTGTTTCCTGTCTCATTACTAATTTCCGTCAAATTTCTCTTCTCTTTTACTTCTTTCTTTCTGTCTTCAAGAGGTTTTTGAAAAGCATTCACGCTTGATGGACGGCACCACCAATCTATCAGTAAGCGGTATAAGTGAAAGTATCGTTCCTCTATCGCTCTTTTTTTATTTTCAACTAGCTTTGCAGTAGATCAACACTCTCTTAAATACAGTTAACTTTACAAACTCTGCAATGAGCATGTTAATGATCAAAGGAAGTCCTGTGTTCCCTTTCCATATTTTCATCATGTCGTGAGGCAGGAAGCGCCCGTTGCCGAGCGGCCGCTTCGTTTATCCCGAAATCTTGTATGGTTAAGAGAAAAAGATTATTCCAAGTTGATCTCTCTATGCTACACCAATTTATCTAGTAAAATATCCGATAACAATTACGGTGTGAAATGTGACTCCTGCTCTCTATTACGTTCACAGATAAATACCTGCTCCCATACCTCACTGATTTTACTGAAACTCTACAAAATGTTCGGTGTTCTCCCAAATTGATTTAAAGGACGCGTTTTTCCAAATACCAATGGACCCATCATCCATTGAAAAAGTTGTCTCCGCTTTTGCCGATGACCTGCTCATTGCGAGCGAAAATGGAGATAAACATGTGGAACAACTGTTTGCAGGGTTGAAGTTTCATGATTTGCAAATCAATAATTCAACCTTCATTTCTCAGTAGAATTACTTGATTCTTTAGGATATAATATTAATTTTCAAGTTTTATCCTCACAAGATGATAAGATAGCCTTTATCAAGGATTATCCTAGACCTAAAACATTGCAAGAGCTACAAAGATTCCTGGGTTTAGTGAATTTTTCTTGGTAAATTAATAAAAAATGCTGACACCATTCTCCTTCCTCTCAAGCGATTGTTAAAAAAATCCAAGAAACGCCGCCCCAAATCAATATAGAAATAGGATAACCGTCGCAGAATTCGCTTTTAATAGTATAAAAGCGATATATTGAAAGTCAGTTCTTTACTCTGCACCGAAAAAGAAATAGTCAAATCCGCTTATTACTGATGCGTTTAACTTAGGTGTTGAAGGGGTTTGGCAACAATTTTTTGAGAGTGAATGTGAGACACATTCTGTAGTAAAGATTTAGGGTCCTGAATTAAAACATTTTACGTTTACAAAATAACTAATCGCTATAGCTCATGCAATAAAACACTTCAGACACTTAGGCGAAGCTACTACACTTGTTGTTTACACTGATTGCAAGACGATCATTAGCGCAGCCAATTCTTTCAAAATGGGTTTAGTCAATATTTTTCCTTGATTTAGCAAAAATGCTATCACCACTCTTATTCCTCTCACGCGTCCACCCAAATCAATATTGAAATGATCACGCAGAAATTCGCTTTTAACTTTATAAAAGACGATATATTAAAAGTCACTCCTTTACTTCACCCAAAAAGAAACAGTCTAATCCGTTTATTACTGATGCGTTTGACTTATGCGTTGAAAGTATTTTGCAACAATTTTTTGAATGTGAATGTGAAATTTGATTCTTTAGTAAAGATTTAGGGGCCAGAATTACTCGTAAAACAATTTACGTTTACTAAAGAATTAATCGCTATAGCTCGTGAAAAAAACTTCAAACACCTACGCGAACGTACTAGATTTGTTGTTCTCAGTGTTTGCAAGGCGATCATTAGTGCAGCCATGTCTTTCACAACCAGACACTTATCTAAAGAAGGCCATGCATTTGAATTCATTATTAAGTATACTAATGATATTTGTCACATAGCCAATGAGTAACTGAAGGCAACCATGAACTCAAAGTAGTATCAAAACCTGCTTCATCAGCAACTCTTCCTAACAGTTCAGGACCATTTGGGGGACGATAACTAAATTTTTCAGCATGCTAGCGCACCTTGTCACACAGAAAAAGCAATAATCAAGTTATCAGCTAAAAATAACATCGAAAACTTAGGACCTTGACCTGGGAATTCGCCAGATCTGAACCCAATGAAGAATTTGTAGGCTAAAATCCAACTGGCGGTTGATCATCAGCAGCCGTCCAATTTCGGCAGTTACATGTGTTTATTAAACAAAAATGGAACCATAATAATCAGGATATCATTAAAAATCTGGTTTCCAACATACCAAAACGAATTGAAGCTGCCATGAAGAACAAGAGACATCATTCATTGTAAATATTGACTGAGCGTATCAAATGACTATTTATTCATAAAATGGGTTTTGGCTCTAAAAATTTGTTTATTTCACATTCAAATTATGATACAAACACACTGAAACGAAATTCGACGTCTTATTAGTTATATAAATATTCTAATAGGAAAAGATATAGTAGTTCTAATTGATAGACAGGCGCCCTGCGAGGGCTTCAAAGTTTTGAAGGGGGACATATAAAACCTCTATTATTATTATTACGACTGTATATTAAGACCCATAAATAGTTAAACCACTTTCGGATATAACCGTGCGCATAAATTTAAAATCGTCCTACCAAATGTAAGTTACACAGGTTTAAGTATGGTCATCGATAGAAAATGATCAGGTTTACTTAAAGCAAAATCCTCAGAAAAAGACAAGTCGCTTGTTGCGAGAAACGACTCTACAGTGAACGTTTAGTTGCACCGACATAACTGACGTCTCCACAGATGATGCAATGGTAAAAGTATATGAAGCTTGAGATCAACCCTTTAGGAAAGCGATCCTTGATGCAATGGTAAAAGTATATGCAGCTTGAAATCAACCCTTTAGGAACGTTTAGTTGCACCAACATAACTGACGTCTCCACAGGTGATGCAATGGTAAAAGTATATGAAGCTTGACACAAACCCTTTAGGAAAGCGATCCTTGATGCAATGGTAAAAGTATATGCAGTTTGAAATCAACCCTTTAGAAAGGCGATCCTTGAAGTGGAATAATTGGTCTTGGGGAAAATTAACATTTATGAAATTTTGAAGTTCTGATTTCATCAGTATACTTTTGTGGCCAAAAAGGAAGAAACATGACTAACTCTTCTTTAAGAACATTATATACTGGGTGGGATAGATTGTAATTTTCTGTTAAGAAATATATAAAGAGATTAAAAAAAACTCCACTGAGTTGGATAACCATTTAAAAAAAATATTGCTTAAGGTGACTAAATCCAAAACGTAATAAGTAGTAATTATAACATATATTATAAGCACGGCTCAATAATGTGAAAATAGTGCTTACTTTGAATTTATGCGAACAAAAACTGAAATAGCTTAGAGACATACCAAAGAATGTCTGTTAACATTCTTTGTTATGTCTCTAGGTTTCAATTCCAACTCAAACGCAGTTTTGTTGGCCGTTTTTGGACAAAGGAGGCGTCGCTCAAGATAATTAATATTCAAACGACGGGAAAAAACAGAAGGATTCCATCCGAGTGAGTACAATCTGAAATTCCGACATTTAAACTCTAAAATAATCTGTTCCTAAAGGCTTACCCCATCCAAAAATGTGAGGAAAACGAGGAGAGTAATAATTATTACAAAAATTTAAAAAAAGAAGCTTATAATTAAAGGAATAATTTGGGCTAACTCAAATGTATTTAATTCACACTTCTGAAACCTTGATTTCGGTGCGGATTTTGTAAAAACAAAAGAAGGACTTCACGCTTATAAAAGAGAGAAAATCCCCCTCTTTAAAAAGGACAGCGAAAAAACAACAAAAAAACTCTTTTTTTTTAAAGACTTGAAGCCCTTTGTCATCTAGGTGGGGTTTGCTGAGATGTAGGAGTGAAAAGCAGGAGGAAGAGAGTAATAAAAAGCGAATTAACAGAGGAAAGAAAAAGATCAGCCTGTCTCCTAGGGAACCACAATCACACACAATCACCTTTCATCCTTCCACCATAAAAACCCTCTCATCTATTTATTTCTCTCATCTCAAAAAACAGAGGAAAAGAAAACAGTTCAATAACATTAGTAATGAGAGGGAGTGAAATAAGAACCACGTCAGTCTTATTTGTTTAGTTTAGGAGGACCAATTTAAACCATCTAATAACAAATTTGTACATATAGTAATAACACGGCCACAAATTGGGACTCAGGGTAGGGGAAACGTATACATGAAAACAAAAGGTCTTCTGCCAAAGGTTGGGTTGAGGAATGGAGCTTGGATGTTTAATCTATTTAGGTTTCTTTCCACTCTCGATCTATTTCACAATGATTCGAACACGTTCACATCAAACTTACATGCATGGACTTTCGAAATAAAACGTACATGAATGAACTTTCGAAATTGGGAATCTTTTTATTCGTGGGGGAAGGAACGAGAGGTAGCAAAGAAAGAGATCCCCCACCCCACTGCGTGGGCTGACCATGGCCAGTCACCGGTATTTCTAGATGCTAACGATTGACTATGTGCAAATGAAATGGAATAGTAGTCAGTTAGTTGAATGAGAGAGATGTGCAGATTGAACTCCGTCACAGCGGCCGCCCCTAGAATGCCTCGCGTATTCAATTAGTGTCTAGCCGCGCGTCGCACCCGATGGAATCTAATAAAGAGGGTTACAGAAAAAAATCACGGTTTGACCTAACCCCTTCTTTAGTCTTCACTAACCTATCCTTGGCTAACCTAACCAAACCCAACCTTAAATGGTTTGTTTCATTACACTGCTTATGACAATAAAAAATATTCCTTTTTTCCTCTCATATGTGTAATGCACTCATATTTAAATAATGGTATCAGTATGTAAAAGTATTATCAGTTAATACATGTTTTATTATAGGTTTTTCTTATTTTGTTTATTATAATTTAAATTCAATGAGACTTTCTTTGCTGTGACATTTTCCCCGTCTTTTTTTTTCGACCATCCCCCCAGTGTAGCCGTTGAACCAGGATGGTGTAATTAAAAATCTAGAACAAGTACGTACAATAGATTACAGGAACTCAAACGTCCCTGCGATATGATCCATTTGTAGTGGTCAGAATCAAATATATAGGCATAAAGGAAGAAAAGAACTTGAGCAGGAAGAATCCTCCTACACCTTTAATAACGTTACCGTATAGAGGTGTCAAAATTTAGATTCACGAGTGTTTGATCCCTCGAATAGGAATTTCTTCTTTGGGGACTCTCAATGTACCCTCCTGGCCTGAGTATTGGTTGAAAAGAATTACTCCGAGAGTCGTTCCATCCTAGATCTTTTTCAATGTTATTTCCCGGTTTCCTCTGTCGATCTGTTCTCGTTTTCTTTTCCTTCTAAAAGACCGACCCTTCCGGATACTGCAAGCGTTTCAATTTCCCTCTATATAATTAATAATTGAAAATAGCTTCTAATAACAAGTATTTACAAAATGTATTAAATTAATCGCTGTTCTCTGGTTGACAAGTTCACCATTTACGGTCTAGATTTTTTTAGGATCTTAGAGTAGATTTGCCGCAAATAACATAATTTCGGTTTTTGAAATCCAATGATGATAAATGCGTGATTGTCATTAAATTCGGAGGCATCATTAAATTATGGAATAAGACGTCATTTTTAGCATCTCTCATGGTATATCATTCCATTGGTTCTGTCTTGATTCAGGTGGATAGAATATGCCTTGGATGAGGCATTTCTTGCAAAGGATGACTGGGAATAAAGAGTAGGCTGAAGCAGCGCGTACCTTAAGGAAATTGATTGCAAGGACAAGGCGTGCTGTACCATAGCCTACTATCCATCTGGTAGAATCATCAAGATGTCTTAACACTTACATGACCGATTACTTGAAAGAATTACTCCTTCTCTGCTTGTTCATTCCCTTTTAAAAAAACTCGTAAAAAACAGCGAGGGATTCCAACCATAACGTTAGGGAAAAGGTGTCTCTTAAATAAAATGGTGAAGTTAAGGGATATGAAAATGTATGTAAACTGGAGTAGTCAGAAGAGGAAGCTACTCGGTATGTGTGTGAGGGGGAGGGTGGCAAGGTGAGCAACTCTCCTAAACCCTCCTTTGTTCCACAATGAATGTAAATTCATATTCACGCACGTACATAAGCTCGTTCTGCCTCTATTGGCAGTGCCCAGGAGGCCTTTGTGATTAAACAACAGCTCCTAAATAAAGACATGAATTTAGTATGTTGTTTGCCACGAATCTACAACTTCTCCCATGTACGTATTTATATACAGACAAACTTCTTCTTTAGCAAATTATTAATGTTTCATTGGCATTGTAACTTTGATATCACGCCCATAAAGTGATTTCCCCAAAAGTTTGAGTCCTCAAATACTTTAATTTGTTCTGCCTCTTTTTGGAGTTTTCATTATATGGTGGTAGTTTTATTGGGCGGGTCGAATCTACGAAGTTTAATTGGGCGGATCGTATCCATGGAGTTTTTTGAGCGCGTCGTATCCATGGATTTCTAGTAGGCGGGTCGTACCCAGGTAGTTTTATTGAGTGGGTCATATCCAGGGAGTTTTATTGGGTCGCTCATATTCACTGATTTTTATTGGGAAGGGGTCGTATCCATGGTATTTTATTGGGTGCGTCTATCTACGGAGTTTTATTGAGGAGGGTCGTATCCACGGAGTTTTATTAGGCGGGTCGTATCCACGGAGTTTCGGTTACACAAGTCTTCTTCTTAGCAATTTCACACACTTTTCTCGTATTTCTTTTACCTGTCTTCCACGGCGTTGGTTTCACACATTTTTTACCAATTTCTTTCGACAGTGTTGGAGTTGGGCTTGATTAAAATGTTACTTCGATGCTCATACAGAATTTTGAGTTACCTAATGTTGTTTTCTTAATCATTTTTGCAATATAATCATCCTTTATTACTGCCATTGTACTTCATCCTAGTATGTTATCTATCTCCTATTTCTTTCAATGGACTGCATTCACCTATTCACCATTGGCATTCTTGAATAAACCGTCTTTAGCAATGGGGCTCATTTGTGACTAAAAGAGACAAGACAAGTGGTGGGCGGGTTTTAGCTTGTTTTCACGCTCGAATTTAGGAGATAAAAGAATTCGAAAAGATGCAAAGTTTATATCTGTATCTAGCATAGGCGACTGTCTCGACGGGGACATATTAGTGAAATTACAGCCAAGAAGTAGAATTTGGGAAGAATTCTAATCATGAGCTCTTTTGATGGTGGTGAGGTCGATTCTCAATCGAGATATTCGCCAGGAACACATTCGAAACTTATAGATCACGAAAGGAACAATGCTCATAAGTCAGTAATGGGATGGTAGGCATTGTAGAAAAGAGTGGAAGTTACAAACGTTAAGGACTAGGAGAAACCATTAGATCTAATATCGACTAGTCCAATACTAAAATAATATTTTTTTATCATTGACTTTTATTTTTTCCATATTTTGCTACAAATTCACAGTAGCCGAATCCTAACTCACTGAGGATCTGCAATTTAACGTATAATCAATACCACGGGTTGCCCCAACATAGAGCAGCCGTCGCAAATTTGAGCGGAATTTGAAGTCCCCTCCAACCATCAATCATTCCAACCAATTTAAAAGTGGTTTCCACGTGGTTAGATGGTAGCTCAAAAAATGAGAATTGCAAGGAGTATTACACCTGCTGAACGCATAACGGGTCAGCGAAAGCATCAGCTTTGAGAGTGAGTGGCCTCTAGGGTATTCAGGATGCCGTTGCTTCGAGTGTGTAAGAAGGTGTTGAACTATTAGATGCCAGTACGCTCGTGAAGTTCTCTGGGGCTTATGTAGTCGTTCCAATTGACATTATTGACGAATCGTAGGGCCTTATTTTGGACCCCCGCTAAAGCAGCGTTTTCCTAACCCTTACAAATGCTGACTTTGAGAAATTTCCAAGGCAAAATCAACTTCAAAAGCAGCAGTAAAGTCTTAAACGTAAATATATTGAATGTGAAATACGTTTTTCGTTTTGGTTTTATAGTGTATGTTGTATTATATATACTTCAACAATTTTGTAATGTTCTTTCTAACTTGGCAGTTATAAAATTCTTAACCAGAAATGGGGAATGGGCGATCGGGCCATCTCCGTTAGTTATGTATCCTTTGGCTTTTAGCCCTTTTTATATAATTGCAGTACTAACCTTCTTTTCCTTATTTATTTTTATTTTTTTCTGCTATCTTTTATTTATTTATTTTTTCTGCTGTTTTTCGTTCATGCTTGGTTACATTTTTATAAATGGTTGTTGAAGGTACGGATCTTGCTGTCGGCAGATATGCCCTGTAATTCTCTCGTTTCTATAGTATGAACAGGTCAACGAAAGCATCAGCTTTGAGAGTGAGTGGCCTCTAGGGTATTCAAGATGCCGTTGCTTTGAGTGTGTAAGGAGATGTTGAACTATTAGATGCCAGTACGCTCGTGAAGTTCTCTGGAGCTTATGTAGTCGTTGCAATTGACATTATTGATGAATCGTAGGGCCTTATTTTGGACCCCCTCTGAATTCCCTTATTCTACTTTTGAAGAAGCGTTAAGAAGTACCGCTGGGTAGAGTAGCTTTGCTCTAATTAAAGTCGTATATAATTTATGTTTATTTGTGACACTGAAGTTACAAAATCTGTAACCATCCTTTCATGTTTAGCAATTTGAATTCCGATGTTGATGGGGCGTCGTGCGCTGAATTTGGCAAGCCTGAAGCCTGAAATGTTGACATTTGGGGAGTATAGTACGATCCTACCGTCTAATATGAGAGGTTCATTTTTGTGTCTGACTACCGCAGCTGCGGTAAACTTTGTCTGGTTAGTTTGTATTTTCCACTTTTCTTTGAACCTGGAGATCCGCTTGGCCTCGAAGGAAGTTGCCCTCGATTACATTCTCCCAGAAATGGTCTTATATTGGTCTTCCTTGTACTGCACACTGAGTGTCCGAGAAAGCAGCTGCCTTAGAATGTCACTGGTGTACACTGCAAAGAGGGTGGGGGCTAAAACATTATCATTGCGGGAATCTAGATCGGAGATCGAACGGAATCCCAGTGTAACTCTCAAATGCTATAACCACTCGTCTGTTTGGTAAGACAGCTGTGGAGGATTTTCCTGAGAAGATGGCCAAGCCAGTCTAGAAACATTGTACTTCAATCCTTCAGTTTAAACCTTGTCGATGACTTTCTTCACGTCCAGGCAAACCATATCCGCCATGCAGCCAGAAGCAAGTCCCTTACGCACGGGTTGGTATGTTAATACGATTGCTGTTTTGGGGGTCTTTTTTTTGCGAAATCCATGATGATCGGCGTTCAGTCAAGAGTGACTTGACAGGTCGAAGATCAGTCTGTTTTTGAGAATCCTTTCGAAGACCTTCCCAATTGTCTCAAGTAGTGAAATCTGGAAGAACGATTGCGTAAACAATATTCCTCGAATCTCTCTCCCAAAATGGAACAGAGGGATTAACAAATAGGAAAAAGGTGAGCGTATCTTGTGTGATGCGAGAACATGCTTGAATTGAATAATTGATCAAACAAACATATAAAAAAGCATTGTAAACACAATAAGCCCGGAAAAGATATGAAGTATGTTTATGCGTGTGTATATATGTGTGTTCGATGTAGGGCAGCAGCTAACGGCGTTCTCGTCGGAGTGAGTGTTTTACAAGCTTTTTTTTGAGGAGATTAGAAACCTCAGCAATTAATCCTTAGCCACGAAAAAGTCGGAGATGGATTGCGCGGATGCTCACCGAAGGTTGTGATTTTTCCCTTTATTAAAACAAAAGAAAGAGAAACAGCATCATCTATCAAGTCATGACGAAGAATGGAAGAAGCATGGATGATATTCGCTTTGGTATTAGGTTTTAGGGGCATCCGACTTGCAGTACAAGGGTCAATGAGACATAAAGAGAGGGAGTTTTTAATGATTTGAACTCGTTACGAGACTTTGTGATCATTCAATAGGACTTATTTTCTGTTTGTCTACCTTCTAGTTTTGAAAGATGAGTTTGGATAAAAAACAAATCTATCACTGTAGGAGTACATATAAAAGATAAATTCTGAGAAACGAGGACTAAGGAATGAAGGAAAAGTTCTTATCACCCAAACAAAGGGTCAAAACCCTGAAAAACTAAATTGTAAACCTACAAGTCAGACAAAAATAGATATAAAGGAATGGTGATGAATAGTGATACGGAGTGGATCAAGTACCCTTAAGTAAAGATAAACCTATCATCACAAGCACTAAACTACATTAGAAAGAGAACAAAGAAAGAGATAAGGAAATTTAGAAGAGACCAAAGAAGGAGATAAACAAATTTTGAAAAGATAAAAGAATGAGAAGAAAATATAGAAGACAAAAAGGGAAATACAGACATTCAGTAGAAAAGAAAGAACGAGATAAATAAATTTAGAAGATAACAAAGAAAGAGATAAAGAACTTTATAACACAACAAAGAACGAGATAGAAACATTCAGAAGAGAACAGAGAACGAGATAAGGAAATTTAAAGGAGAGCAAAGAACTTGATAAAGAAATTTAGAAGGGATCAAAAATGAGATAAAGAAATTTAGAGGACAAAACAAACGAGATAAAGACATTCAGAAGAGAAAAGAGGGCGAAAAAAAGAATTGAAAAGAGAACAAAGAGTGAGATAAAGAACTTGAGAAGACCACAAAGAACGAGATAGACTTTCAGAAGAGAACCAGGTACGAGATAAGGAAATTTTAGGGAGAATAAAGAACGAGATAAAGAAATTTAAAAAGGAACAAAAAATGTGATGAAAACTTTAGAGAACAAAGAGCGTGTTTATGAAATTTAGAAGCTAACAAAAAAGATAAAGACAGTCGAAAAGACCAAAGGCAGAGTTAAAGAAATTTAGAAGCGAACAAAGGACAAGATAAGAAATTTAGAGGAGAACAAAGAAGAGATACATAATTATAGAAAAGGATAAAAAGAGAACAAAGAAAAGGTAAAGAAATTTAGAGAAGAATAAAGAATGGCACAAAGAAATTTAGAGGAGAATAAATAACGACACAAAGAAATTTACAAGATAACAAAAAATTAGAGCAGAACTAAAATGAACGAGATTAGGAAACCAATAATTCACTATTTATAAGTCTGAGCTAAAATTGTTAAAGTGGTTTTTCAAGTCTCTTCGAAAGCAGAGTTAACAATTAAATTAGTTTGATGATACGCTAACATTTATGTTTGCTTAGAAAGGCTGGTTTATGCGATATCCTCTCGTGACTGTAAGAAGAGCTCCTTCCTAGGGCTTGATGAAGAGCTTAGTTAGCTACGACATTATCTTTTAACCGCATCATTATAATTGCCCCGTTGCAAATAATTTTCGATATATATATATATATACAAAGTGGGGAATATGAAAAAATTGTAAAGTGTGGAAGATATATAGCCGGGCACCTTTGTGGCTGGATGGCACGCGATACTCCTGAAGCTGGGAGAGCGTGACATTGCTCCACATTTAAGGTTTGTAAGAAATGATACGTGAAGAAAGTGCTACTCCATCCTACCGCTTGCTGGAGAGACCTTATAAAGCAGAAGTTTATGTTTTTATGTTATGTTATATTAACTGATGATTCTTCTTTATTTTGATCACGAAATATCCAAAAACCTTGCTTCAAAATGTATAATGCCTTGGAATAGAGAGATAGAGAATAAGATATATTTCAGATAGGATAGGATTGTTTAAGTCGAATTGTGACCATTGAATCCCTGGAGTAGATCAAGCTTCATACAACACTTCATGGTATTATTAAACAGGGGGACGCGCTCCCAGATCAGTGTTTACACCTACCCGCATGAATGTGGTCATATTTAGTGGACTTCGCTGACGCGCAGGTGAGTCCATTGTGGTTGCATTCATACTCCATGACCATTGGAGGAAGGATCAGTTGGAATACAATAATTTCTGTTTTAGACCTCGAGGTGAGAAGATTCTATCACCTGATCCTTGTTCCTTTGAATGCAGTGAAGGGGATTATAAAGCTTCTAAATGGATAATATATAGACTGAAAGTGATGTTATAGTACTCTTCTAATCAATGTTAGCATTTGTATTCATTGCTACAAATGAATACTTTCATCATTTCACAATATCGAACCCAATACTTTTGGGTTTGTTCGTCTTGATTATAGTAATTTCGGTTTCTTCAAATGAGTAATTTAGGATTCGCTTCTTTTTACGCTCTTCTGTCCTTCGTGCCTTTCGATTATGTTTAAAATATTCACTAAGCTTGTCTCATCCTATTCGCTTGCTGTTATATTCTATAGACTGACATTTTCCCAGTTGTCGTAAATTAAAATCTCTACTTAACTACCCCAAGAGGAGGTAGTACACAAAATTGATCCATTAATAAAATCCATTGTCTGTTCATCTTGAGGGATGGATTTGCAACTGCTATTACTATTATTATTATCAACATTATTATTTACTTCGTGAGGGAAACTAACGAAAGTATCTCTAATAAATCTCTCACAGAGCACAACTCCTAGAAAAGATAAGGAATAAATCTGCATCCTATTACTTGTCATTCTTAAATGAAATGATCCAACAAACGCGTTCGGAATGTGTCCAAAGCGACACTGTTCGCAAACGCCCCCGGCTATTAAAGGGTGTCGTTAATGAGAGAGACTTTGGTACTAATGAGTTTGAACGTCGAATTTAGTTAATCGCGGTGTTTCTTATTGATCGTTGGGTATAAATTTCCAAGGCGTTTCTCGTGTCGCGATTATTCCTCCTGGTACGCTCGAATTACCCTTATTCATCTCCATCCCTTTCAGCCGGCGAGAAGAGGAGGGGTTCTCGCCCGAAAGCAAATTCAATTCCATTTTTCTCTGCGTCTACGAGGCGAGCTATCATTTCCGTAATTCAACAACGCATTCTTTCTGACATTGCCTCCTCTTTCTGAACATACACATACCAAAGTTGTCTATTTTATGCTTGGGACGATAAGGGAGAATCTGGCAGAGGAAGAATAAGGATCATGCAAAGGATAGGTAGGAGTTGGTCATTCGAGTCGCAAAGGAAGTTCCTTTGAAATTATTGATCTTATTATCCTCCTTTCAATCATACTTTATTATTGTTATTATTATTATATTTCCTTTATTATTATTTTATATTTTTCTCAGTAAATGTTCAATCTAGTGACCTTTCCGAAATTCCTAGTTGTACCTCTAAATCTGAGTAGTAATGTTAGGAAATCTGCTAGATTTTTGAGACTCGTACGTTAATTTATTTCCTATGTAAAATTCACTCAATCTTATACAATTGTTCATTTACCTGCAACTGAGTTATCACTTCTCAAAGCCTTTTCCTTACCTATATATGATTGCCATACATCTGAGATTAGTTCTTATATTTCTTATAAAACTTTTAAGCCATCGTTGCTTTATTTTTATTCATTTGGAATAGGCATAATTTTCTAGTTGGATACTTTGTAAAACTTACGATGAATTTAGTGAAAATACAGTTATTCCGGTGTACTGATGCAATTGTCTTGTGTTTGATAATAATCTTATACAAACAACAAATTTACTCCATGACCTATTCCACTTAACTGGATATTATCTCAATGCAGCGGAATTAGTTTGTTTATTAAGTGTGATTGACGCAGAGGGAACAATGTCTCAATTTCGGGTGCTCGAAACAGATGTGGATTAATTAACTTACTCTAATTCTTCTCTAAACTGTTTAAGTGCGTAAACTTTCTTTTCCTTAAGTATGAGACGAAAACTTCGGAAAAACCCCCCAAAAAACTGGCATTATATTGCAATAACCAGCCCTTCTAGTTCCTTGGAACGATCCTTTGATAAAACTAGTCCTGGATTTTCAAAATATAATCGATATATAATAAACAGCTTAATAAAAGGTTTATGAAGATGTGACCGTGATCACCTACCGTATACCAGGATTGAAATGTGTTGTCCTTGTCATGAAACATAATTTGCATGTCAAACGCATATCAATGACTCCTCCAAAAATTGACGTTTGACCGATATTTCTTTTCATTTTTGTACTACTTATATCAAATCAATTTATTTAGGGCAATCAAAACCACAAATTTTAATTAAGCTGGTTCGAAAATAATAGCGAATGAAAATCCTTTTCTATTTGTTTAATTAAGAGTTTTAAAGAGCTCAAAACTCTTTGACTTTGAACAGAAGTAATAAAAATTTAATTCAAACGAAATTGGAATCAGAAATTGCGTGCCGTTGGCCAATGAATCGCTAACGAGTGTTTTGACTAAGCCTAAAAATGCCATTTGCGTATACAGAGACTATTTTGGAAGTAAACACAAAATTGTATAACCAACGAGGAGACTCTGAAAGAAAACTGAGACAAGGCAAAGGATTAAGCATAGAAATATTTGTATAAGGCAAGGAAACATAAAAAAGTTAGCAATGAAGAAGCTGTCTCGGCGGTGTGTGCAAAACACAAAAATGCCGGACACCGAAAAATATTATCAACAAGAGGGAAAGTCCCTCCAATGAGCTGCGGCGTTTTGTGATAAGATGATAAATGGTTATTGCATTGATTGTTTCCCATGGTTCAAATCACAGAAAATTGTATAACCAACGAGGAGACATTTCTGAATGGCTAAATGAGCCTTCTGCCTCTAGATGGCGCCACCCAGCACCAAATCCGATGGCAGATTTGAAATCTCCAGGGTGAATAACCCTATGTCCTATGGTCATATGGGTTATTTCATGGATCTAAATGGGTACAATTGAACTTTCCTCCTTTTGAAAATTGAACTTTACTCCTCTTGAAAAAAAATCGACGCCTAGATCTCGCGCTTCACAACAGGTAAAAACATAATTGCACAACAACATGAAGATTATTTCGCATAAGATGGATAGAAAGAGCAGATCAAGAATAAATCATTCCTAAATATAAAAAGTTTCGGATCAATATGAACATTGTGTCGTCGGCCATGCATCGCCATAGCCTAGTGACAGCCATGGCAAATCACAAGATTTCTCGTTGTCCTGGGAACGAGTCCTAACATAATAACAATGTGTTCCCATTTTAAATCTCAGGAAAAGTTCCTCTAAATCAATAGTAGGTATCCATGAGTGTGTTAGTGTGAAAGAAGAACTAATATAGAACAAGAATCTAGTAATTGTTTTTGCAAAGCATATATTCCACGCTAATAATATATCATTTAAGAATGGAAGCTAACATTTTGGAACGAGGAACAATGAAAGTATGGTAAATACATTATGAAAAGAAGCCAATGAAATTAGCCTAGACCAAGAACAAATTATTAGGTGATATGTACTGGAAACCTTTTAATATTTTCTAGACCAAAACCCCGTTAATAGAGCCAGATAAGCAGTAGGCCACAGACCGAAGGGCTGGTTGCCTGCGAAGAGCAGGCTGCCACTGTAAAGAGGAGTATCGAAGCCGCTCCTCTTGTAATTGTATTATATACAGATTGCAAATACCTATGAACAATGAAATACAGTGGACAGTGAAACTTGGCAAATTCATTACTTAGAATATACTCGAATGTGGTTGCCATGCCAATATCACCCTGTTATGCAATTTGCCATTTGATCTATTAATTTTCATCTTTAAAAGGCTTCTAAGAGAAGTAAATTAATTTAAAAATTATTTTTTTACTAAAAAAATGAAATAAACAACAAATTTAAACTCTGGCTTATTTTTTCTTAATATCTCGAGACGTAATCAGTGAATTCTCGTGAGAGAAGCAAGTATACGAGAGACAAGTAAACAACATACGAGACAAACTTAAGATTGAAAAGAAACCAAAAAACTATATACGGAGATATGTTCATCATTAGCATATCTTTCGATAAGAAAGCACTGAGAAGGAGGTTTGCGATAATGCGTAGGTCGATATGGAAACGCCCACACATGTAGAACGAACGAGCTTGAGAGCTAATTTTATCCTCACCTGAATCAGAAATGAACGCCATTAGGCTCTATTAAACGAATCGGAAACTCGGCACTGAACTCTCCGATGCCTCTTGCATGCGAAGGGCATAAATGAACTAACAGGAGGTAGAAAGAAAGGAATAAAGAGAAAAAGAAACAAAAGTAGATTGGAGAAAGTAATAAAGAAAAGATGGTGAAAGAAAGGAGGAAAGTAATGAAGGGAGAAAGAAAGGAAAGTACAAAGAAAAAGAATAAGAAACAAAGTAAGGACGGGAGAACCTACGGACGAAAGAAAATAAAAAGTAATAAAGGAATAAAGGTAGAGAGAAACAGGCTAACAATGACAGATCAGTAGTTAAATAAGAAAGGAAATGAATGTTCTTACTTTCTCTCCAATTATTCGTGAGGAGTGAAATAGTATAAAGGTAATGGAGGAGAGGGAAAAAAAGGAGAGGAATTCCGACACCCATTTGCATGCGAATGTTCCCTACTCATTTTGAGTCGGGTTTCATTTAACACGATTCTGGGCGATAAATTCTGAATCATCGACGGAAAAGAAAAGTCAAACGGATCTTATTCAGAATCTAAAAAATGGGCCCATTTGGACATAAGGACCATAGTTTATGTCGCCTCATCAGGCTTCGCTCTACTAATCTCTATGTCCTTTCATTACCATCAATGCAGTTTACGTTTTCATTTATTTAATTCCCTTCCGTCTAGTTCAGTTTAATTCCTTCAGAATGTAAATTGAAACATCAAAGTGTAGGATAATAGTCGCTCTCCGCTAATTCCCCCCATTGATGAGGGAAAGCTGCGCGCGCACGGGGAAATGTTGAGAACAGGTACACTTTCTTTAGCGCAGTTGATTAAGCAATCAATTATGAATTGTTGAATAGATTAAATTCACGACTTACATCCGCTTTATTCTACGCCTGATTGTACAACAGCAGCGAAACCAACGAAAAAAAATAGAGTTATTCACCGTATGTGGAGGGCCATAATATTTTGATTAGGCTGTTCTCAACTCTCATTTGGAATTAAAATTCTGGTCGAGTGTTTTCTCGCATTATTATCATTACGTAGAATCGAGGCTGGTTAAAGAATACATAAATTAGGGTTTGCCTACAGGTAATTTGTCCCTTTAGCTGTTCTCGCTTTTTGTGGATACGAAGCAAGAAACCTTTTATTGGTGAATTTCTTGTTTCTTTATGTTTGGATGGTTTTGCAGTTGCCTAACTGCATCATCATGAGGTTTAAGTGCAGGAATCCAGGTTTCTTTTCGGGAAGTTTATAGTCGCGTGCGAATCTGTATCTCACTATGTCAGACATCGGTGGTCGGCCAGTCGATCGGTCGGTCTGTCTGTTTCCGCTTTGCTTGTTTTTTGTTTTGATAATAATATTGTAACTATTCGGTCTAGCCTAAAAAATTTGAAACCCTTATGTTGTTTTACATTCTTTTATGATTGATATAATTGCCAAGGTCCTCACAAGGTTAGCCGGGAAATTGTAACTATTCGGCCGATTCTAACGAAATTTGAAACCCTTATGTTGTTTTACATTCTCTTTCGAATGGTATAATTTCCAAGGTCCTTTCAAGGTTAGTCCAATAAGTATTTGAAGTTTTTAAGGTCGTAAGTTCATAAATCAGAATAAGTGAGAGCACACGACTTTAGCCAGCAGACCTTGTTCTAAAGGCTTTCAATTTATTTCGTTTTCACAAGTTTGTTTTGAATTGGGGGATGTTTTATGTGAGTAAGTTCGCTTGAGATTTTCCTCAGTTCATTTGTACTTACTCGTAACTATTCTTTGTACTTCTTTTATTCGGTGCTATCTTAGCCTCCTAAGTCTTAAGATTAATCTAACTTACAAGGGATGTATGGTTTCATTCCTTGACACCATACACTGAAACCAAAAGTCATCGTGGCATTTTTATTTAATTGAAATGGTATATCCATAACAAGCAAGTAATGAGTATTTTCATGAATTTTATTTAGAATGTCGATTCAATATCGCTTTCTGATAGCCTTGTAGGAATTTACTTCTGCACCATCTGAATTTATTTTTTAGACAGCTGTAAGCACATAAAAATACTTATACCGCGCCTAGCCACACAGCTTTTTCACAGATAATTTGCAATTTATCTGCTCGCAAAACATAATCAAAACCTGAATAAATCCAATTTCCATTTTTGTGATGTATCGCCGTAGCTGTTAATCGAGCGGTTTCTCTTTAACGGCCATATTCATCTTCTTCTACGCTGTTAGCCATCCTTTTCTCAACCTATATTAGAATATTAGAAAAAAAATGTTCATCGGACTTAATTTATCTGATGTACATGGTGGTCCGAAAGTCTTTTCACCCCCTACCGAAAAGTAATAAGAACAATAGAGGAACCTTATAATAATATCAAACACATGTATTGGCTTTAGTGTATTCACTTTCATTGACCTTGTCACTTATTAAAGAAAGTCTATGAAAACCATCATTTTCGTGGCACAAAATGATGCGGCGCCATGTTCTGTGTGATTTTTTACGAAACTGCTTTGGTGATTGTTGAAAAGGCCGCCCGAACAACGTCCTTCAACTGTTGGGTATTCTGGTATCGCTCTTGCAAAACTCTCTCCTTCATAATACCCCACAGAGCGTTGTAGCAAGACGTGAAGTGTGGACTTCTGGGAGGCCAATCGAGAGTTCTGGAAGTTGTTGTGATCCTCGCCCCATCCATCTATCCCGAAAAACTTCATTCAGGTATTCCCTGACATTGATGGTATAGTGGGGAGGGGAACCATTTTGTTGAAGTTAACCATTATTCAAATCCACATTCAACCTCTGGAGCTGTTGAACAAACCACTCCCTTAACATGGCAAGGTAAGAGTGTTTGTTAAAAGAGGTCTCTAAGAAAGCGGGTTCTATCACCCCACTAGCGCCCTAAATCATCCCATGGGGGGGGGGGGGGTTGTGCTCCAATTCTTCGTAATAGAGCCGAATTTCTTTGCGCAAGAAGTAAATATTCCTATCCCGGCCACTCCTGTAAATTGCACATTCATCGGAGAAAACACCTTTACATGTTGTGGGATTATCGGAAACACATCAAGAAACCGTCCACATACCACCCGTCTTTTGTTTATGTCGTTATCGCTTAGAAGTTGTGAGAATGTTGGCCGAAACGCTTTCAAATGAAGATTCTTTGTCATGTGTGTTAACAATGTGGTTTTTGGAATTCGTAGCTCGTAAGACCGTTTTTTGGAATGACTTCGACGATGATCGTAGCACAGATGTCTCCACCTCTGCACATGTGTTCCTTCGCGTTGAGGTTAGTCCTGTCTTCGGTTTGTCTTTAATTGATCCTCTCAGTAACAGTTTATGCTCACGACGCAATATCTTTCTCTTCGGAGGGGCTTATCTGCCGAATCTTGCAGTGAAGTCATGTCGCACATTCTCCATGCTCTTGCCAGAATGCACACTATCATGTGCCCATACACTTACAATCAGCCTCTCTTCCAAACTGTACGAGCTCGTGTCAGTCATCTCAACTGGAAAATTAAAACATTATTAATAAGGGGTGGAAAAACTTTTGGTCATCTGAAATATAAAATTAATACAATATTTGAAATAGAAAAATCAAAACAATATTTCCAGGGGACGACAAGACTTTCGGACCGCCCTGTATCAAGCTGTTTCTTCAACCACGTTGCTAAACAATAGTGCGCTTTTGAACATTTTCTCAATTTCAAGTTAAAACTTTAAAGTAACTTAAAGAAAAAAACCGATCAGATAGTGAATGTTTCCCGCATATGTCATTAAAACGTCTTTTCCATTGTGTGTCGAGATGAAAGTGGATAAAATCGAGATATCTGCTATGCTGCGCTTGGGCCGCCACACCAAGTCCGACATCGCCAAGCGGCTCAACGTCAGCCGGATGACCATCCACAGAGTGCAGAGAGGCTCAAGAACGACCTCGAACAGGCAGACCTCAAGTTATCAACCATTTGGCTGTGTGAAAGGCATTTGAAAGTGATCCGAAGCTCAAAATAACTGCGCTTGCGAAGAAGAACATCTCGGTGGCCAGGTTTGTCAAAGACGAGAGCAGCAAGAGCTGCGTGGAAAGGCCTTTGCTCACCGACCGTGTGCAAGAACAACGTCGGGAGCGCTGTTGTCGCCTTTTCGAAGATTTAAATAGTCGTGGCAATCGAATTCTCATTTTTTTCCGAAGAAAGAAACATTTCACGGTCGTTCCAGTCATCAACCACTAGAACGACCGCGTGGTAAGCATCGACAAGGACGTCTCCGAGGTTCGCTACTTGTCCACGACTAAGCACTCAGACTCCGTGATGATGCTCGGCGTCGTGACTTCGAATGGCGAGAAGATGGTACCGATGTGGTTCGCAGCCGGTTACATTCTCACCACGGCCGATTACAGGGACATCTTGGCCACGAAATTCCTGCCCTGGGTAAGAAAGATCACGAAGAAGGCGGGCTACGTCTTTTAGTAGTATTGCGTGCCGGCCTACACCGGCAAGGCCGTGTAAGAGTGTTTCGGGTCGAAACCTGAACTTCTGGTGGAATGACTTTTAGCCACTGCAGTCGCTCGACCTCAATCTCCTAGACTAAATATTGAGGGCGCATGTCGAGAGCAAGGCCTGTTAGGTCCGCCACAGCAACGCCGATAAGCTGAAGTCCTCCGTCAACCGCGTGGGCCAGTATGAGGAGGGATTTCGTCTATAACGTGTGTGGCCTTAAGGTCTTGCCTAGAGCGCGTGCTCACGGCCAATGGCGGCCATATTGATTATAATTACAATAAAAACGTGCGTATCTGAATAAAAACTATCATTGTGTCTTTTGTTGACAGCGTAGTAACGAGTGTAACAGGACTTTTGCAATACCCGGTACTTGGGCATTGGAAGGGAGCTCTTAAATTTAACTTATGTCACGCTTCCCTCGGCAAATTATTTTTGTATTATATAAAACATTGATTTTCATAATTAACTCATTACCTAGATGATATAATTGCCACCGACTACATTATATGTAGGTTCGCTACTTGTCCACGACCAAGCACTCAGACTCAGTGATGATGCTCGGCGTCGTGACTTCGACAAAATGAGAGGTCAAGTGTCATTGCAGTTTCAAACGAGGCCTTGTTATTGGTTCAAATTAAAAATGTTTATTCAGGGTTGGGTATTGGTGGAGGGGGGTGCTCCTGGTATACCTGAATTAGATCTCGTTAGAACCTCACTGCATCTTAGTTGGCACGAACCCAATCACCCAACATCTCACTTAGAATATTTTAAACTTCGATAAATAAGTACTATCGATTTTCGGAAAAAGTATCTTGGGGCGACTTAAAACGGTAAGTACCTGATGGAAACTACCGTGCAAATGAGTGGTAAAAATTACAAAGAAACATCAACAACACAGCCGAGTTCAGCCATCTCCCCTCCCCAAAAGGTGATTTTTGGTTCGTTCCGGATATTTAGAAGTTTCAACAAACTCTTCGTTTCCTGGTGTCGGTCCGATAAGAACGAGACGATTTTGAAGATATTATTGAAGAAAATTACCATTTACATTTCCTAAATGCATAAAATTATTTCTCATTCATCTTTGTATCTCACATACCCCCTTCATCCAGACCCATCAAATTAAGGTTACGAGATTTGCCTCTGTGGTCCTTCTTTGTCCTTGATTCTTGGTTTTTCTAATCACTCTTGTTTCTTCTTATCTCTGCAATCCCCTTTCTTATTCTTTGTTTCCTTTTATATCTTGTCTCGCGGAAATAACCGTTTTCTCTGGCGAATAAGGTGAGAATTGAGCACACTCTAAAGCCATAGCGCACTCATTATCCTCGGATCGTATACTTTCTTTACATTTATCCTGACATCATTACGAACTTGCAAACCCTCGTTTCTAAAACTTTCTGGCCTGGAGACCACCAAATACATTTCCATCTCACCAATTAATGTAAAAATTCTCATCGGTCCTCGAGTACTTGAAAGGAATTAATTTTGAGCAAAGGTTTTGTTTCCCACTTAATTTATTTTCCTTTACCATATAGGAATATAGAGGTCTGGCTTTCTGTATCAAAGGGCTACAATCTTAAGAATGAAACCTCTTCTCTGTATAACGAAGAGGTACGCCAGATATAGTAAAAAGAGCGACAAAGCCAACCTCTCGACCTTCTTTTTTTTGCGGGTCATTTAAATAGATTTCAATTTACTTAAAAAAAGTAATACTTTCCAGATAAAAGTTAGGTCTAGATAGTAATAGTGACAGGATTCCCTTTTTTATAGATAAGGGGGGGGGGGATGAAATTGGGAGGAGAGAATTCTAGAGTTCCAGAGTTAAAAAAATTTAAATGAAGTTCGATTGAAGAGTTTAGCAGTTGGGATTAAGGATGTTATTAGAGATTAAAAATTGGATTTCAAAAAATGATGTAAATAGGGATAAGGAATAATTCCCCAAAGCAATGAGGCTGGAGTCTTATAAAAAAAGAGAAAATCTATCTTTAATTAAGTAGTAAATAAGAGTACAAAATAAAAGGACGCTTACTTCCATATAAAAGATGTAATATAAATACTGAACTTTCTTTTAATATTGTTTATGACGTCGGCTCAAATGTGATATGGCAAAGTTTTTATTTTCAACATATTTAGAAAATATTGCCTTAACTTTTTGCACTAATTTAATATTATTTCTAGGAAAATATTTAGACCGTATTTAGATACGATAAAAAATTACAACTTCATTGTTGTGAAAACCAACGCAGCTACTTGTATGATGTGTATAAAAAAGAGCGTCCCTCAGCACGGCCAATGTAGAATGAATGGAGCTAGAGATAGCTATTAATCTTGCAGCTTATTTAATATATATATATATATATATATATATATATATATATATATATATATATATATATATATATATATATATATATATATATATATATATATATATATATATATATATATATATATATATATATATATATATATATATATATATATATATATATATATATATATATATATATATATATATACGAGGGGCGGTCAATAAGTTTTGCAATTCGGATATAAGGAAACGAGATATGAGGAAAAGTGTTTTATTATTTCGAATTGCCGACAACCAGAAATCTACCGACTGCTGTTCAATCCACTCCTGGACGACGAGCTGGACATCTTCATAGTCCCCAAACCGGCGTCCACGCAGTGCAGCCTTTAGCTGGCGGAATAAAATGTAGTCGCTAAAGGCCAGATCTAGACTGTAGGGGGGATGGTTTAGCTCCTCAAATCCGCACTCACGCAGGGCAGCTTGTGCAACTCTGGCCCCTTGGACAGGGGCATTGTCGTGGAGGAGCAGGACACCGCGTGTCAACTTGCCGCGCCGCTTCTGACGGATGCACTTCTTCAACCCAGCCAGTTCCTCGGCGTAATATTGGCCTGTGGTGGTCCTTCCACGAGGCGCATAGTCCACCATCAACACTCCTTCAGAATCCCAGAACATGGTCGCCATAGCTTTTCCGGCTTAGGGTTGGGTCCAGAACTTGATGGCGGTCGGAGAGCCCCTGTTCTTCCAGGCTATGCTTTCGAGCTTGGTCTCGGGATCCCAGTGATGGACCCACGGTTCATCACCTGTCACTATGCGTGACTCGAATCCTGCCGGGTCTTGGTTGTACAGGAGCAGCAGCTCCTCCGAACTTTCACGACGTTGAAGTCGATCATGGGGTGTGAGGTTTCGTGAGGTTTCTAGTGACCCAACGGGCACATACCTAGGTCATGGCCAAATTGTCGTGGATGATGTTGATAACAGTTCCATGTGATATTTCAAGTTCTCGCTCGATTTCTTCAACCTTCACCCGTCGATTTTCGAGGATCATCCTCTCCATACAGGCCACATTGTCCTCGTTGGTCACGTCTGACGGGCGTCCTGGACGGTGGTAATCTTCAAGGGACTCACGACCATGGCGGAACTCCCTATTCCAGCGAGCAATGGTTGCATAGGAAGGGGCGGTGTCGGTGTACACTGCAACCATGCATTCATGGATCTCTTTTTGCATTCTTGTCTTCCTTGATAAAAAATTTGATCACTGCGCGGTGCTCAACATTCTCCATTGTTGAAAAATTTGTGACTGACGATCTGCGATCAGTTACTGCTTCTTAAATAGACGAGGGAGAAGCGTGCGGCTGCATGTCCTGACTTGTCCTAACACCCCCACAAACAGCCAGCCCCCTCCCTCTGTTTTGCCCTACCGATTTGCAAAACTTATTGACCACCCCTCGTATATATATATATATATATATATATATATATATATATGTTTTAACGCATTCAAGCTTTTCTTTTGTACATAATTTGCAACCTTTTTTTCCTTAATGTTATACTTATTTTAAGAGAGATAAACTTATATATATATATATATATATATATATATATATATATATATATATATATATATATATTTTATTTTTTTTTCTATTATTAATTTATTTTTATTATTTTTTTCCAGAGTAATACTAAATGAAGTTGTTCAAGAGTCTACAATATACATTTAATTACCTTGCATTCTACACATTCATATATGTTTGTGAGTGTATTTGTTAATGTATCGTGTATGTAATTGTTTGTTTGGTGCGATTTATTATGTGAACCACGGTGCCAACTGCTACTCAGAGCATTCTTCGAGCTAGGAAATCGCCTCTTTCTGCTCACTTTATCCCTTCTGTTCGCTGGGATTTTTAGATCCTCCGCTAGTTCAGGCGCCGTTTCATTCAAGATCCTCTCCCAAGTTCCTTTGGCCAAACTTTGGGTCACCAGATTGATAGGTGTCAGAGCGGCTCTTTGGTGGAGTTGTCTTTGGGGAATTCGGTCTCGGTTTCTTTTGTTGTTTATGTAGAGAGACGCCTTGTTTTGAACTATTTGTAGGAGCTTCAAGCGCTTCCTACCTATGGTTTGGGCCATCACCGCGGGGTATATGAATGTTGGTTCTACGTGGATGAGATATATCTTTCTGATATTGTTAGATCTCATATTCCTGAATCGGTGAAGTTTGGATAGTTCCAACCTCGCGAGATTTTCCCGTCTGCTGTTTTCTGCGACCGAGGGCGAGGATCTTGAACTTTCTGCTATTCGTGCGGATTTTCCACTTACTCTCGTACTCATTTATGTTCCTGATTTCATTAGCAGTCTCTTGAGCCTGAGCCCTGGGATTCCTGTATGTACCAGGGATTACCTGGGTTATATCGTCCGCAAACTGGAGATATAATGAGTCCTCCTTTACCGGGGTTGGTAAATCTATTTTGTAGATTAGGTAAAGGAGGGGGCTCAGACAACTGCCCTGCGGGTCTCCGGCCTCGAGGAGGAACTCAGGTCCTTGGTGACCCTCAATCATGATTCTGGCGTGCCGTTTCATGACGAAGTCGAAGATAATGCGCTCCAAAATCAGGTCTAGCTGAAGGTTCAGTATATTATATTGAAGGCCTCTTAGCCAGACCTTGTCGAAGGCCTTTTGTACGTCCCTGAGTACGATGTCAGTGTACTTTCCTTCCGCTTGGCACCTGGCGATTTTCTCGGTTAGGAGCGCGAGTGTGGTATCTGTTCCACGTTTCTTTCGGAACCCATGCTGGTGTGGGTTGTGGGCCCCTTTATCCTCGAGTTGTTTCTGAAGCCTGTTGGCTAGAATCTTTTCCAGAATCTTTCCGATGATTTCAAGGAGAGAGATGGGCCTGTAGTCCATCGGCTGTTTCGGCATTTTTTTTTCCTTTTGGTATAAAGATGACTTTTGCCACCTTATATCCATCGGGGAAGTAGCTAGTGTTCAGGGCCGCGTTCATTACGTTCGTAATGCTTTGTAGCAGGCGCGGAGGAGCGTTTACCAGATGATTTTTGGTAATCCCTGTCCAGCCAAGAGCTCTCTGTTTGAAATTTTTCAGCGTGCTCAGGAATTCCTCAGTGGTGATTGGTCGTCCGTAGCCCATCATTCTCCTCTCTTCGGAAACGCGCGGGTGGCGATGCGTTCGGTGGATTCTGGTATTGAGTTCGTCTACAATCTGGTGCTCGAACTCTGAGGCGAAATCCTCGTTCTCTGCAGGATGGATAGAGAATACTTTTCTCCAGTACCTCCCGAACCTTCTTTCAAGTCTTTCCGGTTCTTCGATGGTTTGGCATTTTCTTCCAGCCTCATTTTCTCCTTCGGGGGCAAACCTCTGAGCTTTTTTATCTCTCTCCAGAATTTTGGGGGGTTCTACTCGGAGTCGAGTTCTTCTATTATTTCGTCCATATGGCCCGTTGTTGTGTGTTGATCAGGTTTTTGAGCTCCTCTCTAAGTTGTCGTAGTCTTCTAGTGTTGTAACTGTTTGGGCCAAATTGCCTTACTTCTTCATAGATCTCTCTATGCTCTGAGGAAATTTCTTGCATCTTCTCAGTCCACCTGGGTTGCGGAGGGCTTTTGTGCGTGATGCACGGAATGCACTTTTCGTCCGCTTCCATGATCAGGAGTGTGATGCGGTTAATCTCCTCGTCAATCTTCTCCAGGATAGCTTCGCTTAGGTCTGCTGGTTCATAGCTGTTGAGCATTCGCTTGTACAGCTCCCAGTTTGCTTTTGCAAAGCACTTTCTGGGTGGGATAGGAATCATGATAGGTGCGAGGGAGATTATGGTCATGATGAAGATATGGTCGCTTGGAACCGTGGGGCCAGGCATACTGACCAGATTGAAAGGGAAGTTGGTACTTGTCAGTATTATGTCCGCGGCTGTTGCACTTCTCTCAGTGATGTAGGTCGGAAATTCCGGCCCGGCTCTCTCGAGCCTGTCCCGGTCGATGGCCAGTTGTAGATTTCTTCCTCTTTCGTTAGTTCTGGTGTAGCCTGATGCCACTAGATAGGCATTGAGGTCGCTTCCAATAAAGACATTCCTGCGGTGGGCTGTTAGGGTCAAGAGGTTGTTGATGGGAAGATATCGACGGCGAGGAGGCTAGTATACAGCTGCAATTGTGAGTCCCCCAACAAGTGTATGGAGGTCGATCGCCACGAAAGACTCATCAAGCTCTGGGAGCCTTTTTAAGGTGATGTTTCTTCTAATGGCGATAGCAGCACCGTCAGATCTATCTTGAGTGGCTTACTTTAACAGGACGTGGCCATTTGGGATTTTCATCCGTATGCTATTTGTGTTGACACCGTGTTCTGATATTATGATAATGTCGGGGTCCGTCCTTCTGAATATGTTGCCATATTCATTCGCTTTCCCCAACCATCCGGTGGGTTTAGTGGTAAGATTTTAGGGTGTTGTTTGTGTTCTCCATGTTTTGTGTCAACTTATAGAGTGTGTTACTTATTCTCTGTGCTTGCATACCTATCCGCTTTTAAGTTTCTTAAATTCCATGGCCGGATTGTATGAAAAGAGGTGTTGTCGAGTACCACTTTTCCAGAGAAGAGTGCTGCCGCGACTTCTGTTTCGTCATCTGTCTCGGTAAACGTCCACTTCAGCTTTTGGTTTTTTATTCCATTTGTGATATCCGTGAGGGCTAGACTTTCTGGGAAAGGGTACTTGTCAGAAGCGTAAACCTTCAAACCCAGTTCCCTGCCGTTTTACTTGTGTCTGTTTTTTTTTTGCTTTTTTTCTTTTCTGTTTTGACCTCTCTTGTGGGTACGCTCACGAAATTGAGACGAATCACACATGAACGAAGGTCAGGGAAGTGATCAAATTCCGTGACCACACCCATGTCTTCAAGGTGATGTTTCAAACCACCGAAATGGCCCATAAGGCGGCAACGGAGGGACTCCTCGTTTCTAACATGAGGATCTCAGGCTGTAATATTGAACATGAAAAATATCACAGCATCCAGATGTGCTCCGTATGCTACAAGCTCGAAGCAAACACCAATGCCAACTGTCCACAAATAGCAACGACATGGTGCAGTGAATGCACCACAGAGCATCATAGATATGACTCGTGTAAGAGCACAGATAAAAAGTGCATAAATTGTAAGAGGCCTCATCGAACGATGGCCCTCAACTGTCTAAAAAGGAAAGAGATCATCAAGTAAATGGAAGAAGAGGAGAGGAAGAAAAAATCGACTACCTACGCGAGTACTGTGAACAAAAGTGAAGGGATGGCCTCAGCGATGGCAACCCCCTCACAGATGGTCTTCACAAATGACCTAAGTGCCAAGACCTTAATTTGCATCATACATGCAAACGTGGCAAATGTGGTAAAACCTGGATGCTATAACCAGGTTCTAAACGCACTTCTAAAAGCCAACAACCTACCATCCATCATCGTGTCCGCTAATCCCAAATGCTCCAAGGCATTCAAGGATAGCGTTATAAAAAATAACAAGAGAAAGCTACCGGATTGAAAGAAGTAATTGAATCTTCCTCATCGGAGAAATCTGAATAGGATGTCGATGAAGTAGACGAAGATAAAGAAGGGGAGGAAACCACATCTTCCGATAGTGACGAGGGCTCATGCACTCGTACTAGAGCGACGAAGAGTAAATCAAAATCTCCTAGTCCTCCCCTGAAGAGTGAAAATCCTGGGCACGCCAAACCTGCCCCACAGGCCAAAAAGAACAAAAAGACCAAGAAAAAACACAGATAAATACATCTCACAATGGAGCAGAACGCACTAAGAATTATGGATGTCAACACCAACGGCTGGACAGCTAAACGAACTATTTACGGAAATTTGTTCAGGGAAATTGATGCAGATGTCATCCTAATTTCTGAGCATGGAATTGACACTTGTAGCTCCGAAATGAAGATCTGGAACTACAAAGTGTTAATCACAAACTACTCTCAAGAGAGGTACGACGGTGCCACCATCGCCATCAAAAGAGGGATCAAGTACAAGCCAGTAAGAAACCTGGAAGAATCCTATCTTGCAATAGAGGTTGAACTCGATATAGGTAAGCTGGTCATCGGCACTGGGTACCAGCCCCCGAGACGAGGATATTTACCTAATTATTCTCTCTCCGGCCTATTTGGCAGAAGAGCCCCCACCATATTAATGGGGGATCTTAATGCCAGGTGTCGGGAATCCAGGTACAGGTCCTTCAATAGAACTGGAAGGTGCCTGGAGACTATGATGGACTGAAATATGGTCCAGAGAATAGGTCGGACTTCCCTACCTATATTCGAAAAACCAGACATTTGTCTAGCTAATCGTCAGCTACCGTTCAATTACTACATGGAAACAGTCCAGGTACCATGTAGTGATCATATAGGGATCCTACTTACCATCAACAGGAACCCTATACAAGTCCCAGCTCCAGTCAGAAAAGGCTACAGAAGAGCAGACTGGGCACGGTACGTGGGTCAGAAGTCTCAGAGGATCATCTGGAAAAAGAAAAAAAATGGAAATCCAAAAAGAAGATAGATGCATTGAAACAGAAAACAGAAAGATCGAAATAATATTCCGGCGTTATTGAGAAAAAATCTTCAGTATACCCGAAGAAGAAAACGAAGATTTTGACATAGAGTTTGAAAATTACATCGTAGACGAGCTTAACACGGAAATGCATAGAACGCATCCTTATCGCCAGGTGGACAGACTGCGTAACGGAGACGCCAAGATCACCGGAGAAAAGATGCTTGGCGCACTTCGCTCATTCCGCCAAAAAGCCCCAGGCCAATCGGGGCTTACGAAGCTAAACATCGAAAAGGCACCAGCTAACATCATCGAAGGAATGAGACGAATATTCAACGCATGTCTGAATACCGGGTACTTTCCATATGCTTACAAGACGGCAAAGATGATCTTCTTGCCCAAGCATGGAAAGGACCCAACGTTGAGAGAGAGCTACTGCCCAATTTCCCTTCTGGAATTTGGCGGGAAACTCATTGAAAAGATCCTCAACGGGAGGCGGGTGTCTCACCTAGGAAGAGAGCTCCCTCCACAACCCTTGCCAATACGGGTTTAGAAAGAAGCAAAGTACGGAAATGGCAATCAACGTTGAGAGAGAGCTACCGCCCAATTTCATTCTGGAATTTGGCGGGAAACTCATTGAGAAGATCCTCAACGGGAGGCTGGTGTCTCACCTGGAAGATAACTCCCTCTACAACCCTTGCCAATACGGATTTAGAAAGAAGCAAAGTACGGAAATGGCAATCAATGTCATTACGGAAAAGCTTGCCCAAGCCAAACGGGACATGAGTTACGTGGATATAGTTTTTCGGGATGTATCAAAGGCGTTTGATAACGTGTGGCACTGGGGCATACAGTATAAGATCTTACGGCTGGGTCTAAGTGAAAACTTGGAAAGAACTCTCTGTGACCACGTCATGGAGAGAGCGGTGTATGTCAGTCTTGGGCGCACGGACGGACCAAAGTTTCCGCTCACTGCGGGCGTCCCGCAGAGGGGGGGGGTCTGTCCCCCACCCTTTACTCAATATACACCACGGATGTCCCAGCCCCTGTGTACCCATCTTCCCTCAATATTCAATATGCCGATGATTTCAGCCAGAAAATCATATCTCCATGGAAGAATGCACCGTGGCAAGCTCGCATGACAGCGATAGAAATCTCAAACCTAAACAACTACGAGGCTTAATGGAAAATTAGAAATAACCAAAAGAAGTTCAAGGTGGTCCCCATTGTACGCACCCTAAGAGCAGACGTGTGAGTAAGGGATATTCGCTATCCCTACACCAACGAATGCAATGTACTCGGTATGAAAATCAACTCTACCTGGTACAAGAAGCACGTCGAGGAAGGAATTTCTCGAGCCTCGGCTGCTGTCAGAACTCTATATACGTTCAAAAATCTACGTGAAAGCAACAAAAAGAAGATCTACAATGCCCTTGTTAGATCTACGTTGCTTTACCTCACCTTCACCCTCTCTTGTGTCTCAAAAACACAAAAGAGGCGAATTCAAGTAGTGCAAAATAAATGCATGTACCTAATCACAGGTACACGTAGGCAAGAAAGAAGACGCCAAGAAGACCTGCACAGAGAGGCGGGGATAATTACCATTAACAATGTAATCGAAGAACGGACCCGGAAGATGCAGGATCTGGTTAATAGAGAACTGAGTGAAGAAATTACTCAGATAATTACCCAGAACAGAAAAGCAGAATGTCGCGCTAGATTTCCAAGCTCCGCTAACCGAGTGGCTGGCGGAGATGAAGTGCCGTTCTACGCATGATGAGATGTATAATCTAATCTAATGTAAGAAAACAACGGAATCAAGACCAAACTCATTTATGACAAAAAATCACCGATGAAGACAACGCAAAACCAAGAAAGAAAAAAACAACCGAATACGACGAGAACTCTACCGACTATGAAAAAACAAAAAAACTAAAGCACACACACCTACAAAGAATACAAAACAATTAAACACGCACTTAAAAGTTTAAAAAAACATAAACCAATAAGCAATGCATATCACACAACAAAGTTAAACTAAAGTTATCAAGAAGAATGGCTTGAACGCCATAAAAATAAAAAAAATCAACAAAAACAACATAGAATACACGCTATAAAGAAATAATGAAAGTAATAGGCCTGATCGCCAGGCTCTAGCATCTCTTTGCACCCTACCACACTTCTTTCTCTTTTCACCGCTTGTCTATTTTCTCTATCTATCCACACATCCCATCTTCCTTCCCTACACGCACCCACACTTTAACTTAATTGTAATTGTAATTGTAAAAATCAGTTAGAAGAATCAGAAAATTATTGTTGATTTAAGAAGAAAAGTTATATTTCTTGTTCACCATATTCAAAGCTTATTCCGGCTATAATACACAGGGATAAAGAATCCAGATATAGATATATATTTTTTTCCTTCATCCCATAAGGAAGCTGATGATCACTTAACCCAGCCTGCAAAACTAGAGAGAGAGTACCATAACTTACTCAGACCCCATAAGGGTTTAGGTTGAAAAAAGTCTTATTTCTGTAGAAGAGTACATATGTGTGCCAGTACGTCTGGCAATTTCTTTACGTGAGCCTTTATTCTTTATGTCAATGTTATTTCGTTTTATTTTGCTTTATTTTTCTACCACGATCTCTCTCTTTTATTTATCTATTTATTTATTTGTTTTTGCTAATTTTAGATTAATTTTCTTATATTGTCTTTATCAATTTTATCCACTACGTATACAGTTATATATGTATATTCTTTTTACTGGTTGTCCTGATTTTGAAATTATGTTTTGCCGTTCTGTACTTATCTATATGTATATTGGTTCAAGATCCTCCTGCGCACGCAATTGGTTGCTGTAAAATCCTCTACGGTAGTGTCTGTACTGGAGTTCAAAATCTGGTACTCTGATATTTTGCAGTATTCTATCTGGGACGTATGAATAAATTTTCTTCCATATTACTTTATAGCGAGGGGGCCTTCCTTCATCTTGATTTTCTTTTGATTCTTTCTTTTGTTGATGCAGCTTCCTCGAATTTTCTTCGTTAAGTTAGCCCTTCGAACGTTTTTCTTTGCATTTTTCTTTGGCTTCCGTATTCCTTTTTAAATTGGTCCTTAATCTTCGTTTTCTTTCTTGAGAGATCTTGTTAAAAGTTATTGGACTGTTGAGTTTCGAACGCAGTACCTCTTGATTTAAATGCCAATACTCTAGCCACACGACTAGCCTTAGTCCATTTTATTGTTGGTAAATTTATCGGAGATTTATATTATCGAGTTGGAAGGAATTTCTCTCTTATATTTTCGCACCCCTACAACCTTTGCTCTCTCGTGTAGGGTCACGTTTATTATTATTTTCAGCCTTTTTAATAGCAATATGCTCAGTAATCAAGGCCAGGGTTGTTTTCTGTGCCCAGATTTCCGCGGAAATCATGCTGTTATGCGTTATATTGGTTTTCTGCATCTAAATAGCTCCTTAGTCTGTCACTTAACATTTTTCAAACAGCTTCAGTATAAATTCTAGTAGGGATATGGGCCTGTAGCTGCTTATTTTGTTTTGTGCTTCCCTAGCTTTTGGAGAAAGATCATCTTTGCCTCTTTTAAACAAGTCAGGAAAATATTCAACGTTTAAACAGGCAGTGAAGATGTTCAATAGTGCCCCGTTAATATCCACAGGAGTGTTTATCATATGGGCTTAAGTGATGCTTGAAATACCTGGGACTTTCTGTTTGAATCTTTTCAAGGCTGCCTCAAACACCTAGTGTATAAACAGCCTACCTTCTTCCCGTGCCTGTCGAGTGCAGTCCACGTAGTGGAAGGGTGTTAATTCTGGTTCCGAGTTCCTCTAATCTTTCCAAAACTTCCTCTTCATAATCTCTGTCACAATCGTCATTTTCTTCCTCTGCGATGTTGATTTTCCTTTCCCAGTGTTCTATTATTCGGTCGTCCGTGATCTTTCTCCCACCAATTGTGATGGTAATGCCGGTGTTGGAGGGGAGGGTTCCATTCACCCTCTTTATCTTGCTCCAGAACTTTGGAGGGTCGGCTTCTTTCTATTATATCGTCACAGGCCATTTTTGCTTTCTCACTAATTAGATGTTTTAATTACAAACGAAGATTCCGAAGTTTCTGGTATCTATGCGGCGTATTTCCCAAGTGTGTTAATTTCCATGATTACCGCTCCTAGCCTATCTTTTATCTGCATGATGTTATCGTCCCACTGTGGTGCCGGGAGAGTCTTGAATTCTACTCTATGAATGGCTACTCTGTCTGCTTCCGTTATCATGGACATTATGTGTTCAAAATGTCCATCGAGATATTCGAATGTGGAGCCATCTATGTGTTCCACTCGATGGTGCTGGAGGATTCCTTTATAGGCATTCCAGTTGGTCTTGGGCAAGCACCTGCGAATTGGAATTTTGACCTGTATAGGGGATATTGATCCGGTTGTGACCATACTAATGTGGTCCGATGGAGTGTATGAGTGATTCAAAACAAAATTTGAATTTGTGAGGATAATATCCGGGGTCGCTGCTGATCTCTTCATTAAGTGGCAAGGTCTGGGACAACTCTTTGCGCTATATTGCCTTACATGAGTAGATCCAGGGAGGCTCAGGTTGCATTGAACGCATTAGTGTATCCTGCTTCCCTAAACCTGCAATTAAGGTCGCCGATTAAGATGGTGGAGGTGTTTCTCCTGAACAGGCGGAGGAAATTGAGGATAGGAAGATATGGGCGTCTGGGAGGTTGGTATCCTACTGCTATCACTGGATCGTCAACAGTCGTACTAATCTTCACGGTTAGGTATGATTCCTCTAAGTTCTGGATCTCTTTGAATTTGATACCTTTACGCATGGCAATTGCCATACCATTATACCTCTCATTAGTATGGTTGGCCATTATAGTATCATAGTTATATACCTTGAAATAATTGGTAGCTTCTTTCAGTCCGTGTTCAGATATTAGGATTACGTCTGGGTCTATTTCTCGGATGATGTTATTGTAGATGTTCTTCTTATCCTCCCAGCCATTCACATTTAGCAATAAGATCTTTAATTTGTTAGAAAAATTTTTATTATCTGCCATATTAGTGTTTCTCTGCGTTTTTTACTTTCGCTGATCCATCCCGGGCTGGAGACCCCACTCTCCCAGATCTTTTCATCTTGAATTGTTCGTGGAGAAGATTAAAGCCTAAGTCTGAGCATACTTCGATTAAGCCGTTTTTTAATGCCGGAAGGACATCTTCTTCATGTGCATAATAATCATAGTCCCATTTGTATTTGCCTTTGATTATACCTTCGATAATTTCCTTTGTTTTAGATAATTTTGGTAATGGAGCTGACGGCGAGGCATATATTCTCATATTAAGTTCGGTTGTTTTCTATACAGGTGTAGTTTAAATTATCTAAAGTCTCTTGTGCGAATATATGTATATATAGCCAATTGGTGTGAGCAGTTTACGGATGAAGCTTGGTAATGACAACGAACGCCTAGTTCGTGTTCACCAAATTCTTTGAGAAGTACCTAAAATATGATCCTCTGCAAGTGGTCCTCATGCAAAATTCTGTACTTCATCATTTTTTTGTGACACATTTGTAAAACTAACTGAATATCTCAATCTTATTTCAAGTCAGAAGAAAATTGAGTTTACTGCCGAAGTACGGCCAAGTGTAAGGGAATATGCGCACACAGGCTCTAAGGGAGGCCAAACAAGGCGACAACTTTTATTGTTCTAAGAGTGCAATTTAAATAGATAGTTGCAGCTGCGTGACCAAGGAATATACCAAACACAACGACAAAAATAGATTTTAATACACACTAAATAAAAGGCACACAATAAATATGGATAAATATATATATATATATAGGTACATGAATAAGAAGGGATTAGGTTTCGAATACTAATTAGATAACTAGGGTTATTGAATGGTTATAATGGAAGATTTAGGGTAATGAGTGATTTACTTCCTTTGAACCCCGAGAGTAAAGCGGAGTAAAATTTCTCGAACTTGTGTTTTGCGAGATGCGGATCTCTTGTCCTCAAGAGGTCACCGGACGAACTTCGAAGGAGTGGGGGGATGACTTCTCCAAACTCGGGTCCAGCGAGCTATCGGGTCTCTTGTCCTCAAGAGGTCACCGGTCGAACTTCGAATGGAAGGGGGGAGATGACTTCTCCACACTCGGCTTGAGCGAGCTAACGGGCCTCTTGTCCTCAAGAGGTCACCAGAAGAACTTCGGAGGACGGCTGCTCCAATCCTTGATCCGAAGTCAGTTGAGAAAGGCTGACGTTGCCTCACGAGACTCTTCTCCCTGACCTGAAGATACGGGTGTGATGTCCAGCTCTTCCGTGGCTTGCGACCGTCACTCACAATTCTCGGGAGAGAGCTTCGTTGAACTGAACTTCTTTCGGGAAAGTGTCGTCTAACTAAATCTGTCTGTAATCCTGAGGAGGGTGCATATATACCCGGAGTTCTCCAAACCAGGGAGAAAGAGAGGCCTTCTCGAACCCTCGTTATCAGCCGTGACAAACCGAGCGTCTCCTTGTGGGGAAGTGTCAAATGCAGGGGTCGGCGGGGCAGACGGACGACCAGCGGCTGGAGCCATAAAAGCTGTTTGTGGCGAACCTACAAAGTAATCTCCCGACCCGAGGAGGGGAGGGGAGATTGAGACGGCGTGGAGGTAGCCTTTAATTTCAGCGTCATGCCTCGGTGTGAATTTTTGCGGTGACCTGGCGGCAAGTCCAAAAAGGGTGAGGTCGGAAGGGGTGGGTGGGGAGATGACTCGCTTTCTCTCCCTTAGGAGGTGGGTAAATAATATTATTCTCGGGGATCCCACTACATTTACCTTTTGATCTTCATTGATAAAGTTTTACTAAAAGAACTTCCTATGTTTGTGTTGTTTTATCAAAAGTTGCAGTTATTCCTTTAAGCTGATTGTCCATTATTTTATATTTATCTCGCGAAATTATTTTGGATTTTTTTTTTAAAGTTTGTATGCACAAATTTACGAAGAGCAAACTTGGGCAACAGTTTTGACATAAGTTTATCAGGAGTATTTTTAACTTTGTGATTTTCCAAACAAAATGATGACTTTCAGAAAAAAATAAATATAATTACCGAATTTTGGGGAATTTTTTTAAAGAAAAGGAATTACTAATGGGGAAGTTCAAAAGATTTATTAAAATTCAAACAGGGCTGATTTTTGTCGTATATTCAAGGTTTTTATCGCTTATTTGTGAAATAGATTATAATTTTTAATGTTTATCAGGAAGAAATATAGAGCTACTGACTCCTACACAAATGAAAGCAAAATGAAATTATGAGAGAAAATTTACATATAAAAAAAGTAGTGAGTGTAGTTTTTCCGAAATTCAAAAGAATTCCTTGAAAAGATTTTCCTTGCCCTTAGGCCTAGAAAATATGTATCGATGTGAAAAAAGATAGACAAAGAGTAAATGATTAGGAGATATCTACTAGAAACCTTTTAATATTTTTTAGACCAAACTCCCGTTGCCAGACTGGATAAATCGTAGGCCATAGACCGAATGTCTGCATGCGAAGCGCAACCTCTTCCTGTAATGATGAGTGGTGAAGCCATTTTTCTTGCTAGAATTATAGCTTCTTCTAAAAAATTTTTTTAGAAACTGAGTCTTCCTTCTCATTTGAAGGCGCTTTTTTGTTTAGGGGTCATAAAGCAAAAATGGCTGGTGACTTCAGCAGCCAGAAAGGTCGACTGGCCACTGTGACTCCATAATAATATTCTGCGAAGTTTTTACGCTTGGACTTGGTTCAGCAAATCTATAAAGACATAAGAAATTTTAATCCTTTAAAATAATAAAACATTTTGCTGATACTTTACGTTTCATATAACTAAATCAGGTTAAATCGGCCCATTACATTTATTTTTTAGGTTAAGGTTAGGTTAGGTTATATAACCAAAGAAGTACCAAAATCTGCAGTTTTGTCTTTATAAGAAAAACGTATTTTTAAGAAGCTATTCGTTCACACTCGTGGATCACATGGCTGTCTCACAGGTAGCCACCCTAGTGAAGTCACCAGCCATTTTTGGTTTGTGTCCCCTAAAGAAAAAAGTACCCATTTAAATATGAGTTAAAATGGAGATCATCTATACAGGAACATAGAGGGTGCAGTGAGTAATTTGTCTCCAGTGACAACTCTAAATTCCGTGCATGTGTATTGTCTGGCGTCGGTTCTCTCTTTTCCATACCGTAGTAGACTCCGTTGTGCATCGTCTGTGAATGAAGCAATACTATAGCTAAATTTAATTATCCAAATATTTTGAAAAAGCAAGCTGTGTCGCTTGGTATTAACGCAGGGAGCTGCCATACAAAGATCTGCGGGTCCTTGGGTCTCAATCTGAGGACGGTGCAGAGGATCAGGAAAGAATTAGATGAGTGAGGCTGTGATTACGTGCGTACGGGGGCTCGGAAACCCTATTCTAAGCGTTCTGCTACATAAAGAATCCCCATAATTGTTTCGGAAATCTAGGTCATCATTGACAACGATCCAACCTAGTCAATGAGGTTCATAGCCAGGGAAAAGGGAGTGTCTAACGTCTAACGGCAAAGAGTTAGGGCATGAGGACCTCTGCTAGTACTCAGACAAGATGAAAAAGGGCCAGTTTTTGGCGAAGAAGATGAAGGAGAAAGATGAGGGTCGTGTTGTATCGCTTGGGAACAAATTGAAGCATCTCCTCACGTTTGGCAACGCTTTGATTTTTATCACACTTGAATAATTTCTGTCGTGACCAGAGTGAAAGGCACGTTTATCTCCCCAGAGGAGGGCTGAGTCAAAAGCCTGGAGAAGTTGGTATTGCTCTGGATCCAAGGAGTGGCCGTTGGAAGGCCGTACGTGTGATAGCAGGAGTTTGCTCCATGCCAAATAGGCAAGAAGACACAGACTTGCCCAGACTGCAACCTCTTGGTTATTGCCTGTGAAGCGTGGTTGAGAGAGAGAGAGAGAGAGAGAGAGAGAGAGAGAGAGAGAGAGAGAGAGAGAGAAAGACCAATAAGTCTCCTTGCACCACTAAGGGGAAGCTTAGGTCCAGGATCATCACAGTTTTCACCCAGTTAAACAGGGTGACCGTCCAAAAGGCTTGCTGCAGGTTTCGACGTCAACGGGAAACCGTGCTAGAGGCCGAGGGCGATTTCTGTATTAATGAACTCTTTGTGTTATTTTCTTTTATATTAAAGTGAGGGGACAAATAAACCCCCACCCCCCACCCCCATCTATTTTAGGTACTTCTCAAAGAATTCGTTGACCACAAATAGCAACGGCCATTGTCATTACCAAGCTTCACCCGTAAACAACTCCCACCAATTGGCTATAAATATTCACAAGTGAGACTTTAAAAAATCTACACCCTCTAAAGATGTCATAGTCAATGCCAAAAGCTCAGGAATAGTAGTAAATTAAAGATAATATATAAAAAAACAACAAGTTTTCTTAAAGCCTCAATAGTTATCCAAGTTAAATTTAGCACTAGATAACTTCATTATTGTGACAAATCTTTATACATATGTTAATAAAATTTCTTCCAAATCTGGGATCCTTCTTTACTATAAAAAACAATTATTCATATGAGTTAATTATTTCGAGAATGAAGCAGCTTTTGTTGAAATCCAGACTTGATAACAATTTTTCAACCTGACAACTACAACAAATGTTTCCAACTCTCGTCCTTTGAGAGAAGTGCTTTCCTTAGTTCAAACTTAGAAGAGGTCGATGATGGCATTACAACAATGTCCCAACTCTGAGAAGTTTCAAGAGAATACTCTACAATTAGACTATGTTTCATGCATTCACCTTTATTCTATTTATCCATCATAGACTTCAATCGCTTCCACTACTACTACTGGCAAAGAATTGATATTCCTTATTTAAGAAAACTACATAAATTAACTTGATAAAAATGACAGAGAAATGTCACTCCTCCTGGTAAGGTTGATAAGCCTAACTCAAGATTCAATCTATCTTTCACACATACACAACAACAAGAATATTAATGGGCACGACGCCAATCAAAATAATGTATAATAAAGTAATGAAAAAAAAGCGCTGTCTTAAAAACACATTTACTTTTTCACAGTTATATTTGAATCATCAAATTATGCAGGAATTCTTGAATCATAAAATATATTCTTATTTTTACAAATTCACATGGTAATGGTCGATTCAAAAATGGGCAGATTTTCTTTTTGAATTAATTTTGGACAAGAGTTTGCTAAGTTCTCCGCTCCCTCTCCGGCTTAATGAGCATAATTGTTACTACCTGAATACAAATTCTGGAATCGAGGAATATTTGACTGAATCAAGTGATTTTTAGTGTGTATGACCATTATTATGTTCCTGAGGATTATTATGGGCACCAAAATACCTATCTATAAGCTTTTGGTTGGAGAACAATGATACTAACATTAGATTTTTTTTTCAAATCAAGGGACTGACCCCCCCCTCCGCCCAGAACTTCTATACACATATAAGGTTGGAACGAAAACAATGTCCGATTTTAGTGTATATTTTTAAAATGAAAAAACCTATGACTAGAAAAATATTTAATCATAAAAATAACCTCCATTGCTTCCTAGAACATCATTCCATCTTTCAACAAGCTTTAAAATGTCATCCTTGCAAATTCTGGTTTAAACTCTTCTTCAACCTCTTCTCTTGATGTCAACCTAATACCATCTAAATTGTTCTGTAATACCCTAAACTAGAGATAATCAGAAGGAGCGAAGTCAGGAAAATAAGTATGGAGTATAAAGCAATGTTTTCCAATCGAGCTCCCATAAATCGATATTTGGTCATTTGAGCTGTGTGAAGATGGGCATTATCGTAATGGAGGATGACACTCCAAAGCAGCTTTCAAACGACGAAGGTGATTGCTGTAAAGATTAGCAGTAATATTTTGATAGATGTCCAACAGTTTGTAACGGAAAATTCATTCAATATCATACCATAAACTCACAGACAGTAACATGCCTGCCCCAAATGGTGCCTGAATGTATCGTGAAAGCAATGACTCACAGTGAGCAACAAGCTGTTACAGATTCACCGTGGACAGTTCGTGGAGACCCATTTTCCAATCACTGGAACCTTTCCGATCCTTTTCAGCTGGCGTAGGACAGTCGTACGATTTACGTTACATTTTACTTCGAGTTCCATAGAAGTTGTAGCAGGATCTGCTGTGACAACAGCTTCTCAATCTTGGGAATCGAGTTCGTTTGGACCACCTCTTTTGTTTCGACTTTTAGACTGAAATCATCACATGGGAATCGGAAAAAAACACATCGTGCCATTTCTTTCATTTATTGCATCATCCACATAAGTGCTCTGAATGAATTTTGCCACTGTATTTGTATTGACACCTTTAGGAAACTTATAGAGTAGAACATGTCTAATGTGATCTTTAGATGGGAGGACATAAGGATGAATATGGAAGAAGATTATGAACAATATTTTCATAATCTTAAAGAAAAATGTATCAATTACTCATTGTTGCATTCCTAAACTATAACAAGAATTACTACTTTAATTAATAAAATCTAAAACTTTATTCTAGAAAATCGGACATTACTTTTGTTCCAACCTGATAGAAAACAGAGCTAATTAGAGCCGAATTTCTATACAAACTTCCTATATTGTCTCAAAGGCAGTTCTCGACTGCGTTCTGGTGCCTCATTGATGGCGAAATGAAAGCTCATGCTCCCTTCTTGCCACTGTTTCTGGGGGGTGATAAAATACGCATCAAAGACGCGCTTCAATGAGCTATCCATCCATCTCTCTCCCTCGATCTGAATATCGATTTGTCGGGTGGAATCCAAAGAACCCCGCACGACACCGCCTGAGCCCAGGAATGAATACACTTGAACAAGATTTTTTTTACGAAGAAAAGTCAGGAAACTATTAAATAACGGGGAAATTTGCATTTAAGGAAAAGGGGGAAAATGATCAAGGATGAATGTGGCTACGAAGAAACAGTAAAATAAAGCTTAAGGGTGGCAGAGAATGGAATAGTAAAATTCATCAACCATAAATATTGGATTTGAGAGTTCTCATCATAAACTTAGGAAAACAAGTTCGTATAAGTAGTACAAGTTCTCGAAAGTATGAACTAGACCCCCTTTGAAGGCAACTCGCGAGAAAAGACTGATTCCAAGCCATTTCTTTTCTTTAACTCTTCACCGAAGATTCGATTTACGTCTCTCAAAGTGATGCAAATAAGAGTAACGACGTGTCGACAGATGACGTGTTTAAGGATAATTGAGTGTCATCACCCCGACGATGTTGATCGAATGAAAGTCACTCCAGGGAACAAAAAACCGAGCTGAACGACAGTAAATTTCTTATTGACGAGAGTAGATTTACCCACTTTTTGAAAATTTTTAAGAGCCCATCTGGCCAGATTCACTCAGTAAACACTGCAATCGTACTTCTGAGCACAGGTAAACTTAATATGAACACCTAGGATGTTTAAAATACGGAGTGGAAGTGCTCTTGTCAGTTGCTAGGTTTTTCTTTTTTCACACCAAAATCACTTGTAAGTGAGTACTTTTGAGGCTATCTACTTTGTACTCTGATAACAAAAACAAATTGTAATTAGGGGACATAATAATGATATTAAATAAAAAAACAAAACAATTGTACATGCAAATTGATACCCATGTTTTTTACATGCGTATATTCAAAGGTTCTTCCTAATAAACCCCCTCTTCAGCCTCTATTGCGACCTCGGATGTCGTTACATGCCCTGATCTGGTGGTTCTCATTCACGTTAGCCATAACGTGCCCGATGTCAGCCTTCAACAAGTCTTTGGAATTGCCTGGCTGTTTGTTCGTATCTGTGTCTCTCTCTTTCTCTCCTCTCTCTCAACGACGCCCCAGACGTGGTAGTCCTGGACTTCTAATCTAGAAGGCTATAAAGCCAAAAGTTTATGTCACATGATCTTGAACATTCTCGGTCAGCTAGGCGCAGGCCGAGTGGGCTATGAAGGCAGGGACTAGAGCCCTTCTCAAACACTTTCGACGATCCTAGATCTTCCATCAAATTGCTAATTTCGTCAACGTTTTTGTTCCCCTAGACCTGTTCGACTAACTCGGCTGGCCTGTGTGTGACGTCGAAACGATGGGAAGGATTCTTTCTCCTGGCTACGGATGATGCATCTGTCTCAGAAGTCAGGACGTCTATATACGAAGAATCTGGATCACGTTCAAGAAGGTGGCAATCTCTGAATCACCTTCGTTGGCGGTTGAGTAGATGAGGACGGCGCGTCTCTTCATTTTATGTCTCAGATTAGAACTTACCATGTTTGGGCTTATAGAAAGGGTAAAGTAGGGGCATTTATGGCTTGCTATAGTTTTCTTCTCAAATACATGATTGTGAAAAAGACGGAAGAAAAGGTTTGGGTCATTTATGGATCTCTAAATTTGCGTTCTCAAATATACGATGACCCCTGTACTGCATATCTATTTGAATACTTTGAAAGTTATATAATTGAACCGATTTGAATATTTTTGCGGTATTATAATTGTACTCATTGGAGTAATTTTGATGCTATAATTTTTTTTACTCATTCGGGTTATCTGGGGGACTATAAACGCTCCGATACACAAGGTTCAAAAAAGCGTCTTCAGGTACGTGCAATAGATTACGTGGATTCAAATGCACGAAATCAAGTATAACATGAGTTGAACCTAGTGTAGTAGGGACCTTCAGTTTAGAAGTACCCAATATCATCAATTCTTAAGTACCTGGCCTCTTGGATTCTGACGTGCAAGTCATCTCATTTGTGAGGTACTGTCATTTTCAATTCAGTACCACTCATCTCCATTGCTGAGGTTGCAGGCATATCAGATCATTGATGGTTGTAGTTGTTCTTTGTCCTATTTTTTTTAGTTAATTCTCCTGGTTCTTTCCTTATGATGACCTGGTCTTGCAAATGAATCCATGTGCAAGAACCGCGATCATCAGTTCTAAAGACTTGGAATTGTGTGGTGTGGATGGAGGAAAAGAACTGTGAGTTCTGTATTTCCGGTCCGATTAAAACGATAGATGGTTTTGACCTTCATAGAAAGGTTTAAGGTCATATTTTTTAGTACCCTTGAATAAGCTTGTTCAAGGTAGTCCATTCACCCCCATTCACGCGACCAAACGTTTATGGTTGGTGGGGGGGTAATTTGTCATTCTCTCTCATAATGATATCTGACTTTTTGCTGAGCCCCCGCCGGTTCTCTGTTCTCAAATATTCTACTAGTACCAGTTATAATTCATGTTTTCATTCCCCCTAATTTCACCACTTTTTGCTAACCTTGTATCAAAATACTGCTGTGGAGATGCCCTTATTGTTTTCGCTTTATTTCTTGAATAACAAAATAATATTAACCATCGTGATCCGTTTTCATTTCTCACACTCCCCTTTTTTATAAACATTTTTAAATTACACCCTTGCAAGTGAAGGTTTGGTGATTGACAGGTGCTACCACACTAGTTTCTGGGCAATGCACCTGTCTATTTTTTTAATTATTCCTCCATTACTCACTAAGCTTAATTAAAAGTTATTTTCAAATAATTAATCACTAAGCTTAATTAAAAGTTATTTTCAAATAATTAAAAACTAAAATGTTTATATTGACATTCATTACATTAGTAACCTTAACAAGGTTTGCTGCCCACTTCGCGTACTCTCACTTATTCTGATTTATAACCTTAAGACCTACAGAACTTTCAATAATTCCCGGACTAACCTTAGGGAGACCTTGTAAGTTATATCGTTCGAAAGAGAATGTAAAACAACATAAGGGTTTCACTTTTTGTTAGAATCGACTGAATGATTACAATGTTATTACCAAACAAAAGAAAAGTAAAACGGGGACTGACCATCCAATCGACCGACAGACACAGTGAGATTTAGCGTCGTCCACAACTAAAAATATAAAGCCAATTTATCTTTTACTGGGGCGAATAATTCATCTCATTTTAATTTTAAGGTCCACTTCTACACTGCTACATTCCTCACTCAGCATATAGGACAGTGATTTATCCCTCCAAAGGCACCGAATACAAAGGCCCTCTTTATCACAGAAATTCTCTGAGAAGCAAAGGCGGCCCTCGTTTTTCACGTGTTTCTGAAGGCAGTCATTAGGCAGCAGTCAATCCCGCTTTCTTCGAGAGCGTAGCAGTGAGTCATTGAATTGGTTGGGGATAGCCAGTTGAAGTAGTTTTTCCTTGACTACTTACACGTTTGTTACTGTACTTAGCAATAGTTTAATAGTCCTCTGGACAATCGTATTATTCAATTAATCGAGCATTTTGATACACGTGATTCATTCATCCATTCATCTGGTGGATCGAACAAGGATGGAGCAAGGTTGGCGTGAAACCTGGTTAGGAATATTTAATTGAGTTCAATATTTTGGCACCTTAACATTTAAGGTGCCAAGGAAGCATCATTCCAGACCAGTCACAGCCACAGCACAGACAACTGAATAGTGTAAACTTCTAACATCGTAGAAAATTCTATCTTACTCCCCAATCATCTCCACCTTGGTTTGTGAGGAGTATTCGATGTTCTATTGAATAAACAAAAGCCTTGCAAGGACTTTTGGAACGAACCGTACCAAATACGCTTGGCATCGATTCTTGCTTGTAATATAATGCGCCCTTTTCTACAATACAAACAGTTAATTTCTTAAGCATAGGACATTTTTCTCGAAGAAACGAGTACCTCCAAGAGACCTAGAATCAGCGCCTCGCCTCCCTTACCATTAAGTAAATCAAAGAGTTCTACATTTAGTAACTAGAATCTTTAATTTAATTTTCCTCCAATTTTATCTATTATAATTCTTTCCATGCTTTTCCTGCTAATTTTGTAAATTTTCAATTTATGTCTAAAGGTTTAACATTCTGTGATCTTCATGTTTTCTATTCTCTCAATTAATTCTTTCAAATATTACAAAGAATGTAAAAAGGTGAGGCTTTGTAGTACTAAGGCTTGCAATGAATGATGATCGATATCAATTTGAATTTATTAGGATCAAGGTGATCTCACTTACTGTCTTCCGTATGCCTAAACATAACGCTATCAATGATAATTTATCTGATAGATAAAGGCGCATTCTTCCTTGAGTTGGATCGAAGGGGCATTTTGGCTATACTAATTTTCTTTCATATTCTCTTTCTAACCTCGTAGAAGGTTCGAGGTTCTTTCGTAGTTTGTAGTTCTATTGTAGTTGTTTTTGTTGTTGTTCAACTTCTTTTTCTTGTAATCATTCTTTTTTGCACTCCCTTTCAATGCATATCCCTTTCATTACTACCATACGATGGTAGCGCTGTTAAAAAATCAACCTTTTCTTATTTTCATAGGTTACTATACATTTTCCAATACATTTGACTTGAAAACAAGATAGAGCAGCAAATTAGGTATCAAATGAAAGACCATAAAATTAATAAATGAAAATAATTAAAAATCATAAATAAATAATATTAATTATCTATCATTTTCAGAAAATAACATAACTCACTGGTATTCTACAAAAGTATCTACAAGTTACTACTTCACAATAGAATTAAGCTAGGAGCTGGCATATAGCAAGAATGAAGACAATAACCAAGTTCAACCTATTGAAGCTCTTAATGAAACTACAAGAGAAACCGTGAGCTCTTGAAAAGGAAAGGAAAAGCAAGTAACCATAGATGAAAAAGAGGAGCATTGTGCTGGAAGGAGACAGTCTGTTTGATATAGGAGTTCCATATGCAATCCAGAAAATAAAGAACCGCGGACTATAATCCAGAAAGATTGAAGCTGAACTTATCAGGTTATACGAAGAGCAAAAGAGTGAGAAGAAAAGTCATCTGTCTGATCATGACAAGATTTTTGAGACAAGATCTTTGCAGCAAGCAACGAGGAATGAAAGAGTGCATCAGAGACAAGAACGAGGCAAAAAATAATTAGTTTGAACCTCACAAACAGTTTTAAGTTTGACCCTATTACGATGTTTAACATGTACTTAAAAATTAATGTCCATGTACTATTTTACAGCTGCAGCAGAACAAAAGGAAGCTGTTAATGTGGATGTCATTACCTGAGTTGGTGACTAAATTGCCAACGTCGCTTAAATAGAGGATATGGATTATCATTAACCTCGCTATGGATGTTCTCACCATTAAGACAATGTGATTAGTGTCACTGACGTTTCCAAGGAAAGTCATGGGATGTGATGTCATTTGTAATATAGCCTATTGTTACTGACAAGTTACTGACATGGTTTCTGTCACCTTGGAAGCTTATTTCGCTGATCTGGATAACTTCGTCATCTCAACCTCAACAACACGTCGTAACAGAGTGTTGTGCAGATATAATATCAGCCAGAGTCACGTGTGCAAGTTTTGTGAAAATCCCCTGGCGAATTGTGCCCTTGTAGGCAGTCGTCAGATGGGCCTTGTACACTGCCATACACTGAGCTGGGAAATGCTCAAAAATGCCTTTGGCAATGAACCTGGAAATAATTTAGAAAGTTTAGCTGTCTTAGTGGCTGGTCCACCTTTATACACTGAAATAAAGGTATTGCGAGTACCTTAAAAGGTGACCAGAAAATTTGGTCGCGCAAAATTCGGTCTCGAAAATTCACTCTCGGAAAATTCGGTCTTCTCTTATAATGCTTTTATTTGCTTTTGAAGATGGAATGCGTGTTAATCCTAGGGATCAAGCAAAGGTACCGAGGAATGTATCTAATTCCAAACTTCCGTTTCTCATTTATTATATTTGAGCGTAGTAATCTTCTGAGTCGGTCAGCCCAGGTCAATCTTATTCTCATGGATTTATTTGTAAATTGTGTTAATCCTTCGGGACAGATAAGAATGCTATTTAAGGTGTTCAGGATACGATCGTTAGGTCACTATCAAGCTACTTCTTGAAGAGCAGTGTCGTGCAAGTTCAACGTTCTATATTTTATAAAATTGCGCATTGCCCATATTATGGCTTCTAAGTATTTTAAAAGTGATGAGAATAAAAAAAGTTGATTGACGAACTGAATTATATTTATGATTTCCATATGCTTAGTGTTGATCAGGAAAGGAAACTTTGGTTCTGTGAGATGCGTAATAAGTGTTATGCTCGCGTGCATACAGAGAACAAACCTGGTGATCCTGTAATTATAAAAAAGCTCAATAATCATGAACATTCAGCTGATCCAAATGTAACGGAAGCAAGAATCGCCATTTCAGAATTAAAAACCAAAGTGAATAACGGCACTGCATCAAACACTAGAGCTCTCAATGTAGAAACGGTAAGTGGTGTTGGAGAATATGCAAAGTATGAATTGCCAAATTTGCAAACGGTTTCGAGAAATATAACTAATTGGCGCAATAAATCTTTTGGTGCATCTCCTTTGCCTTTTTCTCGTTGAGGATTTGAAATACCAGATACTTTCACTAGCTTTCAGAGAGGTGCATCGTTCTTGCAATGTGACACTGGTTCTAATGACCAAAAGAGAATCTTAATTTTTGACTCAAATGAGGGCCTGAAGATTTGAAGAATGCCATAACATTTAAGAATGGATGGCACTTTTAAATCAGCTCCAAATACATATAGGGTATCAGTTGTTTACTAGTCACGCTATTTTAAACGTTAAATTATTTCCTCGTGCTTTTGCCTTTTTGTCTGACAAGACTGAAGTAACGTATGCCAATTTTTTTAATAAACTAAAAGAATTGGTACCAAATATGAACCCACAAGAGGCAATGATTGATTTTGAAAGAGTACTTCGAAATAGTTCCAGTCGTAACTTTACTGGTGCCAACAGCGTGGGTTGTCTATTCCATTTTAGTCAGGATGTTTATAAGAAAATAAGTAAACTGGGATTTAAGGTCCAATTCAGTACTGATTGCAACTTTGCAACTAAGATAAAAATGTTGTGTGCTTTAGCAGTTTTACCACTTGAAGATGTTATTAGTACCTATGAAGATATATGCGAGGGTGAATTATTGCCAATAGAATTTATAAGTTATTTTGAATTGACATACATTGGCCCCAAAAGAGGAAGACGTGGTAGGTGAGAAGAGCATTTGCATCCAATTAATTTTTAGAATGTCCGCCATGGAGTGATCCATGGATTGCCCAGAACAAACAATGCTTTAGAAGGCTTCCACTCGGCTTTGAGAGCATCGGTTACCTACAAACATCCTAATTTTTGGAAGCTCCTTGATGCTCTTCGAAAGGAAGAAGAACTCACGCAAACGAAAATTATTCACATTCAAAGAGGAGATAATCCACAAAAGAAAAGGCAGTATGCGAAAATAGATGAAAGGTTATTAAAACTTGTACAATCTTACGATAAAGATAACAAATTACCATTTCTAAACGCAATTTCTTATAATCTTAAATAAGTTTATTTTTCAAGTACTGTATAAGACCAAAATTTCGGAGACCGAATTTTTCAGGACCAACTTTCTTATTCTTTCAAGTACTTCTTTTAATAAAGGTTTATGAGATAATTATGTTTTAATTGTTCCTAATCCTTTAGCTTTGAGTTATTCTTTAACAATTATCACTTTTTACTGTTTATCCTTTTATAATCATCATCATCATCACTAACTCTATAATTTAAGAACGGGATTTTTGGGAGTGTTTGAATAATAATTTCATCTTAGTTTGGTTATGACTTAAGTATAATTTAAATTTTTATCAAGGTAATTTCTAAAACTTTTTTAGAGTTTGCAAAAACAAAATAGTTTAGTTAAAAAAGATAAATATGATTATCCAATGTTTTATAATGTTTTAAAAGAAAATGAATTACAATTGGTGAAGTTCAGAAAATTGATTAAAATTTAAGTAAAGCCACTTTTTTATTTTATCTTTAACTATATTTTAGCAACGTGATTTTTTGAAAGGGGGGGGGGGAATAGTTTAGAGTTCCTTTTTAAAATTATTACAATTGGCGAAGTTCAGAAAGTTTATAAAAATTTAACCATGGCTGCTTTTTTTAGATTTTAAATTTTAATCTTAGTAACGAAGCGCAAGCTTTCCCCGTAGGGAGGGGAGTGGTGAAGCCATTGCCTGGTAAGTTTATTTTTTTTCAAGTACTTAGGATATTAACTTCTTAAATTTTAAGACCGAATTTTCCTAGACCAAATTTTCCCAGACCAAATTTACTTACCACCGTCATCGACAATTTTTCTGGCACAGCTCAGGCTGAGGCTTCAATGGATTTACTAGAGAGATAGAAATTTACAAATAATACTACTTTACTTATTTGGACAATACATCCAGTAGCAATGTAGTTCACAGAAGAGCTGCCAAACTGCAAGAAAATATGTTGAACCAGAAGGTGTTTTACCTGGCTTGTCAACATCACATCCTGGGGATCCTAGTAGAAGCAGTTTGGGAAGGAAAAGGGGCTAGATAATTCCTAGTTTGAGCATCTGAAGGGCCTTGTCCAAGGAAAACTCAAAGATACTGAATATCAACAGCAAATGACTAAAGGAAAAGATGAACAGTGAAAAAATTATCTGTAACAGGAAAATGGCTTTCATGAGCGAAGTTCGGGAAAACAGATAAAATGGCAGTTATATTTCTTTGTGGAATGTCTCCTTGAAAAATTCACTGGCAGCCGACCAGGCGCCATTCATCAGGGCAGATGGATGAGTGAAAACCTGTACTCCCTGAAAATGGATGATGTCAATGTCTTTTGCAGATGCTCTCGGAAACGATGTCAGTCTAATCCATGACATGTTGAAGTACAAAAAAACTGACCCAGAGCTTGCTGATGCAGTACTTATTTAGGTGGAGAGCCACAAAAGGTAGCTGACGCAGAAATTTGTGCCATTGCTCGATCCAGCAGTAAATTGAGTGATATATTGAAGCATACCATCGATACCTAGTTAAATACCACTGAGAAGCCAGACAGCTGCAGAATAGGAAACTCTCTATTTCAGAGAGACACAGCTAAGACCATCTTGGTTAATCTCATTGACCTCAAATCACATTTCTTGTTAGACACAATGAACATTGGACCCGTGTGGCTTTTAGAACCTGTCACGTCGTGATCAGAGAATGAGGACTGCAGAAAAGCGTTGAACTATGTTAAGAATCTGAAAGCAGTAAATGATATTTCTGAATCTGGTGTCAAGATGATGATCGACTTTGCAAATGTCATAACAACATACGAGGAGCGGTCAATAAGTTTTGCAATTCGGATATAAGGAAACGAGATATGAGGAAAAGTGTTTTATTATTTTTCAATATAACTACCCTTGACTTCAATGCACTTGCGCCACCCCTTGTCCCTGAGGCTTCAATTTCCCGACAACCACAAATCTCCCGACTGCTGTTCTATCCACTCTTGGACGGCAAGCTGGACATCTTCATCGTCCCCAAACCGGCGTCCACGCAGTGCAGCCTCGAGCTGGTGGAATAAAAAGTAGTCGCTAGGGGCCAGATCAGGATTGTAGGGGGATGGTTGAGCTCCTCGAATCCGCACTCACGCAGGGCAGCTTGTGCAACTCTGGCCTTGTGGACTTTAACGACGTTGAAGTCGATCATGGGGCGTGAGGTTTCTAGGGACCCAACGGACAGAGACCTTGGTCATGGTCAAATTGTCGTGGATGATGTTGATAACACTTCCATGTGATATTCTAAGTTCTCGCTCGATTTCTTCGACCTTGACCCGTCGATTTTCGAGGATCATCCTCTCCACACGGGCCACATTGTCCTCGTTGGTCACGTCTGACAAGTGTCCTGGACTGGAGTCATCTTCAAAGGACTCACGACCATGGCGGAACTCCCTATTCCAGCGAGCAATGGTTGCATAGGAAGGGGCGGTGTCGGTGTACACTTCAACCATGCGTTCATGGATCTCTTTTGCATTCTTGCCTTCCTTGGTCAAATGTTTAATCACTGTGCGGTGCTCAACCTTCTCAATTGTTGAAAAAATTGTGACTGACGATCTGCGATCAGCTACTGCTTCTTAAATAGACGAGAAAGGAGCGTGCGGCTGCAGGTCCTGACTTGTCATAACTTGTCCTAACACCCCATAAACAGCCATCCCCCTTCCTCTGTTTTGCCCTACCGATTCGCAAAACTTATTAAACGCCCCTCGTAGGCCAAGCAAAGGGACTATTTACTTCAAGCTGTGGAGTTCAACAGACGCCGCTTTGGCAGCTTCAAAACAAAACTGATTCTTTAAATCTCATTATGTAATTAATCCTCATTTAATGCTTTAACTCCCTGATTTTAATTTCAAATTTTGTGTCATGAATAAGGCACCTTGTCTGCCATGAGTGTGAGATATGTTTATTTCTAAAACTTTGTATATAAAAATGTGCCATTTCGTGTTCCGAGACTATCATAATTGTATAAGTCAGGAAAAATATTAAAACAGGTGCCTATTTTGTTAGTCCACCTTGTTTATATAAAAAAAATTATAGCGCAGAAACATGATTCAAGGGACCACGCAACGATCGGTACTTTTCGCCGATTTCATGGCAGAAAGTTTACAGCTCTATGTGGCTATGTTTTCCAATATCCTAGGTCAAAATAGTGTGGTTTCTGGCTTTTTCAGGTCAAAAAGGATGGGAAAATTTACAGAAACCCAGGAAAATAAGAAAAAGTTGATTTTTGAACAAGGCATAATGCCATTGCCTAGGACAAGTAAAAGATGTTTTTTTTCTATTCTTTCCTGTGTCATGAATACGTAGTCGAAGGACATATAATTGAAACAGACGTGCATGAATCATCGGTATGAAATTATATATGTGTGTATCGGTAGTAGAATACATTCTTCTAAGGTGCTCTTTAAGGACCCAGGCTTCCACAGACGATCTCCCAACTAAAGAAGAGGTGAGCCTTCAAGTCACGCTTCAAAGCTCCAAGCGAGGCTGAGGAGCGTGTATATCTTCCGACAGGTAATTCCACAGTATAGGAGCAAATATTGTAAAGCAATTTGGGGTTTGAAAGATAATAGAATTTTAAAAGTGACGCCCAGATTTTTAGATATAGGAAAAGGGAACCCGTAAAAAACAATTGTTAAAAGGAGTAAGAGTTTAACAGTAATAGTTTATAGTTTAATATCCGATGCAGTAATACCTCAGTTTTGCTATGATTGAGTTTCACAAAGTCATCCAAGAATTATTCAGTAATAATGTCTTTTGCCGAAGAATTTTTGTATTATAGTAGTGTTTTTGAGTCTTCAGTTATAATTAGCATGATTATATAATATAATCCTTCAATTATAACATTTTAAGATTTACAGGTATGAAGATTATATCGAAAAATCTTTGATTTATGAAAAAAAATACCGCCAGGATTATTTATTGCTCCTAAAACTTGTCTATTAATATATCTATTGACTTATATTCCTCCCTAGTTTTCTAGTCATTTACCTACGGCCCCATATTTGAATCCATTAATTAATCTATCTACCCATTCATCTTATCTATCCATCAATCTTCACTGTTTCTAGCAATATGCGTGAGGATATGTGTCTTTGGTAGTGTGTTAGGCCAAATTCTCTCTGTATGCAGATGAGACGGTGACATTAGCATAACCTAATAACCAAAGCAAGGTATTGTTTGATTGAATTAGACTGAAGGAAAAGGTAGAAATACGCATCTCAATAGGGGCAAAGCAGCCTAGGGAGAGGAAAGGAACAAAAAAAGGAAAGATAAATGAAAATTCAGTTTGAGTGCCTACGAATCATGGTGAAATGATGTTTTAAAAGATTATTTGAACGCACTCTGAGCGCTGGCTGCGCCATATCCTTACACCTTCAAGAAAAGAGTTCTTTTCTTCTTATGGGGTGGATTAACTCCCCTTTCCCTCTCGCTTGCTGTGGGGAAAAAGAAATAAGAACCAATCTGATAAAGAAGTAGCTCATTGAATAGGTCCCAGGTAACTTGTCATGACTACCATGAGTTTTGTTGATATGGAAACGTCGAATTTATTCAAAACAAGTCGACAAAGCTGGAAGGGAATATACCTGCGGGTAGAGTCATACTTATGCATCGAAAAGGCAATTGTGGGTTCATGTGGATGAATATATATGTAGATACAATCTACGGCAAACTTTACAATTTTAAAGAACTCAGACTTTCTAAAAAGTAATAGCAAATACTAATTTTGGAAATAAGTACTTTTTTGTCCCTCGCCTTTTAAGAGACTAAGATGACTTTCTCTCTCTCTCTCTCTCTCTCTCTCTCTCTCTCTCTCTCTCTCTCTCCCATCCCCCTCTCTCGAGTGCCGGTATCCCCATGGTATCTGTGATTCGTAGAAAGTCGAAACTTGATATCACCCTATGACTCTTCTCTCGAACCGAGAGGATCCCGATCGGTATAGGGTATGGGTTAGTTCCGATGAGTTGCTGATGGGGGCGCCACTCTCGACGGGAAAGGGCGTAGCATGCAATGGATCGATTTCCCTGTTGTCTGTTTGAGAAATAGCCACTGGGAAATAAGAGGGCGGGGGGCGGGGGGGGGCTTCCCCTTTGAAATAAAGATTTTCTGAGGATGCATTAAGCTTCGGGGCTTGACTGTATCAAGTTACGGAATAGCTCCTCCCTTCTCTTCCCTATGGTGTGTTTTTTCCAAAAAATAAAGAACTGAAGAGTTGGAAATGGGTTGCTTCACTTCACCTATCGACTCGAATTCACCCGAATTTGCTATCGTTAAATATAGTATCCCTCGTTAACACCTACTTGCACCCGGTCACAGGTAAGCAATAATATATATATATATATATATATATATATATATATATATATATATATATATATATATATATATATATATATATATATTCTCCTTCGTGCCTGACTCGTATTCTGGCGGATAATGGAATTCCAGACTGGTTTTCCACACCGTTTTGAATCCTTTTTTGCTTCATTGAAATGAACCTCCGCAATAATTTTATTTCCTCTGCAAAAGTAAAGTTTTAAAATATATTTTTATTTAGAAAAAAAATGTAATAGGTGTGCATACATAATGTATGTCTTACAAATTTAATTACATGAAATTTTAATATTACTTTATTCTTTTTTGTATGCATATTTTAGAGTTGAAGGAGAGTTGAATCGATTTTGTTGAATTAACCAGCGGGAAATAAATTATTTGGAACATCTCGAATCGAGATTCGATGCAACTTTTTAGGCAGGTTTGAGTTAAATTAACATAAAATCAACTGGGGAGGAAAGTAAATAGAATTCTCACATTAATAAGAGTCAACAGGGGAGGAAAGTACATAGAATGCTCACATTAATAAGAGTCAACGGTTTGCCCAAATTAGCGAGTCAGAAGTGAAGAGTTTGTAGATTCGGACGACATTGTGAGATTAGTCATAGGCAAAAATAACCCTCAGTAATAAAAAAAATATAGCACTAGATGGAGAAAGAATGGAAAGAACAGAAAATAGAATAGCGTGCACAATGGACTGAGACTGGAAGATCGTCGATTTTTACAACATAATAAAGTAATAACATGAGACTCAAACCTTTGGAAGAGCACAGTTTTATATGTAGCAATTCAGCCACTTCTTGCAGTGATTTGTTTCTTCTCGTTATATTTTACGAAATGTATAAATAACGAGGCAAACAAAGGAAGCAAAGCTGAAGATGATGGCTTGTGTCTAATTTATTTATCAAGCTGGTAACTATGCCATTATCAATTGGCATAAAGCTTCGCTCGCTCTCTATGGAAGTATAGTGAGGAGGATCATCAATAGTGGATATGATACACCTTACTCCGATGTTGATCAAAGTAATTGACTAGTGAGATTATTTAACCATTCTTGGAATGCTTAAATAATCACTAAGTACGACTAGCCTTTGTTAGGTGGCGTCACCAAAATGAGCCTAACTCTTTTTATTTATTCGAGGATTAATGAGGTAATTTAAAAGTGTGATCAATGGCCAATCTGTAGATCGGATAGAGATGAAGTGTGGCTTATCCCATGTGATTGGGTTCCCCTTTTGTATTTTTCCTTTACTTGTACAAATCTTTTTAACCTTCCCCTTTTGTAATTCCATTCCAGAAATGAGTTACGCTTCAATATCGATTAACTAATGGAAAAAAGTAGTCGATTCTTAATGCATGCAAATGGATGACTAATGTAGCGTTGCATTGCAACCAACACCAACAAAGGGGGAAATATACCATTATAAAGAAAATCTATTTTAGGTACCTGGGACGTTATACTGCAGATTATCGATCGCAATCCTTCTTTTTGCTTAGAGGAATTAATTGCCTTCATTGGGTTAAGAAATGATAATAGAATTCAAAATCTTAGAACAATTTTTCCCTTAAAAAGGCCAAAGTTTTTTTAGGCAGGGAGCCATTTGAATAAGGTTGGAAAGTCTAATATCTTATTGTTATTAATGATAAGCATTATCATCCAGTGATACTCAAGGTCGGGTTAATAGGTTAATATCAAAGCAACCAATTTATAGTTGAAAGTTAATATCAAAACATTCATTTTACACCATTTACACCGGAAAATTATTATCAAAGCATTTAATTTACACTGGAAAGTTAAGACAGCATGAATGTTGCATCCATGCAGTTGCAAATGAATCAGAGTGATAAGGGAAAGTTATCAGTGGTTAAAAGATTGTACAGGTACTCACGGATCGGTTTCCTATGGGTTCCACAGACATTTTAGCGACTGGATCATATATCTTGTCACTTAGGTTGACGTGGGAAGTCGTCGTTTTGGCAATTCCTCTGTACATAAACTACCTTTTTCCTCAGCGATGAAAGACGAGGTTAGGAGCGAATTCCTCAACGAACAACTCGCCGCTCCGTGAAAGAGAGAGAGGAGAGGTGTGGGAGAAGGGAAATACACGCGTGTTTGTTGGTGGAGAACTTGAATAGCTCGTGGCACTTCAAGGGGAACAAGCGAGTGCGTTGACTGGCAGCAGTGGCACTCGGATGATTGGTCCACTCTTGCTCCTGGGTTTGGTTGGTTCGTCCGAGGTGAGGAAGTCAGAAGAGTGCCACCAGCAATAACGGAACGCTAGCCCCAGTGCCACCAATTCGGCTGAGTCGAGAAGGACCCGAGCAATACTAATGTACCTTTCCTTTTCCAAATTTTGGAAGTCGGTGGCGGGGCAGAGAGGGGAGGCGAGAAGCAAGAGGAAAAAGGTCCCCGGGGTAAGAGGGGAAACCGGTGTGCGATTTGGCTTTAGAAAAGGGAAGGGAAGGGCCCTTGGTCTTTGTCGAATTGTACCTCGGGCGTCGAAACTACAAAGAGAGGAAAGGAGGGAGGGTTAGGTAGGACTCAGATGGACGAAGCAACAAATGAAATTACCTCAGGTAGGGAGGAGGAAGAAGGTGGTCTGGAAAAGGAGAAGGGATGAGGAGAGGGAATGACGGGCGATGAGGTAGATCTGAGCGGAGCGAGAGAGAAGCTCGGTCCTCACCGACCGGTGCTCGCAAACTGAGTGCCGCTGATCACATACAAACTCAGGTGCGCTACGAGAAGCGGGGCCGCCACACAAAAAACAGATACACACGCACACACACACGGATAGAGAGAGAGAGAGAAAAAAAAAAGATATGTGGGAAATATATACATGGATAGAAAGAAATTAAACTATACATTAACCATTTATGTAACTATAGACGAAATAGCCATTAAAAAAAATCTTCGTAACAAACAGGATAGAGAATGGAAGAAAATAATCCCAAATGGACCAAATGAAGACGAAAAATATTTCAATCGCAATAACTAAAAATTTTCTAATTCTATTTTTTCACCCGAGACAACACACCTCCATAGATCACTTGTGGGGATATCTTCTCCTAGAGGTAGGGGATATCTTGCTATTTCTAAAGATCCCCCGGAAGGGGGATGATACCTAGCTTCCTCTAAGCCCCCTTTCACGAATAAAGAGTATCTAGCCCCCTATAAGGCCCCTCTTATTCATAAAAGTGAATCCGTCATCAATTGTGGTTTCAAAGCGAAAAGGAAGCGTTGTCCGGCTGGAGTTGCAATTTGAAAAAAAAGTAGAGAGAGAGAGAGTTTTTGAGGCGTATTTTCGAACAAAAATGAGGCATCCGATATTAAAATTCTAAAAAATATAAAAAAATTACCATATAGTGTATTCTCCAGTTTCAGGAATGGCTACCCCCCCCCCCCCCATAAATAAATTCGCCCGTACAAACGCACGGTCAGAAATTAAATAATTTTTCATAATTAACCCTTTTGTCTTAAATGACCAAAGTTAGCCGGGTGCCCCCCCCAAAATGTATACACACTTTAAATAATTGTAGGTGTAAATATTTGTAAATTTTAAAAATGAAATGTATTTTAATAAAGACCTACTTTACAATTATTTAAAGTGTGTATACATTTTGGGGGCGACACCCTATATATATATATATATATATATATATATATATATATATATATATATATATATATATATATATATATATATATATATATATATATATATATATATATATATATATATATATATATATATATATATATATATATATATATATATATATATATATATATATATATATATATATCGCAAGAAAAGATGAGGAATTAAACCACATTCTCCGAACACAATTTAATTCAGAACAGTTTCGGTGTATCTCACACCCTTTTTCAACTGACACTGGATAGAAAATATTGGAAAAGTGCGTACATACATAACACGGGGTCAGGCCTTGAAAGATCCCCTCTTTTTTCCCCAATCCCCTACTTGTGGCTGATCAGGGGGGGTGGGGGGGTTAGGCCTAAACATATTGAAGGGCTGACATTTCACTATTTTGTTTATTTGCTTTCGTATAACAGGATTAAAAGAAAATTGACCCTCAGATAGATTTAAATTAGGAACTGACGATATTAAGCTCGATTCTATGATTCTTCTCTTAACATAGTTAGCCGATTTAAATACCATTTTACTTCCATTGAAATCGATCGAATGATTCAAGTCTCTAACATGGCAAAAAATTCCACTGCTTTGGCTGCCCACTCTAATATCTCCTCATATATATATATATATATATATATATATATATATATATATATATATATATATATATATATATATATATATATATATATATATATATATATATATATATATATATATTAGGCCACCCTAGTGTTTCTGGGTTCTTCTATCTCAATGTTAATGAAACACGTGTACATAGTGGTTTAGGGTATATTACACAATTAACTTAGTTTCCCTTGATTATTCCAGTGTTTTATGCTAAAATACGTTGTAGATACAGTTAATAAACAGTAAAATGCCTAAAATAAGGGAGTTGAGTGAGTTTGAGCGAGGTCAAATCGTAGCTCATCATAAAGATGGAATCTCTCAAAGGCAAATTGCTCAGAAGATGAAATGTGCTCGATGTGTGGTGCAAACGACTCTCGAGCACTTCAGAGAGACAACAGATGTGAAGACAATACAAAGAACAAGTAGAAAAAGGTTACAACGCCTCGTAATGACAGATCCATCATCCGTCAGTCGTTCAGAAGTAGGAGAAAAACATCGTCAGAGCTCTGTGCGGACTTCAACGAAGCAGGTACATCACAAATATCAACCAGAACTGTTAGAAGAAGGCTTGTAGAGTAGGGTTTCAAAGGCTGTAAAGCCAGGAAAAGGCCATAGATTTTTGAAGTGAATATGAATTAACATCTTCAGTTGGCCCAAAACAACTCAAATTGGACCAGTGAGCAATGGTCGAAAGTCATATGGTCTGATGAAAGTAACTATGAGGTAAGATAGTATAAGTATTCAATCAATATATAAACTCAAAATATCTGTGTTTTTTTACAAAAATATATAAGAAATATCCAACATAAGAATAATATTATCGTTCATGTTTTTTACTCAGGCTTTCGGCACATCTGGTGCAACTTTCGTGCGTCGCAGAGTTGGGGAAGCATTTTAGGCTGAATGTCTGGTACCAACCGTAAAACATGGGTATGGTTCTATCATGTTGTGGACTTGCATATCTGCCATAGGACCCGGAGAAATGTTTCTATGTCAGGAAAGGATGAATTCAGCTACCTATATTTCCATGTTATTGGATGTTTAAGAGCCATCAATTGCTAAATTACATCCAGGAGTGTCGAAAAACAGTGTTATCTTTCAACAGGACAACGCTCCATGTCATGCAGCTAAGAATACTCGTCAATGGTTTGAGACACATGGTATTGTTCCCATGGACTGGCAAGCTCAAAGCCCCGATCTAAATCCAATCCAACACCTATGGGGAACTCTTAGTAAAGCTACCAAGAACACAACGATTAAAAATAAAGACCATTTGTACCAAAAACTTAGAGAAGAATGGAGTAAAATTGCGTCTAGCACCTGCAAAAAACTAGTTGATTCTATGCTTAACCGTATAAAAGTGGTAATTAGAGCTAAAGGAGGGTCAACCAAATATTAAAACTAATGTATATTGTGAAATATACCGTAAACCACCATGTCTACGAGTTTCATTAACATTGAGATAGCAGAAATCAGAAACACTGGGGTAGCCAAATACTTTTGGCCAAGGCTGTATATATATTTGTTAAAGTCGATGGCGATCTGGCTGCTTGATTAAGTTTACACTGTAGCTTTTTAACCTTTTCAATGCATATCTTTTCAGAAAGCGAAATGTGGGAATAAATGTTGGTAAATGGCATTTTTTAACTTTTCATCTTTCACTTTTCCTAAGTGACTCTTCTTTGAGCGGAAAAAGATTGTAGAAAATCATCGTAGTTTATTATTTGCCCGAGATATCTTTCGACTTAATTGTCATTTCCCGGGGCTATAATGAGGAATATTGGGATTAAGATAATATACATAAGTGGAGAATATGATGATGAGAGAAAAGATAGGATAGTCAGGAAATATTGTGTATGGGATGAGCATTGATGATTATAATTAGAAAATAGTGATGGATGTGGTACGGTGAGAGTGATGATGATTTGTGCCAAGTTGCCTGGTAAACGCTTCCGTTTTGCAGTATGATTTGCTTTTGGTTAGATTATTTTTACTTTCAGCATAGGAGCCTTTGTTCGCTTGGCGTTTTTGTTTTTTCTTCATATTTTCTTTTTAGTTTATCTTTGGATTCGTTTAATTTAGCATTCAAACCTTTGTTTACGTAGTGTATCTCTTGCGAGCCTTTTATTTGTTGTTATTTATTTATAATTCCAGTAGTTGGTGCACTCTTGTGCTTTTATGTATTTATTTTATGCATTTATTTAGTCAAATCACTTCGATATCCGCATTTATTGTCCTAAAGGTTTGTTCACGTGTAGGTTTCTCCTTGCCTGGGAGGATACGAAGAGGTACCCTTTTAGCTCCTTCTTGGTCGTCCATGTCGGCCCGTTTACAGCCTTTCTGTCAGTTCCTTCTTCCTTCTCGTTGATGATTGTTAAGAGGAGGCTCTTACCCTTATTCAAACTTTCAAAGAAACTTCATCCCTCAACTTCATTTAAGAAACAGAAAATGACTCCAGTATATTCATATATTGAATGACTTCTCTGCTTATGTGTTAGGTGAGGTCCTGGGTTGTTTTCCATGATAAGGTTGTATGTTCGTCTAATATTGTAGTAGATTATGAGTGATACATTATTTTCATTTTGTGTTGGTTTTACTCCTTTGTTTATGATTTCCTTCATTATTCTTTCATCCATTTTGTACGCTGTGCTCTTAATGCTCTTGTAGTATAGTTTAATAGTGTTTCCTTCGTCTTGAAAAATGGGAGACTGTAACCTCCTACCTCATTCATATATCAGAATGACAAAAACCAAGTTAACACGAGGAATAAGTAATCATTTAAACAATGGTGCACCCAAAACACACACGTTGGAAAAACAAGGAAGACAACTGGACTGGAAGTCACCCGAAGCTAATACCAAAATCCTATCATATGCTCGAAAACCGTCGATATCATCATCATCATCATCACTAACTCTATAATTTAAGAAGGGGATTTTTTTGAGTATTTGAATAATAATTTCATCTTAGTTTGGTTATGACTTGTTTTTTATCAAGGTTAATTCTAATAATTCTTTTATAATATAAAAAAAATGGCGAAGTTCAGAAATAAATATAAGTATCGAAATTTTGTGCATTTTTTAAAACCCAAAGAATTACAAATGTTGAAGTTCATAAAATTTATTTTTATATACCTTTTATAAATGTATTTTAGCAACGTGATATTTTGAAAGGGGAAAAATTTAGTTTAGAATTCCTTTTTAAAATTATTATAATTGGCAAAGTTCAGAAAATTGATAAAAATTTAACCATGGCTGCTTTTTTTTATGTTTTAAATGTTTATCTTAGTAGTGAAGCCATTGCCTGGTCTAATTATATTAGAAGCATCATATATAAAGGAAAAACAGCCCAAATATTATATGCAAACAAACATACACTTTACTCTGCCTTCCCCATGTCGCCGCGCACCGAATAATAATCCCTAGCCAAATTAATCCTGTATTAAAAAGTTCATTTGAATGTAACTTTTTGTGTTTAAAAGTCTCAAAAAATTAATTTTAATGTATCTTTTGTATTTAAAAATTTTCATTCCCTATAAGTATGTTTGTATATTTGTTAACTAAATACAATGTATATAAAGTCCCGTTCTTCAATTCCTTAAGTTATAAATATCAACCTTTGATCATGATACAGGTGTGTATCGAAACGCGTCAGGCCGATAAATATAATTGTTTAGCTCAGTAATTAAGTTCCCTACCCTTGTTCGTTAATATATATATATATATATATATATATATATATATATATATATATATATATATATATATATATATATACTACTGCTTGCTCATTTCGCCATTTTTATGCACCACTTCTCTTGAAAATGTTTTTATAAAGAACAGCGCTCAAGGGACTGTGTTTCCTGCTTCCTTTAAGTTTTTTGTGCATATTTCATCAGTGTTTCAATTGAACGAGTGCATATATATATATATATATATATATATATATATATATATATATGGCTTCTCCTGTTGAGCTTTAATTTAGTTTGCGGGATTAAGGAAAGGACGTAAAGCGGGAAGTTCATTTATGAGTAGCTTTGATATCATCGCTCTTCACAAACCTCCCTCTAGACCAACAAACTTTCCCTCCAAGCATCCAAATTTTATAAAGTTACTCTCCCACTTTTAAAATATACACTTAAATTAGCAGTCAAAGACAATTACTTCACATTTAATAACAAAACTTATTGCCAAATATATGGGGTGGGCATGGGCAGCCCCTTGGGCCCTGTCATCGCCGATATCTCTATGACCTGGTTCGAAGATCAACTATTCAACTAAGATTGGGAAATATCAGACCTATTCTCTACCACCACTTTGTTGACCATACATACCTCTTGCTTAACTACAAAGATTCCTGTGACAAATTCCTACAACTGGCGAACCACATACATCCCAATATCCACTTTAGCTGCGAAAAGGAGCTCAATGGTTCCCTCTCCTTTCTAGATATAAACATTTCTCGTTCTCTCACTGGATTCTTAACCAAGGCCTCAACCTCTTCAGTTTCTGCGATTTTTTTTTTACAAAATCAGCGCAATAAAAACACTAATATTGTTTAATTACTTCAAAGGAAACGGCTTTCCCGTGACTCTGGTTGAGAGAATTACGGCCAAATTTTTTAGCAACCTCTACCAACCGAAATTAAAACTTCCAACCGTATGTAAAGACACCCGTCATATAGTTTTTCAGGATATGTGTTTCTTAAGCCAAAAGTTCTCAAATGAAATTACAACAATATTAAAGAAATTCTTTTACCATACCGAATTTAAGATCATTTTTAAAAATAAACATCTCATTGGACAATATTCCAATTGTAAGGACAGAATCCCGCCTGAAGCAAAGTGCTCGGTCATTTACAAATTCACTTGTCCCAGATGCAATTTGGGGAATTACGAGGAAGAACGGTGCGCTTCCTGAAGGCGAGATTCTGTTCTCAATGGGGATTAGTCACAGGACCGGAAATGTTCTATCAAAAAAAGAGTTTTCACCTGTTCGGCTACATTCCATCCATTGTAAAACTGAAGTATCCATAGATGATTTTAAAATCTTAAAGACCATCCCTGATCCAATATCCTTAAGAATTCAAGAATACACGTTTATCATTTTTTTTTCTCACACTCTAAAATCGGACTCCTCTTCCACCCACTACTCCTTCTCTAAAATCTAAACCAACCCCCTAATTTTCTCTTTCTTCATACGCCCTTCGCGCTTTACCGCTAGTCTTCTTTATTAACTGAATTCTCTACCTTTTATATAAAAATCCAGTAATCTGTATAGCTCTAGATTACCCTCCTCCCCCTTATGATAAATGTCCGATTTATCTACTACATCCTTTGTATGTTTAAATTTTACAAGTATAATATTAGTCTTTTATGATTTTTTAAAATTTTACCCGAAACGTTGTACATATCATGTAAACTAAATGAACTTCTCGTTTTACGACCTTTCCTTCATCCTTCAAACTATATATATATGCGGTTATGTAAGGATAATAATAAGAATTCCTTAATGCGCTAGAAAAGTCTCCTGGAGTTCCTCAACCCTCTTCAAGAGCGTTACATATACAATGAGGTAACCATCCATTTTCTGTTAAAGTTCAACGTTAGCTTTTACTAAAGAATTCTTGAAATTCTTCTTTTTGGAGAAATAGATGGTTGCTATAATTAGGGAGAGAGAGAAAAAAAAACAAGAGAGAGAGAGAGAGAAAGAGAGAGAAAAAATGCATTGGAATCCGCTGTATGGACTCTATGGTAACGTTTTTCTGACGTCACGTCTGACTTCAACCAACCTAGGCTCGTGGAAGGAACTACTTGTTATTATAATGGTTAACTAATTTAACCTCAACTCTTCATTTTTATTTCCTTTAAGGCAATTAATGAAAAGAAAACAAGAGGAAAAATCCCTCCAATGACCTGCGGCGTTTTGTGATAAGATGATAAATGGTTATTGCATCGATGGTCTCCCATGGTTCAAATCACTTACAAGTACCTTTGAATGGCTAAATGAGGCTTTGCTACTTAATGGCGCAACCCAGCACCAAACCCAATGGCAAATTTGAAATTTCCAGGGTAGATAACCCTATGTCCCATGGTCATATGGGTTATTTCATGGCTAGAAAATATTGAACTTCACTCCCTCTGAAAATAAAGCGACGCCTTACCTGGCGCTTCACCGCAGGTAAAAACATATTTTGATTTATATATAAAATGTGGGTAGATGAGCATACACTAAGAAACGCACATAAAGAAATGAGTTTTCTTATAAAATAAAATAGAAATTACGATTACACGTATGCGAGTCCTTGATTTATTGAAAACTGATTGTTGAAGTGTTTTCAATACTCGTTAGTGATTGGAAAATTCTAAAAAGATTTTAGGATGTTATTTTGAGCTAGTATCGTTTGGGGGTGGGGGAGGGTTTCATCTTCTTAAGTTTGAATGTGTGTGTTGTTTGTACAAATTTGTTCTTGAAGGTTATCATACCCCCTCTCGCATTCCAGTATTCATGTTTGTCATGAGTATTTATCATCCTTTCCCTATTTTTTTTTTCTTTCTTTTCCCTTAATTTTTCCCTCCCCTTTTTATTAAAAGTCAAGAGAAAATATAGCATTTATTGGCAAGATTTTGGCTATCTCGGTGATTGGAATACAAATAGCCTAGAACTAGAGATGCACCAAAACCGCCTGCCACCAAGTTGACCAAATATCAACTATGAGCAACGCTGATCATATATGCTAACATGAGTAAAATTGATAAACGAAAACAAGACCAAAGATTCGAACGGAAAATATGCGGATAACTGAATGTCTGTATGCGGCGTGAAGCAACTAGAAAAGTGAATTGTAAGTGAACTTTTATTTTAAAGAAAATATACAATTTTTAGTGCCACCGCCAAGGCCAAGCTACTACAGAAATGCTTGATGGTTGCCTGAGAAAACAGAGGAGCATCTGTGCTGGAATTAGACAGCATGTTCAATATAGGTGTTCCATATACAACCCAGGAAATACAGAACAATCCACTATAATCCAGAAAGAAGGAAGCTGAAGATATCAGGTTTTACGAAGACCAAAAGACGGAGAGGAAAGGTCATGGTCATGTCAAGAATTTTGAGACAATATCAATGCAGCAAGCAGCGAGTAATTAAAGACTAGAATAAACAAACGCAAGGTAAAACTAAGTTTTAATCCATAGCGATATTTTTCATGTACTTAAAAATTACTGTTTTAACATGTACTATTTTACAGCTGCAACAGAACAAGAGGGAGTTTTCATCTGCTTGACTTTAACTGGGGCGACTCTACTGACAACGACGCTAACACATACGACAGAGATTACAATCAGCCTCGTCCTGGATGTTGGTAAACATCAAGATACTGTGACTAGCTTGACTTTTGACGTTTCAAAAGCCAGTCATGGGACGTGATGTCATCTGAAATACAGCTGATTGTGTTTGTTTAATCAGATAATCAAGTTATTGCTATGGTTTCTGCTACTTATCCACTATAGGGTCTGATTTGGGTAACTTCATCATCTCAACCTCAACAACACGTCATAAGAGAGCGCTGTTCTGGTATAATATAAGCCAGAGTCACATGTAGGTTTTGTGAAAGTCTCCTACAGTATATTGCCTTACACTGGGATGGAAAGTTGCTCAAAGATATCTTGAGCCATGAACATGTAAGTACTTCAGAGGGTTTAGCTGTAATAGTGTCTGGTCACCTTTATACACTGAAATAAAACTATTGCAATACTAGTCATCGTCAATTCTTCTGGCACAGCTCAGGCCGAGGCTTCAATGGATTTACTGGAGAGATGGGAACTTACAAATAATGCTACTTCACTTATTTTGACAATACACCCAGTAACAGTGTAGTTCACGGAGGAGCTGGCAAACTGCTAGAGAATGTGCTGAACAAGAAGGTGTTTTATCTTGTCTGTTGATATCACATCTTAGAAATCCTATTAGGAGCAGTTTGGAAGAAGTTATTAAGGAAGGTAAAGGGGCCAGATAATCCCTAGTTCGACCATCTGAACGATGTTTGGTTGGACTTGTCCAAGGAGAAATCAAAGATGCTATCAAAAGCAAATGAGTGACGGAAAAGCTGAACATTGAAAACAATCTCTTGATCAGGAAAAAGGCTTTCATGAACTAACTTCAAGAAAATGGCTGAACGGCCAGTTATTGTTGTTCTTTGTGGAATGGCTCATCAGGTTTTCACTGGTAGCCGACCAGGCACCATTCAGCTCTTTTTATGGATGGCCAAAGAATTGTACTCCGTGAAAATGGATGATATCAATGTCTGCTGCAGATGTTTCAGTGAATGATCTCATTGTAATACAGGACATGTTGAAGTACAGCAAACTGACCAAGAGTTTGCTGATGCAGTACTTAACAGAATAGAAAACCAGAAATGTTACCTGATGTAAGAAGTCGTGTTTATTTTCTCTGTTCAGCAGTAGATTAAGTGACACATTGAAACATGACATTGATGCCCAGTTACATGCCACTGAGAAGCGAGACAGTTTCACAAAAGAAACCCTTTATTCCGGAGAGTCACAACTAAGACCACCCTTGTTGATCTCATTCTCCAAGAATAACATTTCCTGTTGGGCACACTAAGCATTGGATCCGAGTGGCTTCTGGAACCTGATACATCTTGGCCACAGAATGAAGAGTAAAGAAAAGCGTTTGCCTATGTTAAGAATATAAAAGCGATGAATAACATTGCTGAACGTGGTGTCAAGATGATGGGCGACTTCTCAAGTGACATAACAACATATGTCAAACAAAGAGATTATCTATTTCAAGCTGTGGAGTTCAATAGCTGCCGCTTTGACTTCTTCAAGAAACAAAATCTCAACAACTGACTGTGTAAATGAGATTATGAAATTATTACTCATGCAATGTTTTAACTTTTTGATCTATTAGACTCGTGACAGAATGTTAATCTCAAATATGTGTGATGAATAAGCCACTTGGCTACTTTGAGTGGGAGAAAAAGAATTTTGTGACATTTCACAGGTTTTGGAGGTACCAATGTGCCATTTCTTGTTCCGACGTTATCCTAATTGTATAAGTCAGAAAAATAATTAAAACACTTTACTATGGTGCCTATGTTTTGTTCTATTTTGTTTAGATGAAATATTATAGTGCAAAACATAAATCAAGGGACCCCGGAACTGGTGTTTTTTTTGTCCGATTTCAAGACAAAAAATTTCAAACTCCATGTAACAATGCTTCTCAATACCCTAGTTAAAAATAATTGTGGCTTCCGGCTTTTTCAGTTCCTAAAGGATATAAAAATATACACAAATATATTAAAATGAGAAAATGTTGACTTTTAGCCAGTCAACCCAACAACCCAATGCGAGAGGGCCTATAGACTACAATGTCATAATCTTTCATATAGGTCTTTTCTTCCAGGTGCAAAGTCCTTAAAATTTCAAAAGGAGTTTACTTCAAGACCTTCATGGAGAGTCACTAAACTTAGCTCACCAACACTTAAGCTTTCATAGAAGGAACAATGAAAAAACATAATGTGGGTAAAACATGCTTGGAGAAGAATTACACTCGGTGAACATTTTTTTTCTCCCATTTTGAGTTCATGGGGTTTTTCAACTGATTCTAATAAATTTTTCAACACTGATTTCAAATCTAAAATCGGGTTTTGTCTGTATGCTATAGTTTTCATGCTAATTTAAATATATGATTATTATGAAAATAACCCTATTTATGATTTATTTCAAATCGAATGATGGCTTCTTCATGTAGACGCAAATGCATACATGACATAACTGACTGGTATTTTTATCTGGTCACATCTAAAGGTGTTGGCAAGAAAAACCGGCATAATATTTCCTATCTCATTGTTCCCTCTGCATCATTGCTTTTTAATATTTGGGAGCCCATCTAGCGACTGCCTACTAGGACAAATATTGCCTCATACTGTTCCCTCTGCAATTCTACCTAGTTCTAGTTCCAATTTTAAATGATTATGCCTATTCTGAAGATGATAGCAGTAGATCTGCTCTGAAACTTCAAGACATGGTCTCGGATTCTGAAAACTCCTCACCGAATGTATAACAGTCATTAGCCATTCAACGTTTTACTCAGGCGAAACTGATTGACTTAGCACACGATTTGCCACTCTTCAATAAAGAATCGAAGCTATTAGCCTCCGGTCCTTTACTGCCTTCTTGACAGCTCTACAAAAGCCTCATATTTCAGAACACGGGATCAGATTTTTGTGAACTTTTTTCAGAAGACAAACAATTTGTTTGCTGAAACGATACCCCAGGTCCTCTAGCACAGTTAGGTGTTGTCTCATATATCTCTGCAGAATTGAGATTCTTTTTTTTGATAGTACTAATCGCAGCCTCAAAAGTGTTGTCTTCTATAATGACAAGGTTTGGGTGCAGTTTCAGTTGGTCACTCGGTGCATTTGCGAGAAACTTATGATGGCCTAAAAAATGTCATTGACTTTTTTTAATATGAAGAACACAACTGGATCATATGTGTGGACCTAAAATGGCTCCCTCATTATCTCCCATGTGTGACAGTTGAGATCCAGAATGGCTCTTTAGTGAAACTCTTGATGCAGTCATGTCAAAATTGCGAATGATCCCATCGTCAGTAGAAAGAAAATGATTTTCTCCAACACTATCTAAATCTTGGCTTGATGAAGCAGTTTATGAGAGCATTGAATATTGACAGGGAATGATTTCAGCACATAGTTTCTGCCTTTACTGCTTTGTCTTTTTAGAAAATCAAAGGAGGCGTATTTGATGGACCTCTAATTCGTGCCCTTCTACTTGATGTGGAATTTGTCAGAAAGATGAATGACAAAGAGAAGACATTTGTGTCTGTTAACCAAAGCCTTCTTGGTAAAAAAAAGCTCGATAACTATGAGGAATTGGTTGCTAGTAAGCTGTTTACTTTTCGTGATCCTGGATGCAACCTGAGTGTTAAGTTTCATTTTCTGAATAGTCATTTGGCCATTTAGCAGAGATCCTTGGAGCTGTAAGTGATGAACAGAGAAACCGCTTCCACCAAGACCTCTTGACAATGGCAATGGAACAGATATATGATGCCGGAATACTGCTGAATTATCAAACGAGATGACCCCGTCAAAGTCTACAGCCTCAAGAGCTACAAGCGCACAAATTATTTCCATAATAAGAACAATTTGAGCTTTTTTTATTTCATCGGATTTTCTGAATAGCATCGATGCACACTGATATTTGGATGTAATGAATACAGACCTCAGATTTGACTAGTAATAATACATATTTTTATGCTGCATATTTGATTCCTTTCGCCTTTACTTTAAATTTTATTACGCATTGTGATAAATATAGACGAGGTTGAGTAAGAAATACAGATTCTTTGCCTAAACGGTTGTTTCAATCTAATTTTAACATAGTATAGCAATCAGTGGCGTGCAGTCAATGGAAGCAAGAAAAGCAATGCTTCCCTTCTTTAAGAAGAAAAGAAAAATAAATTACACCCCAACAATTAATATGACAGCATAATTAATTTTATTCTCAAATTTATGCTTGCCAATACTTGTATAGTGTATACGTACATTTCACTTTCAATCGAATAGGCGTTAGACCCTGATGAGCCGACAGCAATTGAAGAAATGCATAAGTTTAGGCGAGATTTCTACCCCTTCCTTTTTTTCTCTTAATTTTAATAATAGTTCTGCTTTATGGTGCTTTGGAGTGAATAGTTTAAAAGATGCTTTGCTTTTCTTAGCAATAATATACAGCCATTAGAGTTTTATGATTTTTATCTAGATATTTCAACGCCGTGTTAGAATTAATAAAAAAATAACCTATTTGTAAACGGAAAAGGAAGCAAATTTAGCTTTGCAGTCATCATCAGCTTGCATTTGGCAACTCTACCGGGTTGCCAGAATCTAGGAAAAAACACCAAAATATCTAAGACACATTCACGTAACTATTATTATGCTCTGAAGCTTAAACACATTTTTAGGTTATATTTAAATACTGGTTCTGAGAAAGAAAGCAGCTAAATATCAAAAACTCTATTATGGTTATTGGTTAAGTTCTTATATCTTAAGCACTTAGTTAATATTTTAGAGATTCTGGCGGGCCTACCATAGTCATCCTTTGGGCCTTCGTATCTTTGAGATCAGTAGCCCTGAGGCAGTGCTTAGATAAGTTTGGTTTCTTGTTTAGTCATTTTTTTAAGTGATAACCTCCTTTTAAACAAAATGGATGCAAATGAAGTTGGGAGAAAATGCGATTGCATTATTGAAAAGTTATTAAAAAAAAGTTCAGTGCGATTACTTATAATGAAAGAGAAACTATTATTAAAACAGATAGGCCTACACCAACACTAGATCTGTCACCTAAAACAGTGTTGTACTCGCAAATATAATGTAGGCCAATATGATAGAACATTTTGCCTAGCTGGTTGTGCACACTTACAGAAGCTAATTTAACATTTAAATAATGTTTAAAAAAATAATATTTAAATGAAGTGAGTAGCTTACAATTTTATAGTTATTTTTAATGAACAACATATTTACTTCAATTAACATATTTATTTTTGTAAAACTTGAATTGCTTCCTCATCTTCAAAAGTCACCACGCGCCACTAATAGCAATAAATTGCTTAGATAAAACATATCATTATTCGAAAGGTGTCTAAATATTGAAAGAAAATGAAAAAGAGCTAAATAAAACAGACTTTAGCTTATAGAGAAAATTTGACTTCAAATTTGAATTCAGTAGACCCAAATTATATAAGAACAAGTGCCAGTTTAAATGCCAAAACTTTTGTTCTCCATTGTTGTCTCGCAATCATTGACTTGTTTTCGTCAACTAATGAGAAGGTTTGAATGGTCTGTTCTTATTGAAAGTCCAGATTATTTTGATGACCCATCTGTTATTTCCATGTTTCGTTTTGTCTTTTGTGAGGCTTCATTAGTTTCAGAGGGGGGTCTTTATGTTTTTTGTACTAGTTATAACTGATATAATGCATTAATTAAACACTACATTTTAATAATTGAGTCATTTCACTTTTAGAGATATAGATAAGCTTTCAAACCTCCCTCTACCCTAATTTTGTCCTGCAGATTTCCTGTACCATGGAGGATAGGTTGGTCCTTATTTAAACCTCAAATTTTTTCTCGAATATAAAGCGCAATAACAACGAGGCCAATTCATGCAGAAAGTTAGTAAGGTGAGACCTGTAAAGAAAGTGGCAAAGTTAGAGAAGTGATTTTTTTATAGCTGCTATCTGGTGACTTCGAAAAAAAACTTTACACTAAGATTTGTCTTTGTTAAAAAACAACAAAAAACAAAACAAACCCAAACTACATAGGAAACCACAAAAAACTGCCAAACAAGCAACTAAAATTTTCAAAAAGAATAGACACATTCCAGCGTTGGAGTGAGGCACGAATTTCCCCGGCGACGTCAAGCATCCAACACACACAAAAAAGGTCGTCAAACAAAACGGACCAGACAACTATCTAGAGTGAAGGAAGCCTTCCTCATTCAAAATTCGATTATGTTACAATCAGGTGTACAGGAACCTCTCCCAAGCACAGGTGATAAACAGTAGTTTCCCCGTGAGTGTGCTCAATTCGAAGATCGCAGAAAACGACCTGAAGCCGCTGGGGCATTGGTGGATAAGTTCACGGAACTACATAGTTGTGGCTCGCTAGCGCGTAACTTTACGTTCTAATCGGCCGTCTCCCTTCTTCTTTGCCAGGAAGCCAGGAGGACTGACCTGATTCCTACCAAATAGTCAGTGTGGCGAAAAGCTGCCTTAATCGCCCAGTCCTCGTGGACTCTTTGGCAGAGGCGCATTCATTTCCCGGATTCCCGCATGCTTAAGAACCCAGTAAAGCGGTATATGTATACATGGAGAGATAGGTGGATTGTATATATATATATATATATATATATATATATATATATATACTCTGGTTGATGGTAATGTTAAGCCTAGATCTTTACCAACCAATGCTTTATAAGAATGAGGAATAAAAATATAGGAGTCCCGTATTAAATTCTAATAGAGTCAAAATGAGAATCAGCAACAGGCAATTTCAGGGGAAACTAAGAGTGTTATATTTCTATATTTATTTATAAATTAACGAGAAAGATATAGAAGTCAAACCAAGAGCGGGGAGAAAATAGGGAATACACAGAATGAGAATAATGAATTTGATTGAATATAAATGTGGGTTTAGAGTAATTATATATTCGAATAAATATTTATATATATTTGAGTTAGAAATTATGGAATGATATATTGAATATCTTTAATATAAGATTTAGTCGATATAATTTATAGGATATGATATATTTAATGTATGGGTGGATGGACTTGGGAATAGTTTTTGACACAGAGTAATTGCTTAAATTATAATCTCAAAGGGGACTGAAAGTGGAGAGAAAAGAGGGAATTACATTTTGAATAGTTAAGATATTCGATTGAGTTGAATAATGGCAACGTTAATTTACTGACCTTTGTCTGACGATAACGAGAACACGAGTGGACTATATTTGTCAGCGAACATTGGAGCGAGGTATGTTGATGCTGATTGGTCGGTTTAAAATACGTCAGACAAGGATTTGGATTGGTTGAAATATATATCATACAACGTATAGGATAATTTTTATCGGACGATACGTAGGGTAATTTTGGGGGAAAATCGTTCAAGTTATATATGATTGGAATTGTCGTACATGATTATGAATTAATGGAAACGAGATGAGTAATCTCCCAGACAGGGAATTATACTTTTGTAGGAGCTAGCAAGGATTTTAGCTGCTACACCTAGCACAAGATAAACTCGACATCTGCCCGACTCGTGGCAACTTTGGAATCACAGATACCGGGAACCCGGGAGCCGGATATTTTAATGCTCTTGAGAACCCAGGGTGCTTTGCGTGTCAATATAGATCACGATCCTGTTTCTGAGCCAGGCACAACGCGTTATCTTCCGTACCTAGCAGTCTATTGCAACCAACTCGGTCGTAAAGATAGACACAGCGACTGGTAGAGCCATGCTGACAAACAAAAGGGATACGTCAAGGAAGCCGATCCCCTGTAAGAAATGGAGCCATTCATGTTTACTGGCACTGTTCCACTGTGACACGAAGTGTGCCACCAAAAGATCCAATGAAAATCTCCTTGCGATTTGGAAGGTTTGGGAGCAAGGCGTGGCGACAAATAGTTAGAGGGTCGTGACCTGGGAAGAACCAGATGCGCCACCGTTCCGAGAAGTACATCGAGCTCTTGGGGGAGTTTCCTATCCCTAAACCCAAACTGACATCTTTTGGAGGCTTAGGTTCTATCGAGATTAGCCGCGGATGAAATTAGAGCAGTTGGAAACTGAGGGAGATGCCGGGCTTTTGTGTTGAAACACATATTACACTGTATATGGCGCAGAGCAGAGCTGCATCTCCCTAGTATCAATATGTAATCTCTAATTAGGGAACTTGTGGAAGGAACCAGTCGCCAAACAGAGACAATGCGATGGATCGAGCCCACCTTTTTCAATTAACACTCGGCTCTGGATGCGTAAAACTCATATCGGTAGTCTAGCTTTGAGCGAACAAAGGAGCGATAAAACAACAATGTGGTACTCTATCAGCAACCTAATTGCTGAACGTCACGGAACGAAGAATGTCCATTTCGCATGTAAAGAGACTCTAATCCTGCAGATATGGGCTTCCAAAGAGAAGCACAAGTCAAAAATAAAATCAAGGAAACGGTGCAGATCTACTTGTTCCAGGCGGAGCCCCTTTAAAAACAAATCTGAGTCAGGGCAGAGGCGTGGATAGCGGTATAAGTACACTATCTTAGTCTTGGCCAAGAAAAACCTGTGTGCTTTAGCATAGCGATAGATGCGAGTTGTTGGAATCGACGCTCTAAAGTTTACATCTGAGCCACACCAACAGAGATCAAAAGTTGTATACGTAGAGCGTAGTGATAACATCTTCCGGCAGCAATGAGGTGATACCGTTGATGCTCAATGCCGGAGAGGCATCCCCCATTCGTACGCAAAATAAACTTCATCGCAAGAACTCAGATATGAAAATTGGGAGGCGTCCTCTCACCTCCATCGTATGGAGGTTCTCCATGATACCATATCACAACGCGCTATTATAAACATTCTAAAAAAAAAGCTGTCCAGTTCTCCTGAAGGAGGGGAAACGAGGGGGCTGCGAGAATTTGCTCCGAATCCATTTTAGTTGCTTCCAGAACTCTGCAAGAGGGTGTTTCCCTTCAAGTGAAGAGAAATATACCCGCAAAGACCGGCCGGCGTGATGCCGTCCAGAAAACTATATTCGAATGGAAAAAATGGTCACTAAATTCAAATTCATTGACAACCTCCGAGTCAAAATCAGGTGGTGCATCCAGAAAGCACAAGGACAGATGAAGACAAGAAAATGAAACGGTTCTCGGTTATTGATGCGTAAACTCATCTTGATTAATTAGACCTGCAGCTCTTTAATCAGGTAGACATCGACCTGACATTATGCATGATCGTGTAGACCTCCCTCCCAATAGTGTGAGTACTTGAAGTTGCCAACTCTACCCGGGAAGTGCCTGGGGGGTTGGAGAAGCAGAAGGGTTCCGAATGGGTGTGGAAACTGTCAAGCTGGTATGCATGTAGAGGATAAGAGCAGATGGTGCTTTCTTAACTTGAGATACGAAGTAAGTTCAATGTTTCACAGGGTGCAATAGGACGAATTCTTTGGCCTCTCTGAAAAAGATTTAGACCCTAGCCTCTCCGACCTGGACGTCCTTCTCTAAAAGATACGAGCTACATTGCTTCGAGGACGTTAGGTGTGGCTCACAGCAATTCACATGATTGTCATTGCTCTCATCAGGAAATCGAACTCCGTACGTAAATGTTGAAACTCAACATCTTTTTCATTATTGTAGGTGGAACGCTTTAAAGCTTTACCTTCCGCAAAAGTATTGTCTATTATTTTCGCCTTTTGAAAGTTCATTTCATTCTATACTTGTCGAATTCGCACTATCTCTTAAGCCACCTAAAGATGGCTTGAATTAATCCTACAAATCTCGTTGGAAACATCATTCAAAGACTTTAAATTAAAAATTAAAATGTTAAACAAATAACTATACAAGTGAATTTTCTAGTAAATATACATGTTACTTGGTCACAAGAGAGAAGCAAAAGTAACAAATGGAAGGTACAGCATTTCAAAACAAAGGCTAAAGTAAAGTTTCCGAAAGTTATTGATTCGATATAATAAAATATGGTCAGAATTTAAAGCAAAAATAGATATTTAAAACATACCTCTTATAAGCTAGCTAGTCGAGATTAGTCTTACTCTCGACTGAGAGATAGAAAGAGAGGGAAAGAAGAAAAGTTAAAGATAGATCAGCATCAAGTAAAGTAGGAGACTAATTAGGTGACTTGGGAAGTCATAGGACATACAATTACCGTAGGGACCGAACCTAGGTGTGAGGATTTAATACCCCTTTCTATTCACTACGGCTTCGCGACCTCTGTCTCAGATATCTTCTGTAAGTCCCATGTATGAATAACATAAGAGAAAGTTAAAAGAGTAAAATTTAAAGGAACCTAGAGGTTAGCAAAGGCTTGCAAGTTTGCATGAAAATCAATCTTATCTTTGTTCATTGTAAAGAATTCTGTATTAGTGATGTATTTGTGGATTGGATTTTTTTATTCGGTTAGGTTTTTAAAGTTTTTTTTGCATTTGACTTGATACCACTAAATATAAGGCTCTTTCTATTGCACCCTTTTCTTTATATTCTCACTGTTTAGTAAATTTTAACTTTGTTATACTTTTATTAGTTGTCATATTTGGGTTAATATATTTGTGATAATGTTAATCACTCTGAAAGTCCTTATTCGGTTTACTTTCATGTGATCGAGTTCAGTTATTATGTTTTACTTGGTTATTTGGTACATTGTCGTGATCGGGTATGTCTAGGTTCTTTGCAACCTTCCTTCTTCGTTGCCAAATTTCTTCTTCTTCTTGATCTAATAGTCTCCGTATGCTTGGGAATAGGCGGTGAAAACTCTAATCGTGCATATGATTGGCTAATTCTATGCCTATTTCATTCTGTGTATTTTCAGCTACTATATTTGCTATCGTTACTATATTTTATTTACTATTTTAATTTTTGCTTCTCTATGTAGGTCTCTTTGTATTTATGTTCGACTCATTTTCTGTTTGTACTATATTCATCGACTTGTTTTGGGATCCCTTTAAATTTGATCAGAATACTTTTAGAGATAATACACATACCAATTGTCGGTTACACTATCATAGGTTGAATCACCGCTTGATAAATGTTTCTCTTATTTTGCATATTTAGGTTTCTCTGCTTTTACAGTAGTTGAAGTCCGCATCTTTCTCCGTTTGATATTTCTATTGTGTTTCTTGTAACCTGTGTTAGTCTGTAGGGGTCGGATTACGCATAAGGTAGGTTTCTGGTACCCCAAAATTCCTGGATTTAATATGCCTGAAATATACCTCTACGAATGGACGAGAAATGGTCATATTAAATACAAGGTTGCCCTATTAAATGTATAAATTCAATTGTGTATTAAACATAAAATGGGTTTTATAAATTTACATATGTAGTACGAGACAAAAGACGAGCAAATAAATGGTTGAACACCTGCATTTGGTAAAGTTGTGTCTCGAGATAGAGTAATCAAAGACGGATATTTATTTAGGAAGAACCCAAGTAAACACAGCTGCTGACCATAAGAGATGGCACAGCGAAAGTTATATCAAAAGACAAATAAAGGTTGAACATGTAAGCGTACATCCATTGTACACAGACTTCCTAGCCCCACCCAGTTATTGGGGATAAGATGAGAAAGGGAGGTAGGCTGCCCGACGGTAGCCGTCCCATGTATAAGCCACGCCTTCTGGATTTAGAGCGCAAATATAAATAGAAAGAAAACAGTCAGTTAAAAAATAGTTAGTTAATCAGAAAGTATTAGAGAGAATAATAACGAATACGTCCACGTTCACGCTCCCGTTTAAATACACCGAGGCTTGTTTTTCTCTCTCCCTTAATTCTTACTAGCGTCGAATAATATACATATATACTACTAGTCTGTCGCTTAATACGCCCCATCTCTCTCGCCGATTGCAATCTTAATATTCTGTTATTAGAATAAAGAGTTTATTTGTTAGTCCATCTTTGCCTGAACCTTCGACAAGCCCAGATAAGAAGAACACCGTTGAAAACAATTATCTTTGGAGTCAGATAAATAATTCGCCGTAAAGCCATTCTTCCCCTCAAAACTGGAACTAGTCGTTCACTTAATAAGGTGGTGATTTGCAGTGATCTCATAATCTGGTGACGTACCCCTTCCATAAACAGGTTCCCAAAACCTCTGTAAACTGGTGACCCGTCGTTCGACCCCTTATTTCTTTGTTAATCCCCCAAACTTCGTATTGGTTATCATACCTTGTAGGAAACCTTAAAAATTGGTACTTGGAAGTTTGTTTAAAAAACAAATATTGGGTTCACATCAAACCAAAATAACATTTGATGTAAGGGCATCTGAATGGCATTTTGTTCCCTCAGCTGCTGGGATATGTGGATGCCATTTAATATTACAATTAATTATATAAAGTCCGAATGGACAGTAGTCAAATGACCGGAGGTTTTAGGTTCCCTAAGTTAGTGAGATATGTGGAGGCTATGCAATACTATAATAATAATACAAAACTCCCCCCAAAATAATAATTAATGAGTGCCTAAAGATACTGCCAAACTGTTAAATAAGTGAGGGTAGGTCGTGGTGAGTAATTAGGAGTGCAAAGCTCTAGAACTGCAGCCATCGCTCCCCTGAACTTCGGTATAAAAGTAATTAGTCAATTTAAATCAGTAAATACCCTCAATATTATAATTCATATATCTCATAACGTTTAAAGGATAAACAGCTTAGTTACATTTTTACAAATTACTGTCATTTTCGTGAGCTATTCCTAATTTTACGACTGACTAAATCATTGTTTTCTTTTTGCTAACTCGAAGAACTTTATTACCATTTTCAAAAGAAACAAAAGACATGAATATAATTATTTTGGTTGAATAATTTAAAATAATTGTGTAAAAGAATGTAGGTAATAATTACAATCACATTTCTTTTATATATTTACGTTAAATCAAAATCAATCCATGATTCCCCCAAAATTTGTTTTGAGCGCAAAAATAAGAGATATGGTGGTATTTGGCAACTATTAAAGGATGTTTTACAGACGCCGCCATGTCTGCTGATTAAATGTCGAAACTTAGCCCTTAAATGATTTAATCTTATAGAAAACAATTAATATAATGGCTTTGTTTTATTTCTGTAAATTTAATATATCTTTAATTAAAAACAAACCTTATACAATAAACTAAACTCAATATTTCTATTTCGATGTATTAAACGCTGTAGATATAAACTGATTTTATCGAAGAAATATGAAAGAAAAGTACCTCATTAATTATTGATCTAAGATTAAATAAAATTTTTAATTTCAATAATAATGTAAAACATTGTTATATAAATTAATGTAAATATTACTTTGTCTTAAGTAAATTTAACAAATCTGATAAATAATATTATTAAAACAAACTGCAAACAAAAGGCCTAAGCCACATTGTTGGCCATTGTCCTAACTAAGATAAGGGGGCCTACATGCCTTAGCATAAGTCCTGAGCATCTAAATTTTAATTCTTCAAGTGAAGAGTGATGTCTGCAACTTAGCTCCCAGCACTTGATTTATAACCAAAATCTTGGTGGTAAGCAATTCAATAAGACCAGACTTTAACAAAAATACAAAAAAATCTCAGAGCTGATTCAAAAGCTATACTGAGGAACTATACTACTACTACTACTATTGGAAGATATAATACAGTGAAGAAGATGGAGATAGCTGATAATATATCAATTGTTGGCAAGACTGACAAACAGTCCTACTCTTGCACTATAATCGACAAGGACTCCAATGGCAAGAAGATCAAAGTTCACTTTGTCAATTGCAATGAGAGGCATGACGAGTGGCTCAGTATGGACTCTGACCGTATAGTCTCCTCAGCAAGCCTCGAATCAGACAATGACAAGAGGCATGATGATAATACTGTCAAGACTATCATAGGCAATCTCATTTCAAACGCCTCTGAAGGAATCAAGAAAGTTATCTCAGTTTTGGCTTTAGCAGCAGTGCGGAGGCCAATGAGAGAAACATAAACAAGTTCAATAAGCCATTGCTTGAAGAAACAGCAGAGTTCTTATACATAAAATGAAAGAGGATGGTGAAAAAAAGTCATTAACCAAGAAAAATCTGGTACTTAAGATTACCAGAACGATAAATTCTTTAATGCCAACTCACTGCTCTGCATGTAATCAGGATTTACAGGCTCTAAATTGGAGATACCTCAGTTTTTTCATGCTTGAAATGTGAGAGAGGATCCCATTCATGTGTACAGATGAAAAACTTAGGGCTTCACTACCTGACGAAATGCCAAAGGGGTTTGTTTGGCTCTGTCAGGGCTGCTGCCTGGACATCTCTGAGGGAGACCCTGGAGTCAAAACCACAAAACCACCTAATAATAATAATACCCCTAACGAGAACGAGACCGTCCAGATCAACAGAGATCAACATTCGGATTTTAACAGGGATCCAGTTGATCTTCCTCTCCAGCCACCCAAGTTATTTGCCCTAAATACAAGAGGGATGTTTGCCCCATGGCATAAACGGCAATAAATTGATCAATGGCAAAAAGTGTACATTTATTCACAAAAAAAAGATGTTTTAAGTTCTGCAACTTCGGCTCCGAAGGACAGAAGGATGGCAAAGAGGGTGTTAATTGCACTTATTTCCACCCTATTCTCTGAAAATTCTCAGCTAGGAAACACCTTTGCACCAACATGGACTGCACCTTCGTGAATTTAAATGGAACCAAACATCAACAGGAGGAATTACCCCACTATATTGAAAATGCCCCTAGTTTGGCTGCTGTAGGGAATGAAAATCATCCAAAGCCAAAAAATGGCCCAAACTCCAAAATCGAAGCACTAATCTTAGATCTACGGAGAGACTTGGAGAAGGACATAGGCAAGTTGAAACTAGGCATGTCCAACTAATATCAAAACTGGATGAACATGATGCCAGTGTATCCACGTCCCCCAGGCTAATACTATAATCCAGCATATGTTCCAGCACAAATTATGCATCAAAATCCTTAGATGCACCTACCAACCCCCCAGATGGCTTATCAGATACCATCGAACGAGCAGGCCAGAGGGTTCAGAGTGCCAAACTTAAAGGACTCGGAACTTGTTTCTTATTGTTGAATGCCAGATCAATAAACTATAGTGCTTCAAGTCGGTACAAATACAAGATCAAAGAAATTGAAGCACTAGTAGGTGATGAAAATAACAATGGAATCTCAGTCCCCTTTATAGCCATCACTGAATCCTGGCTAGATCAACACATTACTGATGCACAGTTGCATATCCCGAATTATAATGTATCAAGATGTGATCGTGAAGGCAGAGGTGGAGTAGTTCTTCTCTATTCACACGAGAGCCTTCCATTCACTGATACATTCTCATACGATGATGGGAACTGTGAGTGTATTTTTTACCTCTTTGCCGCACAGAAGACCTGTGTTGATGTTGCATATCGGCCGCCGAATGACAACAAAGCAGGTTTTCTCCAGATGATTCAATTCATGAACAGGACCATCGGTGAAAATGTAGATAACGAATATCAAATTTGTTTTACTGGCGATTTAAATTTACCATGCATAGAATGGATAGAAGAATCCACCAAGCCGGGCACATCATCTGTAAATCAAGAAGTCTGCAATGCCCTATTCCATTTCATGTCTGCACAAATGATGACTCAGTATATTTTGTCACCTACTAGAGGAGGAAATATTCTGGATGTTTTTTGCTCCAATAATCCCCAGCTTGTTCTTGCCTATGAAAGCATAGACTCTGGCATGTCTGATCACTCCCTTATTAGAATCTAAATTCAGTTCGAGCTCCCAGAAACTCCCTCTAAAAATCCAAATAATCCCATAGAAGGGTACAGAAGTTTAGACTTATCAAGAGGAAATTATGAGCAGCTGTCTACTGCTATTGGTGAAACTGACTGGTATTCACTACGCTCTATATGTTCCTTTGAAGAGTTTCCTGCGCTGGTGTCGTGGTGTTGTTGCAGTTGGACATGGAATATATTCCTAAGAAGAAACCCAGAAACGGTAAGCCTAAAAAAGCACATGCACTTTGCAGAAAAAAAAGAAGCGACTTCAGCTAAATTTATTAAAAGCTAGGCATTCAAACAATATTAAGAGAATTGAAAAGCTAGAACGTGATCTTGCACTTTGCATGCTTGAAATCAAGGAATGCCACTTTAACCAACTAAAAAGAAGTGAAGAGAGAGCTATCTTGAACTTGAAAGAAAATCCCAAGTATTTCTATTCATATGCCAAGGCTAAATTGAAGAGAAATAGCAGTATTAACCTCATCAGAGGTGAGAATGGTGCTATCGTTAGTGATGCTGGTTGCATTACTAACATCTTCCAGAACTGGTTCTCTGTTGTCTACAGTGACCCTGGTGCTTGTGATATAGAGTCTTCCTTTTTTGTACCGCCGGATATTGTTGAGGACATAACTGACGATGATTTGGTGGTCACGGAGGCGGAGATTGTTGAAGAAATTGGCGAAATCAGTGTGAGCTCTGCCTGCGGTCCTGATAACGTTCCTGCAAAGCTTATAAAGAACTGTGCAAGTACCATGGCTGTCCCCCTACACATTGTCTGGCAGAAATCAATCCAAAAAGGTGTACTCCCCCAGTACTATAAAATGGCCTACACCACACCCATTCATAAGAAAGGTGACGAAATTTCAGCAAGTAACTATAGACCAATTACACTAACCTCACATTTTATCAAAATTTATGAAAGAATCTTAGGAAAAATAGTGATAAAGTTCCTTCTTTTCTTATGTTCTTATGTAAGAATATCATAACAGAAATTCAACACGGTTTTTGGTCTAGGCGTAGCACACTAACGCAGTTGATCACCCACGTTGATGATGTGCTGAGCGGTCTACTGGAGGGCGATGATACTGATGCTATTTATTTAGACTGTGCAAAGGCTTTCGACAAAGTAGACCACAAATTGTTAATAAAAAAATGACTCGGTATAGATTCCACCCTAAAATTACCAAATGGATTGAGTCATTCCTATCAAACAGAAGCCAGGTAGTGGTTGTAGACGGTGAAAACTCATCCCCTGCGAAGGTCAGAAGTGGAGTCCCGCAAGGTACGGTACATGGACCTGTACTGTTTTTTATATTCATCAATGACATGGAATCCGTTGTTCAAGGCTCAAAATTACGATTCTTCGCTGATGACACACGGATTTCCAAGCAAGTGAGATCTTATGTGGACAAAGTTGAGCTGCAAAATGACCTTCAAAGTGTAATGGATTGGTCGCAGTCAAACAATATGCTGCTCCATAAGCAAAAATTTGACCTGCTTGTCCATGAAACACAGCACAATCCATTAGCACGCGAGATGCCCTTTTTTCCACCCCTCCAAAGTTATGTGGTAGCCTCGGACCTGGAGCTGTATCCAGTGGATGAACTTCGGAATCTTGGCATCATCATATCCCACCTCAACAGAATACGTCTGAAGAGAAGAAGTATGGTAGCATGGGTTCTCAGTGTATTTAGTGTTGACGCTGCAAAGTCCCTAGTCAGAAGTCATCTGGAATACTGCTGTCCATTGTGGAGCCCAGTAAAGGTAGTCGAGATGGAATTGCTCGAATCGATCTAACGAGAATTCACCAGAAAAATAAGAGGTTGTGAACACCTTACATACTGGCAAAGGTTGCACAAGCTCCAATTAATGTCTCTACAGAGACGTAGGGAACGATTTATCATAATAAATGTTTGGAATATTCTGTATAAAGTAAGTCGTCCTAATGAACTCAGAGTCTTTTCATCCACCTTCGAGGCTGGGAATACAAGCCATACTGCCTCCACTGAGAAGGTGCAGTTCAGCACTTCAGTCCAAGTATGATGCATCATTTTCTGTGGTAGGTCCTAAACTTTGGAACATTTAGCCACCAAGAATGACCGAGATAACAAGCGCAAATGAATTTAAGAGCCAATTAACAAAATTTCTGTTCTTCCTGCCAGACGAGCCGCCCGTGCCTGGATACACCCGATCACATGGCAACTCACTCCATGAGGTAGCAAGAACAGAACAACAGTCTCCCTTATGAGATCACCGGTCGGAGCCCTCGAAGCATCTCCAACTATCCAAGGAAATAGAATGTATAAATTTAATGTTATTTGGAACTCTCATAGAATGTACAAAATTAAGTTCATATGTATCGCTATTTACTGCCGTGCATGCGGGCCACTTACATAAAAGGGAAATTGGAAAGTGCCTCAGGATGAAGAATAATACACACGAATAGATACACATATCAAGAGAGATATATCTGAAGACTTTCCAAGTTCCCTCCAAATAAACAATACTGAATCCAGCACCGAAGATTTTTTTGTACCCTCAAAGAAATCCTTTATCACCTTTACCCAGTTTGCATTCAAAGAAGGAAGATAATTTACCCTTAGGAGTCAGTGCCTCACGTATAAGGGACTCATCGGGGAATCGATCTAGTAGCCACCAAGCCGAACTAATAAACCTATCGGGCTACCTAGGGGCAGTAACAAAACACTGTGACAAATCACCCTAAGTGACCAAACCCCTCACAACTGAGTTACACGGCATACCCTATAACCTTTACTTTTCGGCACTATTTTAAATTTATCGTGATAAGTTTTATTTTCCATTTTTTTTCGTATTCGATTCTTCTTATTTCTTCTGCCGTAATTCTAGCCTGCATCCTACCCTTCCTCTAGAGACAAACTATTAAATGGCTTATGTCATCAGCAAATTCAATGTTTAGGGAACCCTCGTTGCTTGGTGGAGGCGTACCGGCGGTGTAAATTGAATAGAGAGCTGGGCTTAAACATCCACCTTGTAAAAGTCTGGCTTTAAGCTTGAACTTCTATTAATTCATATAATCTACGACATAGTTGCATAATATTATTTAAACCTTGTTCATTCTTAATTTTAGTATTATATATTCTATACCCCACTGCCACACTTTGCCGAATTTTTTTTTACACGTCCGACAGACGATGTCCACGATCAATTTTTTCCTTTTTGCTTTCGCTGTTTTTGTCCTTCTTATACTGAGTGCCATCTTAATGCCTCCGTTTTTTTCTAAATCGAAATTGGCAGTTTTGTGTGGGTCGAACCAAGTAAACATTCGTATGAAAGATTTAAATGGTTCACACAAATTTTTCGGCGAACGTTTATCATTTTTCCGCTTGACTTTACTTCCTTGTGCAAATACAATGTACGAGAAAAATAATCATAACACGAAAATTTTAACAGTCAGTCGGAAATGAAATGAAATTAAATGAAAAGAGGTGAGAGACAAAAAACAGTTATTCCGCCCCTCCCCCACCCCCCTTGGCACTTATGAAGCGGCCAAGGAGGGAGGGGGAGGGAGTCCCGGTACTCCTTTATAGACCCCCATAGCCACAGTGTCTAGAGCCAAAGTAGGCTCCAAGCATTGTGAGTGCGGCGGTTAGGAATGAGAGTGAAGGGAAGAAGAAGGGTTTAGGATAGGACAGCGAAGAAAATAGTAGGAGACAAAAGTGGACTTAGTTAGTCTCTAACTATAACCTTGCAGTTTATCGTGACCCCTGTCCCACGTATCACAGTGAGTCCCATGTGCGAATGTGATAGTAAAAAAACGAATAGATGCTGAAGGCTGAAGGAAGTAAGAGGTTTGCAAAGAGATGCTAGTTGCCTGGAGGTCATGCTTATCTCTGTCCATTTTAGGTAGTATAGCTAGCGTCATAAAGTTAGAAAGTAGTATTGGTATTTATAAGGCATTCAAACCGTTCTTAGAAAATATTCTTAATAAAAACTAGTGTAGGTTTCTATCTCTCTATCTATTCTTTTGTATTCCTATCCTAGTTATAATTGACTATATGCTATTCTCTGGTGCTGCTTCGGTTAATTAATTACTCTTAGTCGTCGTCGAGTATTATTCTCTTTCTCTAGGTGTAGATTTCTTTTTCGTCTTCTTCTTCTCCTTCATCTATCCTTGGGAAACTTAGAATAATCTGTGTGATCTCCATCCTTCTCTCTGGGCAATTTGGTTGGTTAATTCAACTCCTACTTCATTCTGTGTCTTTTCTAAGACTTTCCTTGCTCTTTTTGCAATTATTCTGTTAAGTGGCTTTATCCTTGCCTCCCTGTGCAGGTCTCGAAGTCTTCTTCTTTCTCCTCTTCTGGTATTTGTTATTAAGTAGATAGTTTTGTTTTGGACTTTTTGCAGTCTTAATAGGTTACTTCTCGAGGTCATGTACATCGCGATGGTTGGATAAATAATCGCGGACTGTACTAAGGCTTGATAAATTTTTTCCTTGTTTTTTATGCTTAGGTCAACTAACTTGTACAGTAATGCCAGGCCGCTCTTTCCTCGATTTACCCTCTCAGTTACGTGCTTTTTATAACCTGATTTCGTAATGGTTAGTCCAAGCACCTTACATTCTTTGTCGTATCTCTAGTGCTGTCCTTCTACATATACATCTGAGATGATTCTCCTGTACACGAGTACCATTCTAAATTAATCTCTCTTGGTTTTAATTTTCCATTTTCTTCCTATCTATTAATGCTTCTTATCTCTTTTGCAGTCATCTTAGCTTGCATTGTGCCGTTCCTGTACGGACAAACTATGATTTGAGTGATGTCATCGGCAAATTGGATGTTCAAGCAGCCATCATTTCTTGGTGGTGGTATATCTGCTGTGTCGATTGAATAGAGAGACAGACTCAGACATTCGCCTTGGGGCAAACCCGCAGTGAGCTCGAATATTTTACCCTGATTTCGTCCTATTTCCACATAAGCACGTCTCTCCATTACATAATCGCATAAAATCCTTTCGATCTTGTTGTTCATTCCTAATCTGAGTATCCTGAGTTACACACCCATCTGTCATACTTTGTCGAATGACTTGGACACGTCCCGGCATACGATGTATACGCTCATTTTTCTCTCTTTGCTTTCGCTATCTTTTCAAGGATGACTCCAAGGCCATCTCCGTGCTTCTGTTTTTCCTGAAGCCAAATTAGCAGGTGTTTCTTCGGTCATTATCATCGAGGAATTTGGACAGTGTGTTATTTATTATTTTTTCCAATACCTTACCGATAAAATCTAACAGCGAGACGGGGTGGTAGTTATCCACTTGATCTGGAGGTTTTCCCGCCTTGGGTATGAATATCATCTTCGCCACTTTCAGTTCTTCAGGAAAGTATCCCGTGTTCAAGCACGCATTGAAGACGTTTCTCACTTCCTCCAGTATGTTCGGGGGTGCTTCGATATAATTTAATCTGGTGCGTCCTGATCTGCCTGGGGCTCTCTGTCGGAAGTTCTTTATGGTTTCTTTTAATTCCTCAGATGTAATGATTGCGTCTATTCCGTCGTTGTTGTTTCTCCTTTCCTCGACAAAGTGGAAGGGGTATGTCCTTTCGATCTCTCCATTGAGTTCGTCCACGATCTGATGTTCGAAATCAATGTCATAGTCCTCATTCTCTTCTTCGCTAATTTGGAATAAATTTCTCCAGTGCTCTCTAAATAATTCCTTTATTTGTCTCTCATCTTCTAAAATGTTGTTCCCTGCATCCTTAATTTTCATTTTATCCCTTGTTGTCCGAGTCTTTAATCTGTTGATATGTTTCCAAAATTCTCTTAGGTGATGTTTCCGCATCTATTTTCTCGATGTGCTGATCCTATTTCTCTTTCTGTTTTTCATAAATTAGTGCTATTAGTTCTCTTTTCTGTCTCCTGAGTGCGTTGTATGCTTTCCTTGATGTTCCGATCTTCTTATATTTTCTGCCGCCCGTCCGATCTCCTCGCTCAAAGCCACCATTTCTCTGGTGTCCACCTAAATTGTTTAATGGTTTGGAACGAATTAATGGGGACGGCCCCCTTCTCTGCCATTTTAATTTCTTCCCTGATCCTATCCAACTTCCCGTCAATTTCCTCTAAAGTGGCTCACCCGAGCGGGATGGGCACGTACGTCTGAAGTAATTCTTTGTACTTATCACAATCCGCTCTATGGTATGCCTTCCATTTCTTCGAAGGGATTTGTATAGGATTCTATTTGTTAAAGCTACCTCTGTTATTCCAAAAATGAACATAAGTATGACGATTAAATTTTTCTCAATCCTGATTGGTTGAATTTTGTAGTATTATGAGTTGATGAAATGACTATTTATATAGGTGTACTTTTTTGGAAGAGGCAGTACAGAAAGAGTTATCATTATTATTCCAGAAGAAAAGTTGTCATTACTGTTCGCCATTTCGGAAGCTTATTCCAGCTATTTACCAAGGAATAAAGAATCCAAATATATATATATATATATATATATATATATATATATATATATATATGAATATATATATATATATATATATATATATATATATATATATATATATATATATATATATGAATATATATATATATATATATATATATATATATATATATATATATATATATATATATATATATATATATATATATATATATATATGAGGGTAGCAAATGTTTAATTAGGGAAAGCGGTGTGGTGCCTACACACAAAGTAACGTACATAAAAGAGGTTTAGTTCTCGACGAGAAACTGCAGCTACTTTATGCGGAACGCTTTAATCAATGTTGTTAAATCGCTTGGCATAACATAGGTTATACAAAGAATCTCAGGACTTCTGACCCCTCTGAAATCTATGTTATGCAGTCAAGAATAACAAATGAAATACATAAGTATATAATGTCGTGGGCGCACGCACAAAGCTGTAGGTATGCTTAGGAATATAATTAACTTATACTGCAGATAATGATAGAAGTAAAGGAACGGCCTAAGAAATTTGTGGCGCGCGCACACGCACGCAAACATAATTTTGTTCGCATTTAGGTGCTGCAGTCCCTGCGTCCGAACGCTCTAAAGTACTTTCCAATTTATTTAAAGTACCTCTACGTTTGTTCATAATATGTTAACACACTCCACGTTCTCGCGGCGAACTCCTGTTGTGCTGGAACCACATTTTATGACTCAAAAATACCTCAAAGATGAGCATTTTGAAATCTTAGGAAATTCTATAATTGGTTTACAGTAAACCATAGCATATTAATATATATATATATATATATATATATATATATATATATATATATATATATATATATATATATATATATATATATATATATATATATATATATATATATATATATATATATATATATATATATATATATATATATATATATATATATATATATATATATATATATTTGTTTATAATTGTAAGGCGTAGATATTAATTATGTTTTAAACACTCCGTTTTCTCGGGCCGTAATACTGTGAGGGTCGAACCAAGTAAACATTCGTATGAAAGATTTATACAGTTCACACAAAATCTTTGGGGAACGTTTATCATTTAACGCTTGACTTTACCTCCTTTTGCAAATACAATGTACGAGAGAAATAATCCTAACACGAAGATTTTAGCAGTCATTCGGAAGTTGATTTGATTTGATGAAAAATAGTTAAAAAAAAATGGTGTTGAAGATAAGATAGATTGTGGGTGAAGAGAGTATGTAGGGTCTGCCCTGGCATTGAGGGCTATGCTTTTCATTTATTTATATTTCTTTTTCTTTGTCCATGACCTTCAATCCTGTAACTTGTATTGTTGTGTGAACCTGATTTGGTGTTTTAACGTATTCAAGCTTTTCTTTAATACGTATTTTGCAACCTTATTTTTAATTGTCTAAGTTTTAAACTATTTTTTAAAATTATTATATTTATTTATTTTATTTATTTACACATACGTGTATATATATATATATATATTATATTTATATATACACATACGTGTATATATATATATATATATATATATATATATATATATTATATTTATTTATTTTTGTATTTTTTTTACATTTACATACATATGTATATATATATTTTTTTTATTATTATTTTTTCCTTATTTTCCTTTTTTTTTAGATATTTATATCTGTAATATTATACTTATTTTAAGAGAGTTAAGATTTTGAAAAGTAATAATATATGTAGTTATTTGATTTACACGTAAATCTTCTCCTCTTCCCTTTGGTCCGCTTTGTTTTTCGCACTAGGAAACAGCATATGTTGTCTCCATCCTGCCCTTCGTGCTATTTGATTATTTAGTTCCTCTCCTATTTCTTCTTGTGTTTTTTCTATGATTTTTTTGGCTCTATTTTTCATTTATTTTGTTTGATGGTTTTATTTTCGCTTCGATGTGTAAGTCTCTTTGTTTTTTCCTCTCGAATCGTTACGTGTTCGTAATTATGTATACTGCCTTATTCTGTATATGTTCCATTCTTATTAGATTGCTTCTCGAACCGTATACATGGCAATTGTTGGATATATCAAGGTAGGCTGCATCATGGCCTGGTAGATCTTTTTCTTATTTTCATGTTTAGATTTCTTAATCTGTTGAGTAAAGTTAGCATGCCTTGTGCTTTGTTTATTCTTTCCGTCACGTGATTCTTGTAACCATTTTGGTAATAGTTAGGCCTTACATCTTGCCTTCACCATTATACCTGCATCGCTCTCCATCTACGTAAACGTTGGATAGCTTTTTGCGATACATAGGTATAATTTTAAATTTATCTTTATTCGTTTTAATTTTTCATTTGTGTTCATACTCGTTTTGATTTTCTATTTCTGTTGCCGTTACTCTGACCTGCATCTGAGGGTTCCGATAAACACAGGGAATTAATTGAGTGAAATCATCTGCGTATTGTATGTTCACACATCCCTCGTTCCTGGGTCGGGGAATGTCCGAGGTATACACTGAGTATAACGAAGGACTTAAACACCCTTCCTGAGCGAGGCCCGCATTAAACTTGATTCTTTTACCTTAGCAAATCCCCGTGTCTCTGTATGCATATCTTTCAATGACGTAGTCGCATAAAATTCTTTCCAAATAGTTGTTCATTTCTAGATTTAGAATTTTATGTTGTATGCTTCTTTGCCAGACTTTATCGAATGATTTCGATACGTCCCGGCATACAATGTCCGTATTGCATTTCTCTCCTTTCACTTTGCTTATTTTTTCTGTAGTCACGCTGAGGGCCATCTCCGTATTCCTGTTCTTTATAAAGCCAAATTGTTGATTGTTCCAGAGATTGTTTTCTGTGAGATATTTCCCGGATTCGGTATGAATATCATTTTGGCCATTTTTAACTCATCAGGGAAGTATCCTGTCTTATCCCTTCGAAGTATATTATCCAGTACTTCTATATTGTATTTTCTGGTGAGGCCCGATTTCCCAGGGGATTTTTATTTAAAATTTGAAATGGTATTCTTTAATTCATTGATTGTGGTTTTGGCGTTAAAGCCTTCTTTCGTATACCCTTCCTCTTCTACCTAGTGATATGGAAAATTCCTCTCAATCCGTTCATTTAGTTCGTCAATTATTTGGTTTTTGAAGTCTATATCGTAGTTTTCGTTTTCCTCTTCGCCGATGTTGAACACTCCTTTTCAGTGTTTCCTGAATAATTTTTCAATCTCGCGTTCATCTTCGATTAATTTCTCGTTTCTGTCCTTAATCTTTATTTTTCTTTACCTTTGGCATTTTCCATTCTTTTTATTTTTTTCCAAAATTCTCGGGGCAATAGCTTGTTGTCCATATTTTGAACGGCTATGTCCCATCATTCTCTTTGTTTGTTCGTTATTGCGCTTAGTAGTTCTTTCTTCTTCGTTCTCAGATTGCGGTATTTTTCCCTTGAAGTTCCGTTTATTATTATGGCCTCGTTTATTGCTTTTATTTCTGCATTCTTAGCTTTCATTTCGTCTGTCCATATGAAGTATTTAACTGTTTTGTATGTGTTTCTGTGTATTGCATTCTCGTCAGCTGTTTGTATTAGCGTCCTTATTTTTTCCAGCTCGCTGTCGATTTCTTCTAAAATAGCATCATGTTAATAATCTCTTAAAATGGGAGTAGTTAGGCTGCAGAGAAAGTAAATAAAAAAGAGTAGAGCTGAAGGCTGGTAAAGGAAACAAAAGATGGGAGGGAGGTAGAAGCCTTTTGAGTATAGGGGAAAGGAGAGAAGAATCAATTTAACATTAAAATATAGATAGAGAATATACATATATGTTCATGTTTAATTGATTCTTCCGTCCTATACCTAGTATTCAAAAGGTTTTAAATTCATTTAACCATATAGATAAAATAAATTATCAATGGCAGATCTAAATAATTGATTTTTTTGTGGATCTACATTTTACGACTTTTTATATTTGTATCTGTTTTGTTTATAAATTGATATCTATGTACCTATGTACATAGATATCAATGTATCTATGTACCTAGGTGTGCGATAACGCACACCTAGAATAATCGAAAATTACATGACACCGTGATAATAATAGAGGGATCTTTAAGGCCTAAGAAAATGAAAACTGGTAACACAACCCGGAAAAACGCTAAGGAAATTATTTAAGTGGACCATTAAAGCTGGAGAAATAAAATGGAAGATATGGAAACGGACTTATAGGGCAAACTACTTTAAGTTTAAAAATACATATATATATATATATATATATATATATATATATATATATATATATATATATATATATATATATATATATATATAAATTTGTTAAAACCAGCCCAACAGACAAGGCTGTTTTTTTAAACTCTAGCCACCCTGGGGGGAAAGAGAAGAAGAGAGGTCAGTCATTCCCAAGTGGATATGACACGACCTCCCTGGATACAATCTTGTAGTGGCACCACCCTCCACTTGGATGTATCTCACGTGAGGTAAAGTTACAATAGAGCTTCCGAGTCCAAGTTGTTGCATGAACCCCTAGCACACGTGAGTTCCATAAAATTTCCGCAGCATGCAACACCTTCCCGCCTCTCTAACCTGGTCCCTCAGGACAGTCTTACATAAAGCGCGGTCCCACTTAATTATGGTGAGGTTGACAGGGGAGTCCTACAGCACAGGCTGTAGGATCAAAGCCTTCTCCCTTAATCTTTCAAGCGGTCGGAGGGAGTAGAGATTCCATATGCTCCCGGGTATAAACAACAACAACACATTGGTTAACAATTAATTTTTCCCAACAATCATTTGTTTAATAATACGTTATCGATAGTCATTTGTTTGATAAGCCAATAATACGTCAGCGACCTTCTTTTGTTGTTTTTTAGATCGGCATCGCTCCTTCAATATTTTCGTTTTCATTCTCTAATTTCTAGAGGTTTAACATTTGCATTTATGGGGGGTTTAAGTTTATAGCGGCACTAGTTTATAGGAGGGTGAATTAAGTATCTGACTCTAAAGATGATTTCTTCACTGTGTTCTTATTTTTGGCTGGGCTTACCGAAGGTTTCAGGGTAAATCGAAGTGAAGAAGGACTTTGCAAAAATATACTTTATTCTAATATTGGCCTATTAACGGGGCAAGCGGCACGCCACGAAGTTACTTTGCAGGCGACTAGGAGTCTATATATATTCAACGCGAAGTATTAAATCCTGGAGCGACAAGACTTGGTGAATTTAAAAGGGAACGTGAACGAGATAATCTTCATAATGGAATTAATCTAATAATCTTAATAATGCAATAATCATTCTAAATGAGTTACTCCGACTAAATATATGCTTATTTTCTAGACGACATGGCCTAGAATCACTATTCTCCAACACAAAAGTGGAGGTAACGAAAGCTGTGTAAGTCAAATCACTTGCATATCACAAGTTTTAGCAATGTAACATGATACGCTTGTCGCAGATTAGTGATACAATTCCTTTTGGTCCAAGGGTATGTTTACCCAGGTGCTTCGAGGACTTCCGTCTTTCGATAAATCTATTCTAAGACTCCAAATGCTTGTTTACGAGTTGGCTTATTTACATAGGTGTTACTGCCCTTTCGCGCGTTTGTAAATTGTGTGTGCCGCGCGCACTTACAACGATCTCTTACCTTCTATTTATATACATTAACAAATATCTTTACATTCCTTATTATTTGTATTTAAATTCATAGATGCAAATTAACCTATACATTCTTATTTCCTTATTCCAATTTCAGACATATTATTTTATATGTGTGGAGTATGCTGGGATTTAATAAGACCACCGCGCGTCCATTTTGTGTAGGTTTTCGCTGGGCCTAATGAATCTTGCAATTTAGTGCCAGTACCCTACACATTACATAATCCGATCACTACACATTTACGTTCATACGTATATAACAGAATTCAAGTTTTTCTCTGATGCTATATTAAGGGACTTGTCTATATCCCTTTCCCGGAAAAAGAGGAACTCAAGCAGAGAATTATTGACGTTCTGGAGACTGATACTACTGACATACTGCAGCCGGTTTGTCAGGAACTGGATTTCTGATTTGACATCTGCCTTTTCTCAGCGGGGCAGATATTGAAAATTTGTGAAATCGTTCATGGAACACAAATACCTTTGAATTTCTCATTCAGATTTTGGGGAATAAATCTAATATTAATCAACATTAAACCTGTTTCATTTGCATTTATTTAGCTGCTGGGTTATTTACATTTCAAAGTCTACTAATTTTGTAGAAACACCATACACACACACACACACACATATATATATATATATATAAATAAACATATATATATATATATATATATATATATATATATAGGGTGGGGCAGAGAGGAGGGACGTTTTTGAAATGTCTATTACTTAACCCCAGGGAAAGGGACATATGTCTGGCAGGTATCATTTTGCCCGTGGTGTCTTAGAATTTTTTTCTTTCCTTTTCAGGTGAAGCCATGGCGCTGTTGTAGATGATAGAGCATCGAGTGAATTTTTCAAAAACATCCGTCCTCTCTGCCCCACCCTGTATATATATATATATATATATATATATATATATATATTGTTGAAATGGGGTCTAGTGGAGAAATATATTTGTCATTAAAATTAACTATACAATTGTAAGCTACTCACTTTATTTAAATGTTAATTTTTTAAAACTTTATATAGATTTTAAAATAGGTTCTGTAAGTATGTATAACCAGCTAGCCAAGATGCTCTATCATATTTGCCTACATTGTATTTGCGAGTACAACAATGCAATCGCTTTTTCTCCTAACTTTATTTGTATCCATTTTGTTTAAAAGGGGATTTTCACTTTAAAAAAATGAATAAACAATACGCCACACTTATCTAAGCACTGCTTCAGGGCTACTGATCTCAAAGATACGAAGGGTGACTATGGTAGTAGGCCCGCCAGAATCTCGGAAATATTAAAAAAATGCTTAAGATATAAGGGCATAACAAAACTAGAGTTTTTGGTATTTGTCTGCTTTCTTTCTCAGAACCAGTATTTAAAAATAACCTAAAAATTTGTTTAAGCTTCAGAGCATAATAATAGTTACGTCAATGTGTTCCTAGATTCTGACAACCTTGACGGGTCGCCAGATGCAAGTAGATGATTGTAAAGCTAAATTTTCTTCCTTTTCCGTATACAAATAGTTATTTTTTTCTTAATTCTAACACGGCGTTGAAATATCTAGATAAAAATCATAAAGCCCTAATGACTGTATATTATTGCTAAAAAAAGCAGATCATCTTTTAAACTATTCATTCCAAAGCACCAAAAAGCAGAACTATTATTGAAATTAAGAAGAATAAAAAAAAGAGTAGAAATCTCGACGAAAAGGATGCATTTCTTCAATTGCAGTTGGGCTCATCCGGGCTTAACACCAATTCGATTGAAAGTGAACGGTACCGTATGGCGTATACAAGTATAGGCAAGCATAAATGGGAGAGTAAAATTGATTCTGCTGTCATATTAATTGTTGGGGTGTAATTTCTTTTACTTGTCTTCTTAAATAAGGGAAGCATTGCTTCTCTTGCTTCCATTGATTGCACGCCACTGGAGCTAATAAATATCCAGTTAAATAGGGATATTTATAAGATTTGGTTGACATCTCATGGTGCCACAAACCACCAAAATAAATAGTCGAAGCAACTCCCTAGATGAAAAAATAGCGGGAGTATTTCAAGCGAATGCCAAACCGGTCATAAAAAAGGCCTATACGAACATTCCGTATGGGGTCTCCATGCTCGCGCAATAATTTTGTATAGCTGTCACTAAAGTATTCTCAAAATAGGAGTTTTTGGTTACGTGGTAATTAAAGTGCCTTGCTCAAAAACATTTTTTGAAGAGGGCACAAGTGGATATATATATATATATATATATATATATATATATATATATATATATATATATAATTTCACGGCGAAGGTAAGGACACAGAGGAAGCTAAGGGACATGTGATTTATTTATGTATTAAGGAACTGTGTTTCGGGCGTATCTCCCATCTTTAGGTTGTAAAATCATAAAACAATAAAGTACAGTTAGATATGATTAAATTTTTATTGTCAGAACACTTATTACGAAGTCAGAAATTCTGCTAAAACTAGAAGTTGAAATATTTTCATAGGGGAGGGGCGTTAAAAAAACAAATTTAAGGCTAAAATAATGGAATTTTATTAAACTAGAAAAATTAAGACGAGTAAAAATATAAAACTCCAAAATTATGAACAAAACTGGCACAAGGGTTTTTTCTCTGATAAAACTCCCTACCGCTTGTTTGGAGCTTGTGGAAGATCCCTAGTTAAGAGGAGAAAAGGAGAGCGCTTTTACAAACCCTGCGTCGTGCCCACAGTGAAGCGCCTGATAACTCAATGTCTAGTGGGGCTGCTTCTCATCTAAGGGACATGGAGAACTAACACTTTTGCCCATGAACACTGCCATGAACGCAAAATAGTACCAAAACGTGCCTCATCAACACCATTTCCCAAGTGTTCAGGACCAATTTTGGGAGAAATGTATTTTTCTGCATGATGCTGTACTTTGTCACAAAGCAAAAACAATAAAAAAGTTCTTGACTGAAAATAAGATCGAACTTTAGGGATCATGGCCCGAGAATTCGCCAATTTGAACCGAATAAAGAATTTATGGTCGATAATTATCAAACTGGCGGCTAATAAACAGAGGCCATCCATTGTGAGCATTTATGAGTGTTTATTCAGCAAAAATAGAATAATATCAGTTAAGATAATATCACACATTTGGGCTCCAGCATTGCAAAACGAATTGAAGCAGTCCTGACGAACAACAGTCATCATTTTAAATACTTGACTGCGCTCATTAATTGACTGTATTTATTAATAAAATGGGCTTGGGCTCTAATCTTTCACCTTCAAATTATAATAAAAAAATAAAACAAAATGCAATGTTTGATCAGTTCTATTAATTTTCATATATGAAAAAATAGAGTCGTCTCAAAACTTTGGGCCATGACTGAAAACAAGCAACGTTAAAAATTATCGAGCATAACTAAACTGTTCTCATTTGCTTTGGTGCTGCTGATCTTTACGATCTCAAAAATTGGTTTATAGTTTGGATACTGCGACAGCCATATGCAGGGTGGCCCATAAGTCCCAGGACACTACAGTTACATAAAAAAATTCATTTGTTTTCCGTTAATAACATATTGACACACAAAGTATATGCACACCTATTAATCAACCTAAAATTAATTTTTAAGGGAAGACGTGAATGCAAACACGAGAATTAATCCCATTTACCATACCATTTGCCTATCGTAGCCTTGTGTTGCAGTTAATATTTCTTTTTTACTACTATAGTACACCTATTTCACTATGAAGTTTCTACTGGTTCACTCCGGATATGTTTACTTTGGGAGTTTGGGTCACTTTAGGTGTCTTATTGGGTTAGCCATTTTGGGTAGTCACTTTCTTGGGGTACTTATCAGCTGATTTTATCATTTTGGTTAGTGGGTCTCACGTTCGGAAGATCTCTTGGAGAAATGGTTATTTTTTGTGAATCTTTATTAGTATTAGTTATATGTACATGCGATGGTGATTACAGTATTCCCTGTTGAATTCTTCCACTAGGGAATCTAGAACTGAAAGAAGTCTTTACTCCGGTGATGATGCTTACTGCAAATGTCCACGGAAGGTTGTCGATTTTCCTTCTGTTTTTTCCGCTCAATTTCTGATGACGATTATGAGCGTTTCGATCTTAGAATCTCTATGTAGGGCTCTCTGAGTTCTTCTAGCCTTTTTTCGGTTGTTACTGATTAGATAGAGGGCTTTGTTTTTAACTCTATTGAGTTCGATTTTTCTTTATTTTTCTACGGTGCTTAGGGGAATGATATGGGAGATGAGCGCCTCCCTTCCTTGAGCTAGATAGAATTTTCTCTTGTTCTTGGTGCTTAAGACTCTTAGTCAAAATAGGAGGCTTAGCACATGGGTTGTTCTTATTATTCTTTTGGCTACGTGTCTTTTGTAATCTATTGAGGTTATCTTTAGCCCTAGTACCTTACCATCCAGATGATATGGGTAGAGCTGTCTTTCTACTTCGCTAACGCTACCTTTGGATTCGAAACAGGGACTACAGTCAATTTTCTCCTGTTCGTTCTTATTTTCTAGTCCATTTCGAATTGGTTGATATTTTCAATCTCGATAGCTGTTGTCCGTGCTTGAACTCTCTCATTCCAGCATTGGCTGACAACTAGTTGATTGATATCCTTAACTAACGGGATATTGAGGCATTCAGACAATTTAGGTGTTCGCAGGTCCATTGTATAAATTGTATATAGCGTAAGTCTTAGATAGTCCCCCTGTGGGAGTTTAGCGTCCAGTTCGAACACAGGTCCTTTGTAATCTATGCTCTTCCATCTCTCTGATATCCGTAGATACTTATCTCCAGCTTATTATTCATCTGGAGGTTCAATATCTTGTATTACATGCTCTGACTCAGAATTTGTCAAAGACTTTTTATACATCTCTTAGAGCACAGAATTGATGTATTGTTTCTCTGCTTTGGCCTTGGCAATATTTTATGTGATAATGCCACTGCCATTGTGGTTGTCCGTTTGTCGGGGATTTTCGCGAAGACTCTTCCGATGAAATTTACAAGTGATATAGGTCTGTAGCTGGAGAGGTGATCTCGTGGTTCACCTGGTTTTGGAATGAAGATCACTTTTTCTAGTTTGAAGTCCCTGTGTTAATGCAGGCATTGCATATGTTCTGCATCAATTCAATCATATTGTCTGGTGCCTTGCTAAGTGTGAATCTGGTAATTCCTTAGGGGCCTGTCGTTTCTGTTTGAATGAATGTCTAGCGCTTTTTTATTTCTTCGTTAGTTACTGTGGTCCCTGATCTCAGATTCTCTTCCATTTTTTGTTAGACGACAGGTGCTGAAGAAATTTTTTCATGGTTTTTGCAGAGATTTTCATGAACCATTTCTTCTCTTACTGGATTAAAGTCTGTCTTTTCTTCTGGTGTTATTGAAAACATGGACTTCCAGTGGCGTCTGAATATTTGTTCGATGTTTCGCTTTTCTCTTAATTTTTCTCTTATTCTTTTCGTAGCGATATTTTGCCTCTTTGATGTTTTCCTTTGATTATATCAATAACCTTTCAGTTTTCTTTTGGTGAATTTTCTACGTTAATCTCTTTAATGAGGCTATTCCATATGTTTCCTTATTACTCTTCTATGAGATGCCTTATTTCTTCTTTCCTTCTTAGTGCAGCTTGTCTTTCTCTAGTTGGTTCATCTTGCATATGGGATTGTGCAGTGTCTCATTCTCGGCATATTTTTGTTTTTTTCCCTCCGTGAGAGTTGATTTCATACACTTAATTTCTTCATCTATTTCTTCGAGGTTAGCTCATTTAAGATCATTTGGGAAGAAGCTTCTAAGATTCTCTTTTTATTCGTCCCAGTTCCCTCTATTGTACCTCTTCCTTTCTGGTACCGGTACCTGTATTGTATTTTGATTGATTTTTAGTGTTGTTCCTATATCATCCCTACATGCAATATTGATGCATGTAATTATTATTTAATGAGACAGACTTCTGATTTTGTAACAGCAGTAGTAGTGTTGATAGCGAAAGAGTTGATATTCAGGAAGGTTAGATTTAGATGTGTTCCGGTTTGAAGGGGTTCCGGTGATGCGTTGTTCGTGTGTGGAAGGCTAAATGAAAGGTGTTCGTTATTTGTGATAGTGCCACCCAGCATACCAGAGATAGAGTGTAAATCGATGTTACTCACTACGCGAAAGTTTGATTCTGAAGTTTATTGCTACCGGAAGCAAAGATCTACCCACCATACCAGAGTTGGTTTCTAAAGTCTATTGCTACCTAACATACACTAGTTGTATTATCAAGCCTATTGCTACCTTGCATACACGCGTTGTATTATGAAACCTATTGATATCCAGAATACATGACTTGAATTCTGAAAAACTTTGCTACCCATAACCCTAGAGTTAGATCCTAAAGCGTATAGTTATCCGGCCATTCACTGAATCTGAAGATTATTGATACCCCCCATACCAGGGTTGGATTGTGAAGCCAATTGCTTTCTATCACACACGAGTTTGTCTGTGGAGCCTATTTCTAACTAACATAATAGAAATTGAGTCTTAAGGCCTACCAAAGTTGGAGTCTAAACTATATTGATATCTAGCATGCGAGAATTATATGCCGAAGCCTATTTTTACCCAGCATATTAGAAATTGATTCTGAAGCGTGTTGCTACCAGGCTTATCAGAGTTGGATTATGAATCATATTACGAGCCAGCATGTCAGACTTGGATTCTGAATCTTATTTTTAACGCAAACTACAAGACTGGGATTCCGATCCTCTTTTTATGTCCATTTTAAAAGGCCTATTGCTACTCAACGTAACAAAATTGATTTAAGGTATAAATGCCATTTTTTAATTATGAAGCCTATTGATACTCAGCATGTTACCGTTAGATTCATATACCTATTGCGATCCAGTATACCAGACTCGGATTCGGATACATATAGCTAACCAGCATAGCAGAGTTTGATTTTGCTATTCAGCATACTAGGGGGTGATTCGGAATCTTATAGCTACCCAGCATACCAGATATTGATAATGAAGTCCATTTCTATCCAGCATACTAGAAGAGCTGTATTCTGGAGTTTATTGCTAGAGAACTGACCAGAAATCGATTAACAAGCTTATTGCTAGCTAGCGTATAATAATTATATCGTATCTTATTGTTTCCCAAAGTTTGATTCTGCACCCTTTGATACCCTTCACTTGTAGCCAAAATATAAATTAAAAGGAAAATGGTTGCATTCTGAAGCCTATTGCTACCCAGCATACCAGAGTTGGATTCTTAAGCTTATTAGAGTTCTATACTGAAGCCTATTGCTACTCTGCTAACCATAGTTTGGTTTGATTCATAGTATATCGCTACCGAGCATACCAGAGTTGTAATAGTAAGCATATTGCTACCCAGTATACCAGAGTTATATTATGAATCATATTGCTACTACATATACTCAAGATGACTATATTTTGAAATCTGAAATAAAGGACACTTAAATTGGAGAGGTACTACAACAATATACAGGACACATACAACTTACGTGAATTACGCACGCAGCGCGAAGTCCCTCTCAGCTGTGGTCCAGATTGTCCAGGATCTACTTCATTGACATTTCTTCTGTTTTATGATGTGTTCATTGTTGATTTTGTTACAAATAACTGTCCATTAAATGTGTCAAAGCATTACAATATTGCAATCATGCATATTACGTAGCTTTAAAGGATATTATAACTAAAGTGACTAGCCATAATACTCGTATATTGAGTAAATTGCATAAAATAAAATACATATGATAAAAACCTTTCCATAATGCTTTTAAAATTATTTTCCTCCATTGTTGTTAGTATGTTATTTTTCATTTGTAATACTTTGCACTGGATACAACTGCTTTCAAAAAATGGTGTTTGGTTTGAGCATGTGTGATGAACTCAGAACATGACAGTGTGAAATTGTACTTTATATCTTTATTTCTGACTGATCAGCTCTACAGTGCACCGGTTCCGGCACCCACCCCATCGTTGACCCATCAGAGAGAACAGTCTCTCCACTTGAACATTTAAAGGGGGAATACCAAGTACAAATTACACCAGGGTGAAGAGGTTCTTAAGATCCTTGCATTCAGTGAATATCTTTTTACACTTCTCAATGACTATCATATCCTTATCCATGTTTGGCAACAGAGAAGTAAGAATGCAGAATTCTTCATGGAGCTCATCAACTGATAACACATCCTGTTGATTAATTTTTCCACACAGTCTATTAAGAGATTTGAAAGCTAGTTTACTATTTAAGGTTAGGTATTTCAGAACACAAAATGGACTACTAGCCGATGGTCAACCCAGTTTTCCAGGTAGGTAGTAGTTCTTTTGGAGCAACTGAGGAAATTTGGGGAAATTTCCTCCTTTTCTTTATCATACAGATTAGCAAGAGCACGCTGTTTTTGATATCCAAATAAGCTATCTGTGAACTTCTTGTTCAGTGTGTCATATGAAGACGCTTGGCAATTTCATGGAGTTCAGAGGAAAAATGTACAAGCTGACTGCAGCTTCAGGCTCGCCACCTCAAAAGCAGGGAACAACTTTGAACAAAACATGATATAAATATCAACAGTATTTGTATCTGCTGTGTTTTCATCAATCTCATCCTCAGCTTACTCCTCGTCTATCATCAATAGCTTTCTGATATGACTACAAACATCTTTACTACAGAAGTAGGAATATAATGCAGGGCACACCTTCAGTGTGCGGTCTACTGCCTTTCCCAATGAATGTAACGTGTGGGCAATTGTTTCAGAAGTTCAACCCATTCCTGCTCAACAAAATCAACAAGACTATTGCTACGGAGCCCCAAAAATTGGATTCCTAATCTTATTGCTACCCAGCCTCCAAGAGCTGGATTCTGAAACCTATTGCTACCAGCATACCAGAGAAATATTCTGAAGCCTATTACTACCCAGCATATAAGAGGTGGATTTTGAAGCCTAATGCTACCCAGCATATCAGAGTTGGAGTCTAAAGCTTATTCCTACTAACATACCAGAGCTTGATTCTGAAAACTATTTCTTCATAGCATACCAGAGTTGGATCCTGAAGCTTATTCTTACCTAGCATATGAGAGTTTATTCTGAAGCCTATAGCTAACCATCATACCAGAGTTGGATTCTGAAGCCTATAGCTAACTATCATCCCAGAGTTGGATTCTAAAGTCTATTGCTAACCATCATATCAAAGTTGGATTCTGAAGCTTATAGCACACCAGCATACCAGAGTTTGATTCTGATATTTATAATTAACCAGCACATCAGAGTGACTTAAGGGAAGTTGCTCTCTCAAACTGGATCTCAGTTGCAGACATCCTGTTTGTAGTCTTCCTTCTGCTATACTCGTTCCCGTCCTGATAATAAATTGCATATACATATTAGACGGACGTTGTGAAGTGGCAACGGTTGTACTGTCTTTTGGCATCGTTCCATATAAGAGTTTCGCAGCGAAACAGTGATGTGTTGTGCGTGCGAAGGGAGAATGAAACAGCAATGTTGAGATTACCTCTGGGTGTTATGACTTGTATGGATGGAGTTGTCTGTGCATTAGCGTCACACTCACTCGGCGAATTAGAAGAAAACTCTTCCCCACTCCCTTAAAGTGTAGAATGATATATCAGAATGGGGTGTTGTAAGAATACAGAAATTTAACGAGCCAGAGGCGAAGAAATTCATGCTTAAGGTCCTTAAGTACCATAGAAAAACCGTCACCAAGCAAAAAAAGGCTCGAGTTACAACCTATGAATAATTTTTTGGCAGGTTATTGTTTTTGTTGTATTTCAGAGTGAGAATAGATTCAATCTTGTTTCCTTACTATATTCTTATCGCAGACAAATAATGAATGCGAAATAACTGTTCCCAAGGCATTCATAAACCGCCTTTGAGTCAGTAAACTCCAATTCACATCTATGAGCAATCCATATAAGAGAAATAAACATAATCTACACTCTTTCATATAATACGATGTCAAGTCATCATCAAGATCACCCTCGTTTAGTTATATAATAAAAAAGGAGTACAACGAGGGATCCATCACTCCAAATGTGTTTCCAGCAGTGTGTAATGAAATTTTTAGGAATGTGATGTGATCAAAAGGTAATCATAAATAAATGGAAATATTTAAATCTCCTTCGCTTTGCTGATGACAGTATTATTATTCGCTTCAAACGGTGAAAAATTGCAGCCATTGATCACATAATGATCAAAAACCAGTCAGTCTCAGTTAGACTGAAAAATAACTTTAAAAAGAGCGATCAATAGTGTTTAATGCATCTCACCCGCTCTAACCTAATGAAGTCAAATTTGGCTCTTGAACACAAGAACACGAAAACGGAGGAGAATTCAGAGAAAAATAGAACGAGGGGCAATCAAATAAAAGGCAGGGAATAGACAAAAACTGAAGCGACATGAAGAAAAAGAATGGACGTTTGGAAGTGGAAATGGGCAAGACAAATTGCAAAACAACAGGGTATGAGATAGATGAAAGAAATCCCAAAATGGACATATTTATAGAAGATACATGGGAGAAACTCCCAAATGAAAACATTACAGAATAGAGACAAAAGAAATCATGAAATTGACTCATTTATAGAAAATAGATGATAGAAATCCCCAAATGGACATATTTATAGAAGATAAACGATTGATATCCCCAAAGGGACATATTTAAAGGGGATAGACGAAAAAAACAACAACCCTCATTTAAAGATGATAGACGAAAGGTATTCCAAAATGAACGCATTTATTGAAAATGGAAACAAGAAATCACAAAATGGAACATCTATAGAAAATATGCTAAAAGGAATCACAAAATGGACACAAGTATAGAGAATAGACAAAATAAATTCTCAAATGGATACATTTATAAATTATAGAAAAATAAATAAAAAATGGAGACATTTATAGAAAATAAACGAAAGAAATCTAAAATTGAGAGATTTATAGAAGATGCACGAAAGAACTCGCAAAATGTACATATTTATAGAAGATAGACGAATTAGATCCCAAATGGACACATTTATGGAATATAGAAAAAGAAATCCCAATATAGCCACTTTTATAGAAGATAGACGAAAGAAATTCCTCAAAGGAAACATTTATAGAAAATAGACGAAAGAAATCCCTGAAGGGACAATATTTAGATATTGACGAAGGAAATAAAAAATAGACATATTTAGGGAAGGTTAATGGAAGAAATCCCAAACTAAAAACATTAATAGAAGATAGACAAAATAAATTCGTATATGGACACATTTATACAAGATAGACGACAAAAAAATCCACAAATGGACACATTTCTAGATGCGAGGCAAAAGAAATTCCAAATGAATACATTTATAGAAGATAGAAAGAATATATCCTGGAAAGACATATTTATAGAAATAGACAAAAGAAATACAAAGATGTAACTATCTATATAAGACAGACGAAAATAATTCAGAAAAGAATATATTTATAGAAGATAAGGGAAAACAATTCTAAAATGGATACATTAATAGAATAGAAGATGACAGCAGAAATACAGAAATGGGCACACATACATAAGATAGACGAAAGAAATTTTAATGGATATATTTCTAGAATATAGACAAGAAAATCTCCAAAGTGGTCACATTTAAAGAAGATAGAAAAAAGCAATCAGCAAATAGAAATATTCAAAGAAAATAGACGAAAGATTGCCCAAGATGAACACATTTATAGATGATATACGAAAGCAATCCCGAAATAGACAGATTTTTAGAAGAAAGACATAAGAAATCCAAAATGGACATTATTTCTAAAATTTAACGATTGAAATCTCAAAATGGAGACATTTAAAGGGGACAGACGAAAAAAATAGGCTCATTTATAGATGATAGAAGAAATAAATCCCCAAATGGACACATTCCTATAAAATAGACGAAATAAATCCGAAAATGGAAAGATTTATAGAAGATAAACGAAATGAATCCCCAAATAGACACAATTATAGAAAACTAGCATGGGTACCCGGCGTTGCCCTGGTCATAAAAAAACTACATGTCTTAAATTAAATTCTCTGCTTGAGTTAAATTGCGCAGTTAAAAGTCGATATGTATAGAAATGTAAGGATTATTTTTACTTCTGAGTAATAGAGTAGTGTATCATAAGAGACTAACAAAGAACGATTTTCACTTTACCATGACATTCCACATTCAACTTCTGGGTCTTGGACTCTTAGTTCTCCCAGGGTTCTGGATAAAACACGCTTCTTGTTCGTTTGATCGGTACAAAGATACGAGTTTTTCTGCGCTCCCAGTGCGGGAAATGGCCACACACAGTTGAAAAAAGTAGGGGCTCGAGAGATCCACCCCAATTGCTTTGAAAGTCTGTCCCTGACTTTTATTCACACTCATGGCAAAGCATGGCTTGTATGGCATTTCTTGAAGTCTGGTCAGCGTCATTACATTACAGTAGCGTGCATGGCCGGGCAAGCGGTACTGTGGCATCACATTTCTTGCAAGAAGGTCAGGGTCCTGACATCACAGTAGTGCGAACGGGCGAGCAAGCGGGTGGTCGTGCAGACAGGCAAGAAGCGCAACTAAGCGGACACGACTGCTTTATATACATATATAGATAGAGCAAAGAAATCGTAAAATGTACACATGTATAGATTATAACAAAAAATAGCAGTAACACTTCAGTTTCGGGGCGCACGGTAGGTGGTGCTGTTTATAGGCTACAATTTTGGGCTACAATATATGTATTATGACGTCAGACGGTAGCGTCAGATGTGAACAATTACAGCGTTATATTTTTTTATATATGAGTATATACTTGGCGGGCTGCGCCCCCCAGACCCCCTCCAAATGATTGAAACTCAGGATCATCTCAGGGTAGTCCCCCCGCAGTGATGTCTCCCCCACGAGCAGTCCCCCCGCAGTGATGTCTCCCCCACGAGCAGTCCCCTTGAATTTACCGGGTTTTTCCCCCCAACAGCTTTTTACTGGCAGAAAAACCTAACCTAATAACAAACAATTCTTACTTTTATAGGTTTCTTGATTAGTTTATGCGCCTCTAAATAATCTAAAAGTTTTTCGCGATTATACAAACTAAAGCCGAATTCGAATAACGAAGAAGCACATGGCAAGCACGACACCACCATAACGAAACAAAAACATTTGCAAAACGGGTCCTATTTATAAGCTACGACGTTGCCAGTAAGAAGCTGTTATTGTTCACTGCGAAAAAAAATACGAAAACAAAAAAAACAATAAAAGACATCAAGAAACCTTACCTAACTTAGAAAAAACTATAAATGAGCAGAGGCGCAGATATTTAGTAAATAATACAGACTAAAATCCCCAAAACAACAAAAAAAATATAACGCCGTGATTGGTCACATCTGAAGCTACCGTCTGACGTCAAAAGAGATATATTGTAGCCTACTAGCAGCGCCACCTACCGTGCGCCCTGAATCTGAAGTATTACCAAAATAGCCATAAACAATAGACACAATTATATAAAATAAACGAGAGAAATATAAAATTGGACACATTTCTAGAAATAAAAAAAGTAATAAATATCAAGATAAACACTTTTATGGAAGGGAAAGGAAAGAAATCGCAAAATCAATGCATTCCTAGTTGACAGACGAAAGAAATCTCAAACTAGACACATTGATAGAGGAGAGTAGAAAAATTAATCACAAAACGGACATATAAAAGAAAGACAAAAGAAGTCCTAAAATGAATAGATTTCTACAAGATATACTAAATTAATCCAATAATCTACGTATTTATAGAAGATAGACAAAAGATAGTCCCAAATGGAAACATTTATAGATGATAATCAAAAGAAATCCCCCAATGGACACATTTAGGGTATATAAAGGAAAAAAATGCCAAATGAAAAAATTTATAGAAGATATAAGATATAAATCTCTAAATGCAAATTTGGAGAAGATAGGGGGAAAAAATCCTAAAATTGAGGCATTTATAAAAGATATACGTAAGAAATCCAAATATGGAAACATTTATATAATATAGACAATTATTTTTTAAATGGAATCATTTAAAGATGGACACATTTATAGAAGATAGACAAAAGGAATCTAAAAATAGACAAATTTATAGAAGCTAAAGAAAATGAATTCAAAAATGTAAATTTATAGGAGATGGACAAAAAAAGCCCCAATGGACAGATTTATAATTGATAGATCAATTAAATCCCCAAATAGAAACATTTATACAAGAAAGAGGAAAGAAATTTTAAAAATGGACAAATATATAGAAGATAGAGGTTAAAAATCTCCAAATTATCACATTTATAGAAGATAGACAAAAGAAATAAAAATGGACAAATTATTAGAAGAATGGCCCTGAAATCCCAAATTGGCTACGTTTTATAGAATACAGACGAAATAATTTCCACACTAGACAAATTTATGGAAAATGAACAGAAGAAATAAAAAAAATGGGAATATTTATAGAGGAGGAAAGAAATCCCCAAATGAACACATTTATAGTAGTTAGAGCAAAGAAATTCCGAAATAGAAACATTGATAAAAGATAGACGAACTATATTCCCAAATGGAACATTGATAGAAAATAACCAAAAGAAATCACAAAATGGACACATTTCTAAAAGATAGACGTAAAAAATCCTAAAAAGGACACATTTTTTAAAGCTAAGAAATTGATCGACATAGTTATAGAAGATAGAAGAAATAAAGCTCCAATGGAGACATTTATAGAAGATAGAATTTAGAAATTCCCTAAACAACAAATATATAGAAGATGGACGAAAAAATAAAATTTATAGAAAATAGATGAAAGAAATTGAAAAATGGATACATTTATAGAAGATAGAGAGAATAAATCTCCTAATGGACACCTTCAAAAAAGGTAGCCAACATAAATCCCCAAATGGACACATTTATAGAAGATAGACGAAATAAATAAATAAAATGACACATTTTTAGAAGATTGACAGAAGAAATCCCCGAAGTACATTAGTGAAGATAGACGAGAGAAACCTTTTTAGATAATATATTAAATAAATTCCAAAATAAATCATATATAGAAGATAGAGGATAGAAATATCTTAAGGGACTCATTTATAAAAGATTAAAGAAATAATTCCCGAACTCGCCACATTTATAGAAGATACACTAAACAAGGACGCAATTATGGAAGATAGAGGAAAAACATCCCCAAATGGAATTATTTTTAGAAGACACGAAAGTAATTCCAAAATGGACATATTTATAGACGATAGTAGAAAAAAAATTCAAAAGGAAATATTTATAAAAAGTAGACAAAAGTAATCCCAATATGGACGCATTTATAGAAGATATTAGCAAGAGGGAAAGTCCCTTCAATGACCTGCGGCGTTTTGTGATAAGATGATAAATGGTTCTTGCATTGATGGTTTCCTAAGGTTCGAATCCCTTACAAGATCATTTGAATGGCTAAATGAGGCTTCTGCCACTAGATGGCGCCACCAAGTGCCATTCGATGGCAGATTTGAAATCTCCAGGGTGAATAACCGTATGACCCATGGTCATATGGGTCATTTCATTGCTCTAAATGGGTACAATTGAACTTTACTCCTTTTGGATAAAAAGCTAAGATTTGACCTGGTGCTTCGTCGCAGGTAAAAATAAATCTCCAAATGAGCACATTTAAGGAAGATAGACGAAAGAAATCTCAAAATTTCCACATTTATAGAAGATAGACGAAATAATCCCCAAATTAACATATTTATAAAAAAAAAGACAAAATAAAGCCTCAAATGAATGCATTTCTAGAAGCTAGACAAAAGAAATCCCCAAATGAGCACAGTTAATGAAGATAGACGAAAGAAATCTCAAAATTGCCACATTTATAGAAGATAGACGAAATAATCCCCAAATTAACATATTTATAAAAAATAGACAAAATACTCGTAAATCCTCAAATGGACGCATTTCTAGAAGCTAGACAAAAGAAATCCCCAAATGATCACAGTTAATGAAGATATATGAAAGAAATCTAAAAATTGCCACATTTCTATAAGATAGACGAAATAATCCCCAAATATAGACAAATTAAATAGACAAATTAAAATCAGCACGCGAGGATCATTCACGCAAACTTTTGTCTGAGAGTAAGAATCACCCTCGGACTATATTTCGTCTCCTCTCTCGCTTTCCTCGCCTAGCCCCATTCCCCTCACCTCTCCCCCCATCAACCCCTCTACTCTTTCTAAATTTTTGTCTGATAAAGTTATTAACCTTCGCGCCGTACTACCCCAGTCGTCTGAACAAGCCCATGCTGTTCTCTCTGACCATACTCCATTGCCGTTTAATGTCCTCACTCGGGCGTCCTCTGAGGAAGTAACTGCCCTGATCTCACGCTCTAACAAATCTGGATCCTCTAATGAAGCCTTTCCACCCAACCTCCTCCACCAAGTTCTCCCACTGATTCTTCATCTTATTAACACTTCACTTGCCACAGAGGTGGTTCTCTCTTCCTTCAAAAATGCCTCAATTCGTCCTATCCTTAAAACCCCCCACACCTTAACCCGTGTGAACCATCTAGCTATCGCTCTATCTCATAGCTTCCATTCCTCTCTAAGGTCGTCGAGAGAGTGGTTTTCTCTCGCCTTACTGACCATATTTCTAACTGCAATATCGATGAAATGTACCAGTCGAGGTTCAAATCGAAGCACTGCTGAAACCGCTCTTCTTAATGTTCCAGGTGGTTTACATATAGCAGCCGAAATGCTTTATACGTCCATTCTAGTCCTTCTAGACCTATCCTCTGTTTTCGACACCATCGACCACACTGTCCTCCTTGATCGTCTTCACATTTTCCTTGGTCTCTCGGGCACTGCACTTGATTGGTTCCACTCATACCTCTCCTCCCGCACTCAGTCGGTCGCACTCGATAACCTCTCCTCGAAGCCCGCGCCCATTCATTGTGGGGGGGGGGGGGGCTCAGGGCTCAGTCCTTCGTCCCCTCCTCTTTCGCATCTACTTAATTCCTATTGGCTCCCTTCTTCGCTATTTGAACCTGTCCTTCCACCTCTATGCTGATTACACTCAGATATACCTTTCCTCATCCCCCGTCTCCTTCTCTCAATCAATTACCAAGCTCCTTTCAGCCTACACCTCCATAAACGAATGGATGTCTGCCAACTTTCTCAAGCTTAACCACGATAAAACTGAAGTTCTCCTTCTTGGTACCCCTTAGATGGTGGAAAAATCTAAAGCTCTCTTCCCCTCCTTTAACCTTGGGGAAACCAATGTCGCCTTCTCTGATACTCGTACCGTCAGTAATCTTGGTGTTATTTTCGACGAGCAACTCTCTTTTAAACTGCACATCCATCGTATCTATAAGTCTTCCCTCGGTTTTCTCCGCAACTTCTCACGTGTTCGATCCCATTTTGATTGAAGAAGCCTTGAGACTGCTATTTATGCCTTCGTCGCCTCACGCGTAGACTACAGCAATTCTCTTCTACTGAATCTCCTTTCTTCGTCACTTTGCCCCCTACAACTAGTTCAAAACTATGTTATGTTGCCCGGCTTCTCCTTCACCGCCCCCGGTTCTCTCCTTCGATGCTTCTGTTACAGGATCTACACTAGTTACCTATTCGCTTCCGTACCCACTATAAAATTCTTCTCATCACCTACAAGGCCCTAAACCTCGAGGCTCCACCTTATCTCTCGTCTGCCCTCTCCCGTCGTTAAACTCCTTGGGCACTCCGTCTAACCTCGCTTCCCTTCTGAACATGCCTCGTTCTGTCCTCTGCTCGATGGGTGACAGTTCTTCCTCAGTTTGTGCTCCTAGACTCTGGAATGCTCTTCCTGCCGAAGTTCGATCCTTCCTTCCCTTGCTACCTTTAAACGTCTCCTGAAGACTCATCTCTTCAGAATTGCCTTCTCTACACTGTAAACTTTCTCTACACTCGCTACACAACCTGCGCTCGGGAAGGGCTAACAGCCCTGAAGGGCGCACTATTAATACCTATTATTATTATTAAATGAACGCATTTCAGAAGCTAGACAAAAGAAATCGCCAAATGAACACATTTATCAGAGATAGACGGAAGAAATCCACAAATAGATATATCTCTAGAAATATAAAAAAATTAACACATTTTTACAAGATTGACAAAAGAAATTCCCCTTTATATCGGGTATACGAAAGAAATCCCATGATGGACACATTTATAGTAGATAGGCAAACTAATTTGCAAAGTGGTCATTTAAGCCAATAGAGGAAAGAAATCTCTAAATGATACATTTATAGAAGATAGAGGAAATTACTCACAAAATAAAAAAAAATCTAAAGATAAACGAAAGAAATCCTCAAATGGACACATTTATAGAAAAAAAACACGAAAAAATCACCAAATGAACACATTTAAGGAAGATAGACGAAATAAATCTTAAAATGGACAATAATAAGAAGGATAGACGAAAGAAATCCCCCTAAAGACACATTTATATAAGATCGACAAAAAAATCCCCAAATGGATTCATTTATAGAAGGTAACTGAAAGAATTCCCCAAATGGACACCTTTCTTCTTAATGGTACCCAGATCATTACCCTACATCAGGTAGACCTATAAAATTCGTTCAATTCTTTGATTACCCTAAAAAACTTTAGGGTTGGGCCACTGAAATGAAAAGGGTTGATGATGATATGAACTTGTGTTAAATTTATAAAGTTACTGATTGTGTAAACTGTAAAATAATCAAATTTTCTCCATAAATTATTTAGTACCTTTTCCAAAACAATACGAATAACGCATGGGCAAAGTCCCCTGCCCCCCCCTCCCATAAAAAATTCAAATCTTAATTTCTGAGCCATAATTGATGAAACAATCTAATGCGCCCATTCAAATATTCCAAAATTAAAATTGTATAACCATCACGAAATCAATTAGACCTGTCTATCCATCTTCTCTGAGACTTACTTGGCCTTTAATCTCCCTTGTACCTGACTAAATCCAATGTATTAAAAGCCAACTAATTTTTAATATATGCGGCACAATTGAATGCACAAACCAGATATGCTGAAGGGAAAATTCATTCACTCAATAATGGACCAACCATCGATGCGTGGATGGTTTGAGACAAATAAAAAACAAGAGAACGGGAAATTACCATTATGTGAATGAAAGCACTAAATCTGTTGCCCTGAATGTTTATCGATTAAAATGGGAATTGATTTACATGACAGTTACCGATGGTTTATGGCTTAAATTGCGTGTTTTCAGTTGCAAATTTGGATAGTGCGGCAAGTATTTAGGGTCATTTTTGTTCACGTAAGAGGATGAAAAGTTAAATCAAATTTGGAGTCTAATTCGGAGTATTCTCTTTTGTCATCTCAGGCAGAAATGAAAATAGGTGTAAGGCATTTATTTGCCACTTTCTTCTCATTTTTTTCTATTACGCCAAAGTATTCTCCATGGTTACAGCTTCATTTTCTTAATTAATAAATAGCCGCCTTAAATTACAGATTAGGTAACTATTCAAACACAAAGAAAAATAAGGAACAAATCTGTCGTCAACGGCAACTACTGCATATTATGGCTGAGGTTTTCTGTCAGGAATCATATTATTGTCCGTTCCTCCCATTAATTATCAGCAAGGCTACTTCAAATATTCGTCCCAAAAGGCGTACAAATCTTTTCTCACCTCTTTCATTTTAGGCGAAGTAAAGGGATAAAAATTTCTTTTTTGTTTCCTCCAAGAAACACATCAAATAGCCCGGAAGAGTCAAAGAGGAGGTGCACCTATTCTTCCGCCCCTTTTTTTACTTTGAAAATTTTGAGAAAAAAAAAATTTACGCTGAAAAGCAAGGAAATTAATGCGTTAATAAATTATTAACAGTTAATTTTTGCTGATTCTTCCTTCCGACGGTGAAGAAATAAAAACTGCTTTTTCAAAGGAAACAGGAACATCCATGTATGCAAGGATACATACACACTGTACAGTCATATACCGGGTTTGCAAACGTTCTGTTACACTCGTTTTTTTTATCTTTTGAGAGGTTTATGTGCGATAGAAAAAGTTCCGTCAAACAAACTTAAAGTTCTACTTTTCCAGCACGTGTCATTAAAACGTCTTTTCCATTGTGTGTCGAGATGGAAGTGAATAGACTCGAGATATCTGCTCTCCTGCGCGCTGGCAACAACAAGCGGCTCAACGTCAGTCGGATGGATGACCGTCCACAGAACCGCGGAGAGGGCAAGACAGACATCAAGTTGTCAACCGTTTGGCTGTGAGAAAAGCGTTTGAAAGCGCTCCGAAATTCAAAATGACTGCGCTCGTGAAGAAGAAGAACATCTCGGTGGGCACGATATCAATGGCCGTGAAGTAGGAGGGCAGCAAGAACTTGAGATGCGTGAAAAGGCCTTTGCTCACCGACCGTATGCGAGAACACCGTCGGGAACGCTGTCGTCGCCTTCTCAACGGCTTGACGAGTAATGGCAAAAGAATTCTCTTTTTTTCTGATGAAAATCCTTCAAGGTCGATCCGGTCATCAACAAGCAGAACGACCCGTGGTGAGCTTCGGCCAGGATTACTTTAAGGACAACTTGGCCACGAAACTCTAGCCCTAGGTAAGGAGGATCATGAAGAAGGCGGACTACGTCTATCAGCAGGATGGTGGCCTGGCTCACACTGCCAAGACCGTGCAAGAGTGGTTGGGGTCGAACATGAACTTCTGGTTGAAGGACCTTTGGCCGCCACAGTCACCCGATATCAATCCCCTCGATTACATACTGTGTGTGCATGTCGAGTGCAAAGCTTGCAAGGTTCACCACAGCAACGTCGACGAACTGAGGTCTTCCATTAACCGCTTGTCGGTCAGCGTGAGGAGAAAGAACTTCATCTGCAACGTGTGCGCGGCCTTCAGGTCTTGCTTGGAGCGCGTGCTTGCCGCCGAGGGCGGCACATTGAGGCAGCCACTTTGATTACTACTACAATCTGAACGCACATTTACTAGGATATGTTGAAACAATAAATACGTGTCTAACTGTATCAAAACTTTTACTGTTTCCCTTGATGAGAGCGTTGTAACGAGTGTAACAGGAGTTTTGCAATACCCGGTATATGCCTACAAGTAAGCACATCGCACGAATTGTAAGAGATTCATGAAATCTTTACGTAGGAATTTTGCAATATTGCGAAATTAAGGGTCACAACCGACGAAAGGAGACTGGAATCTAAAGAGACCAAAGTTTACCTTGGAAAGCCTAGAGAGAATCTGGAAAGGTCTGATCGGTCATTAGGAGGGCTGGTGAAGAATGAATTAAAAACTTCCAAAAAGAACACAGATACAAAGGAAACAATTAGCAATTCAACTAGTTAAGCAAGGAGTAGTTGTATATGGTTGGTATAGCAATTGGACGACTTTGGTCTGTATCAAACTCAACTCGAAGACGTTTCTCATGCGCAGCAAAGGAGCTGGAACAGTTCCTTATGAATTGCTCCATTAAAAGAAACAATTCCTTATGATTTGCTCCATTGAAAGAAACAGTTCCTTATGATTTGCTCCATTGAAAGAAACAGTTCCTTATGATTTGCTCCCTTGAAAGAAAATAAATTTTGCTGACACACTAAAGAGGAGATTCAACCATCAGTAGGGGCACGAGCTATTGTACACTTGTTAGTCATTCTGCAATGTGTGCAGGGGTTATGTTTAGCCTTGGGATATCGGGGATATTTATAAATTTAACGAAACAAAGAAATGTCAAATGTAAAGGTTACCATTATCTGAAGATTAAATTCAGCCATGTCACGCTGAGAAAATGTTAAGTAGACTGGAATCAATCCACCATTTCTTTTGACTGCAACCTCTAAATCTCAACCCACCTGCGGAAGCGCGTGTCAAAAACCCCCAAATCTTTCAGCAATTTTTTACAGTTTTCAAAATTTGACAGAAGGAAAGATAGTATAAATCATCAAATATTTAATTATCGCCTTATAAATGTGAAGACAAAAAAGGTAAATGCACAAAGAAGCCAAACTAACTCACTTCACTTCTTGAAGGCAACATTCTCTCTCCTGATCCACGTTCTCGTCAAGCTGAAAGAGCCGATCTTTTTGGGAACAGGCCCGGTAGTGAATTAGGCGTTCAATGCCTTAGCGAGATTAAGGTGATGCCAAGGTTAGGTTAGGTTGTTAAGCTAAGTTAGGTTAGGTTGTTAGGCTAAGTTAGGTTAAGTTAAGTTAGGTTAGGTTATGATAGCGACTTTTCAAAACTGGACATACAAGTGGCGGTCAATAGGTTTTGAGAATCGGTAGGGTAAAACAGAGGAAGGGGGATGGCCGTTTGTGGGGGTCTTAGGAAAGGTTATGACAAGTCACGACCTGCAGCCGCACGCTCCTGCCTCGTCTATTTAAGAAGCAGTAGCTGATCGGAGATCGTCAGTCACAAATTTTTCAACAATGGAGAAGGTTGAGCACCGCGCAGTGATAAAATTTTTGACCAAGGAAGGCAAGAATGCAAAGAGATCCATGAAGGCATGATTTCAGTGTACACCAACACAGCCCCTTCCTATGCAACCATTGCTTGCTGGAATAGGGAGTTCCTCCATGGTTGTGAGTCCCTTGAAGATGAACCCTGTCCAGGATGCCCATCAGACGTGACCAATGAGGACAATGTGGCCCGTGTGGAGAGGATGATCCTCGAAAATCGACGGGTGAAGGTCGAAGAAATCGAGCGAGAACTTGGAATATTACATGGAAGTGTTATCAACATCATCCACGACAATTTGGCCATGACCAAGGTCTCTGCCCGTTGGGTCCCTAGAAACCTCACGAAACTTAACGCCTCATGATCGACTTCAACGTTGTCAAAGTTCGGAGGAGCTGCTGCTCCTGTAAAACCAAGATCCGGCGGGATTCGAGTCACTCATAGTGACAGGTGATAAAACGTGGGTCCATCACTGGGATCCTGAAACCAAGCTCGAAAGCATGGCCTGGAAGCACAGGGGCTCTCCAACCCCCATCAAGTTCCGGACACAACCTTTAGCCGGGAAGATCATGGCCACCATCTTCTAGGATTCTGAGGGAGTGTTGATGGTTAACTATCTGCCTCGTGGAAGGACCATCACAGGCCAATATTACGCTGAGGAACTGGCTAGGTTGAAGAAGTGCATCCGTCAGAAGGGGCGCGGCAAGTTGACACGCGGTTTCCTGTTCCTCCACGACAATGCCCCTGTCCACAAGGCCAGAGTTGCACAAGCTGCATTGCGCGAGTGCGGATTCGAGGAGCTCAACCATCTCCCCTACAGTCCAGATCTGGCCCCCAGCGACTACTTTTTATTCCGCCAGCTCAAGGCTGCACTGCGTGGATGCCGGTTTGGGGACGATGAAGATGTCCAGCTCGCCGTCTAGGAGTGGATTGAACAGCAGTTGGGAGATTTGTGGTTGTCGGGAATTCGAAGCCTCAGGAACAAGTGGCGCAAGGGCATTGAAGTCGAGGGTAGTTATATTGAAAAATAATCAAACACTTTTCCTCATATCTCGTTTCCTTATATCCGAATTGCAAAACTTATTGCAAAACTTATCCATTAGCATCTTCGCGTTGCTATAAGCGCTGTAATAAGTGTGAATACAATATATTTCTTTCACGCATGCTGTAAAGGGTTGACAACTACTATCTTGCGGGTTAAAGAGCTTAAAATCTTAACAGAACCCATAACTGATTGGAAAACTTCCTGCGAGTAGTATTTTCCCGTTCCTTGCTCCAAAACATAACCTAACCCTGGGGTTGTAATTACACTACGACCTTAGAACGCCATAACCTAATCTTAACCCATAACTTTAAGTTCGCGATTACATCCAAATTCTAATACGCTGCAGAGCCTGGTCCAAAAAAGACCCGAAGTAGCTCTATTCTTCGTAGCTCGTGAATTCCTGTTCATATCATGTCCATTTCCTTTCAATTCATTCCTTGTTTATCCTTTTATCTTTTTCATAAAATTGGCTTTTCCACATGTTGGATACTCATTTCATATGATAAAACAACTATTACCTTTTGAGCCAGAATATTCTTCCACCCATGCTGACCTGATTTCCCTCCTCGTGGCAACTGCTTTCAGCAGTGAGTAAAGAGATCCATTTTTAGATAATAGACGAAAATAAATACATTTTTTCGAGTCGGTTCATTCACTTCTGTACCACCGAATCACGGCAAGATTCTCTCTCTCTCTAACCAGAGGCTCCGTCTTTCTTATAAGTTTCGTTTAATATTTTTGCTCATTTGAAATTCAAGACATTTCCAAAAACTCGATGCAAAAAAGAGGCGATCCAATTATCTTAAGTTTGAGCAATGTATCTCTCTATTAAGGATCTGATTTCAGATTTTTTGTAGAAGAAAAGAAGCCTAAATTCAGCGACGGGGCACATAAACCCTGACTGATAAAGATAATAATTAATAAAAAGATCATCAGGGTAGGAGATGGCGAGAAAGAATAATATCACAAAATTGTAATTATTTTATTTATTAGACTTTTATGTCGTTTATTAATAAAGCTGATTACAACTCGATAGTGTATTTAATTATCCCGTTTAATTTTTCTTGCATTAAATTGTAATATTAAGTTATATTTTTATCAACAAGTTTTAATTATGTACACACATATAAAATTAAGAACAATTTAAAATAAATTAAACGAATAAAATGCAAAAATTGCGAAAAAACAATACTCGTTTAAACCATGTAATTAGTTAAAAATTTTTATGACGAACAAACTTTTCATTTGTCAGTTGTTTTATCATTTCTAACCAGCGAACATCTATGTATAATCCGCCTTCATCTATGAATCCTAGCGATTTTGATATACACATATTCTCCATTGTCTCGGGATCTTGATTGAATCCATCTTCAATTTGTTCCATCATATTACTTCTATTTATTACGGCCTAAAATCAATATATCCGAGCAGCTTAATTGATATGCGGCAACCAATGCCTTGAACTCAGCTGATGAAATTTGACACCCGAAATGGAGTTGGTCGCTTTACGATTGCCAAGAAATAAAAAAAACAACTCTATCTCGAAAACTCCTATTTCCTTCTTTTTCAGCCATCTTTAGTCGCGTCCACGCGACTAAAGAACTTTCTCAGTTTGGACAAGTGGCTTGTTTATCACATTAGACGTAGATGCCATTCCTCTTTATCCTAATGTGGGTCTATTGCTCTGCTGACCGAGGTGATATTTAGGAAACCGTCCTTCAAAACGTAGTAAAAAAAAGACCATCTCGAAATCATTCAAAACATCCCACCCGTTAGTGTACATAGAATATTTGGGAGAAGTTTGCGGTTCTAATCTTTCATTTGAGCTAAATAGGCAACTGGTAGAGTTAGATGAAGGTTTTCATTGTGTAAAAGAATGGGTTTTAAAGTACGAGCAGAACTATCGACAAATTGACACCTGTTAGATAATTTCATGGTCACTCCGAATGCTGCAAACAAGATGCAATAAATGTAATTGCAGCATCAGAGTATTTGTTCAATATCGTTGAATTTAGCAGATTCTCCATGCCGTTTTCCTGTAACTGAGAAGTTCCTCTGCCATCCTTACTATGTTTTATGTCTTCGTCCGAGACCTCCTTGCATGGCAGAAGTTCATATCCTTTTTAATCCTAAAATTGGAGAATAAATGGTTACTTTATTAGAAAAAATAACTAGCTAAACATTATAATGTCTTTGCCCCATGATGATGAGTATCACAAAAACATACTTCATTTGCAAGGCATGGTACTCGAAGCCCTTCACCGTGGTAATGGTTCAATTGATTATGGCATTTTGCTCAGATCCTGAAGGGATCGATTGATAATCCTTTCGATTTCCCTGCACATCTATGTATGTATGTATCTCTAAAGATGATGCAGAAGTAACAAACATCAATGTAGTTTTGTGATACTTTTGATAACCTAGTTGATAAGGCGTTGGATTCCAAAGTATGGTTATCGGGTTCCTGTCTCGGTTAAAGCTGGCACAAAGAAAATCGAAGCTTGTTGGGAATTGCTGGCGTTCAGACAGGGCGTCGAGTTTGAGGCATACCCACAAACAGCATCATCCACATAGGTAATCATACACAAAGCTAATCACATCACCACTATCAATTTCTCGCTCTTCTCTTCGAACACATCACTCTTCTGTCCGGAACGAGCCAAACGCTCTTCATTTCCACACTCCCCTAACGCGGAACGGGCAGTGCCCCACTAGTGTCCAAACACAGTACTACGTGTCTGTCTGCACCTTCCCATACAATGAATTAGTAGCTTTTGCTACCAATGGGTTTGCCAGCGATTGTCACTCTGATCTTAATGTAATTTTTATTATCTGTGTGTAGGGGTGCGTTAACTAGCATGCAAATTTGTGGTTCTCTCGATATTCAGGGCACTGCAAAAGCCACGGATGCTTCCCTTAAAACTCCTCTCTAGGACTTCTATTCCTCACTGGGGACCTACGCAGTTTAAGGTTGTATCCGAACCACGGATACCTGCAGCGTATGGCACCCGCGGAATCAGTACTCTATCCGACGACTAACCACACCTGGTGTGCCTTTACTTTGCTGTATATGAGAAGCGGTGTTTCCACTCGTCTATGCCGTAACCCGTATACGGGAAAATATTTTCACTTTGAAGCCTCATTTGATTAATACTACGACTAGCTGAGTCGTCAATTAGGTGTAGCTTTCATCTGATAGGACACACACACACACACACACATATATATATATATATATATATATATATATATATATATATATATATATATATATATATATGATGGGAGTAGCTTCGCTTCTATATATGTTTTGTTAAACAGGTTGTATTTTGACTTTACCGATTTTATTTTGGAATGTTCTAACTGGCCACTGCAGTCTTTGATATATTTCTGGAGATTAAAAACCAGCCGAAGAAGATCCATTTTCTTTGGTCGTATTTAAAACTAATTCAAATTTTGGCCTTGAGCTTTCGCCTTTCTTCAGGCATCTTCAGACAAAAGTTTTAGTTATTGTTGAGGCGGCATTGATGTACTTTCCCATTCGTCTTGCTGCCTTTAACGGCGAGCAAGGAATGAAGCTCCAATTACCAATTAGTGTAACTGTGTGTCCTTGCGTGGAGGAGGCCAAAGCATGTGTGGTATAGATAGAACGAAATAAAAGTGGTGAAAAGAGATGGTAATGTAGGAAATATGAAAAGAGATGCAAAGGTGCCTCGTGATTAGGATTATCGCTTTCATTGGTTTGTTGTTAGTGTATATCTTTGGCTGTTATTCTTGTTTTATACGGCATTCAAGTCTTTTGTCTTAAAAATTTAATGTTTTTGTATATATTATGATCATTTGTCGTTGTTTTATTATTTAATTGCTTAATTATATAAACATTTTTTGTTTTTATATGATTTAATTGTTTAATTATAATTGTTATACTTAGTATCTTAAATTTCATGTATTCTGGGCTGTATATCGTTTTTCCTGTTATGGTCGTTTTCTTTCCTCTTTCTTCGCGTTCCTTCCTCTGGTGTCAAAATCGGCGAGTTATTTTAGTCATAATCGGGTAATTTTTCCAGTTTGTTGATAATTATATTAATCGGCAATAGTTTTTCTCTTTTCCGCAGTTTTTTACACATTCCATCATGCGTAGAACGGCACTTCGTCTCCGTTAGCCATAAGGCTATCGGAACTCGGAAATCTTGGATGACTTCAGGCTCTTCAGTCCAGGTTAATTATTTTGATGATTTCTCTATCCATTTCTTGCCTAACCATCCACTGCATATTTTTAGTTCGTTCTTCATTGTCTGTATTAATTGGTCTTATGCCTGCCTCCCTGTGCAACTATTCTTGGCGTCTTCTTTCTCGCCTGCATGTACCAGTATTTGTTTTGCAAGACCTGTAGTCTCCTCTTTGGTGTCCTCGCTGCACAAGAATCGGCGGAGGTGGGGTATAGCAGCGTAGATCTTACAAGTGCATTGTAGATTTTCTTATTGTTCTCTTGGAAGTTTCTGAGCATGAATAGAGTTCTGACTGCGGTCAAGGCTCTCGAAATTCGTTCAGAGAAGTGCATCCTGTCCCCGAATGAAGTAATACCCCCGCCCCCAAATACATTGAACTCCGTGGTGTAGGGATAGCACATATCCCCCACCCTGACATCTAATAGCAGTCTCCTTCCAATTGGGATCATCTTAAATTTCTCTTGGTTCGTTCTTATTTTTTATTTGGCTTCGTAAATGTTTAATCCTTCGATTTCTGCCGCCGTCATTCGAGCTTGATTAGGCGCGTTCCGCAATGGCCACTGTATTATATGGCTTAAATCATCCGCCAATTGAATGTTTAAGAAAGTTGGGTTAACAGGGGATGGCACATCTGCAGTGTATATCGAGTAAAGAGTAAGGGACAGACATTCCTCTTGCGGGAGGCCTGCATTAAGCATGAACTTGGGTTCGTCCATGCTCCCCAAACTGATATACGCCGCTCTCTCCATGAAATAGTCACATAGAGTTTTTTCTAAGTTTTCACTTAGTCCCAGTCGCAGTATCTTGAATTGCGTCCCTCTTTGTGAAACTATACCAAATGCTTTAAAACATCCCGACATACAATATCCACGTAACTACCATCCATTTTAGCTTGGGCAAGCTTTTCCGTGAAGACACTTATCGCCACCTCTGTACTTCATTTTTTCAGGAAGATAAATTGGTACGAATTGTACAGAAAGTTCTCTTCCAGGTCTTCCACTGAAGATTTTCTCGAAGAGCTTACCGCCAAATTCCAAGAGTGAAATTAGTTGGTAGCTCGCCTTCTTCGTTGGATCCTTCCCATACTTGGCTAAGAAGATCATCTTAGCAGTTTGGTAGGCATCAAGAAAGTATCCTGTATTTAGATAGGCGCTAAAAATTCTTTTCACTCCTTCGATGATATAAGCTGGTGTCTTTTCAAAAATTAACTTTGTTAGCCCATATTGTCCCGAAGCTTTCTGGCCGAATGATTGGAGGGCACCGAGTAGTTCCTCCTCATGTATCTCGGTGCCTCCGTCGCGTTGTCTATCCACCTGTTGGTGCGTGTGCATCCAATGGATTTGTGTTTTCAGCTCGTCTATGATTTCATGTTCATATCATATTCTTCATTCTCCTCTTCACTTATACTGAGAATGTTTTCCCCATTAGTTCAAAATATTGCTTCTATATTTTCTTCAATATTTCCGCTTTGTTTTTGATTGCCATTTTCTTTGCTCTTCCAGTCGATCCTTTGAGACATCTGATTACTTGTCAAAAATCTTTGTAAGATGCCTCCTAATGGAGGCTTTCGATCGCATCGTCCCATCGTATCCGCTGTTGTTCGAGGATCAACTGGTTAAGTTCTTTGATCTCTTTACTTCTTTGTATGGAGTCAATTGATGCGTTTATGATATTAATCTCGTATAATGGTTTCAGCTCACGGTACAAATCCTTCATGTATTCGATCTAACTATCTGTTGAGATGGTCCTACACGCAGATTTAGGGATACAAGCTCTATATGTTTCACTCGTCAATCTCCTTGAGAATCGCTTCATTCTAAATGGAAGGATGATAGTTCTCAAGGAGTTGTTCATACCGTGCCTAGTTTGCTCTTTTGTAGTTTTTTCTTACTACGGTTAGTGACTTCTTTATGGTTCCTATTGATCGTGAGTAGGGTCCCTATATGATCACTAATGGTACTTGGGATGGTTCCATGTAGTAATTGAACGGTAGCTGACGATTGGCCAGAAAGATGTTGGGTTTTGTGGCACCACTTCTTCTAACATAAGTGGGGAACTTGGGGCTAATTCGCTGGACGATGTTCCTGTCCAGCAAAGTATCGAGGCTCCTTCCGATCACATTGAAAGTTCTAGAGCCGGACTCCTGACACCTGGCATTCTGGTTCCCCATTAGATTGTGAGTTTCCTTCTGACATGTAGGCCATTGAGAGCCTGTAAGTGTAAAAAACTCTTTGGCGGCTGGTATCTGGTGGCTATGACTATCTTTCCTATGTCGAGTTGGACCTCTATTGCGAACTAGAGTTCTTCAAACTTTTTCATTTGTTTGTATTTTATCCTTTTTTGATCGAAATAGCGGCACCGTCGTACCGCTCTTGGGAGTAGTTCGTGATCAAAACGTCATAATTCCAAATTTTTATTTATTTATAAAGTTGGATAAAACGATAATCTAATTTTTGGGGAAAATAATATATAATATTAGTAGAAATTGAAAAAGGAAATAACTTTAATTCAATTTAATCGTGGTTAGGTGAAAATTGGATAATTTAGAAAATATTAAATATGGATGTAAAAATAGGATATCTAAGATGATAAATTAAAATAAGATGAAATGGAAATAAAACAGAATATAATATATGATGGTAAAAATAGGATAGTTAAATTTAATTATGTATAATACTAGTAATATTAGGAGAGTAGGATCACCTAAATATATATACAAATGTGGGAACTTTAAGTAAAAAATAAAATTAGGTTGACACTTAAAATTTGGAACCAACCTTTTCAAGCTGAAGTCAGGATCAGAAGAACTTTGTTTAAACCGATATGGCTGACGCTAAAATTACCATCGTCGGAGTGTTACACTTTGAATGGACAGTTTAAGTCACGTTATGTGACCTCATAATTGGTGTTCGATTCCGTACACGAACAATTAAGCATTTTGTATGAAATTTCTAATTAAATCTTATCAAACTACCTATCTCCCCCTCTATCTATCTATCTCTCTCTCTCTCCATATATATATATATATATATATATATATATATATATATATATATATATATATATATATGTTGTTGGACCTCTCGACGTATAGGTGAGAATGGGTGGAGGAAATAAAAATACGAAAACACTTTGGAGTTCTTTATTGACGTTTCGCATTTATATATATATATATATATATATATATATATATATATATATATATATATATATATATATATATATATATATATATATATATATATATATATATATATCATTTATACATAAATAATTTGATGGTAACGAAAGAAACCTTCTCCGTGAAGGGAATATGAATGATATTCCATTAAAAATTTTGAGCAACTGAACAGAATGTCTATGATGGGCCATTTGGCTACAGCCTACACTAACAATAATTGCGCATAACGTGGAAAGTTGGAACACAAAAAAGAAGCAGCTGTATAATATCAACGGAGAGATTGACCCAGATATCCTCCTTCTGTTGGAAACTGACATCAATGACGACGCTAGACAGAAGATATTCCGCTATAATCTTCTCTTTAAAAAAAACGTCATCGAAAAGAGGAACGACGGGGCTATGCTAACAGTCAAGAATGTTCTCTAGTTAACAAAAGTAAGATCCATGGAAGCGTCATTCTTGTGCCTCATTCTGAGGAGTTCCTTAGGTGACATAGATATGGGCACCGTCTACCAACCACCTCGCCATAAATATCTGCCCATTCACGATATGATTACCTCGGTCAGGAAAAAACACTCAGTACTCTATGTTGGGAACTAAGCACATGGAATAGGACATCTGGCTAAGAGAGGCCGACAAGAGAGAAAAGAACTTAGATCTTTTGATAAAAAGGGACATCGCAGAACGAATTGGGTGAAACTTCCCTACATTCCTATATCTAGAGACAGCCACCCAGACTGATGTCGTTCTCACGAATACAAACTTTTCTTATCACCAGCATATCTTGCCAGGGCTACTAACACCAAGTGATCATATTTTCATCGACATAACTGTAGCATCTGCGCACATACCAATTCACACGGCACACAGGAAGGAATACTCAAATGTTAACTGGGATACGTACTAACAATCATTCCCAATGGAACTCCCAGATCTGAACAACGCAACCGCCGAAGACCCCGATGAGAAACTGACTGCTAGCAACTGCCTTTCTACTGTAGACGTAATAGCCACACCGCAAACATCCCGCTAAATCTTGCTTCAAACCCGCTTTACACAGGCGAGAGTGGTAAAACACCAAAATTTTACCTTAACCTACAATCAAGTCCTCGACATTGGCTATGCAAATCTAATGGAATTCCGATTCATACAGAAACTCAGGGGACAGCTTAACTGTAAGCTGGCACAAGAACGGAGAGATAATTGGGATCGGCTAATCGAAAGGACAGACGCCGATAAGGATCTGAAATCTTTCTGTGTCGTCATAAATATGGTAAAAGGGATAATGAGAGAGCAAAACCAGACCGTAACTATGTACAAGGAAACAAATGGAGATACCCTTTGTGAGAAGGAGAAGCTCTTCCGATGACTCTGGAAGGAAGTTTTGATAATCTCAGATAAAGAAGAGGAAAACTTTAACCAAGGCTTCGAGGATCAGATTCTCGAATACATAGAAAGAAGAAGGAATGACCTGAGCCTCGCGAGCCTCACTTGACTCCATGATAACTTATAAGAGGGCAACCTCGTCACAAATGAAGTATGCAATTGTGGCTAGCGATCTCCTGGTTCTAGACCAAAGCCCCCAGTCTCAGTTAAATTACCAACAGACACCTAAAAAAAGGGACATGAAAGATTTCGAACAAGACAGCTGAACCTATTTAATGCAAACTTTACAGTGGGATACTTCCATGCTTAAAGATCTCGAAAAGGGTTTTCATTTCGAAGACTGGAAAGCATGCGAATCAGGTGATGAACTTCAGGCCTATCTCATTACTGGAGACCATTGGAAAGGTCTTTTAAAAAGTCCTCAACAGCGGAATCACGACCCACTTATTGGTCCACTCTCCGCTGAATGAAAAATAACATAAATTTCGTAAGCAAGGAGGAACGGAGACGGCCATAGCCCTGATGTATCAACATACTGCAGCACGTCTGGCAAAGAGAAGCATGGTATACGTCACCTGTAGAGATTTAAAAAAGTCTTCGATAAATTTTGGATCAATGACTTGAAGTACAAACTTTCGAGATTGAGATTTGCGCCCAAATACGAAAATATTATTTGCAGATAATTGACTAACATATATGCTGTCATTGACTTCCAGAAAGATACGCGGGAGCCCTTCTAACTCCTATTTGGGCTTCAGCCTAGTCAGACTCCGCATGAAAAGGCGCATTAGCACACAGGTTGGACTCTCTCTCTCACCGAACTAGCCGATTACGAAACCTACCCATTAAGAACAAAATAAAATTATGCGTATGATTAGTTAGATCTAAAGTCCTATAGCTTGTAAACCCGCCCAACACAACATCGAAGAATAATATAATAAGGATGTAGAACAAAGGACTCTGGTTTATCACTGACACAAGCTAGCAAGAGTTCCGGACCTCTAAAAGCCTACATGAGCAAACTGGGCTAGAACCCGTCAATACCTTCCTGCATAGAAGGAGCCGGGATATCTGGGATAGGCTAGAGGAAAATCCCCCCTAGGGAGAATCTGACAGGCCTTGATCCAGAGGTATATGGAGGTAGGTGCAAACGCTACCTGCCAAACTCAAGAACAACAGAGCCAGAACCAAGATACAAGTGATCCTAAGAGCTTCCTGAGGAATCATTGTCAATAACAAAAAAAAACTCAAATGAATAACATCACACGAGATAAGAAAATTTAACTCTAAAGATATCAAGTGAGATATTGAACACACAAGAACCTAAACTAGAGCTGAAGCTAAATCAAATAAAAAAGATCCTGAAGTGGGCAAAAACCTACCGAGAAGTATAACAAAGCATGAACTTGAATGGAGATGGCCTGCTCACCTGGCACACTGTAACTCTCTTACTTCACTTCCTCTTTCAATATTTCTTGCACTCCCCAATCTAACTCCCTCTATCTTTCATTAAAAAAAAACAAATAGATGGAGCCGGAAGCAACAACAACAGAAGAGTAAATAAAGAACGCCAATCACACATTCAAGCAAAATGTGCCCAGGACCAACAGAACGCCCGAATTCCAACCTCACACACGCTCCGAACAAAATAATCACAGCCTTTAAAACAACTTTAATGCAAGCGTTAAAACTGGCTACGTCCCTGACACCTTGGAGACCGCAAATATTGATATTTGTCCCCAAGACAGGAAAAATCCAAACCTCTAAATATCTACAGGCCTTTCCCTATATCGCCAAAAGACTTATTGGTAAAGTCTTCGAGAAGATCCTTACAAGAAGACTACAACATAGGAAACAACGTCAAACAATTGACCGACAGCAAGTGACAACATTAAAAATAAATAGGCAAACCAAAATATTTACAGAGAAAATAGATTGAAAACGTTGAAGAATTCCATCATGTACTATATGATAATCATGGCTTGTTTAAAACAGATTACAACTTGTCAATAAATGAGAAGTAATTTTTATCAGTAAAGAAGGAAAAAAAATTCCATGCTCTTAAAAGCCTGAAAAATGGTAAGGCGCCTGGGAAGGCTGGGCTTACAATCGCCCTAATAAAAGCTCAGGCTGAAGGTATGTTTAACCAACTAGCTAGTTTATTTAAACATGTTTGAGGCAAACTAAGATTTTAATGGCATGGTCTAACGCTTTAGGAGTACTTATTTTTTTTTTAATAAAGCGACAACGAAAACTTAAAGAATTATAAGCACCGTCAGTGCTTTAACAGTAACATACAGTTTATTTATAAAGATAACAAAGCCTAGACTGCAATCAGGCAATGCAACAAATATGTTTCAGGAGTAACTATCGTACTTATAATCATTTGCATATATATATATATATATATATATATATATATATATATATATATATATATATATATATAAATATATATATGGTTGGACAGTAGATTTTCTTTATAACATTTTTTATTAAATGCGACTGTGAGTTTAGTGTTAATTATTTTATTTTAGTCTCTTGAGTTATCTTATATTTCGATTTTGGTCTTGACATAATCCGTGGATAAGTTCGCCAAAAATTCATTAAAATAGTAGTAACAAACGAAGGCAGCAAACTAGTTTATTTAGCCAAAAAAATATTTATTTATTGGGCTGACGCGTTTCGATACACACCTTTATCATTGTCAAAGGTTTATATTTGTAACTTAAGGAATTGAAGAACGTGACTTTATATGCATCGTTATTTCGATGTTAACAAATATGCTTTTACTTCTTTTATTCTAAACTTTTACTGTCTACACACTTCCTCCATCACGAGTCATAAGCTGCCCTACCTATACGAATACTTATACCTCCCTTAAAATTTCATCATCCATCCTAATTGCTCTTTATTCTGCAAAATTATTCAGCATAATTAAGGAAAAATATATAACGAAGGATTCGGTTAGCGAAGCAGCGATAGGTCAAATTATTGAGCTCCTGTTTCGAATGGACTTTTTCTTGGGGGTGGGGGTGTGACAAACTTGATCTTCTCTAAAGGTGACTACGATGTTCCCTACTGTGCTTAAGCAGGAAGGAAGATCGCAGACCTATTCCGGAAAACACCCTACTACAGTGAGACCCACAGGGGCTCGGTGAGTAGAATTAGAGAGCACAAACTCGATATCCGGGTGGGGAGATTTTCCAACGCCCTCACACAGCATCTAAAGGATGCAGACTACCATATCGATTGGGGGGCGTCAAGGATGATGGCCGCCAATATGGAGGCCAGTAAGGGGTGGGTGACAGGCTAAAATCATGTCGCGGGAAAAAACCTAAATGTAGTGTCGGGTTTTGCCCAGACAAGCTCTCTCCTGGCCCCAAACTGGTTGATTGCATCAGCCTTCACTAAAACCTCTCCTCCTATACCAACGCCTCTCCAGGAGTGAACTCATTTGGTGCTGTTGACGTGAAAGATGAATAGAGTATCGTTCGCAGGTTCTCTTCCCTCCCCCTAGCGAGGGGCGGGGAAAGAACTCCCGGGCGACCCCTTTCGGGTACCTAACGCCCTTCCAACCAGGTTCCACCATGTTTGGTGGGCCCGGAGGAGTATGTACGGCGAGGTACCTTGGAGCGATACGAGAAGAAAAAAACATAGGTGAAAGGTGAAATCAGTAGGAGAGAAAAAGTTGATCTAAGTTGACCTTGTTCCTGTAAGCCACATTGAGATTTAATATTTCTGAGGACGGTGGATTCTAAGGGAACCACATCTTTATAAGGACCCAATATTAAGACCTATTTATTGATGTGGATTCCTAACCACGGTCCCGACTTTTTAATATCTCTCGTTCCTCTTTCATATATGCAGTCGTTCTGAGCAGCTTCTCCGTAGTTTGTGGGAAATCCGCCAATCTTTGTCACTCTTTCTGTTATTCATATTTTCTCTTTATTCTTTCTAGTAAAATTGACGGATGGTCCGTCTAATTTCTATTTTGTTTTCATTAATTCACTGTTGAATTCCTGTGTATTCTGTAGCATTCATGCCGTTGTGTTTCTCTGTTTTTGAGTTATTTTTGTTTTTTTGCTTTTTTTTGTTTATTCTTGTTATTACTTAGGGTGGCCTTTGTCAATTTTTCATTTCCATTTTAGTTTTGGTTGTCTCTTTTTTTCAATGTAACTGTTCTTGTTTATTTGGCATTATTTCAAATCTTCATGGTTCGACTTCGACTTCGACTTTGTTTAAGTGGGGGTGCATGTGAGGGGAGGACAATAGGGTGTGTGGAGAGATAGAGAAAATAGACAAGTGGAGGAGAGAGAAAGAAGTGTGGTAGAGGTGCAAAGAGATGCCTAGGGTCTGGTGATCAGACTTATCACTTTTATTTATTTTCTTGGATGCGTGAATTCATTGTTGTTGTATTTGATTTTTGTAATAATTATAAAATTATAATTATTATGGCGTTCAAGCCCTTTGTCTTAGCAACTTTAGTTTTTTATGGTTTATGTTGTGCATTGCTTACTTTGTGTATGTTTTAAATACATTTAAGTGCGTGCTTATTGTTTTGTTTTATTGTGTGTGTGTTTTAATAGTATTATTGTTTCTTCTTTCTTCTTTGGATGTTTTCTTCTATTGTTCTTGTCGTAATCGGGGGGGGGGGGTTTCTTGTCTTGGTAGGGTTGTCTTTTTCGGTAATTTTCGTAGTAATTTTTCGAGTTTTTTCTTTGTACTTACTTATTTTTGATCTTGTTTTCACAGGTATTTCTTTATCTCATTTTACGCATAGAACGGCACTTCGTCTCCGCCAGCCACTCGGTTGGTGGAGCTGGGTAATCTGGGGCGACAATCAGCTCTTCTGTTCTGGTTAATCATCTGGGTGATTTCATCACTCAGTTCACGATTAACCAGATCCTGCATTTTCCGGGTCCGTTCTTCAATGATTTTGTTAATGGGAATTATCCCCGCCTCTCTGTGCAGGTCTTCTTGCCGTCTTCTTTCATGTTTCGTGTACCCGTTATTAGGTACATGCATTTATTTTGCACTACTTGAAGACGCCTCTTTTGTGTTTTTGAGACACATGAGAGGGTGGAGGCGGGGTAAAGCAACGTATATCTTAAAAGGGCATTGTAGATCTTCTTCTTGTTGCTTTCACGTAGATTTCTGAAACTATATAGAGTTCTGACAGCGGACGAGGCTCGAGAAATTCTTTCTTCGACGTGCTTTTTGTACCCGGTAGAGGTGATTTTCATACCGAGTACATTGCATTCGTTGGTGTAGGGGTATCGCGTATCCCCCACACGCACGTCTGCCCTTAAGGTGCGTCCGATGGGAACTACCTTGAATTTCTCTTGGTTTGTTCTTATCTTCCACTGAGCCTCGTAGTTGTTAAGGTTCGCGATTTCCATCGCTGTCATGCGAGCTTGCCACGGCGCATTCCTCCATGGGGATACGATTATCTGGCTGAAATCATCGGCGTATTGAATATTGAGGGAATTGGGGTACACAGGGTCTGGGACGTCCGCGGTGTATATCGAGTAAAGGGTGGGGGACAGACACCCCCCCTGCGGGAGGCCCGCAGTGAGCGGAAACTTTGGTCCGTCCGTGCACCCTAGACTAACATACGCCGCTCTCTCCATAACATAGTCACAGAGAGTTCTTTCCAAGTTTTCACTTAGACCCAGCCGTAAGATCTTATACTGCATGCCCCGCTGCCACACCATATCAAACGCCTTTGACACATCCCGACAAACGATATTCACATAACTCCTGTCCCGTTTGGCTTGGGAAAGCTTTTCCGTTATGACATTAATTGCCATTTCCGTACTTCGCTTCTTTCTAAACCCGAATTGGCAAGGGTTGTAGAGGGAGTTTTCTTCCAGGTGAGACACCAGTCTTCCGTTGAGGATCTTCTCAAAGAGTTTCCCGCCAAATTCCAGGAGTGAAATTGGGCGGTAGCTCTCTCTCAACGTAGGGTCCTTTCCGTGCTTGGGCAAGAAGATCATTTTTGCCGTCTTGTAAGCATCTGGAAAGTACCCTGTATTCAGACATGCGTTAAAAATTCGTCTCATTCCTTCGATGATGTTGGCTGGTGCCTTTTCGAAGTTAAGCTTCGTAAGCCCCGATTGGCCTGGGGCTTTCTGTCGGAATGAGCGGAGTGCGCCAAGGATCTCTTCTTCGGTGATCTCGGCGTCTCCGTCACGCAGTCTATCCACCTGGTGATGAGGATGCGTTCGATGTATTTCTGTGTTAAGCTCGCCTACGATGTTGTTTTCGAACTCTATATCAAAATCTTCGTTTTCATCTTCCGATATGCTGAAGATTTTTTCCCAATAACGCAGGAATATCACTTCGATGATATTTTCTGCAGTTTCAATGGATCCATCTTCTTTTTGGATTTCCATTTTCTTCTTTTTTCCAGATGATCCTCTGAGACTTTTGACTTTCTTCCAAAAGTCCTTGGGAGATGCATCTTGATCGAGACTCTCAATCGCATCGTCCCATTGTCTCTGTTGTTGTTCGAGGATCAACTGGTTGAGCTCTTCCTTGATCTCTCTACTTCGTTGTAGCGAGTCAAATGTTGCATTTGTTATGTTTAACTTGCACATAACTCTCAATTCTCTGTAAAGTTCTTTCATATACCAGTCCACCTGTATGAGGAGATGGTTTTATACTGGGTTTTGGGGATGCAAGCCCTATCTGCAATAATTTGATGTTCGTTGAGGTCGTCGAGTGCCTCGTCTATCTCCTCGAGAATTGCCTCGTCCAGATCTGGTGGGCGATAGGCCTCGAGGAGATCAGCGTACCGTACCCAGTCGGCTCTCCTGTAGTCTTTTCTGACTGGAGCTGGGACTTGTATAGGGTTCCTATTGATGGTAAGTAGGATCACTACATGGTACCTGGACTGGTTACATGTAGTAATTGAACGGCAGCTGACGATTAGCCAGACAAATGTCTGGTTTTGTGGCACTTCTTCCTCGAGTATAGGTTGGGAAGTCCGGGCCTATTCTATGGACCATGTTTCGCTCCATCATAGTCTCCAGGCACCTTCCGATTCCGTTGAAGGTCCTGTACCCAGACTCCCGACATCTGGCATTAAGGTCCCCCATTAATATGGTGGGGGTCCTTCTGCCAAATAGGCCAGAGAGAGAATGAATAGGTAAATATTCTCGTCTCGGCGGCTGGTACCCGGTGGCGATGACCAGCTTTCCTATATCGAGTTCGACCTCTATTGCAAGATAGGATTCTTCCAAGTTTCTTATGGGTTTATACTTGATCCCTCTTTTGATGGCGATGGCGGCACCGTCGTGCCGCTCTTGAGAGTAATTCGTGACTAACACGTCGTAGTTCCAGATCTTCATTTCAGAACTACGAGTGTCAATCCCATGTTCAGATTTTAAGATGACATCTGCATCTATTTCCCTGAACACGTTTCCGTAGAGAGTTCTTTTGGTTGTCCAGCCATTGGTGTTAATTTCCATGATTCTTAGTGAGTTCCGCTCCATGGTAAGATGAGTTACCTGTGTTTTTTCTTTGTTTTCTTACTCTTGGGGGCCTGTGGGGCGAGTCTGGGGTGCCCAGGCTTTTCATTCTTCGGGGGAGGACTAGGAGTCTTTGACCGACTCTTCGTCGCTCTAGTGCGAGTGCATGGGCCCTCGTCACTATCCGAAGATGTTGTTTCTGCTTCTTCTTCTTTGACGTTTGTCTCGTCCTCTTCTTCGGATTCCTCCGATGAGTGAGACTCCATGACTTCATTAAGTCCGGTGGCTTTTTCTTTGTTGTTGTTTCCTATTATGCTTTCCTTGAATGCCCTAGAGCACTCAGGGTCATCAGGCACGATGACGGATGGCAAATTGTTGGCTTTTAGAAGTGCGTTTAAAACCTGGTTATAGCACCCAGGTTTTACCGCGTTAGCCACGTTCGCATGAGTGATGCAAATCAGAATTTTTGCACTTAGGTCATTGGTGAAAACCATCGGCGAGGGAGTTGATGTCATCCCTTCGCCTTTTTTCACCGTGCTCGCGTATGTGGTAGTCTTCTTTATCTTTTCTTCTTCTTCCCTGTTCTTTATGATTTCTTTTCTTTGGGGGCAGTTCAAGGCCATCGTTCGATGGGGCCCCTTGAAATTCATGCATTTTTTCCCAGGCTTTTACAGGAGTCATATCTATGACCCTGTATGGCGCATTCGCTGCACCAGACTGTTCCTTTCTTCGGGCAGTTAGCGGTGGTATGTTGTTCCAAAGAGTAGCATACGAAGCACATCTGAATGCTATGTTATTTTTCGTGCTCAATATTGCTACCTGGGATCCTCATGTTAAAAATGAGGAGTCCCTCCGTCGCCGCCTTGTGGGCCATTTCGGTTGTATTAAATGTTACCTTAAAGACGTGGGTGTGATCTCTGAACTTGATCACCTCCCTTATCTTCGCTCAATTGTGGTTCTTCTCAATTTCCATTTTTAGTTCTGCAGGGGAGTTTTCGCCCACCCAGCTCTCTACTTTACGGCAAATAATGCTTCTATTTGCTGAGATCGCTGGCGGGGTTTTTGCCTCCAAGTTTAGTTTTTTTAGAACTTCGGCCCCTTCATCAGATAGGAGCCCGTCATCTTCATGGTTTTTCCATTTTCTAGTTTATATTCGGGATTCTTGTCCGGTAAGATTGCCTTAGTTGGGATATTTGTAATAGCCGTGAGTTTTCTTTGTCTTGTTGAAGTTTATTTGATCCTTTTTCTGTTATTTTTAGCTATTATATTTTTGTACGCTGAAGCGCTTCCCGCAAATCGATGGCTCATCATTTCCGCTCTGTTTGATAATTTGGCGGGGGAATGATGAACCATTGTCCACAATGGATCGCTTCAGTTGTCCTTTGTTGACTATCTGGTGAAACATTTCGTTGTTTTGGCATCACGAGCCTTTTATTTCTGACATACAAAATCTTTGTATGGATTCTGGTGTAAGGTGACACTGTCGCCAGGCTAGATTCTTATTTTGTCAGTGAGTATTAACTGCTCAATAACTTCTTTATCCTCTTCTAGCTCTTCCCTCTTTACATTGAAGGCTCATTTGACTTTGCCGTTTTTAGGGCTTTTACTATGTTCTGTTGCTGTTTCCCTCTTGCTAGGGAATATTCGTCGCTGACATATACTTTGAGTTTAAGGGATGCTGCCTCAATAGTTCTAGTGTTCCCTTCCACAGCTGTATTATTTTCTTCTTGTGTAGTTCTATTTTATGTTACAGCCTGTTTCTTTTCTTGGTTTAGGTTTCTCCCCTACTGTGGGTGTTTAACACATTGAGTTTTAATATTTCTAAGGAGGGTGGATTCTCAGGAAACCACATATTTTTCTTATCATTTTTATCGAGTATTGTGTTGAGTTTATCTAAGAAGGTTCTTGGTTTTCTGTGTCTATTACGTGTGTTTATTATATACACGAAAGAAGCTCCATTGAGGACTTATTTAGCTCATCTGTTGTACTGTGGCCTTGGCCAGTCCTGCCTAGGTTACATTTTTCTTATTTTCTGTTTTGTTTGTTTGTTTCTTTTCTTTTCTTAGATTAATTTCATTCTCTTTTGGGTAAGCCATTGTCATTGTCCAGTGCAATCCACCACAATTGAGGCATTTCTTCCCTTGTTAGCCGCATTCACAAGACCTTTGTTCTTAATCTTTACAGTTTTTTGTTGTGTCATCCTCTACTTTATAGCAATTTTAGCACATCTGTATGTTGATGTACTTCCCTCTTTCTATCTTCAATCACATCTGGCTCCACAACCAAATTACCACCCACACTCTGGGCAAAAAGCTAACGTCCTCATACTTAAAGAAGACAACAAACCAAGCATCATCTTATCTCTCTTCTATGGACAATATTTAAAACACTGAAAAACATATTCTAAAACGGACCACACTTCACCTCCCACTGGTCCCCATTCAACACAGCTCCAGAAAAACTCACTCCACAACTAACCTCCTCACACATCTGTGACGGTTTCAATCAAACCTCACTCCCCATAAGAACGATTCTCGTCGCATCAACATCGACCAAGCTTTCGCCACGGTCCCACCTTATATCCTAACTTAGAAAATCCTCAACACTAAAATGACCCAAAGTGGTTCATCAATTTCCTCTTCGACAGAAGAGCCAAAGTCCTTCAAAGCCAGACGTTATCAAAATACATTCCTCTACCATGGTGTCCCCTAAGGGGCTTTTTTCTGTCTCACTCTTTTCAATCTATTCATATACGAACTCCCCCCACCCAACTCCTCCTCCATTGTCATTCAATCCTACACTGACGACCTAACCAGCATCACACAAAGCAGCAATATAAGCAAAGCTATTAGAAACATGCAAACAGACTAGAACATTGGTTCGACGAAAAAAATTGATAGTACCTCAAAAATCCTTCGTAACCCCGAAAACGAAAACCTACAGCCACCCAACCATCACACTTAATATCTGCATCCTACTCAACAAAACTCCCACAATACTTGATCTTACTTTCGACACACACATGAGCTTTCAAAACGCAACCGAAACCGAGAACTAAGGAACAACCTGAACGCACTGCGTGCGCCCACTAGCTCCAACTTTGTACAGCAGTACGAGACACTCATGCAAGCAATTCATCCGTTCAACATTTTCCTACGCTTCCCCAGCCTGGTATCCAACACTAACTTCCTCTCTGACAAACTACAGCGCACGCAAAATAAAGCTATCTGCCTAATCACTGAATGCACCCAACCAACCCCAATAAATCCTCCGCACACAGAAACAAAAATACTCGCCATTGCTAGTCACCAAAACATGCCCAGTCCTACACAAGAACTGACAACCCCTCCCACTTATACCACAGCCACAAGACAAACCTCTGCACCACCTAGGAACAAGAAGTCCGCACCTTCTTCCCATGGCCCTCTCATTCTTTTTTCTCTATCCCCATGCCCAACACAGCAGAGATACAACACACATACCCACCAAAGTCCTTATACCTTATCTCCGAAACATGCTAAACCACACAGTCCTACGAACACCCCTGCCCGAAATAGCCAAAGAGGATGAAAACCTTCTTAGACACACCGGACTCCCCCTCTCCAAGCTCAGGTCAGGCCACTACCCATCCCTTCAATGTTATAACCACTTAACCAAGCAAATATGCAACGCAACCTGTGCTATCTACAACCATCACACTGATAATTCCAAGCACCTTACGAAGCACTGCCCCATATTGTCGCCGCTCCGACAAACGCACAATGTTTCATCAATCCGGCCTACTGCGTTGGCTGCTTTCATCTGGTCCAGGGTTGGTCATGATACCAGCCCAGGGGGCAAATAATATAAAAAAAGTATATATCTATTTCGCCCTCAGTCTTTCCCTCGTGGCCCTGGAAATGAGAGCCCCCTCTCCCGACTGGATAGTGAAATTTATATAAATATCAGTATGACCATCGTTGGTGAGCACGAAGGAACCGGGTGATGGTGCTCGTTTGAGAGAGAACGACTAATATAACTCCCCATGGAGCATCGTCAGGATTCTTTGGGACAGAGAACAAGAGTATGTGTGATGTGCAGTGAAGAAGAGAGGGAAAATAGCGGTGTTGTGATTAGCTAAGTGTGTGATGAGCTCTCGGCGGAGCAAGCACTCTTCAAGTGTTTCCATTAGTTCAATTGGCAGCGGATTGATAAGCGCACTAAAGGAATGGCGAGTGCATATACGCGTGTCTGTACTTATGCGCACATGTGCCAGCCTAGGTATGGGAAAAGGAGGAGGGGGTAGACATTGTGAAAGAGTGAGTCATTGTTTGTTTCGCAGTATCGGGAACGCTAAGTGATGCTGAGTTGGATTGCTTGTGGTTGTGGTGGTGGTGCGGTAGGGTGGGAGTGGTGGTGTGATGGGCGGGGGTAGAATGCCTTAACATAAATAGAAGATCGTTAATAATAATCATCATCATATTCAACCACTTTCCAAAAACTAGGGTAGCCGCGCATTAACGCCACCCTGTTTTACGTTGACAGGATTTCCTAGCCAGCGATTCATATTCAGGTTTGGGTTGTTTTATTTCAACACGCCGGAAGACAGTATGGGTATTTTTCCTGTTACAAATAACATAGAAAGGCAGGATATACTATGACAAAGATTGAAGCTCTAATTACGATGTATTTCAGGGTAAGTTGATTGCTATTCTTTCCACTCTGTAACAACAGATAGTGTCCGGTTCCTCGGGATACGCATGCATCATCTTCGGCCATATTGAGCAAACATTTCAGCTTCACTTGGACAAACTTCTGCAAACTAAGACAAAACAATGATATTGGACCCTTTGCCTAAGTCTTCTCACTTTTTAGAACACCTTCATACGCCTTGCAAAAAGCACAACACAATAAACCTCACTTGAAATGGTTGTCTTATTTGATTCGGGGTTAGTAGTCACAACTCTCCCCGTATACCTCGAGGAAGCATTCCTCCGAGAACGATGACTATTAGTTCAGCCATTTGGCAACAGTCGGCTCTTGGAAGCCTTTTGCTGTTAGAATGTCTTCGAGTATTTCCTCACTGTTCTTCTTTACCTTCAGCCATTTGATGTTAATAGCCAACATCTTTGGGCTTTTCCTGGACAACTCTGCCCAAACATGATTCAGATGCTCAAACCATGGATTATCTAGCCCTTTCACCTCCCCAAACAGCTTCTCCCAAACTCCTCCTACTAAATTTTCAGGAAGTAATGTTAATAAGGACAGATAATTTTTTTTCAGCATTTTCTGTATGTAGCCGTTTGACAGACTGTAAACTTCACAGTTTGTGGATGTAGTATCAAAACAGGGGCAGTAACATTATCCGTAAGTTACCATGTCTACAGCAAATCCACTGTAGCCTTAGCCTTAGCTGTACCTGAAGACTTGTCAAAGACAGGTACTCGCAATAATCTTTTCGCTGATTACGAGGGTGAATCAGACACTACCACAGCTAACCTCTCTGAGTTATTTCCAGGTTCACTGCCCAAGCTATCCTTGAGCAACTTTCCATCCTGGTGTAAGGCAGCATACAAGGGTGTTTATAGTCGAGTGCACGCAACTCTATAAGCTACTATGTCGGTCGGATGGTAAACATTTTACCTTTCAATGAGTTTTCTTGGCAATAACATCGTAACTATTCGGCCGATACCAACGGAATTTGAAACCTTATGTTGTTTTACATTCTCTTTCAAATGATACAATTGTCAAGGTCATCCCAAGGTTAGTCCAGGAATTATTGAAAGTTTTGAAGGTCGTAAGGTTATATGGTCATAGGTCAGAATAATTGAGAGCACGCGACTTAGGTCTGTTGACCTTGTTTTACAAAACTTGGACAAGTGACTCTGGATGATATTATACCTGGAAATCATTCTGCTGCAACGTGCTGCTGAGGCAAAGCTGACGAACTTATCCAGATCAGCTCAGCTTTCAAGGTGGCAAAGACCATTGCGGTAACTTGATTGTCCGATAAATCAAGACGATTGGCTGTATTGCAGATGACATCACATTCCATGACTTTCCTTGCAAACATCACTTCAAAGTCTCACTTGTCACAGTGACATAATGGTGAAAACACCTACAAGCTGATGGTAATCCGTATCTTTTGTGCTAGCGTCGTTGTTAGTAGAATCGCTCCGAGTAATGTCCTCCACATGAACAACTCACTCTTGTTTTGCTGCAGCTGTAAAATAGTACATGTTAAGAGAGCAATTGTTAGGTACATGCAAAATATCAAAATGGAGTAAAACTTAAACAATTTTTTTTGTCACGTTCAAAATAATTAGTTTTGACTCGTTCTTGTCCCTGTTTGCTGTAGGTAGCTTGTTTAAAAAATCCTGTCATGACCAGAAATAGACCATTCCTCTCAGTCTTTTAGGATTCGTAAAACCTCATATCTTCAGCGTCCTTTTCTCTGGATAATACTCTGTGCTTCTGTATTTCCTGGATTAGATATGGAGCTCCTATATTGAAAAGGCTGTCTACTTTCAGCGCAAATACTCTTCTTTTTCCATCAGAGTTACTTGCTTTTCCTTTGATTTGCAACAGATCACGATGTTTCTCATGTAATTTCATAAAGAGCTTTATTGCCTTTTACTTGGTAATTCTAATGGTCCTAGAAAACTACCAGAATGAGATTATAGATTAAAATGTTTCAAATGTTAGGTCTTGAACTTTGGATGTCCCTGTATTTTCCGGTAAATTCTGTAGATTAAGGTCATAATGGAAGTTCGTCTCTGTTTGTGTGCAGCTGGGACCACTGATAAAAATTGAAGGGTATCCAACCAGGAATGATTCAGTGAGAGATCTTATAGAAAGCTGAGTTGACACCCTGTGGACAGTACCTGAGGTTCTGCGCTATCAACTGTGCGCCCACGGAGCTCCTTCAGCAACTTGCTTAATGCCATTGTGAAGCTGTAAGTTGTAGATGATCTTCTACAGTAGATTCTGATTGAGTTTCTGTTGTTTCCTGAAAATTGGTAATAATTAATATTATTTACTATTTCTTTATTATTATTAATAATTATAATTATTTATTAATTTTATGCTCTTTCATTTTGATACAAATTTGTTGCTTTATCTGGTTTAGATCAAAGGTTATGGTGTAAAAATGATTCATTGGAGCCTTGAAATGGTGCTTTTGGACAACTTCAAGGCAAAAATTTAAATCTCCATTTAGCAGTACTTCTCAACATCCTAGTTCAAAATAGGTGCGACATTTGGCCTTTTCAGTTCGAAAAAGAATAGGAAAATGTACAAAAACCTATGAAAATAAGAAAAAGTTGATTTTTCAGCACGGCTATTGCTATTTATACGACCTTTGTGATTCTGATATTGAATAGTCTTTAACAAACGAGTGATAATACGTGGCCCAACTTGAATCAAGTTTTGTACGGTATATAGGTTGTCTGTTATTAAATGGGCGGGAATTATGTTCTTTTACTTAAAGATTTACTGTATTACCTCAATTGAAGTGTTGGCTGCTGGTCCAGCAAGGGTTTCTTTTATTATATATTTGCAACAACATACCCCATGATCTGTGACAACATAATCCATGAATGGGGTACCGTAAGGGGCAGGGCGAATTGATTTTCTGGCCGCCTTGCTGACGGGACTCAGCGCCCCGTCCGGCCCCAGCTTAGCCTCTTCTCCTCCTTTCTGACACCGTCTTCTTACCTTGCTTCCTTACTCCCCCTACAGTCTCTCCCACAACTTTCTCAGGTCGGCCTCTAATTTTACAGGGTAGACACCGCCCACATTCCTCTCACCCAACCATCCTGGATCAGGGTTGGAAGGAAGGGACAACCTACCCTCACCCCTGAGCTCCGAGGGGGGCGGCGGGTTTTAACAACTTGCTTCACCCCCCCCCCTCCCTCGCATAACTCACATACTCTTTCTCTCTCCTTTCAAGGTCTAGCAATTTTACGCCCCGCCCAAGGTGGAGCCGCCATGCCGAAGGGCTGCTTGACCACTAGGCGGGAGGAGTGGTCCCAAATTGCAGCAGCTGGATTTACCCGCCCCGTATTCACCCCTCGGAGAGCGGGATATTGTGTGGGGTGATTAGCGTTTGCGTCGCGTGATATTAATAGGGTTACCATTCTCGATGATGTGAAAAAAAAAATAACTCTCTCCACTTCCCCTTTACGACCGTTGGAGCTGCCCTCGGATAGTTTCCACAGTAGAAAAGGAGGTTTTTCCCTGTGCTTTTCTAGGCAACCCTCCAAACTTCTTTAGACGGAGAAGAGGCTTACTCCTCTCATGGGCATACGGGTGTGGTGGACTCCCCCTCATCCACTTCTCTGGAGGCGCCTTTGGGTGGCTCCCTTTTTCCAGCGGCAGTTCCTTCATTGCATTCACAGGGGACTGCCAAAAAAGCAAGCAGGCGTCCCATTATTGACCGGGAGCGGCTCGATAGTGCCCCCATTAGGGAGGCATTGAATGGCAGGACCCGTGGATCCATACCCCCTAACTTCCTGCACTCGTGTATTATGAGTTTACAGGAGGCCGGCGTACCTGTTTTCCTCTCTTCCCCGATGGATGCCAGTTCGCCGGCCGGCCCAAGACGAGACGACACAAGAGGTACCGCGAATGTGATCCGTGATGTTTTGTTGAGGGGAAAAGGGGATGGCCAAATAAAAACACCCCTGAGATGGAAATGGTCTTTGAGGTGACTCAGGCTCGGACTGTAGGATCTCCCATGGGGTCGAACTCGTGCTCGGTGCTAAGCAAAGAACCCGAGTCCGCCCCTGTGCAAGCTTTCCCTCAGACGGCTCGGGCCTCACAAGAGGAGGAGGGATATCCTCCCCCGTATAGTACGCCAGTGACAGCAAAACCTTCTCCATTTCAGAGAAGAATCATGCTGAGGCCGGTCCATCTGGTCTAAGGGCTCCTTCCGGTGGAGGAAAAAATCGGATTCATTCCCTACCATCCTCTCCTAAAAAGAAAACAGGAAGAACACAAAAAAGACTAAGGGATACTCTCCCCCCGCGTGATGAGGAGGACGGATGGGTCCGCTGCCACTTCGGTAAGCGACCAAGCCAAGATCGGCACGTCCGGTTCCGGTGCTACCCCGGGTGAGGAGTCCCAGACAAAGACCAGAATTGCTAGTGCACAGAGCGGAGCCTCGATTACGTCGGGGCCCCTCACTCAGAGATTACCTTAAGTTTTCGAGCCCACTGGCTTCAAACGCTTTCTCGTTATTCGCTCCACTGATGGTAGCATGTTGGCCAAGAGCAACAGGATCCATCAAAGGAGACCACTAGATAGTGTGATTGGTAGAGAGCCTAGGTGATCTGTTTCTTGGGCGGGAGCCTACTGGTGAATGAATGGGTCGAATCCCTCCAAGGCGGCCATGATTAGTGCCCTTCGGACACTTTATCGACAGCACGCCGGTGAGTGTGACTCCGCACTTTACCATGAATTTCGTTAAAGGAGTTGTTTAGGCAAGGAACTCGTGGACTAATCCATAGATGACATCACCTTATATCTGGCCGACCATGGAGTGGTTAAGGTCGAACGTGTGATGAGAAAACAGAGAGGGGCCTCGAGACCCACCCCTACACTCTTCTTCACGTTCGACTGTGATAAGCTACTACTGCCACCGCTTAATTCACACGAATCGCTCTTCTAGATGTGCAAAATCAGGGTTACCCAAAGCCTGAGTAAGTTGCTGCAAAGCCGCAGACGATGAGTTTAAACCTTGTGTGGCCAAGTGTGTCAAATGCGAAGAGCTGCACCCGTATTCTTCGAAGCAATGTGGTGCGTATCTCCTTGAAGTGGAAATCCTGGTCGTTCAGGCCCAAGGATCGTCTCTTATTTCGCGAGGCTGAGGACTTGGTCCTGGAGCGCCTGATGCTGTCTGGGACATCTTATGCTTCAATGTTTAAAAGGATACCCTCTGCTCCTGGCCCCTCCAGGCTTACGAGCGAGGTTGTTTCCGGGCCTATTCGCAACCCTTCTGCGGGCTCTACCCACACCGGGTGCCCCCCTGGTACAGCTGGTGACACAAAAGGTTCTTACCCAGCCCCGGCTAAAACCAGAGGTCCCTTCACTCCCCCCAGCGTGACCCTTTCCCGCAAGGCGAAACCGCCGCGCGCCTCCACCGAGTCGTTAGGCTCACAGGAGGCAACACCGCTGAAATTGGTCGTGAGGTCATCTTTCGGGGTTCCTAAACCTGTCCCCGAAAGGAGTACAGCACTAAAAGAACTTCGGCTACTACACCCACACCCAGTGCTATGCTGGGTGACTCGAAGACGGTGCATCCTCTAAAAGATGGAACCAGCCTCCGAAGACGCTCTGCCTGTCTAAAGTTTCGAGACGCAGAAAGGAAAAAACGTGCATGTCGAGCCAAACCTCCCCCTATAAGTCCTTGAAGAGACAACAGTGCATTGTCTGGCCAACAACGCTCGGAGTTATGCTTCCAGGAAGCGTACGGCCACTCCTGTGAGGGTCTTCTCTTCGAAGAAGGCCCTTGCATCTCCTCTGATATAGGGCTGGAGGGCATATTCCTTCAATGGAATTGCCGCAGACTCCGAGCCAAAAGAGAGAAGCTGCGGAGGCTCGTCCCCTCCCGTTTACCCTTAGCTATTTTTTTGCATTCGACTATGCAGAGCGCGTTTCCTCTTTCCACCCTCTCTGAGTATAAAAGTCTTTAGACCCCACCATCACGGGGTGTGGGCTGGGTGCGGGGATTCGTCATTTACACCCGGCATGGTGTCTCTATTCTTCTCTTTGCTTTAGATAGCTCCGTTCAGGAAGTAGCTGTGCAGTTGCACGTGGATAGGAGGTATACTGTTATCTCTGAGTACATTCCACCCTCAGTTGACCTTAATGCGGGGGACTTCAGTTGCGTTGTGGCATGGTTGCCGAGGGCATTTCTCTTGTTCAGGGAATTGAACACTAGACACTCGATCTGGGGAGAGTACTCAATCAATCCCTGGGATCAGATAGGTTTCCTAAATGTGAACAAGTTTACACATCACTGCTAGAGAACCGCTTCATTTTCCTGTCTTGATATATTTCTGATCTGTTCAGATGCACAGCATGATTTTGGGTGGGGGGTAGTCGATGACCTCCGTGGGCCGCTGCCACCTGAGAGCCCGCCCCGGTGGTGCTTGGCGCGGGCGCGATGGTCCGCATATCAGGAAATGACTGATTTATCTGTCTCAGTCGAGGAGTTTAGGTCGGACGAAAGATGAGGCTTTTGAGTTTTTCTCCGGCAACATTATCGCCGTGGACCTAACTAATATTCCTAGATCATATAGCTGTTTTGCACGTTGACCGCTTCCGTGGTGGTCAGCCGAGTGAGAGACGGCCCTCAGACAGAAGCGCCTGCCTACATACACTATAAGCGCCGCGCAAACGATTTCACTGTTGGTGAATTTTGTCGAGCTAGGGCTAGGTTCCGGTAGGTTTCGAAGCACGCCCGCCACTCATATTGGCGTGGATACGTGTCTTCATTTAACGTGAACTTTTCTCTAGCAGAGGTGTTAAAGTGAGTCAAAAGGATTTACGGCAAGTTCTAGAAGGATCTCCATCCCATTCTCCTGGCCATTCTCAGGAGAATGGGACTGCAATCTCAAACCCCACGTCCATGGAGGACTCCTTCGCGACCGCATTCTCCTCAATCTGAAGCCAGCCTGCTGCTCCGCTAGCATTCTTTGCGTGTCCTTGTGTCGCTAATTAGCCTTTACTTCCAGAAGCGGAGAACCCTTCAACGACGGTTTACATTAAGCGAGTTGCGTTCAGCTCTTGCTTCGTGCGTGGAAACCGGCCCTGGTCTGGAAGATGTCACCTACGCCATGCTTCCACACATGGGCGAGCGAGGTATGGTCTTTCTGTTAGATTTGTTCAACAGGATCTGTTTAGAGGGTATCCTCCCAGACTTCTGACGAATCGGTTGTTGCAATCCTGGCAGAGCTCACTCTATCCCGGTCCTTTTCCGCCCAATTTCTCTAATTTTCTAAGTTTGAAAGTTGTTGGAGAAATCGGTAGACGTTAGATTAGCCTTTTTCTGAAAAACAGAGGCCACCTGTTTTGTACACAGTGCGGCTTCTGCAAATTCACTCCACTTTGGATATTATGTTTCGACTGGAAAATTCCGTCTGCGAAGCCTTCCTTCATAGGGGACACTACGCCACGGTGCCTTTGAATCTGGAGAAGGCTTCTAATATAACATGAAGATACGGCATCAAGGAGACTCTTCACACGATGGGGGAGATGGGACGCCTTCCAATCTTTATATCTGATTTTTTTCGAGATCTTCGACTCCTCTTACGAATGGGGAAGCCCTCTTCAACCCAATGGAACAGGAAGAGGATGTCCCGCAGGGAAGTGTCCTCAGTATTACACTCATTGCCATGAGCATCAACAACATCGCTTCGGTGCTGCCGGAAGATGATCTTGCTAAGCGCTATGTGGATGACCTTTCAATCTCTTTTGGCGCACTCCAGATGACAACTCTAGAGCTTCAACTCGAACAGGCATTGAACCTCGTCTCTCGTTATGCCGAAGCGGACAGAATTCGTTTTTTCTTGGCCAAGACTAAAGTAGTGTACTTCTGCCGCCATCTATGGTTCCACCTTCCCCAGACTTGTTTCTAAATGGCGTTCACCCTGAAGTTGTGGACCCTCACGGCTTCCTCGGTCTTCTAATAATTGATCAAAACCTCACCTCAGACTTATTTTCGCAGCCTTAGCGGCTCTTGTACCCGCCCTATGGACATTCTTCTTCCGTGAGGTTCAGCGCCTGAGGCGCTGATAGGGCTAATGCCTTACTTTTTTATCGATCCTTTGTTCATTCAAATCTCGACTACAGATCTCAGTTTTATGCATCCGCAGGCTAGGGTGTATTGGGGAAGGTGGAATCGATTCACCAAACCGGCCTTCGCGTGCGACCAGTGGCTTCAGCACATCCCCCATTGAAAGCATACTTCTTTTTGCTGAAGAGAAGGACGCGCTCTGCATTGTGCAGAGTGCATTATTCGCCTGTATGCGCGAGACCCGCGGCTACCTCAGTCGCCACCAGCTCTCACTGCATCCACTGCTAATCTCGATGGTTCCTATGTCGCTGAGAGACGCCAACCATACCCTAAGCTATGTGGTTTTATGGCTAAGAAAATCCTTCGAGAGCTTGGTATAGCTCTCAGGCCGGTGGCGCCCTTGGTTTTGCCCAGAACACCACCCTAGAGTGTACCATCTGTAACTATTTATCAACATGCCTCTGCTCCCAAAGCTTCTACAGCGCTAAGAGTATTGCGTTCGGCCTTTTTGAAGCACACTACGTGTCACGCTGAAACCGTGCCAGTGTATACGGATGGCTCCAAGTCTCACGAAGGGATCGATTTCCGGTCAATATCACCTCTGTTTGAGGTCACCGGGTCTCTGCCAGGCACTGCGTCTGTCTTCACGGCGGAGATGGTTGCAATACACCACTCAGTGCGGCAGATAACCCGACGTGCCCGGTTCGGAGACCGGAATGTGATTTTTTAGTGACTGACAAAGCACCATGAGTTCTCTCTGGGCATTGGATCTCCGCATCCCTTGGTTTGCGATATCCGTAACGCCAGCAGATTATCTTCTGTTGGGTTCCTGGACATGTAGGAATCGCGGGAAATGAGCGCGTCGATAAGGGCGCCAAAGAGTCTGCGAGGACTGGGCGAACAGAGTAGCGTTTCACTCTTCGTCACACCGATTACATGGCAGGAATACGGGTATCCCTCCATGCTGCTTGGCAAAGAAGATCTGAGACGGTCAGGGTGAACTTGGGAAGTTGCGTACCATTGCGCTGCGACTGTTTGCTCCCCTTCCCCTCCCCAATGCCACAACGGCTTCAGTTTGCTTTCTGTCAACTCTGAATTGGACGCACCCACGGGGCGTCCCGCGATCTGATAGAGCGCTCGATTGTGCCTTATTACTACGACTGCGTTGTCCCCCAGAGTGTTCTGCGCATTCTTGTTGAATGCCTCCGTCTGGGGGATTTCCACACTCGTTATCTGTCCGGGTACCGTGACGAGCAGGTTTACTACTGGTGTACCTTGTACTCGGGACTGGTTCGTGCACTTACACTTGCGGACTATACGACTTTTTGGAGGAAGCTGGATTCGCTCCACTTTATTTGACTGTTGTTTTTGTAGTTCGCATGTTCTTGCACAGGAGAAAAGGCGGACCTACCCCTGACGCCAAGGCGCGCTTCCCTCCTGTTGACTTTTAGCTTTTCCTTTCCTTTTTTTAGCCTGTGTCTTAGCCTTTGTCCTTTTTTGTCCTTGTTATTTGCTGTTTACATATTGTTATTTGTTTTTTTAATCTAACATAGTAGTAGGCTGCAGTGTGAGTACGGCGACTTTTGCCCTAGTAGACAGTCGCCAGATGGGCTCTTAAAATTGTAAATATAAATAAAATAATATCCATGAATGGAAGTTGTATAGAATGAATTAGTACTATACATTTGGATCTTCCTCAAGAATTAAGCATTTAATGAATTTTTTAATGTCTTTTCAGAAGCCGAAAGTTTCTAAGTTATCTTTGTAGTTTTAGATGGAGAGGCGTATATGTTAAAATTGTAAAAAAAACTAGTCTTGGTATTCTCAACATGGCAACGAAAGATGAGGCAAAAAAAATAAGAATAGGCCAGAATCATCAGTGATTTGAAAGAACAGGACAGTTTGTGTAGTCCACTCAGGATGTTTTGTGCGGGATGAAAAAGATATGAATAAGAAAATAAAAAAACTATAAAAAAATGAGAATAAAAAAAGATAAATCCAATAGGAATTGCAAAATCTTTTCAAACCTAAGGGAAATTAAAAAGTGCTAAACCTACCCCAATCAGGACAGGCGGGAGGATACAAAGAACCTACCCCATCATTTTCCAGAAAAATCCTCCAAATCAGGTCATCCCCTTCCACACAAAAGCCTTCCCGACCCAGTAATGCGGCGACGATGCCCTAGAAACGACTTCAAAACAATTATATCCTCTGGCTCAATAACACCGTCATCTGGTAGGCCATAGGATTGCGTTTAGTGGCGGAAAGCGCCGAAAGGATCCGACTTTGACAGCGGTTTAATTAAAGTTCTCTTGTGTTTTCCTTTCGGATTTGCAGACGAATTCCGCCCAGGATGAGGGCGATGAGGGTTCCGGCTTTATGAGGGCTGTCGCGCGGGCCCGGATAATTGTCAGGTCCACTGAATTTATTCGGCTATGCATTATACCGCTTGGTTAGGCTCGCGGACGCTTCAGTTGATTTTTCTATATAATTTTTTTTTTATTATTTATTTTTAAGATTTTTCTATAAGTATATGAAACTTTTTATAATATATAAATATATATATATATATATATATATATATATATATATATATATATATATCATCACTAACTCGATAATTTAACAACGGGATTTGGGGCGGTGTTTGAATAATAATTTCATCTTAGTTTGGTTATGACAAGTATATTTTAAATTTTCATCAAGGTAATTTCTAAGAATTTCTTTAGAGTTTGAAAAAAGAAAAATAGTTTAGTTAAGAAAAAATAAATATAATTATCTAAAGATTTATAATGTTTTAAAAGAAAATGAATTACAATTGGTGAAGTTCTGAAAATTCATTAAAATTTAACCATGGCTGCTTTTATTTAGATTTTAATCTTAATAGTGAAGCGCAAGCTCCCCCCCCCCCTCCCCGTAGGGGAAAGTAGCGAAGCCATTGCCTGATATATTTGTATATATATATATATATATATATATATATATATATATATATATATATATATATATATATATATTGTTTCATAGTTACAGGGAGGCAGCAAGGACTACTTAGTCCACTCAAAGGCGAGTCCCATTCCATACTAATATGCTAGTAGTCAACCTTTGGACATTGTGGCCACGATGCTCACTCACGCGCCATTCAATCCCCAACAGGTCTCCGTATTTAAACATATCATTATTCTTCAAACTTTGTTTTTAAAACTATTCACACTACTAGCATTGACTACACCCCGCGGAGAGTGCGTTCCATTTATCGATGATTTTAAAAGGTCAATTTTTTAGCTATGTACATTTAAAACCTCCGTCCTTTCAGTCTAAAACCGTTGTTACGTGTTATATCAAAGTCATACTTACTTTAATTTTTATTCCTAATTTACGTTTAAAATTTTTGTTACAAATTCTGAATACTTCGATAAGCTCACCTCACAATCATCTGGTTCGAGAGTCGGAGTTTTAGTATATTTATAGGGGGGGAGGCATTCCTTATTATTATTCTTTATTTATTTATCTAGAATTCTATCTTTATCGAATCTATTTACTTCTACTTGACTGGAGTTGCCCCTTCAAACATTTTTCTTCCATTTATCTGACTCTTGGTATTCTTGTTGGCGGAGATTCCTTCTTCTTTAAGTTGGCTGGGTTAATTCTTGATCTTCGTCTTCTTCCTTTCTTAATGCATCTTTCAATTAACGACGTGATGATTTCTTTCTTGATCCTTGATGACTTGAGATGAGTTAGCCCTTGAAATCGTTTTCCTTGATTTCCGTTTTCTTTCGTCAATTTTCTTCGTAAAAATTGTGGACTTAGGAGTTTCGATCGTGGGACTTTGGATCCAAATGCCAGCACTCTAGCCATCACGCTACGGCGACTCCGTCTTGAGTTGGTAATTTAATGGGCTATTTATATTATCGATTTGGAAGGAATTTTTCTCTGATACATCTTCGCACCCCTACATATTTAATCTTTCGATATACAATTTATTTCTAATCGAGGGAATTAATTTAGTCACCCTTCCTTAAATTATTTCCATTTTATTGGTTTACATGTGTATAAGGTGATCAGAATTGTATCGCAAATTCTAGGTGTGGCTTTGCTAAACGTTTATATAAAGGTATGATTATATCTTGGTGTTGGTAGTGAAATATTCTCGCAATAAATCCAATCATTTGGTTAGCCTTCTTACATGTTTCGTGACACTGCTTGTTAAACTTAAGATCCTTTGAAACCCCTTCCCCTTAATATTTTTCTTCGTCCACGGAGATAAGATTTTGACCACCCATTTCATAGTTAAAACGTGAATTTCATGTTCCATTTATTAGACCATTTGAAGATTTTATCTTGATCCGACTTGTCGTGGTACATCACTCTATACCATAGACTACTCCTATATTATGTAGGGGGTGACTTAATCACCGACTTCAACGCAAACCGTTGAGGACTGTTCGCAGGGATTAACGACCTACTAGAAGGTCACACTTGAGGCGTTCGGTTTGAAATCCTATATAATCAGACAGAGTGCATAATTGGTTGACGAGATTTACTTGAATAGGCTAAGACTATCATTCAAGGTTAGTTAAAGATGAAACAGAAAAATATAATTTTATTTACACAGATCAGAATAAGAATAATAATAAGCAAAAGGAAATTATTTAAATTAAAATAGTCTCTTGATAACTATTATGAGAAGGGATTCTCAAATGGAATTAATTGATTAATGTTACTAGGCTCAGATCAAAAGGGGGAACTTGACTTCGAGGAAGGTCCTTCTTGCGATGAGGCGAGTGGGGCACGATCCGAATGAAGCAAGTGGGACACGATCCGAACCAACCTTCCGATGAAGATAGTCAAACTTCAAAGATGACGTTCGTCGGGGAATGTGGGAATTCTCGTAATTCCACTGCAAGAGTAATCTTCTTTTCCTCAAAGGTAATCGATGGAGATTTTTTTCGGTTCGATTAAATGAAGGGAGACTGTTGCGCAAATTCAAAGGCTTGCCGTTGCAGAAGCTACCAATTTACTAGGGTAGAATCCCGGTTGAGAAAGTCTGCTGTCTGATGAACGCTCACGGGACGAGTCGATAAGGACGGCCTTGAGGTGCGGGCTGGACTCTTCGAACTACAGAATAACCCGAATATTTGTATGCCTGATTCTGATGGGAAAGGGGGAATTTGGATTAAGGAGTCACAAGCTCTAGACATCTTAATCCGATGGCGGAGTCGCTTCATCATTTAGTAGCGAGGTGCGAGACAGAGCGGCTCTTTCTCGCCTCATCACCGAAGGGGGGGGGGTGGCTTGGGAAGAGTTCGCAGGATTGGGAAATATTTTCCCAATGCGCTCAGAAGTCGAAAATTCGTGAATGTTTGAACAGGAAATGTTCAAATACGGCGAGATGCCTTCGCACGTGGTCTCCAATAAATGAGGGGGTGAGGGGGGAGAGGATCAGAGGTTGTTCTTTTACGCCGCTAGATATTTATATATATAGTTGATCTTCGAACCAAGTCATATAGATATAGGTGGAGACAAGGCCCAAGGGGCTGCCCTTGCCCACCCCATGTATTTGACAATAAGTTTTGTTATTGAATGTGAAGTAATTGTCCTTCACTGCTAATTTAATTGTATCTCTTAAAAGTAGGGGAAGAAATCAAAGAAATTTGAATATGTTTGGGGGAAATGCACGTTGGATTATTATGTCAATAGTTTGGTCTAGGCGGATGTTTACAATTTTTTGTTAAAGAATTGCAAAATTTTCAACATCCTCCCGCTCATTATAAGTAGCTTTGATGTATCATCGCTATTCACAAAAATTCCCTTAGACCAAACTATTGACATAATAATCTAGCGAGCATTTTCCACCAAATATAACTAAATTCTACGACTTTACAGCCGCTTTGTTGACGATGCATACCTCCTGTTCAACTCCGAAGACTTTTTTGACAAATTGCTAAACTCTCGAACCGTATACATCCCAATATCCACTTTAGCTGCGAAAAAGAGGTCAATGGTTCCCTATCCTTTCTAGATATAAACATTTCCCATTCTCTCACCGGACTCTTAACCAAAATATTTCAAAAACCTACCTTCAGTGGCTAAGGACTAAACTTCTTGAGCTTCTGAGAATTTTCGTTCAAAATCAGTGCAATAAAAACACTAATATTCCGTGCCTACAACATTTGTTCAACCTACACTGATTTTCATAAAGAAATTGAATTTTTATGTAATTATTTCAAAGGAAACGGCTTTCGCAGGGCGCTAGTAGAGAAAATTACGCCAAATTTCTTAACAATCTCTACCAACCGAAATTAAAACTTCCTACTGTATCCAAAGACATCCGTTATATAGTTTTCCAGGATATGGGTTTCTTTAACGAAAATTCTTTAAAGAAATAACAACAATATTAAAGAAATTCATTTATCATACAAAATTCAAGATCATTTTAAAAAATAATCATCTCCTTGCACGTTATTTTTATTGTAAAGGCAAAATCGTGCCAGAAGCCAAGCGCTCTGTCATTTACAAATTTACTTGCACCGGATGCAATTTGGGGAGTTACATTGGAAGTACTGTGCGCTCGCTAAAGGCGAGATTCTGTTCTCATATGGGAATTAGCCACAGGACCGGAACTTGTTCTATCAAAGAAAGAGTTTTTACCTCTTCGGCGATATTCTATCCAATGTAAAATTTATGTATCCATTGAAGATTTCAAAATCCTAAAGACCATCCCTGATCCATTATCCTTATGTAGTCAAAAATCAATGTTTATAAAAATTAAATATCCAACTCTCAATTCTGACTCCTCTTCCCACCCATTACAACATCTTTAAAATAAACCAACCACCTAATTTTTTCTTTCTTCCTACACCCATTACGTTTTCTTCGCCAGTCTTCGTTTAACAACTGTTAGTGTTTTTTTCCTTAAAATGTTTTCCAGTGTTATCTACATTTATTATTATTAAATTTCATTATCAATTGAATTATGTAACTTTGAAATAACAATTCAGTAACCTGTAGAGCTCTATATTCCCCCTGCCCATATTAAAAGCCTGATTTATCTACTACACCCATAATTTTTGAATGTTTATCAACGTATAATATTAGTCTCTTACGAATGTTTGTCATTTTTTCAGTACCAGAAGATGGGTGAAACATTTACCCAAAACGTTGTATCACGTAAACTAAATGAACTTCCCGTTTTTCGTCATATTTTTCATCCTTTAAACTAAATTACAGCTCAATAGGAGAAGCCCTTATCAATATATCAATATATATATACATATAGGGGGGGATGAGAATGAGAGAGAGAAAGAATCCCCCACCCTGTCTTCACCAGATCGCCGTTGACCGCTCTAAATTCGTCTGCCCTATATACTGCGAAAATTAGAACAATGGAAAGACCATTAAGTGGGTATCACGACTTCGTGCTATAGAACTCTATCGTGACCCAAAGCAATTAAGGAAGTCTGTTGGCGATGAATCTTTCTCCTCGTCTGGATAATTTCGGGGTATATATTCGCCTGTTCAGAATTCACATGCAGATTGTGTCTGAAGCCGCCCTCTAGTACATTAGTCTTAACGTCTTCGTTAGTCAAGAGGAAATCGATTACATTCTCGTCCAGTTAGAATTGAGTGATTGTCGAAGAGCCAAGGAAGAGCTAGTCGTCACTCAGTGTTGTTCGTGGAGATAGTTAGGCGTGCTTTAACCCTTCTCACCACGTCTTCGAATTTTAAGGATCGGAAAAGCCATCCCCGAAGCATCCTCCGTTTTCCTCTTAGGGATAAGAGGCCCCTCCAACTTCAGTCTCCTGAAGTTGGATTGAGTGTTCCGTGAGGTGCCCACAAGTTCAAGGTCGAACTTACCTACCTGGTCATACTCGCCGCACACCAAGGTAAAAGGAATTTAACCACCGCTTCGTCACGCTCCTCCCAACTTTACCGCGTCGAACCTCAAAGATCCCCTTTGCTCTAGAACTTGCATAATTGTAAAATCATTACTTATTTAATTATTCTTCGGTTCAAACTTAATTGATATTGTTAATCATCTTAGCAGTGTACCGTCAATATTCAATTGCATTAATAATTGACTTGCCCTATATGTACTAGTATATGTAACCTTTAGTCCTATTAAAGTATATTTTTGTAGCCGTGTTTGAATATTCCTTGGCCTAGCAACTGTGTAAGTAAAGCACTCTTAGAACTAAACCATTCGTAGGTGGAACCTTAATTTGGGTCGGCCAGTAGGGCTGTGTGCGTATAACGGCGTACACCGCTCATACCACGAATATATGAATATATATATATATATATATATATATATATATATATATATATATATATATATATATATATATATATATATATATATATATATATATACACTCATCAAGCAAATTAGTTTCCATCATTATTTCAAAAGCTCTCTCATCGTTTAATTAAACCTTTTCACGAATGATTCATTCTGCTTTGATGAAATATATGATTTTAGATCCCTTTTTCACCTGCTTCATATCAGGAAAACACTTTGCCATTTAGGTAATGTGGTAATGATGAAAATATGTTAATCAGACGGAGCAAGGTCCGGTAAAGAAGGAAGAACTTCTCAACCTAACGTATTACTTTTTTCTTGAGTGTAATGTGCCTCGTGAATTTTTATATAAGAGGAGGACAACTTGTCATTTGACCAATGGGAGAAGGCTCTTTTGATTCACAACAGGTCCCTTCTTTAAAAAGTGGCAAATGTTAAACAAATAGGTCAGGTTAGGTTAGATTAAAGATAATGCAATATCCATAGCTTGTAAACGTTGTCCTTCAGACGATTCAGTGGCAACTAAACATTTTGTAGCTTATATATATATATATATATATATATATATATATATATATATATATATATATATATATATATATATATATATATATATATATATATACATATATATATACATATATATATACATATATATATACATATATATATACATATATATATATATATATATATATATATATATATATATATATATATATATATATATATATATATATATATATATATATATATATATATATATATATATATATATATATATATATATATATATATATATATATATATATATATATATATATATATATATATATATATATATATATATATATATATATATATATATATATATATATATAGGTATATTTGTGGGAGGGGAGGGGGGCATCAGATGGAAGATGGTGATTCTAATCTCATTCCTATAGCATCAAATACATCGATCTTGATACGCACTGTTGAAGGAAGCTTCGTCCCTGGTGGCAATACCAAGGGAACCTGTCCCACTGTTCCTAAGATCACAGTGGGGAACGAAATAGAAAGTGAATTTAAACTACCTGAAGAAGTTTTAGACTTAAAACTTGACGTAGGTGAAAACGTTGAACTTGGAGTCCTCGCATACGGAGGTCCAATACCTAAATATAATTCGTTCATTTTCTCAAAATGAGATGCAGAAATAGATATAGGCCGGAAACACGAGTTTAGTATCAATTCGCTAGTCATTTAATGATTTCATCGAGTTGCGTGATGGAAAATATATTTCGCCTCCGTTGTGCCATCAAATTTTAGTGGAGGTGCACTCTAATATAAAAATTAATTTCAGTTCAAAGGGCATACTTAAGGCATAGAATGAAGTTATAGAAACACGCTTTAAGAAGGGATAATCGAACAGATTCGTTTAGACCCAAAATTACCGAAGGTAGATCTGTGTTAAGACCACCGAACAAACAACGACAATGATTCGCCCGGTTTGTAATTGCCGGAAGTGAATTCATCTCTCCTCAAAAAACGACGCATACACTGGCAAGGATCTGTGAACGTCTCTTTTTCTCTTCTCTGCCGTTTCATGTCGAACAAAATTGAAATATTTGCAGACATTAAGAAGGCTTTACTTCAAATAGGGTTAAAATCCGAATCTGATAAAAAAAAACTATGCTTTTAATTGTTAAAAGAGGGGAAACTTGTCTCATATCGCTTTTACACCATTGTTTTCAGATTGGCTAACTCCAAATGCTATTTGTTTTAAAAACATTAAAGATTTCGATCCCGAAATACTCCAAGAAGCTTTCATTAGACCGTATGAAATAGTGAACCAAGGATGATTTAAAATTAAGTCCTGGAGTTCAAACTATGCATCATTAAGATCACTCTTCAAGTTGGAAAATAAAGCTCTTGCACAAGATACATAAATCGAACGGGTATTGGGGTACTCCACGAGATCGAGAAAGATATAATTAGCGTAATTCTATAGAATTTGATTCTGTCCCTCTCTCATTCATAGCTGCAAGTTATTTTAATTCTGGCGTTCTCTTACACGTCGTGTCAAGCATTCTTAATTTTTGTACGCTCTCATTCTTCCCGGCAAGCAGTCTTCATTCTGCCTCTTCAAAATCTAGTCGCATCCATTCATATTTGATGGATTCTCCCAATCATCTCGGAAAATATTCTTAATTCTGACATTCTACACTCATCGTCACAAACATTCTTAATTCTGTCACTCCTCCCCCCTCCCTACTCATCACGACAAAAACAAAGTCTTAATTGTTACCCTTTCACTGATTGCGACAAGCATTCATAATTCTATCACCCTCACCCCTTCATCACGACAAGTTTTTTTTACTTTCATTTTAATTGGCTTTAGTCTAGTTCGATTCTTCATTTGTTGAATTATTTTTTTATTATTCAATGAATATCTAGTTTAGTCAGAGTGCATCTTTATTCAATCCATCGATCATCCATTGAAATACCTTCTCCGAAAAAATAGCTTTCGTTAAAATATGTGCATATTTATTATGTACATGTATCTATTGTCAGAGATCAGAGATAAAGATGCGCGTGGCCGCGCCTTTCAGGGGGTGAGATATATATATATATATATATATATATATATATATATATATATATATAGAGAGAGAGAGAGAGAGAGAGGACAGACACCTGGTCGACCCTTTTTGTCTGCGCTAATGAAGGCTCGAAATCACGAGAAGCCGTGGTGGCCTGAAAGCCAGTCATCGCGGAAAGCTATGAGAAACTTGAAGGTCCCATTGGGAGTCGGACAAAGTTTCGCCTCGCCGGCTTAGGAACTTTCCCGCGATCTTGCTAATAGGACGAACTACCCTCGCCTATCGATGCATCGGACCCTAGAACCCTCCACTTCAGGCGGAGGGGAAAAAAACCCATTCGACCCCACTATATATACTCCGGTACCAGAGTTGGAAGGCAGCATCCGACGCTTGGTCGTCTCGTTAGTATCCGCCGCCTTCCCGCCCCTTCAGTATCCGCCGCCTCCTCACCTCCGTCAGTACCTGCCATCTGCACTTCCCCGTTCGTACCCGCTATTCACGTCACGTTAGAGTCTGCACAATTCCTCGCATAACCCATGAAGCTCCGTGTATTCTCGTATAATTCGCGTGAGTCTATTCCATATTCGTTATTATCCGATCCTCGAACGCAACGCGCCCAATCTCGATTCGATGTTCTAAACTCGAAGGGAAGATCTAAGTTCATCCCGTTAGTAGTCATTATCAAGAGACTATTATTTGAACTTTGCGCCAAGGCAAGGATTACCCCCTCGGACCAAATCTTCGAGGTAACAACAGCGGGCAACTTTCTTGTGCAAGTGCTCTCTCTACCCACCCCCCTCCTCCCAGTGTAAGCCTTCATCGTCGGCTTCGTGTACGCTCAAGCTCATTCGAGCGACACTTCGGTCAGTATTGTTCGTTCGTGTGTACGGCGACCGTCCCCGCCAAGTCCCCCCCCCCTTTAAGACGCTGAGACTCGTTTATGTCTAATGTGTTGTATAGCTTGCTTTAAAACGCCTGTTAACCTTTGTAAAACGAATATTAATTTGTATATTAGTAAAAAAAAATTTGTACTCGTTTTTCTATTGTCTCAGAACCTTTCAAGATAACTGACTATTTGGCAACCTAAAATTCGGTTAATTTGCACTCTGTCTGTATTATAATTCTCCCACGCACACAGCCGTCATCTCTCTAGGCTGACAAACACAGGAAGGGTTGAATTCGATTCTATTCTACGACATCTATTTATGTACAAAATTAAGGATGTGAGTTTAGAAAATCATCAATAATGAATAGTTTCGAAACTAAAATTAAAAACACTGCATTTTCCTAATGAAATAATACTTTCTTTGTAAAGAATATTTTAATACCTAAACCTTTGAATTTTTATATTTCAAGGAGACTGTGGAAACATCCAATTTAATTAAAATTAAATATCAGAACCAAACAAATAATGTTTTCCCTTTTCCCTTTCAAATTCTGAAGCAATATTTTTCATGTTAGAATACTGACTGAATCGGGTCAGCGAAAATTCTTGTATGGGAAATAAGATGCAATTAAACTGCAATTTTGAAGGAATGGGACGATTCATCGCAGCCAACTCAACGCCAAAGTTATATTTTATATTAAGGAAAAGGGGCTTAAAGTAAAAAGAATGAAAAGGAAAGCAAAACAAAAAATATGTATTTATTTATCAAAAAAGCATATCTTTTATATGAAATATTCAAAATCAAGTTATTAGTTTATTTCCTTTTAGATTTAATCACACGATTGCGAAAATGTTTTGAACAACTGGTTTTTCAATTTTATCATCATCATCATCATCATCATCATCATCATCATCACTAACTCTATAATTTAAGAAGGGGATTTTTTTGAGTATTTGAATAATAATTTCATCTTAGTTTGGTTATGCCCTTTGTTTTTTTTATCAAAGTTATTTCTAATAATTCTTTTATAATATCAAAAAACAAAATGGTGAAGTTCAGAAATAAATATAAGTATCGAAATTTTGTGAATTTTTTAAAACCCAAAGAATTACAAATGGTGAAGTTTAAAAAAATTATTTTTATATATCTTCTTCTTCTATAACTATATTTTAACAATGTGATATTTTGAAAGTGGGGAAATTTAGTTTAGAATTCCTTTTTAAAATTATTATAATTGGCGAAGTTCAGAAAATTGATAAAATTTAACCATGGCTGCTTTTTTTAGATTTTAAATTTTAATCTTAGTAGGGAAGCCATTGCCTGGTCATTATTATACTAATAACATTTTCAATGTAAATAAAATAATATCTCCGAGCAATTATAGTAATGTAGAGTCACATGTTAAATGGTTCACCACTATATGGTATTATTTGTATAAATTTATTGAACTATATTATTATTTCTATTATGGGGATGAATGTCTTCAATATATGATTAAGATTTTATGAAATTCATTATATTTGATGTTTATAAAAGGTCTTGTTCGCTGTGGGATTTGTATATAATTTTAAAGTGTTCTTATATGTCGTATATTTTGGTTTGTCCATTACTGTTGTTTTTAAGTGTTGGCTAATTTTGCTAGGTTTGAAGCGGTGTTGATGTTCTTTGGTTGTTAGTGTGTTAGTGTATATCCGATACATGATGACGTATAGTTCTAACCAGGACAGTTGACCTGATATAACACATCAATGTTATTTAAATATACCAGAAGATGATTGTTAAAAATCCTCCTTGATCGTGAAATATCAAAATAAAAGGATAATTTTTAATCAACCTCAAGAAAATGTTTTAAACTCATGTTAGAACTTATAATAAACACCGCAAATGCATAATTATCTTCAGTAAGATTCTTTTCTCTCTCTAAAGAAGGTGTTCTTGACCTTTATTCAGTCATGGACCCCTTTAAGAAGGTAATGAAAGCTATGGACTCCCTCCAAGGTAATATTCGCATAAAAGTCATAAAAACAACTTTGCATGCAATTAATATATGTACTTTATTTTATTGACATAATATAATTATGATTGCCACATACATGTAAGCCTATGGCATACAAAAGTATAGATAAAGTAAATATACCACAAATACTACTTTCTCTCTTGTTAGCTAGTATATTTTAGTGAGACGGTTGTTCTTGTTTGTCTTGAATAAGAAGCTGAAACTTTGGAGTGGTCTTTGATAAGGTGACACGCATGTCATCTCTGACGTCCAATTTGTTTCGACTTTTCGTTTTGATAAAAACAAGTGCTGAAAACCCTGATTCACAAAGATACGTAGTAGCAAAGGGAATCAGAGCACTCATAACTCGCTCTACCAGACGAGGGCAGGCTTGTGTCAACGCACACCAGAATTCTCCAAGACTCTTCAAGTTGAATTCACTTCGTAAGATTTCCTTTGTCCTCAGGTTAATGAGGTCATCTTTGACAAGGTCTTCATCACTGATACAGTCTATGTTGGCTAGATAAGGATTACGAAACCATTTATTTTTTTTTAATCTGACCCTCACGAACCCCTTGAAACTCATCCATGGCATCCAGGTTAAGAATCCCTGCTCTAAAGCAATGTAGACAAAAAAAAAAAAAAATAGGACGTAGAATTTTGTCACCTAAAGAAACTTAGGAATTTATAGGGCGGTGAAGGAAGAACGCTCGATCGTCGCGGATCTTTCAAATTATAACCTAAACAAATATGAAACTAATATCTTAAATAAAGAGCTAAATTTGGTTTTAAGGAAAAGACCAAAGAAAATACAAAAAAAGAATTGAAACAAAAACTATACAGCAAAATTATTTAAGAACGTAATGTAACCAAATTGGAAAACATAAATGAGAAATTTATTAAAACATAATTAAAAACATTTTCGATCTCTCATTTAAATAACAACTCGAAGTAAATATTGATATAAAAAGAGAAAAAAGCAATAAAATCAATAAACACCAACACTGACATTATATTCTATCGACCAGACAAAAGAAGAGGCGCTGCTGTAATGGATAAAACCAATTATTACGTGATACTCAAGCCTCTTATATCAAATAAAATTCATAAAATGTTGCAAGAAAACCTCCACTGATACCAAAAAAGATAAACAAGATCAGAGATCTATCAAAGACAAAATTATCAGGTCAAAAATAAAACGAATAGGCGAGTACAAGAAGTCACTTTTATGGTCTACCAAAAATTCTTAAACTTTAAAATATTATCTATAAATTCGCACGCGGCTAAAAATGACTTAAACAGTAGTTATAGTTAGATTCCCAGAATACGTCGATAAAGCATATGAAATAGATCGTGCTGAATGCTACAATCACGAAGAAATAAGGTTGGGGGGCGGGGGAATTTCACATATACCTTAACATTTAAAGTGCCTCACCTCTATTTACCAATTAAGGGAGTAACCAAAAGAGTAACAATGAACACGAACACTAGATCGTTGTTTTTGACAATGCAGCGTAAATAGGCCTACTTGGAAGTTTAGGCCTTTAGCAAGGCAATCATCATCTCCTCAAGGATCTAAAGTTTGCATATTTGAATCCCTTTACTTACTCTTATAATACGAACTAAATCCACTTAATTACATGCCTAACAAGGAATATAAATGCAACCACAATTTTAGGTACAACTAGATAGTTGTTTTTGACAATGCAGCATAAATTAGCCTACTTGGACGTTTAGGCTTCTAGCAAAGCAATCATCCCCTCAAGTATCTAAAGTTCGCATATTTGAATCCCTTTGCTTACTCTTATAATATGGACTAAATCCACCTAATTACATGCCTAACAAGGAATGTAAATGCAACCACAATTTTAGGGACAACTGCAACTAGATTGTTGCAAGATTTCCCGCCTGATCGAAGGGAGCATGGCTGTTGAAACCTTCCCAATCATTGTTTTGTATTTTCATTGTTTTTTTTTCCATGTTTGCAAAGACAACCAGAATATGAGTACACTAAAATTAAGTATTTACTGAGCTTGGTTCGGTTTAACGGGCAATAAGACTTGAACACAATTATCCGCTCAAGAAAGGTGAGTATGCTCGTATTTAGGTGTCTTTCTACGGTTTAAGTCATAGAGGACGAAACAACCAAGCTATGGTGTTAGAGAACTAACAAACACTTAGGAGCAGCGCAACAAATAAATGCAGTGGATGCTTATTGAAAACTAAAACAGGACACAACTTGGAACTATGACGCGACTGAAGCATTCTCTCGTGTAGACGGTGCAGTGCCAATCTTGTAAAGCAGACGAGGCAACTCTGAGAATTAACCGATTTGAAAAATATCACAAACATGTATAAACCAATAACATCATGTTTTCTGGCGGCCTACAATTGATGCATGCTCGCATTATATTTGATTTTAAGTTTATTTTAAAAATATTAAGTATCTATATAAATATTTTAGTAAATTCTACATTTCTTAAAAAAATAAATACTATTAAGGAGCTACTCTCACAATTACCCGGGCAATTCACTTACTTTCAGGATAAAAGGTCTGCTTTACTTTAAGGCTATTGCGATCGCATCATATTGTATTATATATAGTTTTAAGATAATTTTGAAATGGGGGGTGATCTATTCTCTTATTATGGTCCACCAAACCACCCAAATAAATATAACATAAAAAAGTAATCCCATCCCTCGATTCCTACGTATGAGAAATGGAATTAGGAAATCTATCTGAGGAGCTAATCACTCGAGTAACCGGCCGTTCAGCCAGCCGACTGAGAAGAAAATGCGCCATAATAAGAGAAAAGATCAAGTGTTTATTGCCATATAATTTCCTGGATAACCTTGGGAGTAATTTTGCAATTATACCATTCGAAAGAGAATCGGCCGATTAGTTATGATGTTATTGCCAAAAAAAAATAATTCATGGGCTAACCTTGGGAGGACTTTGTCAATTATATCATTCGAAAGAAATTGTAAAACAACATAAGGGTTTCAAATTTTGTCAGAACCGGCCGAATAGTTACAATATTATTACCAAAAAAAAACAAAAAGCAAAACGGCGACCGACCAACTAGACTTGCACGCGACTAAAAATATAGCTCAATAAATTTCTATAAAAAAATATCATCAAAATAAAATATATAGTCGTGCATTATTTAACACGTGATTCTGCATTACTATCAATAGCTAGGAGATATATAATTTACAATTTTAAAATGTTTTATTACTATAATGACGATACGCCTAGAAATTGACAGCTATTCTAAGTAACCTTTTCGCAATCGTAATATTAAATCTACCCCCATCCCCACACACTAAAATAATAAAGTACTAACTTGATTTTTAATTTTCTATATTACAAGATATGCTTTTTTAGTGAATAAATACATATTTTTGGTCTTTTTGCTTTTGATTCTTTATACTTTAAGCATCCTTACTATTATATAAAATACTAGTCATGGCTTGCCAGCTTGCGCTTCGTTACTAAGATTAAAATTTGAAACCTAAATAAAGCAGCTATGGTTAAATTTTGAAAAATTTTCTGAACTTCGCCAATTATAAAATTTTTAAAAAGGAACTAAATTTCCCTCCTTTCAAAATATCACGTTGCGTTAAAATAGAGAGTTATAGAAGATATATAAAAATAAATTTTCTGAAATTCACCATTTGTAATTCTTTGGGTTTTAAAAAATTCACAAAATTTCGATAGTTATATTTATTTCTGAACTTGACCATTTTGTTTTTTGATATTATAAAAGAATAATTAGAAATAATTTGATAATATAAAAGAATTATTAGAAATAACTTTGATAAAAAAATAAGTCATTTGTCTCCTAAGGAAAAAAAACCATTTATTAATTTTTCACCCATCTTCAAAAATCCCGTTATACAATTATAGAGTTAGTGATGATGATGATAACTCTGGCAATGAGTTGGCTGGCGATGAGTCAGCTGGCGGTGAATCGACGTCGATTACTTGGTGGCGATGAATCGTCGTCACTACTAACCCATTTTGAAGCATCGAATTTTTTTTTCAAAATTTGAAGTAAAAAATTGTTTGTGATTTTTCTTGTTTTTTGTCCATAACCCTATATTTTAAGAACGAGATTTTTTAAAGGTTTGAAAAAGATATTTTCTTTTAGTTCGGTTGTCACCTAAGTAGATTTCATTTTTTTATCAAAGTTATTTCTAATAATTCCTTAATAATATAAAAAAAAAAAATGGTAAAGTTCAGAAATAAATATAAGTATCGAATTTTTGTGACTTTTTTAAAACTAAAAGAATTACAAATGGTGAAGTTCAGAAAATTTATTAAAATTTTGGCATGGAAATTATTATAGCAAATTTAGATGCAGAAAAGAAAAAGAATCATGAGAGGCCGTAGGATACAGACCGAAGAAGAAGAAGAAGAAGAAGAAGAAGAAGAAGAAGAAGAAGAAGAAGAAGAAGAAGAAGAAGAAAAAAGAAGAAGAAGAAGATGAAGAAGGTGGAAAAGATGAAGATGAAGAAGTTCGAGATGAAGATGAAGATGATAAAGATGAGGATGCGGATGAAGATGAAGGTGATGAAGATGAAGATGAAGAAGAAAAGGGTGTTCAGGGTGTTAAAATAAAGTCTATAAAGGGGATTAAAAAAGCCTTCAAGATTAGCAAATAAGGCCGTAGGCCACACCCCCGCAGGGGTGCCTGTGTAACGAAGCTCTTCCTGTTAAGGAAGAGAACAGCGGCTTATTTTTCTATAATTAAAAGCTCGCCTAACCCTAGAACTAAAGAATCAAGTTTAACACTCCTGAAGACCACTGCTAAAGATTATTTCTACCAAAAGAGCTCATGCTAGCCGAGTGGATACGGCGTTGGCCTCCTAACCTCGCGGTACCGGGTTCGATTCCGAATCCCGGTATGAGCGGACACAAACGTCAGCGCACGTCGAGATCTGGCTACCGATTGGTGGACGCGCTGTGCTCACACCGTGTTCGGGTGGGTAGATCTTACACCTCTCACCTCACACATAGCCAATCACAACACTTCTTTCTTTCCTCTCCTCCCTCCACAGCACAATACACACACCTACTCTGTTCCAACAAATCCTGCCGATGGGTATCTATATCCACGTACCTCTGACGCGGAACAAATCCCTCTCCCCGAGGTGACGAAGGCTTCCACCTGAACGCTGTTTGGTGTCAAAACATAATACTTCCTGGCACCTCTCCCCAAAAGAGGACCGGCCCCTGGGGGCCTCGGGCCGACCAGAGATTGTCATACTGACCTTATATAGATTTCATTATCCGGTCAGGGATCCTCCCAGTATCTTGGAAGGATTGGCGCTGACTAACTAACTAAAAGTCATTTGTTAGCTCACATCTGAATTTTTCGTGTTTCATTGCTTTGGACCAAGGGATTCTGCCTTCCATGAACAGGAGGTGTATGTTTCTATCTAACCACATAAGAACATTAATACAGGTTCCTCTCATATGTCGGTTATTTATTTATTTATTTAGGCGAAGACCAACAGAAGCATCCATAATTTAACAAGTTGGAATAGATGTTCGGAAGGTGGTGTAATATATGAAAATGAAAATGTGTGAAAGGTAGGGAATTGAAGGCCTCGCAACTCTCCTGATTCTGCCTGTGCAACAAAGGCAAGACCTCTTGCGGGGAGGAGAGAGAAGGCCCGTTTCCTTAGGGAACAGAAACTTTCATATTATAATCTTTTAAACTTAGAGGCTTCGGGAGCCATGTGATAGAAGGTCCACCCGTTGAGCGACTGACGCGCTATTCATAAACGGAAACGCAGCGCCTTCCTTTTCCTTATTTTCCTAATCTAATCTCAATAAATCTTTTTGACGCATCTTGATTATTTCTAAAGTAAGAAAGTTATTTCTTCAGCTGGACTTTGCTCTAACCGACAGGGTGAAGCGGAAATTCGCGGTTATCCAACCGGATAATCTTTACTCCGTGTCCAAAGAATATGGCTGAACATTAAATATTGGAGCTGATGGAGGGAATTTAAAATCCCCTTAAACGTTCGTATCATTAAAAAAATGATATCAAAAGTGTGAATTTCCATGTATGAAAGAAGGTTTATCTTGCCAATTCACAATATCTGATGCGTAGAAAAGACGTAGATAGATAAAATTAATGAATAAAGTAAATATTTAACTGATATATAATTACACACAAGTAATAAGAATAGAACGAATCCTTGCACTACGCCAAGCCTTTTTAACCTTAAAAGCCGGGGTTGTGAGGTTACCTATCTGGTAAACAACTGAAAAGTAAATATAGAAGACAACAAGAACAACATCCTTACTTAAAAGTAACATAAGAATGCCATCCTTCGTCCCTGTACGCCATTTCACGCCATCCTTGGTTTCATTGAGTTGTAAAAAAAATCTAGATTCTTTATGATTAATAAGCTGACTTAATTAGGAAATTTAATGGCTTCATATGCGTGAAATTCAAAATTTTCGTTCTCAAATTGTGTTTTGCTCATGATTTCAGCCGTTTTGAGCAAGCAAAACAGGAAGCGGGACGGAGCTTTCTTTAATGACACGGGAAGCAAGACTTTGTAACGAGAACCTACCATAAGTTCCTATATTTCTGCCCTTTGAAACAACTAACATCCTTTCATTATCATCAGCTATTTGTATCATTGTTTTCATCATGATTTTCACATTTTTCATTGTTGTTTTTTTCTACTTACACTACCGTACAAAACTAGAAAATAAGAGTCAATACTACAATCTATAGTATGCAAATCTTGGTGGGCGTACAAAAGAACTCCTCCACCCTGTGACGACTCTATCTTTATGAAATATTTTGTATTTCTTTAATTGAAATTCTGAAATAAAATCCGTCGAGTGGCAGTGAATCGTCGATTTTGTGATACCGATAATGTAACGTTTAATCGATACTAACGCTTGAACCTCTGGAAACTTGTTTCGAATTAACTTCGCATTGAATAATATTGCTTTTATGGCACGTATCTGACTTCTCCTGTTGAGGGGCTTGGGTCGTTTCCTTGTCCAACTTGTGCTTTTAGTACCAGAAGTTTATTATCCATAAGATTTCTTAAGTTTAAATGTAGCAATTCTGCATGTTTTCTTTCCTTTTCCGCAGAGGTGGATCGTATCTTGAATATTACTGTCCTAGTCGGCATAAATTTTAATATTTCTTATATATTATTTTAACGATTTCATTATCCTTTCTGATCCAGCGTAGTTTTTTCCGTTAAGACATCGTTCCTTCCAACATTAACTATAATTGTGCATTATTTTATGTTTATCTAGAAGTTGCTTATTTCTTCTGTTACTCGATTAATTTTAACTCCTGGGTAGCAGCGAAATTTGCGTTTCTTGTCGTTATAAGTTCCGAAGTGAACTATTTGGCTTCTAATTATCGAATTACCAACTAAGTACGTATATGTTTCATTGGCCAGAAATTGAAATCTTTTGTGTGTCGATAGAATTGGTTCTACTAGTATGTTCAGTTTTATTGGGCGCTTATTTCAGACTTTGATACATGTTTTCATTTTCGCGTATGTTTTATGATCCGTTCTGTTTTTAAGCAGTGCCACATCTTGTTCTAATTTTACAATTTTGTGATCAACTTTGGCTATTCTTCCTTGGGCTTCTGTTAAGCAATTACACTTCTTTAATTCTAGGGCGTTAATACGATTTTCCATCTGGCTTATAACAGACATCCACTTTGCTTTCTCCAACTCATGTTGTTCTTGATCTTGCAAAATTCACATACATTCCTTAATGGAATATTATCAAAAGATTGCTCTGGGAAGTCTATTATCCATCTCGTGTTTGTGCCTTAAAGCAACAGTGTTTTAGTTTATGAGCTCCTGGCATTTTCGTTAATATTTTTTTCTATTTAAATTATAAACAAAGTATGATCGAGGTGGATCATTCACAATACTTAAATATTTCACTGAATTACACTTATTTTTCAGTACACTTATTTAAACCTTATAAAACACTTGATTACACTATCTTACACTTATTCCAATTTAGTATTGAAATATATCAACTTCACTTTACACTTGATAAATTAATATACAATACAATATCTGTGCTTGAAATGATTATCACAAAACTCTGTTAAGATAAAGTTTCATAAAAAATGAAAGTAAATAGTGTCAAATTAAGGAAAATTATAGTGATAACATGATGTAAATAGATAAAAAGTTAGATACAAAATCTACCCGTTGAAATAGAGACAATGAGGCGCCTGCTGAATTAAGATCTATCTATTTCCTTATTGATTAAGACTCTCTGAAGTCAGAGATAATGGTAACCTTAAGTAATCACCTGCACACACACACAGACAAAAAAAAATCAATGTTATGCACAAATGCTTGCAAATTCAAAATAAATATTGTCACATAAAGTACTCAATGACTAGTAACTCAGTAAAATAGGGGAAAAGTTAAGTGAAAAAGTATGCAAGTATTACAGTTTTCCTTTTCAGGTAAATATGGCGGCGGGAAGATAAGTCTAAATTAATGGTTCCCAACCGATTTTGGCTTATGGCCCCCTTAGGAACCTTATTTTTTTCTGTGGCCCATAATCATTATTTTCAGTAGGTAATATGCAGTTTAATTCTACTTTAAAGGATAAAAGATATTAAAACAGCTATTTGTGTTCAGGTACAATTATATTTGTCACATATATAGGACTTTTAACATAGAAAAAATTAAAGAGTGGTGAACAAAACTGTAATACTCTTTTAAAATAAATAATTAGTCTTACAAAAAATAAAATCCCTTAGCAAAATGAAATAAATATATCATCAACTCTTTATTCATTCAATGCGATCCTTGTGCTTCATGCAGTTTCACAAGTTTTTCAATATCAAGATCTATAGTTGTTAGAGACAGACGAAGATCTCCTCTTCTTACTATTTCTAAGCGGCTGCGAGCTTTTGATAGGAGGTGTGACACTTTACTAAAACCCGACTCAACCAGATCAGAAGTAGGGAAAGCAATAAAATATAATTTTACTTCGTCCCTAAGCAAAGGGTATTTCATAGCAATTTCATGACTTGTCCATAAGTTCCTGACACCAGAGAAGTTTGATCACTCTGTAACTCAATGAGGCTTTCTTGTAATCTGATATCAACATCAGCTGCATTAATTCCAAATGAGTCTACCACCCAAGCTGGAATGTCCAGTTGTGGAAGATCTCTGAACCTAACTTCCATACCACTATGCAATTTCTCCAAATGATCAATGTATACTAAAATATCATCTTCTTTCAGCTCACTCTCAATAGTGTGGAGCGTTGGAAACTCTATCAACTCTTTTCGCCCCATATTTGTCTTGAACAGCTTAATTTTCCCCATAAATGCACAAATAGACTGCAAGTTAAAATATTTGTATTTCTACCTTGTAGCTGTTTGTTCAAGATATTTAGCCTTTCAAATATATCTGTAAGGTATAATGAGTGACATTTGGCAGCAATGAAATCTTACTCCGAGCTGCTTACCATCCAGAAATAACACAACACTATCCCAAAGTGCAATGAAGCGATTCAGGCAATTGCCCTTAGAAAGCCATCGCACCTCTGTATGCAAAAGTAGGCGTTCAAACCCTTCTTCATTGGTAGCACTGAGTTGTCAGAAAAGACTCTCTTGAAGTGGATTTGACTTGATAAGGTTGACTGTCTTGATTACACTATCAAGTGAATCTTTCAGACGTCCTCCTAGGTTTTTTGCAATCAGATGTTGACGGTGGACAACACAGTGTAAGCAAAAAACTTTAGGTACAGCCTCTTTTAAATGTGCAATAAATCCCCTATATCTACCTATTATAGCAGCGGCACCATCAATTGCATAAGCCATAATATTTCCAAGTGGAATATCATTTTCTTTGAAATAGGTCACTACTTCTTTGAAAATTGTTTCACCTTTAGTATCTGTCACAAGGCTGAGAGAAAAAAGCATTTCTTCTCTTAGTTGATCTTTATCCCAAAACCTAACATATGCCATGAGAAGGGCTTCGTTATCACGTAATAACGTTTCATCAAATGTAATTCAAAGGTCTTTACTTGTAAATGTTTAACGAGTTTTTCCTCTACATCCTTTGCCATCCTTTGTCAATACGTCTTGATACTGTATAGTTGCTCAGCGGAATGACTTCAGTGATTTTGGGGGGATTTTGTTGCATGACAGTTAAAATAGTATGAGGTTTTCCCGATTTGGCTATAAGCTTGTAAATCTCATAAGATGCAATTAAACCTTTGTCTAGTTTTGCCGATGTTTTGCTAAATATATCTTTAATAGTGCTCCTTGCTTGGAAATCATCCCGCAGCTTTTTAAAGTAATCTAATGTTTTGTCTTTTTTGTCCTTGTGCTTATTCTCCAAATGTATTTTAAGCTTACTTAGTCGCATACTATCATTAGAAAGTGTAGCCATACATAAAAGACACAATGGCTGTGTTATATTTTTTGGTAAATGTATAAAACCATAAGCTAAATACTCATTAAAGTATTGTCGACATTTTTTCTTCGTCGCCGTAGCCATGGGTAATATGTGCAGAAGAAATTTAATATATTAATGATATATATATATATATATATATATATATATATATATATATATATATATATATATATAAAATATATATATATATATATATATATATATATAAAATATATATATATATATATATATATATATATATATATATATATATATTAAATTTTAGAGCCGAAGCTCACCACAACAGAATGAAATGCGCTTATCTCAGCGGCGAAAAAGGAAGAGTATTTCTGAGAAAAGACCCAGAAACAACCTCCATTCCCTCTGCAGAGCACCGAGTCTGTGCCCAACACCAACTCCTATTAGAGTCGGCCACGAAAATTTCAGACATGTCCAATAAATAGAAACGCTTATAAAATAGCTGCATTGAAAATTTTGTTGTTTTTTTTGTGCTAAATAATTGCCCTTGATAGTAAATATTTGAAACCAAAAAAGAACCGCAAAACAATGCAACTATTTTTATGAGCATTTCTATTAATTGTACATGTCCGAAATTTTCGTTGCGATTGTACATCCTGGTACTCTGTACCTGTTCCTAAATGCAAAACAGCAGAAATGTACTCCCTTAGGGGGGTAGATCTGCATTAATTTTAGTACTATATTATATATACCTATATATTAATCAAATTAACGCAGATACAAAACGATAAGTACAATCATCTAAGATTAAATGCTAATCTCTTAAATAAGCCCTAAGTGAAACCGAAGTAAAAAAAAATGATTTGGTGTAGGCCTAGCAATGGCACACTTTACTTACAAACAAAAATGCTCAGTTATTTACTTATAAAAGTCTTATATTATTGTGCTTGTGGCAATCTATTATAATTTTAAAAACTAGTAAAATTACTACAACTTCGCAGTATTAGGGTAAACAAATAAAAGCTACTTACATACTATAACGCCGAACCACTTGATAAACATACTGTAAGGATTTAAAGTTCCACCAGAAGTATTTTCATCAAGCCAACAACGGTGCCAGGCGCAAAACGATCAAGCGCACAATGGGGTGCACCGCAGAATAAGCTTGTAAGATGCAAAATATTTGTTTACAGATTAATGTAAATCCTATTATGCAAATAAAATAATTAAAAAAAGGGGAAAATATATGTATTAATGTTTTTAAAATGTAATTCAACTGTATAAATTAAAATTAGGTACTGCCCTAACTATAATTCAGGTTTCAATAGGTTGAGTCCTGTGGCCCCCTTCATGGATCTGTGGCCCGGTTGGGAGACCCTGGTCTAAATGACTACGTGAATTCATGAAATAGGTTAACGAAACATCGATGCTGATTGGTCAAACTTCGGTTACGTCATTAAGAAAATGGTATTAGAGGTTAAAGACGAAGCGTAGGGAGAAACCAAGAATTTTCACGTGTAAAAATTCTCTACAATTGAAAACAATCATTTTAAAATCAATTAATATTCACAGGTAAAGTAGTGAGGTGAATAAGAATAAACTTAATCTATTAGAAAAATCACTTTTCACAACCAAAACTGATAAATTACAATCCTTTTTGAATCAAATAGCGGAAGTAACACTGAGCACACCATGACGGGACAGAGAGAGAGAGAGAGAGAGAGGGGGGGGGGGGGTGAGAGGGAGAAAAAGAGCGAAAGATAGATAGATATTTAGATAGTTACAAGGAATATAGGTAACTCAAAATACATTTCTGTCCATGCGGAAGAGGTACTCATTTTAGAAAAGCAATAACAACTTTCTGATAAAATAGATCACAGAAGAAGGCTCTTTCATCTCCCCCCTCAACCGAATCTTCGGGCTAAAATAACGCAGTCGGGAAATTTTTATGGTAAATTTGAAACCTCTCTATTTAATGGATTTATTTGCAGATGGTGGTTCTATTTTGAGCTACCTCGTATCGACGCTAACTTTAAATGGTAATTAGAATTCGTAATCTTTCATTTCAATACTTCAAGTTTCTGATAATCTTGTCTACACTTTTTTAAAAACATTTCTACAATTTTGCTCGACACTGTTTCTTTCGTCAGCTGATTATACACTTTTTCTATTTTATATGAAAAGAAGTTGCGCATTGGGTTGTTATAAAGGGTTTAGGAACAAGATTCATGCCACTGTTACTCATATAATTTCTATTTAGTTAGACAGTGCGGTCAACATTTTCTATTCCTCAAAATTTTCTATACTTCGATTAGTTGACCTTAGATACGTGTGATTTGAAGGCTGAATAGGTATAAATTCTCTAGTCACATTTTGTAATTGAAATTTTTAGATTTGGAATTAATTTTGTCGTTCTGGCTTGGACCGTTTCTAATCTCTCAATGTCTTATTTCAAATATGGTCCCCAAACCTGCGCACAGTACTCCAGCTGTGGGTCTCACCAATGCATTATACATATTCAATATTATCGTTCCTTTTTGTAGGTAAACTTTCTTTTAATATAATATAGTATCTTTAAGGCTTTCTTTTCCAACTCTGCAAATTGCAGAGAAAATTTAAGATCACTGGTCACGTAAATGCTTTGTGTATGTCATTGTCATATCAAATATCTTGTATTCGTCTTTGTGATTTTCGTTAGTTATGTGCTTACTTAACATTTTTCAATGTTTAATGGGAAATCCAATTTAACAGACTAACGGACAACTTGATCAATATCTTCCTGAATGTTTTTGATGCCACCTTCACTAATTTATACTTTTACTCAACTTACAATCATCAGCAAATTTTGAAATCTTTGATCCCAATCCAACGTCAATATCCTTTACATATCTAATCAAGAGCAATGATCCCAATTCTGACCCCTGTGGAACTCCACTACTAACAGATGTCAAATCGGATGCTTAAACATTGATTACCACTCTCTGCCTACAATTTGTGAGCTAGTATTCGATCTAATTTGCAAAATCACCGACAATTCATAATGATGTAATTTTCATTATTAACTTTGCGTGTGGTACTTTATCAAATACCTTCTGAAAATATAAATGAAAAATGTCAACTGGGTTAATATGGGGAAAAGATTCCAAGAGATTAATTAGACACGATATTTGTTTTCTGAAATCACGTTGATTGTTACGTAATAATGCATTCACTTCAACATTTTCAACTATTTTATCTGAGATAAGACGCTGGAGCATTTTTCCTACTACAGATGTAAAGTTTATAGCAGGTAATTGCTAGCTGACTATTTGCCTTTTTTTTAAATATTGCCGTTACTTTAGCCAATTTACAATCTTCTGGAAGAACTCTTCTGTTAGGGAAAATTAAAATTTGTGTTATATGTTCGGCTATGTAATCTTTAACTACTTTTATGACCCTAGGGAAGACCATGTCTGGACCAGGCGATTTAAATTTATTAATTTTATCTATGAGTCTCTTAACATCATTAACTGAACATTTATGGGTTCTAAAGGATTATTGCTGTTAAGTTTGGGGATAAGGCCCGATATATTAATGGTGAATACCGGTGCAAAGTTGTCGTTTAAAACATTAGCTATGTTTATATCCTTGAATTTCAAAAAGTCATTCTTATCAGTGATGGGTCCTATACAATTGTTTATTGCTTTCTTACTGTTTACTAGTGCGAAGAATTCTTTGTGATTTGACTTAAAGTTTAAGGCCACTCTAGTCACTTCGTTTCGCTTGGCTCTTTTAATTTCCCTTTTAACTTTTCTTTTCAGTTGGGTATATTTTTCTTTAATGCTACCCGAATTTTTAAATTTGAGTTGCTTAGAATTTTATATTTGAGTTGCTAATAATTTTCTTAATTTTTTTGTAAGCCATTTTTGTTGTTTGACAAATGCCAATTTCTCGTGATTTTGATGGAATCAATTGCGACTGTTTGTTCATCGGATTTTCTTTAAAACTAATTCAGATTTTTAATTTATATTGACAAAAACTTAATTTGTAATTACACTAGCTCTCTTCTAACCCCTCCAGATTAGCTCTTTTGAAGTCTAGCTTAGCAATGCTTATTTTGGTTTTGATGCATGGTACGTTGATATTAAAATAAATTATATTGTGGTCACTATTAGCAAAATTATCTCCAACGCTCAGATTTGAAATTATATCCTCGTTGGTAGTTAAAACTATATCTAGGATATTATGACCTCTTGTGGTTTCTTTCACCCACTGGGTTAGTAAGTTATTGTCAATAAAATGAATTAATCTGTACCGTTACGCATCACAAGTTTTCCAAGACCACTTTACTCGTCCACAGTTGAAATGACTAATAATTATTAAAGATAGTTTGTTATTTATCTCATTTGTTAAACAGTCGTAGAATCTTTGATCTAAGTCTACCTTTTGATGGGAGCTTCTGTATGCTAAATATACATACGGACTTGTGTCAAGTTTAGCTTGATTCGTTCGAAATTGGAGCATACATTACAGTCCGTTGAATTTTGGGGAACTATTAGCGTATTAAAGAGTCAGAATTTTAGGAAAGGTCACAATATTTAGTATACTACATAGTCAGTATAGTTTTCACGAAATATCTATTTACATATCTATCTATGAACAATGTTATACATATATAAATAAGTGTATAGTTTATGCAATAAATACTTAATTATAGAAGTATTGTTAAGAATGAAGTGTAAGATAATTTATTTCTAGTTTTCATTTTGAGGTAAATATGGCGCAGGCAAATAAGTTTAAATCACCAAGGGGGCTTAGATCCTAATCAATGATTGGGTTCAAAGTCAGTGACGTCACTCACACATAAGCTAGTTCAAGTTTCTGATTGGTTGAAATCAGTGACGTCACATCCAAGCGCCAGCCCAAGACAAGGATAAGTTACACGATAATGTTGCTTAATATTCAAGGAAATCACACTAAAATTGACTTTTTTTCACAGAAAAATTCAGGAAGCAAATAAGAAAAAAGTTAATCAATTAAGAATCACACTTTTCACTAGGAAAAAGTTAAAAATTAATCACTTTTTATCAAATAATAGGAGAAGAACTACATATAAATTGACCGAACGACTGCTTAAATGCAACAGTGATTAAAGAGAGATAGAGAGATAGAGAGAGAGAGAGAGAAATAGAGACACAGGCAGACAAAGAGAGAGAGAAATAGAGAGACAGGCAGACAAAGAGAGAGAGAGAAATAGAGACAACAGACAGAGAGAGAGAGAGAGAGAGAGAGAGAGAGAGAGAGAGAGAGAGAGAGAGAGAGAGAGAGAGAGAGAGAGAGAGAGAGAGAGAGAGAGAGAGAGAGCTACAAGGAGCTACAAGAAAAAGTACTCTATTAGACCTTACGGTCCATTCAAAGAGAGTACTTTTGGCGTAACAGTTGAGCGGGTGCAGTCATCGAAAGTGTCAATTGACGCCCTCGAAGAACACTCGCACAACAGTTATGTGCCCAAACGGCTACTTTTCAAGACTTTGTCTAGACGGGACTTGAACTGCTCAACAGAATTACTGTTCTTTACTTCCACTGGATGTGCGTTCCATGTACCACAGTTGCTGTATGTGAAAAATTTACCACATAGATCACGGTGGTAACGCTTCAGCTCAAGTTTTGTAACCGTGATTTCTTGTTCTGCCCTGGCTAAGCTGGAAAATATCCCTGTAGTCTACAATGTCGAAGCTTCGAAGTATTTCGAACACTTCGATAAGCTGACTACGCAGTCTCCGGATCTCCAACGAGAACAAATTTAATTCCCGTAACCTATCTTCATAACTCTTGTGGCTGATAGAGGAAATCAGTTTGGTTGCCCTGGCTTGCACACGTTCCAATCTCGTAATGTCCTTTTGAAACGAAGGACTCCAAAATTGTATGGCATAAGGCATTTGCCACGTGTCCGACCACTTACCAATCATTCGAAGATCTTCTTGTAGATGGGCAGTATTTCCTTCCTCTGCAACGTTCATACCAAGCTTGGTATCATCGGCAAATTTAGAATTCTTCGCAACCATATCACTATGCATATTGTTACATAGATGATGAACAGTAGTGGTCCCAGGACAGAACCTTGAGGAACACCGCTATGAACGGGCACCCACTCAGAAAGAAGCCTGTCCATTCAACCACACTCGTTGCCGTCTGCCACTTAGCCAGTTCTCTATCCAACTTGCTACGTTTGCGTCTATGCCCAGCGCACGCACTCTCCGGAGAAGGCGGCGGTGTGGTACCTTATCAAAGGCTTTCTGAAATTCTAAATAGATAACATCCACCGCCTTATCACGATCATGCTCTCTGAACACGAAGTGGAAGAAATCCACAAGATTCGTCCGGCATGACCGTTGTCTTCGGAACCCATAGTGGGAACTCCTCAATGCCAATTTTGACTCTAAATATGACGTTATTTTGTCCACCATAATGCTTTCCATGAGTTTACCAACTAATATGTCGGTAGTTCGACGGTTGGCTAGAGTCTCCTTTTTTGAAGATAGGAGTCACCTTCGCCTCACACCAGTCTTTAGGAACGCATCCAGTCCGGATTGACATGTTGAAAATTGTGCCCAGATGTCGTGACACATATATATCACGCTCTTCTTTCAACACTTTAGGTAGAAACTCGTCCAGATCAGGGTACTTATTCGTCTTCATGTCATTGATTTTTTCTTTACTTGGGTGAAGTCCTTTCCTCCGACTTCTCAACCAAATAAGAGTCCATGGGTTGAGGGATGGGACCACATTCTTCAGTGAACACTGAAAAGAACTAGTCATTCAGGAGGTTTGCATTTTCTGCATCTGAGTGTTGTAATGCTCCCTCCTCATTTACCAAAAGGCTAATCTTGTGGCGGATTGGTTTACGGCTGTTTACATAACCAGAGATCTCCTTGGTATTCTCTTTGCAAAGTCTCGCTACTCGGAGCCCCTCAGCACTCTCCTAGCTAGCCTACGGTACTCATCGAAGTCACCAGAAATCTTTAACTGCCAGTAGACAGTTTTCTTCTCCCTCAGTAGTTGACCAATTTATCGATTAAACCACCTTGGTTGAACAGAAGGTTGACGCAAGCTTTTGAAAGGGATAAATCGTGATTGAAGAATCATGAACGTAGTTTTGAAACTATTCCACAACTCTTTAACATTCTCACACCCTTCTAGCCTCACATCAGCCAATCCAGCACGAAGACCTGCAAAGTTTGCTCTTCTCAAATCAAGTTTCCTCAATTCACGAGTCGCAGACTCTACCTTAGGGATCTTGACTACAAATCTAACTAGTCGGTGGCCACTGCCACCGAGCTCCTCACCTACAGAGAGCCCATCAACGATGTCATCCTCAGAGGTGAAAACCAAGTCGAGAATATTATTGCCTCTCGTCTGCTCTCTCATCCATTGAGTCAGGAACTCGTTGTTCGCGAACTCCAGGAGCAGTGCGTTTTTGCCACAGGGTTCTCTGGTTTCCAAATCAACTTGGGTGTTGAAGTCTCCCATGACGATACACACTCTGTCCTCAAGTTCACCCAGCAGCTGGTACAGATCCCTGTCCTTCTCAACGAGTTGAGCAGGGGGTCTATAAAGCAGCAGGGTCCTGTATCTGGCAGGACCTATCTATAGGTCTACACCTAGTAGCTCATGATCGGACACAATGTTGCAATTCGTCGTTTTAAATGTATCCTTAACATACAACATCACACCACCACCCTCTCTGTCTCGCCTATCTTTTATGAAGAGTTGTTAACCGGGAATCGTGAATTCATCCTCAAAACCTCGGTTTTAGGTTTTTACCCACGACTCTATTATGGCCACCATCTCAGGTTCTTCCGTCGCTACGAGGCCACGAAGTTCAAGAAACTTCTTCCTGATTGACCTCGCATTAAACAAACAACTTTCAGGGAGTCTCCGAATGCAGGACTCCCTACGTTCTTCCGTTTCCCGTCTTATTCGTCTCTCTATTTCCTGTTGGTGGCGTGGTGGCACTCTTTGTAGCGACCTCCAAGTAGGTCGTTCCAGAAGTGTTACGGGCGTACTGGCGCACCTTCGTTTTTCCTCTGGCCTGAACCTTCTTTGGCTCCGCTCCACGATATCCTGGGTCATTTTACAGAGTACATCCTTTCCTTTAAAGAAAAGATGTACTCTATCACTTTGGTAGAGATCGTTCCTACCATAAAAGGAGCAGTAAGGGTCTACCTAAAAGACCTCCTCCGCCGTACACAAATCTGCCAGGCGTTGGTTCAAAGAAGCGTTCCTCGAGTGAGCGGTCCGGGTTAGACCTCTTCTCGGGAGCATTCCGACCACGACACGTCTGCCGGTTTTCAACCCACATTCGTCTACAGCTCCCATCACCGTGTGGAGAATCTTACCTGTAGGGCCTAGCCTACCTCCTTTGAGGGAGAGGTTATCCCCTCTTACCATTAGGGCAACGACTGAGCTCTCAGAAATCTAAGATTTCTTCCTCTCTACTCTAATTTGGTGGTTTCCCCGTCCTGGCAGGCAGCTTACCTTCACACTGGTGCGAAGTCGGGCTGCTATCTGGGGTTGCAGATCCCGTGATTGAGAATCACCAATAAGGTTTACCTTCGCACATTTGGCTGCAGAGGACAGAGTCTTCCCTTTAAAAAGCAACTTGTTTGTTTCCTCTTTCTTTTCCATATTTCTCTTCTTTTTATTCTTTCTTTTTTCCTATCTTCCTTTAGCTTCTCTTCTTCTGTTTCTTCTTCTTTTTTGCTCGTTGAACCAGTCCCGCAGCAGATGGCTCTAGTTCTGTCTCGGGGTCCTTCTCCTCGTTTTTGGTTTCTTCTACTTTTTCCCCAGCAATGGTATTTTTATTTTTACTTTTCTACTTCCTCTTTTTTTTTTGTTTCAGGTTCGTGCCCTTTATCATGACTTGGAAAAGGAGATTGCCCACTTCCTTCACAGAGACTCTTCAACTCCTGCTCCAATTGGCTTAACCTGGCTTCATACTTCTTTTCGAGTTCTGAGGCCAGATTTTGGAAGCTGGCTTTGAGTCCTCTAGGTGCTTTGCAAAACCATCCTCCAGCGTGCAAAGATCGCAGACGCTCGACGGGGTCAGTTTACTGGCACTAAGGCAGCAAACTGCTCCGACATCTCAGCACCCCACACTTGCCGCAGGTGTATTTTCTTTCTCCGGGTGCAATTTGTTTTGCTTTTGTCATTTTCGCTTTGTGACGTGATAATAACTTAAAATAATGAACACTAATGAAATTCTGTAATCTGGAAGCAATGCCATAAGTAAAAGGAGGAGTTGTGAATTAATCCCACACGCAGCCTCATCTACCTATCTGACTTCAATTTTCGGTCCACATCAGAATCAACCACCTTTTTGTGTCAGTTCACCGCCTCGTAAGGTCCTCCCTAGGACGGACAGCCCATTTTGTGCGACAGCTCCCAACTGAGCAGCAGGGAACTAACAGATTGAACCTTCGTCAGCGGTCGTACTAGTTGCCGTCAGACGGCCAGATTTGAAGCAACTGCACATAAGGGAAGAATGAGAAGAGACCGTTGAAAATGCCCGCAGCCACATCCAGGACTTTGCACTGGCTTGGCAGCCAGCGAGGCTCAGAATTTCTCTCGCATAAGAGCAATCCGGCCTCAGTGCACTAATAAACAGTCACAAGGGCGCTGGTCAGGCCATTACACGCACGAGTAGGCTTTCAGGGGCACTTTGCTCATATCTATTAATGACGCACAGACTCCTTGTTATATGGTCACTTGCAACCTGTGAGTGTCTCAATGCGTTATTTATAGAGGTTCCAAAGCCTCTTTCACCTCTGACCAAAGGAAACCTGAGAAATCCTTAATGATAAAAGTTTTATATAGTTTGTTTTTTTTATAGTGGGGAGAGTAAAAAAAAAAAAAAAATGACAGAACAGGGAAAGAGAAAAAGCAAGGAGTATATAGTTTGAAATAGAAAGCCGTCAGTCTGAACCTTAACCTTTTCAGCAAGGGAGGCCCTATCTGAGAATGACCTCAACCGACATAACTATTCGAGGTGAAGCAGGCCACGCAAGCCCTCTGACTCCTACAAAGTCACTTTATCGCAGAGGGAGAGAGAGAGAGAGAGAGAGACAGACAGACAGACAGAGACAGAGAGACAGAGAGACAGAGAGACAGAGAGACAGACAGACAGACAGACAAGGGAGATAAAAAGATAACGAGGAGTAACAAGGAGTAACAAGGAAAGTAAGTACCCTAGGAGACCTTACGGTCCATTCAAAGAGGGTACCTTTGGACTAGCAATCGAGCGGGCACATGGCTGCTCAATTGTTTTGCGTCCCTAAACGGCCACTTTTCAAGACCTTGTCTAGTCTTGACTTGAACTAGGCAACAGATTCAATGTTGACAACTTCCACTGGAAGTGCGTTCCACATACCGCAGATACTGTAAGTGAAAAAATTTCCACACAGATTGCGGTTGTAACGCTTCAGTTCAAGTTTGAAGCCGTGATTGCGCGTTCTGTTCTCACTCAGTGTGAAAATATCCCGGTAGTCAACATTGTCGAACCCTCGAAGTATTTTGAAAACATCGATGAGCTGACCACGCAGTCTACGGGTTTCCAGCGAGAACAGATCTAATTCCCTTAGTCTATCCTCATAACTTTTATGTCGGATAGAGGGAATCAGCTTGGTTGCCCTGGCTTGTACGAGTTCCAATCTCGCGATGTCCTTTCGCAATGAAGGACTCCAAAATTGTACGGCATACTCCAGGTGTGGTCGGACAAGTGAGTTGTACAGGCACAGTACAATCTCCTGGTTCCGATAACCAAACTGGCGCTTAATATAGCCTAGCATCCTTTGGGCCTTTTTCTTCGCCTCAATGCACTGTTTCGAGAACTTGAGGTCACTAGTGATTGTTACACCCAAGTCCTTCTCAGTGTCGGTGGATTCAATAGCAGTGCCCTTAAGGATATACTGAGATTGGGGGTTTCTGTGGCCGATATGCATCACTTTGCATTTGTTAACGTTAAAAGGCATTTGCCACGTGTCCGACCACTCCCCAATCTTCCCAAGATCTTCCTGCAGGCGGGCAGTATTTCCATCCTTTGCAACGTTCATACCAAGCTTGGTATCCTCGGCAAATTTGGAAATCTTGGCAACCATGTCACCGTCCATGTTGTTGACGTAAATGATGAATAGTAGTGGTCCCAGGACAGAACCTTGAGGCACCCCGCTAGTAACGGGCACCCACTTAGAAGACTGTCCATTCACCACCACCCGTTGCCATCGGCCACTTAGCCAGTTCTCGATCCAGCCGGCTACCTTTCCGTCTATGCCAAGCGCTCGCACTTTCCGGAGAAGGCGGCAGCGTGGTACCTTATCAAAGGCTTTCTGAAAGACTATGTAGACCACATCCACCGCCTTGTCCCGATTGTGCTCACTGAAAACGAAGTGGAAGAATTCTACAAGGTTCGTCAGGCATGACCGTTGCCTTCGGAAGCCGTGCTGGGAACTCCTCAGTAGCAGGTTTGACTCTAAATACGACGTCACTTTGTCCACCATGATGCTTTCCATGAGTTTACCGACTATCGAAGTCAGACTGATAGGTCGGTAGTTCGACGGTTGGTTACGATCTCCTTTCTTGAAGATTGGAGTCACCTCCACCTCACGCCAGTCTCTAGGAACGCATTTGGTCCGGATTGACATGTTGAAGATTGCGCTCAGGTGTCGTGACACTTGATCGCGCACTTCTTTCAACACTTTAGGTAGAAACCCATCCGGGCCAGGTGACTTATTCGTCATTAGGTCACTGATCTTCTTTTTGATTTCAACTTCGGTGAAGTCCATATCCTCCAGCTTTTCCCCCGAGTAGGAATCCGTCTGATGGGGGATGGGACCACATTCTTCAGTAAACACTGAAGAGAAGTAGTCGTTGAGGAGGTTAGCATTTTCTGCATCTGAATGCTTTAATGTCCCCTCCTCGTTCCTCAAAGGGCCAATCGTTCGACGGATTGGTTTACGGCTGTTTACATATCCAAAGAACTCCTTGGGATTCTCTTTACAGAGTCTCGCCACTCGGAGTTCCTCAGACCGCTTAGCCACCCTTATGCTGGACTTCACTCTCCTGGCTAGCCTCCGGTATTCGTCAAAGTCACCCGAGATCTTCGATTGCCGGTACATAGTTCTCTTCTCCCTAAGCAGTTGGCCGATTTCTCGATTAAACCACTTAGGTTGAACAAAAGACAGACGGGGGCATTTCAGAGGGATGAAACGCGATTGAAGACTCATGAATGTGGTTTTGAAACTATTCTAAGAGTCTTCAGCGGCATCGCACACTTCTAGCCTCACGTCAGTCAGTCCAGCTCGAAGGCTTGCAAAGTCTGCTCTTCTCAAGTCAAGTTTCTTTGATTGACTGGCAACAGACCTTACCTTCGGGATCTTGACGCTAAATCTAACTAGCTGGTGATCACTGCCACCGAGCTCTTCACCTACAGAGATATCCTCAACGATATCATCCTCAGAGGTGAAGACCAAGTCGAGGATATTGTCTCCTCTCGTCGGTTCTCTGACCCATTGAGTGAGGAACTCGTTGTTGGCGAACTCCAGGAGTAGCGCGCTCTCGCCACAGGCTGCTCTGGTTTCCCAGTCAACTTGGCTGTTGAAATCGCCAATAACGATGCACACTCTGCCTTGAACCAGCTCACCCAGCAGCTGGTACAGTTCCCTGTCCTTCTCAACGGGTTGGAAAGGGGGTCTGTAAAGCAGCAGGGTCCTGTATCTGACAGGACCGATCTCTAGGTCAACGCCTAGGAGCTCGTGGTCGGATATAACGTTGGAGTTCGTAAATTTGATTGTATCCTTGACATACAACATTACACCGCCACCCTCTCTGTCTGGCCTATCTTTGTGAAAGAGCTGGTAGCCAGGAACCGTGAATTCACCTTCAAAGTCTCGGTTTGAGGTTTTTATCCACTATTCTGTTATGGCTACCATTTCGGGTTCTTCCGTCGCTACGAGGCCACGGAGCTCAGGAAACTTGTTCCTGATTGACCTCGCATTGAACAGAAGAACTTTCAGGGAGTCCCCTAATGTAGGACTCCCTATACTCTTCCGTTTCCCGGCTTCTTGTTTGTCGCGGTGGCACCATTTTTGACAACCTCCGAGAAGGTTGTTTGGGGAGTGACTCGGGCGTACTGGCGTACGTCCTTCTTTCCAATGGGCCGGACACTCCTTTGGGGGCGCTCCACGACATCCTGGATGAGGTTGGCTAGGAACGCCTTGCCCTTAAAGGAGAGATGCACCCCGTCCCTTTGGTAGAGGTCTTTTCTACCATAGAATACGGCGTACGGGTCCACAAAAAAGACACCCTCAGCCGTACAGAGTTCTGCAAGGCGCCTGTTTAGCGACATGTTCCTCAAATGGGCAGTCCGGCTTGGACCCCACCTCGGGAGCATCCCCACCACGACGCGTCTGCGGGTTTTCAATCCACAGTTGTCGACAGCACCCATAACTGTCCTCATAATCTCACCTGTAGGGCCTACCCTACCTCCTCTGAGGTAGAGGTCGTTGCCACTTACCATAAGGGCAACGACTAAAATCTCTAAAATCTGATACTTCTCGGCCTCAGCTCTTACCTGCTTATTCCCACAGCCTGGGATGCAGCTCACCTTAACGCTTGTGCGAAGGCGGGCCGCTAGCAGGGGCTTCAGACCCCGTGCTTGAGAATCAACAATAAGGGTGACTCTTGCACATTTGTCTGCGGACAACTTAGTCTTTCCTTTCGGAGGCGACTTGCCGCTTTCCTCTTGTATCTCTAAATTTTTTTTCTTCTTCTTCTTATTCTTCCTCTTATTCTTCTTCTTGACTTCTTTTTTTATCTCTTCGTTTGTTTCCCGTTTCTCTTCTTCTGCTTCTACTTTCTCTTCTTCTGTTTCTAGTTTCTTTTCTTCTCTTTCTACTTTCACTTCTTCTCCTTTTACTTTCTCTTCTTCTTTTTCTACTTTCTTTTCTTCTCTTTCTACTTTCTATTCTTTCTTCTTTCCTTTCTTCTTTTTGGCTCGTTGAGGAAGCCCTTCAGCAGAAGAAATCGGCTGTTGGACGTCGGGAGCCTTCTCGCCTGAGCATCTACATCTCTCTGTTTTTAAGAGTTGAACTTCCCTTTTAAGGAGGGAGTTCTCCTCTCTCAGTTGAGCGATGCTCTCACCCAGGCGCTTCTCGAGTTCGCAGAAGTCACAGACACTGACGCCATCTGTGAGTTCCTTGCAACTCCGTCCCCCGAAGTCTTCACTCCATCTGTAGACTTTGCATATTTTGCAGGTTAGCTTTCGAAACGGAGGACAATTCTTCTTTGCCATCTTACAAAAATCTCGGACCATACGCATTAAAAAAGGGGTTTTTGGTTGTGATTTTCTCTCGCACTAATCACATCCGCCTATTTCCAGGAGGTTTTCGGTCGTTCGGCGAACAGAAACCCTTTGATCAAGCACACCAACCCTAAGGTCTCCCCTGGGCCGGACGTCCCCAATCGTGCCGCATCTCCCAACTGAGCAGCACGAGTGCCCCAGTGAACTGGTTCTCTGATTTTTCGACAGGGGTGCTTGAGGTGTAACTGTCTTCCTACTAAGCCCTACTAATCAACTAAACACGGCCAGACTTGAGGCAAATAGTAAAGCTAAGTGCCCACCAATTCATCCGAGATCTTTAGCTGATCTGGCTACCAGCAAGGCACAAAAGCTCTCTCTCCAAAGATCAGTTGAGCCTTTATTCACCAAGTAGCGGTCACAGGGAGCTGGTCAGGCAATTACACGTTAGGAGAGAGCTTCTAAGGGGTACCTCCATTTCTCCATTAATCGTACCCCAAACGCCTAAGATCTCTTCAATCTTAGTCTCTTGTAACCTATGAGTGCTCCAAGGCGTTATTTAAAGAGGTTCCAAAGCCTCTCTTCTCACGCGGCATAAGGGAGCTGGTGAGGCCCTTATTAATAAACAACTTATGTGTAATAGAGATGAAGGTTTTTTTTTGTTATTGGGTTTTTGTTTTGATTTTTTGACAGTTGAAGAGAATTGGTGAAACTTAGTACTAACAGAATCGAAGAGGTTGGTAGGGGGATGCAAGGAGACGCATCAAAGAAGTGGTAGAGAAGTTTGACAACCATTAGTCTGGATCCTACTACAGCTACCTTACTGGCATGGGTGACCCTACCGGACTAAAAGTCCCCCAGCTTAGCTAGCTTAACTCAGGCAGATCACGTAAGCTCTCTCACCGACGACAAGGTGGTTGTGAGAGAGACATAGAGAGATAAAGAGACAAGACATATATGAAGAGAAATCATGCAGATATACACAAACAGACAGAGAGAGACAGAAAGAGAGAAACATACGTTCCGATGTTTGGAATCTCCTAATTTAATTTTTATACACCTATATATAATGATTCCATATTTTAATTTGATTAGAAAATGTGCATTTCGATACTGATAATCTTGTAATTATAGTTTTTTTTTATTTATACACATATTTATCGATTCCATTAAATTTACAATTTAATAGCGGAGTGTATGTATGATTGTGTCGTTTCTTCTTAAAAGTATCTATTGTATTGCTAAATGTTACATCCTGTAGCAGTTTATTTCAAAGGTTTACAATTTTATATGAAAGGAATTTCCAATTAGATTCGTTCCAGAACCACGTTCCAGCTTCTACATTTTCAATCTCGTTTCTCCTCGTTTCCAGGCTAAAGAGATTTACTGTTTTCAATCTTGTTTAATAGTTATGTTTTCTTGGCTCTGGCTTGAACTTTTTTAAGTACGAGTATTTCTATATCCTTCCTTAAATTTGGGGACCAGAACTGTGCACAATATTCCAAATGTGAGCGAACTAATGCATTATATAAATTCAGTACGATAGTTTCGTTCCTACATTTGAATTGTCGTTTTATGTATCCGAGGATCTTGGCCCCGTAAGGGGCACAGCGATTTGCTTTCCTAGACGGGACTCAGAGCCCCGTCCGGCCCAAGCGTAGGGTTAGGGGACAACGCCCCCTCACCCCTGAGCTCCGGTTTGGGGTGGTGGAATTTCAACAACCTGCTTCACCCCCACCAATACCTTCCTCACATACTCTTTCTCTCTCCTTTCATAGTCTATCAAATTTACGCCGAGCGTAAGGTGGAGCCGCCATGCTGATGGGCTGCCAAACCACTATGCGGGCGGAGTAACCTCGATGGGGCAGCTGGCTTTGCCGACCCCGTATCCAACCCTCGCAGAGTGGGATACTGCGTGGGCTGATAAGCGTTTGGGTCCCGTGAAAATACCAGGGTCACCATACCCATGAGTTAATATAAAGAAAATCTTCTCCTTTACTCTCCCTTCACCAGCGACGGAGACGCCTTCGGGCAGCTCCACGAAAAAAATGGAGCCCCCATCCGTGTTCTTTCTCAGGGGACCCTTCAAATTTCTTCTAGCGGAGAGGAGGTTTACTCCTCTCCCAGGCTAACAGGTGCGGGAGACTCCTCCTGGCCCTCTACTCTTGCGCTCCCCCTTCGGCTTACGAGCACGGTCGTGTCCGCATTCAATCGGGACTCTTTTGTAGGTTCTACACAACCGGGGCTCTCTCCTGGTAAAGCTGGCGGCACAAAGGATTCAGACCCAGCTCCTGCTAAAACCAGGGCTCTCCCCCTTCCTTCAGCGTGACCGCTTCCCGTAAGGCAAAACGGCCGTCCACCTTCACCGATTCGTTAGACTCACAGGAGGCAACACCCCTAAAATTTGTCGTGGGGCCATCTTCTGGGGGTCCTAAAACTGCCCCACGAAAGGAGGACAGCAATAAAGGAGCTTCGGATTCTACACCCACACCGAATGCTATGCCATGTGACTCGAAGGCGGTGGATCCTCAAAAGTAGGATCCTCACATCCGAAGCCTGCCTAGGCTTTCGAGGTGCAGGGAGGAAAAGACTTGCATGGCGAGCCCAACCCATTCCGATAAGACCTCGAAGGCAAGAGCGCCTAAAGCGCATTGTCCGGCCAACAGCACCCGTAGTTCCGCCTCAGGGAAGCGTACAACCATTCCCTTGATGATCTTCGCTTCGAAGAGGGCCCCTGCATCTCCTCAGACCTAGGCCTGGAGGGCATATTCCTTCAATGGAGTTGCCGCGCACTTCGGACCAACTAGGAGGAGCTTCGGAGGCTCGTCTCCTCCCGTTTTCTATTAGTAAACTTTTTGCAGGAAAGCATATTGGGAGCGTGCCCCCTGGCCACCCTCCCGGAGTATAAGGGAGACACCCCCTCTGAGAAGACTATTCGATCAATCCCAGTGTTCAGGTGCTTCTTGACCTGATCGACGAGCTGGCGATAGGTGTCCTAAATGTGGATGAGTTTATACATCACTGCCCGAGAACACAATTATTTTCCTGTCTCGATATATCTTTGTGCTCTGAGAGCTCAGCCCGATTGTGCTTGGCGCGGGCGCGGTGGTCTGTATTTCAGGAAATGAATTATTTCTCTGTCTCAGTCAAGGAGTTTAGTTCGGTATATGAGGCCGTTGAGTTCCTCTCCGGCAACTTCATCGCAGTGTGCCTAACTACTATTCTTAGAACGTCTGGTCATTTTGAGGGCCGACTGATTCCGTGGTTATCAGCCGGGTGTGAGGTGGCCTTTAAACAAAAGGGTTATTCCCACATGCGAATAATCACCATCCGAACGATTTCACTCTCTGTGAATTTCGTCGAACACGACAGCCGCTCTTCCTGACGGCAATACTTGTCTTCATTTAACAGGAAGACCCCTCTAGCAGTGGTGTGGAAGGGAGTCAAAAGAATTCGGGGTAGGTTCTCGCAGGTCCCCTTCCCGTTCTCCAGGAGAATGGGACCGTGATCTCGGATCCCGCGTCCGTGGCGGAGTCCTGGGTGACTGCTTTCTTAGCATTCTCTAGCCGGGATGCTACTCCACCGGTGTTAAATGCGGGTCGTGTTGTCGCGGAAAGCCGCCAATTGGATTTTACCTCCAGAGGCGGAGAACCCTTCAACGACAGGTTTACATTGTGCGAGTTTCGTTCCGCTCTTGATTCGTGTGCGGACACCGCCCCTGGTTCGGAAGATATTCCGTATGCTATGCTCGACACCTGGTTAAGCGGGGCATAGCATTCTGTTTCGATTTGTTCGACAGAATCTGGGTGGAGGGTATCCTCTCACACTACAGGCGATTCCCTACTGTGCTAGCTTTTTAAAAACCAGGAGAAGATCACTCTACCCCGGCCGGTTTCCGCATAATCTCGCTAAGCTGCCTCGTATGTAAGTTGATAGAGAAATTGTTAACTGTTAGATTAGCCTTTATTCTAGACAAAAAAGGCCACCTGTCTTCTGCACAGTGCGGCTTTCGCAAGTTCCACTCCACGTCGGAAGCTCTGCTCTGACTGAAAAATACCGTCTGCGATGCCTTCTTTTATAGACAACACTACGCCACAGTGTTTTCGTTCTGGAGAAGGCCTATGCTACCTCATGTCGATAAGGTATCACGGAGACTTTCCACACGATGGGGGCGAGGGGACGCCTACCAATCTTTATATCTGAATTTTTTCGAGATCGTCGATTCCGTGTAAGGGTGGAGGGAGCCCTATCCGGCCCATGGAGCAGGAAGAGGAAACCCTCAGAGGATTGGTCTTAGTATCACACTCTTTGCCCTGAGCATCAAAAACATCACCTCGTTGCTGCCGGAAGATGTTTTCGCTACGCTCTAATTGGAAGACCTTTCGATTTCTTTTGGCGCGGTCCAGATGCTAATTCTGGACGTCGACTTCAATAGGCATTGATTCGCGTCTCTTGCTATGCCGAAGCGCAGATGCCTCGGTGTATCTTGGCTAAGATTAAGGTGGTGCACTTCTGACGCCATCCAAAGCTCCACCCTAACCCAGACTTGTTTCTAAATGGAGTTCGCTTGGAAGTGGTGGACTCGCACCGTTTCCTTGGTCTTGTATTTGCCGATCCCTCACCTAAGAGGCTCATATCCGCAGCCTTATGGGGTTAGCACATTTTTTCATTAGTCACTTTTCAAATTCTTTCGTTCAAAATTCGCATTTTGGGGTTTTGTATATCATTTTATTGCAAATTTTATGCACTTTTTTATGGTATAATTATTTTTTAGCAACATGAATAGAACATAGTGAAAATTAAGATAATGCAAAATTGTATACATTCGTGGAAAACTTTTCTTAGATATTTAAACTTAATTTGTGAAAAACAAAACAAAACTACACCATTGATTTTTATATAATTTTATTGAAAGTTCTATGCACTTTTTATAGTATATATTTTGTTCTAGCAACATGATTAGAACATATTGAAAATTATGATAATTCAAAGTTTTATACATTCGTGGAAATTCTCAGTATAATTTTAAAGTTGATTTGTGAACAAAACGCAAAACTATATCATGCGATTTTAAATATTTGCTAAAAGAAAGGCGCCTGAAAACTGGCTTATATTTTTAGCATTGTTCGAATATAGATTGAACTAAATTCCAAGGCATTCAGAACACTACTACTATTCAGCTAACACCCCTCTTTCGGGGCGCTTTTCCAACTGAGAACAAAACCTATAGTTGACCTTGTAAGAAAAATATGTTTTATTCCACCATAAACATAAATGTTCATGGAACACTGATTTGATTTGATAACTAAATCATATGTGCATCTTTTATTGGTAAATTGAATTTGAATGCTTAATTTTTAGTAATTTTATAGCCATTAATATGATATCAGGTTTCAAGGGGGATGGGGTCTGAAAGAAGCACCTGTTTCTTAAAAACGGCACCGTAGATATTTAGAATCTTTGCTGGTATAAAAAGGATTTTAATGAGATTTAGCTTCATATAATATAATCTAACGTAGTAAAGAGTTGGAAAAATGAATGTGGTGTCTCTAATACCTGCGCCATAAATATTGTTTGTTCCGTGACGCTCAGCTTCTGCGGCGCTGATAGAGCTACTGCCTTACTTTTTCTTGATCCTTTCTTCGTTCGAAGATCGACTACGGATGCGAGTTTTATGCAATCGCAGCTGAGCGTGTATTGTTGAATGGGACCCGATCCACCCACTGGCCTTCGCCTGGCGACCGGTTCCTTCCGCACCTTCCCCATCGAGAGCTTCCTTGTCGATGCTGGGTATATGATACTGGCCCTGAGCCGTGCACAGTGCATTATTTGCTTATACGCGCGAGCCCGGCGGTTCCCTCTGTCGCCAACAGATTTCAATGCACTCACAGCTTATCTTGACGGTGCTTATGCCGCCCAGAGACGCCAATCATGCCCTAAGCCCTTTGGTTTTAGGGCTAGGAAACTCCTTCGACAGTTTGGGATAGCTGTCGGTCCGGTGGCACCCCTGATTTAACCAAGTAGGCCACCCTAGAGGGTACCACCTTTGACTATTTGTTGCCACGCCTCTGCTCCCAAATAACAATAATAATAATAAATTTCTTATAATGCGCTCTTCAAGGCGAGAAGCCTTCACAGAGTGCACGTTCGGCTGTGGGCTAAAATCAGGTGGTTAAGTAGGCAATCCTGAACAGATGCGTTTTCAGGAGTCCCTTGAAAGTTGTAAGTGAGGCAGCAGATCTAATTTCGGCTGGAAGAGCATTCCAAAGCTTGGGGGCACAGACTGAGAAGGAGCGGTCGTCCATTAAGCAGAGGGACGGGCGAGGAGTATTCACGAGAGAAGCATAAGATGACCGAAGGGCCCGAGAGGCGAGACGTTGGAAAAGGGCAGAGGAAAGGTAGGTTAAGGCCATTTGGTGAAGGACCTTGAAAGTGAAGAGTTAGAATCTTGAAATGAGAACGATATCTGACAGGGACCCAGTGCAGTTCCTGAAGCAGGGGCTTAGAAGGAGAGAAGCGAGAGCGACGGAGGAGTAGTCGGGCAACGTAGTTCTGGACTAGCTGAAGGGAACGTAGAGAGGAAAATGGTAGATTTACAAGAAGAGAGTTACAGTACATAATCAAGGCAGGAGGTAATGCAGGCGTAAGCAGCAGTCTCAAGACTTTGGCGATCGAAGTGAGAGCGAATGTGGGAGAAGTTACCGAGGAAACAAAGAAAAGATTTACTAATATTGTGGATGTAGGGCTTGAAGGAGAGATGCTCATCAAACACAACGCCCAGATTTCTAACAGAGTCAGAGAAAGCGACAGAGTTTACACCCAAAGGGAGGGAAGGAAAGAGGGATTTAACTTTGTATACTAGAGTGGGGGTACCAACCAGAATAACTTTAGTTTTGGAGTGGTTGAGTTTGGGGAAGTTAGCTGATAGCCAGTCCGAGATAGAAGAATAGGCAGATAGGAGGTTACAGATTGAGTTAGCAATGGTCGAGGGGGAAGAAGAAATCAAGATTTGAGTGTCATCGGCATAGAGGTGGAAGAATAGAGCGAGATTACGTAGGAGGGAGCTTAAAAGGAATAAGTATATATGAAAGAGGAGAGGGCCGAGGACAGAGCCTTGAGAGACACCAAAGCGAATGGAAGTTGGGGCAAAGGTGACATCGTTAATCACTACAGATTGGGTGCGAGACGAAAGATAAGATTGAAACCAGTCGAGAGCAGCGCCAGAAATGCCAAGGAAAGAGTAAAGGCGATCAAGCAAGACGGAATGGTCAATAGTATCAAAGGCAGAGGAGAGGTCAAGTAGAATGGGGATGGAAGCACAACCCCGGTCAGCAGCTCTACTTAAGCGGTTTCTTTAGAGTGCCCAGCTATAAAACCTAATTGGTAAGTCTCATCAATATTACATGCAACGATGTGGGAATTAATGCGCGAAACAACTACTCTATCAAGGACCTTAGATAAGAATGAAGTTGCTAGATCGGCGATAGCTAGCTGGGTTGGAAGGGTTGAGCTTCGGCTTTTTTAAGGATCGGACGGATTTGGGCACATTTAAAGGAAGAAGGGACAACACCAGTAGCAAAGGAGCTATTGAACAGGTGGAGGGGCATTCGGAGTATGACAGGCAATATTTTGATTAATAGCTTGGGGAAAAACGAGTCACAAGGGAAGCCAGATTTTTTAGAGCGCGAGAGTAAGGCAGACAACTCAGAAGCGGTCACGGCAGGCAATACGCTGAGCGGCTGGGGGGGGGGGAGATCAGGGAGAATGTGAAAGGCCTGGTCAGGTAGTCGTGGGAGGGAAGCACGAAGGTTGATGACCTTATCGGCGAAGAATTTCGAGAGGATGGTAAACCTGATGGGGGTGAAACTTGGTGTGAGGACATAAGAGAAGAGAGCAGGCGGAAAATGACACGAGGGGCATTCTTATTGTTGGCTAGAAATTTACACGAATGGGCTTCACGAACAGATTTCAGTTTAGCCAAGTAGAGAGATATCACAAGACGGAAAGTGAGCGAAAGAGCAGTTGTATCTTGCCCACGGAAGCGAACTTTACGAAGAGCTCTTTCATGGGCACGTAAAGACTGTCTCGAGCGTAGGAGTTCCAGCGTGTACCATAGGTAAAGAGTAATAATGGGAGAGTGGGCATTAAGGCAAATTAGGAGGGATTGCTCCAAGGATGAGAGGATTTGGTCAGGGAAGGCGAAAGAGTCGGGAGGGAGTAAATAAGAGGCAAAATCATTAAGGAGGGATGGGATGTCAATGGAGGCTAGCCGTCGATAAGGTTTTGATATGTGAGGAGGCCGAGAAGGCAAATAGGTGGGGGTTGAAACGTTGAAGTTAATAAGGTAATGGTCAGAAATAGCATTAGACACGCTAGAAGTGGTCAAGTTGGAAATTTGACCTTCGGGAATTACAAAGTCTAAAATGTTACCATAGGAGTGTGTTGGGGAAGAAACGTGTTGAGTAAGGGAGAAGAGGTCAAGGATCTCAAGGAAGGCAGGTAGATTAGGGTTAGTGACTGGGAGGTTGAAGTCCCCCATGATGAGAAGATTACCCGATGGGGAGAGACTAGTGAGAAGGTTACTAGATTCACCAAGAAAAAGATCAAGGGAGGAGCTGGGGGCTGGGGGGGGGGAGGTAGAGCACAATAGTTGTTAGAGAGGGAACAAAATTAGAGACAGGGATAAGGGCCTCAAAAGAAAGAAGAGGGGGGGATGGAAGGGTATTCAGAGAGAGAGAGACGCACTATGAATGAGAGCAACCCCTCCGCCACGTTTGTTCCGGGAGTTATGGGAGTAGACGTAGCCATCAGGGGTCGCTAGCGACAAGCAGCTATCACTCTGATCAAGCCAAGTTTCACTGAGACCAAGGAGGGAGATACGCGAAATAGTCAGGAGATCGTGAATGAACTCCACTTTATTAGCGACGCTTCTAACATTGAGTAGAGACGCATTATAAGCTGAGAGTGGGGAGGTTGAAGGGGGGAGTGAGGGAGACGGGGGGAGGGGGAGGTCGGGGTCGACGGTTCAATGAAAAATAACTTTTTTAAGACCGAAGATAAATGGAATCCCCTTTTTATAGGACGAGATTGATTTCGAGCGATTCCTAGTGCTTTAATTCTAGAGCCAACCGAGGGAGATACCTTAAACCCTCTATTAAGAGAAAGAAGTGTGGCTTTGTCCATTATTGAGGGAGGAGAAATATAAGTAGGATAAAATGGATAAAAAATTGATGTGGAGACAATAACAAAATAAAATTAGGGAAGAAACAGCGAAAATAAAAATGAGCAGGGAAGAATATGATGTGAAGATAAAAAAGGGTCACAGAAAAGCAACAAATTCAATAAAAACATCTACTAACAAAAATAAGCTTCTACAACACGGATAGATTTGCGTGTGGCCTTTTTTGAGCACACTTCGTGTCACGCTGTAAATTTGACAATGTATGCGGATGGCTCCAAGTCCCAAGAGGAGGTCGGTTTCCACACCGTATCCCCTCTGCTTGAAGTCAGCGGGGCTCTGCCAGGTGCTGCCTCTGTCTTCACGGCCGAACTGGTTGTAATATACCGCTCGGTACGGGAGATAACGCGTCGTACCCCGTTGGGAGACAAGATTGGGATTTATAGCGACTCACAAAACGCCCTGAGTGCTCTCGGGTATTGGAATCTTTGCATCCTCTGTTTCACGATATCCGTGATGCCACGGTTTTGGCGAGCCGGGTGGATGTCGAGATTATCTTATGCTGGGTTCCTGGACATGTAGGAATTGCGGGGAATGTTAAAAAAGACATAATATGATCGTTTTGTAAGGTGTGTTGTTCTATGTTAATATATTTGACCCCGGCAACAACATCAAATATTGAAAATTAAGTATTTTATATTCATATTTTAGGATCGATTCCATGTCTTACATAATGCATTTATATCGGCAACGTCGAAATTCGATTATACATATGCCGATGTGATGTTATAAGTACATACGCCTGTTTGTGCTGTCCTAGTGCTACCTGATTGATCAAGTGACCGGCCGATTCAATAACCAAACAAGACATATTAATTCTATAATAACGTTTACATTCATAATAGTTTGTAATATCATAAAACTTTAGTCATACTGAGAGGAGAGAAGAGGAAACGTTTAAGCTTGCTTTTCAATGAAGATGGACCATAAATGCTTAGAACTTAGCTTGTAGTTCACCGAGTTTCTCTTTCATTAACAGTGTAGTAATTAATACGAGTAGATTAACTTCCGCGGAATACTCGTTGTCTGTATTCACTGGTCAATATTAATTCCCTATAATCTTACCAATTTGAAAGTGAATATTGGTAATATTAAGATATTTCAGATATCTCCTAATGTATATGTATGTCGATAAATAAATTAATTAAATGAATTTTTAATTTGCTCAATTTTATTATTTCTCTTATGAGTAATTACTAATTCATTGAGTAGTTCCTGTTCCACAATCAACCTCCTTAATTGCTATTTGATTACTGTAACTAGATCAATCCTATATAACGAGGAAGCTGTTAACAGGATCTTGAGGTCATTAAAGTAAGTGCGGAACATCGGAATAGTGTACTGAATACTCTCAGCAGACACCCAAAGAGAGATATTTTTATTGAGCACCCACCATGGGGTCATTTTTCCCTGCATACATCATCTTCAAAGCACACACACACAGCCATTTCTCCGATTAAAAATTAAAGCTTCTTTTACGATCCGCCGAGGCCAGCTGCCGTGTGTAAGAAAGTTTGAACTTTTTTCCCTTTCTGTCATTTCATCACACCCGAAACGAAGTCTGGAAACTTTATCCCCAAATCGTTTAATTAGAGATTATTACTTAAAATGCTTTTTACGTCTGATATTTGGGGGGATCTTCGATAAAAACTAATTTAAGAACTCAGCGAATAGTTAGGATTTAAAATAGAATAATTTGAATGAATTTTCGGAATAAATTGGGTGAAATCAAACTTAAATTACTATAATTTATCATCGCTCATTGTTTACGTCACTTTCTACAGCTCTTTGTTATGAAAAAAATTAAATAGTTTAATTTTATGCCGATTTGAAGCATAAAATTAATATAAGAGTGTGCTAAAAAATGTATACACACTTCAGCGGTTTAATAGCATCAGTTTTCTTTGAAGGTACTATTACTGGTCAGGTGTACGTAGACATGCTAAGTACATCCATCTTACCTGCCATACATGAACTTTGAGGAAATGATGAATTTTTCTTTCAACAAGATGGCGTACCGCCACACTACCACCAAGACGTGCGACGATATTTAAAATGAGAAATTGAAAGTCTACTGCATAGGATGAAGAGATGCAGTTGAGTTCTCTTCACGTTCTCTTGATTTAGCACCTACAGATTTTGACCTACGAGGGACCTTGAAGGATGTCGTGTATCGCAGAAAACAAACTACATTGGCCGAAATAGGACAATAAATTGAAAGTGCATGTGCAACAATCCCACACTCATAAATGCCTCCGAACTAATGACTACCACTTTAAGCACCTCTGGTAATTGTAGAGCTCAAAGGTAACTTGCATTTATTTCGGGGTGTCTGAGTAAATTTAGTATTAAAATATTTATACAGATTTTTTCTTTCATGAACTGTGTATACATTTTTTGCCGGACCCTGTATAAAATGTAATATACTGACAAAAATATCAAGTCCTTCAGGTTAAGAGATACTGGTGTTTTTATTACTATAGCAGTACTTAAAGGATATCTCCCTGATCAAAATAGTGGAACTCCTGGCTAGTAATCTAGAGATCTCTTCCATCTCTTTAACTCTCTTTATTCTTTCACCCATTTGTAAATCATTCAGAGGAGGCATCTACTTTCAGAAGGTAGGCAGGTTGGGAGAGTTGCGTCCGCCTTTGAGGTAGAGCCCCCCCCCCCCCAATAATCTTTTTTGTTTCCGGCCTCTACTAACATCACTTTATTTAATTTACAAATCCCTTAAAATTTTCCTGTCAAGATATTCTCGTCATTTCTCACTTTCTAGTTTTCAGTAACTACTAATTATGAGGGTAATAATAATGAGAAAATCTTAACATTGATGAAAACCTTTCCCATTTGCATAAGTTTTAATACAAAAATGAGTTTCCCTCCCAATTTCATATATCGATTCTGGTGACCATTGTAACTTCCAATAGATCCATCCTTTTGTCGGAATAGGACCAGGTTCAGGGGGTTCCTCCAGGTCCATTGTGTCACGAGTAATGTTCTCTTTTAGATGCGTCAACATCTACTATCTATGAATTTGCACCCACCCTTATTTCACCCTTTCGTACTCCCGCCATTTACACTTATCTGAGTTTGGCGTTCTCAGGTGACGCCTAATATTGGAAAAACCTTACCTTTGTCAAATCGGCAGAAATAATTTATCTACCTACAAATTTTACCTATAATAATCTCATAAATTATTTTAATGACCTTAGATCGGGGTAGGAGGGCTAGTCAGTCACCTGCCTTAAGGTGGTCTTGTGGTTGGTTTCACAAACTAAGAGGAAATTTTAGATTGTGTAAAGCAATTAGACAAGGGAGAAGGAGAATGGTGATTCAATCTACTTAGATTTTAGAAAAGCCTTTGACACGGTCTCACTTGGAAGTCTTGTTTATATACTAACAAGGTCAACAGACCTAAGTCGCGTGCTCTCAATTATTCTGACTTATGACCTTATGACCCTATGACCTTACAACCTTCAAAACTTTCAATAAGTCGGACAATCCGACTCATAGTTAGTTTTCTTCTAATAACTCCTCGACTAACCTTTGGAAGACATTGGCAACAACATAAGGGTTCTAAATTCCGTTAGAATCGGCCGAATAGTTTCGATGTTATTGACCCCCAAACTCATTGGAAGTAAAACGGTTACCATCCGACCGAGCGACCTAACTTATAGACTCGCGCGCACGCGACTAAAAATCTATGAAATATGAGGGAGAGTGTTGAATTGGATAGCTAAAAGACGCGAAATAGAGTAACAATAAATAGGCTATAGTCAAAGTGGAGGGATATTATCAATGGAATAATCCAGGGATCAGTTATGAGCCCATTATTACTTTTAGTTCGTATAAATAATCTTGAAAAGGAGGTTTTAGCAAAGGGTACATTTTTCGTGATACCCACAAATTGGTAGCGGTAGTAAAAGAAGTTGAGGGTAATTTTAAAGTGCAGAGTGATTTACATTAGTATATTGAGCACGTAATGGGAGATGTCTTTTAACCTTCGAAAATACAAAGATATTAACCTGAGTGGGTGTGGGGTAGTTCAAGCCGCCCTCTTGGTTCACATTAGGATTGTAGGTTAAACATATCTGCATCCTGGGGTCATGTCTACAACCCCCATGATTTGCCCTCCCTGGCATCATTGTATGCGGCGAAATCTGCAGCTCTACATCTTCCACACATTACATTTTTTTCCACCAGTTTCTTTATAGCTCTCTGCCTAGAAACTTTCTGCCGAAACTGCGTCGTTTCTATTGCGCTTAAATTTGAGAGAAACAGCAACCAACCCAATTTTAGACATTTGTATCAACTTGCTCGGCTCGGGGCAGAGGAAGGCATCAAAGATGAGACTTTCCCTTTGCCACCTTGAATATGTCGATAGACCGATAGCGGTTCTAAATATATTCTAATATGAAAGTCAATTTCGTGTGGGAGGATTTGATTGAACTTTTTATTTTATTTAAAAAATATTTTTCACCGAAAGAAGAGTAGATTTGGGGAATAAATTATTTCCAGTGGTCATAAGTAGACCAAATTTAAATATTTTTAAAGGCCCGTTAGACGAGCATAATGGGGCGGATGATTATTGGGGCTTGAGTTTTGTTACGAGGTACTAATTGAAGATATTTTAGTGTCGCTAATATCATGTATTGTAGTTGGTGGTGACTTTGAGTCGGCATTCTTAACAGAATGTTGTCGATGTAGTTTATAGAGGGAGGTTAGAGGCTAGGTATTTTTTTTATAAAGAGCCTATCTGGCAACTGCTTACTAGGGCAAAAGTCGCCTAATCACGTTACAGCCTATTACTAGGCTAGATTAACAACCCCCCCCCCCAAAAAACATGCTAAAACTAAATATCACATACAAAAAAACAAAACAAAGGCAAAGAAACAAGCAAAAAAGGAAAATAAACAAGAAGAATAAAGAAGCACGCTCCAGCGTTGGGGAAAGGCCCGCCTCCCCACGGCACAAGAACAGGCGGCCTACAACAGTCATATAAAATGGAGGAAGCCAGGCTCCTCCAAAAAGTCAGATAGTTTACAAGTCTTAGGAATTTTATAGGGGGTAGTGAGTTTTGTCCTGATTAAAATTATGTTATGTTTAGTCAAATGTGAGGGCAAGATGAGTGTGTGATTATCAGTAGTGTGAGGAAGTTACTGGAGTTTATAATCTGTATGGGAATTGGTGATAGTGTTGATTTTATAGCTCCGAGGTGAGGAGCAAAATCAACGTAATGAGATTTTTACGATCAAATAGTATGGACAGTTTGTTGTCAAAAGGTTGCGCTTTCTTCAGAAAAAAGCCGCAAGCGATTTTTAGCTTGAAACGTTTCCGCTTTAGTAAAAGTTACTTTGAGAGAAGATGAATGGTTGTTTGAGGATAAAGTCTGTTCGTTTGTTTAGCTGTCGAACTTAGAGGATAAATTCGTACGAGTAAATTACCGGCCCGATTTCTTTCCGCGCATCAGCAGTGTGTAACTTATCTTGTTAAGCACTTTGTTGAACACAATGATAAGACAGCGAATTGTTTGTTTGACGAGGAATGAGTGTGATGAAGCAACTTGAGTTTGGTTTGAGTTTGAAAGTAAAGATTGGTGGGAAAGGTTGTTTGAATTAGTTTGAGTGTCTAAACCAACAGAGACGATAATTTTAAATCGGCATATTAAATCATAAGGACAAAAAAGATGTTGCTCTTCGAAAGTCTTGAGATTTTGTGTAGGTCGTTCATCTCCCAGCACCAGCAAGTGACGGGTCGTACGTAGGTTGTCCAAGCACCGAAATCCCCCCTTTCACCAAGGGCACGATCGATTTTCTCTGAAAACCGGAAACTCTAGCACGTTAATGAAGCAACAACCTTAGGGATAAAGCTGTATTGGTTGGTTCTACAGCATAAGAAAAACACTCAAACTCGGCTCGAATGATAGACTCCCATCCGTCACTTAAACATGCCCCATGTAGCTGTAGTTTCCCTCCAATCCTTTCATGTTTCTTCAGTCTGAATGATCACGCATCTTTCTCTGAGCATAAATCAGGTCCAGATCAATAACAATTTAATAGACTCGAATGCAATAACCTCAAATTATTAAAATCTACTTTATCTAATTCTAAATGCGCTTTAGAAAAATTCCCAATTCATTTTTTTATGAACCCAATTTCCTTTCCACCGAAATAAACCAGTTCTCAAAGGCTTAATCCGAATGTGGAATTAATTTATCCGGAGCTAAATTAATATCGTAAAAGTCCCGTACAAAATGCTCAACGAACTCAAAATTCCAACCGAAATTTCCCTTGAACATTTTCATTTTGAATGAAAATAGGATATCTAAAATTCGAAAAAAAATTATAAGTGGGCTAAAATTTTGGGTAACACTTCAGATTCGGGGCGCACGGTAGATGGCGCTGTTAGTCGGCTACAATTTTGGGCTACAATATATCTCTTATGACGTAAGACGGTAGCGTCATATGTGAACAATCACGGCGTAATATTTTTTTGTATATGAGTATATACTGGGGGGCTGCGCCCCCCAGACCCCCCTAAAATTGATTGAAACTCAGGATCATCGCAGGGTGGTCCCCCTGCAGTGATATCTCCCCCCACGAGCAGTCCCCTTGAATTTACTGTAGGTTTTTTCTCCCCAACAGCTTTTTGCTTGCAGAAAAACCTAACCTAATAACAAACAATTCTTACTTTTATAGGTTTCTTGATTAGTTTATGCGCCTCTAAATAATCTAAAAGTTTTTCGCGGTCCTGCAAAGTAAAGCCGATTTCGAATAACTAAGAAGCACATGGAGAGCACGAAAACACAATAACGAAAGAAAAACATTTGCCAAACGGGTCCTATTTATAAGCTACGATGTTGCCAGTAAGAACCAGTTATCGTTCGCAGGAAACAAAAAATACGAAAACAAAACAAAAAACAATAAAAGACATCAAGAAACCTTACCTAACTTAGAAAAAAACTACAAATGAGCAGAGCGCAGATATTTAGTAAATAATAGACTAAAAGTTACAAATCCCCAAAAGAACAAAAAAATATAACGCAGTGATTGTCACATCTGACGCTACCGTCTGACGTCATAAGAGATATGCTGTAGCCCAAAATTGTAGCCGACTAACAGCGCCATCTACCGTGCGCCCCGAATCTGAAGTATTACCAAATTTTGGAATTCAAATGAAAGATTGATTTTAAAATAATGATATATATATATATATATATATATATATATATATATATATATATATATATATATATATATATATATATATATATATATACATATATATAGACCATTATATAACTATTTTCATGAAAATTCCCTTCATACTATAAGCGAATAATGCGATGTGGGGGAAATTTAGTAATTACAAAAGATCTTCGCTTTCAGTCTAGCAAGATGTTTTCCTCCTCAAATTTACAGCGAAAACCAGCAGGGCGAATTCCGCAGGAAGTAGTAAGGAGGGATCTCTATAGAAAGTGTTTTTAAATTTAGGGTAGGTGAAAATGTTCACAAAAAATATAATCGCAGATCTTCCTGCACGTTTTGGGGCCGGAAGGGCATATCGTTAATTAATACAGGTTAGTGTTTTTATACAAACTTTTATGAAGTTTAAAATACATTCTAATAAGAGAGAAATTAGCTTTTTCTCCCTCATGAGCGAGAGATGACCTTCTTTCACACATGTGTGAGAGATGACCTTCTTCACTGTAGATAGAGGGTAGTAGGAAAGGGGTCAAAGAAAAAATAATAGCGTAGGCGAGTTGCGAACAGCTACCCGCGTTGCTAGACCACTGTTAGCGAGCGGTGAAACCACTCGGCCATCCTAAGTCTCAAACAAGACTCATTCAAACGAAGATTTTGAGCCGCTCGCCTGGACTTCTCGTACGCTATATCCCTACATGGGCAAAAAATGCGTTTCTTCACCTTCATTAGTCAGAGATGACTTTCTTACACACATGGGCGAGAAATGCTCTTCTTCACCTCCATTAGGCAGAGATAACTTTCTTCCACTCATGTGCGAGATATGACCTCCCCCCCCCCCATTCATAAGTGATAGATGACCTTCTTACATACTCGTGGGCGAGAGATGCCTTTCTTCTCCCTTCTCATGAGTTAGAGTGGTCCTCCCTCATGAACGAGAGATGATCTTGTACCCTTCATGGGCTAAATATGATCATATTCTCCCCTCATGAACGAGAGATAAACCTTCTTCCCCCCTTCAATGTGCAAGAGATAACCTTCTTGCCAGCTCATGGGTCAGAAGCGATCTCCTTCTTTCCTCATGAGTGAGAGGTCACATTCTTCATACTCGTGAGAGAGAGCCCACCTTCTTCCCTCTTATGTCCGAAAGATGACCTTTCCCCCTCATGAGTAGGACAAAACCTTCTTCCCATCCCGATCATGAGCGAGAGATCACCTTCCTCCTCTTTTTTCAGCGCGAGATGAACTTCTTCAAACCTTGTGAGGGAGAGATGACCTTTTACTCCCTCTTGAGAGAGATGATCTTCTTTCCTTCACGATCGAGAGATAAACTTATCCCTTTATGAGAGATATGACCTTTTTTTCCTCTCATCTGCAAGAGATGTTATCCTTCTCCTCTGCCGGCCAAAGTGGTACCCTCTGTAGTCTGTTACACTTGGTATCTATAAGAGATGCACATCTTCTCGGTGTGAGTGCAAATAAGGGAAGTCCTGCCACAGGCTTAACTTGAAGTCTCCAATGGGGACTAGGAAAGGATTTGGTGCGTTTCTCTCTCGCTCCCTCTCAGCGCTACTTTTTTTACTCTACGACTATCCTTTCAAAACTTTGTATATCTGCACTTGATACAAAGAGGAACTGTTCTCATCTGGACAGTCTAAATTAGGGATGGCCCACCACTGGGTTGAATAGGATCCTTTGACGCCACCGGGGTAAGTTTTGTTGCGTTTCCTGCTCGCTCCCTCACAGCAGTCCCTTTTCTCTACTACTGTTCTCTCAGCCCGGGAGGGCGTGAAGTCCATCGGGCTGCCGCGTTTGGTTCGCTAAGCATGGTACCTGGGTGGATTGCACGCTATCTTGGGATAACCTAGCACTGCGATATGATAATAATAGGTGATCAGCCACCCTACTCGTTAGTAGACCCGCCTATATCTACTTCTCTTTATTATATACTTTCGTCCTCCTACCAGACCTTAGCCAAGTGGCATTGTATACCGTGAAGTCCATACTTGCTGCGATGCCCCAAAGTCCGCTGGCTGAGGAAAGAATTAGGGACGGGGTGTGTTGGACCGTTAAGTCTGATCACCTTTTTTCCAGTACACATATAAGGTGGCTACGTCGGCATCATCCTTTATGGTCCAAACTCGAGGATAAATTCGTCTGAATGGCGGGCAGGGTTTTCAAAGCCCATTTTAGTTCGAACCCGTGGGCCAAGTATCCATAAATGATCACATTCTGGAATGTTCTGATCCTATTGTGACCTTTCTCTCAGCGCTTCTATGCATTTGGAAGTCATAGTATGTACTTTCCAAGCAATCGTTTTCCTATTTAACTTATATTATGGATTCAAGTGAAAGAAATAGTGGGTGATCGCAGGCGCTGGATATCCAATCACGGCCTCTCCCTCCTTAGGTGTCATGGAGAGCAAGGGAAAGCGAGACACCCCTTCGACTGGTAGAGGGGCTTCCCTCTCACCATTTACATACGGCAAAGGGAATTCACTTTTACCATCTATGGATCTCCTCGTAGACAGCTCTACCTAAGTAAAGGAGGTGTTTCTTTCCCTATGCTTTCTTAGGGGCTACTCCAACCTTCTTTTACTGGAGAGTAGATTTACCCCCTCTTCTATATCTAAGGGTGAGGTGGCTTCCCCCTCACTACCTCTTATGGAGCTGCTCTTGAACGTCTCCATTTCTGCACTAGCGGCGGTCCTCCCTGTACTTTTACTGGGGCGTACGAAGAAAGTTGGCAGGTGGCCTAGAATCGAGCGGCTCGATAAGGCCAAGCTCCTTAGAGAGGCACGGGATAGCGAGGCCCGTCGGATCGTGCCCCATTCTATCAGGCAGTCATTCATATTGGGATTGCAAAGGGGAGAGGCGTTCCTGCCCCCATCTCTTTCCCAATGGAGGTCAGTTCGCCGGTTCAATACCAAAAGAGTGAAGGCTCCTCGATTGGGATCCGTGGCACCTTGATGGAGGATGGCTACTTGGAGGCCTACCTGAGCTAGACATGCTCGGCACTGCCTGAGTCATTGTATGCCTCAATTATAAAAGAGGCGCACTCTTTTCCTGTTCCCTCCAAGACGACTAGCACGGTCGTCCCCCCCCTACCGGGCGATCACCTGATAGAGCTGCCGGCATAAATGGTCCACACCCAACCTCGGCTAAAAACAGGGTTCCACCTCTCCCCCAGCGCAACAGTTTCCCGTAATGTGAAACGGCTGCGTGCCACCACCGAGTCGTTAGCCTCACAGGGGGAAACACCCTTGAAGGTAGTCTTGAAGCCGTCTTCCAGGATTCCTAAAGTTGTCCCAACAAAGGAGGAAAGCACCAAAAGAGCTTTGGTTACTAAGCACTTACCAAGGTTGGACTGTGTAGTTCGGAGACATGGGATCCTCCAAAAGAGAGACCCTTGCATTTGAAGCCGCCCGGCCCCCTAAAGGTTTCGAAGCGGATGGAGGGAAGATTCGCATAGCGAGTCCAACCAATCCCGATAATCCCTCAAATGTAACAGTGCGTTAGCGCCCTGTTCGCCAAAAAGTGCCCGGAGTTCTGTTCCAGGGAAGCGTACGGCAATTCGCGAGAGGGTCTTCTCTTCGAAGAGGGACCCCCACATCTCCCCCGAGCTAGGCATGAAGGGCATATTCCTTTAATGGAATTTGCCGCATATTCAGGGTCAACTGGAAAGAGCTGAGAATGTTCGTCTCAGCCCGCCCCCCTTAACTATCTTTCTGCATTAGACCATGCTGGCTGTGTGCCTCCTTCCTCTATCCCTTGGGAAAAGGTTTTGCGAATCCACCAGCATGGGATCGCGACCGGGCTGGAGGATAGGAAATTTACACGATTTACACCTACCATAATGTTAAAATTCTTCTATTTGCTATAAATACCCCCTTTCAGTTAGTGGCGGTGCCTCTACACCTGGATATGAAGTATACTGTAACTTATACGTACATTCCAACGTCAGCCGATTTCGACACGGGAAGTTTACGCTGTGTCGTGACATGGTGGACGAGTCCCTTTCTTCTGCTCGTGAATTTGAATGGTAGACACCCCTTTTGGGAGACTACATTATCCATCTCAGGGGTCATGTTTTTGCCGACCTTATCAACGAACTGGAGATAGGTGTCCTAATTCTGTACACATTAGTATCAAATAACCAATTAATTTCCCTACGTTGATATATCCTTATGCCCTCGGGATGCACATCCTTATTTTTGTTAGTAGGTGGGCCATGACGTCCATGGTAGTGATCACTGTCCCATTCAAATATTTTCTATCCGCTGCTGCCTGAAAGAGCACCCCGATGGTGCTTGGAGAGGGAGCGGTGGTCCACATTCCCGGAAATGACTGAGTTCTGTGCCCCAGTCAATGATATTATGTCGGTGGATGAAGCCGTTTAGTTCTTCTCCGGCAATGCATTGTCGTGAGCCTAACTACTATTCCTCTTCCTTGGTGGTCAGCTGAGAGTAAGATGGCCCCCAGACAGCAGTGTTATGCGCTATAAGCGGAGGCCACCTGTCTTCTGCATAGTACAGCTCCTTCAAGTTTCCATCCACGTTAAAAGCTCAAATCTAAATGGATAATGCTGTCTGCAAGGCCTTCCTCCCTGAACAGCACTAGGTCACGGCGTTTTTCTATCTGTAGAAAGCCTATGATACCGCATGGCGATACGGTATCATAAAGACTCTCCATACGTACTAGGTAAGGAGACGCCTCCCAATCTTTATTTCTGAATTTCTGTCTGATCGTCAATTCCGCCTACGGGTGGGGGCCCCTCTCCTGTCCAATGCAGCAGGAAGATGACGTCTCGCATGAGAGTCTCCTCAGTGTCACACTCTTTTCCCTGAACATCGGTATCTTCTCGGTGCTGCCGGAAGATTTTCTCGATCTCATTTGGTGCAGCCAGATGTCAAATCTGGAGCGTTGACTCCAACAGGCATTGAATCGCATCTTTCGCCATGCCAAGGCGCACATGTTTAGATTGTCCTTGGTCAAGACTGAGGTGGTGCACTTCTGCCGTCATACACAGATCCAACCTAACCTGGACTTGTCCCATGGAGGTGATAATTTCACGCCGTTTTCTTGGTTTTGTTTTCGACCGATACCTCACCTAGGAGGTTTATATTCGCATCCTCATAGTCTCTTGTGCCCTCGTCATGGATATACTTCTTTCTGTTATGTTCAACAGCTGGGTTGCTACAAGGGCTACTGACCTACTTTTCTACCGATATTTTAATTATTTGAACCTTGAATACTGATGCGAGTTTTACGTATCTTCCTTCAAGCGTGTATTCTCATAGATGGAATCGATCTACTACACTGGTCTCATTCTGGCGACCAGTGCATTCCGCACTTCTCCCATTGAGATCCTACTTGTAGATGCGACTTGCTTACACCGTACACAAGACGTTATGCGTCTGTCCGCGCGGGCCTGTCGGCCTCCCTCAGTCGCCAACGGCTCTCACTGCATCCGTGGCCGATCTCGAAGGTGCCTATGCCGCCGAGCGACGTCATTTATACCCTAAGCCATTTCGGTTTAGTGCTAGGAAATTCATTCGAAAGTTCGGTGTATCTCTTGGGGCGGCAAAAGCCTCTGGTTCTGCCCAAGATGCTACCCTGGAGGGTACCACCTTTGACTATTTGTCGTCACACCTCTGCTGCCAAAGCTTCTATAGCACCAAGAGTATTGACTTCGTCCTTTTAAGAGCACCCCCGTGTTACGCTGGATCTGTGCAAGTGTACAAGGATGGCTGCCGGGACCAGGGAGGGTCGGCTTCCACGTTGTATAGCCTCTGTTTGAAATCAGCTTTGCTCTACCAAACGTCTGCTTCACGGTTCATGGAAGAACTGCCTGCAAAACATCGTTCGGCGCGGGAGATAACGTGTCTTGCTCGGTTCACAGACTGGCTTTTGATCTTTAGTGACTCAAAAAGTGCCACGAGTGCTCTCGGAGTACCCCCCTGATTCGTGGTATCCGTGATGCCACGGTTGCCGCGAGCCGGACGGATGTCGAGATTATCTTCAACTGGGAATGAGCCCTCCGAAGAACGCGCCAAAGAGTCCGAGAGTACTGGACGACTATAGCAGCGTTTCGCTCTTCCTCTTACTGACTACATGGCAGCATGGTCGGCTTTATGGTTGCTGGAGTATTGGGCACGCAAATGCTCAGCGCTCTCTTTAAGTATAATTTAGTCTACCTAAAACATTTTTCTTACTCTCTAGATCAGCAAATCTTTTCATGACACTTTCCATATTTATATCCTTTGAAAAATCTTTTCTATTAAACAAATTGTCAAATAACTCATTCTGTCTTGAGACATGCATGACTGTATGTTTTTATAAGCTTTAGTTTAATAAAGCTTCTCTCGCCAGCGGCGACAGTATTCGGGAACTCCTTTGTGTATATTCTTTTCATTGTTTGTGTAAATAAAGGGTGCACATGTGTGCACAAAGTGCTTAAAATTCAGTGATACGCTGCGTTCCCCTTTCTGTGTGGTTCCTCTTGCTCAAATTCCCTTTGGAATAACTTGCCCTATGCCCCCAAAGAATGCCACGCGGTCTAACCGTGAGCGAGCAGATTCGAACCCGGAATCGCCAACGACCTCTCCGATCCGGTACGTCCTCCTGCAGGAGACCACGACGCCAGAGCTGCGTCGTCAGGCCCTCGAATCCACGTCCACTAGTGAGGTAGCCTCACGCGTCCGCGCCTCTACCAGACTCAGAGGCGCGGTCGTTCCTTTGTCACCCGCTCCCTGTCTGAGGCGCTCGAGGACATTCCCTCCTCGTCTCAGGGTTTCCAGCACCCCCAGGATATTCCCCGTAGGGTGGCCCCTTGCCGAATTACCCCCGATTGGGATCTGGTAGCGGCTGCCCTACGTCTTCGCACAACAACGCCCGAGAATACCCTGAGGACCAAGGACGTGGATGAGATCCAGCTCTTGCTGATCCTCCACCGCCTCCGAAAGTACCTTCTGCGGAAAGAGGAGGAATAATTAATACACGCCTACGACTTATTTATCTTCAGGAGCTTGTCAACTGGCTCTACGCCTTGGAGGACGCGTGCATGCAGTCCTTCCAGGTGGCTGTCATAGAAATAGACCCTGTAATCTATAACAGAACCGCCCTAATGTCCCAATACTCCCTGGTCTACGTCCGGAATACCTCGCGATCACCGACACCAGGTTACGAAGATAGGGGAAGAGGAGGAAGAAACCGCTCTGGAGTACGAAAGAAGGAGTGAGTGAGAAGAGGAGTGTTGGGCCATGGGGAAGGTTCTGTTTGAACCTAAACTTTCCCCTCCTACCCCTCCCTGTAGTTCTGTCCTTTCTCCGCAGAACCACTTTGGCATCGACGCGGAGGTCGGGGCGGGTGACGACCGCGGCATAAGGCTTCTGGCGAGTGGTTTGGATCACCGGAGGAACCTTTAGCGATTTCTGTTAGCCCCCTTTGTCTCCTCCCCTAATTTCCCCCCGTTCTCTTCCACAGGTGGCAGCTGTCGACGAGGATTAAGAGGACCTATGGAACTTCGAGCTTACAGAGCAGGAGCGTCTGTTGGTATGGGACCCTGGACTCGCCACCGCGGTTGAGGCTTTGAACATCGTGGATCCCCCGCGGGACGAGGACGACGACCTTGAGGATCTCCTCTCCGAGGACCCAGGCCTCAGGGCGGCCATCGAGGCTATCGACGAGTTTATACCCCCTCCCGTACCCGTTCCTGAGCTATTTCCTCCCCCGCCGGTCGAGGCTTCTCCTCAGGATGCGCCACCGGTACCCCAGGGGGTTTCGGGGCTGCATGCGCAATATATAGCCTTTAGGGCTACTTAGCCTCTACACCCCAATTGTTGGCGTATTACCTGCTCGTGGTGTTCCTGCTTATATAGAAATTGTGTCCAACGACCGGGAGTCAGGCGGTATAACCTGGCTGGGCTGGTGGAGCTCATAGTCTTAGTTGTCTTTCCGCCTAGAAGAAGGACAACTCTGACTTCAAACCCGGGCAGATGTCGCTCGTGAGCCATGGTAGGCAATTCGTCTAGGTCCCAGCCAATAACTGGGAACCACGGCACTGAACATTTCCACGACCCGACGTTAGTCGTGGTGACCCTAACCGCTCTTAAGCCAGTTACTAAGCCGGATCCGTCATCCTGACCCGTCTACCACGCACGTGTAGGATTTGGTCCGGGGTTTCCCAAGGGGTGGCGGAGAAGGCGTATCCCATCCCACCTAGTGATAGCGGCCGGGGCCAATCGAAAGGAGCCCAGTAGTGCCGTTCCTTAGTTGAAGTCAGTGTTGACCTTCACGGGTAGGGGTGGCGAATGAATAATTTAGGCCATGGATAGCACTACAAAAAAAACAACAAATAACCACTTAACCAACGAACCAACATAACATTAAAAAACAAACCTTTAACAACATCAGACAAATATTCGGGCCAGCCTGCTGGTCCCAATACATAACTATTAAAACTACAACCAATAACCCATTTTGTGCATTAGAACTCCGGGAGCGACTGCAAGCAGTTACTGGAGAAGCACAGCCAGAGTTCTCCATTAACTCGTCCCAAACTGAGGCCACAGTGAAAGCAAAATCAGAAGCAATTTCCAAAAAAATTACTAGCCCCCACCATCCTATGTGAGCAAGAAATTAACTACACTGACAAAAACGGGCATAATACTAGAGTGGGCACCGTCCTACTCAGTATATTTTTGCCTGGGCCAAAGAGCAAATAATCATTTATATGCAAAGGCATACAAAAGCTTTTTCAAGATGATGGCCACCAATTAGAGGACGTCTCGATCTTCGAAAAGAAATCACACAACCACCCTATCCCACTAAAAATCGCTAAAATCATATTTAAACAACAAAACATCCCAAACACAATTAGATTTGCTGGAACAACTATACAAATACAAGAAGAGTTGCCCTCCCCAATCCAGTGCGGTCATGCTCTTAGTTTGGTCATCCGGCTAAGTACTGCACGTCGAACCTACAACTATGCTTTAACTGCTCCCAGCCGGGCCACAGCAGCGAACAATGTAGCATAGACGAGCACTGTATTAACTGTTGAGAAAACCATCATGCATTTAGAAGAACATGCAAACACTTCCTCTTTCATCAAGAAGTGCGAATTGTGACCGATACCATTGGAAGCCATGGCCTTAATATCCTAAATTGCAATAGCGTAACTCACTACCACCAACAGACCAACACCTTTTCTCACATAAACTTAAGCCTTAGCTCTCCTTACTTTCCCACAGAACCATACTGGATCACATATCCCAATCTCTGTGGTAGTGATCACTACCCTATTATAATCGAATTCCCAGCGCAAGCCCTCCCGAAACCCAAGAGGAAATGGGACTATAATTGTGCAAGCTGGACTGCCTTTGCAACCAAAAGATCTTCCTAGAGAAGATACACATCGACCATTAACACCAACACGCCCATCCCCAAAATATGGCGACAAATACAGCGAATGTTAGGAAAACAAAGTCCAACACACCTCCCGATTCTAAAGATAAATGCCAACACCATCAATGACCAAACATAAGTTTGCAATACTATTACAAGCTCCCTAAGTCTTATATCAAGGGGCTCGAATAAAAGACAATTTTTGGTCTGAAAAGCCACAGTCAACCAAACCCCACTAAACTTCTCCACATGCATCTATCCGCCTTATAACCTCCCCTGCTCCCAAGCAGAACTGGAAGAAACTCTTGCAGAAAGCCTTTATACAGCTCTAGGAATCGACAACATAACATACAACATTCTGAAGAAAAGTCACCCCACCTGCCTACAGCTCCACCTACAACAATACGATCGGATGTGGAAAGAAGGCTCATTTATGGACGACTGGCGACAGGCGGCAATTCTACCTTTCCTAAAACCAGGCAAGGACCCATCTAATCATAACAATTACCGATCTATATAAGTGACATCTTGTCTATGTAAGCTGCTGGAGAAGATGGTGAACAACAGACTGAAGTGGTCTTTAGAAAACAACAATATATTATCACCCAACCATTATGGCTTCCGAAAAAAACGCTCCACGCTAGACCCTCTAACCCTTCTTGATCATGATGTAGGACAATCATTCGCTTAAGGAAACTTTCTCACTGCTGTATTTTTTTATCTAGCCAAGGCATATGGCACTCTGGCGCCGTCATATTTTGAACCAGCTTTATAAACTAGGCATCAGAGGCCCGATGGCTTTTTTTATTAAAAACTTTACCGAAGTTTTGTTGTGGAAATACATGGAACATGCTCTAAACATACACCCCATATGAAGGAGTACCACAAGGGAGTGTTCTTAGCAACACTTTGTTTATCATCGCGGTAAACGACTTCGCCCTACAGGTTCCACCCGCTATTAGATGTGCCTCATACGTGGATGACCTAGCAATCTGGCACTACGGTAAAACCCCAAATGAAGTAGCAAACCATCTACAAATAGCAATAAACAATATTGCCCATTATGCTACACACCACCGTTTTATCATATTAGCGGAGAAAACTGTGGCTATCACCTTTAGTAGGAAAAGAACTACCCCCAATATGGCCCTACGGATTAACCACCATCAAATTACCTTTAAAAACCAAACTAGATTCTTAGGCCTGATACTGGATTAAAGGTTCCCATGAAAGGATCATATAACTGATCTCAGGAGACGCTGTATCAGCGTAACTAACCTCCTCAAAAAACTATCCCACGTCCATTGGGGTGCGGACAGAAACACACTATTGTATCTACACCGGACCCTGCTCCTTTCCAGAATTGGTTACGGCTGTCATCTATATGGAGGGGCTACAAAGTCAACCCTAGGCAAATTAGACCCGCTTCATTACCAGGGCCTACGACTGGCTACAGGTGCTTTTAAATCCAACCCAACCTCATCACTCTGTTCCGAAACAGGACTCCCACGATTAGCCTACCAAAGAATGGAATCTGAACTGAGATACCTAGATCGTGCATACCGTACCAACTCCAAACCTCTCCAGCTCATCAGATCAGTACCAGCCAGAGCTCAAAGGCCAACGATCTACCTGTCCTACACTCAAACAGTCAAAAAACGCATGATAGATTTACAACTAGACAACCCAAATATCTATTTGGAAAAATACCCCCAAATCCCCCGTTGGACAACACAATCACCTCGAATATGCATATTGCATCTCCTTACAACAAAACAAGTAATCCCGCCAACAGTGCTAACTAGCCCATAATTTTTATAATCACCAAAAATAACATCACCCATCCCGATCCATATTCACGGATGGATCCAAATCATTAAATGGAGTGGCGTGCGCAGTGGTTCTTCCCACCTGTGTAAAAACAACCCGATTACCACAATGCGCCTCGGTTTTATCTGCGGAACTCACAGGAATCTCGCTGTTGATTCACCGAGCCAGTCTAAACAACGAAAACTATCTTTACGGACTCAAACAGTGCTTTGGCAATGCTGCAAGCCAGAAATCAAAACCACCCACTGGCCATAAAAATACAAGACCAACTCGCCTCGACCCGAACTAACATAACAATATGCTGGTACCCTGCTAATGTGGGCATTAAAGAAAATGAGAAGGCAGACAAGACACCTAAATGCAGCAGCTACTAATTTAAGACCGCTGGTCAAGCCCACTTACTACCAAGACTACTACTCAACATTTTTAAGAGTAATAAAAAGAAATGGGAAAACGAATGGCGAACACAAGGACATCAACATCTGCGGCAAATAAAACGGAAGGTTGAGAAATGGAAAACGTCCTATAGAAAAGAAGTCGTGTTGGGATGCCTACGTCTGAGCCATACAAACCTCAACCATAGTTACCGTTTCTCCAACCACACCCCACCCTACTGCACGATATGGAATACCCAACTCACCATATTACATATACTCCTAAGTTGCAGGAAATACCAGCTCAGCAGAACCAACTCTTTCGGAGACAATATACGAGTAGCTATTGAAAATGTTTTAGGTGACAATCTCTAATATATTAACAATCTGTTTAAGTACTTAAAAGACACCAAACTATTTGAAAAAAAATTAATAACGGTCAAAAAAAGATGGCACATATGCAAAAGAATATGCCTGTTTAGACCCATTAAAGGGTGAAAGAGGGTAGAAATCGGTTTAAAAAACAACAAAAAAAAAACCGGTACCCCAGGTCGATCTCGGGAAGACCCGGATGGGGACGAGGCCGAAGACAACGAGCAAATTTCGGTGTTCAACCCGCTGGCCCGCCCGGCCAGGGGTGAATGTGTGGATCACATCTGCGACTTCATCCCGGGGAACGTGTGCTCCGGACTCCTGTTGCTCTCTAACATCGCTAAATCATCAGCTGACAAGGAGTGAAGATTTTGCTCGGTGGTTACCGGAATTTTGATACCACCGCACCCAGCCTGCAAGAGCTCATCGCTGCCCTCGTCCGCTCTCAGGTTTTAGAACTCTCATCGGAAGTCGCTTGTGCGCACCGCCTCTTCCTGGTCCCCCGGGACAGCACCGAGGATCAGGTTGTGTACAACATGTACCCCCTTACATCTTCGGGACACTACACAGTTCCCTCTTGCCACCTTCCATCATCGGGTAAGGTGCTCCGGGAGACGGGCCCCTCCAGCTTCACCATTAAGATTGGCTTACAAAATGGGTTCTACCACATCCCTCTGCACCCGAACACCCGCCGTTGGTTCGGGTTCAGGTGAAAGGAAGAAAGGGACAGACATATTGGTTTACCAAACTCCCCATGGGTTTCTCTGGGAGTCCTTTTATTATTCAGATGTGCATGGCCCCCAGCATGTCCGAATTCGCAAAGAATTTTGCCTGCACTACATACATTTATTTGGACGACATTCTTTTCCTTGATTCCCCCGACGCCCTCCACCGTCTCCGTGATGCTCGCCTCACCAACAGTTTGGATATTAACCGCACCAAGAGCACTATGGAGCCGTGCCAAACCCTAACCTACTTGGGTGTGGAGATCGATCTCTCCTCCAAGTCTTCGTGCCTCACCCCGAAGATGTGGGGACGGCTTGTCTACGCCCTCGAGTGGGCCCCTGCCTACCCCTCGGATTTCTAGGGTCGTTTGGGAGGTCCTCCTTAACTTCGCATGCGGCCCCACCTCCCTCCTACATTTCGGGGCTCAATTCGCCTACCGACGCACCTCCAGGGTCTTGATGCTAAATGCCCTCCTCTCCTCCGCTTGGGTTCCGTGGAATCCACCTGAGTTTACGTGGGACTGCGCGTACGCGGACGCTTCCAAGCTGGCCATGGGATGAATGTCCCCCCCGGGGTAACCTTTCCTCTTTCATCTTCAGCTCCCCTTGTCTGTCCTACGTGGGCGAGTTCATCTCCCTCCTTCTTCTCGGCCATTTTGTATATACTTTCAGGCGACCTCGAGCGAGTTGGGTCCCGTCAGAGTTCAACCCAGCAGATTTGCCTTCGCGTCCTAATCTTTGGGGCGTGGGAGCGATGACGTCACGACTCAACCAAGACCAACCTCACGACTCCCATAGTCACTTGACTATATAAGGACGGCTGCTGGGACTTGACGGGACTCGCACGCTCGTCGTTTAATTATTAAGGTTCCTAAGAGGGAACTCCTTTGTGTATATTATTTACATTGTTTGTGTAAATAAAGGGTGCACATGTCTGGTCCCAGCAACCGTCCTTATATAATCAAGTGACTATGGGAGTCGTGACGTAGGTCTTGATTGAGTCATGACGTCATCGCTCTCGCGCCCCAAAGATTAGGATGCGAAGGTAAATCTACTGGGTTGAACTCCGACGGGACCCAACTCGCTCGTTGGGTCGTCAGTTTAAGTCTCGGTCCGGATTCTTAAAAAAAAGAGAGAAAAAAGCAAAAAAAAGCTTACACTATTTACTAGGGAGGTTACCTCCGTGACTGAGCCGTCATGGGGGACGGGTAATTGGAGCTCGTAGCCATGACAGGGGGTCCAGCTGTGGCTCCAAGTGCCACAAGCCGTTAACAACCTTAGCAGGTGGGCTAAACCATGTGAGGGGAACTCATCTATGACAGCAGCTAGATTAGAGGGGAAGGGCGAGTATAAGCAGACTTATACCTCGGTTGTATCCTCTACTCCACCTCTCTTCATGGAAAGGGTGAACACGCTCAAGTTAGTAGAGCACTGCACTGGGGAAGCCTTTGGCAAGTGTCCGAGTATACCCCACTCAATTTCTGTTTTATGTCTGCCATAGCAACCAGACGCAGAGCAAGGGATCGTCACGACCTGCGCTCTTAAGTCAAGTCTTTTTTTTGGAGAGAGGCGAGGAAAACTTAAAGTTGGGTGCCATTGCGCCGCGACTATTTCCATGGACCTATACCAAATGTGGCCATGGCTTCATTTCGCCTTCTGTCGTCTTTGAATTGTGGACACTCAGAGCACGCACCGCCATTCCATGGAACCCTCTCCAGTACCTCATTGCGAGGTGACCTTCTTCCTTCCTTATGAGCGAGAAATGACTTTTCCCCCTAATGAGGTAGAGATGATCTTCCCACCTAATGAGTTGGAAATGATACTCACCCCCTCCTTATGAGCAAGAGATAACATTCTCCCCACATCATGAGATTAATATGACTTTCTTCACCCCTAATGTGCAAGAGATGATATTCTTCCTTCCTCATGAGTGACAAATGATCTTGTCCATTTCATGAGCTAAAGATGACCTGCACCGATCATGAGCGGAAGCGACATTCTCCCCCTCCCTACATGAGCGAGAGATGACCTTCTTCCACACTCATCAGCAAGATTTGACCTTCGTTCCCTTTCATGAGGGAAGATGATCTCTTTCTTTATTTTGACAAGAAATGACTTTTTCCATCCTCATGTGCGAGAGATGACATCTCTCCCCTTATGATCGAAAGATGAGACTTTACCTATCAGGAGCGATAGGTAGCCTATTCTCCTCCTGAGCTAAGGATAGCCTTCTTCTTCCCATTCATTAGAGAGATTACCTTTTCCCGACTCATGAGCCTTTTTTCACTCATGAGTGAGAGGTCAAACTCCACCCCTACTCATTGATGGGAGAGAGAGATGAATTTTTACTACGCATGGAAGAGATGACCTTCTTCCCTCCTAATAAGGTAGAATTGACCTTCTTCCTCGCATCATAAGCTAAAAATAACTTTATTCACCCCTCATGAATGAGAGACGAAATTCTTGCCTTCTCGTGAGCTAGAAATGTCCTTATTCGACCGTCTTGCATTAAAGATGACGTCTACCCCTCATAAGCGATATCTGAGCTTCCCACTCCGTAAGCGAGAGATGACCTTATTCTCCCCTTATGGGAGAAATGACCTTCTCCTAGTTCGCGAGAGATGACCTTATTCTCCCCTTATGGGAGAAATGACCTTCTCCTAGTTCGCGAGAGATGGACTTTTCTCATAATGAGCGAGATGACATTCTTCCCCAACACGAGCCAAAGATAACCTTCTTCCCTCATTAACGAGAGTGTTTTTTTTTTCTCTCCCTTTTATGAGCGAGAAAAGACCTTTACTCCCTCATGAACGTAAGATGATCCTTTACAATCATGAAAGAGAGAGATGATCCCCCCTCCCCCGCCGCTTATGAACGAGAGATGACTTTCTTCCACTTGTGGAGGAGAGACGACCTTATCCTACCTACATGTGGGTGAGATAACTTTCCCCCTTTGTAACGGAGGATGGCCTCTTTCCCCTTTCATGAGAAATAGGAAATATACATAAATTTAGACCCAAACCCCATTTTATTTATAAATACACTCAATTGATGGGTGAAATCAATAATTACAATGATGCTACTTGTTCTTCAGGACTGCTTCAATTTGTTTTGCCTTGCTGGAGACAAAAGTTGTGATTGATATATTGACTAATATCGCTACCTTTTTGTTCAATAGGAACCCGCAACTGCTTACAATTTGATACCGTCTGTTTATCAACCGCCAATTTGATTATCGCCCACAAATTAGTGGGTTCAAATCTAGCAAACTCCCAGCCCAAGGTCGCAAATGTTCGGTCTTATTTTCAGCCAAGAACTTTGTGACAAGGTGCACCATCATGCTGATACTCGTAAATGCAGTGATCATCCCCGAATTAGCTCAAAACCTTTGGGAAAAGGTGTTGGTGAAGCATGTTTTGGTCAATTTTGAGTTTATGGCAGTGTTCTTGGGCAAAATTATAATTAGTGCTCTAGTTCCTTCAGATGAAAAGTTGCCCCAGAAATGAAGTGTCCGGATGTTCTAACCGTGGGCCTGACACAGTAGTCGTAAAAGCGCTCCCTTTTTCTATTCCTAACGAGAGATCATCTAGAAGTTCAAACAATTGGAAGGGAGCTTTATCAGAGAATATCACTTTCCTCCATTCTTCAACAGTCCATTCTTTATATTTCATACAAAAGTGGAGCCTAACCGTAAGGTTGTTGGTAAGATGAGGCTTCGTCGCAGCCCTTGTTGACTTAAGACCTTTTTCGAAACGTCTCCGCTTCAATGTGCACACTCAAGCGTTCATACATGCTTATTTCCAATCGTGAACAAACTTATCACTAAAGACAACCTGACCTTTGAGCTAGGACCTAACCAGGAGACGTTCATTTTAAGCTCTTAGGCGTCCAAAAGACTTCTTCCCAAGAATGTAAAGTGTAAACAGTCCTTTTAAAGTTATTAATGATACTAAAGCTAGTGATCCTATATGCAATACCCATAGAAACTACATATATCCTTTCGCCCCTCATGAGAGCGATGGCATTATCTCTTCACGGGAGAGAGATGACTTTTTCTCCTCATGCGCAAGAGATGACATTCCACCCCCTTAATGAGCGAAAGATGAACTTTTCCCCATCAAGACCGAGATATGACCTTCCTCCTCACAGGCGAGAGATGACGCTTTTCCCTCTAATGGACGAGATTTGACATTTTCCTCTTAGGAGCGAGAGATATTTCTTTCCATCAAGAGCAAGGGGATAATCATTTCCCCAATTATGAACAAGAGATGATTATTTTATCTTTATGGCTACGAGATGAATTTCTGCCCCCCCCCCCTCATCAAGGATATAACTTTATTCTCCCCTCATGAGCCAGAGATGACCTATCACCTCGTGAGCGAGAGATGATGGTGTCCACCTCAAGAGTGAGAGCTGACCTTTTCCCCTCATGAACTAGAAATGACCCTTTTCTATTTCTAAATGAGGGATGACCTTTCCTCTTCCCTGAACTATATATGACCTTTTACCACTCATGAGGAGTCAGATGACCTTTTTCCGTCTCATAATGGAGAGATAATCTTTTTCTATTCATGAACGATGGATGACCTTTTCTCCCCTTTTGAGCTAGAGATGACTTTTTTCTCTCATGGGCAGGAGATGACATTTTTCCACTCATGATCGGGGGAATGAGCTTTTCCCTTATGGGGGGTAAGGATCTTTCCCCCATCATGAGTGAGAGATCGCCCTTCTTTCTAATAAGAGATGACTTCTTTCCCTTTAGGGCGAAGGATGACCTTCTTCCTTCCTCAGGAGAGATATGACCTTTTCTCCTTAATGAGCGAGAGATGGCTTTTTTTTCTCACTCATAAGCGAGAGATGACCTTTTCTCCTTATGAAAGAGAGATGACATTTTCCTCCTTTATGAGAGAGAACAATTTTCCGGTAATGCTGGAGAGATGACCATTGCCCCCTCTCCTCATGAGCGAAAAAATACCTTTTCTCCCTCCTGAGCGAGAGGGGACCCTTTCCCCACGATGGGAAAGATATGACATTTTTGACGCATTGGTCAGAGAGAAACCTTTTTACCCTTATGTCCGAGAAATGACATTTTCTCATCATGAAAGAGTGATGATCTTTTTAGCCCCTCGCGCGCGCGAGATGGCCTTTTTCCAGTTATCAGCAAGAGAAGACCTTTTTTGCCTTTATCACGAGAAACCCAGTGCATGGTATCATATAGATTACCAGCGATTACCATTCTAATTTTAATGTGAGCTTCCTTATTCAGTTTGGGAACCGTACTATAGCAAATGGACGGCTGACGGTAATAATTAATAATTTTAAACCATATCGATATGAGCGAATGCCTACAAAAAAAAAATTTTTTGTCAATCTTCTTTCTGCAACCACTAATGCGGTCATAGTTGAGTGAACACCTTCGTTGCAACGATAGGGAAAGGCCCATTACAACTGATTTGGGTACAGATAGTAGCTAATCTTTAAGGTTGACTTCTAGTAGGTCTCGATGATTGATCGATTAATTCACTATTGAACAAAACTTTACATTTACTTTTTCCTGGGTTAAAAGAGTTATCCTACAGTTGACCGTAACTAAAAAGTAGGTAAGAATAAAAGTATTTTGATCCCCAAACTCTGCTTTTGTAGGTAGGGACTGAAATTCTAAAATTCCCAATTTGAAAAATAATCCTAAGGTATTATTAATTTCTGAAAAAATTGAGAACACTTAAAAGGCTAGAGTTTAGGCTTTAATTTTTCAAGGCATGCTAGAAAATGTAAATCTCCTTAAAAAAACATTACAATGTTGTAGAATAATATTTGCTTTAAGGAAACCTTCTAAAACATTCTAGATTTAATGAGATATTTCTATAATTTAATATAATTTTATAGTTTCTAGAATATTCCAGAGCTTGCCAAAACACACCCCTTGATACTTCTAGTACCATCTGAAATATTCTGGAATATTACCTCAGAAATATTTATACAGGGATTTACAGATCTATTATAATTTATGCTCTAGCTACCTAGTGAAAACATCAAAAGAGAAATAGCATCAAGATGTCCAATCCTTCTCCAGAAGCATTCTGTTATATCTGCCGACAGTTCAGCAAAACAAGAGCAAAAATGTTCGGTATGACAGCCTTAAGGAGAATGTGTGAAGCTTACAAAGCATACATTGGTATCCCAGTTGGGGACCAAGACAAACCCAGGACACCTCATTTTGTTTGTGAACATTGTAAGAATACTTTAGAAGGTAAGAGAATTGTTTGCTGTAAAGAGTAATATATTAAATATGACCAGTATTTAATCTATTATATTTGTTTATGAGCCAAAAGAGTAATAAAGTATATTTTTTCACTTTTACAGGACGGTATAGAAGGGAGGGAAAGAAGAACCATGAAGTTTACCATTCCCAAGATTTGGCGAGAACCCCCTGACCACTCAAGCAACTGATACTAAGGCATGATAGACCTTTCCACACGTCGAAGTGGCAAAAATGCACCTACTATTTCTAATCTCAATCTTCCATCCTCTATTGCACCAGTACCATACAGAGCTGATCTTGCTGGACCTACTCCTTCAGAAAACAATAAGCCACCTTCAGAAGAAAGTAACAATTCAGAAATTAAAAAGATCAATGAAGATATAGACTACAGTGTCAGAGCTATGGCTGTCGAGAAAAGATTATACTATCTAAACCAAGAAGATCTCAATGATCTTGTCAGAGATCTTAGCTTGTCAAAGACAAACGCTGAGCTTTTGATTTCCAGGCTCAGAGAGTGGGATTTGCTAAATGAAAATGTGCAAGGGACAAGCCAAAGGAAACTTCATAAAAGATTTCTCAAGATTCTTTACTTATCAATCTGCTTATGCTACTGCAATGATGTATCTGGTCTGTTTGATGCAATTGTAATTACAGGTGCTCTAGATGAGTGGAGGCTCTGCATTGACTGCTCCTCTGGAAGCATTACAGTTATATTTTTTCATAATTAAAATAAGCATCCTTCCCTTCCCTTAGCTAATTTAATATATCTCAAGGAAGACTACAACACTGTCAAGCTCCTACTACAAACTTTGAATTAATTATAAGGAGTACGGCTAAGAAGTGATTGGAGATTTCAAAATTGTAACACTTTTGATGGGTCTGCAGGGAGGTTTTACCAAGTTTTCATGTCCATCTATGTCTTTGCGAGAGTAGGGATACCACAGCATATTACGAGGGGCGGTCAATAAGTTTTGAAATTCGGATATAAGGAAACGAGATATGAGGAAATGTGTTTTATTATTTTTCAATATAACTACCCTCGACTTCGATGCACTTGCGCCACTTGTCCCTGAGGCTTCGAATTCCTGACAACCAGAAATCTCCCGACTGCTGTTCAATCCACTCCTGCATGGCGAGCTGGACATCTTCATCGTCCCCAAACCGGCGTCCACGCAGTGCAACCTTGAGCTGGCGGGATAAAAATTAGTCGCTAGGGTCCAGATCTGGACTGTAGGGGGGATGGTTGAGCTCATCGATTCCGCACTCGCGCAGGGCAGCTTGTGCAACTCTATGCTTGTGGACTTTGACAACGTTGAAGTCGATCATAGGGCGTGAGGTTTCTATGGACCCAACGGGCACAGACTTTGGTCATGGCCAAATTGTCGTGAATGATGTTGATAACACTTCCTTGTGATATTCCAAGTTCTCGTTCGATTTATTCGACCTTCACCCGTCGACTTTCGAGGATTATCCTCTCCACACGGGCAACATTGTTCTCGTTGGTCACGTCTGACTGGCGTCCTGGACGGGGGTTATCTTCAAGGGACTCACGACTATGGCGGTACTCCTTATTACAGCGAACAATGGTTGCATAGGAAGGGGTGGTGTCGGTGTACACTGAACCATGCGTTCATAGATCTCTTTTGCATTCTTGCCTTCCTTGGTCAAACATTTGATCGCTGCGCGGTGCTCAACCTTCTCCATTGTTGAAAAATTTGTGAGTGACGATCTGCGATCAGCTACTGCTTCTTAAATAGACGAGGCAAGAGAGTGCGGCTGCAGGTCCTGACTTGTCCTAACTTGTCCTAACACCCCCACTAACAGCCATCCCCTTCGTCTGTTTTGCCTTACCGATTCGCAAAACTTATTGACCGCCCCTCGTACCACAAGAAGCACTGGCCAAAAAGAACTGAGTTCTCTGTTGTATAGCATAATGTTAAGCATGAGCAATTAATAGTCCCTCGAAAAGCGTTTTCTCTCCCTTTCATTTTAAACTAGATTTTATGAAGCAGTTTGTTAGAGCTCTTAACGAAGAGTCTGCAGCCCTCAATTACCTTCACATTTCTTTCCCAAACTCTTCGAGGCAAAGGTGAAAGTTGATTTCTTTATTTGACAACAAATTAGAAAAATCAGTGTTTAGAATTCCCTGTAAAGCTTACTAAAACAGAAAAAGAAGCCTGAAAATCTTTTTTGGGGGGTGTCAGCGCTTTATGAGAAACCACAAGGTTGACAATTTTGTGAAACTGGTTGAGAATTTGGTCAAAAGTTATGGTCAAATGGGATGCGAGATGTCCCTGAAGCTGCATTACCTTGATGCCCAGCTTGACAAGTTCAAAGGAATATGGCAGCATTCTCAGTGGAGCAAGGGGAGCGCTTCCCTCAAGATATATTGAACTTTGAACATGAATACCAAGGAAGAAACAATAAAAACATTATGGTAGACTACATTTGAGGGCTTGTACGAGAAAGTGATTTACATTACAAACGGAACTCGAGGAAAACTATTCACTTATAACTTTTTTTACTTGTTATTTATATATTTCTCGTGTCAATTTCAATAAACTTGCATTATTTTAACTATTTTGGTTTTAGTCATACAATGGATGAAAAAAGAACTGCCTATTTTTCTTAAATATTTTATCATAACAGCCACAAAAGCAAAGTTTATAACAAACATTAACCATTTTCTATTTATTTTGCAATAAAAAAGTTGAAAAATAACACTTACTGGTTAAAAAAAAATCTGCTACATAGTGAATTTTCGATTCATTCATTGGTTTATGGATAAATGGATTTACAGACTGGTTGTTTGATGAACAGATTAACGACGAGTGATTCGATTGACTAAGTTATCAATCAATTAAGTGATTGGTTGAAGGATAAATGCATCGACTGGCAGATTGTTTGTGTAATCGATGAAGAGGTGGGGATTCATTAATTTATTGAGTGATTTTCTTTGATGATGGATGAATTGATTAAATACTTATTGATGGTTGATTGAATGACCGATTAATTTATAGGTTGAAGGATGAGCGGAAAAACTGAGGGGTAGTGTTTGTTCAATTGATTAACGGAGTTTTGATTGATGAATTGATCGATCGATTAATTTGTTGGTTGTTAGATTAATTGTTTGTCATTAAGTATTTGATGTCTAATTGACTAATCCATTGGTTGATGAATGAATGGATTTTCTAAAGGTTCCTTTTATATTTCGATTGATTAGGTGGCTTGACAGAATTATTGACCAATTTATTCAGGCTAATTTGGTTGATTGACTAATTGATTTATCGATTAATTGACCGATGTCTGGTTGATTGATTGGCAGGTAGTTTGACTGATTTAATAATCTAGTAATTAATTGATTCATGTATGAGTTGATTTACTGACTGATTGTTTGATGGACGGGCTGTTTGAGTGGCCGATTGGATGTCTCACAAGAAAAAGGGAACGGGTCGGTTACACCGAACGAGTAAAGATGACCTGAACAGACGGACGGAGAAAATCAATATACAGAATTAAATGATGAAAGGGTGAAAATAAACATAAATGAAGATTATTGCAATTTCTCCAACTCTAGATAACGGGGCAGTAGGAATGTAAACAACGCATTCACAAACAAGTTCGTACAAGGGAAATGAACAGTCGAATGTCCAAGTGTAAACCCATCTTGAAGGCAAAGAAACGGGAAACAATGGGATAAAGCAAAAGGAAAAGTAAAGTAAAGAAAAAAGGAGATATTGGAAGTCTTTAGTTATTATAGCAAAGGTTTGGTATCTTTGGAGATGCCTCAGGGATGCTGCTCATCCGAGCCATTCAAACGAGCAACCCTTCAATCCTTCGGGGCGAAAAGAGAAGAAATTTCTAGGGGGTTCATCACCGATTTGCCTAATGTAAGATGCCTTATATTAATCAGTGGGGGCCTATATAATTTAACGAGGGATTCCGACAACAGAAGTGGCGATTAAAGGTCTTGACTGATCCTCCACGAATCTACCATTCTTACTGACTCACCTTCTTATCATGAATGAAGTTAAACTTCAATGGTTAACTGTCAGATGTAGGTTCGGTTTGAGTCGGGTCAACTTTCCAGCGACTTTCATACGAGTATGTTGTCACAAACCATGGTTCGAATCTTATATTTTCCTGCATTTCTCCTGTAAGAAGGGGCAAAAATAGGTTTAAATGGCTGGTACTAAACAAAATCATGCCATAAAATCAATTTTGGAATTGACAACCGAAATTAATATACATAAAACATTTCTCTTCCCAAATAGCCATGTAGGTTGGAATGAAGAATACTTTTCAACCTATGTAAAAATTCTTAGGTGATTCACTCGTTGATTCCTTCTTTTTCGCTTGCCCGAGCGCGGTAATTCTAAGAATTGTTTCTGTTTTCTTTCCTTTCAAAGTCGAAAGGAAAGGGGTGCGTGTTTGTTTACGCTCGGAAAATTCTGGTCGTTAAGAAAAAGTGAGTCCTCTTCCTCGACATTCCTTTGTTGTTTTGCGATACTTTATCTTAAACTCTTGAGGTTTCTTAAAATACTTGTTCAAAATACTTTTCAATTATTTTTTAATTTAATTCTTAGACAAACTGGCGTGCGATAATTTAAACTCTTCATGCAGAATTCGAACATTCTGTTTCATATTTAGTTAAGTCTTTCAATTAAACGAAGATTTACCCTCATTCTAAATTCAGCCAGTGCAGAAGTTAAATCAACTGATATTTTCGAACTTGAATTGCGTGATAATATCAATGCTGTACAATATCTCCTTGTTTCTATCGAAGAATTAAACAAATAAACCTTTTATATTTACATTTTATTCAACAGTGGCGAAGAACAATTGTCTTCTCAAATTAAACTATCTTTCGAGGAATTAAAAATTAACTTCACCTAACTCTACAAATTCCATAGGTGCCCCAAAATCATATCTATAGGAACCTTTGAGTAACCTCAGTACGAAACTGTCTGTCAAATCCATGCCTAAATTCTCATTCGATCCATTTCGTTTCTGTCGTCAATTTTTCAGAGGCCCTTTCCTTTCGAACAGTTAACACACTTCAAATTTTCGGAAAGCAGCTTCTAAAGTTCAAATTTTATATACCAATTCTTTTAACGAATGTTCTAAATCCCACACTCTAACGGCGAATTCTTCTGAAGACGTCAATCTATAACGAACCTTTGTTTCGCATAGCGCTTTGCCTTATCTCACCAGTGGAAATTTTGCGAAGCCAAGACGCCTACTTCTGCCCATTACGCATTAGCAATCAAATTTCTAACCTCGGGATCAAATAAGAGAAAAGTGGTATCTTTGCGTTCGGTGCCTGAATCTGTTGAAGGTTTTAGAGACCCCATCTAAAATCAATATAAAGTTTCCGCTTCTTACTTCTATTGAAGACCATGGATTGGTGAGTGTGTTCAAGCCTGCCAGGGTTCTTATCAAAAATACATCTGAAATATCCTCCATTGGCTACTTCGTTGGTTACCAACATGAGATAGCTACCCAAACACACTCGCACAAGCAAAACTTTCTTTGGTTCTCTAAACAAACACACTGGGGAAAGGAAAACCATTCTCTTCTCTGGCCCTGTGAAACTATCGGATAAAATTTTAATTGAATCAAACCAAGGTGCCTCGAGGGCTGATGAGGCCCTCTCTCTTGGATAGAGCATTCGTACGATTTGAAAGATCTAATTGAGGGAATAAATTGTTTACTAAGGGGCGATGTCAAACATTACCTCTTACTTATTAGTACAACGAGTTGAGTAAGGTCGTTTTGGGTCGCTGAGTTCAGTTTGGTTCATCACGGAAACCACAGCTTAGTTAGTCATGCCACCCAAAAGTGGTATGTAGGGAAGCTCTTCTGCTCATTTTTCACTTTAAATGAGAAAACAGCTATGACACCCCAGTCAGGAAAAGGTTAATTGTCCTTTTAATAAGTTAGAGAACAAATAAACAGATCTAGGGAAGATAAAGGGAACTGAACATACTTTAGTTTAGAACTACTCAAATAAGAGAGCAAAAATAACATATCTCAGGAAGATAAAGGGAACTAAACATACTTTAGTTTAGAACTACTCAAATAAGAGAGCAAATTAACATATCTCAGGAAGATAAAGGGAACTGAACATACTTTAGTTTAGAACTACTCAAATAAGAGAGCAAATTAACATATCTCAGGAAGATAAAGGTAACTGAGCATACTTTAGTTTAGAACTACTCAAATAAGAGAGCAAATTAACATATCTCAGGAAGATAAAGGGAACTGAACATACTTTAGTTTAGAACTACTCAAATAAGAGAGCAAAAATAACATATCTCAGGAAGATAAAGGGAACTGAACATACTTTAGTTTAGAACTACTCAAATAAGAGAGCAAAAATAACATATCTCAGGAAGATAAAGGGAACTAAACATACTTTAGTTTAGAACTACTCAAATAAGAGAGCAAATTAACATATCTCAGGAAGATGAAGGGAACTGAACATACTTTAGTTTAGAACTACTCAAATAAGAGAGCAAATTAACATATCTCAGAAAGATAAAGGGAACTGAACATACTTTAGTTTAGAACTACTCAAATAAGAGAGCAAATTAACATATCTCAGGAAGATAAAGGGAACTGAACATACTTTAGTTTAGAACTACTCAAATAAGAGAGCAAATTATTATATCTCAGGAAGATAAAGGTAACTGAGCATACTTTAGTTTAGAACTACTCAAATAAGAGAGCAAATTAACATATCTCAGAAAGATAAAGGGAACTGAACATACTTAAGTTTAGAACTACTTAAATAAGAGAGCAAATTAACATATCTCAGAAAGATAATGGTAACTGAACATACTTTAGTTTAGAACTACTCAAATAAGAGAGCAAATTAACATATCTCAGAAAGATAAAGGGAACTGAACATACTTAAGTTTAGAACTACTTAAATAAGAGAGCAAATTAACATATCTCAGGAAGATGAAGGGAACTGAACATACTTTAGTTTAGAACTACTCAAATAAGAGAGCAAATTAACATATCTCAGAAAGATAAAGGTAACTGAACATACTTTAGTTTAGAACTACTCAAATAAGAGAGCAAATTAACATATCTCAGAAAGATAAAGGGAACTGAACATACTTAAGTTTAGAACTACTTAAATAAGAGAGCAAATTAACATATCTCAGAAAGATAAAGGTAACTGAGCATACTTTAGTTTAGAACTACTCAAATAAGAGAGCAAATTATTATATCTCAGGAAGATAAAGGTAACTGAGCATACTTTAGTTTAGAACTACTCAAATAAGAGAGCAAATTAACATATCTCAGAAAGATAAAGGGAACTGAACATACTTTAGTTTAGAACTACTCAAATAAGAGAGCAAATTAACATATCTCAGGAAGATAAAGGGAACTGAACTTACTTTAGTTGGGAACTACTTAAATAAAAGAGCAAATCAACATATCTCAGGAAGATAAAGGGAACTGAACATACTTTAGTTTAGAACTACTTAAATAAGAGAGCAAGTTAACATATCTCAGGAAGATAAAGGGAACTGAACATACTTTAGTTTAGAACTACTTAAATAAGAGAGCAAATTAACATATCTCAGGAAGATAAAGGGAACTGAACATACTTTAGTTTAGAACTACTCAAATAAGAGAGCAAATTAACATATCTCAGGAAGATAAAGGGAACTGAACATACTTTAGTTTAGAACTACTTAAATAAGAGAGTAAGTTAACATATCTCAGGAAGATAAAGGGAACTGAACATACTTTAGTTTATAACTACTTAAATAACAGAGCAAATTATTATATCTCAGGAAGATAAAGGTAACTGAGCATACTTTAGTTTAGAACTACTCAAATAAGAGAGCAAATTAACATATCTCAGGAAGATAAAGGGAACTGAACATACTTTAGTTTAGAACTACTTAAATAAGAGAGCAAATTAACATATCTCAGGAAGATAAAGGGAACTGAACATACTTAAGTTTAGAACTACTTAAATAAGAGAGCAAATTAACATATCTCAGGAAGATGAAGGGAACTGAACATACTTTAGTTTAGAACTACTTAAATAAGAGAGCAAATTAACATATCTCAGGAAGATAAAGGGAACTGAGCATACTTTAGTTTAGAACTACTCAAATAAGAGAGCAAATTAACATATCTCAGGAAGATAAAGGGAACTGAACATACTTTAGTTTAGAACTACTTAAATAAGAGAGCAAATTAACATATCTCAGGAAGATAAAGGGAACTGAACATACTTTAGTTTAGAACTACTTAAATAAGAGAGTAAGTTAACATATCTCAGGAAGATAAAGGGAACTGAATTTACTTTAGTTTAGAACTACTCAAATAAGAGAGCAAATTATTATATCTCAGGAAGATAAAGGTAACTGAGCATACTTTAGTTTAGAACTACTCAAATAAGAGAGCAAATTAACATATCTCAGGAAGATAAAGGGAACTGAACATACTTTAGTTTAGAACTACTTAAATAAGAGAGTAAGTTAACATATCTCAGGAAGATAAAGGGAACTGAACATACTTTAGTTTATAACTACTTAAATAACAGAGCAAATTATTATATCTCAGGAAGATAAAGGTAACTGAGCATACTTTAGTTTAGAACTACTCAAATAAGAGAGCAAATTAACATATCTCAGGAAGATAAAGGGAACTGAACATACTTAAGTTTAGAACTACTTAAATAAGAGAGCAAATTAACATATCTCAGGAAGATGAAGGGAACTGAACATACTTTAGTTTAGAACTACTTAAATAAGAGAGCAAATTAACATATCTCAGGAAGATAAAGGGAACTGAGCATACTTTAGTTTAGAACTACTCAAATAAGAGAGCAAATTAACATATCTCAGGAAGATAAAGGGAACTGAACATACTTTAGTTTAGAACTACTTAAATAAGAGAGCAAATTAACATATCTCAGGAAGATAAAGGGAACTGAACATACTTAAGTTTAGAACTACTTAAATAAGAGAGCAAATTAACATATCTCAGGAAGATGAAGGGAACTGAACATACTTTAGTTTAGAACTACTTAAATAAGAGAGCAAATTAACATATCTCAGGAAGATAAAGGGAACTGAACATACTTTAGTTTAGAACTACTCAAATAAGAGAGCAAATTAACATATCTCAGGAAGATAAAGGTAACTGAGCATACTTTAGTTTAGAACTACTCAAATAAGAGAGCAAATTAACATATCTCAGGAAGATGAAGGGAACTGAACATACTTTAGTTTAGAACTACTTAAATAAGAGAGCAAATTAACATATCTCAGGAAGATGAAGGGAACTGAACATACTTTAGTTTAGAACTACTTAAATAAGAGAGCAAATTAACATATCTCAGGAAGATAAAGGGAACTGAACATACTTTAGTTTAGAACTACTCAAATAAGAGAGCAAATTAACATATCTCAGGAAGATAAAGGGAACTGAACATACTTTAGTTTAAAACTACTCAAATAAGAGAGCAAATTAACATATCTCAGGAAGATAAAGGGAACTGAACATACTTTAGTTTAGAACTACTCAAATAAGAGAGCAAATTAACATATCTCAGAAAGATAAAGGGAACTGAACATACTTTAGTTTAGAACTACTCAAATAAGAGAGCAAATTAACATATCTCAGGAAGATAAAGGGAACTGAACATACTTTAGTTTAGAACTACTCAAATAAGAGAGCAAATTAACATATCTCAGAAAGATAAAGGGAACTGAACATACTTTAGTTTAGAACTACTCAAATAAGAGAGCAAAAATAACATATCTCAGGAAGATAAAGGGAACTAAACATACTTTAGTTTAGAACTACTCAAATAAGAGAGCAAATTAACATATCTCAGGAAGATGAAGGGAACTGAACATACTTTAGTTTAGAACTACTCAAATAAGAGAGCAAATTAACATATCTCAGAAAGATAAAGGGAACTGAACATACTATAGTTTAGAACTACTCAAATAAGAGAGCAAATTAACATATCTCAGGAAGATGAAGGGAACTGAACATACTTTAGTTTAGAACTACTCAAATAAGAGAGCAAATTAACATATCTCAGGAAGATAAAGGGAACTGAGCATACTTTAGTTTAGAACTACTCAAATAAGAGAGCAAATTAACATATCTCAGGAAGATAAAGGGAACTGAACATACTTTAGTTTAGAACTACTCAAATAAGAGAGCAAATTAACATATCTCAGGAAGATAAAGGGAACTGAACATACTTTAGTTTAGAACTACTTAAATAAGAGAGTAAGTTAACATATCTCAGGAAGATAAAGGGAACTGAACATACTTTAGTTTATAACTACTTAAATAACAGAGCAAATTATTATATCTCAGGAAGATAAAGGTAACTGAGCATACTTTAGTTTAGAACTACTCAAATAAGAGAGCAAATTAACATATCTCAGGAAGATAAAGGGAACTGAACATACTTAAGTTTAGAACTACTTAAATAAGAGAGCAAATTAACATATCTCAGGAAGATGAAGGGAACTGAACATACTTTAGTTTAGAACTACTTAAATAAGAGAGCAAATTAACATATCTCAGGAAGATAAAGGGAACTGAGCATACTTTAGTTTAGAACTACTCAAATAAGAGAGCAAATTAACATATCTCAGGAAGATAAAGGGAACTGAACATACTTTAGTTTAGAACTACTTAAATAAGAGAGCAAATTAACATATCTCAGGAAGATAAAGGGAACTGAACATACTTAAGTTTAGAACTACTTAAATAAGAGAGCAAATTAACATATCTCAGGAAGATGAAGGGAACTGAACATACTTTAGTTTAGAACTACTTAAATAAGAGAGCAAATTAACATATCTCAGGAAGATAAAGGGAACTGAACATACTTTAGTTTAGAACTACTCAAATAAGAGAGCAAATTAACATATCTCAGGAAGATAAAGGTAACTGAGCATACTTTAGTTTAGAACTACTCAAATAAGAGAGCAAATTAACATATCTCAGGAAGATAAAGGGAACTGAACATACTTTAGTTTAGAACTACTTAAATAAGAGAGCAAATTAACATATCTCAGGAAGATGAAGGGAACTGAACATACTTTAGTTTAGAACTACTTAAATAAGAGAGCAAATTAACATATCTCAGGAAGATAAAGGGAACTGAACATACTTTAGTTTAGAACTACTCAAATAAGAGAGCAAATTAACATATCTCAGGAAGATAAAGGTAACTGAGCATACTTTAGTTTAGAACTACTCAAATAAGAGAGCAAATTAACATATCTCAGGAAGATAAAGGGAACTGAACATACTTTAGTTTAGAACTACTTAAATAAGAGAGTAAGTTAACATATCTCAGGAAGATAAAGGGAACTGAACATACTTTAGTTTAGAACTACTTAAATAACAGAGCAAATTATTATATCTCAGGAAGATAAAGGTAACTGAGCATACTTTAGTTTAGAACTACTCAAATAAGAGAGCAAATTAACATATCTCAGGAAGATAAAGGGAACTGAACTTACTTTAGTTGGGAACTACTTAAGGAAAAGAGCAAATAAACAGATCTAAGGAGGATAAAGGCAACTGAACTTATTTTAGTTGGGAACTAGTCCAGTAAGAGAACAAATTAACATATCTAAGGAAGACAAAGGAAACTGAACATATTTTGATTGAGAACTAGTCAAGTAAGAGAGAAAATAAACATCTTAGAAAGATAAAGGAAACTGAGCATATTTTAGTTTTGAACTACTCAAGTAAGAGATAAAATTAACATGTCTAAAGAAGGTAAAGGGAACTGAACATATGTACCTTAGTTGTGATCTAGTCGCTTAAGAGAGCAAATAGACGCATCTAATGAAGATAAAGGCCGCCCCTTTGGTAGTATATTTCATTCTGAAGAGGAGAAAGAGGGACCTCGAGAGAGAAATGGCCCTTCAAGTCTTCCCCGTTACTTCGCAAAAACATCAAACTCGCAAAGGCTTCTTTTCTCGCAGGAAAATCAGAAGTCGGTAATAAAGGCAAACTGCCTGAAAGGTATACAAATTTAGAACCTGAGGGAGAGAAAAAGTAGAGAATTTAACGAGAGCTTTACACTGAAAACTGTTAGCATTTCAATTCGATCTATTTAAATTTTCAAGATTCACTCACGAATAGAATATGCATTCTGATTAGAGTCGCTTGGTATCAGAGTACGCTGTGTCAGCGTACTGAAATTAAATAAAGTGGAATCGCTTCGCTCCCACTTGGAAAACTTAGGTGAAGTGGACATTCCACTCTACTTTGAAATATAGCGAACCGATTAAATTAAAAATTTGGGGTTGTCTTCCAAACTTTGCCCCTTTGTCTCCGATTATTTTCATGTTTGTTCAAATGAAAAACAGCGGGTGATAAATAAACCTCAAACATCTATTAGAAGCCGAGAGAAAGTTGATACACATTTTAAAACAAGGGAAAAAGGGAAGGGTCCCTCGATCTTGGATCTACCCCTTTTGGTGGGGGTGTAGGGGGCCTCAATCTTTCAAACTTTACATATTTTTAAAATCAGAGAGCAAAGTGATTCCATTGGGTCCATACACTCGTGTTCTTACACATGGAGAGGAAAGGACTAGCGTCGCTTTCTAAGTATCCTTCATCTTATTAAGCTTTCTCTAAACCTGCCTAATTTAATTCCCGCTTTTTAAGTCTATATTTTAATATTGTGTGTTTGTGTATTTTAAGAAAGTTAATTTAAGCTTATTACATTAATCAGGTGAGCGTTTAGTTTCATTGTTTGGTCGTAGTTTATACATTTATCGCCAAATATTATACGTTGCAGGAAACCTTAGTTTAATTGTACAGTACTTTCAAATCCTTTAAAATTCTTTCAGAATAAATTAATGCCTTCCTACAACTACCTACCAACTAAGAAGAGAATTTGGGACTCAACTCGTCTTAAAGCATCTCAGAAGAAGGCATTTAACTTTTCCAAAACAATCAATCGGAATATTGCTTACTCTAAAGCCCTTTGAAATCCGTGGAGACTATCCCCTATCAACACAGAGGAACGATACTAATACGATGGGGAAACGGAAGCGTGGAAAAAAATTCGTCCCCAAGAACCCTCGCTAAGTTGACTCTCTGAATGACGACAAATGGATGCAAATGAATTCCAAAACAGAAAAATGAACAAAAGTTTGACACAACTGGCCCACGAAATTGAAAAGGGACAACTTAACAGTGTCATTTATGCCTCGGAGAAGTGGGCAGTGTAGAGAGGGGCTTGGGAAAGAGCAGGAAAAATTAGTAAAACTACCGTTATCCATCTTCCTCTCTATTGGTCATTTCTTTTTTCCATATTTCCTCCCTACGAGTATCTTTTTATTCACCAACGCCCGCCTTTCCCATTGATGAGTGACAATTCCTCATAGTTAAAACAGCATCGAAAAGATTAAAGCTAACTTGAATATCCTAAAAAATGATGTGCCCTTGGAGTAGTCTCTTTCGGTTACTCTATGTACGTTTCACACATTTTCACTTTCTCTCCTTCACCATTTTGTTACGAACCTCTATGCAAAATGTTTCCGTGGGAGATGCTCACACAGGCTTTCACCCATTCTAGTTTTAAATAAATATTAAGAAATTCTTGCGTACATCTTTTTTGAACGATTCAAGTTTAAAAGTGGCCCAAACTTGTGGCAATGTGAGATTTTGGAAGCTAGAACAAGGTGGTTATTTTAATTCCTTTACAAAAGTTTTCCATCAGAAACTCAAAAATTTAATTAATTAAATTAACCGAAGTTCCGTTCAATCCGAAGTTTTAATTGCGATGAATATAATTATAATTTTGGACGACACCTTCAATCATTAATTGCCTTCTTTCCCAAAATAATATAGCAAGAGTGATATAATTCACATTGCACATTAGAACCGGTTCGGCACTCTTAAATTGGTTTTGGTATTTTATTGATTCAGGAGGTCAATAGATTTCATAGTTATTTTATTATTTCTATATGTCGATAATAGAGGTTAATGCCGCCGTCTGGCCGAGAAGCCATGAGGCCGGGCACGAGGTCGGGCGACGCAGAGTAAAGTCGTGGGAACCGTAAGAGAATCGAGCCGCTTCCGCTGATAAGGCAGAAGCAAGAATTCCAAGCACGTGAGAGCAAGAAGACTCTGCCCGACACTCCGGGCGATATCAAGAAAGGAGATGTCCCTCCTTGGCCTGATGTATTATCGTCTCCGGCCGGCACATATATAATGCTAGACACAGCCGGGAAAAGGCAGTATGGGCCGGCCTTTCTGCACGAGACACGTCGTTTTCTCGATTCAGCTCCGTTCTCCCTTTCTCGAGATCGAAAGAAAGAATTCTCACCGAAGGAATTTAGCCCCAGTCTGGCTATCCTTGGATTCGATTTTAACCTCGTATGGCTTAAGTACTCCCTTTATTCACGCCTCGAGATTAAACTCCATTGATTACGATTTACTCGTTCAATCATCCATCCCCCGCGTCGTCTCATAAAGCCTCGACCCCCAAGCAAGGCTCCAGCGACTAAATTGTGCTTTTTTACCACTTGACCCGTAAAGTGTATGTTCGTATAGTGGCTCAACAGCAGCGGCTTGTGAGATCACGTTTGAGCTTATCTAATCGCTACAGGTAATTCTTTAATCTGGTCCCTGTAAACATTAAGTATCAGTTTGCAATCTTTTCCATTTGTATATATCTTATATCTATTGTAATTATTAAAGATTATTTTTGGTAGCCTCCGTTTCATAGCCCCAGAGTCCTGCGGCCTGCTTTATTATACTAACGGCCGATTGTACTCGACTCTGTAGATAAATTCTTCCACGCACTCGAATGGGAACCCCGTTTCCTTATCTCCCCTCCCCTCGTTTGCCGTTGCTGAGAGACGAGCGAAGGTCACTTAATTGACCTTGACCACCCACTCCGTCTAAATATAATATAGATATAGTCTATATATGCTGGTAATTCTACGACAATATATGTTTCTTGCTCTCATCACTGATAAATCTACTGATAACCTCACTATATATTTCCCTTCTTTTCTTATTTTGTTGCCGTCCACACATGTATACGCACACCAAGCCGGCACCGATAGAAAAAGAATGAGGCATGGAAATGAACCTAATTTAATAAACAACTGAAACTTCGTTTCCACCTCAACAAACTTCAATCAAAACTCAATCCAAGGCCTGCACAATCCCCTCTTCTCCTTGGAATTTGGAGACGAATTGAACAATGTTTGTAATTCACATATACTATGAAAGCGAACAAATCGCGGTCAGTATCGCTTTCCAGATATAAGAGTATTCGACATCTTCTATAAAGTTCTCGATTTAAAGAAATAGTTAGATATGTTTGTTTATAGTGAATTGGAAGTATTTTGTGTACAATTTCATCGGCTGCATTTATAAATGGAGGCCATGCTTTCGGCGTTAAAATAGTTATTATTTCATCTACTTGCTTCAAGTTGAAAATGAGTATGTTCTCTTCTTATTATCTTCTAAGAGAACTAAGCAGATACGATTTAGCTCCTCAATCGCCCAAACCGGGAGGGGTACGAGGGATTTATATATTTCCACAGCCAAGATCAAAAACAAATCTTGAGGAAGGATTTTTGTCTTTTTATATCTGTATTCACCTCAAGGGTAAGTGTCTAGTGGAACTTTATTTACTTTTCTCTAGTACCTACCAGGAAATATTTTATGATTCCTGTGGAAACCCGGAATCGCAAATCGCGATTAACAATTATTAAACAACAGATTTTGCCGGGAGAAAAACATTTTTTTCTGATTCCTGGAAACCTACAATTGCCTTTCTAATGAATCGTATATTCACATGAACGTTAACCATTCCATTGCTTTTGTGGATCCGAAAACATTGGCTCATACTAATAATATTGAACGGATGTGACATACACCCCCTAAAAGGTCCCGCTATATTGACGCAGCAAAAACATTTTGCAGGCTATTTATATTTAGCCAGAACGATGTTTATGCTCCATTTTAAGAGCCGCCTGAACACACAGTTCCACTATTTTCTCGGTGTCGGGGCATCGTTGTATAATAATTTTCAATAATTTTAGGCAACAATTCCAATTGGGGTAAGTGAAATATCATCTTTTCCACTTTTGCTAATTTAACACATTGAAACTAAGCCTGTATAAATAACCTTCTACCCATAAACCTCTATATCGAAGTCAAATTTACAGCTTCGTTGGTAATATGTATTTCTTGAATCGGTGCAATGAAGCATTTTCCCGAGGCTTATGACGTCATAGCATCGGTAAATACATAATAGCTCTCTGTATTAAAGAATATATGATAGGTTGAGATTATAGGAAAAGTAATGAAACGAATTTAATGAATAAATAATGTAGTTAAAGCTTTGTACATATATAACGTCAAAACCATGTGTGCAAGTCGTTCCTCTAAAGTCTAAATAATGGTGTTGAAATTGTCTAAGGGTGAGAAGTTAGGAAGATGTAACACCCGACCGCGACTTCAAGATCCCGCCCAGGATTAAAGCTCGACATTTTATCCAACATTCCTTTAAAGAAGAAAAAGTGATTAAGATGTCATATTTTTAGGAGATCCACTACGTCCTCGAATTGGTATCACCAGAACGAGCTAAATCTCTCACAACCACTTGGGTACGCAACCAATAACTTCACAATAACCTAAAGTCACCATCACCTTCACGCTCTATATTGTAACCAAGTTGCAACGTTGGTTTGTGCTCAGACTGTGTATTTATTTATGTGACTATTTATGTGACTATTTTCGATTACTTCTATGTGCTATAACCTTATTTCTCTCTATTCATTTTTATCATCTACGCAGCTTTTAATATATATTTAAATAAGATTTTGTTAGATTTTTTCGTCATTTGCATATTTTTTGTTGAAAATCTCCCATTAATTCATATTAATCTCCAGCCAATTACACTGTTAATGGGCCCAGTTTATAAAAGCCGCAGGGAAAATTCTTCTTCTAATAACACTGGTCTGCGTCAAAAATGTACCTTAGGTTTTCTATAGTGTTTCTTAATAAAATTGACCTCCTAAATCCGAATCTGTCATCCGTTTTTCTCTATCACCTCCAGTTTTTGCGATACAGGGGGTGATAATAATTTTATAGTTTATACATCTCCTATATTACATCAAATTTCAATAGTTTTTCACTGCTCTATTCGCAGTAAATTTTGTGTACATTTTAAGTAATTATGCAAATAGGTTTATATTTTGCAGGTTAAAAATTGCTTAGCATTATAATAATAAAAATAATAATAATAGTGGTTGAGTTAAAAATGAACAGAAAATGTAAGAATAGCTCCGAAAGATTTTGCTATGTTTGCGGCAAAGTGACCTTTCCCGAGCAGCAAAGTACAATCCCTCCTGTAGTTAAATCTTTGTATCGTGCATATTTTGGAGTAAGGCTGAGAGATCAAGATAAAAGTTTTTCACCACATATCTGCTGCAAGGGATGCTACATAAGTTTAAGACGCTGGAGTCAGTGCGAACAAAAGTCCCTCTCTTTTGGTGTTCCCATGGTGTGGAGAGATGGCAAGGACCACACTACGGACTGCTATTTTTGCATGACAAATCTTGAAGGTGAGCATTGTATCAAGTATTTAACCTTTCTGTATTATACTGGCTCCTGAAAATGTCATTATTATGCAAAGACTTAGCATAAAATTAAAAACCAACATAGTTCACTTCAGCATGAACATATCCTTTACTAAACATTTATGTACTATCTGCAACTCCAAATCAATTCCTTTATGTAATATGCAATTATATTTTCCACAGGTATAAATAAGAAGAATAAACATAGTGTGGCATATCCGGATGTTCCTTCTGCCATCAAACCCCTGCCCCATGGCCCAGGAATTCCTATACCTTCTCCCCTTGAGCATATAGAGGTACATGAAGAGATTAATATGGAAGTTGACCAAGATTATGACACATCTGAGTCTTATCAGGTTTCCACACATGATATGGTCGCAAGACCATTCACTCAAGTTCAGTTAAATGACCAGACCAGGGATCTGGGGGTTTCAAAGGCGAATACACAACTTCTTGGCTCTCGACTTCGTAAAAGTAATCTTATCGCTTAAGAAACAACATTTAGGGGGGTACAGAAATAGAGAACAAGAGTTTCGAAGCTATTTTTTACAGCATTCTTCCAGCTCTTTAGTATACTGCGATAATATTAAAGGACTTGTTGAGGCCCTTGGAATTCCCTACAACCCATTAGAATGGAGACTGTTCATAGATTCCTCCAGTAGAAGTTTAAAAGCTGTGTTACTGAATATTGGTAACAAAATAGCTTCCGTTCCTATAGGCCATTCAATCCAACTTACTGAAAGTTATGACAATATGAAAAAATTGCTGGATGCAATAAATTACTCTAGCTATAAGTGGAGGATATGTGGTGACTTAAAGGTAAGATCATTTTACACTTGGCATTTCTAAGTTTTTTGATATTGACATTTTCATTTTTAATTGCTAATACTTGTATACACCTTTTGGTCAACTTACATTTTACAAGAATGCCAATCTGGAAATCATGAGTCATTTTTGAGTTATATTTTTTGTTGAAGTGTGTCCCTATAGGTTAATGCATCCTATTGGGTTAATGGAGAACTTATCCTAATTGAGAAGGTATACAACACAACTCAATAAACTCAAAATAAGATGTACACATATCCAATTAGTTCCAATATTTATGATTTAATGCATCGGCATACAGGGTTTTTCAGTACATATTTATATTCTTATTGTTTTAAGAAATATTACTTTGAATTTGTTTTTAGAAATATTACACTGAATTTACATACCGTGCTAAATTTTTTTCAGGTAGTGTCTCTTACGCTTGGGACGCAAACAGGCTACACGAAGCATCCCTGTTTCCTATGTTTATGGGACAGTCGTGCAGATAGTATGCACTATGAGAAGAAGGTTTGACCTCCACGAAAAGCATTTAGAATTAAATCAAACAATGTGATAGCTGAACCTTTAGTGCCTCCTCAAAAAATACTCTACTCTCCACTGAATATAAAGCTTGGCATAATGAAAAATTATGTCAAAACCCTTAATAAAGTAGGCCAAGCTTTTAAATTTCTTCTTCAAAAATTTCCCCAAATCATTGACTCTAAGCTCCATGGGGGAATTTTTGATGGACTTCAAATCAGGAACTTGATCAGCAATTTGATGCATCAATGAAGGACATAGAAAAGGATGCCTGGAAAGCTTTCAAAGCTCTAGTTAACAATTTTCTAGGCAATAAAAGAAGCCTAGAAGAATATGTTGCCCTGGTCAATCAGCTCTTAACAAGTCTCAAACATTTGGGAGCTCGAATGTCTATAAAGATACACTTTTTACAGTCCACCCTGGATTATTTTCCCGACAACTGCGGGAATTACAGTAAAGAACAGGGGCAAAGATTCCACCAGGACATAAAACAATGGAATCCAGGTACCAGTGTAAATGGAACGGAAACATGCTTGCTGACTACTGTTGGTGTTTGAAGCGTGATGCACCAGATGACAGGCACAAACGAAAATCGTCAAGGCCGTCTGTTCTTCGAAATTATAATTATTTTCTTTATTATGTTGCATTCTTTTATTTTTTGTTTATTAAAAGAATTATAGTTTACATACGTGTATTCCTGTTTATATGATATAACAGTAATAATGCATTATTAGATAGAGAAAGTTTTTTTTTAAATAATTCAAAAAAATGAGGTAATCTCAATGAAAATGGTGTATGCTGTACTGAGAAAATCTGACCTGATTGAACAAATATAGATTCATTTTTGAGCTCAGGAGGTTGGATTCATTAAGAAACCACAAAGAAATCCTAAGGAACATAAATAAAATGTTCAAACGCAGGCCTGTGTAATCGATAACTCAATAAATTAAATTGCAATGTACGGAGCTCTGAAATACGATTAATAAAAACAATGGTTTGCCTTCTCGACACTGCATTCGGGCCCGCTTAGAGAACTCTCCTCATTCACGCCCGATGGAGTGTCGAGGAGGGAAAACATACTATTTTAACCTCACTTCTACTTGGTTTGATTTTTTCGCCTTCTAAGTCTAAGAAGTCAATGGCCCCTTTAAATGAAGGGAATAATAGCCTGGGTACTTGTATTTTTTTAGCTTTATTATTTAGATAGACATAATTAATGACAGTTGGACTAAACACGAGAAAATTGGAAGGGAAATAGTTAATAGAAACTTGGGCAGATGATTTCGGCAATGTTTGATACTAGCATTCAAGGTAACTCACCATCGATATCTTATCTTGATGGAGGCTCGGGGAAGGATATTCTTTAGAAGAATGAGGCCATCATTAAAATGAGGTAACTACCATAATGGAAGTTACGCACCTGGGATCATGGCGAAGAATATGTTCTATATACGAAGAATATGTTCGAAGACGTGTTCTTCCTAGAATCTTAGCATAGATGAGGGCCTTCTCCTCAAATGTTTATTATCATTATTTTTAAGGCGGAAAACAATGTGGGAATATCCGCTAATCTGGCATGAATGGGATGAGTGGTTTGCATGCTGAGAAAGACAGATTTTCAAGCATTCTTGCACCAACCTAAGACCAAACTCTCTCGACCATTAAGGAAATTAAGTCCAGGCTAGTGTGCGGGTTGACGCCAGTTCCGGTTTGTTCAAGGAAGTTCCTAAGGAAACACGAAGGACCATTTGTATCGCCTATTAATTGAGTGGGCGTTTTAATGCAAGGAAAGGGGGGATAAATGTAGAAATCGGGATGCAAGCTCTGTCACACAAACTAAACATAGATGTTTAGTTAAAATTCGGCATGATACATGGATGTTTAGTTATCGTGTATAAAATTTAAGGATGTAGGCAAAGTGCAATATACGTACTAAATCGGAAGCACGAGTTATTGTTAAAGAAATTAGTTATGATCAAATGAACAAATTATTTTTTAAACACTATAGAAACATCTTCAATCTCATCTTCCGAACACGTAATGACCTACGGCGCTTTGTGATAAGATCATAAATGGTTATTGCATTGATGGTTTACCATGGTACAAATCACTTACAAGTGCTTTTGAATAACTAAATGATGTTTCTGCCACTAGATGGCGCCACCCAGAGCCAAATCTGATGGCAGATTTGAAATCTCCCGGGTGAATAACCATATGTCCCATGGTAATATGGGTTATTTCATTGCTCTAAATGTATATAATTGAACTTTACTCTTTTTGAAAAAAGAGCGACGCCTTAACCTGGCGCTTCGCCGCAAGTAAAGAGAAACTTTACTCCTTTTGGAAAATATATAAGGCTTCTGACACTAGATAGCGCCATCAAGCACCAAATACGATGGCAGATTTGAAATCTCCAAGGTGAATAACCATATGTTCCATGGTCAAATGTGTCATTTGATGGCTCTAAATGGGTGCAATTGAACTTTACTCCTTTTGGAAATTGAACTTTACTCCTCTTGAAAAGAATCAACCCCTAGACCTGGCGCTGTGCCGCAGGTAAAAATAAAAGAGAGTGATAATAAATTGCACCCACCACCCTTTTTTACTCACTATAAATGCAATTATAATTGAATTTAAAATTAATATCAATAATGGATCGCTCTCACTCACGTACTTTCTCTGTTTTTCTAGTCTCTTTCTCTTTCCCCGAATTGAAGCTAGTTTAAGAATGCAATCAAAGGCGATTTATACCAATTAGTGCCGTAATCGAATTTCTCTGACAATGGGGGTTAAATTCATTCCTTTCTGGGGGCAATTTGAAGACCAGAGCCTATTTGAAAAAAAAATAGAATTCACCTGAACCAAATTGAGGAATTCCATATCATTCGATTATAGGGAGAAGTCTATTTAAAAGAAAAATTAAAGAGCATTTATGCAAATGTTTATATTTTAAGAAATGAGCTACCTGAAGTTAATGCTTTAATTCATACAGAGAAATACGATATAATAGCGATCACAGAAAGTTTGTTAGAAACACCTAATGGGGACTTTATTAGGAAATTTAGTAACAAGAGCTACAAATATTTTAACAAAGACCGAGGTTTGGAGAGGGCAGCTAGTATTTCAGTTTACTTAAAAGAATGGATAACTAAACGTAAAACTGCTAGCCGCGGTCACCAATCCTATGAGAAGTGAGGTAGAGATCGCGAAGCTCAAGTTTCCTAAAAAAAGAATCACTTAACTATAGTTTATAGGCTACCAGCGCACATTGAAAGCGAAGACATACGCTTTTTGAGTGCCTTTCATCTATTGTCTCAAAAGGAGAAGCAATAATTTGTGGGGGGATTGCAATTACCTGAACGTTAACTATTCATCCAAATTTTCAGATAAAGAATAGGAAAGATTGCTAAATTATATTTAGAAAAATTTTCTATACTAAAAGGTTGAAGAACCCACGCGGGGGGCAAAACATACTAAATTTAATATTCATGACGGAAGACTAGTGACCATAATGTAGTTCGATCAGAAATATATTTAAGCGTAAATGCATATGAGAGCATATAATTAATAGGATGATTTGGGCATTGCAATTTCGATGCTTTTCGTCACCGCTCAAGAGGGATAAAATGGGAAAACGGTTTACTTCTAGAATAGGAACGTATGTAGAATATATGTATTCGGACTTGCATCAAATTGTACTCACTGTAGAACCTGATTTAGTTAATTACTAACGCAGAAGTTATGGTAAATCAAAGAGAGCATCTTGGATTATCAATGAAATTACAAACCTAATTCGGGAGCAAAACAGATGTTATTAAAGATTAAAAAACAGCGAAAGGGAAGTAAATTGAGAACAATATTTATATTATTCTAGACTTCCAAAGCACCGCGTTAGGAAAGTGAAGAAGAATTATGAAATATATTTGGCACATAACTCAAAACACGAGCCAAAACGCTGATATAGTTACGTGAACAGTAGAAAGCCCATAAGAGAGACAATCAAACAGTAGGACCGATCAAAGGTAAAGGAGGCCTTATGACCAACCATTTGTAAACGTTAAGATATCAAATAAACAACTTCGTAAGCATATTTATTGTGAATGATTTGTCATAATTAGAATCGATAACTATTAGAGATAGGTTAGTGAGTCATCTAGAGACAAATAAAGTCATTCAGGACATATAAATGAATTTCGACGAACACGTTCGTCTTTAACAAATTTCATACAAATTGTCACAAAATTATTTTCATCTATGACGAAACCACAGCAGTGGGCATAATTTACCTAAGCTTCTAGGAAGCCTTTGATACAGTTCCGCATGAGATGCTCTGGAGGAAAATTTAATCATACGGAGTTGAAGGCAAAGTAATTAAGTGGATAGAGAACTAGCTTTCAAATCGATCACAGCAGGTTGTTTTAAATGGGTGCATGCGCAAAGTGTGGCCTAGTCCTGTACTCTATGTTATTCATTGATTACATTACCGACCAAGATAATGGATTGATTATTAGGAATTCAAAATTTGCAGATGATACGAAGCTAGGAAACAGAGCCTTTTTAGATGTGAAGTGGCGAAAAATTAGAGACTTTGATAAAATTGTCGAGTAGGCGGATAAATGGCAAATGAACTTCAACATAAGTAAATGCAAATTCATGAACTTAGGATGTCGTAACTTAAAAGCAAAAAAACTTTTAATGGCCGAATTCTCGAATTCTTTAGCCTGGAAATTGAGCTCAGGCTTTTAATTTCAGAGGACCCCAAAGTGTTAAAGCTTGTAAGAAAGCAAACCGAATGCTGGGATATATTGCCAGTAATTTCACTTTTAAGTCGAAAGATATAATTCTACCTCTATACGAATCGTTAGTCCGACCTCAATTTGCATATGCAGTGCAATTTGGGTCCCATTACCTTAACAAAAAATGTAGCGCATTTTGATTAAAAGAAAGCAATTTAAGGGATTAACCTAATTTCTTGGCTAATAATAAATCGCAATTAACTGGTGATGTTCACCTTCCCAACCCAATATGTTGCTTCTTGTAATTATCCGTCCTTCGAAAATCTTTAGATTTCTACTTCTCTTCTTCTTCGGTCTGACCTTAACAAATTCGTAACTCAACTAACTCTTAGGCAGCCACTGACTAAGGCGAATTGGTCTTCATATTCATCCATTAGAATCCCCCCCGTTCTTAATGGATAAAATAGGCGTATATTGGGGATTAATGACTCGAGTGGATTTAAAGGGAGATGGTTCAGAATCAGTTTGTTGGATGGAAAAGATAACCAGATCCAAGTGGAGAACGAAGGTCTATTAAAGGCGGAGGAATAATAAAAACCAGAATAACAAATCATTGTGCTTTAAACTCGATGATGAAGTTTCGACAAGAAAATCAATACTATTGCATACGTCAAATGGTCCTTTTATAAAGGAAATAAATCCATGAAGAAAGACGAGCCTAAATCAAAAGCTTCTTTCATCGAACTAAAGAGAAGTATTTTTCACAGTCAGTCCTTTCTGTGCAGAAAGAATATGGTAGAATACAAGGAAGGTATTTCGTGCACAAAGAGAGAGAGATTATATATATATATATATATATATATATATATATATATATATATATATAGAGAGAGAGAGAGAGAGAGAGAGAGAGAGAGAGAGAGAGAGAGAGAGAGAGAGAGAGCGCGAGAGAAAAAGGATAAAGAGGAATAAGACTACAGACGACAAAAATAGGACCAGCAAACATCCTAGAGACCACTAAAGGACAGTCCGATAGCGAATAAGGTTAATATCACCTTAACCTCGGGAGTAGAGTCCATCCATTTAATAATTATATATCGATCAGGCCCACACTTATCTACGAGTATAACTTCATATCATACAATTTCCAACTACGTACACACTTATCGACGAGTGTACCTATTACTGTACATTTCTACGACATGCATTTTGCTTCTCGCACTGAAATCGCTGATAGAAACGATCTCTTCTCTCACGCAGACAGCGTCTGCTAGTGTTGAAAATAATGATGGCAGAAATGCCAGAAAGGAATATTATGGAAAACAACACATTTAAACCCCTGCACTACAACGACTAACAGCTGTCATCATCGGGGATAGGGGGGTGGGGCTCGGGTACCTATATCTATGTGTTAATACTCAGTCCTGATTTTGTAAAGTGATATTCCTCCGGGCTCCTAATAGGTTTAATTTAGAAGTGAATATTCCACCTGCAGTCTTTTTTTTAGTTTATTAACCGACCTACTTTTCACCACTCAATCGTTTAGGCTATTCCATATTCGAGGGATTTTCTAGGTAAATAAATCTTTGCACTATGGCACTGGTGAATCCCTTGTTGACTAATTTATATCTATTTTAACGGATATTCTCTCTATAATACAATTAGAATAATAGCGAGTAATTTATGCTGGGAAAAATCTTCTAAGATTTAAAAAACCTCGATCAAGTGGCCGCATAAACGTCTACTCGGCAGTACTAAAAGGTTTAGGCAGCGGTGTTTTTCTTCAGAGGGCTCTTCTCTAAGTTCGAGTATCAGTTTAGTTGCAATGTGTTGTACTCTTTCTATGTTGTACTCTTTCTAACATTTCCACATCTCTGCGAAGGTTGAGAAAACAGAATTGAAAGGCATATTCTAGATGTGGTCGAACTAATGATTTATATAAGGGTAAGATTGTATCTTTAGAAATAGAAGAGAAATTCCTGGCGATGAATCTTAGTATTCGCTTGTATCGATTGCCTGGATAATTTGAAGTCCGCTGAAATTACGAACCCAAGATCCTTTTCCACGTCTATGGATTCCAATAGTTGGCCACTCATATGATAATTGGATTTCAGACTTTTCTATCCGACGTGAATGACTTGGCATTTACCTATGTTTAACTTCATTTGCCATTTATCTGCCCACTCGAAATTCTTTTTATCCTTCGCAGCAACCCCACGACATTGCATTTAGCTGCAGCACTATTTCTTATCCTGGTGTCATCCGCTAACTTATAAATTTTACTAATCAACAGGTTAACGAGGTCGTTTATATATATTCAAAACAATATTGGGCCAAGAACTGACCCCTGGTGGACCCCAGTATTTACTTGTGCTCAGTCAGAGTTTATCCCATTTATGTCTACCCTCTGTGAGCGATTGAGGAGCCACCAGTGTTTAAACAATTTTCCCCTATTCTGTGGGCTTTTATTTTAAGTAAGAGGCCCTCATGCTTTACTGTATCAAAGGTTTTTGAACGTCGAGGCAAATTATGTCTACTGCTCTGTTATGGTCGAAGATGGAAATCAATTGGTCGAAAAATACCAAAAGGTATGTTAGATTGGGCCCTTTTCTTATAAAACCATGCTGAATTTTTTAGATTAGGTCATTAGCTCTTTGGAACCAACTATATATATATATATATATATATATATATATATATATATATATATATATATATATATATATATATATATATATATCCAACTTCACCGCAGGAAAGAGAAGACGGAATAATTTTTCTTGGGAAAATAGTTATTTCTTACTTCGAAAAAATCCAAGCTGGGGTGGGATTCGAACCGTAGCCGAGTGGTCTAAAGGGCGGTTTAATTGAGATCAAAAGCGGTTGCTCGCTGCCTCAATGTGCACGGTTTAAATCCAACCTCAGCTCGGATTTTTTCGAAGTAAGAAATAACTATTTTCCCAAGAAAAATTTTTCCGTTTTCTCTTTCCTGTGGGGAAGTTTGATTTATTTTATCATTTATCATTCTCTCGCGCTCATGAGAGATATATGCATATATATACGAGTGTATATATATATATATATATATATATATATATATATATATATATATATATATATATATATAGAGAGAGAGAGAGAGAGAGAGAGAGAGAGAGAGAAAAAAAAAGAGAAATTGAGATATATGGGCTTTTTTGCAAAAGTTTTGATACACCTGTTTTTTATGGTTGAAGAGGTTTACGGTAAGTGATAAAAAGGTTACGTCAAACAAACTTAAATTTCTACTTTTCCAGCCAACCCATGTTATTAAAATGTATTTTTCATTGTGTGAAGTTGTGTCACGATAGAAGTGAAAAGAATCGAGATTTATGCTCTCATGAAGACTAGCCATAACAAGGCCAAATCGAAAAGCCGCTCAACGGCAACCGGATGACTGTCCAAAAGGTCGCTTAAAGATATGCTCAGAGATCGACCTCGTTCATGCAGATTTCAGATTTCAACCGTTTCGCTCTGAGATGTGCTTTCGAAATTACTGCAAAGCTTAAATGACTGCGCACGCAAAGAAGAAGAACATCCCCGTGGCCACGGTGTCTAGGGCAGTCAAGGAGGAGGCGACAAGAGCTTGAGGTGCGTGTAAGGGCCTCTGTTTACCAAAAATATTGCGAGAAAAACGTCGGAAACGCTGCCTGTGCCTTCTCAACAACTCTAAGAGTCATGGCAATTGAATTCACATTTTTCTGATGAAAAAAAAATTCCTGATCGATTCAGCTTACCCCACCCTCTGACGTCACCATTTCGGATGCGGTACGGTGTATATATTTCCGATGCGACCACTATATATATATATATATATATATATATATATATATATATATATAGTAAAAGAGAAAGAAGAAATGGACGCGAATGAGCAAATGAGACAAGAAACCGGAGTTTTTTTAAAGCAAGAGAAAGGGACATTAGAAGAACTCAGAATCAAAGAGAGCAGAGGGCGATACAGTGAAGGCGATCCTTTACCGAGAAGACAGATATAACGCCAGGAGAAAAAAGTTTCTGAACATTCCTGGCCGAGACTCGAACCCGGGTCTGCTGATTGCCGGTCAGATGCTTTACCGCTAAGCTACCAGGCACAGTAACTATATTTCGCCCAAAGCGTTGCCCCATCAAACCCAGTATTTCTCTAAGCTAGGAACCTCAAAGGAATTTTTAGACCACATCCTCTTACCCGCTCACAATTTAAAGGCTCATTGTCCATGTCACATACAAAGAAAGAGCAAATACAGGTTCTGCAGGTGATAATACAACCACCACAGGGTTACGCCATTTTTATTTTCTGCCTTTCAAATAAATTTGAAGACGGAAAGAAAGAAAAAACTCCGGTTTCTTGTCTCATTTGCTCATTCGACTCCAATTCTTCTTTCTCTTGTACTAGACATGTATTTATAGTCATATATACAAGGTTTCTGCATCTTTCTGTCTTCAAATTTATTTGAAGGGCGGAAAATAAAAATGGCGTAGCCCTGTGGTGGTTGTATTATCACTTGCAGAACCTGTATAGAGATAGATAGATAGAGAGATAGAGAGGGAGAGAGAGAGAGAGAGGGAGAGAGAGAAAGCAAGAGATATACTGAGTTACAAGAAAAGCAAGAACCATAAAAGACCTTTCGAATCATACGGATAAGATGCTTGGTAAGGTTCTAGGTATACATATTATTTTCTCACTTGTGCGAAACTCTCAGGAGTGGCCTTGGCCAATCCTGCGTAGGTTGAGTTTTTCTTGGTTTCTGTTTTGACTCTATCTTCATTTTCTTGCCTTTGAATTAACTCTTTCCCTTTTTGGCAAGCCATTGCCATTTTCCTGTGTGGTCCGCTGCGAGTGAGACATTACTTCTTCGTCGTTTTGGCACAGTTTTTCCAAAGTGCCCTCGTTGCCCGAATTCATACAGCTTTCTTGTCCTCAATTTTATAGCATTTGAAGCACATATGTATGTTGATGTGGCTCTATTTACCATATTATATGGGGGATGCTCATGCTAAACAAAAGCAATCCATTCTGGTAGATTTTATTTACAATTTCTATCTTAGTGTATACCTTTTGAAAATATGCGTGTGGTTTCCAAATTTGATAACTTTGTGGCCGTAACTTGAGATTGAATTTCGGGTTCAAGTCCAATTGTTTTTAGTGTTTCTCCTCTATCTGCTGAATCTAATCTTTCTGCTTCGTGCTCTGTGTGGCAAATTGCCATGTATTTATTCGATACGTCCAGGAATCAGAGCAGAGCAACTTTTAGGTTTCGATGAACTTTCTTCTTTCGGGTTATTCCTTTTCTCGAAAGTCCTTAATGGTACACGGAAGCATAAAAGTCTGACTCCTTTTAGCCTAGCGGGAAGCGTGTCCGCCATTTCCTTACCGAACGCCTAGGGCGCTCAGTAGTTTTTGAAGATAACCTTAATCAATATTTGTTACTCGACTTTCCGTACAGCTTGAAAAAAGATTGTGGCAGGACAATTCTTATATTTCTTTCGCACCACCTATGAATCTCTAAATACCTCTATATTATAGAAGCACCCCTCCACTACCCTACATAAATAGGCCTACTACTATTAGACGCCTCCACTAAATTTTGGGCATGTGGCCCTAAGGGCGCCTTTTATTCGTGCCCACTAATGGGGCTTCCTTTCAGGGTTCACTACGCTCCAATTTAAAGTGGTTCTGGACGCTGTGGTGGTCAAGTTATGTTGTGTATAGCGCTTGAAAGAGTGTAGAAGATTAGGCAGAAAATTAAGGATAGATCGCCCTTTTGAGTCTCTAATTCGTCCAATAAAAACAGGAGTAATCTGTAATCATTCCACATGGCGCATATCTTTCTTGTAATTTTCTCTCTTCAATTCCGATTAAAAATGATCGTTTCTTTATCTCTCTCATGCTTGTATTTGCCTCCTTTGCCAGGCGCTCAGCTTTTCGTTCGGAGTCCGATTCTTGTAGACTGACTGAGGGCCGTCATTCAATTAGAAACTAATGGATTTTTTTTTATCTTAAGGCTCAAATCAACGTGAGAAGTTGAGCTCACCTCTTTCACCAAGCCCAGCCGGTACTTTTCTGTATTTTAGTAGGTAAAACTACTCATTCGTAGAGGAGGAAAGGTCGAGCACAAGAGAAGTAAAAAACGAGAAGCCATTTTCTTAAAAAAAACCGCACTCAAGTTACATGCGTACTTAGTCTGATTGGAGAGACCTTCTCTTGCTAAGTAGGGGTTATCCCCCAAAGAGGGATCATCCACATTTTGAGCTATTTAACTTCCATATTTTTTCATATCTTCGCAACATAAGATAAACCTCACTACGCCCAGACAGCCTTGGTAGTATGGTATAGCGAACGCCGGAAGAAAGCCCTGCTTGGAGGAGTAAAGAACGTGGTCCGTTTAGGACATGAACTGGAAAATTTGGAATGGCGTCTAATATTGTAAACTTATTGAGATAATAGAGTTGCGTGGTGCGCTAATACAAAGGTAATCAAAGAGCCATTAAGTACACACATAATAGGGATTAGATTTTTAGATTGTGTCCTTTTACAGAGTAAGAAAAAGAGGTTTTCCCCACCCCACCCTTTCACTAAGATCATGAAAAAGGATTGAATTAAGTAACTCCCCTTAAGATTAGCAAAAAAATGGAATGAAGATGACACAGTAAGAAGTTGCCCAAGGGATCTTCACCGCCCTGCAAATACCCGTTATCAAGTGGCTGGATTGTGCCAACGGGAATTATCGTCATATGTCCCGTAAACAACTGAAGCAACTTATATCCTCGGAAGTAAGCATTCCCCTTCAGAAACTTGACCTTGAAGCATAAACTCCACTCCGGATCACCGTCAGCAGGTGTCTGATCTGCCGAAAGATAAAACCATGTTTTGGAAGACTCTCGCCACAAGAAATAAAAGAATTAAAGCAAAAGCAATAATGGCTGAAGGTACATGAAGTTATTAGGTTCAGGGAACACACACACTTATTCAAATTCATGTGTGAAAACACTGAATGACTTTCATGCAAACATTCAGAGAGACGCCTTCATGATGATTCAAATTTGTCTCCGTTGCTACGCAATGGAATACCACATTAACACTCAATGCCCCAAAAGAACCTCGTGATGTGATCGGAATGCGCCTTGGAAGGTCACAGCTACAAAAATTGACAAAATTCAACGAAAAAATGCTTTAACTGCAGAGAACCTCAGCAGATATGGCCATGTCTTTCTTTAAAAGGAAAGACATCATAAGGAAGAAGGAACGGGTAAACCAAGAACGAACTAACAGGCAATGGAACATGTCGTACGCTACAGCAACGAAAACATCCACAAAACCGAGAATGGAAAGACAAGTTAACATTGATGGGAAATTGAATGTAAAAATACTGACCTGTATAGTTCATGTACACATAATAAACATAGAGAACCCAGTAAGATATGCTGAGTTAATCAACGAGATGCTCAAGGAAAATGGACTCGAGCCAATGAAGTTCCCCAAAGAAGTTGACTCTTCGGTGATCCTTAATATGAACATAAACGAGAACACTACAAAGGAGCTGATTAAAAAAATGAACTAAAATGAAACAAAGGAAGACGATGAAATAGATACAGAGCAAAGCGACTCAGAAACTAGCACTCAGGAATCCGCTCAGGAAGCGAGAGTAACAAGAAGAAAAACATAGAAAACTAGAAAAATCTAAATAAAAAAGGAACATTACCCAAAGAGAACTAACACTTGCCCCATCTATCTCAACCTCCTGAAAGGGAAAGACAGAAAACATGTGTAGACGAGAACAGAACGAGAGAAAGAAAAAAAACGCTAAATCGAACCGCCCGAGACGGAAATTTGAAGTTTTAAAGATAAATACAAATGAATGCAAATAAAATTCACTTACAGAAATATTTTTAGAAATTAGACTCTGATATAATACTAATATCAGAACACAGAACTGACTTAGAGATAAAAGAAAGGAAAATAACAACTAACCCTTCAAGAGAGAAAGAGCCGATAGAGCCGCCATTGCAGTCAAAAAGGAACTAGATTATAGGATGCAAAAGGGGCCAATAGAATCATGCGGTGCAATGGAAATACAACTCGATCTCACCAGTCTTATCATAGCAACAGGATATCAATCTCGAAGGAAAGACGGCCTCCCAATTGCTAACTTCACAAGATTATTCAATAATAGAGAGCCAGTCATTTTTTATGGGAGACATAAACGCCCACTGAACATAAAATGGATGTACGAACACAAACGGTGCGAGCAGTTAACTATTCTACGACTCAATGCATTTACTCTAAAACTGCCAATCATTCAATAAATTTTGTTGAGCGCGAAACTATGTTCCATATGCAAGTAATAGAAACTTGCTGAAACAAACACAAAACATTTAAAAAAGATGCGTAGATGTAGATGCGACATGTTAGATAGAGTCTTACTTATATTCAATTCATATGGTATGATCGATTCGGTTTGAACGGCTTTGATAACACTATACAACAAATTTCAGTGTCAAGAAAAAAACATAGATCTCATGTGGATATTATTATGAAGGTAAGTGTGCTAAATTCGAATTTGATAAAAAAAAATTATCATCACGTAACATTTTCTTGTCAATTGCTGATTAGATAATTATGCAATTGATACCGATTTCCACGATACCTTAAAGTTATTTCGCTCCCAAAGTCAGATTAAATGTGTCCATTGTAATTAATTCCTTAATCTATAATGAATCAGCATGCTTGTTAGCGTTATATAATGTATTAACCTACATTTTAATATTTACTTCTTCGTTTGTAAGACGTCTCAGGTGTGTCACTCTTCAGGTTCCGGCAGAAGTCAGCCAGCATAGCAGGGTTCCATTTCCCCTTATACCTGTTTTCCATTGACGCTATATTTTGCTGGAACCTCTCTTCATGTTCATCACTCACATTTCCTGCATTCTCTGCGAAGAAGGACAGATGAGAATGAAGAAAGCGTATCTTCAGGGACCTATTGCATCCGAGATCTTGGTCGCACTTGATTATGCTCTCCACTATCCGCTCTCGCTGGACCCCTTGGTGCTTTCCCAGAAGTCCTTTGCATACATCTTTGAATGCATGCCAGGCCGCTAGCTCTGTTTCATTCATTGTCGCCACGAATTCCTCATCAGCTATAAGTTGATGAATCTGAGGGCCAACGAATATGCCTTCTTTAATCTTGGCATCACTTATTTTAGGAAGGTCGCTTTGATGTATTGGAAACATGGCTTATTATGTTGCAGTGCTTCGGTAAATTGCTTCATTAAGCCTATGTAGTGGTGGCAAAATGATTTTCTCCTTCTTCACTAGTGGTTCATGAATTAGATTATGGCATCCAGGCGTCATAGTTTGCTGAGGTTACCATTCCGAGCGTAAATAATATTCTGATCTGGCCTTACTGGCTCATTTGCACAGGAAGCACATAAACTCGGTGTATCCAGTTTATAGCCCATTAAGTAGGGTTACTACTTTCAAGTTCGCACAAATTAGCTACTCATGCTCCTTATAACTTATGCGGTCTAAAATAAAACCAAAGTTGTCATATGTCTCTTAAAATGACTGAGTGAGCAACTGGAACTGAAGGCATGGTTTTAACAATGTGCAACAGAACCGCTTTTATGCTAGAAAAGGATGCGTCTATGAATAACTTCCACTCATTTGGTTCATAGGTCAGCTCAAGGGCGTTGAATAGGTCTCTGATGTCATTATACTAAGTCAAGTTGTTTTCAAAAGTGAAGAATTGCTGTAGATCTGCAGAACGCTTCCTAAATACTGTAATTCGACATGTTCATCCAACAGGTGCCATTGTTGCAGACGTGAGGCCAGGGGTTCACTCTGTTGCTTAGTAATGTTTAATCACGAACTAGATCATTGAGTTCCGGTTGGGTGATGAGGTGTAGTTTCTTGTGGGATTCAAGCTGTGCCACATATGGTCTATCTTGAGATTCTGAATCGTGTAAGCTGCTCGTGTCATCGCTTGGTAGTTCAGAGGGCGGCTGTGGTACAGGAATAGCACTTAAATGTCGAACTGGGCGAATAGCAGACTAAAGATCTGGATACATGATAGATTTCTTGCCTTTTCTGTGGCAACCTGAAATGAAATAAAATAAAATCAGACTAAAAATGGATATTTCTGGCTGTGATCATTTGCAGAAATTGTGGAAGTACAACATAGTATGTATTTTGATATTTTTAATTGATACATCTCTTGAAAATATATTAAAGACCAGGAAAGAAAACACATTGATTACCCACCTTTAATATATTTTAAGTAGAAGTAGCAATCGGTGAATGGTCCTTTGGCTCCCTCTAAACCATTGGTACGCCAAACATGAGGCCACGCCCTTTGCCTTTCACCCAGGTAGAAAGAAAACTTGTACACCTGAAATAACATATGCGAGGTGCCTAGCGTTTGTCCTGGTCACCCAATTTACATCCAAAGTACAGCTCATAAAGTTTCTCAAAATGTTTAGTCAACTGTCTCTTGTATTGTCTTAATGTAACTGATATACATATATAACAGAAACAGTATGGGGGATTTTTGCATTCTCTATAGGCATTTTAGCTTAGAGAAGAAACACTGTAGTGTTTGAAAAATAATATAAATAGTAACAGCAAAAAATATTAAATAAACCAGAAAAAATAAGAAGCATTTATAGTAAATTATAAAATTATCAAGCGTTACGTAAGAGTTACCACGGATTTGGACTCGTATAACTAAAATAATTTGAGTATACTTTCATAAATTTCATAGGTTATGTTGACAAATACCCTAGAAACACCCCATTAAAATTATATCAAAATTTGTTTATAACTTAGAGTTGGCAGCTTCGGCCCAATCCTGTTTTAATTCAAGCCCTACGGAACCATCAGTGTATTTAACGTAAGTTACCGGTAATTTACGAAAAACTGGAGGGTCGCGCACAAAGAGACGGATGTTATATTCGTGATTTACGCAAAAAAATACCCCTAGAAAAGGTTATTCTCATTTCTGATTTTTGTCAATTATGTACAGTGTAATTTATGTAGTCATATTTCCCTTTTATGCATCTTTGACTAAAATAGCAGTAATGTTTCGGGCTTATACTTCTTCCGTGTTTACTTGTTTATACTTGCTAACTGTTGCCTATTAATAAATGGAACTTAATTCTATTTCTATGTGTACCTTTCTTTTTTATTGTTCCTTTTTCTTCTTTTTTTCTAATCTAGAAATAGAGTGGTTGGTGGTGGTGATCTATGAGAGATATTCCTTGGGAGTCGTGATCTAGGAAAGATATTTTTGGGGGGTCATGATCTAGGAATGTAAACTTTGGGAATCGTGATCTAAGAAAGATCAGGAAAATCTTGAAATAAGAGGTGGCTGTTTAGTTCACGTTTGAAGGTACCAGTGAAGGGTGAGCAGCGTATTGCATGCAGCAAGCAGATTATTCCACATTTCGGGGTAAATATGGCGAAAACACAATTACCAATGAAGCACAGACGTCTGTGAAGAACAATCAATACGGTGGCATACACATAGAGAGGAGTTTCCAAGGGCTGGGACGAGTGGACTACCGTATTTAAGGTTTTATACCTAAGTAGAACGACATTAATGGTAATATTGTATCTTATGGGCAACCAGTGCAATTTGCGAAGTAGGGTAATTGCACGAGAGAAAAGTTCCCTGCAAACGGATTTTGAACCAGTCGAAGATGTCGAATGGTGCAAGCCTGTATGTAATTCAGGGAGAGGAGAATCGTAGTAATCAAAATAGAAAGTGGCGAAAGCATGAATGGTAATCTCAAATTGGGAATGAATACGGCTGAGAAGACAAAGGAAACGATAGGATTTAGGGTCGTTAGCAAAATAAGTCTTGGTTGATAACTGAATATATCAAAAGTGAAGTCCAGATTTTTTATACAGAATCGGATAAAGGGGTTTGTAAGGTTACAAGGCTAAGATAAGTGTGAGGGTATGGAACGTACATACTCACATGCCGCCAGACAATCGTGGGAACGAAAGAAATTTGTTGTTTGAGTTGACCTTCGTCTCCTCTCTCTTCCCCCCACCCTTCCTCTAACTGGCGACAAGAAGTCTGACGAAAGAAGGCCTATCTCACAGAGAAGCCTAAATTCTATTTGCCTTCTTTAGGATACCATGGAAATTGTCCAGAAGGCGCTGCGATAAGCGAATTGTCGTGAATGGAATCTCTCTCTCGATTTCCCGCAATCCTTGGTATAAATAATAACGCCGCTCACCCCTCTATAGCAGTGTCCCAAACCTACTCGCGTAATCCTCACGTTAAACGAGAGTCGTTGCCGTAACGTATCGACTGCCAATGCGCCGTCGAGTCAACTTGGTCGCTGTCTCAAAGTGTTCCTGAAGTAAATCCCGCCCCGCAGAGTCTGTGACTAGAAGAATACACTCTGTTGCTCAACGTAACTTGAGAAAGAAAAGGAACATCCAAATAGTTACTGGAAGTTACTATGTGTTAGCGTCACACCCGGTTAGGAGTGAACTAACCGGAACTGCAGCCAGCAGCCCCGAACCCGTCGTCTTATTCCCCCTCTCCCCGAGAACTCGTGTTAACGCCACCCGAACCACCCCGTCTGGACCGGAGTAGTCGTCTCTCCAATCCATCACAATTAATGGTAATCTGTAAACCCAGTGTCCCTCTATTCTTAAATTACCTATTTAATTAACAGTGATTGATACTCCCATTGAGTCATTATAAATCTAGACGCTTAACGTCAGTGTTTAATATTTAATCCTTAATTTTGCCCGTTTAACTATTCCTAATTATTATATTTGTGTAAAGTAAAGTTTATTTTTTGTACGTGTGTTTATTTGTTGCTCCTCCCTTTTGACGTACCCTTGGCCAGACTTTAATTAAGCATCCCTCCGGCTAATTTATTCAACCTGTATTATGCACTCTTAGAATTCAACAATCACAAACCTCCCTTCAGTAACAAGTGGAACTTTTATAGTGAGAATCCTGGCTACGGCACAACCCGCCTCTAACCAGCTTTCGAACGTTCAGTAGGAATTAAAGTCTATATATATATATATATATATATATATATATATATATATATATATATATATATATATATATATATATATATATGATCGTAGATTGAGTCATAGGGTCAATACCATCGACTTAAACAAAAGCGGTGTGTCCAGATCAAGGACTAGAATAATTATTGGACCAGACTATGAGCAATTCTATGACAATAAAGAACAATTAATTTTCAGCGAGCCACATCCATAGGAATTTCCATCAGTATTACCTCTGTTTTGTCACGGTTGATTTTCAGAAAGTTGCCCGAGAGCCAATTAGTGATGATATTATAAGTGGATAATAAGTTTAAAGCCTTAGCAAACGTGACTGGTAAAAGGGGCAAAGATTATCATGTCGTCAGTGTAGAAATGAAATAATAAAATAAGGCAATGCAAATGACAATTATGATAGAAAAAGTAGATGCGAGAAAGGATCGGAACAAGGACTGAACCTTACGGTACACTAAAACCAACCGCCACCAGGCGAGATATATAATTTCCAATTGAATAGGTTGATTACGAGATAAAAGATGCGAGTGTAGAGTTAAAAGAAGTTCCAGTGAAAAGCAGGAATTCACAGATGCGGTGAAGGAGAACAGTGTGGCCAATAGTATCAAACGCCGCCCAGAGGTCTATAAATACCAGAATGGAAGGCTGATCACGTTCGCTCGCACTGGAATCTAATCCGTTGCATTTGGAGAGATGATTGATTGCTGTGTCCCACCTTAAAACCAGACTCAAAATTGTCATCGCTATTGGAAGAGAACAGCTAATCTAGATTCAGGGATGGAACTAGACATTCAATTAATTGTGAGAAAAATGGACGTTAAGAGAATTGACGGTACTTTGCAGGGTGGTTTGGGTTAAGGTTCGTCTTTTTTTTAGGAATGGGCAACCAACAGTGAGTTCGAATTCATATGGTACTCTTCCAAATGAGAGGAAGGTAGAAAAATATCAGTTAGGTAAGGACAAAGAACAGGGAGGAATTAGCGCCACAAAATTGGTTGGTAGATGAAGGGGATAATTTTGTTTCTCAAGGGTAGACTAGAGGTGGGGGAGAAAGAAGTTCATCGTAGGAAGAAAAATGAAGAGTTATCCCGAGGGAAGGATTAGAGGACTAATAGAGAATTCAGCAGGGAAGATAAGGAGAAGAGTCTGAGGATATGAAGGGTAGGGCAGAGAAATAAGCAAGAAGCTTGAACTACGTGTGTCGCTTGTTTTTATTTACTGGAAGGATACGAGGGCTGCGCGCCTGACGGGACGACTTTAAGAGAGTTATGTAGGAGTGAGTTGCAAAGGAGTAGGCTAGGAAAACTGTTGTTATCTCGGAGCCACAAACATGGACAGCTCAAGGTCGTCTCTTGCACGTTCTTCTGTTTCATGGAATTCAAAATATTGTATGAGGACAATGAGGAACGCTGTGGAGAAGTAGAGATGTGGAGAATTAAGGCAGGAGTAGATAATCCTGGAAAAGAAAAAGAGGGCCATGTTAAGATAAGTAGATGTAATAGCAGTCTAACTAAGGATGGATTGAGGTAAGATCATTTGTCATCTCTTCTCGGTTAATAAAAGAAAGTCCACAATGATAAGGCTAATAGGTGGAGTGTATGAGAGGGTTTGGTGAAAGAGGAAGAGAAAAACAAAACTCTATAAGGAAGTGATCTGAAACTGATGTGGAGGGGACATTTATGGTTAAAATATGAATTAGGAATGAGGAGATGGCTAGGTCAAGTGTATGGAGATCAGAAGGTCAAATGAGGCTTGATGGTTTACTAGCATTAGTATTCACCCAAAAGTTAGACGTGTAGCCCTCACACATCGAACAAGGAGTGAGCAAGAAGTAACAACCGGCAGGACTTGTCCAACGGGAACTTTGCCCCTGTGGTTATAGTCCTAGAGCCATTATCTACCTAAACCTGCCAGAAGTAACAATCTTCAGGACTTGTCCAACGGGAACCTTGCCCCTGTAGTTATAGTCCTAGAACCATTATCTACCTAAACCTGCCAGAAAAAGGATCATTTTGCTTCTCCTTTGAAAACTACTGTGCACTCTCTTATATGGATATACTCCGGGTGATATTTCCTCTTTAGGTGCTCCTTTAAGTTCGACAGACTGCCATGTTTGGCTTGCATAAAATATGGTAAAAGAGACAGGGATTTTCATCTCAGTAATTAAGGGCGTAGTACTTTCCAAGGTAAGGCTAATGGTCTCAGGGTATTTATTCCTCCGCCTCGAAGGCCCACCGTGTGTTGTCGACCTCCAGCGGTGACAGGAACACATCATGGTCTCCGTTGGATATTGTTAGCGTTAAAAAACTTTTAGCAAGACTCAAGACGCGTTAAGTTGGAAAATATATAAATGATACTACTATCAGCATAAACACTGCAGAACTGAACATGGAACACAAAATGGAATGCCGCTGTCGCCCTCTACACCTGCTATTTGCTGTTTGCATATAAGTCACAAATTGCGTGCGCTTTATTTGTATCAGCGCACGCTACGGTTGTAGCATTCAAGCGGAAAATCGTGTGCATTGGTAAAATTGAAACTGAGGCGATAAGTACCTGAATAATGGAGTAAAAATTGCCAAAGTAGCGGTCAAAATGTAATTTCTGTTCTTAGGTCCGTTACAGTAACAAGTAACGGGGCGTTTCGCAGTCACTAAAATTTAACTTTGTTAGTAACAAAGTAACGGACCAGTGCCTACCTCTTTATATACTGAGTTCAAAAACTTACGAAGAAAAGATAATGGGCTCTGATATATAATAAAAATCTAGTGAATACCATTGAAAATACCAAAGCACTATAATACACAATCATACAACAATTGTCAGACAGCTGCTAGCACTAAGAAGAAACCGGAGAGTAAAATCAGAAAAACTACAAAGGATTCGAAGAATCAAATCGTTTGTTTATTTTTTGCTCGAGTTTAAAGCGGAATACCAAAGCGGTCGTATCACGCAAGGGGGTTGTAAGGATAGAACTGTAAAAAGAGGTGAAGATAAAGAAAGTCAAAGTGTTGAAGTTATACAGCCGCAGATCCTTATGCAAGCATTGTTAGCCGTGCGTAGACATGCGTTGGGGCCAGGACGGCCCTCTAGCTTCCAGATATCACCTGACATCTCCTTGTGGGTTGTAACCTGATAATTATAATAGGTATATCTGGCACCAACTATCAGTCTCTCCATAAATGTTGGGCATGAAAATTAGGAGGGCAACTGTTAAAAATGGTGTAACAATTGACATCATAAAAGTTGGGGGGGGGGGACGTCTTAGTAACTTACTTGCTAATATCTTAACAAAAGGTTTTAAAAAAAAAGACTCTTAAGGCAAGGAAGTCCAACGCTACATTCGTCCTTCTCCTTCTAAAAGACGCCAGAAGAGTATTATAGAACTGTAGACAAATTATTATCATATCAGCAATATACAAAGCACTTACTAAGCTCATAATTGACATAATAAAGGGGAAATATTCGAATCCAGGCATTTCCAAGGAACGGCTAGTTTAAACTATAATTATAGTATCTAGGAACACCTACATGCAAACTAGTGAAGGGAACTATTGAGTACGAAATGCTTCTTTATTTGGCGTGAAATAGTAGACATTTAGGTTCTCTCTCTCATATCAATTTGCGCAGTACCATTTTTTTTAAACCACACAAATCAGTGTTTGCAAAAGTCCTGTTTCCCTGGTTAGGGCACTCTCAACAAAAGACACGATGGTAGTTTTGATGCAGTTAGACACGTTTTTCTTGTTTTAACATATGTTTATATGTTTAACTTTAACTTATATTAACCATTGTGACCGCCATCGGTGGCGAGCGCGCGCTCCAGGCTAGACCTGAAGGCCGAGAACACGTTGCGGATTAAGTCCTTCTCAATGCTTGCCCAGACGCGGTGACGGAGTTCCTTCCACTCGTCGAGGTTGCTGTGGCGGACCTTGCAGGCCTTGCCATCGACATGCGCCCCCACGTTGTAGGTGATGAGATTGAAGTCGGACGACTGTGGCAGCCAAAAGTCTTTTGAACATAAGTTCATGTTCCACCCCAATCACACTTGCACGATCTTGGACGTGTGGGGCGCGGTACCGTCCTGCTGAAAGACTTAGTCCGCCTTCGTCGTGATCTTTCCCACCCAGGGCAGGACTTTCGTGTCAAATATAGTTCTATAATCGGTCGCGGTATCTGGCCGCGAACCACACCGGTGGCATCTTCTCGCCATTCGAAGCCACGACGCAGAGCATCACGGAGGCTGGGTGCTTGGTCGTGGACACGTAAAGGACCTCGGAGACGTCCTTGCCTCGCCTATCACGCTGTCATTCTGCTTGAGTATTACTGGATCGACATTGAAGGTTTTCTCATAAAAAAAGAGAATTTGATTGCTATGACTCCAAGGCGCTGATAAGGCGACGACAGCGGTCCCACTTTTGTTCTCGCATTTGCTTGGTGAGCAGAGGCCTCTCCACGCACCGCAAGCTCTTGCCGCCCTCCTCCTTGACGGCAGCGAGATGTTCTTTTTCACGAGCGGAGGTATTTTGACCTACAGAGCGTTTTCAAAGGCCTTTCTCAGAGCCAAACGGTTAAGAACTTGAGGTCTGCTGGAACGAAGTCGATCTTTGACGTCCTCGCCGTTCTTGAGCTTCTCCGCGACTCTGTAAACGGTCATCCTGGTGACGTTGAGCCGCTTGACAATGGAGGAATTGTTGTGGTCCGCACGCAGGAAAGCAGAGATCTCTGCACTTGCTGCAAAAGTATAACTTTTTTATTCGTTTGATGAAATCACACAAACCTATCGAATGATAAAACCCCTGAGTGTAACAGAACTTTTTCAAACTCCTGTAGAAGAAAAATAATAATAGAAATGTGTGAAACAAGGAGATAACATCTCTTCTCAACTCTTTAGTTCAGTGCTCGAGGAAATTTTCAATAATCTGTACTGGGAACATAAGGGAATAAGGTGTATCAGAATTAATGGGAGATACGGAAGCCACCGGCGGTTTATTCACTAATTCCACAATGTCAAGAAGAATATTCATACAATGATATTAAAGATTATATTGCCCTACTAAAACCGTTTATTAGCACCTTTATAGCGTACATTTTTTTCCAAATCGTTGCAAAAATAGCGAATATATAATTAATTAAATAGTGTTAGGAATAGCGGAGAGAGCCTTCACTTTCGGTTTTAAGCAGACATGTTGCTAAGGAATATATAACTTATTTTTCCACTGTTTACTTTGAGAATTTTATCGATTTAACTACAAACTTTCTTGTTTCTAGTGCCTATGATGAGACTAGGTCCTAGAAACGTTCAAATCCAGATAAATAAAGATTCACCTTCATATCTTCATATATATATATATATATATATATATATATATATATATATATATATATATATATATATATCTTGCATAAGACGAGAAACTCAACATCATGTTTCAACTTTACCAACTTTTTACGACAGTTTTAACGGTATATGTACTTCTTCAATGTCCTCTGATCGTAATGGCTTCTAATTTAAGTCTTTGAATACTTTTACAACTTTAAACCCTTTAAAATATTTTCCGCCATCATTTGCAAATACGATTGGTCAATCTTAAAAAAAATTGCCCATGACAATGCCTTCGTTTTTTGCAAATCTGACAAAGGTCATGGTGTAGTTGTTTAGATAAGGATTCGTATCTTAACAAAATCTCTCAGATCCTTTCAGATTCTATGAAATTTAGAAAGATTACCAATTCTCTACAGTCTTACACACTCAAAATTGAAGACAAAATTCATAGGTTTCTTAGGAAATTAAAGGCTTCTAACACCCTCCCTGAACATGTGTATAACATCTTGTTTTGTTCTGGATATTCACTTGGAGTACTTTATGGTCTTCCTAAGACCCATAAAACTGATTTACCCTTAAGGCCTATTTTTGCAGCATAGAAGACCCCTTCACTTGCACTAGGCAAGTTTCTAGTCCCCGTTTTAGCCTATTTAACCTCTAATGAGTTTACTCGCAATAGTTCGCATTTGTTCAGGAAAGAGATTACGAACTTTCCTTATGCAGACAAATACTTCATAGCCAACTTTGATGTTGAAAGTTTATTCACTAATATTCCTTTTGCTGAAACAATTCAAATTTGTGTCAATTCCCTCTTCCGTAATTCCACCTGCGTAATAGGCTTAACTAAGACTTTATTAAAAAATCTCCCTTAACTTGCTGTTTGTAATTCATTCTTTTTGTCAAATGGTACTTTGTATGAACAACTCGATGGGGCTGGAAGGGTCTCCCTTTAAGGTCCTTCCTTAACAAATATCTGGATGTGTCATTATGAATCTCTTTGGCTTGATGATGGTCCAATTAGTTTTCGTCTGATCTTATATATGTGCTATGTAGATGACACTTTTTTATTATTTCGACATAAGTCACATCGTACACTCTTTCTGAATTATTTAAATTCGAAACATCTTAATATTAAATTTTCCTGTCAGCTCGAAAAAAATAATAGTATTTACTTTCTTGACGTGAAAATTACCCGAGAAGAAAATCAGTTCACGTCAAATGTTTACCAAAACCCCACATTTTCGAACCATGGATTGAGTATTTTTTTCGCTTATGTGAATTTAAATTCAAAATTAATGCCATTCATACCCTCATTCATAGAGCATACAACTTATGTTTAACTTTTTCAGCTCTTCATTTGGAATTCGAATTCTTGACCAAATTCTTTGCCTACAATGTCTACCCCAAATCTGTATTTTAGAAACTAATTAGTCTGTTTCTCAATGAAAAAACTCGACTCTGCCTCCATTACAAACTATTAATAAATTAAAGGTCTTCTTTTCCATCCCATACTTTGGTTTCCAATCCGAAAAACTTAAAATAAAGAGTTGTTAAAACTTGAATTCGGCCTATTCCCAATTATTACCGTGCATTGATCTCATTAATGACTTAAGAGTAGCATCACTATTTAAATTCAAAGATCAACCACCCACCAGTATGCGATCAAAAATTATATACGTTTTTGTTGTACCTGCAGTAGCACTGTATCATATATGAAAAAGATTACTCCCGCTTCATGCTGCATATGGGTAGATCCGAGAGAACTGGTCTTTACTTTGGAAAACCTTATCTATCCCCAATTCGAAACCATCTATCACAATGTGGCTCTAGGGCTACACTCGAGAACTTCACGATAATTAATGCGGTAAGCAACATCTTAGACCTTTACCTGCTAGAGTCAAATATATTATAACCTTCAACTCAGTCTAAATAATAACTCATTATCTGTTCCACTAATTATAGTCACTCATTAACAAACATGTTACTTTGTTAGGAAATTTTACATTCTTTTTCAAAAATAAAATCCACTGCCAATTATTTTCCTATTTTTTATAAATTCCTTCGTTGGTTTTCCTTTCCGTATTTCCATTGTATTCGATTCGTCTCCAATTTAATATTCATTGTCGTAGAAAAGGCTCCCGAAGATATACTATATATCTATTCTTTGTCGGGATTATTCTATATTCGAGTGCGGAGTTTAATCAGATGGCCGAGTATGACTCTTTGTTGATAAATAGGTCTGGAGAGGGCTTATTTATCTTCAATATTCTTAAGAAGTGGAACGGAGCCCAAGGATAAATAATATTGCAAGCATCATTAATTAACCTAACAAAACAACACATAGAAAATATTTACATGACCGGGGATTAAAATGGGAGATACACATGAAATGAAAAAGGTCATGGGATAAACTTGACTAAGCGGTGGATTAAGATTTGGAGGGATTTAAAATGACAAAACAAACAAGAAGGAAAAGGGTTGGCTAAATCCGTGTTAAAGCACGGAGTTACGTTGGCACAAAGTTAAATAGTTAAATGCGAATCGTAGCTTTCGTATTTATAAGGTCGTCGTGCAGAGGAAGGCAATTTGAAGGAATGGCTTCGGTCCGACTGGCGATTTCCTTCCCAGGAGGAGGGTTTTTAGGGGGGTTGTCCTTAACGATGGGGGAAGGACAGACTTCGAGGTGTATGAGCGAAGTAGGGCTCGGAAGTACGAGCGATCGTTGAGACAGGATATCGGAGATATTCTGGATGAACAATTGAGGTTATAGATGTAACCAAGCGTTCTCTTGAAGAACGTTAAAAGGGGGGAATTAAATTACCACTGACGTGATATCAGGGGAGCAAGAACCGTTTTTTGTCGAACGGGCTCAAAGAACAATGACTGTTCTAAAGTTGTTCTCTTCTGAACAAGTGAACAACAGGGGGGCTCTGTTGACTTGGCGTCTCGAGAGGCACGAACCTTGGCACTCAAGGATATTGTCCTCTTCTGGACAATAAGAAGGTTCTCGGGGTAGAGTTCCTAGGTACATAAAGGAGACCAGATCGGCGTGATGCCTGACGAAGGTAATCTCGATCTGCTTCAAACGCGAAATTCTGTCGCATAAATAGCTGGAGCCAGCCCTTCGGGGTAGGGGACAATGGGGGACTTACATGGAATGTCTCGCCAGCGCTTGGAATAATCTTATCTTCCCATAAGCCTAATTCAATCTGGCCAGATCGACGCCTGCAGGCAAACGGGGGATTGAACCTCCTTGATTAAACTTGGAGCGGGGGAAGATAATCGGGAAATGTTGGGCGATAAGGACGCCATGCTACTCTCTTTTCGCAGGATGCACGTGGGAAGCATTAGTTTCAATATGTGATAGAAGCGAGGTGCGGCTGCTTTAGGCAATTCTATCACATTCATGTTTCACGACTTTTTTCCCTTTTTGCATCTGTTAAAACTTTTTATGTATATATTTCTTTTGGGATTTTGTATTCTTTCTTTAGCATTGATGATGCGATTTGTTATAATCCTGAAACGTTTGCAATAAATGTTACAAAGCGTCTTCCGCTTTGTCCTGCTTATCCTGTTTATACTCCGTCTGAGGTTTGTGTCCATCAATTCGTTCACCGCTTATATTAGAAGCCATTACGATCAGGAAACATTGAAGAAGTACAGATACTATGAAAACTGTCGTAAAAAGTTAGTAAAGTTGAAACATGATGCTGACTTTCTCGTCTTATGCAAGGCCTATAGAGTATTTCCCAAATTTCTTCGTTTCAAATTATACAAAGAGGGCTTGCAGAATACCCATATATATATATATACATATAGTACAAGAGAAATAGAAATTTAACGCCAATGAGCAATGAGACAATAAACAGGAGTTTTTTAATGGGAAGAGAAAGGGGACATTAGAAGAACACTAAAATCAAAGAGAGCATAGGGCGGCACAATGAAACCAATCCTTTACCGATAAGACAGAAATAACGCCAAGGGAAAAAGTTTAAAATTCCTGGCCGGGACTCGAACCCAGGTCTGCTGACTTATCGGCAGGCAAGGAAAAAAAAACTAGATTCAGAGCAATTTCGCCTTTATTATGCAGCTCTCTTTCAGGGAGTGACAAAATGTGAGAAGTACATCTATAGTGCCCCTTTGCTTATTGCAGGTGGATTAGTATCAACAATAAACCTCACAAATGAGTGTCATGGGAGTCCTATGAAGCTTTGAAATTTGCAAGCATGTAATTATGCACATGAAATTAATCTACTAAAATTGTATAATATTTTGTTATGTAAATACTAATATATATTGCATTCTTGTAAGGGGTATAAAGGCAAAAATGAATTCGAAACGCTTTCACACGCATACACACTTACACGCATAAAAGGCGCTTCTCGCACTATCTTTCCTGACCATTTCGAGCCGCGCCAAAAAATCTGGGAGACGCCGAGACAGTTGTGCAGACATATTTATCAAAACACACCAAGCTGAGAAACAGAGAAGACGCTGTACCTTTGTTATTGTCACAGAGCTGTGAAATACGAAATCTTATTTCCTAAAATTATCTCTGTCCCTAAGATAAAATTATCTAGCAGAGGCCTGAATCAAAATTTCCTGCTCACTTTCTCTCTCTCCCCTTGTACTCACGAACAAACTTTCAATTCAAGTAAGCTCCGCCCAAACCCCATGATTGGTCAACAGTGGACCACGCCTACATTTCTTGACATGTTAAAAAACTCCCAGAGTAGACCCACAATGCCGTGCACAGGACTCAGTAGAAACAGTAAGGCAGTAAGACAGCAAGGAGTTTCCGTTATCTCGCTCGAGAACTGAAAGCGTAGTCAGCCCCTGAAAAAGAAGAAGATTAATTCGCAAAGAGAGCTAAAAGCTGCTTGCTCCCTTTACCATCTAAGAAGAAGACGCGGCAAATTCTCCCATACATCGCTTCAATACTCCAAGAAGAATAGCCTGGTCAGAGTTAATTTGAAAAAGATTTTCTTAGATTGAGATTATATAAAGTTTATAGTAAATGGATCTAGAGAATATAAATCTGCGTTCATATTGAATTTTAGATTGTTAAAATACAAAGAGATACTAATATATTACGGGATGAGTAGTTTTGTTGCACTGTCCAAATTAATTAAATGATTAAATTTAGACATATGTATAAATAATGCACTTTTAAGTGAATATTATAAATAAGGTCAGTTTCCGTGTCAAGAAATTATAGAGAGAAAGCATAAAGCCGGATGGAACAGAGAAGAAAAACGTGTTTTTAATGATTTAATGGTGGCAAGAGGAGTATGTATTGAATGAATGAATACGTACAACGTAGGATCGCGATAAACCTCATATTTAAATCCTTGAGAAGTCCCATGAATGAAGTCCTATGACAGGGGTCGGCAAGATACGGCCCGGCAGCCAAAATTGTTCGGCCCGCAGTCCCCAAACGAAATATAGTATCTACTTGGCCTGTCGTGGAGTAAGCAAAACTTTCGACATATTTTAAGAATTTTTTCAATTGGTACCTATAATAGGCACTACTACAGGAGTAGACATTCTTAAAGCACTGTTCCAGTGTACTACAAACAGGAATCTGGACCTATTAAAACTAGTATATGTAACAACTGATGGAGTTTCGGCTATGGTTGGACAAACTAATGGTGCTGTGGCTCGCTTCAGAAACACGTGGAAGGTCTCCAAAGTCAACACAATGTCATGAAAGTGCACTGCATGACCCACCAAGAAGCATTGTACGCTAGGATATTAAATTTGAAAGGCATGATGGACGTAGTGGTGAGAACAGTAAACGTGATTTTGTCCAAGGGATTAAACTGCTGTCAGTTTCGACAACTTTTAATGAGAACAGAGAATTAATATAAGGATTTGGTTTACTTCTGCGACTTTCGCTGGCTAGGTAGAGGCGCTATGCTGGAAAGAGTATATGTACTCCGGTAAGATATAGCTTGAATCCATGAGAGCAAACACATGAATGCCACAGAATTTCGCGATTTCAAATGGCTTTCAAGACTGGGATTTCTAATCGATTTAACATCCCATTTAAATCGCTTGAATTTGCAGCTTCAGGGAAAAGAATCAATTAATACATGACATATGGGGACACATAACCACATTTGAAACAAAATTACGATTGTGGGAAAGTCAGCTGCAGAAATCAAATTATGCTCATTTCCCTACACTCTATGAGACTAAACCTACAAATGGCAACATATTTGTGACTGTAATGCGTGATTTAAAAACGGAATTTTCCTTTCGGTTCGCTGGCATGCGATCACACAGTCAATTTCAAACTGTTCACTATTCGGTTTGATGTAGAAGTGGACAACGTACCAGAAGAATTTCAAATGCAACTAACTCATTGACATGAAATGCAATGAAATATTAAAATAAAAAATCACGCAAAAGGGTGTATCTCTATTTGATTTTCCACATCGACTTGAATGATCATACGAGGAAAATGTCATCAGTGTTCGGTAGCACATATGCGTGTGAGCAATTATTTTCCAAAGTAAAATACACCAAAAGTAACCTAAGGACACGAATCAAGGATGCCCATTTAGAAAGAGTACTAAGTCTGGCTTCAAACTCCTAAGCAACTGATGTTGAAAAACTTTCAAGCCAAAAACAACATCAAGCATCACACCAATTGTGTCCCTTATAAATATCAATAGTTCAATGTACATAAAATTTATAATGTATACGAACTAAAATACAAATAATCTATTATGATTAAAACTTTCATGTCTTACTATTATTATCTTCATTTATTTATTAATTGGTACCGAATATAACATCTATAATTATAATAGTTTAAATTTTATAGTTTAAATTATGAATGTGGCCCTCCATCACTTCATAGACCTTGCTTCTAGCCGATAAGCTGAAAAAGGTTGCCGACCCCTCTCCTATGAATATAACAGGTAATATATTAGCATCTGTTTATTTTTCGCCACTTTCTAATTTCAATATGAACGCCAATTTATATTCCCTGGGTGCATTCATTATAGGCTTTATAAACTCTCAATCTAAGAAAATCTTTTTCTAATTAAATCTAATCCCGCCACTTCTTATTGGAGGATTTAAGCGATGTCTTCTTGCAATTTGTCACTTCCTGAATGAGGCCTGTATAATAAAGGCGAATTCGCTCGGAATTCAACTTTTTCGTTATCCTTGGGAGTAATTTCTACATATATTAGTCTCACGTGATTTATGTGTTTTTCCATCTCTCTATTCTATCTCTCTCTCTCTTTCTCTCTCTCTCTCTCTCTCTCTCTCTCTCTCTCTCTCTCTCTCTCTCTATATATATATATATATATATATATATATATATATATATATATATATATATATATATATATATATATATATATATATATATATATATATATATATATCGGAAATTTCCAAGTCAAAACACGCTTGATCATATCTTTGGTTTGTACACCACATAGAAACACTGTTTCGAGGGGGATGAAACGTTACAAAGAAAGAAGAGAAGACCTTAATGACGACGAGAGAAAAGGAAGACTATCCACATCCAGAAATGGTGGCCGCTGTTCAAATACTTCTGGATGAAGATGGCAGGATTAGCTTTGATTTTATTGCGAAAGAAGTCGATACTTCCAAAGGATCAGCAGATGAGCTTGAACAGAGGAGTGATATTATATCATACCAATGCTCCAGCCCAATCTTCATGGCTAACAAGAGAAACTTTGAGGGAATTTTGATGGCAAATCATACCCCATCCATCCTATAGCCCTGATCTTGCCTCATTGTATTATTCCTTGTTTCCCAAGCCTAAAGAACATTAAAAAGGAACAAGATTTCAATCGATCGAAGAGACAAAACGTAAAGTCAAGACATGATGCAATTCGAGAAGCCAGGAGTTCTTCAGAAAGGGACTTGTCAGGTGGAAACATCGCCTTCAGAAGTGCATTAACCTAATTGGAAATTTTGAGAAATATTAGTTGCATTTGTGTTATTTTAATTTTTAATTATTTCACTCATTTTGTACCAAGACTTTTTTAAAGATCCTTCATTTTCAAGTGGACATTTTTTCCGCGCAGTCAATATTTACAATGAAGTCACTTGTTCTTCATGACTGCTTCAATTCACTTTGGCATACTAAGGAGCAAATTTGTGATGATATCTTAATTGATATCGCTCCATTTTTGTTTACTAACTAGCCACAACCGCTTACAATTGGATTTCTTCTGTTTAGCAACCTCCAGATTTATTATCTCCTACAATTCTCTATAGGCTTACAATCTGGCGAATTTTCGGGCCAAGGTCTCAAACGTTTGATGTAATTTTCAGTCAAAATCTTTGTTATTGTTCTTGCCTTATGAAAAAGTGCACCATCATGCTAGAAAATACCAACTTAGTCCTTAAGTGTTAGAGAAAGGTACTGATGAAACACATTTTGGTACAATTTGAGTTAATGACAGGGTTCTTGGGTAAAATTGTTAGTGGTCCAGGTCCTTTAGATAACAAGCAGCCATATATATGCAGTGTTCAGATGTTTCACCGTAGGTACCATACAGGACTCGTGAAAGTGCTCACCTTTTCTCAAGTAAGAAGGATCGAACTGTTAAAGCTTGGGGCAATGTGATATTTTCTGATAAAACTCACTTCTGCTTGTTTAGGGCTTCTAGATGTTCCCTCGTTAGAGGAGAAAATGACATTTGGAAGGGAAAAGAGGCTCATGTTTTGTAAGAGCTAGCAGGGGAGTATAATGTGGGTATAATGTGTCTTATAGTACATAAAAGTCTGTGGTATTGTTAACTTGATCAGGGCAGTGATCGCTTTGTTTCGTCACCCACCCACCCCCTTTGCCTAAGAGTTTAACTCTTTGGTTAAATTTCGTGTATATAATTCTTACTGTGTAACTTTTTACGATACTTGTTCTAGCAATTATATATTTGTTGCTAATGTTTAATACCCTCCCCCATTTCTTCCCTCTGGTGCAGCCAGCCGCAAAGTGCTACGAGTATTAAAGTACTATTAAACGAGAAGAAATAACGGTCGGTCATTAAAGGAATTTCGGATGAGTTGACTAAGAGCCAAATGCCATTTTCATAAATAATATATATATATATATATATATATATATATATATATATATATATATTAACACAAACAGGTTTCTACTAGTCAAAATCAAAGTACGTACATTCAGCAGATTTGATCCTTCGGATAATAATGCCCAATATGTATTCATAAAGTGAAGAGCGAAATTGATCGAAAATTGCGCGGAAATAATCAATTTTTCAAATCATTTGCTACAAAAAATATTTGCTGCAATTGATACTTTTTTTTCCATCTCTAATTTTCTGTCAATTTATTTCCTATATAAAACGCTCCCTCCCAGTCAGATTCTTAAGTAGTACTTCTGATATTAATTTCCTTATTATATATTTCTTTTAAAAGTACATTTTATATTCATAGTTCTTAGTATCACGTTTTATTTAATCAAATAAATATTTAAAGTATTGCCAATAAATCTTCTCGTTAAAATTGGCAGTCCCACCCTAATAAAGCTCTTTACCCCTTTCTCTTCCTAATAATTTCTTCCCCCTTCTTTTTTCACTATCCCTCACCAAAATGTATCACATGAAACCCTCCCACCAACAGAAATTATATCTGTCAAGGGGCGCTGAATTTGAGGATAACCGAAAATCTAAAAAAATTAATTTCCGTAATTATTTTGGGCGAAACTAATTAAATTTATTCAAAAGCTCTAATGAACTTCGAGCTTTAGATGCAGTGGAATAAGAGGAAAACTGAATCAATGATGTAGCTCGGTAAAGGGAGGTCGCGAAGTAGGGAATTTTAAATCTGCGACTTCACCTGTTGAGGAGAGAGAAAGAATAGAAAATAAAAGAGAGCTACATAATCGAAGAATTAATGCTGAGAATAAGGCAAATGGATATAAAGATAATACATATCATATATCATTAAATAATTAGGGGACTTAATACAATTAATGTGGAAACATAATGTGAATTTTCTGTAGATACCTTTTTAAGGCACCGCTCCTAAAAGCAAACACTGAATGTTAACAAGAGAAGGCAAGTATTTAAATGTGACTTAAATTTCTTTCCAGCTTTAACTTATCCCCTGAAAACTACAATTTTAGCGCTACCAACAGAATTTTAATTTTTTTACAAATAATGTTACCATGCCGACTTAAACTTGCTCTAATTGTGTTTATGTACATTATAAAATTACCTGTATGTCGTATGGGTTCAAAAGGATTTGTTTTTCTTTATAAGGATCTTTCAGATTTCCTTACAATATAATATTATACAGCTAAAAGATAAAGGGAAAACTCAAAACTAGTATTGAGTCATCCGAAACTCGAGGATATCGAGGCAGTGCAGAATAACTTTTAAAGAACAAATAAAAATGGACAACATTTCTCCCAAAGTTTACTCTTTCTACGTATTTTGATATATTGAGTTCAAATATTAGAATTAAAATTGCTGATTGGCTATTTTTCTTATTATGTATATAGTAATATAGAATAGTTTCCGAGTTTGTTTGTTTTTTTTTACATTTGTTGCCCTATCTATATTTAAGCTAAACTAAATATAGCAGCAATTATCAATATATCTGGTAACACAATAAGTTCTTGTGTTTTTTAAACGAAGGAAAGAGAAAAGAAAATTTTAGGAACTGCATTGGTTAACTGATGCCAAAGTTTCTATCCATTTCAGAGATCTTTTCCGAACAAAATAAAAGTCCTTGTATGATACTTGAATAAAACTTTAGGTTTTGAAGCGAAAAACTGTTCGTCTCTCTTCGAGTGAGTCCTTATCAAAGAATATTTCATTGCTAATTTGATTGTCTATAGATAAAAAGTGTAGTATACGCCGCACAACTGTGATGAGTTAAGGTGAATTTACCCGAGACCATCAATCTAGGGTCAAGCGTTTAGGATTTGTGTTACTGCAATATAATGTCCCGAGCACACATCGCATAGCTGAGAGATATATGAATAGTCTAAGTTGGGAGTTACTTTCGTACATGACATACTCTCCTGAAATGTCGCTTTTGGATTAACACCTTTTGTCTTTATACATTCAGATTCGGAATGAAAGATTCATTAATAAGGACGCAGTCGAAGAGAAACTTCAACATAGTCTTTTGCTTTAAAGCATGAGTTTTATTCAAGAAACATAGATAAAACTTTTATTTAATTGGGAAAAGATGTCAGGAGAGTATAGCCGATGAGATAGTAGCTCCCACTCTAGATTATTCACAATATCTTGCACTATACGTGTGAGTGTAACCGTGCATTGAGTTGTAGAACCAAATCCTAAGAACCAGCACTGCATTCTTTCAGATAAGTCCACCTTGAACCCTTCGCAGTTGTGCGGCGTATGCTTCACTTTTTTTGTATTTAAAAAATCAAATTGTCAAAGAAAGATTTTTGGATCAGGACCTATCAAAGAGAGACCAACCTATTTTTACTTCAAATCCTAAAGACTTTTATTCAAGGACTATACATGGACTTTTATTTTGTGCAGAAAAGATCTATGAAATGGATAAAAACTATATTGTATCAAGTAATTAATGAACAACAAAGGAACTACAAAACCCAAAATACTTAAAAGCGATAGGCCTGATCACCAGACTCTAGCATCTCTTTGCACCCTTCCACACTTTTTTCTCTTTTCACCACTGGTCTACTTTCCGCTATCTCACTACACACCCTTACTCTATCCCCTACCTACATCTACTCTTACAACACATGAAATGAAGTTCATAAACGGTAATTCCATTTATGTCGAGAATTCAAATTTGTGACGATAATTCAAATTGATGACGCCAATTCAAATATAAGACAAGAATTCAATTTATAAGGAAAATCAAACTTAATAAAGAGAATCCAAATTTATGACGAGGATTAAGATTTAGGACTATAATTTAAATTTAAGGCTGAAATTAAATTTTATGACAAGAATTCAAATTTATACGATTTCTATATATCATTACGATTTCCAAAACTTAAAATAGGAATGGATGTAGCATTTCCATTCTTACTCCAGATAAGGTGGAATATACATAAATACATTTTTACTAACTCATATCGTAGTGGATAAACCATTTCCATTTCCAATCTTTCATATCTTAATTGATCTACCATTTCAATTCCAATCCTTCCTATAGTAGTGGATATATCATTTAAATTTCTACTTCTTAATAACGTAGTAGAGAAAATACTATTACCATCTTAAATACTTCATATAGGATTAGATACAACATTTCAATTTATAATCTTTAATATTGGAGTGGATATACTATTTACATTACCAATCCTAATATAGTTATCGATATACTATTTCAATTTCTAAACTAAACTTTTATATAGTAGTGGCTAAACATTCCATTTCCAATCTTAATATAGTATTGGATATTCAATGTATTTCTATTTCAAATCCTTCCTATAAGAGTATATATACTATTTCCATTTCTAATTTTTAATATCGGTCTGGATATATCATTATTTTTCCCAAGCGTGTTAGTGTAATCAATATACTAAAATTCTTCATTGAGTAATGGATATATGATTTCCATTTTAAATCCTCCATATTCAACTAGATATACCTTTTGAATTTCTAATCTTCAGAATGGAGTGTATATGTGATTTCCATTTCAAATCATTAATATATGACTGGATATAGCTTTTATATTTCCAATCCTACATATAAAATTTCCATTCCAAACCTTCATATAGGAGTTGATATGCAATTCTTAATCCTTCAAATAGTAGTAAATATACCATTTCAATTCCAAATAATTCATAGAGGATTTGAAATACCACTTCCCTCCGATCCTTAATATTGTTTTAAATTTAGCGTGCCATTTCAAATCCTTCAAATAAGATTTGATAAACTCTTTTTATTACCAATCTCTGATATCGAAGTGGATACATCAGTTCCATTTCCAATTCAGAATATAAAGTGGTATGCCATTTCCATTTCCTAGTACTTCGTATAGGAATAGATAGACCATTTACTTTCATTATCCTTCATATAGGAGTGGATATAACGTTTCAATTCTTAATCCCTCTTATAGTTGTGGATATTCATTTCAATTTCCATTCCAGCCCAAGAGCTACACCGAGCTCTAGAAGGAGCTCTAGAAGCAGTTTAGTTTATGACTGATGTCTCTTAGTGACATAAGCACCATCAAGATCGGCGCGAGAGCCGTTGGCGACTGAGAGAAACTTAGAGCCTGCTTGAAAAAGCGCATAATGCCCTCTGAATGACGTAGAGTTAGTAGCAATTCCTCTACATCGACTAGTAGTCTTTCAATGGAGATCGTGAGGAAAGCACCGGTCGCCAAACGGAATTCAGTGTGGTGAATCGAGTCCATCTTTTGGAATGCACGCAGAAGGTGGAGCCGTGAATAGCGACAAAAATGCACCGCCTTAATGTTAAAGGAATAATTCCAAAATATGTGCGCTTCGGCATAGCAAGAGATTCGGTTCAATGCCTGTTTGAGTCAATGATTAAGAGTTGGCATCTGTGCCACACCAAAAGAGATCAAAAGTTCATCTACACATATAGAGCTTAGTGAGAACATCTTAGGCCTTTTCTAGATCGAAAAATACTGTGGTGTAGTGCTCTCTACGAGGAAACGCCTCGCGGGTAGTATTTTCCAGTCGGAGCACAGCATCTGACGTGGAGGGGAACTGGCGTAAGTCGAACCGCTCGGAAGACAGATTGCCTTCTCTGTCAAGTAAAAAGTCTAATTTAACAATTACCAATTTTTACATCAACTTGCACATGCAGGGTGTTAAAGAGACTGAGCGGAAACTGGCTGGAGTAGAGCGATATCTTCCCGGTTTGTGAAAAGCACCCACAGGAGCCATTCGTCAGGAGTCTGGGATGGTACCCTCGGTCGAGATCTTTTGGAACAGATCTAAATGAAATGCCATGATTCGCTTACTTGAGTCTCGAAGTATGGCAGTGGGACATTCTATGGACCAGGGGTGGTGTCCGCACATGAAGCGAGATCGGAGCGCTACTCACTTAACGTGAAACGTTCGTTGAAGGATTCTTCCCCTTCTGGAGGAAATGTAGAGTCGACTGCCGTAAAAGACATAACCACATGCATTGAATGCTGGCGACGCAGCATCTCGGCTAGAGAATCTGAAGAAAGCGGTCGCAAAAGACTCCACAAACGACGCGGAGTCTGATATTGAGGTTGTGCGAGAACTTGCCCCAAATCCTTTTGACTCGCTTCCACACATCTGCAAGAGGGTTATTTTTGTTAGGTGAAGACACATTGCACGCCAGGAAGAGCATTTGGTATGCTTCTAAACATACTTGAACCTAGCACTAGCTCAAAAAAATATACCGACGGTGAAAGCGTTAGGGTAACACTTACAACGCATGTAAGCATATCGCTTCTGTCTGAAGGCCATCGCACACTCTGCTGACCACCAAGAAAGCGGACGGCGTGCAAAGGTAAAGACTTTCTACGAATAGTAGTTAGGCCCACAGCAATTAGGTTGCCGAAGAACAAATAAACTGCCTCCTCCACCGACTCAAACTGCTCAAATTGGGCAAAGAAATCAGTTATTTCCTGAAATGCTCGCTCCAAGTACCACGGAGGCGGGTTTTCATTCGACAGCGACACAAAAAATGGTAGTTAAATAGGAAAGTGGTCACTACAATAGAAGTCATCGATGAGTTCCCATCCATAATTAGACTGTGCATCTTGAGATTACAGTGAACGATCGAGAAAGGAAAATGAAGCCATTTTTGTGCAGTGATGATAAACTAATCCACATTTTGGGCACCTATATCCAGCTTGTCTTTAATGTCAGCAAGGACTTGACTCCTGGGTTTGATCGAGTAGTCTCCCAAGAGAGAGTGCCTACCGTTCAAATCCTGGAGCAGTATAAAGGGCCTCGACTACCGTGTTACGACGCGGCGTAGTTCCTCTACGTCATAGGTTCCGGCTGACGGTGGAATGTAGGCAGAAATAACAGTATGCTTCTTATCCAAGTGTAGTTCACAACTCCTTAAAAATATGTATTTATAACAAGTAGAAGAACAGAAACATCATTCCGGGTGTAGATTACGCATCATCATGCCCGAGCCCATCCCGTGGATTGAGGGTCGCAAAACCTTTATACCGCTGGAGGATGAGTAGGGGGCACGCACCCACCATGGTCGTCTCCTGTAAACAGATACTAACAAAGAACAGAACAAGACGAGCTTTCTTAGCTCTTCCCAGCTGGCCAGAATATAAGAAATATACTCTTTCCATTCCAATACTTCATATAGGAGTTGGTATACCATTTTTAATCCTTCATATAGGAGTGGATTTATCATTTCTAATTCCCATCCTCCTCTAGGAGTCAATATACCTAGGCAACCGTCTCCAGGTACCTCCTCATACCACTAATAATCTGCTTTTCTATTGGATGGGATTTTTACATTATTTATCCTACTACTATATAAACTCATCATTTAGTAGTGGATATACCATTTTTATTTCCATTCCTTCATATCACAGTTGGTGTAGGATTTCCATTTCCAGACCTTTCAAACAGAATAGATATACGGTTTGCATTTTAAAACCTTCATATTGGATTAGATTTAAAAAGCTCTATTCTAATCTTTCATATCCAAGTCTATATATAATTTTTATTTCCACATTTTCATATCAAGGTAGATATATCATTTCCTATTTCTATCCTTCATTTAGGAGTGGATATTCAATATCTATTTCCATTCCTTCCCATCGAAGTCTTACACTAGTTCCATTTCCAATTGTTTATATCGGAGTGAATATAGAATTTCCATTAAAACATGCACAATCTATCTTCTGCCACAGAGAATACGAAGCTTCCTTAGTAAGATTTGGAGGTCTATGTAATAATCTTATGACAAGTTTATCCTTTCTCTCCTTAACTTCTAGCCATATTGACTCTGTGTTAGCGTCTGTTTTAATTGTAGTGCTTCCACTGCACTTAAAATTATCTCTAATATAAATAATCACCCCTACTCCTTTCTTCCTATTCCTATATGTATGAAACATTTTATAACCAGCAATCTGGAGCTCAGGTCTAAAGTTCTTTGCTGCCAAATATAGCCATGACTCTGTTTTCGCAATAACATCAAAATTCTCTACACTCTCCAGCCCCCTTTACAAATCTATCTTATTCCTTTTGCTCCTACTATTTGGGAGGAATGTTTTGAAATGTATCTCTCTTTATGATCTTATCATTACTACACTCTACCTTTATAGTTCTCTGCTCATTTCCCTGCCTGTTGCTCTCCAAATTCATCTGAATGCCCTTACCCATACTTGTCTAATCCTACTTGCCCTGACAGCCTATGCCTATACTTCCCTGGAGAGAGTCACTTAACACTTTCTCACCCTTGCAACTCAAATGCAGCCCATTCATTTCATACAAATCCTCACTTGAGTATCACATCCAAACAACATAAAACCATCTACTCAATATAAAACAAATACTAAACACAAATGCATTATTCAGTGACAAAAATGTATTATTCAAACACAGAGCCAATACTACAGAGCCGAATCAAACTATCACTTCAAACTTATGATGAATATCAAATCTGTCAGAAAAGCTTCTTCAAATTCAACCTTTTAGGACATAGCTAGGTAACCAAGTGAGAAGAAATCGAAGTATACCATATCGAAGTGTATATACCAATTACATTTCCAATCCTTCATATTAGTAATAGATATACCATTTTCATTTCCAATCCTTCATATTAGAGTTGATATGCCATTTCCATTCCCAGACCTTTCAAACGGAAAGTATATACCGTTTGGATATACAAAGCTATATTATAATATTTCATATTCGAGTATATATATATATATAATTTTCATTTACACTTTTTCATATCCGAGTAGATATATCATTTCCATTTGCTATCCTTTATTTAGGAGTGGATATTCAATATTTATTTCCATTCCTTCACATCAGAGTCTTACATCAGTTGCATTTCCAATCCTTCGAAATCCTTCATATCGTAAGGAATATATAATTTCCATTTAAAATCTTTCAGATCGGAGTGGTTATACCAATTAAATTCCCAATCCAAAATTTATGAGTGGATATACCGTTTCCAATCCTTCATATCGGAATGGAATTACCATCCTCATTTCCAAACTTCTTTTCGGGTTCGATATACCATTTACATTTCCAACCCTTCCTTTAAGAGTTTCTATACAATTTCCATTTCCAATCTTAAGCTAAGAGTTAATATAACATTTCTATTCCTTCATATTGCAGTTCATATACAACTTCCATTCATAATCCTTTATATTGGAGTAGATATGCAAATTACATTTCCTATTATTCATATCGAAATGGATATAGGATTTCCATTTCTAATCCTTAATATTGGAGTGCATTTACCATTTCCATTTCGTATCCTTCATATAGGAGTGGATATAAGATTTCCATTTCCAATGCTGTATATAGGAGAGGATATACCATTTCCATTTCCAATGCTGTATATAGGAGAGGATATACCATTTCCATTCCCAATCCTTTATATCTAGAGTGGAATACCCTTTCCATTTCTAATCCTTCATATTGGAGTGTATATAACATTGCCATTTCCATTTCCATTCCCTATTTTTGGAGTGTATATACCATTTCATTTATTATCCTTCATATTTTTAATGGATATAGAATTTCTATTTCCAATCCTTTATACATATAGGATTGGATATACCATTTCCATTTTTTTATCATTCATATAGGAGTGATATACCATTAAAATCTTCAATCCTTGATTTATGACTAGATATACACCATTTTCATTCACGATTCTTCATCTCACATTGGATATAACATTTCCATTCCTCCTTATTAGATTGGATATACCATTTTCATGTTCAATCCTTCTTTTTAGAATGGCTATACCATTTCCATTTCAAATTCCTTATATCAGAGTCAATATACAATTTTCATTTCCAATCTTTCATAGAGGAGTAGGTATATTATTTCCATTTCGATGAGGTAGCCCCTGTCAACTTTTATACTTGTTACCTGTATGAGCCGCACGACTTCCCGGCGTAACTATATTATTGTTGACTTGAACTCTCTGACGGGGCAGTGGGTACTATTTGTGAATTCTCTTCGTTCCCTCTCGTCATTTCTTTCTTCTAAGACTTTCCTCTCAACCCGTTTTTAGCCTTAATGATCTGACTAGCTACCTCAGCCCGTGTCAGAAAAGAGGGTTTGGAACCTCTATATTCAACGCCCTTTCACGCTGGCAGGTGGCAAGAGCCCTGAAATTGATTGCTCCTGGGCGTTGTGTGGATTAATGGGAAGAACGGTTTTGTCCCAATCAGGGCCGGATTATGGTCATGCAGGGCCCTGGGCCATCCACTTTAGTGGGGATCCTGCTACCATACCTTCCCTGATAACAATTTGGTTGTGATTTGATTGATGTTAAGTCCAGCCATGGCGATAAAATCAATATATAGTGGTAGAGGAAAGAGGATGAAACAGTACGATTTACTTTGTATTTTTTATTTGTTTTCATGTAATTGTTTTGGCATGTTTTAAAATAAAAAGAATTGTATATCTTGTTCGACAATTATCAATATTTTTCCATAGAATCATATTTTTTTATATAGAAAGTCATATTTCTATAGAATCACTTAGCTCTAAAATGGAATTAGACCGCCTTCTTTCTTCATTTTGACTTTGCGAAAGTGTCAATTATATCCTGAAAGTCAATTTCTTTGGTCAAATCTGATTAAATTGTCATCAAAGCGAGAATACAAAGTTTACCCTGTGACAGTATTGAGTTAAGCTGGCTCTTCACTCTTTTTCAACCTGAAAATGACCGTTCTCCTTCTGCATTTGCAACTGACAGTGTTAAATACAAGCAAAATACTATGTCAACATTTCTGAAGGTTTCTACATTTCCAACTATACATATATGAGTGAGAATAGAGAGTGATGTTCAGTTTTTAAGCTGGCATGCTTTATATATGCAGAAAACTGAGCCAACTCATCTGCAAATGTTGCCTGAAGGACTGCAGAGAAATGCTTCTGCAAATTTGTAGCAGCTTCTCTAATTTCAGTGTCTGACTAATTAGTGATACTAAATAGGAACCCAAACTTCTCCTGGAGCTTTGAGAATACTTCTTTTCTCTTTGTTAAGTCTAATGCTAATCAATCCAAAATGGAAAAATATGTAGATATCTTGAAATTATTCCTGTTTATAGCTCTGCTAGTGTTTTGTTTGCCTCTTCATAAAATCGTTTCCATTTTCTTTATCTTTTTTTATCAGCACGATAACTGTGGTCCTTCATTAGTAGAATAGCCTTTTCTTCAAACTCCTCAAATGTTTCATTATTGGGCAGACAACTAACAAACTGCAACAGGCATTTATAAAGAAGTGTGCATGTTGCTAGGTTAGTTTCAACTTTCTGGAGACTCTTGCTTGTGACATTCAATCCACCCAAAATACACTTCCAGATTACACAAAGAAGTGCAGTTTCAAAATTCTACATTTTTGACACCAAACCTAATGACTTCACTCTGGGAGTTTTTGTTTGATCCTTATCTATTGCCAACTGAATCAAAGTTGAGCGTATTACAACAAAGTTAGCTTTCAAAGCATTTGCTGCATCAGACCTTGGCGACCATCTTGTTGTTGATAGTAAATTTAAGACATCGCTATGAATGGTTGATTTCAAAATACACTATCGGTGAGTTGAAGCAGAGAAGAAGTTGAATAATGTTTGTAAGAATACAAAGAATGAAAATGCATTGACATAGCACTCTACAGCACATGATCCCACAAGATTTAATGAATATGCTGAGCAGGGCACAAAATCAACCAGAGGGTTGACCTGTTTTATTCGGGCTTGTAATCCATGATATTTGCCAGACATGTTACTTGCATTGTCATAGCACTGACCACAACAGTCGTTAATAGGGAGATCATTTTCACGCAGAGTGTCAGTAACCACATTCACCAGTGTCTCACCATCATGACTTGCCAGAGGAATAAACTTTAGGAACCGTTCTACAGCTTTTCCACTGCAGTCCCCAAACTGAATAATGAATGTCAACTGATCCACATGGGATATACCAGGGGTTGAATCTACACTAATGGAAAAATATTTAGCTGCTTTTACATCAGAAACTACTTTTGCGAGAACTTTTTTTCCCCATCAACACAAGGAATTCATTACAAGTGGTGGATGACAGGTAAGAAACAATCCTCGTCCAGGACTTCTAAAACGTGAAAGGTGCTCAGCAAGAAACGTATCCAATTGTGCTAACAATTCCATTATCCCTAGAAAGTTTCCATTGTTTTTAGATCCAAGGACCTCATTTTCACCGCAGTATGCCAGTCCTCTCACAACTAATAAATTTACCAAAGCAACCACTCTTTCAAGAAATTTACTCCAATAATTGCGCTCTCTTTCGAACTGAACTCCTATATGCGTACCTATCTATTCAACCATCCTTTTGTGCAAGATTTATACTAGAAATAACACTATTCTTATGCGCAGCACTATTCTCGTGACCCTCAATTCTTTGGGCATATTTCCCGTCATTAAATCCCTGTGTGAATGCATTTTCTTCACCTGAAAATATACTTTTTCTGAGATTTCAGAATAAACCCTCCATGACCGCTTCACAGATTCAGAATTGGTAAGTTTTTTAAAAAAACATAAATGAGTTTAAATACCTAGTTCTTCTATCATCGGAATGTCTTGCTTTTGTTTTAAAATCTACATCTCGTTTCTGATTAAAGTTTTTTACAATGAATAATTGTCGAAGTGAATCAGAAGCTTTCATTGGCCACAAGTTATGATCACATAGAGCAAAGTCGTCATTTTAAATATCCATAGTGTCTGAAATACTGTGTGAGAGCATAAATAATGGTGTATATGTTGTAGGTTGTTGTGCTTTTGGAGTATCTTCACTTTTTGACTCACCTGAGTGTTCAGATTTAGCTACAGGGATATTAACAGAAACAAATGTAGGTTTTGCAATCATATCAATGATCTTTCTGCAACCATCTGCATCTTTCTTTTTCTGTTCATCCTCTTGAATTTTTCTTTTTCTCTTTTGTGACCCACTTGCATAGTTACGATCAATATCACGTTCACTTAAAATAAATAAATAAATGGTCAAAATAATATATTAGATACCATATATATAAGATCACTAAGAGATAAATAAATGGTCAAAATAATATATTAGATATCATATATATATAAGATCACTAAGAGATAAATAAATGGTCGAAATAATATATTAGATACCATATATATAAGATCACTAAGAGACAAACAACCAAACTAAGAAAACCAAAAGCTCGTGTTGGCAACAATGAAAATTCAACACGTTCAAAATTATAAAATAAAAACTGGTTAATTAATTAATAATTTACTACCACCTAATGAGTCAAAAACAACTTACTGTACAAATACTGTAAAAAATACTGTTCAAATTAAAAAAATGTAAACAATTTTTTTAATGTTAAAATGATTTTATTCAGTCCAAATAGTTTAAAAATAGATTTTTAATTGAAAAACTAAACATCCGGTCTCTATTCATTTTAAAAGTTGGCAGTAAATTGCTAGGCATTTTAAAATGTGCGGCGGGGCCCCCTGAAACGTGGGGCCAGGGGCCATGGCCACATCCCTATCAGCGAATCCTCGCTCTACCTTGGTGTTGAGATGGGTGAGAAATTTTACACCACTCTGCTTGCGGCAGAGGGGGTTCGTTTTTGCCATCTTTGGAGCCACCTTTAGGCAGCTCCACCTCTCAATAGAAGCCTCACCCCCTCTATGCTTTCTTAGTGGCTCCTAGAACGTCATCCTCCCTCAGGTAACTTTCTCGCAAAACGAAACAGCGGAGCGCCTCCACGAAGTCATTAGAATCACAGGAGGCATGCCCCCCCCCCAAAAAAAAATAAAAGTGGTCATGAGACATTATTCGAGGGTTCCTAAGGTTTTCTATCGAAAGACATAACACCAACGGAGCCTCTGCTCCTATGCCCTGCTCCTACAAGGCTGAACAATGTGACTTGGAGAGGCGTAACCCTCCATAGGAAAGAACCCTGCCTCTGAAGCTTCCCACCTGCTAAAGGTTCCAAGGCAGAGGGAGGCAAAGACTCGCATAATTAGCCCATCCTTCCCCTCTAAGTCCTTGGAGCCGATAGTGCCTTCGATGGCAAGCATCTCCCAGAGTCCTACCTCCGGCAAACGTGCAGGCATTCCTTTGAGGGTCTTCTAATCGAATTGGGCCCCCGAATATCCTCTTCGATAGGCCTGGAGGGTATATTCCTTCAAAGCAATTAACATAAACTTTGGGCTAACTGGAAAGAGCTTTATATTCTCTAGTCGACATGTTGCTTCACCAGCATTCAATAAATGTCGTTATTTCTTTGCGGTCCATCGATTTGATTTTACCTCAAGAATGGGAGAATCCTTCAACGAAAGTTTTACGTTGAGTGAGTTGCGCTACGCTCTGCTTCGTGCGCGGACACCGAATCTAGTCCGAATGATGTCCCGTATGTCATACTTAGACCCTTAGGTGAGAGAAGCATGGCATTTCTGCTAGTTTTGTTCAACAGGATCATGATCTTGCTATTCGCTTGCATGGCGAAGTCTTTCGCGTTCATTGGAAGTCATTATGTCGCTGTCGCTGAAGTTTGCTAACCTAACTTTACCTACAGAAGCAGAGAACACTTCCACAACAGGTTTACGTTGAGTTAGTTGCACTCCGATTCATGTGCGGACACCAGCCCTGGTCCAGTAAATGTCATGTATGCCTTTCTTCGACACCTAGGTAAGCGGGGCATGGTATTTTAGTTTGATCTGTTCAAAAGGATCTGGACAGAGAGTACCTTACCAGACTCCTGGTGAATGACTTCTGTGGTCCCTTTTCGCAAACGGAAAAATATCACTCTACCCCAGTCGGCTTTCGCCTAATCTCTCTAATCTCCTGGATGTGCAATTTGATGGAGAAATTGGTAAATGTAAGTGATATTAGCGGCGTCCGCAAGGTCCACTCCACGCCGGATACTGTGCTCCGACTGAAAAATGCTACCCACGAGGCATTCCTTCGTATATAGCACTACGCCACAGTATTTTTAGATTTGGAGAAGGCCTTTGATACGGCATGGCGATACGGTATCACGGAGAATTTCTGCACTATGTGGGTAGCCCTCTCATGCTCAACAGGGCAGAAGGAGGGCGTCCAACAGGGAAGTTTCGTTACTGTTACACACTTTGTCCTGAGCCTCATTGGTATCACCTTGTTAATAACAGAAGATAATCTTACTAAGCTCCACATAGACGACTTTTTGATCTCTTTTGATGCGGCACATATTTCCACTCTGGATCAGCGACTCCAACAGGCATTAAACCGAACCTCTCGTTATGCCGAAGCGTACAGGTTTCGGCTTTCTTTGGCTAAGGTTAAGGGGGTTCATTTTTGCCGCCATCCATGGCTCCACATTCTGCGTGTATTGCAGAAGGTGGACTCGAGTTAACACACTGGTCTCTGTTTGACTACCGGTTCTTTCATCACGATCTCTATTGAGAGCCTAATAGTCTTATGTAAGGGCTACGCCACTCATTCTGCGCAGTGAAGAATGCATTATGCGCTTCTACGAGCAGACCCAGTGTGCTGCGCATGCCACCGAGAGACGCCAGTCATATGCTAAGCCCTACGGGTTCAAATCTAAGAAGATCCTTTGAGAGCTCGTTGTAGCTCTCAGGCCGGTGTGGCATCTGGTTTTGCCCAGGATGCCACCATCGAGGGTACAATCTTTGTTTACCTTTCGTCACGCTTCTAATCCAAAGCTTCCATTCGATATTTTGGAGAACACTTTATGTCACGCTTGGTCCGTGCCAATGCACACGGATGGCTCAATTCCAGGGAAAGGGATAGCTTCCACGCCGGAATCCCTCTGTTTGAATTGAGCGGGGCACTACCAGGCACTGCTTCGGTCTTCACGGATGAGCTGGTCGCAATACCTAGCTCGGTACTGGATGTAACGGATTGTCATCTTTAGCGACTCAGAAAGCACCATGATTGCTTTCGGGGCATTAGAATCTTTACTTCCTACTCGTTCATGGTATCAGTGACGAAACAGTTGCCACAAGCTAGGCGTATGTTGAAATTATCTTCTGCTAGATTCCTGGACATGTGTGAGTTGCGGAGAATGAGTGCGCCAATGATGACCCCAAAGTGGCCGCGAAGATTGGGCGACCAGAATAGCCTTTCACATTTACACACTCCGACTACATGGCTGGAATCAGAGCAATCCTTAAGGCTATTGTTTAATCAAGGAGGTTCACTTCCCCGTTTCGCCTTCATACGTCGATCTCGCCAGATTGAATTAGGCTTATGGGCAGATAAGGTATTTTCCCAGGCGCTACCGGGACATTCCCCAAAAGTCCCCCACTCAATTATCCCTTACGCCATGGAGATGGCTCCGGCTATTTATACCATAGCTTTTCCCAATTGAAGCAGATCTAGATTATCTTCGCGAGGCATCAAGCCGATCCGGTCTCCCTTGTGCACCTAGGAACTCTGCCGAGAAACCCCCTTATTGTCCAAAAGAGGACAATATCCCTTGAGTGCCAAGGTTGGTGCCCTTCGAGACGCCAAGTCAGAAAGAGAACAACGTTAGAACAGCCATTGTTCTTTGAGCCCATTTGACAAGAAATGGTTGTCACCCCCGTCCCCGTTGTTCAGAAAGAGAACGTTAGAACGGCCATTGTTTTTCAAGCCTGTTCGTCAAGAAACGGTTCTCATTCCCAAGACATCACGTCCGGATAATTTAATTCCCCCCTTTTTGACGTTTTTCAAGAGAACGCTTGGTTTCAACAATAACCTCCATTGTTCCTCTAGAAAATTTTCGATTTGCTGTCACAAGGATTGCTCGTACTTCCGAGCGCCACTTCGCTTTCACTCCCCGAAGACAGTCCCTCCCCCTCTTTAAGGACAATCCCCCGAAGAACTCTTCTGCTGGAAATCGCAAGTTGGACCGAAGATTCCTTCGCATCGTCTTCCTCTGCACAACAACTTTGTAATTACGTAAGCTGAGCATTACCTTTAATCATTTAACTTTTTATCAACGCAACCCTGTGCTTTAAATTCCCCCCTCCTTTTTTTGTTTGTTTACCGTTTTAAATCTCTCCAAATCTTAATCCTCAGATTAGTCAGATATTCCCATGGCCTTTTTCATTCACGCGTTTCTTCCAATTTTAATCCCCGTTTATGTAAACATTTTTTTTGTGTGTTGTTGATAGTTTAATTAATAAAACTCTATTTTATTAATGGTAGCCATATTATTTATCCTTGTGCTCCGTTCCACTTCTTAAGCATATTAAAGAAAAATAAGCCTCTCCAGGCCCACCCCCACTTTTTGAACTAACCTAAGTCAATCAGATTACCACGCACTCGAAATATAGAAAATTGCCTTAACGAATAGTTATATATGGTATATCGTCGGGAGCCTATTCTACGACAGGAGGACAGGTTTTTGAGTGTAGCCCCTTCCTCTCTCTCTGTTTTCTCTTGACTAGCAGAGCTATGCATCTCCTTCACGTTTTAATTTATCTTAACAACTTCACTACAGCTTTACCCATTTCTTAAAATAACATCCTTGCAAAGCCGTCCCAATTGGTTCCCCCTTTTAGCTCAAAATTTAAAAAATAAAGAATTTTTTTAGTCAATAAAAATGTGGAGGGAATATTTTCATTTACTGCCTCTTGCCTAATATGAAATCTGTCTGGAAGAATTGATCTCGATAATCTACGAGTCACTGCTGGCTGGCAACGGGTTACCTAGGAAACCGAACAAGTTCTCTATGATTCCTTCTTTAATATTTCAGGGCGAAAACAGCGGATGAGGCCAAACTCCCCCTCACTACATGACATACACACGAGAGGTTAGAGAACACATTTATAAGAAAATAGAGCTAAAATTAACATGAGTATCAGCTCCAGAAGAAGGTTTTAAGAGAGATTCATACATAAGGTGAAGTTAAAGTTAAAATGTGTGGCAGGTACGCATCTTATAACCCTAGTAAACCTGAGGCAATAAGGACCAGGTCTGCCCCAACTCTCAAGCAAAACACAAACTGATCTGTCGATTTGGAGGACGCATCCGTAGGCTTCTGAAATAAGTTCGCACAAAAAGAAATCGAAATTCAAGGGTACAAACATCAAACCATCCTTTGTGAGTCAAACTCATTTTATTTTTTACCACGTTTCCGCCAGAGTCGAATGGACAGAAAACAAGGTCTGATTATCAAAAAGTCGCGTGCTCTCACTTATTTGATTTATGACCTTACGACCTTCAAAACTTTCAATAATTCCAGGACTAACCTTAGGAGGACCTTGGTAATTATATCATTCGAAAGGGAATGTAAAACAACATGAGGGTTTCAAATTTCGTTAGAATGGGCCGAATAGTTATCATGTTATTGCCAAAACAAAATAATTCCCGGGCTAACCTTGGGAGGACCTTGGCAATTATACTATTCGAAAAAGAATGTAAAACAACATAAGGGTTTAAATTTAGTTAGAATTGGCCGAATAGTTACAATGTTATTATCAAAAAAAAACCCGAAACAACAACGGGAACCGACCGACATAGTGAGATGTAGAGTGGCCCGTGAATAAAAATGATTTAGATTTTCATATATGAGGGAAACTCTTTGACGTCAGATACGTACATCTTTTCAGGGCCTTTTGCGTGAAACGCGTACATGCTTCCATGGTGCACATCGCTCTCGTAGAATGAAGAGAAAATGGCTGATTCTTCCTGGGGAATTAATTGGTTGTCTTTGCCGAGAGGAACAAGAACCTTTTAAGCATATGCGAATTTTGTTCTCAAAATATAAAGCAAAAACCAACGAGAGCATTTCAGGGAGAAATTTTGCTAGGAGAGACGTGTAAAGAAAGTGGAGAAGATGGTGGAGGTGAAAATAAGTGGAAAGTATATAGTCGTAGACCCTCCTGCAAGTGTTGGTGTCTGGAGAGCAGGCGATAATTTAGATGTCAGCTGCAGCATGGTTTTCATGCTAAAACAACCCTTTACGGGAGATAGCAATATACAAGAAAGATTTGGTAATAAAATGGAAATGGGCGGGAAGAAAACAAGCTGGTTAAATAACCCACCACCATCGGGGACAAGAAGAAAGGGGTGACTCCCTCCCTTGCCCCCGACAAGGGATGATTAGACAAAGGCTAGTCGATGACTAGCCTGCATGAAAAGTTGTCGAGAAGGGGCTTGTTAGCAAAGTAAAGAAAAATTGGCTAAAATCGAGATGTCTAGCTGGATAAAGACCAGGTAGTCTCAATCCCGTGCTAGACTACCGGAGGAACTGGAGGCGGGAGGCCGTGCCGCTCATCCACTTGCTGGGAAGCACGAAGTAGGTGAGAGGATATGAGCCTGAAACGAGTCATCCTCACGTCTGTAAATATAAATTGATGCTGCAAAGCGAAGCATTCGCCCATTAAGGGAAAATTAATATAATATTACACGAGAAACCAAACCCGAAAAATCTTCTAATTACTCTCCTGTCGAGGTGACTGGAAGGCGGCCCTGGGCACCTTTGCATTCCCCTCTCGATCTCGAGAAGTACCTGTTGAAACTCGAGATACAGGCTAATTACAACAGCTACAGTTTCAATGAGAGGCGAATGAATGGTACGAGTAGGTAGGCCACCCACCCCCACGTATATTTTTCTTCCACTCCCTCTTTCTCATTCATAACCTTGAGTCGTACCGTATTACGAGGAGGTATAGATAAAGGGAAGTAGGCCACTGGTCGAAATAAATGCCCTTCCCTTTTACCTGTCCGACAAAATGGCCTACTTGGAGCAAAGCATCCCAATTAATGGCTAGGTGTAGCTCAATCGCATATAAAACACCATCGGTAATTGGAGCCACTCTCATAGCGAAAATAATGCAGTAAGTAGGCTCTTTTACGCACCCCCCCCCCACCCAGCCTATAACTGCCCCATTTAATATTGTTTGAAGCCTTCATAACCCTTAAAGGCCAAATTTCCCACGGCATACACATACACGCGTTCAGATAAACATCCCACACACATCTGGACATGTATAAGTAATAATCGCATCGTTTGTTGTTTCTATCGAAGGAATTAATGCGAATGGTTGAGTCGCCAGTAAACCATCATTTGCCCCCCCTTCCCTCTCCTCACTCTGGGATCCAATACACGGATATGGCCGAATGACAATAGTAGGCCTCTTTTATAGTTACTAATACTTAGTATCTTGCATCCATTTTTGCTTCCACTAAACCCACGCTTTTCTATACAAAAATCTTGAAAAACCTTTCTGAAGGAGTCGTTCTCCCAATAGCAACACTCGGTCGGGATGGTTATTGATTGATCAGGGACGAAAATGATTTTGATGCTGTTTGAAGCATACCGGCTCTTAAAAAATATGATGACATTTATTGTAAAATGGGTAAACAATTGTTAATAAATTTTTGCAAAATTTTATTATACCATCAACTGTTTAGGATATTAACGATAGAACTATAAATATAAATTTAGCAATTTTTGGCAGAAATAAAATCATAGATCATGTAAGAAAACTCATTTTAAAGATTTTAAAAGTTGAATATAAAACTTACGTTCTTTATTTAACATTTTAACTGTATTATATCTAAAAATATTCATAGTGAATCAATTTTAATAAAAAAATGTGTTAATTTGAGTTTCATTGAAAAAATTGAGGGATGCCAGCATTTATTGGCAGTAGTGTATGTTACAACCAGCTCTTCTCTTACTCTAGCCTTTACACCTTTCTCGGTTCAATAAGGTTTACCTCTCGTAAAATTCATAAGTTCAAAAACTTAAATTATCTCTGGTATAATAACAAACACACAAAATATTTCAGCCCACAGTAATCAATACTGTAACCGAATCACGTCGAAAATCGATTATACACAAACGTCACACCAATACCTTACCTCTCCACACAGATATCTGAACAAACCTGTATACACAATCAAATGGCCACTCCCAACAAGTCAAAATCTCTCACACCAATGGATCGAAGAGGATTAACTTGGAAGCCAAATGGGATTGTCCTAGAGAATAAAAATTCCAAATTTGAGTTAAATCTGAAAAGTATCATTTATTCTTTCAGTTCATTCAACTATAAAGAGCGCCTTAACCCTACAAACACGCATACATTATATATATATATATATATATATATATATATATATATATATATATATATATATATATATATATATATATATATAGATATGCATTGCTCTACCTGCCAAGGAGTAACGACTAATGCTTGGAAAAGGCGAGGGATTAGGCGCTAAAAAGTACATACAAAAAGTATTGCCTTCAAAGCAGAGCGTGGGGAAATAAACAATAAAACAGCAAGGGCAAATATATTTTCCATACAGAGATTAATACAAGGTAGACAATTGATCAAGTCATCGCGTTAATATTTCTAAAAAAATTCAATACCGGAAAAAAGAAAAGGGTATAAAGGAAGATGGAAACATAGAAAAACTCACAAATGCACACATACGAGTATACATATGTACATTCTTTGAATTCAAAGGACTCTACCTGATTTTAAATTTTCTATTCAGCCTAAGCCTACTAATTTTCTTTCATGCCCTCACTTTTATTTTAGCCTAACCAAAAAACTTAAACATGCTGTTTTTACTTTATGATTCTAATGGAATTGTGCTTCGTTAGTAAGGAATTTTTGAATAATGAGTATTGTTAGAGCTTTGAAATTGTTCACAAACTTTGTTAAACACGCAATATTCCTTTTGTGTCTAAATACTGAAAAAAACCTCTTCAGGACAGCCATCTCCCATTCATTTGTTCCTAATTCAATCATTTTACTTTTTTATACTGTTTCCATTCTTGCTAATCTTCTGAAATATTTGAATATTTAAATTTTGTAGGAATATGAATCAATTGTATATTAATAATAGTTAATTATAATACTTCAAATATACCTAAGTATAGTGTATTCTGTCCATTGTACTGGTTGCTCTAAAGCTACGTTGGCCGGAATCAACAGAAATAAGTGTAAAAAGAACAGACTATAACAGTGCATTTGTGTATTTGTGTGAAAATAATCTCTCCATCAATTGGATTTTGGTTGAATTTATTTCCATTCAGAAGGTTTCGTTAAGCGAAATATTGTTGAAGGTTTATTTTTAGTTATTTTACTTTCTCTCGGACGTCTCAAATTTGATCTTATCATTAAGACATTATAAATTAAGTATTTCTTCATTATAACAGGTATTTTATTTTTTTTATCTATATGAAATTGTAAGCAAATGTGCGTATTTTGTTAAGTTTTATTTATATGACCTCTTTTGAAAGCTCTCTCTCTCTCTCTCTTCCTTTTTTCATGCTCTCCTTCTCTCTCATCACCTTCTTTTTTCTTGTTCTTACACTGGCTCGCCGATCGCTCACAGAGGGTAGTCATAAAGGAGAAACACGAACTGGGCCTCAGTTACCAGTGAAGTGCCCCAGGGGTCAGTTCTCAACATATTATGCATTCATATATATATATATATATATATATATATATATATATATATATATATATATATATATATATATTTACAAGAGAAAGAAGAATTGGACGCGAATGAGCAAATGAGACAAGAAACCGGATTTTTTTAAAGGCAAGAGAAAGGGACATTAGAAGAACTCAGAATCAAAGAGAGCAGAGGGCCGCACAATGAAGGCGATCCTTTACCGAGAAGACAAATAACGCCATGGGAAAAAAGTTTGAAATTCTTGGCCGGGACTCGAACCCGGGTCTGCTGATTGACGGTCATATGCTTTACTGCTAAGCTACCAGGCACAGTAACTATATTTCGCCCAAAGCGTTACCCCATCAAACCCAGTATGTCCCTAAGCTAGGAACCTCAAAGGAATTTTTAGACCACATCCTCTTACCCGCTCACAATTTAAAGGCTCATTGTCCATATCACATACAAAGAAAGAGCAACTACGGTTTCTTGTATCATTTACTCATTCGCGTCCAATTCTTCTTTCTCTTGTACTATATGTATTTATAGTCAGCTATACAAGGTTTCTACATCTTTCTTTCTGTCTTCAAATTTATTTGAAAGGCAGAAAATAAAGATGGCGTAGTCCTATGGTGGTTGTATTATCACCCGCAGAACCTGTAGCTGCTCTTTCTATATATATATATATATATATATATATATATATATATATATATGAACAGCCTCTATAAGGGCTAATGAGTAAAATTTCTTAGTTTGCGGACGACATCAAGATCGGAATAGGGCTGCAGCTAGATGCGATGTCGTGAGAGTGCAGCGAGGCCTAAACAAAGTTGTTGAGTGAGAGACTAAATGACAAATGAAGTTTAACATACGTAAATGCCAATTCATGCACGTAGTATACAAAAATTTGAAATCAAATTATTATATGAGTGGCCAACTCTTGGAATCCGTAATTTCAGCTGACTTCAAAGTGTTCAACCAATACGTGGAACCCACGAAAAAGACCGAATGAAAGATTCATCGCCCGGAATTTCTCTTATATTTCTAGAGACACAATCTTCCCCTTATATAATCATTAGTTTGACCACATCTAGAGTATGCGGTTCAATTCTAATCTCCAAACATTAGCAGAGATGTGGAAATGTTAGAAAGAGTACAACGCAAGGCGACTGAACCGATACTCGAACTTAAGAACAAATCCTATGAAGAAACCTTTATCACTGGCAAGTAGACATTTACACGGCTAGCTGATAGAGGTTCTTTACTCTTAAATTTTTTCTAATATGAATTAATCGCCTTTATTTGAAATTATATTATAATAGAGCGAATACTCTTCAAAATGGATATAAATATGTCAACAATGGATTCACCAGTGGCATAGTGTAAAAGTTTTTACCTGTAAAATCACTCAAATATGGAATAGCTTAAACGATTGAGTAGTGAAAAGTAGGTCGGTTAATATAGTTTTTTTTTAAATGGAGGGGAGGGACACATGGATGCCTTTCCTGAGATGGACATGGTTCAGGAGGTGACCCAGCTCCGCACGGCAAAATCCTCCATGGAGTCGAGCCCGGGTTCGGTGCCAAACACCGAACCAGAGTCCGTAAATGTGCAAGGTTTTCCTTTGGCAGCTCGGCGCCCGGAGGGCTCACAAGGAGAGGAGGAATCTCCTCCCATGACTGGTGTCCATTTGACAGCCAAAACTTTCTCGATCTCGAAAAGGGATCTTGTTGAGCCGGTCCATCCGCCCAAGAATCTCGTTCTATTAGTGTCGAAAAGCGAGTTCATTTCCCACTCTCCTCTTTCAAAAAAAGAAAGGAGAAGAAGAAGACAAAGAGGACTTAGGGTGCCTCTCCCTCTGTGGTTTACCCGAATTATGTGTAAGTTGCTCTAAAGCCGTACACGATAAGCCCCTATTGTGTATGGGCAAGTGTGTCAATTGCAGAGAACCGTACTCTGCTTCTTCGAAACAATGTGGCGCATCTGGATAGGAAATATATTGTTATTTATGCGTACATTCTACCGTCACCCGACTTCAACGCAAAGGACTTCTGCCGCATTGTGGCACGGAAGCTGAGGTCCTATCTACTGATCGGGGATTTGAATGGTAGTCGCCCCCTCTGTAAAGATTACTCGATTAATCCCAGAGGGCAGGTAATTGCTGACCTGATCGACGAGTTGAAGATAGGTGTGCTAAATGTAGATAGATTTACGCTTCACTGCCAGAGAAACGCTTTATTCCTTTGTCTTGATCTATCTCTGAACTCCCCGGATGCACAGCCTGATTTTGGGTGGAAGATGGCCCATGACCTCCAACGTAGTGATCGCTTTCCCATTCAAATATCATTTTCAGGACTATAACTACCTGCGAGACCTCCAGTGGTGCTTGGCGCAGGCGCAAAGGTCCGCATTTCAGGAAAGGATTGATTTCTCTTTGCCGGTCAAGGGGTTTAGGTCGGTGGATGAGGTCTTTGTATTCTTCTCGCGCAACCTCATCACCTCGGGCCATAACTAGTATTCCTAGAGCGTCTGTCCGTTTTGCACAGCGACCGCTACCTTGGTGGTCACCCGAGTGTGAAATGGCCCTTAGATAGGAGAATTGTGCCCTATAAGCTCCACCCGAGCGATTTAAATGTCGGGAATTCGTCAAGATAGGTATAGGTCCCAGTATGTTTCGAAACATGCCGACGCTCTTCGTGGCAGGCATACGTGTGTTTACTTAACGGGAAAACTTCTGATGCAGATGTGTGAAACCAAGTGAACAGGATTCGGGGAAAGTTCTCGTAGGACGCCCATCCCGTTCGCCAGGTGATTGGGAGTGCAATCTTAGACCCAACGTCCGTGGCAGATTACATCTCAACCGATTTCTGCGCACTCTCTACCCTGGATGCATCTTCGCCAGCATTCAATTCTCGTCGTGATGTCACTGAATGACCCCTTTGGGGTCATTCAGTGACATCAGGGTTCTCCAGATGCGAGAACCCTTCAACTAAATGCTTATATTGGCCTTTCTGTTAGATATGTTTAACACAATCAGAACAGAGGGTATCATCCCAGATTCCTGGCAATGGCTACTGTGCTCGCTTTTCGAAAAACATGGGGAGATTACTATATCCCGGCCAGTTTCCGCCATTTCCCTTTAACCTCATCTGCATTCAAGTTCGTAGAGAAATTGGTTAATGTTAGATTAGCATTTTTCCTGGAAGGCGGAGGCCACCTGTTTTCTGCATATTGCGGCTTTCGCAAGTTCCACTTCACATCAGATGTTCTATCCTACTGAAAAATGCCATCTGCGAGGCCTTCCTTTGTAGACAACACTACGCCACGGTGATTTTAGATCTTTAGAAAGCCTATGATACTGGATGGTGATACGGTATCATGGAGACTCTCCACACGATAGGGAGGAGGAGATGCATCCCTCTTTATACCTGAATTTTTGCGAGATAGTCTATTCAGCGTACGGATGGCCCAATGAATCAGGAAGAGAGTGTCCCGTAGCTAAGTTTCCACAGTGCCACACTATTTGCCTTGAGCATCAACAGCATCACCTCGGTTCTGCCGAAAGATGTTCTTGCTACGCTTTACGTGGACGACCTTTTGATCTCTTTCGGCGCGGCCCAGATGCCAACTCTGAAGCGTAGACTCCAACAGGCATTAAACCGCGTCTATCGCTATGCCGAAGAGCACAGATTTAGGTTTTCATTGGCTAAAACTAAGATGGTGCACTTCTGCCGCTATCCACGGCTCAACCCTGACTCTAAATGGGGTTTGCCTAGAAGTGGTAGATTCGCGCCGTTTCCTTGGGCTTGTATTTTACCGACGCCTCACCTGGGAGGCTCATGGTCGCAGCCTTAGGGCATTTTGTACCCACGCCATGGATATTCTTCGCTCAGTGAAGTTTAGGTCATGGAGTGCTGATAGGGCTTCTGCCTTACTTTTTTATCGATCCTTTGTTCGTTCGAAGCTCGAGCAAAGTAGCGATTCGCTACGAGTCCAGGATCATACCATGTATCCAGATCCTGTTGAATATATCTAATAGAAAGGCAATGCCTCGCTCACCCAGATGTCGAAGAATGGTGTACGGGACATCGTCCTAACCAGGGGCGGTGTTCGCGCACGAACTAAGAGCAGACACAACTCACTCAATGTAAATTTGTCATTGAAGAGTTTTCCGCCTCTGGAGGTAAAGTCCAGTCGGCGGCTTTACGCGACATCTCGAAACACATTGAATGCTGGCGGAGCAGCCACCCAGGCAGAGAATTACAGGAAACGGTTACGCTGGGGAAGGAAGGGGAGCCCTGGTTTTAACCGGGGCTAGGTGTGAACCCTTTATGACATCAGCTCTACCAGGGAAAGGCCCGGGGTGGGTATAACTCACAGAATTGTTCCGAATGGGCACGGAAGCGACCATGCTCGTTTGTCTGGATGGTCCAGGAGAAGAGTGTCTTTTTGCACATTGAAGCACAAGACGTCCAAGGCAGCACCGGGCGCGCCAGGACCAAGTCTTTAGCTTCGCGAAATGAGACACGATCCTGATCCTTAATAGCCTAGGATTTCCTTCTGAAAGAAATACGCATCACATGGCCTCGAAGAAGCGGTATGCGGCTATCCGCAATCGACACACTTGGCCACACATGATTTGGATTTATCGTGTGTGGCCTTGGAACAATTTACACAGACTTAGTCATTCGTAGAGCCGAAGCGGTGGCATTAGTAGCACCTCCGCAGCAGAGATACGAATGCCTTCACAAGGTAGCGATACCAACCGGCACGCACCGACTCAGGGAGCTTGTTACAGTCGAACGTATGGTTCGGTCTCGAGGCCCCTCCCTGTTTTCTCATCACACTTTCGACTTTGACCGCTCCATGGTCAGCCACCTCTAAGGTGATTTCATCTATGGAGTAGTCCAACTGTTCAATCTCATAAACCACCCATTTCAAGAGGTTCATGGTAGAGTACAGCTGACCGGCGTGCTATCAAGATGCCGAAGGGTAGTAATTATGGCCGCCTCAGAGGGACTTGACGCATTTGCCAGTAGGCTTCCGTCCGAGAAACGGGTCATTTTGGGCTCTCTACCAATCACGCTACCTAGAGTTCTCATCTGATGGATCACGTTGCCCTTGGCCAACATGCTGCCATCAGTGGGGCGAATAACGAGGAAGCGTTTGAAGCCAGCAGGCTCGAAAACGCTACGTAACCTCTGAATGAGTGGCCCCGACCTAATCGAGGCTCCGCTCTGCGTACTTGAACGTTTGGTCGTAGTCAGGGACTCCCCACCCGAGGAAGCACCGGGAGCTGACGGGCCGATCTTGGCTTGGTCGCTTACCGAAACGGTAGCGGCCCGTCAGTCCCCTGACTCCCGCATAGGGAGAGGAGCCCTTATTCTTTTTGGTTGTACATTTTTTTCTCTTTAGGAGAGAAGGGTGGGGAATCAGCCCGCTTTTCTCCTCCGCTGAAAGGAACCTATAGGCAAGATGGACCGGCCCCGGCAAGATTCTTCTCTGAAATCGAAAAGGTTTTGGCTGTCACACGGGCACCATCCAGTGTAGAAGATCCCTCCTCTCCTTGTAAAGTCTTGGAGACCCGAGCCAGCACTCGTCGGAAAGGAGAGGTGGACACGAACAGTGACCATCTGACAACTTGCTATGCACGCCAACATATATAGAGGGCACGGGCGGTCCGGCCCTGTTATCTCTTATCCTCCTAAAGATGTTGGACCTATCGAGCGGCTCCCACCAGGAGCTGTTAATTATGGGTGTACCGGCGTGCTTTCTTGGTAGTCCCATGGGAAAGTAAGGGGAGGGACTGCCACTATCAAGAGGGAGTCGCCCAGGGGTGACTCCAGAGAAGTGGGTGAGGAGGAGTCCCCTGCAATCGTAGGCCTGGGAGAGGAGTAAGCCTCCTCTCCACTAAAACAAGTTTGGAGGGTGCCCTGAGAAAGCACGGGGAGGAGATCTTCTTTTCTACTTGGCAGCTACCCTCGTGCGGTCCGACGGTGGTACAGGGGAAGGGAAGAGAGATAGTTTTTAAAATTTTCATCATCGGGCATGGTGACCCTATTTTTATCACGAGATGCATACACTAATCACCCAACCATGTAGGCTGCTCTCGAGGGGTGAAAACGTGGCTGGAATACCTAGCTGCCCGCATATAGGACCACACCTCTCGTCCAGTGGCCAAGTTGGAGGTATAAAATTGATAGACAGTAAAAGGAGAGATAAATAATATGGAGGAAGTTGAAGGTGGGGGTGAAGTAAGTTGTTAAAAGCCCACCACCTTAAACTGGAGATTAAGGGTGAGGAGGCATTGCAACCTCCTCCTGCAGATCTGATCCGGGATAGTTACGTGAGAGGAAGCTGGTCGCTGTCTCCCCTGTGAAATTAGAGGTCGACTAAAGAAAGTTGTTGGAGATGTTGTATGGAAAGTGAGGAAGCCGGGTAAGAAAAAAAGAGGCTAGTCTGGAGCCGGACGGGGGACTGAGTCCCGTCACACGGCGCCAAGAAATCAAATCGCCGTGCCCCTTACGGGTGCAAAAAAGGAGAGAGAGGCTGCTGTTAAATCTGCAAACAGGCCCAAACCTAAGAAAAAAACAAAAGAAGAATGCGGAATAATGTAAACCTCCGAGGTCAATGCCAAGAAAGGTTGCCGTGCTAAAGAGAAGCGGGAGACCAAAAGGCCTCTCGATGCTAATGAAATAAACCTCACAATATTTGCATCCGAGTAAGCTCCCTTCCAAAACGACATGGATGCCATCAAAATCTTTATCGGCCTCAAGAAAAAGACTTACAAATGAAAGTTCGATGCCTAATCTGACGAAGAAACTGTCGAGGATGTGGTCTACGATCTCAATGTGACCTTCTACGAGGACACACGGGAAGAACTTACCTAAGCAGAATTCAAGAAGAAAAGGAACGGAAAAAGGACGTCTAGAACTAAAATATATTAGGCAAAAGAAAAACAAGAAAGCCAGAAAGTAGAATGGAAAACCAAAACAACTGGTTAAGGATCGTGACACTCAAGGTAAATGGATAAAGGGAAAAGCTACCGCATATGGCAAAATATTTCGTGTACTTGATCCCGACATCATTCTAATTACGGACGCCCCCTTGTCGCGGAAAGAGAGCTTGTGTGTACCTTTGAATTTTCGAGCTATGTCGGCGGGGGTACCTCTTCTGGGTACCCCTGGTAGGGCTTCCCTTGTCGATTTAGTCGGAAACGAGGTTCCAGACCTAAGCGCGTCATTCCTTCCTTTTTCTACTCTATCCTTCTCCTTTTTTACTTTTATCCTATCTCTCCCACCTATACAAAAAAAGGAAGAAAAGAGCCTACTCCTATCATGTCACTCTTTCCTTTTTTTTCCTCTATTTACATATAAGGACCTGACAGCTACCTCACGCGTCAGAAAAGAGGCTTTGGAACCTCTATAAATGACGCCAATCAACGCTCACTGGTTGCGAGAGACTAGGACTAGAGGTGTCCTAGGCTTAAGGCACGATGAATGGAATGAGGGTTGTGCCCCGTTAAAACCCTTCCCTGGACATTAATTATTGACCGTTCCCAGTGCCCGTTGACGGATGCCTCTGGTAGCATCGGTCCGAGGTGACGGCCCTTTGTTCCCAGGTTGGTTGCCAGGCCAATAAAAAGCCTTGGGTCGAGTTCCTTGGTGTGGTGGGATATCCATTGAACGCTGCTCCGAGATCCTGGCCGTTGTGAAGGGAACTAGTAGGAGTTTAGTAAGGGGCGTGCTTCGTTGTTGTTCACCTGGTGAGGAATCGATGGCCCCTTCGGGGACCGTTAGTGCTGCTTGGTTGGGAACCACGGCACGCCGAGGTTTGACGACTCGGTCGGACGAACAGCAGCACATGGAGCGTGCCTTCTGAAAGATCCGAAACCTCTCCGATCGATAGGCGGGGAGACTCACGCGGGGGAGAACTCACCAACCCCCCTTTTTTATCAGTGATTGGTCACGAGTTTTCAGAGAGAGAGAAAGCGCTCAAAATGACAGGCAAAAAAGGAGCCGTTCGTCTAAAACACAACTGTGCAATATGCCAGTTAGAAAAGTGGTGCGTTGACTTTCCGGAGGGCTGCTACTCAAAATGCAGCCCTGAAAGTATCTGCACTACTTGCATATTGACGCGGGAGGTGGAGAAATTAAAAGACCTCTATAGAGCCTCAGAGGAGAGAGCTAAAATCCTTGAAAGAAAGTTGGAGAAACTCGAAGCCTCTAACGCAGCTAAGATTAGATGCCTAGAAAAGGCGCCGCCCACTGACGTGTCGGAATCCCCTGGTACCCAAGCGGAGATTCCGGCATCATCTGAGGCTAAGCTAGCTGAGGCGAGAAAAAAAGAAGAAAAAAAGAAAAATAATAAAGTTGAAACAAAAGTAGAACCAAAAATAGCAGAAAAACAGATAAACAAGAAGAAAAAGAAAGATAAGAATGTGGAGAGTAAAGAGGAAAAGGGAAGACCTCTTCCACAAGGAAAGACCCCGTCTTCAGAGACCACGTGTCCGAAGGTCACCCTATTTTGTGACTCGCAACACGGGATCTGCAGCCGCTGCTAGCGGCCCGCCTTCGCACTAGCGTGAAGCTAAGCTGCCTGTCAGGACGGGGTAACCACAACATCAGAGTAGAGGCAGAGAAAGATCAGATTTCTGAGAATTCAGTTGTTGCTCTGATGGTGAGCGACAACGACCTCTACCTCAGAGGGGGTGAGGTTGGCCTCAGTGGTAAGACTATCCAAACGGTGATGAGAGCCGTGGATGACATAGGGCTTAAAACCCGCATACGTGTGGTGATTGGGATGCTTCCGATAAGAGGTCCATCCCGAATCGCTCACGAGAGAATCGTCGTAGTTAACAGAAAGTTGGCGGATCTCTGCACGGCAGAAGGAGTCTTCTTCGTGGAACCTTATCGTACCTTTATCGGTAGAGACGACCTCTACCAAAGGGAGGGGGTACATCTCTCCTTTAAAGGGAAGGCCTTTCTCGCCAAGCTAATTCCAGATGTCGTGGAACGCACCCAAAGGAGCGTTCGAAACAGAGCGAAAGCGGACGTGCGCCAGCACGCCCGTGTCACTCCTGGAACGACCTTCCTTGGAGGTCGTAAAAAAGGGTGTGACCACGAAAACAGAGAAGCCGGGAAACAGGAAAGCGTAGGGATTCCTACACTAGGGGACTCCCTCAAAGTTCTTCTGTTCAATGTGAGGTCAATCAGGAATAAGTTTCTTGAGCTCCGTGGCCTCGTATCAACAGAAGAACCTGAGATGGTGGCCATAACGGGGGCGTGGATAAAAACCTCAAGCCGAGACTTTAAAGGTGAATTCGCGATTCCTGGTTACCAGCTCTTCCTGAAAGATAGGCCAGACAGAGAGGGTGGCGGTGTGATGATGTGATGATGTATGTCAAGAATATTCTCAACTCGATGGATTGCAACATCGTATCCGACCATGAACTACTTGGTGTTGACCTAGAGATAGGTCCTGCCAAATACAGGACCCTGGTGCTCTATAGACCTCCTGCCCAACTCGTTGAAAAGGACAGAGATATGTACCAGCTACTAGGAGAACTTGTCGAAGACAGAGTGTGTATCGTCATGGAGGATTTCAACACACAAGTTGACTGGGAAACCAGAGAACCCTGTTGCGAGAACGCACTACTCCTGGAGTTCGCGACTAACGAGTTCCTGACTCAATCGGTGAGAGAGCCAACGAGAGGAGACAATATCCTCGACTTGGTTTTCACATCTGAGGATGACATCGTTAATGAACTCTCTGTTGGCAAAGAGCTCGGTGGCAATGACCACCGACTAATTAGATTTGTAGTCAAAGTCCCCAAGGCAGGGCCTGCAACTAGTAAATCGAGGAAACTTGATTTAAGAAGACCAGACTTTGCAGTTTTTTTTGTGCTGGACTGACTGACGCGAGGCTAGAAGTGTGCGATGCTGTTGAAGACTCGTGGAACAGTTTCAAAACCACATTCATGAGTCTTCAATCGCGTTTCATCCCTCTGAAATGCTCCCATTGGTCTTCTGTTCAACCAAAGTGGTTTAATCGAGAAATCGGCTAACTGCTTAGGAAAAAGAGAACTGTGTACCGGCAATCGAAGATCTCGAGTGACTTTGACGAATACCGGAGGCTAGCCAGGAGAGTGAAGTCCAGCATAAGGGCGGCTAAGTGGTCTGAGGAACTCCGAATGGCGAGACTCTGTAAAGAGAATCCCAAGGAGTTTTTTGGATATGTGAACTACGTAAACGAATCCGTCGAACGATTGGCCCTTTGAGAAATGAGGAGGGGGCATTAAAGCACTTAGATGCAGAAAATGTGAACCTCCTCAACGACTACTTCTCTTCAGTGTGTACTGAAGAGTGTGGTCCCATCCCCCAGCCAATGGATTCCTACTCGGGGGAAAAGCTGGAGGATATGGACTTCACCAAAGGAAAAATAAAAAAGAAGATCAGTGACCTAATGACGAATAAGTCACCTGGACCGGATGGCTTTCTACCTAAAGTGTTAAAAGAAGTGCGCGATCAAGTGTCACGACACCTGAGCGCAATTTTCAAGATGTCAATCCGGGCAGAATGCGTTCCTAGAGATTGGCGTGAAGCGGAGGTGACTCCTATTTTCAAGAAAGGAGACCGAAGCCAACCGTCAAATTACCGACCTATCAGTCTAACTTCGATAGTCGGTAAACTCATGGAAAGCATGATGGTGGACAAAATGACGTCGTATTTAGAGTGAAACCTGCTACTGAGGAGTTCCCAGCGCGGCTTCCGAAGGCAACGGTCATGCCTGACGAACCTTGTGGAATTCTTCCACTTCGTGTTCAGTGAGCACGATCGGAACAAGGCGGTGGATGTGGTTTACTTAGACTTTCAGAAAGCCTTTGATAAGGTAGCACACCGCCGCCTTCTCCGGAAAGTGCGAGCGCTTGGCATAGACGGAAAGGTAGCTGGCTGGATCGAGAACTGGCTAAGTGGCAGACGGCAACGGGTGGTAGTGAATGGACAGGCTTCTGAGTGGGTGCCCGTTACTAGCGGGGTGCCTCAAGGTTCTATCCTGCTATGAACGTTGTAAAGGATGGAAATACTGCCCGCCTGCAGGAAGATCTTGGAAAGATTGGAGAGTGGTCGGACACGTGGCAAATGCCTTTTAACGTGAACAAATGCAAAGTGATGCATATCGGCCACAGAAACCCCCAATCTCAGTATATCCTTAAGGGCACTGCTCTTGAATCGAGTGACACTGAGAAGGACTTGGGTGTAACAATCACTAGTGACATCAAGTTCTCGAGGCAGAGAAGAAAGCCCAAAAGATGTTAGGCTACATAAAGCGCCAGTTTGGATACCGTACCAAGGAGATAGTACTTTGTCTGTACAACTCCCTCGTTCGGCCACACCTGGAATATGCCGTACAATTTTGGAGTCCTTCATTGCGAAAGGACATCGCGAGATTGGAACGCGTACAAGCCAGGGCAACCAAGCTGATTCCCTCTATCCGACATAAAAGTTATGAGGATAGACTAAGGGAGTTAGATCTGTTCTCACTGGAAACCCGTAGACTGCGTGGTCAGCTCATCGAAGTCTTCAAAATACTTCGAGGGTTCGACAATGTTGACTACCGGGATATTTTCACACTGAGTGAGAACAGAACGCGCAATCACGGCTTCAAACTTGAACTGAAGCGTTACAACCGCAATCTGTGTGGAAACTTTTTCACCTACAGTATCTGCGGTAAGTGGAACGCACTTCAAGTGGAAGTTGTCAACAGTGAATCTGTTGACCAGTTCAGGTCAAGACTAGACAAAGTCTTGAAAAGTGGCCGTTTAGGGACGCAAAACAATTGAGCAGCCATGTGCCTTCTCGATTGCTAGTCCAAAGGTACTCTCTTTTAATGGACCGTAAGGTCTCCTAGGGTACTTTCTTTCCTTGTTACTCCTTGTTACAGAATGATCACGAAGAACCATTTTTAAGAGAAGTTTGACGCTGCTGCCGTTGCCATAAAGAAGAGCATCACCTCCAGACACATGCTTGAACTCGACGAGTCCTTTGTGGCCGTGGAATTGTCCACATTAGTGGGTAATCTCGTGATAGCGGCAGCATACCAACCACCTCGAGTAGCGTACTTGCCCATCAACAGCTTCTACACCTTGTTTGGGCACCGCAGAATGGCATTTCTAGAGAGCGACCGTAGGCAGGCTATGAATCCCTAACAGGCTGAGATCTGGGACAGCCAAATAGCAAGGATAGACAGCAAAGTAAGCCCTTAAGAATTCTATAGAAATATCCAAAAGTAAAAAGTCTATCAAGTAAGGGGGGGAAGGGGGGAAGACCCGTATAGGTAATGGAGGGCGATGACTACTTAGAGCACACGGGGGGTCTGGAGGAGAGATTGCGGAAGTTCTTAAGGAAATTTATTTAATAACAACTGAGAACTATGATTAGTTCACCTAGAGAATCGAGGTTGGCTGATTGAAGAGATGAATACATCGAACGCACCCCCAACCTCACGTTGACGAAAGGCGGGTGATGGCGGAAAAATCCCGCCCAATAACAACTGGGGAGATCCTGGCAACTGTGAAAGCCTTTAAAAAAAGGTGACAAGCTGAACGGTCATCACGAAAAATAACTTACTGCATGCTCCCCGGCATATCATTCAGGGAATCGCCAACATCTTCAACTCTTCTCTGTATACGGGCTATTTCCCTAACGGTTGAAAAATGGCCAAAATCATGTTTATACCTGAAGGAAAGAAATCCTCCGATCAACCAGTGAATTACAAGCAGATCTCTCTCCTAGAGTTAGTAGGGAAAGTCTACGAAAAGCTTCTAGTTAACAGGCTATAAGACCAGCTGACTGAGCTGGTAGCTTGCAAACCTCAACTTGTGTACACACTTGAATTCCCGCACCAGTAAAGAAAGATGTGATGTATCTGCAATTCGTTGATGACATCACACAAATCATTCCCATTTCCTATTGGAACGCAGGAGTACAGGTAAGGGAGACTGCTCTGAAATTGATAATATCAACAGTGGTACGAATGCCACTGGAAAATGAAGACAACCGAAAAAAATCTAGACCTTTCATTAAACCCCCCAAAATTGAGTAGGTCATCATCAAAGACGCAATTTACCCGTAAACTAACGAGGGTAAAGTCCTGGGACTGCGCGTCACCTCAACAGGTTATAAGACGCGCATAAATAACAGAATTTCCCTAGTTAAACGAGAACTTGTGAAACTATCTAGATCTAAAGGTCCAGAAACCAAGAAGTTGTACACTGCTCTGGTACGATCAACATTGATCTCCCTGGCAATGTTAACGCAGGACGCAAGTTCTGCATCTCTTAGGCTAATGCAGAGACTGCAGAACAAAGGTACCCTGATAATAGCTGACAGCCGAGGTATGGACCATATTTGGCAGACAGAACTGCACGCAATAACAGGGCTGAAACCGTTGATTAGGACCCTCCAGATGCTAGCAAGAAGGTCGTGGGACAAAATAAAAGAAAGAATACTCCTGACCCTTGAAAACAAGAAAGGAAATCCTTGTCCAAAAATGCAGCACATCACCAGAAGGGCTCTATTCCAAAACGGAAGAAATTGCCCCCTGGAAAACATGAACGCAATTTACACCTGAACAAAAGTAACAAAATCAAGGACAAAATAATTAATAACGAGAAGTAACTAAAAAAACAAACTAGATAATATAAAAAGAGGCAAAAGCCCACTAAAAATTCACTAAAATAAAGAAAAATAAATAAATAAAAGCAATACATAAAGAGCCGAAGGCAAATTGGGAATATACAGAAGGGAGCTCCCCATGGACCTCCAAAATCTGAATGGGGCAACTGTAGAAGAACTTGACGAAGAAATTTCTGCTGCCAACGACCCTTACACAGGAGAGAGTGGTGCTTCAACACAGATTCACCGCACGCTAAAATCGCATCCTCGACATGAGTTACACAAGTCACATGGATTTCCAACTCCTTCACTAACTCAGGAGACAGCTGAACATTGAGCTGACGCATGACCTGAGGGAGAAGTGGAATCGTCTAATCGAAAGATTAGACACCAACAGGGATCCAAGGTGTTTCTGGTCGGCCATCAGCAAGCTAGAAGGCAACACTAGAACGCAAGACTAATCGAAACAACGGCAACCACTCCCTGTGAGAAAGAAAGGCTTTTTCCACGGAGGCTGGAATGATGTTTTCAAAATCTCTGATGAAGAGGAGGAAAAATTCAACCTAGGTTTTGAAGACCATGTTCTTGAGTACATGGAGAGGAGGGAGAACAGGTTCATTACATACAGAACCGTGAACTTCACTCGGCTTCATGGCAACGAATAGAAGGACAATAGCGTCGCAAGTGTGGAATTGTGGACGGCAATCACTTCGTTTCTGCCCAAAGACCCTGGCTACAGCCAAATTACCATCTGGCATCTGAAAGAGGCAACCTATGGACTTCAAGTGAGACTGGTAAACCTGCTCAATTCGCCCCCGTCAATAGGATACTTCACTAGGGCTGGTCATACTCTAGAATTTTATGAAACTGGTGATGAGGGGTTTTCAAATGATGAATATTGGTGAAAAGAACATACTTTTAGCAGAAAAGTTAAATTCTGATTGATCTAACCTACATCAATTTGAAGTTGAAATATTGTTAGTTCTGGGTCATTTACTATGTTTTACTATTATTTTAGCTACCCATAAAATATCAAATTACCGTTTTCTATCATCAATACATTTATGTAGTCTGAAAGATATTTGTCTAAAAAAATGTAAAAATGTATTAGAGACACATGAGAAGTAGGAAACTTATTAAAATTCCCCTTATTTAGTTTGGTCTAACTCCAAAATTGCAAATAGCCAGTACTCATTACTCAATGGAAGGCAATATTCCAGTAGTGTTGCCAGTTCTGGTAACTATTGTAACTGGTAACTGTTTACAGAGCATTTACATTTTATTTGAATGCTAGTAAAGGCTGTGGATCATTTAGAATAATATATAATTATTTGGTAGATATTATTTCTTAATCTAAGTGCCATCTTTTCATTTGCAGATATACCTGCGATTAGTGTGACGATGACGAAAATCAAGACAAGGTCCAAATCAAGTTCTCATCTGACTAATTTTGTTGGGACTGGGCAAGAGCTGATGGTGTCTGAGTTACCAAGAATATGAGATATTTTGAGATACGGCATCTACCTGTTGTTTCTCATATATATACCAGCTTTGTAAAATTTTTCGTTTTCTTTGAGAATGAAATGAACAAGTTCGAAAGTACTTGGAATCCGCCTTTCATTTTCCTGTGGGATTTTTTGCATTTATTGCTCTACTCATATATATATATATATATATATATATATATATATATATATATATATATATATATATATATATATATATATATATACAAAGGAAACAACTACAGGATCTGCGGGTGATTATACAACCACCACAGGGCTATGCCATTTTTATTTTCTGTCTTTCAAATAAAATTTGAAGACAGAAAGAAAGATGCAGAAACCTGGTGTAGATGACTATAAATACATATAGTACAAGAGGAATAAGAATTGGACGCGAATGAGCAAATGAGACAGGAATTCAGAACTTTTTTTCCCCTGGCGTTATTTCTGTTTTCTCGGTAAAGGATCGCCTTCACTGTGCCGCCCTCTGCTCCCTTTGATTCTGGATTCTTCTAATGTACCTCTCTCTTGCCTTTAAAAAACTCCGGTTTCTTGTCTCATTTGCTCATTCGCGTCCAATTCTTATTCCTCTTGTACTATATATATATATATATATATATATATATATATATATATATATATATATATTGGTTAGGACTTCTCCTATGGAGCTTCAATTTAATTTGAAGGATGAACGAAAAGACGTATAAAGGAAAATTCATTTAATTTTCTTGATAGATACAACGTTTCGGGTGAACTTTTCATCCATCTTCGGTACTGGAAAATACAATTTGTGGAGTAGACAAACAATTTAAGTTAGATTTTAACAGACAATCAAGATGATGAATTTATGGAAAGTATTTAATATTTATTAAGGTGGATTGCGAAAATTTACAGGTTATTGATATTTTTGGATTATTATGTTGGGAGTTAAACAAATTTTAACGATTGAGGAAACACTGGAAACACATCGAGATAAACTAACCTTAAACAATCAACCGTTAGAGGATAACTGGGAAGAAAGGGCGAGGAGCGTAAGAAGAAAGAGAAGGTTAGGAGGTTGGTAATATTTTTGTTTAGAGTAGAAGTAGTGGGTGAGAAGAACAATCGGAGTTTAAGGAAGGAGAAAGGTATTTAATATACATAGATTCAAGAATTCTTAATGGTGGTTTTTAAGATTTTAAAATCGTCCATTGTGATATCGGTTTAGAATTAATAGAGTGAAGCCTAACAGGTGAGAATTCTTTGGTAGAGAGAATCCTCCCTGTCCTGTGGCTAAGACCCAAATGGGAACATAACCTCGCCCTCAGTGAGCGCAGCGTGCTGCCTATGTATCTCCCCAGTTTACAATTGGGGCAAGTAAACTCATAAATAACGGAGCACTTCGCTTCAGGCGGGATTCTGTCCTTACAATATTGCCGATACATAGATGACATCTACATCAACGTCCAAAACGAAGAACATTTCGTTAACATCAATCAACATTCTGAGGAGAGCTCGGTGCTAAAATTCACTTATGAATTGAGCACGGGCAATAAACTCCCTTTCTTGGATGTTGAGGTTTATAACATCAATGGCAACTACATCACTAAAGTACATAGGAAAAGTACGGACATGGGAAGATGCCTCAATGCAGAGAGTGAATGCCCTGAAAGGTACAAAATAAGCGTAATCGGCTCATACATCCGCCGAGCTTATAAATGCTGCTCTACGTGGGAACTTTTCTACCAAGAGATTGCACGAGTAAAACAAATACTCGTGAATGATGGTTTCTCAAACAGCATGATTCACAAACAATTCCAATCATTTTTAAATAACCATTACAAACATGCGGATAAAACTGAAAGTAATCATGGAGAAGTCAATAACATCAAAGTGTATTACAGAAACTAGATGTCCACGGCCTACAAAATAGATGAAAAAAACATTAAGGAGATTATTAACCGTAACATCAAGGTTAAAAATCAAACCGATAAAATCGAATTCATCATTTATTATAAAACCACAAAAGCCAGCAATCTTCTGATGAAAAAAACATCTGCCCAAACTCCTTGAATCTCAAGTCAACCAACATAGTTTACGAGTTCACCTTCCCAAATTCCCAAATAAAGACTGTAAGCTTTATAAAAACTCTAAATATATTGGCATGACAACTACCACACTTTTGAGACGGTTAACTATGTATCTACAAAGCGGAGGGCCAAATAACTATATGGAAAGCGTACATAATATTAACCTAACGAGATATATGCTCGTTGATAACACCATTATTAAAAGAAAAGAGGTTAATAAAGCGAAGCTAAACATCTTAGAAGCCATATTAATAAATGAAGATAAGCCAGCCATCAACAGTCAGCGACAAGTTGGAATCGCACATTAAAACTATTTTTAAAATTCCACTTACAGGGGTGGTTCATTTCCTCTAACGTTACGTTTAACTAAGGCGAATAAATACCCCTTAAAAATCGTTTTCTTTCACTTTACTTTCTGCCAGATCCTCACTCTACTCATTACATCGGTAAAGTAAGCAGGAACATTTCAAAACGCTCTGAAGATGATCGAATAAGATCGAAAGCTTAGCAATTTAGTTTGGTTTTTACCAAACACATTAATTTAAAAAAGAGATGAATACTGAACAAATAATCCACCATCTACAAGATGGAATAAAAAATATAGTTAGAACAAGAGAAAGTTACCAAAGGAAATTAATTAAGGCAAAATACACAATGGTCTTCACAAAATTTGCATTCAAGGAAGACTACTAACCAACTAGACTAATATATATATATATATATATATATATATATATATATATATATATATAAAGTAGGGTAATTGTTTGTCGCCGTTGGCATCCAAATGCGTGTTGTCTAGCGTCGGTTCTCTCTTCTTCCTATCACAGTAGACTCAGATGTGCATTGCCTGTGAAGGATGCAATAACATAGCTAAATTCAATCCTCCAAAAAATTGGAAAATGAAGGCTCAACGGCTTTATATTCACGCCTGAAGTTCCAATGCGAAGATCTCGGGGAGTTTGTATGTCAATCTAAGGATCAAGAAAGAGTTGGCTCAGCCATCCTGTGATTAAAAGATTGGGGAGGCTCGGAAACCTCACTCTAAGTGTCTTACTACGTTGAAGAGCCTCTAATTTGTCTTAGAGATCCAGGTCATCAATTGGTAACGATCTTTGCAAGTAAATAAGGCCAATAGCATGGATAAGAGAGTGTCAGAGGTCTCTCATCAGGCAGTTAATGCAAGATGACATCTTCTTCTTCTCATACAAGATGAGAAAATGCCAGCTTCTGTCGCAGAAGATGAAGGACAAGCGGAAGGAAAGTTCTGCGAAGTTTTTGAACAAATTAAACACTCCCTTCAGGCATGGCACACTTTGGTTTTTAGATTAGAAGAATTTCTATCACGAGCAGGTAGTCAACTTGCAAAACTACCCCTGGCTTGCTATGCCACCCTAAGATGTAACTAAAGTCATTAAGACCCCGTTTCCGGTTCAAATATATAATGGTGTTTGCGGCGTTCAGTAGCGAGGGCCACGTACACCATAAACCACGCTAGTAGCTTGGTACGGAAATTTAGGAGTTCTTGGTTCTCTGTGAATCAATTTCGATGAAACCTCTCTTAGCTGGTTTGCACAAAATGGCATATTTTGGAGAAAAGGAAGGATAATTATACACATTAAGCAAACCTTGCGTATATATTTAACAGAAAACCATTATTATAATACACGATTGAAGAACATAATGAATTATTTGCCCACATCAGCGCTATTTCGGCGGATGACTTAAAAAAACATATCATGCATAGAATCTATCAATTTCTTAATAGTAGCAGTTTGGACTGCCTCTGCTGCAGCTGTAATGGTCGCCCATAACACTTCTTTAGACGAAAATTGACGTTCATCTACATACAAATCTTGTTTAATGATGGACCACAAAATTTCGATTGGGTTGAGATCCGGGGAGATTGTCGGCCACACGATCAACTTCTCACCTTGTATGCCCTGGGGTATAAGAACGCTTGGGTGACACTGGCAGAGTGGAATGGAGCGTTGTCATGCATTGAAAGTAGAGTCCTTAGAAGTGGCAACGGTTTGTCATCTAGCCAGAGATCCAAGACCTCATTCAAGGGATTGCAGTAGGTGTCTGCGGTCACTTTAACCCCTTCAAGCACCCTGACTGGACCAAGAAGTCTGTGTCCAATTGTACCTGTCCACAAGATGAACCCACCTTCCTACTTCCGGCCCCATTAATACCTCAAAGTCTTGTAATGGGGCTTTAAATGAGGCATTTTCAGGGAAACTCGCACGGAAGCCATGGTTTCTAGGATAGAGTTACGGGAGGTCTTCGATAAATGGTGACGAAAGGCGGCCGTGAAAATTAATTTGTTTGTTTGTCTGGGTTTCTCAGGTAACTGGCGGCTAATATTCCTCAAATATCTAGCAGTCACAGTCTTTGGTAACCCACAATCGGATGACTTCTTCCTTACTGACGGGTCCTTCAGAAAACATCTAACCGTGTCCATATGACGAACTAACTTCACCGCAATAAAACTTTCCTTGACGATGAAAGACTTTTCTTCCTTGTGGAAGCCTCTACGACGTCCCATTATTCTTAAAGAGGATAGATGCTATTAACGTGGTTCACCAAAAAAGCGACGAATATGAAATTAAAATTGGAAGATGTGACACAGAATAATGAAAACAACATTAGTATTGCCATATTTGGGTGACCAGCTAAGCAAAAAATCATCAAAATTGATTTACAGAAAAACGAGAAATTCTACATAACTTTCCCTACCAACCTATTAGCGTGGTTCAGGGTATATGCCCGCGTTAATCATCTGGAGGGCCTCAGACTCAATACGTAGGGCTACATCAAGCGACTGGATTAATTGGTGTTGCTCTGGATCCAGAAGGTTGCTGGTAGAATGTCATAAGTCTGGCAACAGGACTCTGCACCATGCCACACAGGTAGGAAGACACAGTCTTGGTTGTGAGTAAATTTCTTTGGCCACATCACTCCAAACATCTGGCCTCCCAACTATCCAGATTGCCACCCCCTGGACTATTATGTGTGGGGCGTGGTTTAGAGAGAGAGAGAAGAGAGGGAGAGAAGCAAGTCCCCGTGGACCACTAAATAGGAACTTAGGTCGGGGATCATCACAATCGAGAAGGTCTGCAGCAGGTTCTGACGCCGCCAGGCCATGGTGAAGCCAACCGCGATTTCATCGAATAAAATGTAGTGCAATCCTTCTTTAATACGCAAATTTCGTAAATATATATATATACGAGGTGCGGTAAATAAGTTTTGCAATTCGGATATAAGGAAACGAGATACGAGGGGGGAGGCAATAAGTTTTGCAATTCGGATATAAGGAAACGAGATATGAGGAAAAGTGTTTTATTATTTTTCAATATAACTACCCTCGACTTCAATACACTTGCGCCACTTGTCCCTGAGGCTTCGAATTCCTGACAACCAGAAGTGTCCCGACTGCTGTGCAATCCACTCCTGGACGGCGAGCTGGACATCTTCATCGTCCCCAAACCGGAGTTCACGCAGTGCAGCCTTACGCTGGCAAGGTATAAAATAGTCGCTAGGGGACAGATCTGGACTGTAGTGGGGATGGTTGAGCTCCTCGAATCTGCACTCGCACAGAGCAGCTTGTGCAACTCTGGCCTTGTGGACAGGGGCATTGTCGCAGAGGAGCAGGACACCGCGTGTCAACTTGCCGCGCCGCTTCTGACGGATGCACTTCTTAAACCCAGCCAGTTCCTCGGCGTAATATTCGCCTGTGATGGTTCTTCCACGAGGCGCATAGTCCACCTTCAACACTACCTCAGAATTCCAGAAGATGGTGGCCATGATCTTCCCAGCTAAGGATTGAGTCCGGAACTTGATGGGAGTTGGAGAGTCCCTGTGCTTCCAGGCTATGCCTTCGAGCTTGGTCTCGGGATCCCTGTTTCATCACCTGTCACTATGCGTGACTCAAATCCTGCCAGGTCTTGGTTGTACGGGAGCAGCAGCTCCTCCGAACTTTGCCGACGTTGAAGTCGATCATAGGGCGTGAGGTTTCGTGAGGTTTCTAGGGACCCAACGGGCAGAAACCTTGGTCATAGCCAAATTGTCGTGGATGATGTTGATAACACTTCCATGTGATATTCCAAGTTCTCACTCGATTTCTTCGACCTTCACCCGTCGATTTTCATGGATAATGCTATTTACATGGGCCACATTGTCCTCGTTGGTCACGTCTGACGGGCGTCCTGGACGGGGGTCATCTTCAAGGGACTCACGACCATGGCAAAACTCCCTATTCCAGCGAGCAATGGTTGCATAGGAAGGGGCGGTGTCGGTGTACACTGCAACCATGCGTTCATGGATCTCTTTTGCATTCTTGCCTTCCTTGGTCAAAGATTTGATCACTGCGCGGTGCTTAACCTTCTCCATTGTTGAAAAATTTGTGACTGACGATCTGCGATCAGCTACTGCTTCTTATTTAGACGAGGCAGGAGCGTGCGGCTGCAGGTCCTGACTTGTCATAACTTGTCTTAACACCCCTACAAACAGCCATCCCCCTTCCTCTGTTTTGCCCTACCGATTCGCAAAAGTTTTTGACCGCCCCTCTTACATATAAATGATTTTTATTTTATTTATTCATTTTACCTGTGACGCGCTCCTTTGTGTTTCCCATATTTATATAACTCTTTGTTGAACATTTTGTTCTTATTTAATTTTAATGATACTAAAACTATGTGTCGAGAAAATTGGAAGCAAATTCTTGCTATTGGAAAAAAGCTAAGGATTCCATGACGACAGGAGACCGGACACGCCTAAATCTCTGATCAGAGCCATTCGACTCTGGCATTATTTTTGCGCCGACAAAATAATGAACAGATAATTCCAATGGGGGAAAATTGAAGAAAGAGGGTCAATAGAACAGCAAAGGCTTAATTAAATACATAGAGAGCGGACTAGGGTCACATCGAAGGGGCCTAGACGCCATCACATTTCATACGAGCGTCAAAGGACAGATTGAGGTGAACAGGCAAGGCCTTCAAAGTCAATGGCAGGACACTTTTGTAAATAATGTAATAAACTATTGAATATTTATTTAACTATTGTATCTTGCTGTCTACCATATAGGAATCTCAGGCTATTTTCAGAACAGGCCCGGTATCGAATTAGACTTTCGAAGCTATCACGGGGTTAAAGTTAGGCTAAGATTAGGCTAAGGCTTTCGAGGTTTGTTGTGTGAGTACAACCTGTACGTTAGTTTAGGTTTGGTTAGGTTTTGGAGCAAGGAATTGGCTCTAACTTCTCGTAGAAAGTTTTTCCAATCAGTTATGGTTTCTGTTGACATTTTAAGTTCTTTAACACAGAAAAATACAGTAGTTGTGAACCCTTAGCCCCATGTTTAAATGAAATAAATGATTGTCTCAAAAGATAATTTTGATTCTTATAACCAAGCGTCTTTTCGCAAACCAACACTGAAATTTCATTCATGCTTATTACAACGAAAATGCTAATGAAAGTTTCATAAATGTACATTTTTACAAAGTTGCTGTCCTAACCTAACCTTAACTTCACGATATCCTCGATCCCCTAATTTGCTGCCGGGAATGTTCTGAAAAAGACCCGGAATCTCCTCTACCTCCGAACGCAATATGACCCCAACTTCCACACAGACATGTACAGTGGGTTACGCCTAAGTGAGGCGTTTTCAAACGGTGAAAGAAGGGAAGGTAGATTGCCGTATTAGGGCTACGCGTTAAACGGCAGGTTGTCACTGAGATAAGCAACAAACGGTGCGAATCAATAGTAAAGGTCGTAACCAAAACAACGAGACAGATTAAATAAACGAATGGGGAAAAGAAATTTGCTTTAACGAACGAAGAAGGTTAGGAATGATTATAATTCGAAAACAAATAACTGCATGAACAAAAGAGGGGCGATTGAATACGCCCACGAACAAGTTCGTGTAAAAAGCAGACGACCTCGGAAGCCCAAACTTAACACCCTCCTTGGGGAACTAACAAGGAAGTTCCTAAGCAAAATAGCTAAAGTAGATATGGAATAGTAGGAAAATGTAAATAAAAATGGTGTCGAAAGCAACACATATGCGATACTCTCTTGAAATTCTGGGGTCAGGTAGAAGTGGTGGAAACCCATTAACAAAATCGTGTTAATTCCATTACCTTGGCAGAAATGAAATATCGCCGATGATGAAGTAATGTATCAGCAATTTAGTAAAAATAAAGTATCGGTGATCGTATTTTTCGGGGGAGGGGGGGAGGCTATGGCCCCGATACGAGTCTTGATTTCCCCAAAACGTCGCATTTCTGGCCACCGAAAGAGCGGAGCAATAGATAAGAAAAACATAGCTCAATCCGGCCGCCTGCCATGAGCCTAGACGGCTATCAATTCGACGAAGCAAAGCCGCGCTTAAACGCTCGTAAAATAGAAGCAGCACTCTCATCTAAGCAAATTTCGGGATATCATGAAATTAAATAAACGCATTAAAGTATAAAATTAAAAAAACAAACAAGGGTGTGTATGAATGTATGTGTATGTAGGGGCAATAAATATAAATGTAAAATGTCAAAAGGTGGCGGAATAAGAAGCGTCGTAAAATAAAGTCGGAACTCTTCTGTTATTTGATGACGTCACACCGCGAGCGACACGCAACGCCAGAGTGCCCGAGCGGACAGGTTTGAAACTAAGGCCCTAAATGTGCCTTCCCTTTACAGCTCGCATTGATCCCTCCACAGGTGAGTGATCAATAAAGGTGAGGAGACTCATAGTGGAAGCTCCAACTCCCGGCTTTCCAAATGTCCTCCCCGTTTCTCTCTCTCTCATTTTCTTTCTCCCTCTCTCTCACCTCTCTCCGTCCCTCTATCTTATTTTCGTTCTCACAACTCTCCCTCCCCCTCTCTCTATCTATCTACCTCTCCCCTCCCTATCTATTTCTCTCTCTCCTTTCTCTCACTCCTCTCCTTTTCTCTCCCTCTCTCCTTCTCTCCTTCTCCCTCATTCTCTTCCCTCTCTCTCTCTCTCTCTCTCTCTCTCTCGTTCTTTCTCTCCTCTCTCTCAATTCTCTCTCTCTCTCTCTCTCGTTCTTTCTCTCCTCTCTCTCCATTCTCTCTCCCTCTCTCTCAATTATCTCTCTCCTTCTCTCTCTTCCAACTCTCTCTCTCTCTCTCTCTCTCTCTCTCTCTCTCTCTCTCTCTCTCTCTCTCTCTCTCTCTCTCTCTCTCTCTCTCTCTCTCTCTCTCTCTCTCTCTCTCTCTCTCTCTCTCTCTCTATTACTTCTCGGGCTCGTATTTAATCACCGTTTCCTCTTCCAATACTACACCGACAAAGTGACTGAAAGTTGGAAATGAAAAGCTCGCAATTCTAAATCATGTTTTTTCGGTTTAAAATTTGCATAAAAGCATTAATTTGCTTTTCCCTTTTTCAGCTTCTTTTGTTGAACGGAAAAGTGATAGCATCGCCTCGAAAAAAAAAAAGGAGGATATTACAGGCTTCTTCCCATTGCCGGTGTGAGACGGGTTAAACTGCATGTAAAATTAAGTATCTACCGTAACTTTCGCTTATTTGGGGGTGTTTGTAAAGGCGTCTTTTTTGTGTGTGCGATGGGAATGGAAGAGGGAATGTGAGGAAGAGATCACTAGAAGCGGAAAGTTGAGTGAAGAGTAACAGATTGGGTGGTTGGGTCTTGTGCTTTATTGGCCCCTGGAACGGATGGTATTAAAAGACACGAAGGAGAAATCAACGGGAGTTACTCGACGGGAACAGTTTAAAAGGGGGGTGGAGCAGGTAGTGGTGAGGTAAGGGAATGCGAAATGTGTTGAAGGTACAAAAGGTAGAAGAGAACAAAAGAATGAGACTATTGGGAGACGGAGAGTACGAGGTGATGAGTGCAAGAGTGACATTGGTTCTCATTGCTACTTTATTAAATAAATGGCGATCGGGAATAGACATATGTCTGTATTGTCTGGTTGTCAAATCTTGTTTGATTGGTCTGTCCAATTGATGTTTGGTTTTAGTTCGTCGTTAGTTTTTGGTTAGTTCTATTGATGTTTAGTTTTCGTTGGTCGTTAGTTTTTGGTCTTAGTTCCATTGATGTTTGGTTTTGGTTGGTCGTTAGTTTTTGGTCTTAGTTCTATTGATGTTTGGTTTTCGTTGGTCGTTAGTTTTTGGTCTTAGTTTTATTGAAGTTTGGTTTTCGTTGGTCGTTAATTTTTGGTCTTAGTTCCATTGATGTTTGGTTTTGGTTGGTTGTTAGTTTTTTATCTTAGTTCTATTGATGTTTAGTTTTCGTTGGTCGTTAGTTTTTGGTCTTAGTTCTATTGATGTTTGGTTTTCATTGGTCGTTAATTTTTGGTCTTAGTGCTATTGATATTTTGTTTTCATTGGTCGTTAGTTTTTGGTCTTAGTTCTATTGATGTTTGGTTTTCGTTGGTCGTTAATTTTTGGTCTTAGTTCTACTGATGTTTGGTTTTCATTGGTCGTTAATTTTTTATCTTAGTTCTATTGGTGTTTTCTTTTTCCTTGGTCGTTAAATTTTGGTCTAAGTTCTTTTGATGTTTGGTTTTTGTTGGTCATTAGTTTCTGGTCTTAGTTCTTTTGATGTTTGGTTTTCGTTGGTCGTTAGTTTTTGGTCTTAGTTCTATTGGTGTTTGGCCGCGTAAGGGGTTCGGTGATTTATTTTTCTGTGCGCGGTGCTGGCGTGACTCAGCACCTCGTTCGGCCCCAGCTTAGCCCTTTCTCCTTCTTTCTTACACCCTGACTTCTTACGCCGATCGGCTTCCACTCACCCAACCATCCCGGATTGGGGCTGAGGGAGAGGGGATAACTTGCCTTCACCCATTTGCTCCGTTTCAGGTGGTGGGTTTTTAACAACCTGCCTCACACCCACTCTGACCTTCCTCACATACGTTTTCTTTCTCCTTCACTCTCTATCGATTCTACACCGAGCCTAAGGTGGAGCTACCATGCTGATCGGTTTCCTGGCCACTAAGCAGGAGGAGTGACCTCAAATGGCTGCAGCTGGCTTTTTCGGACCCGAATTCATCCCTCGCAGAGCGGATCACTGCGTGGAGTGATTAACGTTTGCGTCCCGTCCAAACACTAGGGTCATCATGGCCATTAATGAAATTTCCACTCTCTCCCTTTATTCCCCCCTCACCAACATTGGAGCCGCTCCCGGCCCGATCCACTAAAGAAAAAGAGACCCCACCCCTGTGCTTTCTCAGGGAACCCTCCAATTCTCCCTGACCGGAGAGTAGGCTTACTCCTCTCTTATGCTTTAGGGTGCAGGGGACTCACCCTTACCTCCTTCTCTGGAGTCGCATTTGGGCGACCCCTTTTTTACAGCGAAGTTCATTTTCTTTCACAAGGGACTGCCAAGAAAGCACGCAGGTGGCCCAATATTGCCTCCCTAAGAGCAAACGCCATTAGGGGGGTCAAGGAATGTCAGGGCCCGTCGGGCCGTGCTCAATAACGTCCTGCACTCGTGTGTTCTAAGTTAACAGGAGGTCACTGTAAGTGTCCCCCTCTCTCTCCCGACCGATGCTGGTTCGCCGGCCCAAGAGGAAACAATATGGTCCCTGAGATGACCCCGCTCTAGACGTTAGGATCTTTCATGGAGTCGAACCAAGGATCGGTGCCAGGCACCGAACCCTGGTCCGCCCATGTGTAAGCTTCTCCTCAGATGGCTGTGGTCCCCGAGGGTTCACAAGGAGAAGGGAGATCTCCTCCCCCGGTTAGTGCCCGTGTGACAGCCAAGACCTTCTCCATTTCGGGAAAGGATCTTGCTGAGGCCGGTCCATCTAGCCTAGGGGCTCTTTCCGGCGGAGGAAAGAAGTGGGTTCATTCCCCATCATCCTCTACTAAAACGAAAAGGAAAAGGAAAGAGTCTAAAGAGACTCATGGTTCATCTCCCTCCGTGGGAGCCACAAGGATGGAGGGGTCCGCTGCCGTTTCGGTAAGCGATCAAGCCAAGATTGGCATGTCCGCTCCCTGTGCTCCCCCGGGTGGGGAATCCCTGACAAAGACCAAAAGTGTAAGTTCGCAGCGCGGGGCCTCGAATACGCAAGGACCCTTCATTCAGAGATTACCTGGTGTTTTCGAGGCCGCTGGCTTCAAACGTCTCCTTGTTTTTCGCTCCAATGACGGTAGCAAGTTGGCCAATGGCAACATGAGCCATCAAAGGATAGCGCTAACTAGCGTGATTGGTAGAGAGCCGATAGTGACACGTTTCTCTTAACGGATCCTTCTGGCGAATGCGTCAAATCCCACCGAGGCGGCCATGGACACATGAGGCACGCAGTTGAGTGTGACGCCGCACTCCACCATGAACTTTGTGCAAGGAGTGATTTATGTGAAGGAACTCGTGGACTACCGGCTTTCGCAGGGTCGGTCTCCCCTGAGATACGATCGTACGCTCACGGTTTCCCGGGGCTCCTGAGCCCCCGGAGAGAAGAAACCTGATATAACTGTGGAATATGTTAATTTTAGGAGAGTTGCACCTCCCTCCTCTGTTCCCTAACGCTCGAAAGTTTCTTTTTCTAGCTACCTGAGTATTTACCTCCACCATTTCACCTCCCCTAACTTCACCGCTTTTTTGCCCCAAAACCTTTCTCTGGCGGAGATGCGAACGCTGGTTTCGACATTGAAAATAAAATAAACAAGTAATTGCCTATTAACAAGTTCTTAAAAGATGACTAAGTCATGCGGAGAGTGGTCGCAGACAGGGGCAGAGGGCAACAGAGATTTTTGTTCCTACGAGCCCTACACCAATGGCAGTAAAAATGGAGCTGTCGCAGACTCGTCCACTGTAGTTGATATGCACCAACATCATATGATGAAACCAACGAAGGCATTTTAAGTCAAAGGAAAAAGAATGAGAAAAGATACAAACAAAGATAAAAAGGAATTAAATAGATAATAATAATAATAAAGAATAAGGGTAACAAAGACTGACATAGGCAACCTTTTTTAACCCGGAATATTTGGGTCTCCAATGCGTAACATAAACTAGAAAGAACAAGTTCGTAAATAGAGCACATACACTTAAAAGTACGAACTTTAATCTAATTACACGGTTGTACTAGTGATACGGTTGTATACAAATTATAAAGTAGTACAGAGCAAATTCAAGGACTGTCGCTATATTTGTACAAAGGTTAACTTAGTAATTCTAGTAACAAGGGCTTAACATGCTGCAGTTGAAATCTGAAAAATTACGTGTCCTTCAGGTCCCATACTTCGAAATTATGTGCCCTTTCGGCCTCAATATATTTGGGAGAATCTGTGGGTAGATGTGTTTCATATATTTTCCCTTCCTCTTCCTAAGGCATTCACAACGGGGGTGAATGTTCAATTAAGGGGGGCGAAGAATCGATAAATTGTCCCAAACAGGGATGTCAATTTTCGCAAAAATTAATAGACAACTATCAAGTTAATTACACAAAATATATTCTGATACTGATGCAAGCGCTATAACATTCAGTCGCCAGAGAACTGTACAGTCATATTAAATGAGCAGTTGAGGCCCCTAGCTACAGCAACTGTGATTTAAAGGACCTGATTTTGCGATAAGTAAATTATAAAGCTCCCTGAAAGAGGCAGCTGCACAGCCAGACATCCCAAAAAGAAGCATTGAGATTTCAAGCAGTTCTCTAACCCAGATGGGTTATCTTTATCTTCCCGTCTTATCGTCTGTCCGACACTAGACCCACGGCACCAAGGACCTTTGCCCAAAGCTGTGAGGCCGCCGAGACTATCTTGCCCCCCTGGCGAACCAAGTCTAATGAGATCCCCGTCCCCGTTTGGGAAACCCCGGCGACCCGCTTCCGCCGAAGCAGCATAGATACTTCGAGAAAAGCTTTGAGAAAGCAGTACCATACAGCCCCTTTCATGGTTAGCAGTCATGTCTAGTCTTGTACTCCCTGCTCCACCTCCCAACAGTTTCCAGCTACGAAAGAGATACGTTCGCACCCAAGGCCAGAGTTCCCTCCGCCAGACTATAGACACGGACAGGCATCTATCACTCGGTTATCGACTTAGTTCAACGAATAGAGTACTCCCTCGCTCATTTCTCAGCGAGGTAAAAGAAGAAGGAATCTTGCAAGTTCAACTTGGCAGCGCACCGTTTACTTGCCGTATTCAAACCTCCAGTCAATTAGGCTTTACGTGAGTCTCCCCGATAATTGCACTCTCCCATTTTCTCTGGAAGCAATCACGGTGCATCCTCTCTCGGAGCCTCGTACCCGTCGAGTTATTTGTATCACTCCGCCACCCGTTTGGTACCCCGAGTCTCATTTTATTTATTGTCAGTTATTTACTTGTGTTATTAATATTTCCTTTGTATATAGTAAAGTTATATATTTTTCTACCATTAGTTTCTCTAACCCCAGAACCTCTAAGAAATGATTATTTAGGCCAAGCGCATTCGACTTTGTTTATTTTACCCTCGCACTGGAATCTATATCCAGATTCTCTGGCGTTCTCCTTCACGGTCACTCTACGACATTCCGCCTTTGTACACGAGTGAGCCACACGGCTCCCTGCGCTTCTATATCGGATCGGTGCTTCTTTCAATCGGTTTATTGAAGTGGAGAGTAAAAGTACTCTCGTCATTTGTGAATAATTAATAATCTCCGTTAAATATATGATGATCTTAAAGGATTGATTATATTAAAGTGGTTTATTAAGATATTTGAAACAGCCGAAGTATTTTATTTTAATTTTAGTATGAGTTTGTAAAATAGCCGCTAATTAGGTATTGTTTGCGAGCAGTTCGATAACTTCAGGAAAAAAACGTATAATTGGTTCTTTTTACGCTTTTACGTTATTCTAAATTTAAAGATTATTTAATAGGAAGTAAATACCTTGAATCTTAAAGTTATAAAGCCTACTTAACCAAGTAAACTGGTAAATTTGGCGAACGCATTTGAAAAATTTCTCGAGTGATTAATTAAAAGTTAAGAACTCAATTTTATCAATAACTACTTTTTGATGATTACATTTAATTTATATTATTAGTGGAGCTGGGCGCGTCTTTAATTTTTTCAGGTGCGAATTTGACTTTGCGACTTTGCCGACGGATCAGGTGCGACTACGACTTTATGACTCTATTTTAAGCACCCCAGTGCGACTTGCGATTTTTCGACTGCAACTGCGAATTTTTTTCCCCGGTGCGATTCCGCTGAATTACAAAGTAAACTTTAGCGCAATAAATGAAACATGCTTTTATAAGGCAGAAAAACACATATATAAAACAACCACGGCAATTTCTTTCAAAAAAGACGTCTTTGTTCCTGTTCAAAATCGCGTCAAAAGTCGCGTAAAATTGCGACTGCGACTGCGACCTCGACTTTTTCCCCGATGCCACTGCGCTAAATTACATAGTAAATTTTAGCGCGATAACAGAAACATGTTTATATAAGGAAGAAAAACACATATATAAAACAGCCGCGGCAATTTCATTCAAAAAAGTCGTCTTTGTTCCTGTTCAAAGTCGCGGAAAATGGGCGGTGCGACTTTGCTTAGGCCGACTTTTTCAAAACGTTTGCGACTTTCGACTTTGCGACTTCAAAATTCAACGTGCGACAAACCAGCTCTGACTACACTAGGCAACAATTTTTAACGTTTTTTTTTGTTACAGACATGTGAATAAGTGTTTCTAATTAGTTCGAGGGCGCTGAATCCGAATTCGAAAACCAAAATTCTTTATTACGTCTAGAATTTGTGTAAGGACCCCCCCCCTTTCCTTTCGCTATTTGTTCCGATTATTTTTTTTATTTTTTTTTGTGTAATGTTTTAATTTTTAAGCAAAAATATTTTAAAAGTGGGGGACCTTCCTTCATTATTCTGGCTTACGACAGACAATGTACATCACTGGCGAAATTACACCTCCCCCTCTCTCCCAAGTTATGAAGATTTTATTGTATAGATTAAGTTTGTTATGCACTTAAAGTTTAAAGAAACTTTGCTGTAGCTTTCTTTTGTGAGACATCAAAGTTTGTTTTTATAAAGAGCAGCAATAATCCCCCATCATATTTGGATTAAATTTTCCTTGGTACCTCGTCTCCATAACCAAATTTGTTAATAAAAACGTTCACCATGTCATAGCTAACCGCTTACAGATTTCCAGGAAAAAAATCGTAATGAGAATGCAGAAAATGAAATTTAAGTGACATTCTACATCCCATCTTTTCATAGGCTTCCAGCATATTGTTTTCTTTTTCTCGGTAAGTTGGAGATTTAAAATTGTAGAGAAAGTTTTCAATGACTTCCACAAAGGATGTCCACGCTTTGCGTTCCTTTTCACTGAAACACAAAGTAAAGGAATCATCAGAAACAATTTCTGCAAATTTGTGGTCCAGTGAAAACTCCAGCTTCTATTTTTGGATCAGTTACTGATCCTTTGAATTTGTTTTTCAAATATTGAAAGCCTTCACTTCTTTGATCCATACCCTTTACAAACATTTCGTTAACCCTAATTTAATGTGAAGAAGTGGAAGATAAACTTTTGGGGGGATCTACTAGAGCATCATGCTTAACATTATGCTTACCAACAATGTGTTCTGCTCTGGCTGGCCATTCTCGCGTTTTATAGTGATTTTTATCATCTCTGCTATCCCATAGACATAAAAGCACAGGTACTTTGTGTATACCAACTGTAACCCAAGAAGAAGTGATACAACTTTCAAATCACAACAGATGCTCTAGTTATGCTCTTTGTACTAACTAAGTTTCAGCAATAGTTGCATTGATGAATATGTTTCGTGAAGACCTGTAGCGTGGGCTACAGGAATGGCAGCGTTTTTATTACTAGAGTCAATGCAAAGTCTCCACTCATTAGGATCATAGTCACAGCCGATTTCCTGCATCAAGCCATTAATATTGTTGCAGTAACATACAGTATTTTCTTGTGAATAAAATTTTGATAACTTCTGGTGACAATCTCGAAAGAAGAAAATACCCTGACATCTAGAAGGAGAAGATTTATTTCTTGTAATCTGGAGGCAAGTAACTCAGCCTTGACTTTACTCAGATCGAAATATCGTACCAAGTCGTTTAAGCTTTGTTGGCAAAATAAATTTGGTTCTGTATCTTGATCAATTGGAACCTATGTTTGATCTTCTTCAATTTTCACAGAAATCAATGTAGAATCATCATCTGAACTAAAATATTCACTTATTGTAGTAGTTGGCTTCGGTACTGGGGTAGATACATCATGTGGTGCCGGTTTCAACGCTGATGGGCAATTTGGATAAACAATTTTAGATTTGTTTTTCTTTGAAAATCCAGCCACATTTGTTAGGCAGAAATAACAATCATCAAAGTGATTTGAGGGCTCACACCATATCATGGGAACAGCAAATGGCATTGCCTCCCTCTTCCCATTTAACCAATCTTTCAACATTGTGTTAGACTGCGTGCAGCAAATATGAGGGGCCCAATCTTGCATCCAAAATAGTATCGGTAGGCTTGCTTCATCGTTACTGCTGTTTCTATTTTTCTCCGTTGTGCCACTGGTGTGAATTGCCCACAAACATAAGAAAATATGTTGGAGCTGTTTACACATCCGCGTCTAGAACTTGAAGCCATGACAAGATTTCGAATACTAACTTAAGCTAGCAAACTATACACAATGTGAGATCCTTATCATAAGGTTCTTATCAGAGCAAAATTTTGATAAACGTGTTATCTTCTTTACCAGTTACGAGTTATCAGTAGCAGAAAAGTTATCACAAATAAGTATGTATTAATCTGAAAATTTAAAAAATTCTGAAAAAAACTTCAGTAAATAGAATTCAATGATATTTGAGCTTCAATATAGTCTACTTTATATATATTAAAAATGTGAATAATATTAAGTATATATATATTATTTAATGATATATATTAATTGTATATATATATTAAATATATTAAAAATTACATATTGGTAAAATATTGAGCAAAAGTGTGAAATGACCTGAAAAGGAAAATTCAAATTGTACAAATACCATACGTGATATGCAAATTCTAAAGACAAATTTGTAATCAGCGCCTAAAGAGCATCGATATAAAATTACCTATTTTCTGCTCTGTAACAAATTGTCTGTTCCCTAGTGTTATTAGTTAGTGTATTTTTTACGTTCGATGGATTGTATGCATTTTCACCATTACATACTCGATTCGTTTCAGGAAGAGCAGTTACTGAACAACAATTGTGATTAGTGTCAGTGCGATAGTTTTAGTTCTTTTCTTCTTATTATGGCAAACAAAAAGAAATGTAGACAGTATTTGGCTTAATAGGCTTTATACAAAGCCCACATGATCAAAAACAGCCAAAGTCTCTTATTTGCAACAGCTCATTTTCCAATAAAGCTATGAAACCATCAAAGCTTGCAGAATAAATTGAATAAACCCATCTCTTATGTTTAAAATTTAAAGAAAAACTCTGACCAACAAAATAAATGTTATCTTATTTTTAAAAGTACAGAAACAAATGAAAGTGGCTTGATTGCATCTTATGAGATTGCGCAAATAATTGCAAAAACTGGGAGTGCACAAACAGTTGCTTAAAATGTTATTAAGCCTTCCATTGAAATTCTCATGAAAACTTAGTTGCTAAAAATATTAGACCTGATCTTGATGCGTCATTGAGAGTAGTTATTAAGACTGTCAATAGAATTTAATCTCATAGTAAATTCGATAGACTTTTTCGGAAGTTTTGCATTGATATCGAACAAGAGCACATGAGACTTATCCTCCACACGGAAGTCCGCTGGTTTTCTAAAGGAAACGGCCTGGTCAGATTTGTAAACTTATTTGATATAATCGTTAATTTTATAGAAAATAAAGACGAGAAAAATTTGGCCGAAGAAATCAGACCCCACAAGTTCGACATTTTCTTTTTAGCATGAATTTTTCGAAATTTCCATGAAGTGTCATTTCAGCTTCAAGGCAAATTATTCACATTGCTCGATTGTAAATGTGTTCTGAGAGCCTTTACTGAAGAATTAAATTGGTTTCCAATAAAAATACAAAGGAAAGATTTCAAAGACATGCCCGAGTTAACCGAAGTAAGTGAATATATCTCAGAACAAACCAATAGAAAATATGAAGAATATTTAGTGAAATTGAGAGAAAGTTTCAATAGCCGATTCTCAGATTTATTTACATTTGAAGTCCAGCCGTGGGTGATGGGGTGATGGATTCCTTCGGTTGCGACATAGAAAGTGTAAATGAAAATATTGAACTAAAATGTAATGATGAATGCAAATACAATTTTGAAAGAGGTGGAATTACTGAGTTATGATTGTCAAATACAACGAAACCGCTATATTCCAAACATGTGGTCTGAAATGACTAAAATACTACTATGTTTTCCAACTTCTTATTTGGTTGAATGTGGATTTAGTGCTGTCAATAAAATTGTGACTAAAGAAATAAATAAAATTTATAAATGTATTCACAGGGACATTAGACTAAAATTTACAAATTATAGACCAAAGATTAAAGTTCTAGCAGCAATACATCAGCCACAAGGATCTCAGTAACAAGCAATGTGAGTAAAATGTAATTTAACTGTTTATCATTATTACAAATAAGTATGGGCGATTATCTTAAAAAATTGGGAAAAGGGAACCGATAGGATAAATAAAGGTTGAGAAGTCCTGCTCTACATATATTCATCACTTTACAGTTCTCCCCTTACAAACTTTCGGCGTGCCCCCTCGTTTGGTTTTTGGCATATATTTTGAGGAAAAGAGCATTATCTTACTGTGCTTCCTTCAATTATTTTCTTTAGGAACTGAAATCAGATTGACATTTAAAGATATATGCAACTTTAGCCGCTTTACTCTCAGTTGCGGGGAGAAGAAAACTTTAAAATAATTTTACATGAACCTACCTAAGGTTTTTACATATCTCCCATGAGGTTTCATTCTCAAATGTGACCTAGAAAAGCGTTCCTCATCCCATTCCTGAAGAAAATGGAATGAAGCCGAAGTTCATTAGCATTAAATGGCATTATTTATGGCCTAGGCGACAATAGGCATCAACGACCTACTACTCTTTAACCTGGGTTTTCCCGACAAAAATGGAGCAATACCACCTCTCAAATCGGGTCTTTTCCTTAAAAATATTAATTGTCTCAATTAAAATCCTTCGTTAACCCTACGAATATCGTACTTACAAAGGCAATAACAATGAATGTCTCAATTTATGGCTTTCATTAGTACAAACTTCTTTCACAAATTAAAATGTAATGTTTATTACCGTTTAGATAAATATTCTAAGGCAAGCGGAATGGATGCCATTAATTACGCTATAAAGGAATCATCTTTCGCCAAAGAAAACGGCAAAACGGCGCCTCGACGTTTACATAAAGGAGAGAGAGGTTCGTTAATGTTGTTTTTTTTCGTTGTTCTCCCCTTTTTATGGAAATTTTTATGAAATTTACAATAGAATGGAAATAAGCAGTAAGACAGTTGTGTTCCTTATATTATACGGGTGCTGATTGTATAAAGTTTAGGCGTAGTAATGAATGTTAGGGAGTTGGATAAAGGACTGTCTGAAAGCAGTAGTTTTTTATTATTTGGGGAGGAAAAACATGAAGGAATTAAAAGGAAGTAAATTCGGCGGAAAAGAGAAAAAATATAACTACTGAAATGCAGGGGGAAATGTCTAGAAAATACTTCTGGTCTTTTCTCTTTTCTTTGCTAAAAACTCGAAATATTTAGTAAACCTAAATTGACTAATATGACTATGCTTAAGGAAAACGCATTCTATTTCTACTAATCAATAAAGCTAAAAAAACAGAAATATAGGAGTTAGAATACCGTTTATAAAAATATTAATTATTAAGGATAATTCTATTTCATCATAATACATCTATCCAGGGGCATTAATAATATCATAGCTCTAACGCATCCCTTCATCGGAGCTAGGATAAAAGTGTCTTCCATTAATTACAGGAGCGGAGGTAATCGTAAAGTATGATGGTATTCTCAATCATTGAAAATTTTACCTTTTCAATCATTGAAATTTTACCTTTTCAATCATTGAAAATTTTATCTTTTCAATCATTGAAAATCTCTCCTTCCTTCAGTCTCCTCTCCATATTCCTCTTATTCTCTCTCTGATTTTATCTTTCATTCTCACGTACACGAGGCTGAGTTTTTAAATCGCTAAAATAGATTTTAATATCGGGTGTAAATAAAGCCAGGCATATGCGTGTAACGGTGTATGTACGCATGTAAGAGCGAGTTTAAATGCATGTGTATAAAAAATATATATCAAAAGGTAGAAATATTGGAAAATTAAAATGATAGCTTATGAAAACAGCAGACTTCCACCTTTTGGTTAACCATTCGGAACCGCGAATGACGAGTAGTGATGGGACCCACACAATGCACGTATATGGACGAATGGATGTACGTATACACACATTTTGACGTACATTCACATTCATGGAAAGTACACCTTTTTTAGCTGGTGAAATGGTTAGGTTAGATTATGCTTAAAGATAAATCTTTTATTTGTTTACTATATCACAGTTGATGGTTCTTCTCTGTGTGTGTACGTACATGTGTTTGTAAGTTCATACCTAAATGTGTGAGTACCTGTCTGTTTTCTATATTCTTCTATTCTTTCCTCTCCTCTCCCCCTCTCTCTCACTCCCTCCATTTCCATATCTCTCCCTACCAGCCTCCCATCTCTCTCTCACTCACTCACCCTCTGACTCTCTCGCTCGCTATCTCACTCCTTCCATCCGTTCCTCTCTTATTCTTTCCTCCCTCCTCCATCCGCCTCTCTTCTCTCTCTTCCTCTTCCTCCTTCCCTTTCTATTTGTCCATCTATCACTCTCTCTTTCTTCCCTCATTCCTCTCACTTTCTCCATTGTCCCTCTCACCCTTCTCCCCTCTCTCCCAAATCTCACTCTCTCCCTCCTCTATCTTCCTCTTTCCCCATCTTAGCCCTCACAACTCTTCCCTCTCTCTTCTATGCCCCCCTTCTCCATCTCCCTCTCTCTGTCTCTCTCACTTATCCAACTTCCTCTGCTCCCTCTTCTCTCCCTCTCTCTTCTTCCTTCCCCTTCACCTCTTTATTCTTCTTATTCTCTTTCTAATATTTTTTATCTTGTTCATTTTCTCTCTCATTCTCTATATCATTCTCTCTCTCATTTTATATTTTATTCTTTCTTTATCATTCTTAATCTCTTTATTCTCTTTCTGATTCTATATCTCTCATTTTCTCTCTATCTCTCTCATTTTATCTTTCATTCTCTCTTTATCATTCTTAATCTCTATATTCTCTCTCTGATTCTATATATCTCATTCTCTCTTTCATTATCTCTCATTATACGTATCTCTCTCTGAAATTCTCCCATTCTCTCTCATTCTATATCTTATTATTTATCCCTCATTCGCTTACTTCCTCACTCTTCAACTTTACTATACTGTCTCTAAAACTACTATATAGGGTCTTCAAAAAGTACCTCCTCGGTATGGACAATATAGTCTTTTGAAGTACTACCAATCATTGTAAACTCATTTTAACTCCCATTCTCTCTTTCACCTTCTCTCTTCAAATTCCTCTCATCTTAGCTTTGTTCTTTCGCCTTTTACGATTAATAATAATAAAAATAATAATGTTAATAAGAGTGGCCAATTAATTAATAAACAGGAGCATTCAGTATATCATCGTCGTTCATTGCTCTTATTTCGGAGCTATTTATTTGGCATTTCCTTTCCTCTTCTTCTTTTTCCTGCCTTTGATATTTATTCCCCTTGGCCTTTCTACTCCCTTCTAAAAATTATAATATTCTAGGCATAATCACTTAAAAATGAAGTGGTTGGTTAAGTAAACACGGTCACAATTTGTCTTTATTAAGAAAGATTAAGTTTAGAATTCTTCTTGGCTGCCTCAAGTCAGGGAGCTTGTACCTGGAGAGGCTTTGGGGGGGTGATGGGAAAGCTGGCACCTGCAGTGGAGCAAGGATGGCAGCCGAGCGAGAGAGTTTTATGAGTAACAATGATCTGCCTCTCCTGTCATCATTGCAATAATTAATGGGCCACGAATGGCGTGAGGTGGCCAGGAATCGCCACCCCATGGGGCTAGTTTGCAATCTAAATTGAAAGGTGGACTAATGGAATATATATATATATATATATAAAGCAATGAAAGAGATTATTTTTTTTTAATATCTGGGGGATGACGACCCATATCCTGTTCAGCGAAGAGTCCACAATAATTTTTCAGTCACTCTTTGGCAGGTAGAGGGAAGATAATTGAAGGTTTATGTTTTACTTACCCAAGAAACCTGTAATAACTCAGTAGCTAAGTTTCTCTGCCGCTAACTGGGCATAGTCGATCGTTTGATTGAAAGGACGTGGGATAAATTGAAGTGCCAGCCACGAGAGGAGACCAAGGGGTGGATTGCGGTCAAATAGTGCGAGATAGAAATCTTGATTTTGACCAGTAGGGAGAATTCTTGTCGTCGGCGTATTCCTGGACACGTCAACTGGGGTGAGATACATTGCGTGTGTCCACTAGTGGTCATCCACAAAACGGTTCAAATGCACCCCTGTATGGCGAGAAAAATCTTTTTACTCTTTAAAAAGATAACTGGCCGACGTTCCTTTCTGCTGTTGTTCTAAGGTATCCTCCACACCCATCGCATTTGCATCAGCCAAAATACGAAATGAGCGTCATTCAACTGATAACTTAAATCGATGACTGAAGAAAAGTAAGTTTAGTCTCCTGAAAGGCATACTTTGCGACCAATGTGGATTTGCTGCGCTTGTGTGCCCTCTTCCGGGTGTCATTTCGTGGGGCTGAATGGGAGCCGCATTTTTTATTTGATTCTTGTAAAATCGAATAGACCTATGAATTCCCTTAGCGATTTAATGTTCTGGATGCAGAGAAATTGCGTATGGTTGTAACTCTGTCAGGGAGTGATTAGATGCCGTCGCTGGTTAGGAGGTAACCTAGAAATTTGAGCCGGTCTACTCCTAATTAGCATTTGTGTGGTGCTAATATTAAACCATATGCCCGTATTCCGTTGAATACCTGCTTTAGGTTTACGAGCTGTGTTTCGTGATCTACATAGCAGACCAATGTATCGTCTATAAAAGTAAAAAAGAATGTAAGAACTTCCAGTACTTCGTTAAGAATACGCAAAAACGTTTGTAGAGGCGACTTCAAATCAAGTTGCATATACATAAAATGTACCTACCAACCAGCCTGGTTTCATGCGTTTTTTACTACACTTGACGCTTCTACCGTAATATGATGGAAGGTGTTTAGCAGATATAGTTTGGAAAATAAGTGTGAATTTGAAATTTGAGCCGTAAAATCAGAGACAAACGGAATTGGATAAGTATCAGTCTTAGTGACTCTGTTTAAAGCAAGGAAATCACACGCTGGCGTAGAGTAGCAATCCTCTTTGAAACTCGATGTATTCGGGATGCCGACGGAGATCGGAATTTCCGAATAATACCTTCTTTCTCCATTCGGTAGAACTTCTTCGCCACTCTGACTTTGGCCGGGGCCAAGCGGAGCGGGTGTGCGTAAACAAAGTACCTTTTGTGTATATACAGTGGTGGGTAGAGTGCTTCACTGGCTGTCAACACAACCGGGCTGAGATTAGAGTAGGGAGGATGCTAGTAGTGCCGTGTATTTATTATATATTGTTGGATGCACGGCTGAAAGGATGCCTGTGGAATTTGGCAAGTCTTGAACAAGTGCGGTAAAAGAATCGCCCGGAGCAAGAGGAAGGAGTGCCATGAATAACGCTTTGGACACCCAATCCGTGAGAGCATGCCTTCTTTATGTATACGACCAGCGGGAAGTTTTGAAGAAGGTCGGACCCTAAGATAGGGTAACCGACGTTAGCAATAAAGAACAGCAAAGTGTGAGACCGTCGGGAAGATAGAAGTGGAAATAAGTTTCTTTTAATATACCGTGATAGACTGATTTGAGATAGTTTGTAGCGAGGAGACCATCGAGGGTCTACGTCTGTCCAGGAGCGAAGCTGGAAATGCAAGAGACTGTAGAGCCGCTATCAACAAGGAATTAGAGCACCGTGTCAGAACCACTCCCCCCTCCCTTGAACCTAATATCATATAAATGGTTATAGAATTACTAAATATTAAGCATTCGAACTCAATTGACGATCAAAAGATTCACATATGATTTAGTTATCATTTGAAATCAGTTTTCTTTAGTTCCATTAAAATATATTTTATTGGTGGACTGAAACATATATTTTTCTTACATGGTCAACTATAGGCTTTGTTCTCAGTTGGATGGGGGGTGTTAAGTGAATAGTTTTGGTGTTTTCAATGCCCTGGAATTTAGTTCCATCGATATTCGAATGATGCTAAAAATATAAACCAGTTCTTAGGCGCCTTTTATTTTATAAAATATTTAAATTCGCATGGTATAGTTTCGCGTTTTGTTCACAAATCAACTTTAAATATCTACGGAAAATTCCCATGAATGTAGACAATTTTCATCATCATAATTTTCACTATGTTCTCATCTTGTTGATAGAACAAAATATATACTATAAAAAAGTGCATAAAATTTGCAATAAAATGATATAAGAATCAATGGTGTAATTTTGTTTGTTTTTTCACAAATTAACTTTAAATATCTAAGAAAGATTTCCACGAATGTATACAATTTTGAATTATCTTAATTTTCACTACGTTCTAGTCATGTTGCTAAAAAAATAATTAGAACATAAAAAAGTGCATAAAATTTGCAATAAAATGATATACAAAATAAAAAAAAGCGAATTCTGAACGAAAGAATTTGAAAAGTGACTAATGAAAAAATGTTGCATCCCCTTAAGTTAGGGGTGCATATTTCCGTGTAATGTCAAAATGAACCACAGTGGTGAAATTAAAAGCTCCTGAGTGTTGTGAGACTTCAGAAGGACGCTTGGAGAAAGTAAAAGAAGATAGTCATTGACTTTCTTCCACACGGAATTCACAAGGCGACAGGAAGCGATGGGTCTCACATTTGAACTTCTGGCGAAACCAGCATTAGCTAGATAGCTGACTTACTGAATCTATCGTGGGAGAAGAGCTGGATCGAGTCGGATACCAAGAGCAGAGCATGAGTGGAAGTCAAGACTTTTACCTCGTAACAAGCTTTTACCCCGCAGAACATTTGCCTGATTCGGGACCGATTTTATAAGATTTTCCATTTTGTCTTTCCTGTTAGGCGAATGAGCTGCGGAAACTTCGTTAGTCAGACTATTTTAGGCGACTAGCTCCTTGCCATCTAATGCTTCACGGGCTAAGAATCGATCAGCAGTCTCTACCAAGCTTTGATGGATTGAACTTCCTCCAGCGGATCCAAGATGTGTATCGCATGAATGGAGAACGACTAAGGAAGGTTTCTGCTCTGCCCAGGTCATTTTCATAGTGAGGTTTTGACATAATTTCTGATCATAAGGCTCGTGTAGCTAAAGAACAATGGCCTTGGGAGCCTCGTAGGTCCTCTTCTCTGTTAAAAACTCGAAAAATGAGTCCGCTACTTCAATGAGGTCTGCTGGTAATGGGAAAAGGCTAGTCAGAATTTTCTCTTAGTGGACGACAAATTTAGTGCCTCAAATGCCAAATTGTAGAGACAGAGCCAGTGTTTAGACTTACTTGCCAAATATTAAAGCACTGGACTCGTCGAAACTATTGCCAAGTCCGTGGTAGATGAATTCTAGTTGTTTTCTTGTTGAAGAGACATGACAAATGCGTGGAGAATTCTGTTGAGCGATAAATTTTCTGGATGCAGGCTTAAGGAAGGTAGATTATTCACGGAGTTACCAATAGACCGATTGGTTAAATAAACACGCTCACAATTTGTCATTATTAACAAGGGCTTTTGTTGGAATATTTGGTTGCATCAAGTCAGGGGCCTTCCAGCTCGCGTGGATAGAATGCACATTTGGAACTTGATATGAAAGCTGACACTTTCAGTGAAGCGATGATGGTAGACAAGCAAGAGAGTTTTATGAGTAAAAATACCTAGCCTCTCCTGTAGGTGCAAGAATTAATATCCCACGAATTGTGTGAGGTTGTGGGGAGTCACCATCATGGATTGCCAGTGTGGCCCGCTACAACCATTTAATTATATGAGTGTTCATTGCTCTCTCTCTCTCGTTTTCTCCCTTCCTCCTTCTTTCGTTTTTTCTCTTTTTCTTACTACTCCTCTCTCTCTTTCTATCTCTCTCTTCTCTCTGCTTCCCCCCTCTCTCCTTCTTACCCTTTGTTTTTCACTTGTAAATATACCCAGAAATTAGTTCACGCTTCTCAGGAATATACCTAATTCGAGGATTCGAAAAAATTGTATGAATAACGATGACTGAGATCGTCTTCAAACAAACAGAATGAAAGAAAGAAAAATAATGAACACATAACAAGAGTAAGGAGTATGAGAGAACATTCCGAAGAGAAACGAACGAATAGCAATGGCGTTATTGGGAAGATACCAGTCAAATTAAGAGTAGAAAAATTCATTATAACCTAATATAATAAAATTTATTATTTATTTTTTCTTTATCACCCGCGAATTTGTGTTATGCGCTATGATTTTTTACGTTTTTATTATCATTTATTCTTTATCAGGAGAACAACCACTAGCAAGTTCAAGAACACTAGTTTTGGACCTCATTGGATAATACGAAGGACGAGCGATGGAGGCGTACTTTCGAATCAGGACGTGATTGTTAACTCTTCGGGACCCAAGAGTGAGGTACTCATTTAAGCGTGCAGTGAATGTAGAGTGGGGATAAAAGACAATCGACGTGTTGCCTGTGAGGTGTGTGCGAGCCTGCGTATATTACACGTTACATCCTCATCCCCTTTAACCAAAATGAGGAGATTTGTGCACATCAATGGCGCAAAATCATAGCTCCTCTAATTATTAAATCAATGAACCACACCAGACTCCGCTATAAATATCATCATGTATCTGCATCCCTAAACGAAAGTAGTAATAGAAATGATATTATTAAAACAACAACTAGCAACACCAAGGGCGCGATGGGTTGGGCCTCGAGAGGTAAGGTTATGGACGAGCGGTAGTGTCGTATCATGCAATCGGGCAGTAAGCTGGACCCCTTCGAGGTCAACTAGGGAGTCATATAATTTGTGTGTAAGGTGTGTGGAGTTGGGATAAGAGACGAATCTATTGTACTTGCTATGATGATGCGTGTCTGTTCGTGTACATTCTTGTGTGTACTTACTCAAAATCATAACACATAAACGGATAATGTAGAAGCAAAAGTAGGGATGAAAGAAACAAAAAACAGAACAAAGAAAACAACTAAAATTCCTGTAAAGCAGCCAGAGAGCTGAGAAAGAAAATAAAACAAATCCAACATGCAAACAACAGGGAAATATGTGTACATGTAAGGAATTTTAGATCCCAGATAATAACCTAATAGGAATAATAATGAACACAATATAGATTGGACTTATCGCCAAAATGAATATCAACAAAGACCCCAGGAGATTTTGGAACCATTAGTGGAAATTAAGAGGTTCCGAACCAAATGCAAAAAATGGAACTAAAATAAGGGAAAGACATGATAATCAGCAAGAGAGAGATCAAAGAACGATTCGGTAGACACTGATCAAATATTTCCCCATCACTTCGGAAGAGAACGAACAATTCAAAGTAGCATTCGAACACCATAACATTCAACAGTTGAAGAGAAAGAGGCCGATCTCACACCTTACTCGCGGGTAAATGAAAACTGTGAGCAAAGGAAAGAAGTAAGGCCCTTTACACTATACGAATTTATCACAGCTCTAAAATCATTTAAGCAGAAGACAGTAGGAATAAGTGGAATTATTAGGCATCACATTTAAAATGCATCCAACAATATACATACAGCAAGACTAAAAGTTTTCAACGCATCTAAATATGAGATACTTCCCAATAGCGTTGAAGACAACAAGGATGGTCTTCCTAGCCATGCCCGACAAACCCCAAAATCACATGGGAAGCTACTGACCAATCAAATTGTTGGAGTTTATCGGAAAACTCTTCGAAAAACTCTAAAATGGAAGATTAAGAAGCCACTTAGAAGATAATGATATGCAGAACCAACAAAAACTTGGGTTCATTAAACAACGAGGTATATATACAGCACTGGCGTTCATTACCGAAAAGCTCGCGTTCGAATTAGCAAGAAGCAATAGAGTCGACTCGACACTCCGCGATGTTGCCAAAGCCTGCGACAAGTTATGGATTCCATGGCTAAAGATAAAACTAGCCGAATACAGTTGGAGTACAATCTCACTCGAATCCTCTGTAACTAAGAAGAGGAAAGAAAAGCAAAAATACTATCAATTACACAGGTCAAACGTTCACCCTAGAGGCTGGCGTCCCCCAGGAAGGGTTTCTCATTTCCACCTTCTACACCGTGTACACGAGAGCCCTCCCGCAACCAAATAAAGAGTAAGCTACGAGTATGTACGCTCAACTGGCAGACGAAAAAACCCGAGAGACATAGCGTAATGAACGACACGCGAAATAAAAAAACTTCAATGATTTCGAAAAAATAAACAAGATCACAAATAACACTAACAAATAGGAAATAATACCACTACACAGAGGAAATACGAACCGTATAATCGCCAACAACGTGGAGTATCCATATGACAGAGAGGGGAAAGTCTTCGGTATTAAATTAACCAAGAACGGATAGAATGCACATACAAACGAAAAAATACTAAGGCAAAAACAGCCCTCTTTACTCTCAACAGATTTAGAGGCCTCTCTGAGAGTGCAAAAAGAAAATTTTACCTGCCTTCGCTCTTGTACGGCCAATATTAACCTAGCCGATAATTCCAATCCGAAAATTATGCAAGACCATCACGACCAAAATGCAAAGGGTCCATAACCAAACGAACCGATTTATAACCAACGCACACAGATCTGAGTGAATCTCATACCGAGAACTCCACTTAAGAACTAATCTAAAACCACCTTACAAGAACGCGCCCAGAAGAAATGGAGCAAAATAGAAGAAAACTTCCCGAACGAAGAAGAAAACAGAATATTTAACTTCAACAAAGGTTTGAAAGTAGCAAGCAGAAAGAAGAACCAAAAAGAAACCGAACCGATCTACAGTTAACAATAAAATCGAATAGGGCAAGCTTCAAAAATCAAAAGCACACAAGTGCAAATAAATAAACCAAATATAAAGGAAACAAATGGAATACTCAGGTACTCTAAAAAGGCTCCAATGAGAAAACATTGAGAACAAAGACTCGAAAGCTTAAAAAATAAAATCAAAATATTAAGGAAACCTGGCACAATATTTCATCACTATCATCATAAGCAACCTCATTCCTTTCATTCACCTCAACATATATATCCAATTACACAATATTTCTAACTATTCTCATACTTCTCAAGTAATTTTCGCACAGAAAAAGTGAAAGGTGGCGAAATTCTGCGCAAAATATGAGTGTTAAGCGAAAATCATAGAATTTGCCGGTGGTAGGCGTCTTTTAATTCGTCGAGCAACTTTTAAAAGGGAAAGAAATAGTCGTATGATCAAGTTTAAAAGGAAAAAAAAAAGTTTAAATCTTAGAGCAATTAAAAACGTTTCTCTCGCGGTTAATTGGTGAGCTAAGAAATTCTTCACTGTACAATCCTCCGGAGAGAAGCAAGGCCGAGAGGAGTTGAATTTAAGTAGCTTGCGGTCATGAACATGGAGGAAAAAAGTTAGTATATAAGGAGCTTCGAAGTCCAGGAAATATAGGGTTGAGAAGTGATAAGTTGTTTGAGATATAATTTTAAACGCATAAACTTTGGTATATAATTGTAGAAATGCCGTACGGTAAGGAAGTGGAGATCACATTCATACTTCGCTTGCTTCTTAAGAACGATCTTCAGCTTCATGTCTCTTTGTGAATTCAAGAATCCATGTACATCAAATACCTTTAGCCTTCTTTAAATTCATATTCCTCTCTCCATCCATTGCTTAAGCTATAAACTATCAACCAAACTCCTAATGCTCTCTTCTATACACTCTCATCGCGCTTTCCAAAGTCTTCCGTTCAGAACTGATTGGAGAACATTAGTGTTTTCTTAAAGTGCGCACTATTTCTTCCAATATTTGTATAGCCCATTTTACTATTTAACTATTTCAACATATATTTTAACGCAATAAACTAAAGTTTTCATTATTTTAGAAAACATACTTTAATTTTCTTTCCTATGGTGAAAAATTTGAAGGATTTTGATATAGTGTGTATGTAGCAATTTTAAGATGAACAATTACGGAATAGAAAGTGCAAGAGAAGGAAAAGATGATGGAGGCTCGCTTCGTTCGCAAGTCTATACGGCTAAAGGGAAATAAAGAGAGACTGAGGGAGGGGTACAACTGAGAAAGGAGCATTGAGTGTGGATGTGGTCGGGTGATGGATTGGGATCTCTTATGATGTTAAGCCGATCAGTGACTTCAGTCCAAAAAGTTCGCTAACGTCACTGTTATAACTTATTAAGTTATAATTAATTAAGTTCATAACTAACCTGTGTTTCTTTCTTTAGGTTTTATTTATTAAATAAAATTAAAACAGATAATGTATCATAATGCACGATAATGTACATAATGTAAGAAGATGAAGATCTTGCAGTTCCTCTACTATCAGGACTCCTAGGTTTGTGAAGCAAAAATTATGCTACTTATACTTATATTAATTCTTTGTTTGGGAAATGTACATGTGCCTATATTTGTGTGTGCTTGTGTGAGTGTGTTCATTATATGTATTATTTTCTTTGCGAAATAAAGCCAAACTTTGGAAGCTTCCTTAACCTTTGGGCTACTTCAATTTATTTCCCTATGAAGAATGGAACGTAGTCTTCATCCCGATTGATTAGATGTTCTTCCAGCTGCACCAGAAGCTGCGCGTGTATTCAAACACTCGTTGTTTGTCTTCTCGAGCTACAAAGCGTCAATTGAAGGTACAATCGATTCGTATTTAGGCCTCCTGTCAATTCAGTTTCTCCTGAAAATTTCGAGGTAATTGCCGAATGTACTACTATAGACGATGATATTGCTGATCTCAAAAGCGCTCTCCTTCAACCTGCGAATGAGGTCGTGGTGAGACACAAGCTCGCGACTTGTAAACAATTACATGGCTAAACAATTCATGAATATGTACGTGCTCTTCTGACAATCAGTTTGAATTGGTTTTTCCAGGCTGTGAATGCCAAGACGTATAGAAACGAGTATATTCGAGGTGCCTTTATTACTGGGTTTTCATCATCAAAAATCCAAACGAGAATTCTAGAAAACCAAAATCTTACATTATCTTCAGCTGTTGATCAAACATCCACTTCTGGTCCTGTAGCTTCAGTAGAATCGCATGAGCTGTGCGCTGAAGTCGACTGTTCTAATCCTAATTCTAAGGGTTCGAATTTTGCTCCAGCTCCTTCGCTTCGAAAATATAAAGATTTTGATTATTGCGGAAATCCCTCGCTCCAGAACGGTGCTCGCTCTCCGGCAAATGACGTTACTTGTTTTAAATGCAAGAAGAGAGGACATTTTCGAAGGTGTGCAAGTCATCTAAAAATGAAGTCTCATCATTAATATCCAATCCCGTTCTCGCTAGTGTGCCATCAATTTTGAAAGGGTTATTTCTAGAAATGAAGGTGAATGGCTCTTTTATATACCGGCAGTTCCGAGAACTTCATTTCAAAAAATGTTGTGAACTCCTTTAATTTTAATCTTAAACCTTATGAAGGCACTATATATATGGCCTCTACAAATTTAACATCTCCGATTAAGGAATGTTGTGAGGTTATCATAAAAGTCGGAACTGTGAGTACCGGTCAGTACGTTTGCTTGATTTATCTGAATGTTGCGCTGACATTATTTTAGAATCCCCTTCCTAAGTAAACATTCCTCCTTTAAGCTAAACTTTGGAGGTCCTCAACTTGACGTCCAAGTCTGCTCTCTGGCTTCTATGATTACGCATCCTCCAAGAGTTTTCACTTACGTATCATCTGATTGCAGACCACTCATTACAAAGTCTGGATTTAATCGTTCTGAAGTAGCACGCATGTTCAAGGAAGACATCATCTAACCGAGCACCTCTTCCTGGCGAGCTAAGTTTCATGTTGTGTCGAATCAAAGAAAAGGTTAGTAATTAACTATTCTCAGACGATTAACAAATTTACTTACCTGGATACCTATCCATTACCCAATGCTACAGAATTAGTTGATAAGATATCTACCTATAAGATACTTATCACCATTGATCTAAGTAGTGCTTATTATTGTGTTCCCCTTCACCCTGAGGATAAAATTTACACTGATTTTGAGGTGAATGGGAGGCTTTTTCAATTTAAATGCTTAGGTTTCGGTCTAACCAACGGTGTTGCCTGCTTTCAGAGAATTATGGAGGTTTACTTTCGTAAAAATAATCTTAAGGACACGTATGCTTACCTAGACGATGTTACTATTGCCGGCACCACGCAAGCAGAACATGATAACCTAGCTAAGTTTCTCGAAGCTGCTAAGAAAGATAAAATGGCCTTAAATAAAAACAAATGCACCTTTTCAACTAATACAATATGTATTATTGGTTATCAGGTTCGCCAGAATGAACTTCGCCCAGATCCTTCACGCGTTGCTGCTCTCAAAGATATGCCCGTACCAACCAGCGAAGAATCATTATCTTGATTAGTCCGATTGCTTGCATACTACTTGCGGTGGGTTCCAAGATTCTCTTAATGAATTCGTTCCCTGATTAATTGCCACTTTCCACTTTCTGACGAAGCTACAAATGTAATCGAGAAATTAAAATTAGCCATTATTAATGCTGTTAGGGCAAATATAGATGAAAATTTACCGTTTCACTGAAAACTGATGCCTCAAAAAGCGCCATTGGAGCCACTCTGAACCAGAATGAACGCTTCGTTGCCTTTTTTCGAGATCCTTAAATTCCTCCAAGAGAAATCACTATTCTGCCGAAAAAGAGGCCTATGCTATTGTTGAGACGATCAAAAGGTGGTGTCATTTTCTTCTTGGTCCTAAGTTTACCTCAATTGCAGATCAAAAATCTTTATCTTACATGTTTGATTCACGTCATAAGAGTAAAATAAAGAACGAAAAGATTGCTAAATGTCGTTTAGAATTGAGGCCCCCTTGCTACGAAGTTATACATCCTCCTGGTTCACTCAAAAGAACTGTTGACGCCCTATCTCGCACTTTCTGCTCAAGCATGTGCCACAATAATCTTACCGAGCTTCATAAAGCTCTTTGTCATCCATGAACACTTGCCTTATTCTGTAGATGACGTTAAGCGAGTGGTGTGAGGGTGCAAAACAGGTCAAAGGTAAAAACCTCGATATTATCGCCCAGAGAGGCAAGAGCTTATTCGTGCAATGCGCCCTTTTGATCGAATCAGCCTGGACTTTTAAAGGGCCACTACCATCTTCTTCTCCCAATAAGTATTTTTTAACTTGCGTTTTCCTTTTGCTTTTCATTGTAAGGATATTTCTTCATCAACTGTTATACACTGTATTACTACGTTGTTTTCTCTTTTTGGGTCACCAGGGTACGTGCATTCAGATCGAGGTACTTCTTTCATGTCTGCCGAAATAAAATCCTTTTTGCACAAAAAAGGGGTTCCAACGAGTCGTTCAATACCTTACCCTCTTCCCGGGAATGGACAATGCGAGCGCTATGTAGGAATTGTATGGAAAACTTTACCTTGGCGTTGGAGTCTAGAAACCTAAGCATTAACCATTGGGATCATGTCCTCTCGGATGCTCTTCATTCATTCTGTTCATTGTTATATACTTCAACAAATGCAACTGCTCACGAACGTTTTTTTTGTTCTTTCAAAAGACCACGACGGAAATGAGTATACATAGCTGGCTTGCTTCACCTGGTAAATTACTTTTAAAATGACATGTACGGAATAAGGATTATCCCTTAGTACGCGAAGTGGAACTAATCGAAGCCAATCCTAAATATGCCCACATCAGATTTCTAGACAACCGAGAAGATACGGTGGCTATCCGCGATTAGCCCCAACCGGAGAGAGCCAATTAAATGAGATCGAAGATATTCATAATCTTAATTCAGATACAAAATCCCCCATTCCGTTTCTTTATGTTCCTATAAATGTTGAAACTGAACGAGATCCTAATTTGTCATACCATGATGTTCCTCCTCCAGTTGCTCTCCCAGAAGCCTTCCCTTAAAATATCCCTCGTATACCTATCGAAAACGATACATCTCATGATGTTCCTCCTCCATCTACTCCCTTTGATGCCTCTGTAGGGGTGCGAAGATGTATCAGAGAAAAATTCCTTCCAACGCGATAATATAAATAGCCCATTAAATTACCAACTCAAGACGGACTCGCCGTAGCATGATGGCTAGAGTGCTGGCATTTGGAGCCAAAGTCCCACGATCGAAACTCCTAAGTCCACAAAAGATAATGAAGAAATCTCCAGAAGAAAACGGAAATCAAGAAGAAATAAATAGATTCGATAAATAAGAAAAGTTTATAATAAAGAAGGCTTCCCCCACAACTCCTTTGAAACTATTCTTCGTCGCTCTACTCGACATAGAAAGCCTGTTGAACGTTACATTGAAAACTGCTAGATCCTTTAAATACTCGCATTAGACGATTGATCTAATATTTCATTGTATTTTAGCCTTTTTTGTAGAGAGCAAAATTGTTATAATTTATTAAGTTATAATTAATTAAGTTCATAACTAACCTGTGTTTATTTCTGTAGGTTTGAATATTAAATAAAATTAAAAGAGATAATGTATCATAATGTACCATAATATACATACGTAATGTATAAATATGAAGATCTTGCAGCTTCTGTACTAACTGGACCCCTAGCTTGGGGAAACCAACATTAGGCCACTTATACTTATATTAATTCTTTGTTTGTGAAATGTAAGTGCCTTTATTTATGTGTGCTTATGTGAGAGTGTCTTCATTATATGATTACACTGGTCTGCGTCAAAAATGTACCTTAGGTCTTCTGTTTTGTTTCTTAATAAAATTGACCTCCTAAATCCGAATCTGGCATCCGTTTTTCTCTATCAGGCCAGTTCTGCGATCCAGGAGGTGATAATAATTTTATAGTTTATACATGTCCTATATTACATCAAAATTTCAATAGTTTTGCACTACTGTATTCGCAGTAGATTTTGTGTACATTTTAAGTAATTATGTTAATAAGTTTATATTTTTGCAGGTTAGAAATTGCTTAGCATTATAATAATAAGAATAATAATAATAATAATAGTTGAGTTAAAAATGTACAGAAAATGTAAGAATAGCTCCGACAGATTTTGCTATGTTTGCGGCAAAGTGACTTTTCCCGAGCAGCAAAGTACAATCCCTCCTGTAATTAAATCTTTGTATCATGCATATTTTGGAGTAAGGCTACGAGATCAAGATAAATGTTTTGCACCACATATCAGCTGCAAGGGATGCTACATAAGTTTAAGACGCTGGAGTCAGGACGAACAAAAGTCTCTCTCTTTTGGTGTTCCCATGGTGTGGAGACATGGCAAGGACCACACTACGGACTGCTATTTTTGCATGACGAATCTTAAAGGTGAGCACCGTATCAAGTATTTAAGCTTTCTGTATTATACTGACTCATGAAAGGGTCATTATTATGCATAGACTTAGCATAAAATTAAAAACTAACATAGTTCACTTCAGCATTAACATATCTTTTACTAAACATTTATGTACTATCTGCAACTCCAAATCAATTCCTTTATGTAATATGCAATTATATTTTCCACAGGTATGAATAAGAAGAATAATCATAGTGTGGCGTATCCGGATGTTCATTCTGCCATCAAACCCCTGCCCCATGGTCCAGGAATTCCTATACCTTCTCCCCATGAACATATAGAGATCCATGAAGAGATTAATATGGAAGTTGATCAAGATTATGACACATGTGAGTCTTATCAGGTTTCCACACATGATATGGTCGCAAAATCATTCAATCAAGTTCAGTTAAATGACCTGGCCATATATTTGGGGCTTTCAAAGGAGATTGTACAACTTTTTGGCTCTCGACTTCGTGAAAGTAATCTTCTCGCTAAAGAAACAACTTTTTTTTTGGTCCAGAAATAGAGAACACGAGTTTTGAAGCTATTTTTTACAGCATTCTTCCAGCTCATTAGTATACTGCGCCAATATTAAAGGACGTGTTGAAGCCTTTGGAATTCCTAACAACCCATTAGAATGGAGACTTTTCATAGATTCCTCCAGTAGAAGTTTAAAAGTTGTGTTACTGAATATTGGTAATAAGATAGCTTCCGTTCCTATAGGCCATTCAATCCAACTTACTGAAAGTTATGAAAATATGAAAAAATTGCTGGATGCAATCAATTACTCTACCCACAATTGGAGGATATGTAGTGACTTAAAGGTAAGATCATTTTCCACTTGGCATTTCTAACCTCTTTGATATTGACATTTTCATTTTTAATTGTTAATACTTGTATACACCTTTTGGTCAACTTACATTTACAAGAATGCAAATATGGAAATCATGAGTCATTTTTGTGCTATATTTCTTTGTTGAAGTGTGTCCCTATTGGTTAATGCATCTTTTGGGGGTAATGGGGAACTTATCATAATTGAGAAGGTATCTAACATAACTCCATTAACTCAAAATAAGATGTAAATATATCCAAATAGTTCCAATATAATGAGTTAATGCATCGGCATACAGGATTTTTTCAGTACATATTCATATTCTTATTGTTTTAAGAAATATTACTTTGAATTTGTTTTTAGAAATATTACACTTTGAATTTACATAACCTGCTAAATATATTTTCAGCTAGTGTCTCTTATACTTGACATGCAAACAGGCTACAAGAAGTATGCCTGTTTCCTATGCTTATGGGACAGTCATGCAGATAGTATGCCCTATGAGAAGAAGGTTTGGCCTCAACGAGAAGCATTTCGAATTGGATCAAACAATGTGATAGCTGAACCTTTAGTGCCTCCTCACAAAATACTCCTGCCTCCACTGCATATAAAGCTTGTCATAATGAAAGATTATGTCAAAATCCTTAATAAAGAAGGCCAAGCTTTTTAATTTCTTCTTCAAAATTTTACACAAATCAGTAACGCTAAGCTCCATGCGGGAATTTTGATGGACCTCAGATCAGGAACTTGATGAGAGATCAGCAGTTTGAGGCATCAATGACGGACATAAAATTTGATGACTGGAAAGCTTTCAAAGCTCTAGTTAACAATTTTTTTAGGCAATAAAAGAAGCCCAGAATATGTTGCCCTGGTCAATAAACTCCTAACAAGTCTCAAACATTTTGGAGCTCGAATGTCTATAAAGAAACACTTTTTACAGTCCCATCTGGATTATTTTCACGGCAACTGCGAAAAATTGCGTGAAGAACAGGGGGAAAGATTCCATCGGGACATAAAAACAATGGAATCCAGTTACCAGGGTAAATGCTCACTACTTTTGGTGTTTGAAGCGTGATGCACCAGATGAGAGGCACCAACGAAAATCGTCAAGGGCGTCTTTTCTTGGAAATTAGAATTATTTTCTTTATTATGTTGCATTCTTTATTTTTTTTGTTTTATTAAAAGGATTATAGTTTACATAGGTTTATTCCTGTTTATATGATATAACAATAATAATGCATTATTAGATAGTGAAAGGTTTTTTAAACAAAATTTTCAGGAATAATGAGGTAATCTCAATAAAAATAGTGTATGCTGTATTGAGAAAATCTGACCTGATTGAACAAAAATATATTCATTTTTGAGCTCAGGAGGTTTGATTCATTAAGAAACCACAAAGAAATCCTGAGGAACATAAACATCTTTTTCAAACGCAGGCTTATGTTATGTTCTTTGTATACTTATGTTCTGTAATTGTTTATTTCAGTGAAATAAAGCAGACCTTTGGAACCCTCCTTAACCTTTGGGGTACTTCAGTCACCAAAATAGCTGACTCGGTGTTGTGTTGACTGGGCATTTGAGTTACAATACCATTTTCGTCATATATGAATTTAATTGCCCACGATGTAATTTAAATATATTTGGACTACGGTGCGGTCGCTGAAGGCAAGGTTCTACCCCTATATGGAACATAATTGATGCGGTTGCTGCTAGCCACCAAAACCCCCCAAATACGGACAAGAATGCCTCAAAGTTTATTGATCTTTTTTCATGCTTTCGTGAAAACTCCGTAAATCTTAACTCGACTGTTCATTTCTAGAAATGTGACAAAAAGAACCCGAAGATAAGCGGACAGCTCGAAACGTTGTTCATGCGCAATAAATGAAGATGAATTTCTGCGCATTCTATGTTCTCTCATTCCTGCTGAAATTAAAGATTCGTCTGACTAGCAGCAAACCCATCGATTAGGATCGATTTATTTGCGAAACCAAGTTTCGACGGAGGAATCCGTCATCTTCAGTCGCTGGCAAACTAATAAATACATAGAGATGCTTAGCTTAAGGACACACAAATTTACAAGTTAGAATGTAATTAGGCAGGGGGGCGGGGACGGGACGGTATGGAGCCTCGATATAGTCAATGTTCGAAACGTTCAAATATACATGTTCTAAAAGCACACATGTCCCCAATTCACTGAAGTTCCTGAAAGATGTCCCAATTCTCTCTCTCTCTCTCTCTCTCTCTCTCTCTCTCTCTCTCTCTCTCTCTCTCTCTCTCTCTCTATTTATTTATATATATATATATATATATATATATATATATATATATATATATATATTAGTGTAGTTGGGTAGCAGTCTTTCTTGAATGCAAATTTTGTTGAAGACCACTGTGCATTTTGCCTTAATTAGTTTCCAAAGGTAATTAATTAAGGCAAAATACACAATGTTCTTCAACAAAATTTGCATATATATATATATTTGGTTGTACCACGTAGGAAAAAAGAAAGATTGATTGGAGCTAGCTAGTACTTTCGTTATCTTAACATTCTCAAACTCACAATGGTTTATGAAATAGAGAGACACCGGATTTATACAAAGCAATGTTTTCCCTATAAGTTCTAATTTTTTTAATGACTTCTGATAAGTTTGTTTTGAGGAAGAAAGATAGGACTGGATCTAAAGAAAACAAACCGAGGATAATATGTACATTTCTCTCTTTTGTGCTGGAGATTCTTTAGATCCATTCCTATCTTTCTTTTTCAAATCAAACGTGGTATAACCAAATATTTATACTTATTCACATCATCCACGACAATTTAGCCATGACCAAATAGAAACCTCACGCCCCATGATCGACTTCAATGTCGTCAAAGTTCGGAGGAGCTGCTGCTCCTGTAAAACCCAGAACCGGTGGGATTCGAGTCACGCATAGTGACAGGTGATGAAACGTGGGTCCATCACTGGGATCCCGAGACCAAGCTCGAAAACATGGACTGGAAGCACAGGGGCTCTCCGACCCCCATCAAGTTCCAGACCCAACCTTTAGCCGGGAAGATCATGGCCACCATCTTCTGGGAATCTGAGGGAGTGTTGATGGTGGACTATGCGCCTCGTGGAAGGACCATCACAGGCCAATATTACGCCGAGGAACTGGCTGGGTTGAAGAAGTGCATCCGTCAGAAGCTGTGCGGCAAGTTGACACGCGTGTCCTGCTCCTCCACGACAATGCCCCTGTCCATAAGGCCAGAGTTGCACAAGCTGCCCTGCGCGAGTGCGGATTCGAGGAGCTCAACCATCCCCCCTACAGTCTAGATCTGGCCCCTAGAGAGTACTTTTTATTCCGCCAGCTTAAGGCTGCACTGTTTGGACGCCGGTTTGGGGACGATGAAGATGTCCAGCTCGCCGTCCAGTGGATCGAACAGCAGTCGGGAGATTTCTGGTTGTCGGGAATTCGAAGCCTCGGGGATAAGTGGTGCAAGTGCATTGAAGTCTTGGGTAGTTATATTGAAAAATAATAAAACACTTTTCCTCATATCTCGTTTCCTTATATCCGAATTGCAAAATTTATTGACCACCCCTCGTGTATATATATATATATATATATATATATATATATATATATATATATATATATATATATATATATATATATTATCCCAGCATTTCCAGATCATTATTCTTTTAATAAGGCAGATCTGACAAAACTTATTGGATTTCTGCCAAAAGAGAATTATAGACTTTCTGTGCTTGAAGTTGCTGTCCTGTTGATAAGTAACCTATATTTTTATCGATAATTCTAAGTTAGTATCCAGATTTATTGCGTCGAGAGTATCAGAACTGAAATTTCCAAGTTGCGCCCAATGCGACCTTCAGAAAAACTTTCTAGACCCTGCAAATAGGTCTATCGAAAATGCTCAGGAATTTATCTTATTAAAAGACTGAATTTCCTAGTCATTAGTTCGGTCATGACTCTCAGGAGAAAGTAATTAAAAGAAATCACCGGAGATTAATAGAGAATGGGTGACCAATTACCAAATGTACCACACCAGGTTGTTAGCATCAAGTACACAAAATAGGGTATTTTTTATTATAATATGAGTGTTTCTAGGCGATTTCTTTTACAATGCCCGCGTATTTGGCCTTTGCTTTTTCACGTTTCATTTTTCGAATAAGGTACTTCGTCAGACTTCAGTTTAAAGGGAACTGGTTTGATTTTCTTAAAGTTTCTCAAGTTCTTCCTTTGAAAGGCCCTATGTCAGGTTTAATAAGTACTTTTTTACCTCACAATTTTTCTATGATCTTGTCAATCATGCCTACTTTCATTTTGCGATCTAATCCCATTTATCGTGCTATTGCAATGATTAGCTTAGGTAATTTGAGTCATCACTGTATCTTTCACAACTCAGTTATCTCTGAGTTATTCTCCGCTTATATCTTTGGAATGTCTTTTTTTTATATTTATCATATTTATGAGTATGTTTCAGGATTAGTTTTCTTTTAACTAACTGAAACTGATCCATTAATTGCAAGAGCAAATGCTTCATATGATGAATATACCAGTAAATCTGACGTATAAATAGAAATAGGACTAATGTATTTTTATATCTCTGAGCGTCTCGTTTTCGCGTTTATATTAGCAGACGAAAATGAAAAATTCGAGAAATCTTTGAAACTTTATGATTTATAGTTTATAGGGTTGTTATATTCTTGGTCATATTGAGACGATACATGCCACATTAATTCCGCAGGAAGAGACCATAAAATAAATAAAATATTCTCTATATCCTAACCACCGCGTTTTCACGCCTATTGTGAAAAAAAATTCGAGAATTTTGGGAAACCATTTTTTCGGTCCTACGACTATCCTGTCTATTTTAGGGCCGATTGTGACGCAACATGGAGTATCAACTACACTAGAGATAGATGATGAGAGTAATGTATTTTTATGTCTGCCTGCTCCCTGTTTTTGGACCAACATTCGACAAAAATAAAAATTAAAGTAATTATAAAATATACGATTAAAACACTATTATTTCGTCTATTTATCTTTGCACCTATCGAGAAGGAATAGGCAATATTAAGTCTAAAGGAAAAAGTTCATAAGTTCAATATATTTCTCTGCATCCCAAAGAGCTAATTTTGGGGGCTATAACGGATGACAATGAAAAATTTAAGACGTTAATATGAAAAATGTTTTATTTTTTATTATAAAATGTTTGTTTATCCTCAAGCACATCGAGACGAAATATGCAACATTAATACAGTCTGAATAAGATACATGGGAATAATATATTTTGTGATGTCCCAATGATTCAATTTTCACGTCTGTAACAGACGAAAATGAAAATTAAAATATATCAACTGAAGAGACAGCCATGCGTGAACTGTCCAAAATATAACGAAGCATGATATTGGCTAATAAGTCAAAAGACGAATGCGCGGATCATTTGCAGATATAACATAACATGCTATTGGCTAACCAGTCAGGCCAAAAGTATGCCAAAAGTGGAAGGAAACATGGCTAATGGTGCGGAAAGATTCAAATTTAGCAAAATAATAACATATGTTCGCAAAATGAATAGCTACATTATAATTAAGTTCCGGAAGGTGAAAATGACAATGGTGAAAATAATTTTAAGAATTAAAAACGTGTATGTCTTTGGAAATTTAAAAATCTTTGAAGTCTTAAAACGAATATTACCCTTTATTTCTTCTAGCGAATCCGTTTTGGCGACTACAGGGTGTCCACAAAGTCTGGGTACATAGGAATTTTAATATTTTATTTATTTATGTTATTTTAACATAAATAACATAAATAAATTAAATATCAAAATTCCTATGTACTCAGACTTTGTGGACCCCCTGCATAGTATACGATAAAGAAAAATCGAGTTATTTTTGAAGAATTTTTTTTTCAGTTAGAACTTTTTTGCAGCCACAACGTTATCGAGAGTAAATATAGATTAATAAATATACCTATATATGATGATTAATCTGAATGGTATGTTAGTTATCCCTGCTACCTTGTTTTCACCCTTATATATTGGAACTTGAAACATTCGAGAAATATTTGCAAAAACTGATTTTTCCGTTATAAGCTTTTTTTATTAGATGTTTTGAGACGAAAGAGACATCTTTAACGCAGCCTAATAAAAGTTTCATCGGAGGAAGGCATTTCTATTTTTCTTAGCGACCAAGTTTTCCTGCCTATATTCGACAGAAATTTGGGGGGTTAATAGTGTATTTTAAGGTTATATAATTTTTATCTTTTTATTAACATTGTTTAAAGGAATGCATTTTCATGTAAATCAGAATCCCCGGTTTTGTGCCTAGGGTAAGCGAAAATAAAAAATCGAAAATATTGAGCAAAAGATGAATGCATATATTTATATATATATATATATATATATATATATATATATATATATATATATATATATATATATATATATATATATATATATATATCTTATATGTTTTGTTTGTTAAAGACCAGGTTGTATTTTGACTTTACCAATTTTATTTTAGCACGTTTTAATAACTGTCGAATGTAGTTTTTTTTTTATATGAGGCTGAAGATTGAAAATCAACGGAGGAAGATCCATTTTATTTGGTCTTATTTAAAATATTTAGATGTTATACAAATTTTGGCCGTGAGTTTTCTCCATTCTTCAGGCATCTTCAGACGGAAGTCTTGGTTATTTTTGATGAGGCATTGATGAAGAATTTTTCTATTATCCTTGCCTCCTTTACCGGCGAGGTAATTGTTTGGTGAGCAGCAAAATATGAGTTTTGTCTTTCAGCTCAGTTCAGTTTGTGTATAGAAAGAACAGAGAGGGACTGCTGTAATACGGCAGTCAGGTAGTCAGAGAGGAGCGTTGCGGAAAATAATTAAGAAAGGGACAGCGAGAGTAGATAGGTCGGTGGCTATACACCGAAGCAAGGTGTTGTTCTGAGGGTGTAGGTTATGTGGTATTGACTGGGCGAGGGTTGGGGGCAAGTCAGGAGGGGGAGGCTGACAGCTCATCCGGAAACGCGTTATTCACGATGCCTATTGGTTTATGCGAAGAACGGTACGGGCGGCAGGTGTTCGTGGGCCGCGGGATATCGCGGCGCCATCGCGTACCTTCTCACGTGTAGCGAGGTGTAAAGTGGGTCTGTGGTGAGTTTACCGAGTTTTTTTGTAAGTCTGGTGTGAGCGTAAGTGTTGAGAGGAATTAGTTTGTTGTTGTTGTGTAGTGCGTCCATTCTCGAGTACAGCGGCGAACGGCAAGCGCGCTTCAGAGCAGAGTTCTGAATGCGCTGAGCCTTTCGCTTCCAGGTGTCGCTCGCAGCTACGAGCGACAGTGGGGCGTACGTGAGAATGGGACGCACGAGTGCTTTATATAAGTGTAGTTTTAGTTTTTTACTCGCTGGGTAGAACCTACCCAGCGATGCGTTTGTGCGTGAGGCTCTTGCTTGTATTATGTTTTGGTGTAAGTTGAACCTGAGGGATTTGTCGAATGTTACCCCCAGTATTTTGGTGCACTGTGTGTATGCAAGTCTTGTTGGGTTTTGTTGGATCATGTCTGGTGTGTGTGAGTAGATTTGTAGGTTGTGCATGAAGTGATCTCTAGCGCCGTAGAGTGTCATCTGTGTCTTCTGAGGATTCGTGGCAATCAGCCATTTATCCTCGTAATCTGTCTTCGTCTTCGTTCTTTGATGCCTTTTATAGTTTGGGGGTCAGAGTACGGTTTGCTTTTCTTTTAGCAGAAAAGGTGCAATGCTCGCTCCGAGCTGGTTTGCTGTGTGTTCAGGTTCGGATCCATCTTTTTAATGAGAAGAGCCTCCAGAATCTTCAGGCGGCGGAGATCCGAGTTTTACTGAGGATGGTAGTATTTTCAACAAGGATCTTTATTGTAATTTGTTCATTGTAGTGTGTTTTGATTTCTCCTCCTTCGGCGTTGGCTGAGGGTAGTGGTGGTCATACCTATATATTGGTTGTTTGGATGAGACTTACAGGCCTCGTGGGGGCATTCAAATTTGTATACCACATTTCTAGCCTTTAGGATAGATTCTTTTTTCACGGAGGTTATTTTTCATTAGTAGGTTTCTACCTTTTTGTTTTTTATAATATAATCGTATGGATAGTTTTTCTTGGATAGTGTTACTTTTAATGATGTTTTCTTGCATTCGTTTGTCTGTTTTGTAGGCATCGTCATTTGGTTCGTGTAGTAGAGTGATATTTTTTTTGTTTTTTCCTCTCGTACCTCAAAAGGGGAGAATTTTCTTGTGTAATTTTTCAAATTCTCTAGTGGAGTGGCTATTGTTTATTAGGGTTTGTTTGGATCGTCGAAATTTTCATCGAGTGCGTTCCACGTTGAGCACTTCTTGATAGCTCTTCTTATGTAACGGCTCATTACCCTTTTTTTATATTTCTCGATGCACTCACTTTTGGCATTAAGGCATCGACCGCAATCTATTCCTTTTCGATAGATGGTAGTGGTATATTTTCTGTCACTGTTCTGTTTTACGTCTACAGGAATAGAGTCTAATATGATGTGGAAGTCCACGTTGCCTTAACCCTGGAATAAAAAGCGTGAGAATCAAGGAAGGAATCGGGTGAACATGGCTTTATCAAACCAGCTGTGTTTATCTTGCGAGGCCTATTTACTGCGCCCAAGGCGATTTAAGCTCGCCTTACCTACTCGGGGCACAAGAGACCCGAAGGGCTATTCGACAGCTGCTTATCTCGGCTCTTTAACCTCTTTAATCCCTTGGATTTGCCCCTTTTCTGACACCGAATGTGTCCGTTATTTATTTGATCACATATCTCAATAAACCCTCTTTTGTATATATATTTAATATTTATTTTTGTTATTAAACTACTTTTGTTGCCTCCTTTAAATAACCCTGAAGACTATCGACCATACCTAACCTTTAAGCCAATCTGCACTCACTTATTTTTGATAATTATTACCGACACACTCAGGGAACGAATTTCTTCCCCATTCTCATTATCCTCTCCTCAACTGGTCGAACCAAGCCATTAGCGTATTATTGTCCCTTTATATATAATTGGTGTCAGGCTTAGTAGGGTTTTTAAAAGGTCTTTAAAGAGATCTTTTCAAAAGCTCATTCTATTTCTTTGTATTTTCTTAAGGCTGTTGTGTGTGTTTATCTGGACCGTGAACGTTTTTTTTAACTCAAATTGCTGAAGAATTAGCTTCTCTGTTGGGTCTTTTTAATTCCCAAGAAGGTTATTAGCACCCTTCGCCCTTTTAACACGTGAAGGCTCAAATTCAAGATTTGTGTGTATTTTGGGGTAGTGTAGATTTTAGTTAGCGAAGCAAGGCTCCCGCGTCTATTAGGGTATATTCTTTCGTGTGCGTATTTCGCACTCAGCCAGGTTGTTAGCCCCGTGGCGTGTGTGCGGCCAACTGAACTTCAGCACAAAATGTCCTCTTTCGACAAATTTAAATTGCAAGGCGAAGCCCTCGAATTAATCCGCAAAGACCTCATTTCTTACATCCAGGAATAAGAGAGGCAAGAAAGAGAGGAAAAAGTGCTAAAGAAGAAGAGAGAAAAAGAAAACAAAAATAGAATGAAAGAGCAGAAAAAGAGAAATAGGAAGAGAAGAACAAGAAAGAGCAGAAAAACTGAACAAGAAGAGCAAGAAAGATCGGAAAGAAGAGAAAGAGAAGAGAAAGAAAGGACGGAAAGAATAGAAATTCGAGAGAGAGAGAGAGAGAGAGAGAGTCCGACAGCCTGAACTGGAGATACATCGCACCTGGACTGAAACCCTTTCCATCACATTGCGTACGGAAGCCACCCCAGTCCACGTCAGTCAAGCTTCCCACGTTAAAAGAGGGTGAGGACTTTGGATCTTATGTCACTCACGGTGTCGCTAAATTACTACCCCTTCTCAGCTCCCAGCTCCGGGAATTTTTATTTCCCTTCCCTCAGAAGCCAACATCGACTGCTCAACACTCAGGTCTGATCTGTTGGCGGCTTACAACATGATCCCTGACTTTTACCGTCCAAAATTTCGACATGCCCGAATCCAACCAGGTCAGACCTTCCGTCAATTTAGGTAAACCCTCCAGCTAAATTTTAATTTTTGGTTAGACGCTTGTAAAATTACCCGAGATTATGAGTCTTTAGTTGAGTTGTCCTTAAGGATCAGGTATTGGCTGCGCTGCCCACAGAAGTTCGTGCATTTGTGAAGGACCATTGCTGCTACACCTTCAAGTAGTGCATTGAAGAGGCGGATGTCTATGCGACAAGTCCTAACCTCTATCCAAAGGACAATGAGAAGACTGCCCCTCTATCTCCCAAGTCCAAGATTAATAACTCCCGATTCAATCCGCGCAACCCCCCTAAATTCGTTAAGGTATCGGGCCCCTCTAAGCCCCAAAGTTTTTCCCCAACGGAACCCAGATATATCAAACCTTTTTTTTCCCGATCCCCCTGCGTCGCCATTACCCAGGAGACCGATAGTTTGTTTTACATGCGGTATGGAAGGTCATGTGCGTACAAACTGTCCCTAGAATTCCCAGCTCCGGAATCACTCCGCTAACCAAGTCTACTAAGTGAGCGCCGCTCCTGCTCCCCCATCATCTTGCCCTGAAATCCCCACTTCCCTCTCGTCCTCCCGCCCCCCTTTCCCCCCGGACATGAGGTCAATTTTCTCTTTGACAAAAGCTCACCCGGAGGCTTAAAATTTGAAAATGGAATCGTAAACTGATGCCGAGTATCCACTCTCGTTTGCGATACAGGGTGCACGTGTATCGTAGAGTCAAATGAATTACTTCCGTCAGTGGGCCCTGATTACAAAAAGTTTGCAGTAGTCCACGACTATCTGGGAAGGGCGAATCGCTTTGCCATTGTGGAGTGCCACTTTGAATGCCAATATTTTACCGCCATAGGCTGAAGTCGTTTCAGCCTCTATTTGATTTTGCTCTGTCTTGATCAGATAGTGTTCCCAAGTTCTCCCCAACCCTGTGGCTCAGCCCGTTGTTACGCGGGCCTAGACAAAGAGAGAATCTAAGACACAAGCTCTCATTGAAGCCCCCTCCGAAGCTGAGTTTATCAGCATTAGGAGCGAAGAATTCGCTCGAGCACAGAAGGAGTGTGAGACCCCCCTTTTCCTGTGGGAGAAAGCTCGGAGTCATGAGCAAAATTCTGCCCGCGGCCACAAAACTGTCTCCCACCGCGAAAAAATAAGGCCTTTTGTACCGAGCATGCTTGGATGGTAATAAGCCCGTGGCTCATTCACTGTGCGTTCCACGTCTTTACGTCTCACCCGTTCGTGAAACTGCCCATGAGATTTGTTCCCTGACCATTTTTGCCACAATATTGGAAAATTGCTGATGGTAAAAAACCCTTTTACCACTCCGTTTCTCTCCGTCGCAAACAATATTCGCAAAGAATTAAATGGGACTCTAAAGCCCATTTCAAAGAAGATTATCAATTAAGAATCAGCTATTGAGGCTGATTACCCTGCGGACTCATTTAGTGCAATACAAGTCGTCTGCGTGGAGAAGGATAACGATTATCCTCTCCCTATCTTGCCCGACGACTCTGAATTGCCTTCCAATGGATTAAACATTGACACACGACTGACTCCCAAAATAAAAAAGTCAGCTGCAGCACCTTTTAAATAGCTTTGAAGAAGTAATTTTTGAAGTCCCCGGTTGTGCAACCCTGTTTGATCATGACATCACTCTTACCACCCAAGAGCCCATCCGTTCGAAGCCGTATCATCTCCCTATTCACTTGAGGCAAGGATTTAATTGAGAGGTTATGAACTTGCTGAAGCTTAATATCATCGAGCCCTCCAATTCCAGCTACTGCTTCCCTATTGTGATGGTACAGAAGCCTGATCGTACGTACCGTATGTGCGTCGATTTTCGCAAGCTAAATTCCGTAACTGTCTCCGATGCTGAACCCATTTCCCTAATCGACCAAAATCTCCATCTTTTTAAAAAAGCAAAATCTATCTCCGAGCTAGACCTTTGCAAGGCCTATTACCAAATTCCCCTTCGGAAGAGCGTACGAAAATATACGGCATTCCCGACCTCTAAGGGCCTTATGCAGTTCCGTCGATTCCCCCTTGGATTAGCAAAGGCCTGCAGTACCTATAATATGATGATGCGTAGAATCCTAGACAGGTTGCCAAACGTCTCCTTTTATCTCGACAACATATACGTTGCCACTAGCAATTGGTACCACATTTAGTCTCCCTCCAAGCACTGTTAGGTAGGCTACGCGAGCATACCTTCGCAATATCAAAAATAATAACGGGCGCCTTATGCGATGAAGTCTACTCCTTTCGGAATATCAGTTTAAAATTTGGTACATTAAAGGGTCTGATAATTGTGTTGCAGATAGCCTCAGTTGTAACTCCTTGGCCGCTAACCCCCAGCTTAACGGTTATTAGGAAACAGCCCTATTGCTCATTGTATATATAATTTTATTTTGCACATTTAATTGTGCCCCCCTCCCCCCAAAAAAAAACCCTCAACCTTCCTTTGTAATATAAACACCGCCTGTATATTTTATTTTGTACTCTTCTGTGTATATTTATTTCCCCCTTTTTTGTCTATTTCCATTTAATTGTCTGTCATTGTTAATTACTTTTTTTGTATGTACGATATTTTCATTTTCCTTTGTAAATTACCTTTTTTTTCTCTCTGATGTATACCAAAACTCGGATCAGTCGGTTTTAATTGTGTACACCTGTTCGATACAGATCAGGATGTCCCTTTAAATTGTTCCCCTCTTGACCGTCTGCGTGGGAAAACACCTTTCCTTTTTTTATGCACCTTTACTTCCCCTTCGTCTGAGAAAAGTGCCATCTTTTGGAAGAGAGGAGATGTGGAGGAATGGGGTCTAATATGATCGGGAGGTCCACCTTAGACGCTTAGAAGAGCTAGGTGGCTTTAACCCTGGAACAAAAGCGTGAGAAGCAAGAAAGGAATCGGGGAACGTGGCTTTCTCAAACCAGCTGTGTTTATCTTGTGAGGCCTATTTCCTTCGCCCGAGGCAAATTAAGCTCGCTTTCCTTACTCGGGATACGAGAGAGCCCGAAAGGCTATTCCACTGGTTTCTTATCCCGGATTCCTCCCCAGCCGGCTGCCCGCCGACTACCTATATGACCGGAGGTTTCCTGCTGGATCAGAGTACAGCATGCCCGCGCACGAAGACACATTACGTTCTTGAGTCGGATCCTCCATAGATTATTCGGGTACCGATGGCTAGAATCTCTCCGCCGTGGACATCGCCCCAGTCAATTGGTAGCTCCTTAAAACGGCCGTTCATCCGCGAGTCGTGCCAGTACTCCCTCATCGAGTACCCTGAGGTAAAACCCGTGTTCCTTTATCAGCACCCTGAGGTAAACCCAGTCCTCCTGTATTGAGAACCCTGAGGTAAAATCCGTCCTCCTTCATCAGCACCCTGAGGTAATCCCAGTGCTCCCTCATCGAGAACTCTGAGGTAAAACCTATTTCCTTGATTGCACCCTCGCTTCCTTGAGTTACCTCCCTTTCGACGCTTACCCCGTGCAAGACGTCGAAGCTGCGGACCTCGTTATAATCAGGTATCCCCTAAACCAATTGTATTATTTACATTGCGGCTTAGTGTAGCCCCTTTTTAAGAGTATGATCCGAGTCAGGTAATTAACCTCTTTAATCGCTTGGATTTGCCCCTTGCTGACACTGAATATGTCCGTTATTTATATTTGATCACATATCTAAATTAATCCTCTTTTGTATATAAAATTTAATATTTCTTTCTCTTGTTATTAAACTTTATTTTTGTTGCCTCCTTTAAATAACCCTGAACGACTATAGGTCATAACTAACCACCTGGTGGCGCCTTACTAAACATATCCCCCACCCCCCCCTTTCAAAATATATTTTTTAGGCGCTGGTCATAAACGCATATGACCAAATGCCTTGGACCTATTCAGCAGATCCCCTCGAGAAATAACAGGGCTGCCACTTCAGGCACCTTGTTTCTCCCTTCTCCCTCAAAATTACTTCGACTCCATATGTAAACACCATAAAAATTACTATGCATTCCCCTTTCCCTCAAAGGTTATGAACACCAATAAAAGGAATCCCTTACAGCATAGGGAAATCCATGAAATTTATTCTTACATGCAAAGAAGACAATAACATCCTGCCTTATGACAATGGGAATAATAATAAAAATGCAATCTTTACATACCAAGGCAAGAATTCTAAATCTAATCAAATAAACATAGGGAAAGACAAAACTAAATTCCTCCCCAAATTAATGGGCGCTACACAAGGCATGTACCATAACGTTATCTTTATTTCTTATGTGTTTTACCTTCAAGCCATAAGCTTCCACGAACAGCGACCATCGCAGTGACCGGTTGCTCTTATTTTTAACCCTACTCAATTAGGTCAACGGATTATGGTCACTTAACACTCTCAGCATATGAGCGCCATGTAACAGATATATTTTAATTTTTTACAGTGCAAACATTATTACAATAAGTTTCTTCTTGATCGTAGAATAATTTCGCACTGCGCTAATTATCTCCTTGGAGGCAATGGCGAAGTGATGAAGAAATCATCGTTCGTACTTCTGCAGCAAAACCGCTCCCAGAGCAGAAAGGGAATCATCTATTCGAAACCAGAACACCTCCGCAAAGTTGAGTAACTTCAGAACAGGGGTAGATAGCAGAAGCCTATTGACTTCTGCGAATGAGTCTTTCTCCGCCAGCTTGTTGTCCCTCTCGTCGGCGGCCTCGCAGAATTAACTTCTATTCGAGTTCTCCCGCACGAAACTAATCAATTCACTGAGATTTTCCTTAAATACACTGGTTATATCCAGCTACATTAATATTTTGTCCGGTAATCCACTTATATTTTAAATTCGCGAACGGGCCCCTAACAAGATGAGCTAAAATCAGCTCAAATGGCGTAAACCCCAAATCAGAGTTCACTGATGTAAAGTTCGTGTCCTGATCTGACCGAATTTTAGGCGGAAAGACAACTTGCGTGAGGCATTTAGACGTTGCTTTTCTAAGTCTCACCGTTGTCTCGCACATAATAGACAGGAAATATTCATTAATTCTGCATGTACACGCCAATGGGCCTACTATCTATTAAAATAGAAAACTGCTCTTTAATATTAGGTATGGGCTTAAGAAGAGCCTTTTTTATTCCTGTATGCCCTCTCTCGGCTAATTGGCACATGTGACAAGTTAACGTAATCCTTTACGTCCATATTCAAACTCAACTAAAGCAATCGCCTTAGATTTCTTTGATTTGTCTTTAACACTCAAAATCTGTCACATGCCCTTCATGAGGAAGAGATATGACTATCTGCCTATAGACCTTGGGGACAACTACTTGCCACATTTCCGACCACGAGCTCTTCCATTTACATCCGGGGGGCTCAAACCTCATCCTAAGGATTCCTCTCCTGGGAAAATTCTTTATTGGTCCCTGATTCACTGACTCAAACATTAACGGAGAGTTTCATTCTTATCTTGCAGTTTGGTCAAAGGATCACTTCCTTCGACTTCAAGCTCATTGAAGAGCTCACCTAGACTTTGCAAATTCAACTCGCCCTTCCTCTTGGACACAAGAGTCTTCTCCCCAGCATGTTTCTCCTCAGCTTGTTTCTCCCCAGTTGCTGTATCACTCTTATGCGGAGAGCCACTCTCTCCTACCTCAGGTCTTCCTCCACAGAAACTTCTTTCATTAAAACATCGCTACGATGCACCCTCTTCCTCATAGAACGCGTGACAACGAATCATGGAAAAAAAGCTGAGAACTCAGCATCTATGTCCTACACTACACGTTTACTATCTATGATTCTATATCATTGCCTAATATCAAACCGAGACCTTCCTCCGTCAATGACTCATAGACCTCATAGACCTCGTACCATCCTGTTGCAAAAGCGGACTCCTGATATAGCCTAGCTAAACGGATTGTCTTTATCTCGTTCACTCCTTTAAATATCAATTTCCGCCTCATATACACTTCCTATGATAGCCTTATAAACAGAGGAAACTCGCCATTGTATGTCATCTTCTCTTCGTGAATTAAATCTCACATGTACTTACTAGTCCCTCTTTTCTCGACCGCTTCTGGCCCTGCCAAGGATGCATTTCGGCAACGTCTTCCTGACTTGTACTCATCCCCTTACCTTTATTCTTCTCTTCTCCTCCTCTTCCTTTTGAGCACCCGGGCACGCACTCATGCGGGACCCAATACCGCGGCAATACCAGCACACCAAATTATTGCTTCTATTGTCACTTCTCTATTCCCGTTCGTTAGGTTTCTTTGTCCCTATTCTCCCCTTTAGTATTTTTCTCCTTTCTCGAGGTACATTAGTTTAGCCTTTACACAATTTTCTTGAAAACTGCTATTTCTAAACCCATTCTTCTTATTATCGTGAGTCCTATTTTTTTTTGTAATTAAATATAAATCAGCCAACTTTGCACCCTCAATTGGATGCCCAATGCTGATCCTCCCGAGATAATCTTACAAATCAGGAGGCAACTTTATTTCAAGTGACTTGAGCAAGAATACTTTATTTATCGAGCTCATGCTAGCTGAGTGGGTACAGCGTTGGCCCCCTAACGTCGCGGTACCGGGTTCGATTCCGAATCCCGGGATGAGCGGACACAAACATCAGCGCACGTAGAGATCTGGCTACTGATTAGTGGACCCGCTGTGCTCACCCTGTGCTCAGATGGGTAGATCTTACACCTCTCACCTCACACATAGCCAATCACAACACTGTTTTATTTCCTCTCCTGCCTTCACAGCACAGCACACACACAAACTCTGTTCTAAGGAATCCGGCCGATGGCTATTTATATCCACGTACCTCTGACATGGAACAAGTCCCCCTCCCCCGAGGTGACGAAGGCTTCCACCTGAACGCTGTTTGGTTTCAAAACATAATACTTTCTGGCTCATCACCAAGCTTAAGATAAACCCCCTCACAACTTGTTTTTCAGGATTTTGCTTGAAAGTAAACACCTGTCGGCGGCTCTCCTTGATTCCCTGTTATTGACTCAAAACAGCTTCATTTACCCAACAATAATCCTTTTATCACTTATTTGCCAACTCAAATCGAGGTACATCAGCTCTGCTTCGCCGTTAAATACGTGCGCAACCAACTTCACTCAGGAATCCCTATGACAATTATGCATTTCTTCCTTCCGTTCAAAAGCTGAAGAACCTTTCCGAGCCGTCTTGGTTACAGCTAGTCAGAAGGATAACTTTTCTGGACATGTCGCTAAAACTTCTACACTCACCTGATTTAGATGCACGTGGCTGCGCTTTCAGCTCTAGTCAATTAACCATTAATTCTCATCTCAATCGTTCGCTTGTTGCCTTATATCTACAAATTTTCAACTTATATTCAGCATTTAGATACCCCTGCCCTATGGTTATCAAAGGAGCTTTCCCTACTGCTCTTGTCGGTTTTTACTATCACCAAACAAATCTGCTACTCTATAGCTTCGCTTAATATATCTTTTTTCCAAGATTTAAGTGCGCAAATATTCAACTATTTTCGCAAACCCTAATAACTCCCTCCTAGCGTAGGTGTTCAATGTTTCCACATTAGGGTTATCCAAAATTTGGTGATCAAAGCCGTTGAGAACAGAGAAAACCGAAATTGACATAAAATTATACCAGATCACTAAAAAGGGGAAATATTTTAACACCTGCCTTGATTTTCCGTTCTCTCTTACCACCAGACAAACTGCTTCACTTTCTCATCATATTGAGAATAATAACAAACCTAATTTGGTTCTACTGCCTTACAAAATTATGAAAAAGAATCTCGACTCAGATTTAATCCTTAATAAGCCTCCCTGTAAAGGGTATGCCCTCGGGTTCCCATGCTTTTCCTTTCTCATCTTAGCTTATGGTGTTTATCGCAGGTCGACCCGCTTCGAGGCTACCATTTTTGGCCTAAACTTCTGCAACCTACCAGTCTAATTTGAGTAGGGGAAGCGACTCATCCCCCTCCCCTTGGGCCCCACTTCCCTTTTCCACCTTCGGACTGACGGATATAAATTGGGCTGTGAGTCCTTTTAAGTTATTCTGTTGTGAGGATTCTGCCTTGATTGATCCAGGGAATCGTTTTCCGTCACTTGTCTTTAACGTTCATTTTGGAGACCCGTGCTGGATTCCTTCCTGCAGCGAGGATCTTTTTCCATTGAATCCTGCCAGCGTTGTCACTTCCCCTATGTCAGTTGCATCGAATTGTGCTCTTCCAGTTACGTTTGCAAGTGTTTTCCTTTAGGAAGCAGTTCGCACTGGGCACGTGAAAGCTCGCACCTAGTCACCTCGCCATCTCCTCTTTGGGGAATTCTGTTATCTCGAATTCCTTCACTTGGATCGTTAAACCTTCCGATCATCGTTTCCCGTGATCTCGACGCCTTTCGCCACGATATCGCCGTCTGTGGGTTTCTCCTCTCGGAAGACCGCCATCGCATTTACCCCTGTGGACTTGGGTCGAATTCCCTCATCATCCCCGAGCCTCTTTCGCCTGGGTTTCAGACGTGGGTTATTGCTTCACTGCTCTGGTATCAGGTATTTTGGAGTATTTCTTTCTTCTTATGTCTCCTTTTAAATTAATTAAGTGTTATTCATGTAACTTTGGGCCTTCGGGTAAGGGACGTAAGACAGGGAGGTTATTCCGGGAACACCTGTCACTAGAGTAGCGAAGCCTATTTCATCTTCAAAGACGCATGTCGTTTCGGCTTTAAACAATTTATTCATAGAACCCATTTTTGTATGCGCGAATATCTTTTTGGTTAAAACGACTTTTGATTTTGATGTAAATAATACTGTATATACTTGTATGTGTGTATTCATTTAACCCCTTGCGGATCAATTCTGGTGAATTTCTGGTAGGCCTTTAGACCCCTGGTCTTTTATAAATTTCTTTTGTGTATTTTACTTAGGCCGTGTGAACCGGGTTCCGCGATAGCCTTTACACTCCCTTAATCCCGGACTGGCACATATGTGACAATAGAGAGGCTTTCTAGGGACTCAGAAGAAGCTCATCGTGAACACATCCGAAATTTCACTTGATTACTAGCCATTGTGTGTATCGTTTAATCCAAAGATATACATGATACTCTCCAACCAGACCGTCTCGGTTGGTAAACATTCCTTTCTTTTATATGATCATGCGACTGGCTGCACTAGAGGAAAGAAGAGGGAGGATTATTGATGACTAGCTACAAAATAAAATACCTAGCACAATTATCACAACGTTATACAGAAGGTCTTATATACATGAAATTTAAATACAGAATGGACGTAGTTAATGGCGGAGGAGGACTAATGAATAGGATCACGTTAACAATGCAACAGTCTTACGTCCCAGGTGACACTATACGCCAACAGTAGCCTGAGTTCGGAATTGGGAAGACCAGTAAGATGGAGGGTCTCAGTGGGAGATGGTAAGTCAAGTGATTTTGAATGAGAGGGCATTACTAAGCAACTTTTGCATTATCCTTAGACCCTCCTATTTACTGGGCCACTCACTATGCGGCTGCCTACTCATAGGTCCGCTTCTACACCCGTCCAAGAGAAGTAGGGTGTTCGAGCTTTTCCGAAAGGGTACACACGCTCGACTGCGCTTGTTTAATTCCTTTCTTTCTGCTTTTTCCCAAAGCCTGGGGCAAGCGTACACCATGCTTGATTTTACCAAAAATAAATCCCCCTTATCCAAAGGTATTTACAGGCGCTGGTCATAAATCCCTATGACCACATAAATATGGAGAGAGAGAATTGGTACAAGGTTCTTTATTACTGATGTTTCGCTCCTCTGGAGCTTCCTCGGAGTAACAAGAAACTAAGATAAGAATTGCGAATTGATATAAGTCTGTGTTTGTGTAGAAGACAAAAAGGTGTGTGGATAGATAAACGAAAATAGACAAGTGGTGAAAAGAGAAAGTAGTGTGGGGGATTTGCAGAGAGATGAAAGAGCCTGGTAATCAAGCATATTGCTTTCAATATTTTATTTGTCATGTGTTTCCTTTGTTGTTTTCGTTTTATTATTATGGCGTTCAAGCCATTTGTCTTTAATAAAATTAATGTTCTTGGGTAGGTTATGCGAATTTTCTGTTTTTGTAACCAATTATTTTAAGTTTTGTGCTTAGTTTCTTTGTTTTTATTTATACATCAACGTAGATCTTACACTTGCATTGTAGATCTTTGCTTTTTACCTTGCGGAGATTTCTAAGCATATATAGTATCCTGACTGCAGCTGAGGCCTTGGAGATTCTATCTGCGGCGTGCTTCCTGTACCCGGTTGAAGTAATCTTCATTCCGAGTACATTGCACTCCGTGGTGTAGGGATATGGTTCTAACGGTATATCCCACACCCTGACATCAGATAGTACTCTCCTACCAATGGGAAATACTTTGAACTTTTGTTGGTTCGTTCGAATCTTCCATTGGGCTTCGTAGATGTTTAATCTTTCAATTTCTGCCGCGGTCTTGGGAACTTGCATAGGCGCATTCCTCCAAGGACAAGTGATTTTCTAGTTGAAATCATCGGCGAATTGGATATTGAGGCAAGTGGGGTTCACAAGGGCTGGAACATCTGCGGTGTAAATCGAGTAGAGAGTAGGTGACAGACCCCCCTCCCCCTGCGGGAGGCCCGCAATGAGAGGAAACTTCGGTCCGTCCGTGCACCCTAAACACATACGCCACCCTCTCCATGACATTGTTACAGAGAGTTCTTTCTAAGCTATCACATAGGCCCAGCCGTAGGATCTTGTACTGCATTCCCCATTTCCGCACCTTATCAAATGCTATTGATACATTCCCACAAACAATATCCACGTAACTCCTATCCCCTTTGGCTTGGGCTAGCTTTTTCGTGATGACATTTATCGCCATCTCTGTAGTTCACTTTTTACGAAAACCAAACTGCTACGGGTTGTAAAGGGGGTTGGTTCTCTTCCAGACGAGACGCCAGTCTTTGGTTTAGGATCTTCTCGAAGAGCTTGCCGCCAAATTTTAAGAGTGAAATTGTCCGGTAGCCCTCTCTCAACCTCGGATATTCATTTTAGCATTTTTATCTTGGTTTTAACATTTTGTTTGTATTCTTTGTCCACTTCGTATCTTTTCTTTTTGTGTCAATTTCGGATCTTTTTGTCTTTAGTTTTTATTTATTTATTATTTGTCGACTACGGATCTTTTTTATTTGTTTTCCTTCTAATTTAGATTAATTCATATGAGCACATAAATAAATATATATAGACAAATTCATTTGTATATAGGCATATGTATACAGATTACATGTATATGCATATTTTTATTTTCCTGGTTGTCCTGTTTTGGGGGGATTTGCGTTTTTTCCGGATTTTGTGTTCCTTCTCGTTTTGTGGTGAATGTAGAACCGAGTGATATGTAAGCTTCATTGTACCACCTCTTCTTTGCCATTTTCAAATTGAGTTCGCCGCCCTGCAAAACCAGAAAACAAAACTGTAACATATATGGACAACAATAATGAGGGAACATTTATATAGATAATTATATATATATATATATATATATATATATATATATATATATATATATATATATATATATATATATATAAGATATTGGGAGTATGGTCAACCATAATAGTAGTCAATACATGTAAAAATAATGCAAAATTTGATAGAATTACGATTTTGAAAGAATAAATACTAGAAAGTAAATAACTATGTCATTATCACTTGTCTTTTTCTGGCTACAGCACCACAATTAACTGATCAGGAATTAAAAGAAAGGATAATATAGCTGTGAGTACAAATCTGGCAACAATAACCCGTTGAAAAATATCAGCATATTTTTGATAAATTGATTTAGGCTAAAATCAACCGTAAATATTGGTTCACACACGGTACTACACATGCCACTCTTCAGCCACATTGAAAGAAAGGTGGTCACTTTGTTCTCCTTGTAGTCGATCGATTGCCACTGCAATAGGAGCCAAAACTGAGACATATTCCCCAATAAATTCAATTTCGTAACTTCTGAACACTGGAAGTACAAGGGACGTCAAGAGTTGATGTAATTTGACCTTGTGTTTTAAAAGTAATGAGAATGCATCAAACAGAGAGTTCCACCTTGTAATGCAAGGCACCTTTAATGAGCAGTTGATAACAGTTTTGATAATCTCGGCTAATTTTGGACGACCGCTTTTGTTCCATAATGCTGGGCATTTCCCCATCTCAGCATGATTGATATTTGCAAAGGAAGATATTTTCAGTGCCTGTTTTGCATCAGTTGTGGCGACGAGACTGAGTGTATGTCAAGCACAGCGCACATAGGTCAGACGAAAGGTCTTCTTCCTGATCTAAGGCACTTCTCATTAAGAAACTATCCTCCAGCTCGTGCTCACCCTGATCTTCTTCACCTACCTGGAATCCATCTTCTGAATCTGTGGACACATTTGCAGAAGTGACTGCAAATTCCTTAAACGCTTTAACAAAATTAGAGCCGTTATCAGTGAGGGTGTTCTAGATTTTCTTAAGTGGGATATCATATTCATTGATGATATTCTCCATATGTTCATCAATCTTGATGTAGCTATATTCTGCTTTGAAGGGACAGCATGCCAATACTCCTCTGTGACGGACAAGAGCAGCTTCCTCAATCTGAAAAAAATGAAATAACAGTCCAATGTTTGTCTCATAAACGTTTCCATAAATTTTACATATTAATATAATCGAAATAAATTGCACCAACAAATAGGTCTGCTTTCAGCCAAGAGCTGATAACTCCCTAACTGTAAAGACATTTTCAATCTCATATTTCATAAAGAGCAAAATCTTAACATACCCAATGAACTGTAACGCACAAAAAACTACAGTAATATCTGCAGTAACACATAAGTAAGAGGTGTTGTCTAGTATATTCTTCAGAAGAGCTTTTGTCACTTTCTCTTCTTCTATTAGGTTGAGGAATAAGTTCTTGCGTTTTTTTTAATGTTGTGTTGATTTAAGTTTTGTTGACGTGATTTGTGCACATATTAAGAAACAATAATAAATAATGAGAGCAAAATTTGCAAAGGTTAGGCTACGTCTCTTTACAGCGTAGACTATTAGGATTTTGCTTAGGCTACGTCTTGAAGTTGATTAATCAGTCATTGCGGTTTATTTAAATTTGTGTTTAATTTCATTTTTGTTCTGTACCCTCAAAATGTAATGTCAAGTTGAAAGAAAGGCACATTTTTGACACTTGTTGTTATTCATTTTCCATCGAGACGGGAACGATGCAAACGCAGCCAAAGCTCGTCGCGATATTTGTGCTGTGTACGGAGAAAATGCTTTATCAGAAAGGACAGCTCAATGGTGGTTTTCACGTTACAAAATCGGTAATTTCAATCTTAATGGCGAAGAACGTTCTGGTCGCCCCATTAAGTTGGATGAAGATCGATTGAACGACCTTCTTCATGAAAATCCTCGTCAATTGACTAGAGAATTAACTATACAATTGGCGTGTGATCAGAAAACTGTAGTGAATCACCTTCAGTCGATGGGGAAGGTTCAAAAACTCGGTGCATGGGTTCGGCACGCTTTGAGCGAAAGCAAAAAACTTCAACCCTCCACGATTGCCGCAGGTTTGCTTGCTTGTCACAGAGATACTCGGGGATATATGGACATATTTCTTCACCGCATAATCACTGGCGACGAAAAGTGGTGTGTTTATGTCAACATGAACCATCGAAAACAATGGCTTAGCCCCAATAAAAAACCAGTTCCGCGATTGAAGCAAGGACTTCATCCACGAAAGACTCCTATTCCCTTTGGCTTGGGCTAGCTTTTTCGTGATGACATTTATCGCCATCTCCGTAGTTCACTTTTTACGAAAACCAAACTGCTATGGGTTGTAAAGGGGGTTCTCTTCCAGATGAGACGCCCAAGCCAAAGGGGATAGGAGTTACGTGGATATTGTTTGTCGGAATGTATCAATAGCGTTTGATAAGGTGCGGCAACGGGAAATGCAGTACAAGATTCTACGGCTGGGCCTATGTGAAAGCTTAGAAAGAACTCTCTGTAACTATGTGATGGAGAGGGTGGCGTATGTGTTTAGGGTGCAAGGGCGGACCGAAGTTTCCTCTTACTGCGGGCCTCCCGCAGTTTTTCTAAAATTGTTAATGGTAATGAATGAATTTGATAAATCGCAAGAACTTATTCCTCAACCCAATATAAGATTTTCACCTAGAGTCCGCCTAGAAAGGATGTCAACGGAAGAATTTAGACCTACGGTAGTGGAATGTGTGATTATTGTGAGTGAAGTTGATTTTCACAGTGAAATGAGCATATATGGTATGCATATAAAATTTTATTTATAAAATATAGCTATATAAATATCCTATAGCTATATAGGACTGGTACATTAATTCATAAATAAATTATTAGTCCCTCATATTCAGAATTACATAGTAAAATATTGACTTTCAGTATTGTAAGGAATATATACATTATCAAGCTTTATTTCCTACATTTTTGACGGGCAGGCATGCTACTTTTGAAATAATGATATACAGGTATTGCTACTATAAAGAAGTACATCGTTATAGGAATCCATCTAATAACTACATATAATCGATCAATAATTGTACTAATTATTAATGGAAAATTTGTATTCAATAATATCTTCAAGTAAATGATAGCGCGCTTTAAGAATATATGTGTGTGGATTCTCATGAAATTATTGCAATATATTTACCTCTGTTGTTTATATATGTATTCCTTTATTTAACTTCTTTATATAGCCTACGTAGTGTCCAGTGATCCGAAGGCTTTAGTATTGGGTCGTTATAAGAGCTTAACCTGTACTACTAATACTATAATTGTAAACAGCATTTGTAGTTCAGAACTCACCTTTAATTATTTCACAAAAGCTGGTTACTCCATGGTTGATAGGGGATGCACACCTTGTATGATAAAATCTGCAGTCAGCTTATCGACAACAGGTTGTTTGACATTCCTAGTATACGGTAAAACACTCCGGTAATGTCTTTATTTTAACACCGCTGCATGAAGGACCATCGTCTAATACTGAACATTTTCTTTTTGAATCTTTTCTTTGAGCTGTCACGTAGTTATCCGCTTTTTGCACCAAATCAAGATACTTTCTCCGTTGATAAAGGTACATGATCAGATAATTGAAGGACATTTGTTTCACTTTGCCACAATTCACGTTAAATTCAATCAGCATATACTATAAATAAAGGTGTTGCAAAAGGAAGAAGGTAGGTTCGTGCATGGCAAACTTACGCTACTTAACATTATCGTTAGTTACTAACAATTTTGCCATTTTTTTAAATAAGAAATAGTGAAACTTGTCAATTCAATTAAGTATCATATAGTTAGCTTTAATAAATTCTTATCTTCAAATGAATGCGTAGATTGGAAGTAGCATTGCTCACCGCAGATATTTCGCCATTGCAGGATATACATAAACACTTCACTTTTTTTACCATCTAGTAAAGGATGACTATAATTACATGATTATTTATCTTACTCGTCTTTCTTATTGTCTAATCTCTCCATTTTACACTCTTTCAAAGAAACTGAAGTTGCCATGCAGTTGTTGAAATAACGCTGAGCGCTCTCACTATACAACCGAACACAACTGTGACCATCTGTTAACTGAATTTGAACTGATGCAAGCAATCTTCCCTCACCGGCTCACGCAGTCAACTGTTTGTGTCATACAAGTTGCGATAAGCTAAAACATGCATTGCACGTTCTTAACAGTTATATAAACCTATTATCAGTAAAGTATTTGCAAAAAGTATTTAAATATATTGTATTTAAATACTTCCAAAAGTATTTAAATACATGATTTCAAATGTATTTACAAATACAATTTTAAATACATAAATGTATTTAAATAAAAAATATTCAAATACTGGCCACCTCTGTATGGACCCAAGGTTAAGAAACCTGGTTTTAGGGAGAATAAGAGCTAAGATAAGGAATGAAATAGCAGACGACCAGTATGGCTTCACAGAAGGAAAAGGAACAATAAATGCTATATTTATACTAAGGATGTTAAGTGAGCGAAATATTGAGATGCAGAAGTATTTGTACCTGTGCTTTATATATTATGAAAAAGAATTAGAATCAGAAGGCAGCAGTAAGAGTGGGGGCAGATTTGAGTGGTTGGATAGATATAAGAAGAGAAGTAAGACAGGGGGGCTTTCTCTCTCCATATCTGTTCTCCCTGTACAGTGAGATAATAATGACATCAAGTGAGGATAAAGGAGGTTTCAACATAGGAGGCCAAAATATAAACAACGTAAGGTATGCTGATGACACGGTACTGATTGCTGGCACTAAGGAAAAACTTCAAGACATTTTAACAGTGGTAAAGGAAAGTAGTGTAGAAAAAGGCCTGTCAATATATATATGGATAAAACAGAAGTTATGTTAATAGGTAAAAAAGTACAGGCCCCTAGGTGCATGGGAAGAGTGAATGAAAAAGCTATGAAGCAGGTAAGATTTTGCTACTTGGGAAGTTATATTACAGAATACGGAAGATGTAACGGGGAAATTAAGAGAAGAATCTGCGAGGCAAAGAAGGCATTTCAGAAGATGAGGAATATATTATGTAATAGACCCCTATCAAAACAAACAAGAAAGAGAACTGTTGAAACCTATGTTTGGTCTGTGCTGTTGTATGGATCAGGAGCTTGGACGGTCAATAAGCAAATAAAGAAAAGGTTGGAGGCATTCAAAATGTTGGGTTGGCAGAGAATGATGAAGATCTCATGGGTGGAGAGAATAGCAAATGAAGACGTACTAAGGCAAATGAGAAATGGAGGAGAATTACTGAAAAATCTAAGAGAAAGTTAAATGAGATTTTAGGACATGTTATGCGAAGAGGAAAAATATAATTTTGAGTATAACTGGAAGAATCCCAGGAAGAAGAGCAAGAGGCAGACAAACAGAGAATTATATGGATGGATAGTAAGGACGGAAACACGGCTGGACAAATGCTACAAATAACAAGAGACAGAGAGGTGTGGCATTCCATGGTCACGAACGTCTGCAGGGGCACGGCACTTCGGTAAGTAAGTACTTGACCTTTGGTGTAGAACGCGTGATAGTTTTCTATTTCTTCTTAATGTGTTGGTTATGAAGCGAGTCGCTTGGTTTTGGCCCCTCTGAATTTGCAGGATCTTTGTCTTTGATAATGTGTGAATCGGAGTGATCGGGTATGTTATTATTGGGCGTACTACTGCTAGGTAGAGCTTACTTCTGTTCTTCTTTGTGAGGTTACTGAAACTGTACAGGAAAGAGTGGATGTTCTTTTACTGGTTAACTTCCTCGTTAACGTGCGAACTGTATCCATTTTGAGAAATCTTCAGGCCGAGGACTTTGCCCTCGGTGCCGTATGGATACTCGATGTTTGTTAACAGTGACTTAATGGGTCTTTCTTCTATTCTGGAGAAGTGTCCGAAACGTCTCCGTGTTCGTATTTATTTTGTTTGCTCTCTGATATTTGTGATTTTGCGAGTAGTTTGTTGTACAATGTACCCGGATTCTTACGTTCACTTGTAATCATCTGAGAGACATCGTCTGCCAATTGGATATACATTGCGCAGTCATCCGTGGGTTTGGAAAAGTTTCTCATATACACAGTATAAGGAGTGAGGTTGAGACAACCTCCCTTTGGGACCCCTGCCTTGCCGGTGAAGCTGTTGATAGAAATTCTTACTTTTCTTTCGTTAAGATAACTGCAGGGGATTCGTGCGAGATTTAATTCTAGTCCGAGGTCAGCTAGTTTTAGCTTTAGTCTTGGTGCTCATACCTTATAGAATGCCTTGGCCACATCGTGGAGTGTTAAATCAAGTTTTTTGCCCCTTGTTAGTTCGACTGCAAGCTTTTTGTTGATGAGTACCAGTGCTGTTCCGGTACCTCGATGTTTCGTATATCCATGTTGTAGATTATTTTGCATGCCGTTATCCTCCAAGGAATTTTTAAGCCTTTCATTAAGAAGTTCTTGGAGTAGATTTCCGATAAACTGCAACAGTGAGATTGGACCGTAGCTTTCAATGTGTCCTTTGGGTCTTGCAAGTTTCGAGAAGAATATCATTCTTGCTCTCTTCAACGTGGCTGGGAAATGTCGTGCGTTTAGGCATTCTTTGAACATCTTTAGTTATGAGCATAGCATATTGTCGGGCGCGTTATTTATGTGGTTTTAGTGATTCCACTGATACATGGACTTCTTTATTTAAGTGATGACAGGTCCTAAGGGAAGGCGATGTTGTACTCGGCAAGATGGACTTTGTATGAATCCCAGTTAGTTCTGGATAGTGCTTTTCTTCTGGGTATTTTAATTTTTATGGGAAAGGTGGAGATTTTGGTGACAAATTCGATATGATTAGATGATATTGCAGGGTTGGGATAGGTATGTAGATGTTGAGAGCGAAATTCGAGTAGGTCAAAATGGCCTCCGGAGTGGATGATGACCTCTCCGATAAGAACGTTGGGAAGTCGGGTCCTTTCCTCAGCACTATTTGTCTCCTCAAGAGGAGTTCCAGGGTCTTGCCATTGCCATTGATGCCAGCCGTATATCCTGTTGAGCGGCACCTTGCATTCAAGTCCATTAAAAGGAGTGCTAATGACGTTACAATGTAGTTAAGGGTTCTAATAAAGTTAAGGGCTGGAAGGAAAGAGCGCCGGGGCGGGTGATATGCCCCAGGTATGAGTAGATCTCCAGTTGTCATTTTTAGTCGCGGTCTGCCCCGTTTTGCTTTTTTTATGTTTTGGTAATAACATTGTAACTATTGGATTGATTCTAACGAAATTTGAAAACATTGTGTTGTATTACATTCTCTTTTGAATGATATAATTGCTAAGGTTCTCCCAAGGTTAACCGGGGAATTATTTGGCAATAACTTCATAACTAATCGGCTGATTCTAACGAAATTTGAAATCCTCATGTTGTTTTACATTCTCTTTCGAATGATATAATTGCAAAGCTCCTCCAAAGATTACTCCGGAAATTATTGAAAGTTTTGAAGGTTGTAAGGTCTTAAATCATAAAAATGAGAGCACGCGACTTTTGGTCAGCAGACCTCGTTAGCTTGATAGCCAAATATGACTCTTCTGAGTTTCTTTTATTTCAGAGAAATAAAAATAGCGTGTATGGGAAGGGTTTGTTGCTATTATTGTTCTCCATCCTTCGAAGTTCAGGGTAGGGATATTGAATTATTTAAGTAACGTACGACTTGGTCCATCTTACTGTTTTGATTTGATGTCTTTCTTATTTTGGTCTTGTCAGATTTGGCAGGGGAGCTTATCTGACTTGATCGTTTCTTTCTGAATTGTTCAGTGGGCAAGTTGAGGTATGAATTTGCTGATATTTCAATGAGTCCTTGTTTGAGGGCATTGTTAAGTTAGTTAGTTAGTCAGCGCCAATCCTTCCATGATACTGGGAGGATCCCCGACCGGATAATGAAATTTATCTAAGGTCAGTATGACAATCGCTGGTCGGACCGAAGGCCCGAGGGGCCGGTCCTCTTTTGGGGAGAGGTGCCAGGAAGTATTATGTTTTGACACCAAACAGCGTTCAGATGGAAGCCTTCGTCACCTCGGGGGAGATGGATCTGTTCCGCGTCAGAGTTAGGTGGATATAGATAACCATCGGGAGGATTCCTTGGAACAGAGAGTGTATGTTTGTTGTGTAATGAAGGCGGGATAGAAAAGAAAGCAGTGTTGTGATTAGCTATGTGTGAGGAGAGAGGTGTAAGTACTACTCACCCGAGTACGGAGTGAGCACAGCACGTCCACCAATCGGTAGTCAGATATCTACGTGCGCTAACGTTTGTGTCCGCTGTTGACGAGATCGAACCCGGTACCGCGACGATGGGATGCCAACGCCGTATCCACTCGGCTAGCATGAGCTCTAGGGCATTGTTAATATCAGTTTCATCATAGTCAAAGTCATAATCCAACTTTAACTTTCCTTTGGCGAGTCCTTTGACTATATATTTTTGCATTATAGCTGATGGTAGTGGTGAAGAGTGAGATCCGTAAATTTTATGTTGTATTTTTCGGTGTTGCTTTGGCTATTTATTTTTACTTTGCTTTTTCTAACTTCTGCTGGAGTAATTTTATATGCTCGCTTACATCCTTTCCTTCTTATTCTGCGATCATAATATCGCTGTTGGATTTCTCTTCAGTTGGTGTGGTCTTTTTTTTCGGTTTCCTGTTCAGGGGTCATAGAGATACGGTACAGGTCATTTGAAGGTGTGTTCTCGGAAAACCAAATGGGTTTAAGTCCATTTTTTGTGAGCATTGTATTCAGTTTTGCGGCGAACGATCCAGTTTTAGCCATATTAAAAAAGTGTGCATTTAAAATGCACAATATGAGTGTAGAAGAATCGTCACTTCCCCGTTCTCTCGCAGTGGAGTCACGAGGCGATTACCACAAAGACATCCGGCCTCAGCCCCGTCGGGTCAAGCGCGTAACCGCAGCGCCGCGCCACTCGTCGCTATAAAAGACCTAAAGGTTAAAATTCAAGATCTCCCTTACGAGAGTGAGATTCAATGTCACCTCAAGTAAGAAATTAGAGACGTCTTTCTCCCAAGCTCGAAGGCTAACGAAGAGCCGATGTAAGACTTGGTGAGAAAAACCGTTTGGCATAAGAACCCTCCTGGGCCCATTCTCAATCCCCCCCCCCCTCTTACCACTCCCCTAGTGGGGTTACGAGGTATAAATAAGAAACACTGAGGAAAATCGGGGTAGAATACGTCAGTCTCCAGGTGACGAAGTCCCCGGATTAAAACCCCGGACTACCTAGACTGGATTGGTAGAATACATCAGTCGCCAGGTGACGAAGTCCTCCGATTAAGACCCCGGGCTACCCAGACTGGATAGGTAGAATACGTCAGTCTCCAGGGGACGAAATCCTCGGCTCAAGACCCCGGGCTACCTAGACTGGATTGGTAGATTACTTGGGTCGCCAGACCAAGAAGTACCCTGCAAGAGAGGCAGGGCTACCTACCTTAAGCGGCTAAGAAGCAGCTTATCCTCGAGCTAGTCCCTGGTTATCAAACCAAACGTTAAGTTAAATTTGTTAAGTTCAACTTACTCTCGTCAGAGAGACTCCTCATATCCTGTTATTCGGTGGCCACACCAAACCCCTAAGTTAACTTGGTTGAGGAACCAAGTTCAACTTGCTCTCGTCAGAGAAACCCCCCTCCGTTATACCCGCCCTTGAAGAAGACTAGAACTAAGTAGAAGCTCATCCTCGAGCTAGTCCCTGGTTACCAAACCGACCTTTAAGTTAACTTATTCAAGTTTAACTTATTCTCGTCAGAGAACCCCCCCCTTCTCATCGATCCTCGCCCTTGAAGAAGACATTCCCCGAGTTCAGTCATCGCCCATGAGGAATTAAGTAACGAAGAAGAAAAGCTCCCCCTCGAGCTCGTTACTCGGTGGTCACACCGAAATCTAAATTAACTTGGTTTAAGAACCAAGTTTGACTTACTCTCGCCAAAGAGACCACGCCTACTTTGGTGCCGCCGAAAGCACCGTGATTGTTCTCGTCCTTGAAGACCCCCCATCCCTGAATACCGTGTGGACCTCCATCTGCTACCCTCGCCAAAAATACCTCGAGATCCCGCCCACCTACATCTGGCCAGTCGGCACGCGTTGTGAGACAATAACATTCCTGAGGTATTTAAACTCGAGTAGTCCATAAGCCTAAATCTTATATATTGAAGTGTGTAGCGAAATTAACCAATTTTAGAGGGTCAAACTAATTGAATTAATTCTTGTGTATTATATTATTCGGAGTATTTCTGTGGTTAATGGTTAATTTTTGTGTATTAAGTTGTTAAAGTTAAAATATAAGTTTATTTTGGGAATTATTGTGCGTTTCTCTATATCTTTACGTGTTTGAGACGGCTCTCTTCTTTAAGATATCAATCTTAGCACTCTTAGAACAAAAAGCGGGGGCATTCTATGACAATGAGGTCTGGCCTACTGTTTTCTTCTATATTTACGATGTTTTTTTTGTCCTGTCTTGGTTTTGTTAAGGTTGCGATTGTTGCTGCATACGTACTGTTCTTTTTTCGTTCCTTTTCTTCGATCATGGCCATTTTTTTTTTAAATCATTTTTCTTTTTTTTTGGTGTGGGCCTCCACAGATTGCGCACTTTTTCTGGGCTTTTGCAGGCCTGCCTTAGAATGTGCATTCCTTTGTTAGGGGTTTTCGAAAGCGCAACACTTGGAGCAGACCTGGGCAGATGATGAAGGTTCCCATCTCTATCTGATCTGGTGCTATTTTTGTGTAGAATGTATTGTTTGGTAACTTTCGTTGCCATTTTAGATTCCTTAAAGATTTTTTAAAAACGTGGGTGTGTTCCTCTCTTGACTGTTTTTTTGAGTTTCACAATCTCTTCAACCTTGGCACACATTTTATTTTTTCGATTTCTAATTTAATCTCATCCGCGACCTTGATCCAGGGTTCGAGGCGCCTGCAGATAACCGATCTCTTGCTTGTCACCGTTGGGTGTGTCCAGGTAGCCAGTCCAAATTTCTTCAGGTTTTTGCTGCATTATCGCTGAGAAGGTTGTCCAAATCATTTTCAGTACCGCATAGAGCAATTTAGCCATTGCATTGGTGCTCTAGTCTTAGAACAATGACTCCGACTTCTGCGAATATCGCATGGAGGGTCTTCTCGCGGCCCGGTTTCGTTTAGCCTTCGAAGACCCTGTGCTTGACCTTATTGTCGCCTTCACAGTTTTCCATTAGGCCGATGGTTGGTGAGCTATCGCCCAGTTCCTTGCGTTCCTCTTCTTTTTGGTGGATGGCTGGATTGAAGATCGAACCTGTATATTTTGCCTGGGTTTAGGGTTTTTTTTTTCTTTAGTTCGGTAATGGGGTTCACCCGTGTCTATTGGAGATTTTTATTCAGTATATGATTGCTGCCAAGATGAGTTATGGTATGAATAGATTAATGGATGACCTGGTTGGAGGCCTCCCAGGGATGGATCACGACGACTTTTTGCTGGATGATGGTAAAATCAACTCCCACCCCCTGGGGTGCTGCTCTCTGGAATTTTGTTATTCTTCACTGCTCTCCACGTACTTAGAGATGGTTATATATCTTTCTGTGGTCTTGACCAGACCCCAGAGGCTCCTTTGGAACACTTCAGAGGTTGCAGTGAAGTCCATTGTCCAGGACTTCTATTACCTCGTGTTCCGCAGTAGGCTATTCCTCAAGCCGGTTTTCCTCGGAGCATCAAATAATTCCTTTTCAAAGAGAATAGGATAGTTTGCACTAGGCTCACCCCATCCGGGGTGGGGTGAGGGTATGATGAGATAGAGTAGAATAAATCGCATGTAAAAAGAGGTGTCGAAGGAGAAAAGCGATGAAGATGTGTTGCTCTCTGATGAGCAAGTCGATAGGTTAGTCTCTCTGGAAAACCTCTGCGCTGGCTTCAAACAAATAAGGCTTCCTCGAGAGTGAAAATATTGTGCGGACGATTCCTTCCGTTCTTCTTGTAGAAAAATGCTCTTCAGTTGAATAAAGTTCTTCGATAGTCAATGAGTGCGTGTTGTCGGAGTGTCGCGAGCTCTGAAGAGTTCGTTCGTGCGGGCCAGGAGCGAGCAGTCGAGTTTGTATTTTTCACTGTTTGCATTACCTTATAGTTCACCGATCCGAACATTATTCAATCTTTTTAAATTTTCTCTAATCTTTTACTGAGTAAAGAACTTAGAGCTACGTTGCTAACTATGAGTAAACCGGAGAGACAAAGTGGAATTCACCCATATTTAAAAAAGCGATATAATACAAGAACACCAAATAAAGGTTTAACCCCCCCGCTCTCCTTACTCCCGTCCATAAACCAACGTGGAAACTCGCCTGAGCAATCTACCATACATTAATTTAGTCCTAACTGTGCCCATCACTTGGTTGGACATAATTAGGGCCCCATGAGGAAAGTGGTTTGTGGAATACCCCACAGTGAAATTATGGGTCGGAAATTATTCTCAGTATGGGATTAATTGCAACCTTCGGGTGGGTGGAGTAATCTCTACACCCATGAGCCCGACCAGGACTACAGAGGGGAGTAGCCTCCGTATCTGTGCACATCAGAAGCAATTTTGAGATATGAAACCCGAGAGGAGGTGGCATCAAGATAGTGGCAGTTGATTCGGCCACTACTTTTATTAAGTCCACCACTTTTCAACCTTTTAGAGGACCATCCCCCCCTCCACCAGAAGAACAGACTTTGCGAAGTACTATTCGTAGAACTGAGAGTAGCACTTGTAAAGTCATTGAGCTGCAGAATGGTTTCATTGCCATCCGCGCCGAAACCAGATATGTGGTGGATAAGCTCTTATCCGAATTGGGAGCTTGTCAATTGAAGACAATGGGCATTGGAAGCCAACCTCGCAGTTGGCTGTCGCAAAGTAGAGAGCTAGGTTGGAAAGCACTCGGCCGAAGAGCTAAAAACTGAAATTGAAAAGCAGCACACATGGGTAAAGATCAGAAAGGTCATTAAATTCCGAGACCACACCCATATCTTCAAAGTGAAATTCGCCTCTACAGAGATGACACGAAAGGCTACCTCCGAAGGACTCCTGGTCTTCAGTATTAGGATCCCGGGAGACAATATAGAGCAAGAAAAGTTTCATATCATACAAATGTGTTTTGTATGCTATAAACCAGAAGGACACAAATCCGCCAACTGCCCGGAGAGAAAAGAACTATGGTGCAGCGAATGTGCCAGTGAAGGCAACAGATTTTACATTTGCAAAAGCACAAAGAAGTAGTGCCTCGATTGCAAGGGTGAGCACATGACCATGACCCTGAGTTGCGCAAAACGTAAAGAAATAATAAAAAGGAAAGAATAGGAAGAGAGGAAGGCGGCGCAAACAAGCTACACAAACGCCGGGAAGAAAAGTGAAGAAATGCAACCATCGAGGGCATTTACAGAAACAAAGATCGTCAGCGATCTGAAAGCCTGAATACAAATATGCATCACACATGCAAATGTGACAAACGCGTCAAGCCAAGCTGCTACAATGAAGTAGCAGATGAACGAATATGAATTTAACTGATTTGGTGGAAACCTAGAACAAAATATAACCTAACCTACTAAAAGTATCGAAGCCCGTATCGAAAACACAATTAAAATAGCTTCAATCGTGTGAAATTAGAGCAATTCCTATAGGAATAGGCTAGCAAGTGACGACATAACGGTCAAAACTCAAAGAACTGAGCCTGAAGTGGCCAAAATTTAAAGAACTAAACCGAAACTAGCTCCCACTATCGAAGCCCGCATCAAAAACCCAATTAAAATAGATTCACTCATGTGAAATTAGCGAAATTCCTAAAAAATGTGACGCCATAACGTTGAAACATGAGAGGAACAGACCGAAATTATAGAAAAGTAGAATAACCACACCTAAACTAGCTACAAAAATCGAAACCCACATCGAAAACACAATTAAAATAGCTTTAATCATGTGCACCCAGAGTAATTTCTCAATAAATAGGCTGAAGGAAAAAACGGATCTACACCCATTTTGGTTTGGGTTTTATTTTATTTTTTGGAGTATGTAAGCGTCCCTCTCCCCTGCTCTCGGTTAAAACAAGAGCAGGGATTTTTAGGGTAATGCTCGAAATTATTTTGAAATGACTATGAGCAGATATTGTTCTTTTATAAGGTTAGTTCATATATTCTGCTTAGTGACGGTGTTTTTTTTATTTATTTGGATATTTAATCGTTTTCCTGCTTGGTTTGAAATGTTAAAATAATTTCATGAATTTGTAGACTAATGTTCGAAAATATTTGGCAATCGCTATGAGCGGCGATTAATTTATTATAGGTTCTTTCCTTAGTCATGTTCGTGGTATTTGTATTTAGTTGAACATTTAATCGTTTTCCGCCTGGGTTTAGGCTAGTAAAATAAATCCAAGGATTTGAAAACTAATGTATAAAAGTATTTTGACACCGCTATGAGCGGCTTTTTATTTTCTTTAGAGGTTACTCCGTGTTTTTGCTTAGTCACGTTTGTTTACATTGCGATGAAGGGGGGCCTTTTTCCATTTCGTCATGCATTTAGGGGCTATTTCCCCGTTTTCTCCGGGGTATTCGCTAATGAATTAGATGCATGGATATGTCAGTTAATTTATTTGAGTGATATTCCGTAGCTCGGAACGGAAATCATAGGGGAGTTTTTTTTTTGCAGAAATCGGTAGCTAGAAGAAATTTATAGCTTGCCCTTTTCCAGCCCCGCTTTTTTCTTGCAGTTCTATTTTCTTTGAAGGTTCTGATGTGACGTTAGGACCTTATCACCTTGGAAGAAATATAGAGACTTTGGCGAAACGTAGGAGGACTTTGGGAATTATATCATTCAAAGGAGAATGTAAAACAACATAAGTATTTCAGGTTTCGTTAGAATTAGCCGAATAGTTACAATGTTATTACAAAAAAAAGCAAAACGGTACCGACCGACCAACCGACATAGTAAGATGTAAAGTCGCACGCGAATAAAAGCCTACAAAACGGCAGAATGGGCACAGTATGCACAACTCCTCAAGAACTATCAGCTTCCTTCTTTGCATAGGGCGTTTCTTGTGGAGCTTGTCGAGGCACTTCACGATCCTTTAATCAGCGTACCAGTCCATATCACCATACAGATGGAGCGAATACATGAAGGATTTGTACCATTATCTGAAATTATTATGAGATCAACATCAGGAACGCATCAATTGACTCGATACAAAGAAGTAAAAAGATCAAAAGAACTCAACCAGTTGATCTTAGAACAACAGTGGGGAAGATTGGAAGATGAGATAGAAAGCCTTGATCAATTTGCATCTCAAAGGATCGACTGGAAGAGTGAAGTAATAGAAATTCAAAACGAAAGCGGAAACATCTAAATGGAAGAAAATATAGAAGCAATATTCCGAAGTTATTGAAAAAATATATTCAGTATAACTGAAGAGGAGAATGAAGAACATGACATGGAGTTCGAACACCAAAGCATAGGACGCACCAGGACCACGAGGTGGATAGAAAACGGAGGCAGTGAGATAGCCGAGGAGGAACTACTTGGCGCAGTCTGCTCATTCTGACAGAACCCACCAGGACAATCGGGACTGAAAAAATTAAATTTTGAAAAGGCACCATCCAACATCATTGAAGGAATGATGTCTAATTATAGAATATTTTCCCAATGACACTCAAGACCGCTAAGATGATCTTAGCCAACCATGGAAAGGATCCTACGAGAAAGGAGAGTTACCGACCAATTTCACTTTCCGAGTTTTGCGGGAAGCTATTCGAGAAGATCCTCAACAGAAGACTGGTGTCTGAGCTGCAATCCGTACCAATTTGGCTTCCAGAGAAGACGATCAATGTCATCACGGAAAAGTTTGCCCAAGTAAAAAGTGAGGGAGTTAGGTAGATATTGTAAGTCTGGAAGCAGCAAAAGCATTTTATAAGGTCTGTCAAAGGGGGATGCAATTTAAGATGCTGCAAGTATGGGCAGCTTGGAAGGGCCTATGTAGGTTTAGCTTTAGGCAGGCCTCGCCAGGGTGGTGTCTGTACCCCACTCTGTACTTAATATACACCTCAGATATCCCAACGCCTGTCAATAACACTTTCCTCAACATTCAATTCGCGGATGATTTCAGCCAGATAATACAAGATTAAAAATCTAAGAGGCCAAATGGAAAATTAGAACAAACCAGGACAAAATTAAGTTGATCCCGATGGAAGGAGGCTACTTTCAGATGTCAAAATGAAAGAGAGCGCTATCCCTAAAATACGGAGGAAAATGTACTGGATCTAAAAATTACTCCATCAGGGTACAGGAAGCACGTCACTAATCGAATTTCGAGAGCCTCCACCTCAGTCAGAACTCTTTTCATGTTCAGAAACCCCCGAGAGAGCAATAATAAGAAAATATACAATGAACTTGTAAGTTCTACACTGCTCTACCCTGCTTTCGCCCTCTCTTATGTCTCGAAGACGCTGAAGAGGGTACTATTGGTCGGGCAAAACAAATGCATATAACTAATTACGGATACCCGGAGACGAGAAAGAAGACACCAAGAAGAGCAAGACAGGGAGGCTGGGATAAAACCCATTAACACTGTCATAGAAGAACGGACAAGTAATATGCAAGTGATGGTTAATCAGGAAATGAAAGAAGAGATCATGGAAATGATAGCCAGAACAGACTAGCCAGAAACCATCCAATATTCCTAAGTTCCGCTATCCTTTTGGCTAACAGAGATGAAGCGCCTTTCTACGCATGATGAAATGTGTGAAAACACCGGAAAAAAAGAAAAGAGAATTTAACCGATTAGTGGAACTATTGCCTAACTGGAAGAATACCCGATTACGACACCAACCTTACCAATTTTAAGTCAAGAGAAAGGAACTCGAAGAAAGAAGAAAAAAGTGACAAAAATAGACACTACAGATAATAAAACATACATAAACACTAAGTATTACAAATAATAATAAAGTAATTAAATCATAAACCTCAACAAATGCGAATAACACAAACGAGAAATGTTAAAATTTTAAGGCAAAAAGGCTTGAACGGCGTTTGAAACAAGAATAACAACCAAATATATATACAAACAATAAAATAAATGGAAACAATAAACCTGATCACAAGGCGCCTTGTATCCCTTTGCAACTATCCTACACTATCTTCTCTTATAACCACTTATATTTCTTTCTATTTTGAATTCAGAATTAAGAATAGGGGATAGGAAGAGACACCTTGCGGGTATTTAAGGGGGGGATAAAACCCGGAAAGGAAAAGGTGACGAAAGTTGTTAACGGGAAATTGAATGTCGCCTTGATTAGACTTATTGACTCCTATTCAGGGTATGTGGCAATGTGCCACCAGGCTGAGGATAGGAAAAAGTTATCAGGAAACGAGGAGAAGAAAGTGTTGATTGAGATAGACCTGGAGCCTGTGGTCCCACATGAGATCATGACACATATGGCAGTAATTTCTCGGCAGTTTAAACCAATAGATAAGGAAAAACTCAGCAGAGGATATTAATAGAGAAGGGAAGGCGAAGCAGACTTGGACAAATGTGGTGAAAGTGATTAAGGGAGTAGATATAACAATATCCTCAAGATTCCATTAACGGATGCCGAGACTGCCAGGAAGGCCAAACAACAAGTTCCATAAACGGTAACTCATAAAATAAGAAAGAGAGGTCAATTGCAGAACAAAAGATAAAGGAGAACTTGACATAAGCAGGGACAGCAAAAACGGCCCCCTAAGCATTACCAGCACCGGCTGAGAATCACGTGCCATAACCCATGGTAAAAATTCAGACCATGAAGGTTATGATAACGATAATGTGCGCCCATATGGCATATATTGCAAACCCGGGGGTGCTTCTCGAATATACCTAACACCTTACTGGAGAGGAAGGGTATGAAAAAGACCTTATGGTTTCCGAATAACCTCCCTTCAAGAGCCACTTAAAATTAAAATAATCGAGGACGAAGAGGTAGCGGTAGAGGCTGAAAAGGTAATGGAACTTACAGCTGTAGAAGATACTAAGAAACACGTTAAAAGGAAAAGGAGCAAGAAGAATGAGGCTATAAGGAAAGACTCCAACCCAGAGGTTTCCACTTAGAAATCAAAGAGTGAGGAATGCCTAGAGGAAAAATTACCGAGGGCAGCTAAGAAAGGGAATTGAAGAAATTGGCTCCAGCAAGGGAAGAAATAATCTAGAATGAGAGGTTTAATTAGGCATTGCCAATGTGTGATGAGGTAGACTTACACCTCTACACCTCTCTCGGGAACGAATTTTGGAAGGACATGAAAATATGAATATATTAGACGGCATAGGCGACGGGTAGTTCGCGGATGATAGCACCTAGATTATTGCGACCTCAACGAGAACAGTATGGAATGCAACCAAAAATACAACAAAAGTTGTAGTGATACCCATCAACAGAGGGAAGGTAGAGAACATAAAGGTTTTTAGGGAAAGAGATACAAGTATGGGGGCAAATCTAAAGATAGGGGTCTTAAAATAGGCAAAACCGGGTACAGAATACATGTAGCGGAAAGGATAAGAATAGCTAAGATAAAGTTGGCTAAATTAGGGAGGTTTTCAGGACTGTTGCTTAGACACAAAATGAAATTTTACTTAGTGGTATTCTATTGTACCCGACTATTTCGCTGCATGGTACTTTAAACTTCAGAGTGCACAAAACCAGGTTACCTGATGGATTATATGCACTAGGAGGTTAGACATGAGAATATGTACAGGAAAAATTACATAGAGAAGTAAAAATCAAACCGGCCAATATAGTGTTATATGAGAGAGCAAAGAAGAACGAAGAAGAACTAAAAATAGTTGAGATTAAGTGAATGAAATGTTACGAAATTTCAACTTCCTAGCAGTAGAAGAAAGATTTAATATACACCGACTGTTTGTATAATTCTACAAGTATTAAGTGAGCGATATACAGCAAGCACAGTGAGTGAAAATATAAAAGGATTAAAACTGGAATAACATCGTGTGTTTAGATAAAGACTCGTAGAGCAAAGTCAGAATTGGGTAAAAACTGTTAAGATAGAGAAGGGAAAGGACCATTTATTCATCGGGAAAACTATACACACTTCTTCTCACCAACATATCTCACTCATCTCATATCAAATTTCAACGCTTTAAGACTATTTTTCCCGGTCTAAAAGTAAAGGAGGCAAAGAAAGTTCAGGTGAGAAAAAGAATTAGCTTTACTAGTGTAACTTTGGGAGGGATGATCTTTACTTGGTAAAAATTGGAGGGACTATCTTGATTTGATCCGTCTTTTTTTTTGCCTAATCTTCTGTAGATTTTCAGACCCAAAGACTAGCATAACTCGACCACCACAGTGCTTAGAATCACTCTAAAATAAGGTGTAGTGAACCCCGAAATGAAACCCCTTTAAGGAGCGCGAAGAAAAGGGGTACTTAGGACCACGAGACCAGAATTTGTGGGGGAGCCCAATAGCAATAAATCTAATTAGGTAGGGTGGTCGAGGAGAGCTTCTATAATAAAGAGGTATATAGGGAACCTCAAATCTTCCCTAATCGGAATTCTAGACGTGTCAAATCGATACATCCCTTCTGCCATACAAAGCGCGATGTAGAAAGATTAGTCTCAGCTGACGGAATAGAAACGCTAAAAACAATCTGGCTTGCGCCCAGAATTCCCCCGCAAATTAAAGCCAACAGAACCCTCATATGTCAGAAAATAGACATGCGGGTAGTCTCACGCACAAAGGAAGAAATAAAAAACTAAATTGAAATGAATCACCAAGGATATTTGTACACGAGATAATTAAACTTGGAAAACATACATATGTTTTCAAAATAGTGTTCACCAAGAAATGGTAAACAAAATCTGCCAGAACGGCTTGCTTTTGTTTAGCATGACGGTTCCACATGAAAATATAGAAGCACATGAACATACAGATATGCTTCAATTATTAAAAGATGGAGGATCACACATCGAGAAAATGTATAGCTAAAGATCAAAACTGCTTTGAATGCGGTCAAGGAGTGCATTTCCTGAGGACTGTGTCCAACTGACGGAGAAGAAATGCTTTAAATGTGGGCGGGCTACACATGACAATGGGAATGGCTTCCTCAAAGAAAATAAACACAACAATGCTCAAGAAAATTGAATAAATCGGATGTGATTCCCTGTGAATCCACTCTCCTAAGAAAGATTAAGCAAATCCCACAGGAGGGGAGAAGCCGAAAGCAAGGAAAGAACCAGACACCGTAAGCAGAAAACAACGAAAGAAGAAGAAAATAATACAGCTGTAGAAGGCAACACTAGGAGGATTGAGACAGCAGCCCTTAAACTCAAAGTATATTTCAGCGACGAATACTACCCACCAAGGAGGAAACGGCAACAGGACATAGTCAAAGCCCTAAATGAAGGAAAGTTAAATGAGCATTTAAGGGGAAGACGGAAGAGCTATGTAGAAGAGAGTGAAGAAGCTATTGAGCAATCGCTACTCACTGACATAAACAGAATCTACGTTGGCGACTGTGTCATCTTACATCGGAACACTTACAAAAAATTTGTAAGTGGCAAGTATAAGACTGGTGATGCTGAAACAACCAGAAACTCCACCAGACAGTCAACGAAGGGCTACTGTCGTAGAATGGACTCTCGACGATATACCATATATAACTATTTGTTGAGGGAACTTATTTAATTATCTTTAGAGTGCGTGGATGTCTAGGCTGGCCGATATTATGTATCTTCGATATGCTTAAGAAGTGGAACTGAGCTCAAGGATAATAATATTGCTATCATTAATAAAAATAGAGTTTTATTAATAAAAACTATCAACAACACACAAAACGGAAAATATTGACATAAACAGAGAATTGGAAAGGGTCGTGGGAAATCGAGCTAAACCGGGGATTAAGAGATTTAAAAAGGTAAAACAAATATAAATTAAAGGGATGAGATGGTTCGCTAAACCATTTAAAGCACAGGATAGAGTTAGCAAAAAGGTTAAATACTCAAAGGTAACGTTCGGCTTACGTAATTATACTTGTTGTGCAGAGGAAGGCGACGTGAAGGAATTTTCGGTCCGCTGGCGAGTTTCAGCCGAAGAGGGGGGAATTAAATGATCCTGACGTGGCGTCTTGGGAATGAGAACCGTTTCTTGACGAACGGCTTGAAGAACAATGGCTGTTCTACGTTGTTCTCTTCTGAACAACAGGGGGGGGGGGTGAAAACCGTCTCTTGTCTACGGGCTCGAGAACAATGGCTGTTCTAATGTTATTCTCTTCTGAACAACAAGGGGGAAGGGTGAGAACCGTTTCTTGGCGAACGGGCTCAAAAGAACAATGGCTGTTCTAACGTTGTTCTCTTTCTGAACAACAGGGGGGGGGGGGTAAGAACCGTTTCTTGTCAACGGGCTCAAACGAACAATGGCTGTTCTACGTTGTTCTCTTCTGAACAACAGGGGAGGGGGGGAGAACCGTTTCTTGTGTACGGGGTCGAAAGAACAATGGCTGTTCTAACGTTGTTCTCTTTCTGAACAACAGGGGAAGCCTTATGGACTTCGCGTCATGAAGGCTCGAACCTTGGCACTCAAGGGATATTGTCCTTCTTCTGGACAAGTGATGGTGAATCTCGAGGTCGAGGTCCCTTGACGCACAAGGTGAGAGTGGGTCGTAGTGATGTTTTGCGACGAAAATCTGGATCGCCAATCTGCTCTTAGTGGTAAAGTTTCCAAATGAATAGTCGGGACACCCCTTGGCGTGGGGGGAAAATGGAGTGGGGGCTTCGAGGGAATGCACAGCCGAGCCTGAGAACAATGCCTTATCTGCCCATAAGCCTAACTCAATCTGGCGAGGTCAGACATGGGGCGACCAAGGGAAGATAAACCTCCTTGTTTAAACATTGACTCAGGTGGCTGCAATAAGGCCCCAGGCTTCAAAGCGAAGATGCACGTGGGTAGCATCGTGGTTGAAATAACATGTGATAGTGGTTGAAATTAATCGACCTCAACCCGTTCTATCACACCCCTCTATTCCGGGGGAAGTTGTCACTTCGAAAAAAAAAGAGAGAAGGGACAAAGATAGAGCTCGGTTGTGGGGAACTCGTTTTCTTGTACCAACCGTACCTTCCTGCACCTAACTAGTATTACCTCAATACATATGATTATTTTGATCTTTTGATTATCGAGGAAATAACCTTTAATACAAACTTAATCAAAAAAGGGCATGAAACAATGAAATGACATAAAATTAGTACATATGGGACAAAATAATTTATACGTAATTTAACGGGTACAAATATATATACATACAAAAAAAAATAGACATTGAGCGTTACAAAATTCAGACATATACATTAACTAATTATATTACAAGAGAATCTAATTTAAGTCGTACAAGACGAAATATACATACATAGAGATCCTAATCCTACGAATACAACTACTCTACGCTATTCGGTAACGCATTCCTACTGAGTGCGTCAGCGACCTGGTTATTGGAACCTTATATATAATATATTTTAAATTGATACTCTTGCAAGAGTAAACTCCAGCGCGTGATTCGGCCGTTGGAGTGTCGCACATTCCTAATATAGGCTAACGGACGGTGGTCGGTTCCTATCTGAAATTCTTTCCCTATCAAGTACATTTTGAATTTGTCTATAACCCAGATAATTGATAGAGCTTCCTTCTCTATAGGGGCATATCTCTTTTCGCGTGGTAATAATTGGCGACTAGCATATGCAACTGGATAACTCGTTCCTTCATCCTCGTATTGAAGGAGTACACCTCCAATGCCCTCGTTGCTCGCGTCGGTCTTAATCCCAAAGGATTTTTCCGGGTTGGGCAATTTTAAAATGGGGGCAGAAATGAGCTTACTCTTGAGCTGATTAAAATGGGAAACAGCGACATCATTCCAACGTAAACGATCGGGGGAATTCTTTTTTGGAAGGGAGCTGAGGGGCGCCGGAATTGCAGCGAAATTCGGAAAAATCGCCGATAGTAAGAAGCTGATCCTAGGAACGATCTTAATTGCTTCTTAGTATTCGGGAGGGGTATGTCGGCGATTGCCTTAATCTTGTCCTCTGGGGGACCTAACTGGCTTTGTCCTATTTTGAAACCCAAGTATTTTATGGTTTCGTGGGCAAAATGGCATTTGCTGGGGCCAATGGTGAGGCCATTTTCGCGCAGTCGCTCGAAAAGAGCTAATAGGGTGGTTAAATGGTGACTCCATTCAAATAGTTCTTGTAGCTGACTCTTTTGATGTGGTGTCAGCTGCACGTCAATATCCAGGTCAGAGGGTTCAAAAGACTAGCCTGGTAGGGAAGGAGGAGGGTAATCGGCATCAGGTTGTATGCACACTGTCTGTATTACATTAAGGGACTCCGCGGGGTAATCTTCTTCAAGCGCCGATGTTTCGTCCAGTGCTACGAACGTATCTCCATGGGCGCGATGGGGGTACTTTTTTTCTTTGGGTCCAGGGACAGTCTCCGTGTCATTATCTTGGGCCTTATCACCTAAGGGTGATAGTAATTCACACTCTTTTTGTGCCGTCCTAAAGTCCTGGTTAAGGGTCTCCGAGAAATTGGACGGTATCGGGGTTCTGATGGGGACGGGCTCCTGGGCTTCTTTCTTAGCTCGGCCTCGAGGAAGGGCAGCCTGAGACACAGGGTCGGAACTTACTTGGGGTCTTCGTCCTATAAGTACGGAACAGAATTGTATGGGTGCTGAAATGACTTCAGCCCAGCCATCATAATATTGACACTGCAGGTAACATCTAACGACGGGGAATCGGTTCGCCCATCCAAGGTAGTCATGTACCACCGCAAATTTTTCGTGGATAGGTTCCACTGGGGAAAGGAGTTCGTGGGACACGATGAAACACGTACATCCTGTGTCCCTGACGAGAGTCGATACTCGGCAGCCGTTCACGCTGCCCTCCTCAAATTTCAAAGTTCTCGATGAACTTTTATCAAAAATAAAAATTACCTGGTGGCCTGACGGAGAGGGAGAAGTTGCTTCTTGGGTCTGCACCACCGGGAAAGCCAGGGTGGCATTAATCTGGTGAACTTGGTGGACTGGTTCGCTTTTAAGCCTAGAATTTTGGGGGCAATTCCAGCTCATATGGTTTTCTACACCACAGGTGAAGCATATGATTGGTCGCTTCGGGAAGATAGATGGAGGAGAAATCTTAACGGGAGGTTTGGAGTCCCGTTGTTGGTTTGGGAAAAGAAGTTTTGGGTTTTTACGGGGCTCAAAAACTTCGTCGGCTTTCCTGTGAAGGGGCGCGAATCCCTCCTTCTTTCCTTGTATGGGGATTGGTGAGAAGTTCGATTCTCCTTTGGGTATAAATTATGGCTTGCGGCATAGACATCCGCTTCTTCGGTATATTCTTTAAAGGTCTGGCACCGACGATCCTTGACGAACGCGCGGATCTCCGTCGGGAGAGACGCCAAAAATTGATCCCGCAACACGAAGTCTGTTAAGGACTCGTAGTTAGGATCAATCTTTGAGGATTCTAACCAAAATTTAAAATTTCTCTGAAGAATGTATCCGAATTGACGGAACGTCTGTCCGGGTTTAATACGACCTCCTCGAAATTCTTGGCGGTAGAAATCGGGAGTGATATTATGAGCGGCCAATAACTCAGCTTTCAAGGTGCTGTAGTTAATTGTACATTCAGATGGTAAAGATATAAAAATTTTGCGCAATTTACAATTTAACAAGGGAAGTAATCTGACTACACCTTCAGCCTCCAGATCCATGTTATTGATTTGGAGGATCTTTTCGAAGTGGGCTAAAAATGCTCCGAAATCCTCTCCGTCCTTTAGATTGGGGAGCTTTAGTAGGAGATTGGGGGGGCTTCAGAACGGGAACTGGCGGACTGTATCTCTGCTTCAACACGAGCTATTTCAATCTGATGGTGAAGCTCAGCTTGTCTTTTCCGTTCCTCTATTTATCTTTCTCTTTCTTCTCGTTGGATTTCTCTTTCTCTTTCTTCTCGTTGGATTTCTCTTTCTGTTCTTTGCTCCTCTTGAACGTACTCAATTAGTTCGTTTCCGGAAAGTCCCAAGGATTCTCCTTGCGCTTTAAAGATTTCGAACTGAGTCATCCTTGCACTTGGGGGCGCAATAGTCAACCAACTAAAATTCCTTGCAACAAGAATTATGCCTTCTAGAGAATTAACCTACCTAAATATGGGTACTGACCTATTCGTAATTGGTTTCTCGATCTAAATAACCACTGACTAAAATCACAAAAAAAACACAAAGAAATTATTATAACAGTTCCTTGAGCTACTCCAGCTTCTTAAGTTTCAAAAAAAGGGGGTAGCAATCGTTAAAACAAAAGGGAACTACTATACTCTATTATTGTAACGAATAACACTATGCTTTACTCGACTGAGACCAGTGTTTGCAATGATATAGCGTTAAACCTTACACACTTGACACCAAATTTAAATAGTATATATATATATATATATATATATATATATATATATATATATATATATATATATATATATGTCGTAGAATGGACTCTCGACGATATACCATATATAACTATTCGTTGAGGGAACTTATTTAATTATCTTTAGAGTGCGTGGATGTCTAGGCTGGCCGATATTATGTATCTTCGATATGCTTAAGAAGTGGAACTGAGCTCAAGGATAATAATATTGCTATCATTAATAAAAATAGAGTTTTATTAATAAAAACTATCAACAACACACAAAACGGAAAATATTGACATAAACAGAGAATTGGAAAGGGTCGTGGGAAATCAAGCTAAACCGGGGATTAAAAGATTTAAAAAGGTAAAACAAATATAAATTAAAGTGATGAGATGGTTCGCTAAACCATTTAAAGCACAGGATAGAGTTGGCAAAAGGGTTAAATACTCAAAGGTTACGTTCGGCTTACGTAATTATACTTGTTGTGCAGAGGAAGGCGACGTGAAGGAATTTTCGGTCCGCTGGCAAGTTCCAGCCGAAGGGAGGGGGGGATGGGGGGAATTGAATGATCCTGATGTGGCGTCTTGGGAATGAGAACCGTTTCTTGACGAACAGCTTGAAGAACAATGGCTGTTCTACGTTGTTCTCTTCTGAACAACAGGGGGGGGGTGAGAACCGTCTCTTGTCTACGGGCTCGAGAACAATGGCTGTTCTAATGTTGTTCTCTTCTGAACAACAAGGGGGAAGGGTGAGAACCATTTCTTGGCGAACGGGCTCAAACGAACAATGGCTGTTCTACGTTGTTCTCTTCTGAACAACACGAGGGAAGGTGAGAACCGTTTCTTGTCAACGGGTTCAAAAGAACAATGGCTGTTCGAACGTTGTTCTCTTTCTGAACAACAAGGGGGGGGGGGGTGAGAACCGTTTCTTGTCAACGGGCTCGAACGAACAATGGCTGTTCTACGTTGTTCTCTTCTGAACAACAGGGGGGGGGGTGAGAACCGTTTCTTGTGTACGGGCTCGAAAGAACAATGGCTGTTCTAACGTTGTTCTCTTTCTGAACAACAGGGGAAGCCTTGTGGACTTGGCTTTACGAAGGCTCGAACCTTGGCACTCAAGGGATATTGTCCTTTTTCTGGACAAGTGATGGTGAATCTCGAGGTCGAGGTCCCTTGGCGCACAAGGTGAGAGTGGGTCATAGTGATGTTTCGCGACGAAAATCTGGATCTCCAATCTGCTCTTAGTGGTAAAGTTTCCAAATAAATAGTCGGGACACCCCTTGGCGTGGGGGGACAATGGAGTGGGGGCTTCGAGGGAATGCACAGCCGAGCCTGAGAACAATGCCTTATCTGCCCATAAGCCTAACTCAATCTGGCGAGGTCAGACATGGGGCGACCGGGGGAAGATAAACCTCCTTGTTTAAACATTGACTCAGGTGGCTGCGATAAGGCCCCAGGCTTCAAAGCGAAGATGCACGTGGGTAGCATCTTGGTTTTAAATAACATGTGATAGTGGTTGAAATTAAGCGGCCTCAACCCGTTCTATCACAGCTACTAAAGCAATCTATCATGCCAATAGCTTGCCATTCCCTCTCAAAATTATTAAAAAGAGGAAGAATGCGGACCCAGTGATTTACGGGAATCGCATCGGCATGTAAAACTAAAAGAAAGAAAAAAAATAACCGAAAAAAGGATAAAATTTACCCGAACAGGCTAAAAACTCACAGTTATTACAATTAACCCAAGTAAGACAATCTTACCGTACAAGAATCCCGAACAAAAAAAGAAGAAGAATAACCGATGAAAACTTCAAAAAGTGAAAAATATACAAAATCAAACTAGATTGATCTACGTTAAAATTTTCCAATGGTAAACTCCAAGTAATAATAAGAGGGAAAAACAAAAACAAACAGTTAAACACTCACTACAAGCAAATGAACACGAAAACAAATAAAATATCTCAAGTTAAAGCTCAAACACATGGAAACACAACGGTATAAATGCTACAGAATGCACATAAATGTAACAGTAAATAAATGAAAACAAATAAGAGAGATTGGAAGGACCACCCACCAAGTTAACTAGAAAGAATAAAGAGAAAATATGAATAAGAGAGAAAGAGTAACAAAGATAGGCGATTCTCCAGCATACTATAAAGTTTAGAATGACTGTATAGATGAAAGATGAATGACAGAGAGATAAATTAGAGAGCGTGGTTCGGATACCACGTTAATCAGTATGTACAAATAATGGAATATTCCATTCTTTGTCTTCTTTCCCCCTGATTGCAGGACGAAAGTCAACTTAGATCAACTTCTTCTCTCCTACTGATTTCTCTTTTTACCTCTGTGTCTTCTTCTCCTATCCATCCACGGCACATAGCCGTACCTCCTCCTTCCCGCAAACTAAACACGGTGGGACCTGATGGAGAGGGGCGTTCGGGAACCCAAAGGGGCCACACGAGGGGTTCTTTTCCTTCCCTCCCCACTAAGGTTGGGAGTAAACCTGTGGATGATATTCTATTCATCTTTCACACAAAAAAAATCAGTGAGCTGTTCTTAACTCCCACTTCTCTTTTTATCAGTAAAGATTGATTAAATGAAAGAACGATACAGTCACCTGGAAACCATACGCACATCTACTTTCCAACACACTTTTTTGCACATTCCAAATTTCAACGCTTTCCTATAAGGTCTAATACTAATATCCCTCTTCATACATCTTAAGAATCTTAAGAATTTTATCTCGTTTGCCCCTAAGATGACCCGTGAAAGTGTTGATAGACGTCTTGGCTAATAAAGAAATGCCACTTGCCACCAGTATTATTCGTCACCTTTCAATTTCTGAAAAGAATCGTTGAAAAGGTTAAAAAGATTTTGTGTGGTAGGAGACCATGGTCTAATCATGAGAGCGACGACTGGTTGGCTGAGGTTGCCATGCAAACTCACAAAGTAGCGTGTTAATGGAGCAATAATTGCAAACAAATCCCACAGGATGAATGAAAAGCTACTTCTGAGTACAATCTAACTTTTTTCAGTGTATTATCAAGGAATATAGTAAAAGTATTGACAAGAATCAGTATATATAGAGGAAAATTAAACGAAGCTCTACCTACGGAAACCAAAACTGAAAGTTAAAAACACGGAGGGAGTGTCTGGGTAATGAGAATATATATATATATATATATATATATATATATATATATATATATATATATATATATATATATATGAATGCAATATCCCGCAGGAAAAAATGAAAAGGTGTTTCCAAGTACTTTCGAACTTTATTAAGTTCCTTATCAAGGATAACTACAAGAAATAGTATTATATTAGAGGTATATATACGAAAGAAAATTATGAAAGATCACCTCAAAAACAAAAAATCACCAATGAGGAAGAGAGAAGGGGAAAGGTAAAAAAACACATTAAGGATTACAAGAAGCAGGTAGTAAGGTCAAACTAAGTCCAAGGAAAGGGTAACAGATTCAAAGAAATGGAGATAGCGTAACGAGGGAGATTATAAGATATGATGAGCAAAAGGGGGAAAAATACAAAGTATAAAACAGAGCAGTGACAATTAAAAAATAAAAATGAATAATAAAAAAAAAATAAAATTAAATAGGGGCCACATAACTAAAGAATGTATATAAAAAACACACTAGGGACGCAACACAAAACTAATTTCTTTGAGTATTAATCTTTTAATTATAGCATCTATTTTATATAAACCAGGGGAAGGGTTAAAATTATCACATTGGCTTATAAAAGCACATTCAATAATATTACGGACAAACAGGTAAACAACTTTCTGTTCGCATAAATCAACATAAATATAATGTCCGAAGAGGGGAAGATAACAGTGCTTTCTTTGTCCATATGTCAGATAAGAACCATTTAATTAACTGGAACTCGGCCAAATTTATTTACCGTTCCAATAACCATATAAAAAGGAACATCATTGAATGTGCTTTTATAAGCCAATGTGATAATTTTAACCCTTCCCCTGGTTTATATAAAATAGATGCTATAATTAAAAGATTAATACTCAAAGAAATTAGTTTTGTCTTGCGTTCCTAGTGTTTTTTTTATATACATTCTTTAGTTATGTGGCCCCTATTTTATTTTATTTTATTTTTTATTATTCATTTTTATTTTTTAATTGTCACTGCTCTGTTTTGTACTTTGTATTTTTCCCCCTTTTGCTCATCGTGTCTTATAATCTCCCTCGTTAGGCTATCTCCATTTCTTTGAATCTGTTACCCTTTCCTTCGACTTAGAATGACCTTACTACCTGCTTCTTGTAATCCTTAATGTGTTTTTTTACCTCCCCCCTTCCCTCTTCCTCATTGGTGATTTTTGTTTTTGAGGCGGTCTTTCATATTTTTCTTTCGTATATATACCTCTAATATAATACTATTTCTTGTAGTTATCCTTAATAAGGAACTTAATAAAGTTCGAAAGTACTTGGAAACACCTTTTCATTTTTTCCTGCGGGATATTGCATTCATTTGCCACCCTCAAGTGATACTTTGTGAGTTTTTAATATATATATATATATATATATATATATATATATATATATATATATATATATATATATATATATATATATATATAAGTAAAAGAACTCAATGGCGAGTTATGGTATATGATAAGGAAACCATTGTATAGGAGCCAAAAGTTTAATTTACGGAGCTGTCTGCTTTATTTTTTTATTACTCAGTTGAAAATGGCATCAATTATAATTTGCCGAAACTAGGTTTCTTGTTATGAATAAATTTGATTTAAATATTGTGGTTTACTATTATTTTCGTATATATCACTCCAATGTGATATCTTCTAATATATATATATATATATATATATATATATATATATATATATATATATATATATATATATATATATATATATATATATTTTTAGTATAAATAAGCAGGATAAATTTAGGAAGTTCATTATTATATATTAACTTATTGGTACCGACGTTTCGGGTAGGAACCCATTCCCTTCCCCCAATTCTCTCTTTCACTGTTTTAATGAGAAACAAATAAAGAAAATACTACTTACAGTTTCTCACGAAAGCTTTTTTCAATTAAAGGAAACTTTTTCCAACAAATAGATGGCTTGGCAATGGGGAGTCCTATTGCTGCCCCTCTCGCAAATCTCTTCATGTGTAACTTAGAAGTAGAAGCACTTGACAAATTCCCCTTACAATTCCGTCCTATCTTCTAGAGGAGATACGTTGACAACACCATCGCCCTTTTCCGCTCTAAAGGTTCATCTGATAAATTTTTAGAGTACATAAACCAGTTACATCTAAATATTAAATTCACTCAAGAAAAGGAAGACAACGACTCCATTCCTTACTTAGACCTACTAATCACACGCACAACCGACGGTTTCTCCACTTCCATTCACTGAAAACCTACACATACGGGCTCTGGATTCCATTTTCTTAGTCATGTCCACCAAAATTAAATTAAACTCTATTAAAACCTTACTTCCTCGCGCTTACAATCTCTCCTCAGCATACCTCAATTTTCACAACGAGATCACTTTCCTCACTAACTATTTCCAACAAAACGGATATCCTTCAAACTTATACGACCGAACTCTTCGACATTTCATCAATAAAATATTTAACCTGAAAAACCCCTCATACGACGCCCCTGAAGAAAAGGATTTGTACCTCTCCCATATATAGGACCCCTCAATTCACTTCTCTGGGCCAAACTCTCACCATTTCTTAAAAATTCATTTCCTGCAACACATTCTATACCAATTTTTCAAAACACACGCAAAGTACAACATCTTTTCAACATTAAAGAAAAAATACCAACGCTGCTTCGATCCTCCATCATATATGAATTCAACTGCTCGAGATGTAATTCCGAGGTATTTAGGATCGACATAGCGCACACTACATACCCGTATTTGCGCACATTTAGGCATCAGTAATAGAAATGGAGCCCCACTCACTACTCCCGAGTTCTCCCCTATCCGAATACACTACGAAAACAGACATCCACACCATAAACGAAACTTAAATTATTTTTCAATTAAAGATACAGCAAACAACGAAAAACAACTATGTACACTGGAATCTCTTTATATTAGATTTAAAAATCCCACTTTAAACTCTGACACAAGCTCATTTCCACTTTTACTACAACTATAATTACCCACGAATTACGCACGCCAAATCCACTCCCCCCAAAACAACCGCTATTTTTCAAATAATTCTATTATCTCCCTTTTTTTACAATGACGACACCCAAGACTAATTAATATCAGTTTTATTTTAAAAACAAAAACATATTTCCTATTCCCTAATAGTTAAAAGCCCTGCATTTTTATAATTTGAATATTACCACCTCTGCTGCTTCCCATTTCCCATATAGTTAATTTATCAATATCTGATAACTTCTATAAAAAATTCTTATGTTTGTATATATTTAGAATCTCACATCCTTGAGAATGGGTTCCTACCCGAAACGTCGGTACCAAGAAGTTAATATATAATAATGAACTTCCTAAATTTATCCTGCTTATTTATCCTAAAAATACGTATACGCCTGGCAACGCGCAACCCCTCTTGATATATATATATATATATATATATATATATATATATATATATATATATATATATATATATATATATATATATATATATATATATTTGGGCAGAAGATTCTCTTTGTGACCTATTTTATTGAAGGCGACTGGGAATTCAGCATTAATAATTTACTTTTCGAGTCTCTCGATTACTCTAATATTCCGCTTTTGGTCGTTGGTTAACCCGTGTATAAGCTCGTCATTTTGGAGAGCTTATACACGGGTTAACCAACGACCAAAAGCGGAATATTAGAGTAATTGAGAGACTCGAAAAGAAAATTATTAATGCTGAATTCGCAGTCACCTTCAATAATATATATATATATATATATATATATATATATATATATATATATATATATATACCTCAATTTACTTAATGTAGACCTTATAAATAGCAGGTAACAATAGATTTATTAAATCTAATAAAGCACCTAAGCATATATTAATATTTACAAGGAAAACAATTGTTAATGCTTGAGCATTTAAATTGGGAAAGGTGAGTTATGCAAAGCCTGAAAACGGGCTAAGTAGAAATTACCCAATTAAACCAACGCCCGAGCGAGGGGAAAGAGAATCGCTGATGCATAGACAAGCGAGTGAGGTAAAGATACATAATAGAATGGGAACCCTTTCGAATGGTTCCTTTCTCATCCTGTCGTAAAAAGAAAATGTGACGGCTGGTTAGTCTTGAGGAAACCTAAGATAGTTAAATTGTCGCATCAATTTGCGACAATATTTCTAGAAACATTCTTGAATGTCGTTTCATTATTGAATCTCTACTGAATTTAGACAAGAACCAAGAACTACTCGCTCACAACCCATTTATTATTTAGCATATAAAATCGCTAAATAAGTTTTTTTAGTAATCAAGTCTGGTTCTTTTCACTTTTATCTTTAATTGCTGGTTAATTCGTGAAGGAGGCTTTGGTAAATAAAAGCAGAAATGCTAGGAATCATATACTTTTTTCCTTGTGGTTAATCTACATTTACTAATTGATATTTTACTGCCTTTCATACCTGAGTAATAATGAAATGATAAGAGAAAAGTGTAACGCTAAATGATACCTGAAAAAGAACTAAGAGGGCTTAAGTTTACTGGAGCAAGTCCGGACATTTTTATGCAAATTTGAATAAAACGTCCAGGAAATTAGTAGTAAACACACAAGCGCCATTGCGGCGAAAAAAAAAATTTAAAAGGAAGGAAATATTAAGAACTATTTGTGGAGATTTAAAAGAATTAAAAGTTTGTCTTCAGATTTAACTTCTACACCAACCCCTGCTTAAAATTCCCCGCTCCATAATTTTTTTTTATTAGAATCCAGGTTGGTGGTAAAAAAAAACCCCGCTTACTTTGTAACCAAAAACTGAATTTGTTTTTCCTTAGATGTCACTAATTCCAAATTGTCTGCAGCATAAGAAGATTAAAGTGGACCACTTTATCGTCTATTAAGAGTTTTCATAAGTAATCAGAACTATTTTTCTGAACAAATTTTATTTCTTCAGGCGGAGTAAGTGAAGCCAAGAGCAAACCTCGTTTACGGCTCTCTCTTTGTTTTTTCTTCGTGTATAAGTTTCGTTTTAAATGTTGTTTTATTTTACAGAATTTAGCGTGAATCTGTTTTGAGTTGAATATTTGTTCTCACCATTGGAAAGAGCCGAAACAGTAAGAGTAAGAACCCGCTCCAGCCTCTAAAGTCTCCAAGTGAGTTTATAAATGGTGCAGTTGAGCCCTTGAGCTTTGCTGGTGGTTTCATTTTCGATTCTTTAATTATTACCCTTTTAATTTGTAGAGGGATCCATTAAAATAGTAATATTTCCCGACCTCCTAAGATATTCCTTCGGGAAAGAAAGCCAGCCGTTACTCCCACCTCCCTCCGACTTCACCCCTTTTGAACTTGCCACTAGGTCACTGAGAAATTCACACCGAGGAATGACGCTGAAATTGAAGGCTACCTCCTCACCGTCTTAATCTTCCCTCCACCCCCCGGATCGGGAGATTACTCATCTATTTTGTAGGTTTTGCTGGTCATTACGTCAGACCCGCTGATCCCGGCCTCTTACCCTTTCTCGCAAGGACACGCTCGGTTGTCCGGGCTGATAACGAGGGTTCGAGAAGGCCCCTCTTTCTCTCCCTGTTTTGGAGAAATCCGGGTATATATGCACCCTCCCCAGGATTACCCACAGATTCGGTTATATGACGCTTTCCCGAAAGGAGTTCGATTCAACGACGCTCTCTCCCGAGAAGTGTTTAGTGACGGTCGCAAACCACGGAAGAGCTGGATATCAAACTCGTATCTTCGAGTCATGGAGAAGAGTCTCTTGAGGCAACGTCAGCCTTTCTCAATCGCCTTCGGATCAAGGATTGGAGAAGCCGTCCCCCGAAGTTCTTATGGTGATCTCTTGAGGACAAGAGGCCCGATAGCTCGCTCAATCCGAGTTTGGAGAAGCCATCTCCTCCCTCCCCCCTTTCGAAGTTTGACTGGTGACCTCTTGAGGGTAAGAGGCCCGATAGATCGCTCGATCCGAGTTTGGAGAAGTCACCTCCTTCCCCCTTAGAAGTTCGTCCGGTGACCTTTTGAGGACAAGAGGCCCCCATCTCGCTAAATCCGAGTTTGGAAAGAGTACCACCACCCTCTTCGGGTTCTCGGCTACACCCGTGAGTAACTAAGGTCACCAAGACCCCCCCCCCTTCCCCCAAGTTCGCCCCTCTTTACTCTTGAGGTTCAAAGGAACTAAATCACTCACTACCCTAAATCTCCCATTATAACCATTTAATAACCCTGGTTATCCAATTATTATTCGGAATCTCATTCTGTCTTATTCATGTACCTTATTTATTTTGTGCCTTTTATTTAGTGTGTATTAAAATCTATTTTTGTCGTTGTGTTTGTAATATTCCTTGGCCACACAGCTGCAGCTATCTATTCAAATCACACTCTTAGAACAATACCATTTGTTGCCTTGCTTAGCCTACCTTAGAGCCCGTGTGCGTATATTCCCGTACACTGGGCCATACTTCGACATAATTGGTTATGTTTACTATCACCCCCTCCCCTCGCCGTCGCCCTTCCAATTACATCACATCTGAATCCATCATCTTTCTCTTGGAAAACAGATTTCAATGGCTTACACTGTTATCTCAACCCGCACTAAGCAGCTTACACCTAGATAATAGTGTTCTTGGTCCGTCGTCTGTACATTTCTAACATGGAAATGCGCCAAATAGTTTTACTCTAATATAACGACACTGAATGAGAAGAAATGCTGGAAGTTAAATAGACCATCCGCATCTGTAAATATTTCCCACAAAGCGGAATAAGTGCACATCAACGGCACTGACCTCTCATCCCCCTTTACACCTCTTTACGTCCTGATCGTACATATACTGTAAGCGGTAAAGTAAGACTTGGGGAAATGGGTTTCTTGCCTCTTGCTGTTATTTGTACTTAGTCAGCTTATACGAATTTCGCTGGTGATGTATGAGTATTCCTCCTACCAGACTTACTGGCGGAAGTTAAATAAATAAATGGGCGTGGCTAATTGAGGAATAAGATTAGTATAATGATAACCTTATTCTTCAGAATTGAACAATTTACTGTATAGAAGAAAATTATAGATGGACTTGAGATTTTCAGTACTTTGGATTGGTACAAAAAAATGGAAACAGAATTAATTGGAGATTTTTAAGCACCTTCGCTTTGCTGAGTGCCTATGTAATATTTGCCTCGAATCAAAACGAATTAAGGTAACGATGAAAACATAATTAGTTTTGCTGAAAATGAACTTTTCAAAACCGCAAAAAATGAGGAACAGTTTTAAAAAATAGATGAATTAGAATTGACGATCAAACTTTAGAGGAGGTACAAGAATCCGTTTACTTAGGAGGATCTGTTGCGGGAGCACGGAAAACAAGATCAGTAGTGGAAGAAAATTAGAGTCCAGAGTGATAGGAAATATAAGCTTACATGCACAGAAGCGGAATGCATCTACGCCTAGAACGCAAAGTAGCAAGTTTTCACATACAAAGTGAAAGTTGACTCTGAGCACGAAGCATGCAAAAAATGCACACACACATGGCGCGATACATATTTAGGAAGACATGGCAGTAACTATAAAACCATTGCATGAATAAGATCAATATATATATATATATATATATATATATATATATATATATATATATATATATATATATATATATATCTCAAAGTAGCACGAGAGAATGATGAAAATGAATCCATTAAACCACATTGAAAGAGAAAACGGAATAATTTTTCCTTGCATTAATATTTTTATTACCTTTTTCGAAAAAATCCGTGCAGGGAAGCGATTCGAACCAGGCACACTGAGGCAGCGAGCACCGCTTTGATCAAAGGGGTGCTTGCTGCCTCAGTGTGCCTGGTTCGAATCGCTTTCCTACAAGGATTTTTTCGAAAAAGGTAATAAAAATATTACTGCAAGGAAAAATTATTCCGTTTTCTCTTTCAATGTGGTTTAATGGATTCATATATATATATATATATATATATATATATATATATATATATATATATATATATATATATATATATATATGGAATAAAATCTAAGACAAATTGGTACGGTTAATGTAGTAGCATTATCAGACAACTGATCTTCTTCAGGTCCAGCGTGACATCCTTCGTCCTCGAACTGGGAGCCAACATTCTACAATAGGATATCCCCTCCACCAGTTTAAAAAACTGGTTTCAAAGTTACCACTTTATGTTAGACTCCTTTACCTTCATTGAAAAACGTTATTATTAGTATAATAAATGTTGGCTCACATTTCGAGGACAAAGGATGTCACGCTGGAAATCGAAAACATCAACTCTTTCGAGAGGATATGAAAGATATCCACCAATGCCCATAAGTTCCAAATAATTCCACTATTCCGACGATCACTAGCAGACATCCGTGTTTGGGGTGTACTCATACCATACCGCATGGAGGGCATGATTCTGGGTTTCCGGATTAAGACTAGTGGGTATGGGAGACATGTAACTGGAACTATGGTAAATTCACGGAAGGATTTATGTGAATTCTTTCGATTCTTAGACCTAAGTGCCTCCAACAAACTTAAGATCTATAATGCCTGCATTCGATCCAAACTCCTGTACCCCTCGATCCAAACTCCTGTACCCCCCGATCCCCATAAACACGAGTGCAGGACCCAAGTCCTTAAACTTCAATGGGTTCAAAATAAGGCTGTCTTAATTATAACTAAAACCCGAAGGAGAGAGAGGAGAAGGCACAGTGAGTTCCACCGTGAACTGGGATTAACCCACATATGTAAACATCGAGCTTCACCAAAGAGCAAAAAATATCTGGGTTACCGTACACCAGCTCGTCCCTCCCGAGTTTGTACTCCAGCACATGGACTTTAATGACATAAGTCATGCAAAATCATTAACAAGTAACAGACTGCTCATCGACAACGACATAAACCCCATGTTTACATGAAATTTCAGTACTCAAACACTACAACATAAAATAACAAAGCCAACACTTATCCCTGTTTTCCTTTAAAATTAGTTAATTACTCATTCCAGAAGATTTTAAAACCAATAAAAACAAACACACATAAACATCGAAAAATCAAGGCCTAAGAAACCCAGATTAGAAACAAAAAACCGCAAAGAAAGCCAGAGATACCCTTTCACCAGGGACCTGTTCTTTCATTCTATTTTCATTTTCATTTTCCTATTTTTCGCAAATTTTCTACACTATTTTTTCCTACTAAAATATTCTACTACTCTATTCCTATCTTTATATGTCCAATGTCCAATTTCTTTTCTTGATTCCGCTTGATTCGGAGTTGGAGTTGGTGATCACGACGGACCAAGTACACCGAATCTTTGGCAAAGAAGAAAGGCAAAGGGCAAGAACTGAAGACGCCTTCGCAAAACAAATTTCTGCTCATTGACGCAATTTCTTTCCATAAGAAGGAAGAAATCAGCAGAGAAGGGGCACCGCTACCCGGGTGGGCCCCTCTCGAAAGCAAGTGCGTTTCCCTCCGCCTCATCAACAAGTCGGGAACGAAACCGAGTAAACATACCGTGATGGAGGTGATCTATGGACTGCTAAACATTCTACTAATCAGGCTAAATAGACACCCCTAACGGCTTTACTGCGATTTGCTATACACGGAAGATCTGAACGGCTGGTCTCCGAAGAGCCCAGGAAGACCCTTCAAATATTGGCCTGGACGCGTCTATAACCCCGAGAAATCCTCGTACACCGTACCGTAATTCTCCGATGGTTTGACCCTTACTTCACCGACCATTCCTGTCAAGAGATCGCAGAAGAGCTTTCGAGGCATAAAAAATGGTGAGGATAACGAAAATTTAAAAATTCGGTAAAGGAAACAACATCGTGAAGCAAGTCTTCGTCAACATCGAGCTGGCACAAAAAGTCAGGAAGGAGAGCATCCTAGGCTTTTACCTTCGCGTGTCCCCGGAGCAGATTGAAGCAGAAGAGTTCATTGAATTCGAATGCTGCTTCAAATGCTACGCCGTGGAAAATCATGCAACAAGGGAGTGTAAGGCGGCAGACATCTCTTATCCAACTGTTCTAACTCCGGACACGAGTGGAGAGAGTGTACGTCCGAAAAGCCCAGGTGTATCAACTGCGGAGGAGACTACAGGTCCTTGGCCATGAAGTCTCCTGTCTGCAAGGAACCGATCCGGGCGAAAGGGAACACGAAAAACAGGCAAAGGAGACAAAGGCTAGGTCATACCTGGAAACGGCGGCGGCACCGAATAACTTCGTAGCCATGCCATCGAAACTGGTGATACCAAGTGAAAGCAGTGATATAATGGCCATGGTCATTTTTACCCACTTTGCAAACCTAGCAAACCTGGCAAAGCCCAGTACTTTTGCGGAGGAGTTAAATCGCCTCCTGCAGAAGAATAGGATGAAGAAAAAGCTCCGGTTTCCACCTAATCCCGCCTCGCAAGAAGCACTCAAGATTCACTTTGCCGATGTGCCCCAGTAGCAAGAAAAAGGACCTGTACCATCTGAAAAAGAAGAAGATAATACTAAAAGTGAAAACACCAAAAAAAGACCGAAGAAGAAAATAAGGCAACGAGGAAAGAATAAGAAGAAGAAAACCGAAGAGCAATAAGAGGAATACCAAGACATTCCAACAACAGGGGAGGAAGAGGAAGACGAAGAAGTAGCTATAAAATACTAGGGAGTTCCCCTAACGGAGAAAAGAGAAATCCTGGAAGAAGGCTCCTTCTTCAACGGAGAGGACGTGGCACTCAAAAACTTTGGATCCCCAATGAGTATTCCCACTAAAGGAGACTCGCTGCTTCTGCTCGATGGAATTCTGAAGGGAAAGTACAAATGGACATACGAAAGCCCGTAATCCCCAAAGGAAATCAGAAGCCTGTTGGCGGAGGGCGCATTCTTCATACCGGACTCATGTGTCCTTATCGTCAACATGTCAGGGATTAAAATGATAAAAAGTGGACAAAACTTCGAACTAGGAGAAAAAAAAGGGAACTGTAATTAAAATATTTATAATTGTCTTAAAGTGTTAAGAATAAAATAGTATTAAACTTGTCTTAAAAGTAATTAGAATAAAACAGATAAAAGTAATATTAAGAAAAGCAACTAAAGTGGTTTCAATAATAAAAGTGATAGATAAATAGAAGTGAACAACAAATAAAAGTCATAACTAGTTAAAGTAATAATATTTAAACATACTGACCAAGGATTGAAATAATATATAAAGTGTTTAATAATAACTAAAAGCAGTACTAATAACAAAAGTGACTACTAAACTGTCTGATAAATTATAAAAAAGTAATTAATAATATAATGTCTATAGTAAATTAAAAGGAATTAAAAAACAGTTTCAAATTATTAAGTTAAAGTAATTATAAAAATAGAGTGATTAAATACAAGTAAATAAAGTAAACATCTATACTAAAGAGAATAACTTTAAGCAACAAAGTGAACATAAATGCATTATGTAAATTGCTAATTAATACGAATATATTTTCATGTATAAATGCGATAATAATAAAGTGGATAAATATGAACCATGTAATATTGTAACTATAAATTTTTAAATATCAAATGTATAAAAGAGTAAGAATAGTTATAACTTGTATATATGAAAAACATTAATTATTCCGGTGAATTGTTAATGTAAAAATTCGAATTGGTCCGACCGCGGGACCAATTTTCTACCTTCCCCTGTACTTAACTTTCATAATTTACCTTTCATCCTTATTGCTTGTACCCCAACTTTTGAGCTCTCATGACAATTAAGAATTTTTTGTCTTAGTTTCTTGTTACTCTGAGGAAGCTTCAGGGGAGCAAAACGTCACTAATAAAGTAAAGAACCTTGCTCCACTCGTGTTTTTTCTTCCTAGTCTCCTTCTACATTTGTTGTCGAAGATATATATATATATATATATATATATATATATATATATATATATATATATATATATATATATATAGTTATATATTTCTAATTACAGAGACTTCCTTCTTAGACAAATTTTTTCCAGTGCGATGGCTTATTCCCATGTGACTAATGCGAGGTCATCCTCTAAATTTCCTTATATATAAAATTGATCAGTTTAGGATTTAGTTCGTCCATCTTATATGGTTTCTTCTACCATAGTCTTCTACCCAATTACACTTCGAAACCTTTATTCATTTGTCTATATCTGTCTCCCGAGTTTGTCTACTTGTCAAATATGTATAGTCTCTGCGAGGTTATTCCTTATCATGTATCGCTCCATGTTTCTCTCACCAGTCTTTACTCTTTGTTCAGTGTCTAAATTTAACTTTCAAATGTTAGGACTCGAATGATACTTTGATTAATTAATGTAGGTTTTATGCATAAATAAATGCCGTGAAGTAGCCCAAAGGTTGAGGATGGTTCTTAAGTTCGGCTTTATTTTACTGAAATAAACAATTACAGAACATATGTTTTCAAAGAACATAATCATATAATGAACACACTCTCACATAAACACACACAAATATGAGCACGTACATTTCACAAACAAAGAATTAATATATTTATAAGTGGCATAATGTTGGTTTCACAAACCTAGGAGTCCAGTTAGTAGAGGAAATGAAAGCTCTTCAACTTCATACATTATACTACATTATGATACATTATATGTCTTAATTTAATTTAATATTCAAACCTAAAGAAATAACACAGGTTATTTATAAACTTAATAAATAAAACAATATTTTTCTCTACAAAAAGAAAAAGGCTAAAATAAAATGAACTACTAAATCAAGCGTCTAATGCGAGTATTTAATTAAAGTATCTAGCAGTTTTCAATGTAATGTTCAGCAGGCTTTCTAGATCGAGTAGAGCGACGAAGAATAGTCGCATGGGGGGCGTTAAAGGGAGCAGCTGGAGAGCTACCGTATCTTCTCGGCCGTCTGGAAATCTGACGTGTGCATATTTAGGAATGGCTTCGATTAGTTCCACTTCGCGTATTAAGGGATCATCCTTATTCCGTACATGTCGTTTTAATAGTACTTTACCAGGTTAATCAAGGCAGCTAGGTATATTCATTCCCGTGGTGGTCTTTCGAGAGAACGAAAAAAACGTTCGTGAGTAGTTGCATTCGTTGAAGTATATAACAATGAACGAAATGAATGAAGAGCATCCGGGAGGACGTGATCCCAATGGTTAATGCTCAGGTTTCTAGACTCCAACGCCAAGGTAACAGTTTTCCATACAATTCCTACATAGCGCTCACATTGTCCATTCCCAGGAGAATGGTAAGGTGTTGAACGACTCGTTGGAATCCCTTAATACCTCAATCCGAATTCACGTACCCTGGTAACCCGAAAAGAGAAAACAACGTAGTAAGAAACTTTATAATAGGATGAAATATCCTTACGAGGAAAAGCAAAGGGAAAACGCTAGTATTCGTCTTCCAGAATTAATAAATACTTATTGGGAGAAGAAGATGGTAGTGGCCCTTTAAAAGTCCAGGCTGATTCGATCAAATGGGCGCATTGCACGAATAAGCTCTTGCCTCTCTGGGCGATAATATCGAGGTTTTTACCTTTGACCTGTTTTGCACCCTGACACCACTCGCTTAACGTCATCTACAGAATAAGGCAAGTTTTCCTGGATGACAAAGAGCTTTATGAAGCTCGACAAGATTATTGTGGCACATACTTGAGCAGAAAGTGCGGGATAGGGCGTCAACAGTTCTGTTGAGTGAACCAGGGGGATGTATAACTTCGTAGCAAGAGGGCATCAATTCTAAACGACATCTAGCAATCTTTTCTTTATTTTACTCTTATGACGTGAATCAAACATGTAAGATACATATTTTTAATCTGTAATTAATGTAATATTGCTCAATTGAATAATTCTGATTGAATTATGTCATTATTTTTAAACAAATATTTTTAATTGTCGTTACTTATATCTTATTTTCTAATGTTTTATTTTATATGTATGATTTAATAATGTAACAATATTACAAATTTCACTACATTTGTTCATTCAGAAGCTGGGTGATTCTGTTGCATTCACTTATACGCCCATACCAGGCACGTGTAGTAAGTAAATTCAGGGTAGGTAGAGAATGTGAAGCTAACAAATTTTAACTTTGTCTCTGGTACTTGAGTAGATTTTGCTGTACTAACTAATTACGGTGCGCTGATTACAAATATGTGCTCAAATTTGTCCTAGCACGTAAGGTTCCTGAGTTATGCAATTAGGCTATATGGCTCACTTTGTCACCTTGGATCAATTAATAATATAATTATTACGAGTTTGAGAAGAATGAGACGTTTCTGGGCAAAGGTTTGGAATCGGGGCACCCTATTTGGCATTATGTACGTCCTTTCGCAGACCCAGACAGGATATGTATTACATATAAAAGAAGTAGTACTCACCTAACTATAAATTTCTTCAAAAATGTTTGAGACTCTTGCTCTTGCGCTTGTACGTGGATATATGATTCTCCCGTTGTAGGAACCAACAGCAGTAATCACCCATCATGTTTTCGTTGAAGCTGCCTTGATACCTGCTTTCCATCATTGCGATATCTCGGTGGAACCTTTGCCCATGTTCATCATTAATATCACCCATATTAGATGGGAAGAAATCTAGATGCGAATGCAAGAAATGCATCTTAAGAGACATGCAACACCCCATTCGTTGATAGGCTTTTAGCATGCTGTCCACTAGTTCTGCATAGTTTTCAGCCCTCTGATTACAAAGAAAGTTCTGCACTACATGGACAAGTGAATCCCATGCTGCCAACTCAAGTGAAGTTAGTTTATTTCTGAACTCCCTGTCACGTATCAATTTTCTGATCTCAGGCCCTACAAAAATGCCAGCTTAAAGTTTAGCATCGGTTTTCTTTGCGCCAAATTTCTCTTTAAGATACTGGAATCCATCATAATCATAGGCCATTGATTTAACAAAATTCTGATAATGCCAAGTTTAATATGAAGTGGTGGAAGGTATATCTTATGTGGTAGTGTGGGGGTCGAAGATCGAACCAAGTAAACATTTGTTTGAAGGGTTTAAGCGGTTCACACATGAACCTAGTAAACATCTGTTTGAAATTTAAACGGTTTACACATTGAACCTTATAAATATGAAGATAAACTTCCCGCTGTTAATAGCTCTCTTTTGTAAATAGGAAGATAATCTTCCCGCTGTTAATAACTCTCTTTTGTAAATAGGAAGATAAACTTCCCTCTTTGCAGTATTTCTCCTTCGTAAACAGGAAGCTAGACTACCCAGTACGCAGTACGATATCTTGTGTCGGCCATACGTAGCTCCGTACAAAAATAGATCTTGTTCATGAAGTCCCGTGGAGAAAAGGTAAAAATCGATGGCGTTCTTTACTTGCCGTCCCTTGACTTTTCGTCCTTTGCCGGCTGTGAACTTTTCGGTGAGCTCAGTTTTCTTGTAGATTTCTTGCGAGTCTTAAAATTCGGAAATGATGATGATGAATAATAGTTAGGAAGAGATTAGAGTGGAATATGAGATAATAGGTTATAGGTGAAGAGAGTTTGTAGAGTTTGCCCTGGTAGTGAGTGCTACGCTTTTCATTTGTCTAATTTTCTTATTTCCCTTTTTTTTACCTTTAATCCTGTATTTTGTATTTTTGTGTGTATTTTAATATATATTTTACGCATTCAAGCTTTGTTTTCGTATATAATTTGCAAACTTTTTTCTTTTTTTCTCCTTAATATTATGCTTACTTTAAGAGAGATAAACTTGATATTTTGCTTATTTTAAGAGAGATAAACTTACATAAATTTAAATAAATATTTTTGTTTTTATTTATTTCTTATTTTTTTTTTTTTTTTTATTTTATTGTATTATTTTTTCTTTATTTATTTGTTTATTTTTTATTTTCTTCTTTTTTTCTTTTATTTATTTATTTATTTTATTTTTTTTCCAGATTAATACTAAATGTAGTAGTTCCAGGGTCTACAATATACATTTAATTACCTTGCATACTACACATTCATACGTGTTTGTGAGTGTCTTTGCTAATGTATCGTGTTTGTACTTGTTTTTTCGGTGTGGTTAATTATGTGAACCACGGTGCCAACTGCTTCTCAGAGTATTCTCTCGAGCTAGGAAATCGCCTCTTCCTGCTTACTTTATCCCTTCTGTTCGCTGGGATTTTTAGAACCTCCGCTAGTTCAGGCGCCGTTTCAATCAAGATCCTCTCCCAAGTTTTTATGGCAAACTTTGGGTCACCAGATTTATAGGTGTCAGAGCGGCTCTTTGGTGGAGTTGTCTTTGGGGAATTCGGTCTAGCTTTCTTTTGTTGTTTATGTAGAGAGTCGCCTTGTTTTGGACTATTTGTAGGCGCTTCAAGCGCTTCCTACTTAGGGTTTGGGCCATCACCGCGGGGTATATGAATGTTGTTCGTACGTGGATGATATAAATCTTTCTGATATTGTTAGATCTCATATTCCTGAATCGGTGAAGTTTAGATAGTTCCAATCTCGCGAGATTTTCCCGCGTTTTGAAGTGATGCCCGTACCCGGTGGGGGTGATTTTGAGTCCCAAAACGGTCCCTTCTTGGTGATAGGGAAATATCGGTTCCCCTATTTTCACGTCCACTATTCGTGCGGATCTTCCACTTACTCTCGTACTCATTTATGTTCCTGATCTCATTAGCAGTCTCTTGAGCCTGAGCTCTGAGATTCCTGTATGTACCAGGGATCACTTTGGTTATATCGTCCGCGGACTGGAGATATAATGAGGCCTCCTTTACTGGGGTTGGTAAATCTATTGTGTAGATTAGGTAAAGGAGGGGGCTCAGACAACTGCCCTGTGGAACTCCGGCCTCGAGGAGGAACTCAGGTCCTTGATGACCCTCAATCATGATTCTGGCGTACCGCTCCATGATGAAGTCACAGATAATACGCTCCAGAATCGGGTCTAGCTGAAGGTTCAGTAACTTATATTGAAGGCCTTCTGAACGTCCCTGAGCACGATGTCCGTGTATTTTCCTTCCGCTTGGCACTTGGCGATTTTTTCGGTTAGGAGCGCGAGTGCGGTATTCGTTCCGAGTTTTTTCCGGAACCCATGCTGTTGTTTATGGAGCCTGTTGGCTAGAATCTTTTCCAGAATCTTACCGATAATTTCCAGGAGGGAGATGGGCCTGTAGTCCATCGGCTGTTCAGGCACCTTTTTCCCTTTTGGTATAAAGATGACTTTTGCCAGCTTATACCCATCGGGGAAGTAGCCAGTGTTCAGGGCCGCGTTCATTACGTTCGTAATGCCTTGTAGCAGGCGCGGCATGGCGTTTACCAGATGGATTTTGGTAATCCCTGTCCAGCCTGGAGCTCTCTGTTGGAAGGTTTTGAGCGTGCTCAGGAACTCTTCAGTGGTGATTGGACGCCCGTGGCCCATCATTCTCCTCTCTTCGGAAACGTACGGGTGTGGATGGGTTCGATGGATTCTGGTATTGAGTTCGTCTACGATCTGGTGCTCGAACTCTAAGTCGAAATTCTCGTTCTCTTCAGGGAGAATGGAGAATACTTTTCTCCAGTACCTCCTGAACTTTCTTTCGAGTCTTTCCGGTTCTTCGATGGTTTCGTTATTTTCTACCAGCCTCATTCTCTCCTTCGGGGGCAAACCTCTGAGCTTTTTAATCTCCCTCCAGAATTTTTGGGGGTTCTGCTCGGAGTCGAGTTTTTCTATGATTTCGTCCCATATTGCCCTTTGTTGTGTGGTGATCAGGTCTTTGAGCTCCTCTCTGAGTTGTCGGATTCTTCCAGTGTTGTACCTGTTTGGGCCAAATTGTCTTACTTCTTCATATATCTCTCTATGCTCTGTGACAATTTCTCGCATCTCCTCGGTCCACCTGGGTTGCGGAGGGCTTTTGTGCGTGATGCACAGAATGCACTTTTTGTCCGCTTTCCTGATCAGGAGTGTGATGCGGTCAATCTCCTCGTCAATCTCTTCCAGGATAGCTTCGCTAAGGTCTGCTGGTTCATAGCTGTTGATCATTTGCTTGTACAGCTCCCAGTTTGCTTTTGCAAAGCACTTCCTGGGTCGGATAGGAATCATAATAGATGCGAGGGATATTGTGGTCATAATGGAGATATGGTCGCTTGGAACCATGGGGCCAAGCATACTGATCAGATTGAAAGGAAAGTTGGTACTTGTTAGTATTATGTCCGGGGCTGTTGCACTTCTTTCCGTGATGTAGGTCGGAAATTCCGGCCCGGCTCTCTCGAGCCTGTCCCAGTCGATGACCAGTTGTAGATTTCTTCCTCTTTCGTTAGTTCTGGTGTAGCCCGAGGCCCCCAGACAGGCATTGAGGTCGCCCCCAATAAAGACATTCCTGCGGTGGGCTGTTAGGGTCAGGAGGTTGTTGATGGAAGATACCGATGGCGAGGAGGCTGGTATGCGGCTGCAATGGTGAGTCCCCCAACAAGTATTGGGAGTTCGACCGCCACGAAGAACTCATCAAGCTCTGGGAGACTTTTAAGGGGGGTGTTTCTTCTAATGGCGATAGCAGCACCGTCATATCTCTCTTGAGTGGCCTTCTTTACCAGGACGTGGTAATTTTGGATTTTCATCCGTATGCTATCAGTGTCAACACCGTGTTCTGACATTAGGATAATGTCGGGGTCTGCCCTTCTGAATATGTTGTCATATTCATTCGCTTTCCCCAACCATCCGTTTGTGCTTAGTGTTAAGATTTTTAGGGTGTTGTTTGTGTTCTCCATGTTTTGTGTCTACTTATAGAGTGTGTTACTTATTCCCTGGGCTTGCGAACCTTTCCACTTTTGAGCTTCTTAAATTCCATGGCCGGGATTGTATGAAAGGAGGTGTTGTCGAGTACCACTTTTCCAAAGAAGAGTGCTGCCGCGACTTCTGTCTCGTCATCTGTCTCGGTAAACGTCCATTTCAGCTTTTGTTTTTTTTATTTTCGGAAAACTGACATCGGCCGTGTTTATGTGTAAACAGTTGGAGCGTTAGTAACACTTTAAATCTATCCTGGCGCCTGATTGGTTGAAATGTTATAGAGTTAAGTTTAGATAAAATAAGTATTTATATAGGTGAATTTTTGTTTAAAAAGGCAGTCAGAAGAATCAGAAAATTATTATTGTTTTAATAAGAAAAGTTATATTCCTTGTTGACCATTTTAAAAGCTTATTCCGGCTGTAATATACAGGAATAAAGAATCCAGATATAAATATATATTTTTCCTTCATTCCGTAGGGAAGCTGATGATCACTTAACCCAGCCTGCAAAACTAGAGAGAGAGAGAGTACCATAACTGACTCATACCCTACAGTAGTACCAAAGGCATATGCTTCACATTGTATCGGCCAACTGTGTTCTTCTCTTTCGGGCCACATTTTGACAATATAATGATTCGTGTCGTCACAGCTGTTCCATAGGCATAAGAAGCACATATTCTTTGTATATTCTAGCTGCAGTCCAAGAAGTAAAGAAATTACTTTTAGATCCGCACAGATATTAAACTTATGAGGCGAGTAATGAACAGCTTCCAAAATAAATTTCATTGAGTCATATGTCTATATTATCCCAACAATAAGGGCGACAGGAATTTAAGGATTTTGTTAGTATTGTGTAGCAACACAGCTTTGAGGATAGCAGCGCTTGCATCGATGAATATTTTCAATTCATCAGGTAAATGCTCGTTTCCTAGCTGATCCATGAGGCCATTAACATCAGTACAGAAACAAGCACCATCTTCTTCTTTATAGAATGCGTTTACGAAAAGTAGATATTTTTGCACCATCCTCTAGAATATTTAATTGCTGTAGTCTGGAGCCCAACAGTTCTGCGTTCTACTTTGACAATGACAAATCCCTCACCAAATCATTCAATCTTTCTTGATTTATCAACTGGTTCTTCTTTTCCTTAGAATCATTCTCATACATTTCATCACCATTGTTATCCTCCTTTTCAGGCGATGAATCATCTTCTTTAACTGCACTAGCTAATGGAGAAACTGGGATTGGAATCTTCATATTATGGGGGACTGGATATACAATTTTTGACTTGTTCTTATTTGAGAATCACGCAATATTTGTCATCCAAACGTAGCAATCAAAAACATGATTTGTTGGCTCACTTCACACCATTGGTACAGCAAAAGGCATACCCCTTCGTTTGCCATTTAACCACTGTTTGAGCCCCGTATGACATACAGTACAAGATTTGTGAGGTGCCCAGGGCTGGTCTTGGTCACCAACTTTACAACCAAAATAATAATTGTATGCAGTTTGCACTCTTTTAGACAAATTTTTCTGCTGGTTGCTTGGAGTATATCTTCCACAGATATAACAAAAGTTGTCTGGGCTATTTATGCATCCTCGCTGATTCATGTTTTCAACTTAGTTGTATATATTCTGTTATATACTTTTGTACAATCTTATTTCATTTATAAATTAATTGAGAGATAAATCTGAAAGAAAATGCAATTAATCACTATATGTAAATACCGTTTCAACACCACTACTATAATGGCTAAATTTGACAACGTGATAAAGCAGGAGTGTAACGCAGGAACTAAACAACACACAGCACATTCTCTCACAACGGTAGCCGAAGCAACACTGTCCATATGTGTAACTAAAGAGTATGTGTGTACTCGGGAACCTTACGTGCTAGAACAATTCTGATTACAGATTCGGAATCGGCATACTCGATTTGGTATAAAAACCCAAGTAGCAAAATCATTGTTGACTAGTGTAATAGAAAGCAACGTTTAACCAACTTGCCCAACGTGTTAAAATTGCTTCTGGGAAGGAGTACCAATTTCTTGAATCAAAGCCTTCCTCTTTTTATTTTTTTAAAGTAGATGCCTAAACACATGCAATTAGAGCATCGACATCACTATAAAATGATCTTATATGCATTGCACAGTGTCGTGGTATGACCCGGTGTACGCTGTTATACGCACATTGGCATACTGGCCGACCGAAAGTAAGGCTCTACCTAGGGATTGCTCTAAGAGTGCTTTAAATACACAGTTGCTAGGTCAAGGAATATTCAAACACGGCTACAAAAATATACTTTAATAGGACTAAAGATTACATACACATATAGGGCAAGTTAAATGGCAAGGCAATTGAATATTGACGGTTCATGGCTAAGAAGATTGACACTATCAATTAAGTTTGAACCGTGGGATAATTAATTAAGAAATGATCTTACAATTTTGTAAGTTCTAGAGGAAAGGGGATCATTGAGGTTCTACGCTGTAAAGGTGGGAGGAGCGTGTCGAAGCGGTGGTTAAATCCCTTTTACCTTGATGTGCGGCGAGTAGGAGCACGGAGAAAAGTTCTACCTAGAACTTGTGGGCGTCTCACGAGACGATCAATCCAACTTCAGGAAATTGAAGATGGGGGCCTCTTATCCTTAATACGCAAACGGAGGATGCTTCGGGGATGGCTTTCCCGATCCTTAAAATCCCAAGACGTGGTGAGAAGGGTTGAAGCGCGCCTAAAACTATCTTCACGAACAACACTGAGTGACGACTAGCTCTTCCTTGGCTCTTTGAAAATCACTCAATTCTTCTCTGGACGAGAATGTAGTCGATTCCCTTTCGACTAACTAAGACGTTAACGGCTAACGTACTGGACTGCGGTTTCAGACACCGTCTGCCTGTGAACTCCGAAATTATTTTGAAGGGCAGAGATTCATCGCTAATAGACTTCCTTAATTGCCTTGGGTCGCGATAAGGGTCCATAGCGGGAAGTCGCAATGCCCACTTAATGGTCTTTCCATTGTTCTAATTTTCGCAGTATATAGGACAGACGAATTTAGAGGGGTCAACGGCGAACTGGGTAAGTCAGTTGGGGGCGTGGCGGATTCCTTTTTTTCTCTCCTTATTCTTCCACACACAGTTATGTAACAGATTCGCAACACATGTTACATGGAAAAGTTTTTAAGTGTTGTTCTAGCCGACACCATATAAAAGAGCTGCATCAGATAGAAGTAAGTAGAAATTCTCTCTTGCTATCTTAAATTCTTTTATGGTGTCATCAATCTTGTGTATGACATTTTGCGCATTAACAGAACCGACAAGAACATCACATTTAATTAAATAAGTTTTTCAGGAAAATCAATAATTCCCGCAAGTATATTCAAATATTTAGAGCCTCTTACTTCACTTTCGTCAATAATAATAATAATATTAATAATAATAAGTATTTATAATACGCCCTCAGGGCTGTTAGCCCTCACAGAGCGCAGGTTGTGTAGCGAGTGTAGAGAAAGTTTACAGGGGAGAGAAGGCAATTCTGAAGAGATGAGTTTTCAGGAGACGTTAAAAGTAGCAAGGGAGGGAGAAGATCGCACTTCGGCAGGAAGAGCATTCCAGACGAGGAAAATTAGTTTTCTAATTAGTAATTGTTTTATCCTAGCTGATTCACTTTCGGCGATTTCCATGGATGTTGATTTACAGGTTGTCACACTGTGGAGTGCTATACCCAAATCAGAGATGGCACAATTTATGAAGGACTATGTCGGCTGACAAAAATGCAGTCACTACCTTTTTAGTAAAATCTGAAGACTTAAACTTTAACAATGTTTGTGTCTTTCTAGGTTCCACACGTTTAGGTAGGCTACGCTGGTGTTTTTGAGCCGAACGATGTTTCTCCACTAAAAAGTTTTTTTCGTGCTTCACTATAACACAACAAATTAGACAATAAACTTCATTTTTTCCTTAACAAATGGATTCATTGAGATATTTTTCAATTACAGCACGCACTTAAGAAATAGATGGCATCCCAACTTTAGGCATGCCGATATATATAATTCAAAACTGCCAAAAGACCACCAAAAAACAAGCACAAATGCGCACAATGCCGTAAAACAGCAACGAAAAAAGGTAGGGGTTGCTAATTGGTATGCCATCAGTTGCCTTAATAGGTGAAAAGTTACCAGATATATTTTTAGTCTATATTTTTTACTTTCTTGACATAAAAAGTCTGTTAACCTGACGTGTGAAAGTTAACTTTTTGTTGACCTATTAACTTTGTTACTATACCCCCTACAGTCATCTTTAATGCATTAATAGCTGTTCTAGATCAAAATCTCTTGTAAAAAACAAGTTGACCTTATTAACTTTTAACTTCCCTACTGATAGCCCATAATTCATATTGTATTAGTTTAAAAGGTGCATTTGTATTTATTTAAGGTCATTTTATGTTTTCAGCAGCTTTGAGAAACTTAGTTAGATTTTTATCATGTTCCGCTTGCGTGCGGCCAGCAATAGTAACATCGTCTAGGTGTGCTTAAGATTATTTTTACGAATGAAATCGTCTATAATTCTCCGGAAGCAGGCAACACTGTTCGTTAGACCAAAGCCTAAGCGTTTAAATTGAAAAAGCCTCCCATCCGCCTCAAAAGCATTGTAAATTTTATCCTTAAGGTGAAGGGGAACACAATGATAAGCACTACTTAGGTCAATGGTGATAAGTATCTTATAGGTCGATATCTTATTAACCAATTCTTCAACATTGGGCAATGGATACGTATATAAGTAAGTAAATTTGTAAATCGTCTGAGAATAGTTAATTACTAACCTTTTCTTTGATTGATTCAACACAATATGAACTTGAGCTCGCCAGGGAGAGGTGCTCGGTTCGATGATGTCTTCCTTGAATATGCGTGCTACTTCAGAACGAATAAATCCAGAGTCAGACGTTTTAAATTTTCGTGACTTTGTAATGAGTGGTCTGCAATCAGATGATACGTTGGTGAAAACTCTTGCAGGATCCGTATCATAGAAGCCAGGGAGCACAACACTTCGAGGTCAAGTTGAGGACTTCCAAAGTTTAGCTTAAAGGAGGTATGTTTACTTAGGAAGGGGATTTCTAAAATAATGTCAGCGCAACATTCAGATAAATCAATTAAACGTACTTATCGGTACTCACGGATTCCGACTTTTATGCTAACCTCACAACATTCCTTGATAGGAGATGATAAATTTGTAGAGGCGATAGATATAGTGCCTTTATAAGGTTTAAGATGGAAATTAAATAGTTCGCAACATCTTTTGAAATTAAGTTCTCGGAACTGCCGGTATATAAACGAGCCGTGATAACAGCCATTCACCTCCACTTCTAGAGGGGACCTTTTCAAAATTTATGGCACACTAGTCAGAACGGGATTAGATGACTTGTATAACTTCGAAAAATATCATCTCTTCTTGCATTTAGAGCAAGTAACGTCACTTGCCGGACAGCGAGCACGGTTCTGGAGCGAAGAATTTCCACAATAATATTTTTTAGGTTTTTGAAACGAAGGGCTGCAGCACAATTCGAACCCTCAGGATTTGGATTAGACCAGCCGACTTCAATTCCCAGTTCATGCGATTCTCCTAAAGCTACAGGACCAGAAGTGAATGATGCATTAGCCACCAAATCCCTTGTGGCAATCTCTAACGCTCTCGCTTGATCAACAGCTGAAGATAATGTAAGAGTTTTGTTTTCTAGAATTCTCGTTTGGATTTTTGATGATGAAAACCCAGTAATAAAGGCACCTCGAATATACTCGTTTCTATACGTCTTGGCATTCACAGCCTGGAAATTTTAATCCAAACTGATTGTCTGAAGAGCACGTACATATTCATGAATTGTTTAGCCATGTAATTGTTTACAAGTCGCGAGCTTGTGTCTCCACGACCTCATTCGCAGGTTGAAGGAGAGCGCTTTTGAGATCAGCAATATCATCGTCTATAGTAGTACATTCGGCAATTAACTCAAAATTTTCAGGAGAAACTGAACTGACAGGAGGCCTAAATACGAATCGATTGTACCTTCAATTGACGCTTTGTACCTCGAGAAGACAAACAACGAGTGTTTAAATACACGCGCAGCTTCTGGTGCAGTTGGAAGAACATCTAATCAATCGGGACGAAGACCACGTTCCATTCTTCATAGGGAAATAAATTGAAGTAGCCCAAAGGTTAAGGAAGCTTCCAAAGTTCGGCTTTATTTCGCAAAAAAAATAATACATATAATTAACACACTCACATAAGCACACACAAATATAGGCACATGTACATTTCCCAAACAAAAAATTAATATAAGTATAAGTAGCATAATTTTTGCTTCACAAACCTAGGAGTCCTGATAGTAGAGGAACTGCAAGATCTTCATCTTCATACATTATTTACATTATTGTACACTATGATGCATTATCTATTTTAAATTTATTTAATATTCAAAGCTGAGGAAAGAAACACAGGTTAGTTATCAACTTAATTAATTAAAAATTAATAAATTTTAACACATCGCTTCTGAAGATGTGATTAACTCTCTGAAGTTATTCATTTTCCTACTTCCTCTGAAGTTTCATGTCAATTTTCATTACTCCATCTTGTGCGAAACTCATTTGCTTATGTACGGCATTCGATATCCAAATAACCTTTCCATTCCTTTGTCTTAAACACCCTGGCATGAAATTCTAAACCATTAGCTAATGATCTATCCAAAACCGACTTACTTTCTTTTTTGATATATGGTTACATTAGACTTTTGATTGGGAATCTCCAAGCCAATACACGTCTACTATCAAAGTAAAAATATTGTCCCTTCAAAAATAATATTACTTGTGCTATCTACTCAAGCTGCGCGTTGAATCCCTTCAAAAATGTCGAATTACGAGCCAAAAGATTCCTCATTAGTTACTCTGTGGCATACAACATAATTTACCCAATAAAGGAAGGCGGAGTAGCCCCAGCATTTTTGTGTAAATAAATGCGTGGAGATTTTTTTTTGTTTTCCAGGTTAATTATTTCACTATTTTCTTTAGACTAGTATTTTCATCTTAACGAAATTTTTCAAGATTTGTGAAATTATAAAAGAATGCTTGTTATCGACCGAACTTTGAATTGCACCGGTTTCTTTAAGATTTACAGGTTGAATAGGTTGTGAATAAATACGTTTTCCTATTTTCCTATAGCTGTGTAATTATAGAGTAGGAAATAGAAGAGGCCTTGCGTTATTTTTTTAATTGTCATTGATGGTGAGCAGATTGCCTTCTCAGCCTGAATGCAAATTAGGGAAGTCTTATCACCGGGTTTACATGAATTCGCTATGTGTCTTGCGGAAGTTGTTGGTACCCTTCTCTCTCACCTTTTAATCTTCGACTATCAAACTCTGTCTAGGCTAAAGGACCTGATCAGCTACCTCATTTCAGGTGAGGAGAATGGCTTTGGAATCCATATTAAGCAGCCCCCTTTAACGCCTGCACGTTTCAAGAGGGCAGGGATTGAGGGGACCTGGGCGTTGGGGTGCTAAAACTAGAAATATCGTTTTTGCATCAATAACCACTTTCCTACGTGTAATGGTATGACCATCGTCCTGTGGCTATTTTCGGGTGCATAGAGCTCTACTGCTTATGCTGTGCGTGATTTACTGCCTTGGTGGCTACCAGGCTAACTAAAAGTCTCGGGTCCAGTCTCTGTCTGGGTCTATCACAGTAGATCTTCAAATCCTGGCCATCCTGTCGAGGATTGGTATGACCTAGTAAGGAATTTTACCCTGTCGCTCTTGTTCCCTAGTTGGGAGCTGAGACCTTTAGGAAAGAATTGGCTACTGGGTAACCTCTGGTAGGTGAGTGCCACTGTCCTAGGTTGCGAACACTATTCTTTAACGCACCCAGGGCGGACCCCTAGGAAGTTCACATCCCGAGACAGGATAGGCAGAAGCAGTTGGACGCGAAATTTAGCCCATCAACCCATTATTAATTTCTTTAGGGGTCACAAAAGTAGGATAATTTCGTGTGTGTGCAGGCTTGAAAATGTATACATCTTCCTAAAGATTTTTGACAAAGTCCCTTCTCTTAATCCTCGCCCGACCTTGGTGTTAAGGCAGACGAGGAGCTTAGATACAAAACTCTTCTGATAGGGGGAGGGGCTCCCCTTCTACCGCATAAATACAGTAAATGGGCTTCCCTTTTGTCAATTTCAGAACCACCTCCGGGCAGTTCCATCTCTCTGGCGGAAGTGTTCACCCCCTATTCTTTCTCAGTGGCTCCAACAAGGCACTTCTAGTGACGAGGGGTTGAGGGTGTTTCTCTTTCTTAATTTTTGACGTATTTACCTGTTTTGAAGAGTTACCTCCAGGTGACTCTCCATTTCTGCCGGGTCACCATTTGCTTTCTCAGGGACTCGCCCTGAATACATTAGTATGCAGCATCTCGGTCCCTGCCCTCCCTGTTGAGGTCAGCTGACCCACCACGTCTCGATTACATCGGACACCCTAATTCAGAGATTACCTCACGTGTTTGAGCACACTGGCTTCAAGGGTTTTTTAGTTATTTGCTCCACTTAAAGCAGCAAGTTCGCCAAAGGCTATATGGTTCGTAAACGGGGAGCTTTCGCTATATTGACCGGTAGAGGGTCAAAGGTGAACCGTTTCTCAGACGGAGGCCTTCTACCGCATGCGTCAGATACTTCCGAGGCGGATATTAATAGTGCCCTTCGGACACTCGATGGTTCGCCAATGGGTGTGAAGTCGCAATTTACCATGAATTTCACGAAATGAATGGATTATAGAAAGAAACTCATAGAATACATCTTAGAAGATATAACTGAAGAGCTGGCTGACCAAGGAGCACTCAAGGTCAAACCCATGGCGAGAAAACATGGAAGGGCCTAGAGACTCTTCGTCACGTTTGATCGTGACAGGCTACAAAAATCGGTGCTTGCAGGCTATTATATTTACAGTGTGGAGGCATTCGTACCAATGCCACAGAGGAGCTACTACTGCCAACGCTTTGATCATTCATATTGCTCATTTTTAGAGGTGCAAATGAGGATTTACCCGAGGTCTGTGAGTGTTGCTCCGAGGCTGTACACGATAAGTCCTTATGGTGTATTGTCAAATGTATCAATTACAGAGCGTCGCACCCTCATCCTCAAAGCAATGTGTTGTGTATCTCCTAGAGAAAGAATCCCTGGTCTTTCAGACTGTGGATCGTCACTCCTTTTGCTAGACTAAGGACTTGATTTTTGCACGCCCAGCCCAACCTGGGACGTCTTATGCCTTAATATTAAAAAAGGACCACTTACTCATGGCCCTTCAAGGCCTACGAACCCGGTTGCTTCCGGGCGCATTCAGAATAATTTTTCGGGTTATACCAAGCCCGGGCGCTCCCCTGGTAAGGCTGGCGGAACAAAGGTTTCGCACCCAGCCTCGGCTTTAAAAAGGGATCTCTCCTACATTCCCACTCGCGTGACCATTTCCCGTAAGGCTAAGCGGCCACGCGCGTCCACCATCTTCGGGGACTCCTAAGACTGTCCCCGAAAAGAGGACAGCACCAAACAGCTTAGGCTCTTACGGCCCCACCCAAGGATGGACCGAGCGACTCGAACATGCCGGCGCCTCCAAAAGAGGGACCTCTTCCTCCAAAGTGGCTATTCCCTGCTAAAGGATTAGAAGTGGCGGTAGAAAAAACTCGCATAGCGTGGAAAACCTCCCCAGATAAGTCCTCGAAGACGACAGCGCTTTAGTCCCTTGTAAAGCCAGAGTTCTGCCTCCTGGAAGCAAACGGCCTTTCTTGTGAGGGCTTCGCTTCAAAGATGGACCCTGCATCTTATTGGAGCTTGCCAGGGGAGTATATTTCTTCAATAGGATATCCGTGGACTCCTGCCCACCTTCCCAAGGTAAAATCGATTTGCGACACCTCTACCACCACAACGGGATAGAGAACCTCAGGAAGATGCGCGATTTACACCTGGCATGATGTCTCCGTAGTTTTATTTGCTATAAATAGCCCCTTTTCAGGCAGTGGCAGTGCAGCTATTCATGGATAGGAAGTATACTGTCATTTCTGCGTATATTCCACTGTCAGCTGACGTTAACGCGGGAAACTTCCGCCGCATCGTGGCACGATGCCGAGGCCCTTTATTTTTCTCCGAATTTTATTATTATTATCATTATTTGGAGCAGATTATACGCCACTAAATTCTATAAAGACTATGAGCCGCATGGTATAAAATTGTACGACGCCTAAAATAGAAAAAGGTGGTAAAATTGAAATAAAAGCGATAAAAAGATTCAAAAGAGGGTCTCGGATCAATAAACAAATGATGCGACACGGCATGGACTAACTAAAGTAAAAAACAAAGCGGAGTGGAACTATTACCACGCACCCGGGCATAAAAGACACTTGCACATACCAACACTTACATTTCTAGTTAATTAAAAAGATATCATTACATGCTATAAAAGATATATAAAACAAACCGGATTGGAAATCGGAAGAGGAAATTATGGTTGAAAGAGAGACCCTCAGCTAAAAAGAAGTGCAGTCGATCGTTACATGGGACGCGTAGAATGAATGAGAAGTATTTCAGACGGAGGGCACAGAGTAGCTGGCAATCGACCAAAATGACGTAGTGATATAAGTGCCCTTGTGTCGCCGATCGTGGGTAACATATGGCCATCTCAGTGTTTCTACGAAGTTGATAACTGCTATCCCACTGTAAAACAAAGGGATTAACAATAGAATGCAGCTTGTTATCGATGCAACCAGTCCATTCTGACTGCCAAAGTAACCGAATGCAGTCCCCGGTAAGAAGATAAAAGTCACGATAAGTCAAACCGCAGCAAGTTTCTATCTGGGTAGCTGCAATTCGAGCCGCTTCATTGGCTCGCTGGTTACCCTGGACTCTGATATGACTATGAACCCAGCAAAACTTTATACCTGGAAGAATTCTTGAACCACCATGAATGTATTTGGAGACAAGGGAATGGTCAGACGTTAAAGAGCAAAGAGCGTATAATACGCCCCTCGAGTCAATAAAAACCGTAAAGGCAGTAAAATGCAAGGTGGATAAAAGGCATAAGGCTAATAAAATTGCATAAAGCTCGGCGGTAAATATGGAAGCTACTTGCGGTAACGACTCGGAGACTATAGGCCCCGATGAGACCACCGCACCCACACCATCATCTGTTTTTGACCCGCCTGTGAAGAGATGACATGACGAAGTGTGAGATGTCACCAGACAAGTGCTAACCAAAGACTTCTGCACGTTAAAAACCGCCATGCAAATATTTCACAATGGGAATATCCAACGGGAGTAGAGCGGGAACGAGAATGGCAGGAGTTGCTCGGAGCTAAACGGAAAACGTGTTCCACTACACGAAGTCCCAAGGACCGGTGTATGGATGAAGACCTGCCATAGGCGACGACGAACCATGGGGGAGAAGACGCTCTTGTAGACCTCTGAGCAAGGATTCACCGCATTGTCCGGCCACAGCACCCGGAGGTCTGCCTACGAGAAGTCTACGGCCATTCCCGTGAAGGTCTTCTCTACGAAGAGGGCCCCCGCATCTCCTCCGAGCTAGGCCTGGAAGGCATATTCCTTCGAATGAATTGCCGCGGACACCGGGCCAAATGAGAAGGCTCGTCTCCTCCCCTTTTTTCTTAGCTATCTTTTTGCACGAGACCATGCTGAGTACATTATAAGTGTTTTGCGACCCCATCACTACGGGATACGGGTCAGGGAGGAGTATGCGCCATTTACACCCAGCATGATATCTCCATTCTTCTCTTTGCTTTGAATGCCTCCTTTCAGGCAGTAACTGTGCAATGCACTTGGATAGGAGGTATAGTGCTATTCCTGCGTATATTCCACCATCAGTCGACTTCGACGAGTGGGACATCCGCTGAGGCGTAGCACGGTTCCGAGGCACTTTCTCTTGTTAGGAGATTTCAACGTTAGACATCCCCTCTGGGGAGACTGATCAATCGATCCCAACGGTCAGTCCCTTGCAGATCTGATGATGAGCTGAAGATGGGTGTCCTAAATGTAGATGAGTTTACGCATCACTGCCCGAGAACCGTTTCATTTTTCTGTCTTGATCTATTTGTGTTCTCTGGATGCACAGCCTGATTTTAGGGAGGGATAGTCGATGACCTCCATATTAGTGATCACTTTCACATTCAAATATCATTTTCTGGGCCGCTACCACTTGAAAGCCCACCATAGTGGTGCTTGGGGCGGGCGTGGTGGTCATCATTTCAGGAAATGACTGATTTATCTGTCTCAGTCGAGGAATTTAGGTCGGCGGATGAGTCAGTTGAGTTTTTTTCCGATAACATCTTCGCCGTGCGCTTAACTATTATTCCTAGATTGTCTGCCCGTTTTGCACGCCGAGCGCTTACGTGGTTGTCAGCCGAGTGTAAGGCGGCCCTAAAACAGAACCGTTATGCCTACATGCACTATAAACTGTGCCCTAACGATTTCACTGTCGGTGAATTTTGTTGAGCTATGGCTAGGTTTCGGTATGATTTAAAGCACGCCCGGTGCTCTTCCTGGCTGGCATACGTGCGTTCACTTAACGGAAAAAAACCTCTAACAGAGGTGTGTAAGCGAGTCAAAATCATTCCGGGAGAGTCCTCGCAGGACCTCCTTCCCTTATGCAGGAGAATGGGAGCACAATCTCTGACCCCGTTTCTGTGGCGGAGTGCTTCGAGACTGCGTTCTTTAGTCGGGACTGCTATCGTGATGAATCGGTATTTTGCTTATTTTTCGCAAACCGGGAAAGATCACTCTACCCAGCCGGTTTCCGCCCAATCTCTCTAACCTCATGCCTGTGTAAGATGGTGGTGAAATTGGTAAATTTTAGATTAGCCTTTTATTCTGGACCTCAGAGGTCACCTCTCTTCCGCACAGTGCGGGTTGTGCAAGTTCCAGTCTACCTCGGATGCTGTGCTTTGACTCGAAAATTCCGTCTGCGAGGCCTTCATTAGTAGACAGAACTACGCCACGGTGTTTTTCGATCTGGAGAAGGCCTATGATACCGCATGGCGATACGGTATCATGGAGACTCTCCACTCGGTTGGTCGACGGGACGCCTCCCACGTTTTTTTATCTGAATTTTTGCGAGATCGTCGATTCTGCGTACGGGTAGGGGGAGCTCTCTCCAGCCCAAAAAAGCAAGAAGAGAGTGTCCCGCAGGGAAGTGTTCTCAGTGTCACACTCTTTGCCCTGAGCATCAACGGCATCACCTCAGTGCTGCCGGAAGATGTTCTCGCTACGCTCTACGTGGACGACCTTTCGATCTCTTTTGGCGCGGCCCAGATGCCAACTCTGGAGCGTCGACTCCAACGGACATTAAACCGCGTCTCTCGCTATGCCGAAGTGCACAGGTTTCGGTTTTCATTGGCCAAGAATATAGTGGTGCAATTATGCCACCAACCACGACTTTACCCTAAACCAGACTTATTTCTAAATGCGGTTCGCCTTGAAGTGGTGGAATTGCACCATTTTCTTAGTCTTGTATTTGACCGAAACCTCAACTGGGAGGATTATATTCGAAGCCTTAGGGTATCTTGTACCCCCGCCATGTACATTCTTTGTCCCGTGACTTTCAGTGCCTTGGGCGCTGAAAGAGCTACTGCCTTACATTTTTTATAGATTCTTCGTTCGTTCGTAGTTTGACTACGGATTCGAGTTTTATGCATCCACAGCAGAGCGTGTATTGCAAGAGATGGACTCGATCCATCTCACGGTCTTCGCCAGGTGAGCGAGGCCTTGTGCACCTTCTCCATTGAGAGCCTACTTGTTGACGCTGTGGAAATTCAACCTGCTTAATGCCGTGCTCAGTGCATTATTCGCCTGTACACGTGGACCCGGCGCCTCTTTCAGTCGCCACTAGCTCTCACTGCCTATGTCTCCGAAAGACACCAGCCATACACGATGCCCCTTGTATTTAGGGCTCGGAAACTCCTTCGAGAGCTTGGTATAGTTTTTGGGCCGGTGGCACCCCTGATTCCACCCAGAACGCCAGCCTAAGTTCTTCTACAGCACCGGGATATTTCATTTGGCCTTTTTGGAGCACACTCCGTGTCACGCTAGAATCTTGCCGGTATATAAGGATTGGTCCAAGCCCCAAAAAGGGGTCGGTTTCTATGCCGTATCCCCACTGTTTGAAGTCAGCGTCGCTCTGGCAGGCGCTGCGTCTGTCTTCACGGCCGAGCTAGTTACAATACACCGCTCGGAACGGGAGAGAACGCGACGTGCCCGGTTTGGAGACTGGATTCTGATTTAGAGCGACTCATAAAGTGCCCTGAGTGCTCTCGGAGAATTGAAATCTTCACACACCCTGGTTCCGATATCCGTGACGCTATGGCTTTGGCGAGCCGGGCAGATATCGAGATTATCTTTTGCTGGGTTCCTGGACTGTGAGAATTGCGGGGATTGAGCGCGCCGATGAGGGCGCAAAAAAGTCCGCGAGGACTGGACAAACAGGCCATCGTTTCACTCTTACTCACACCAACTACATGGCAGTAACACCGGCAGCCCTCCGAATTGCTTGGTAAAGAAGATGGGAGACAGCCGAAGGGAACTTAAAGTTGTGTGCCATTGCTTTGCGACTGTTCCCATGGACCTACTCCCCAATGCCACTAAGGCCTCAGGTTGCTTTCTGTCATCTCCGAATTGGACACCCTCACGGGACGCACCGCCATTTGATGGAGCGCTCTCCTGCGCCTTATTATGAAGACTGCCTTGCCCCCCATACTGTTCGCAACATTCATGTTGAATGTCCCAGTCTTGGTGATCTTCGCCCACGTTCCCTACCGCTTGTCCCTTGTACTCTGGACTAGTTCGCGCAAACAGACTTGTAGACTATACTACTTTTTGGAGGGGGCTGGCCTCCTCCATTCTATCTAACTTTTTGTTTTAGGTCGCATGTTCCTGGGTCGGGTGTATGCGAGCCTACCCCCATAGCCGGAACGCATTTACTTCTTGTTAATTTGGTGTTTTTTTTAATATTTTGTTGTTTTTTAGCTTGTGTCTTGCCTTGATTAATTTTCATATGTTATTTTCTTTTTTTTAATATAACCTAGTATTAGGCTTTCCGTTAATTACAGCGACTTTTGCTCTATTAGGCAGTCGCAAAATGGGCTCTTTAAATTTAAAAAAAAATATCTTTTCTCTGATCATCATCAGTATCGCCACGGTGTCTCCGCAAGATGTTATCGCTATGCTTTACGGGGACACCCTTTAGATTTCCTTTGGTGCTTCTCAGCTGCTAACTCTAGAGCACCGACTCCAAAATGCATTTAACCGGATTTCTCGCTCTGCTGAAGCGCACAGGTTTTGGCTTTCCTTGGCCAAGACTAAGATGGTGCACTTCTGCCGCCCTTTACAGCTCCACCCCGACCCTGACTTCTTCGTAAACCGGCTGCGCCTGGAAGTGGTTGATTCGAATATTTTTTAAGGTGTAGTATTTGACCGACGCCCCATCTTGGAGACTCATATATGTATCTTAGCCTTAGGGTTCCTTATACCCGCGCCATGAACATTCATGGTTTCGTGACGTTCATCACTTGAGGTGCTGATACGTCTACCCCCTTACTTTTCTGCCGATCCTTTGTTCTTTCGAAGCCTTACTACCGATGCGAATTTTACGCATCCGCAGTCGAGTGTGTATTGTTGAAGGTAGACACGATCTACAACACCGATCTCTTTCTGGTAACCGGTACCTTTTACACGTCTCTGATTGAGAGTCTTCTTGTCAATATTGGGGAGATGCCACTTACTACGCATCTTACAGAGTTCATTATGCTCCTGTATGCGCGAGCCCGGTGCCTCTCTCACTCGCTAACGACTCTCACTTCATCCGCATCCGATTTCGACAGGGCCTATCCCACCGAGAGATGTCAGTCATACCCTAATCACTTTGGATTTAGGGCTAATAAACTCGGAGAACTCGGTATAGCTCTCGGGCCGATGGCACCTCTCGTTCTGCCCAGCATGGCTCCCTGGAGGCCAACACATTTAAAAATTTGTTGCACGCCTCTTCTCCCAATGCTTTCACAGTGGAGAGAGTATTGCGTACTAGTGTATACGAATGGCTCCGAGTATCTGGAGAGGGTCAGCTTCCACGCCATATCCCCTTTAGTTGAAGTCAGCAAGATACTACCAGGGGCTGCGACTGTTTTCACGGACGAACTAGTTTCAATACACTGATCAATACATGAGATGACACATCGTCGCTGATTTGGACACCTGATTGTATCTTTAACGACTGACAAATCACCCTCAGTGGTCTCAGGGCATTGGAGTTTCCATGACCTCTGCTGCGTGTTATCCTTGTCGTTACGGTTGCCGCGAGCTAGGAGGATGTTGAGATTATTTTGTGCTAGTGTTCTGGCCACGTGGGACTTGCGGGGAAAGAGCGCGCCGATGAGACAGCCAAAGAATACGCAAAGACTGGGACATCAGACCAGCCTTTCGCTCTTTCTCATATCGAGTACATGACATGAATCCGTGCATTCCTCCGAGCTGCCATCAAAGTAAATGGCAGATTGCGGAGGAGAACTTAACATTGCGTGCCATTGCGCTGCGACTGTTCCCATGGCTCTACCCAACAATGCCGCGACGTGGTCAGGTCGTGTTCTATCGACTTAGAATTGGGCACACTCGCAGGAAGTACCGCCATTTGATGGAACACTCCCCCTACACCTTACTGCGACGACTGCGTTCTCCCTGTACCTAAACCCTGTACCGTAACAGGCGGAGTCGCTACCGTTGGTACCTTGTACTCATGAGGGGTTCATGCGCACAGACTTGTGCACTATTTAAATTCTTGAATGAGGCTGGTTCCCTCTGTTTTAATTAACTATATTTGGTGTTAGTCTCATGCTCCCGCGGAAGGGGGCGCCTGTTAAAGCCCGCTAGTGGTTTTGGGAGGGGCCTTTAGTCAGCCATTCATAAATCTATAAACGTTGAGTGCAGTAGGTAATAGAACGGACTATTGTAGCGTGTCGTGTAATGGTTGACACCATTTTTCAAACAGAGAGAGAAGGAGCGTTAGCTTCTCTTTCTTTAATTATAATATTTGTAAAGTCTTGGTGAGTTAATGTTAAGTTAATTTAGGCTCTTTACGAGAAAATTATAAATGCTTAACTTTATAATTTGCACTGGTGTGTACTTGACTCTAAACTAAAATTCGTGACAGGAAACTTTGATTTTCTCTTACGTACTGTCAAGTCAATCAAATCCCTTTCAGACGACAACGTCTGCCTCTTTAAAATTCATTCGTTTTATCAAACTCCTTTCAAACTATTACCAAACTTTAACACTTTATTTTTAAAAATTCAATTCACTTTCTATTCCTTTCTAACATTAACTCCCAATTAACGAGCGAATTTGGGGGGTCATCTTGTCAAAAAGACTCTCTGAGAAAGCATTTAACTTTTCCAAACATTCAATCCAAATAGGTGACCTACTCTATACTCTTTATTAGCCAGTAGAGACAAACCCTACTTATATCGGTAGAGGACGATACTAACAAAATATATTTATCATAATGATAATAATAATGAGAGAGATTGAGCAATAAAATAGATTGACAGACAACCAAAGTTATTTCATAGTAAAGTATAAAATAATTATAATAAATCATATTTGTTCCATAAATTATTAAACATTTCCTTTGTATGCAGAAATGATTAAAACATATTATAAATATATTAGGATTCAAGAATACGTTTATATAATTAACAGAAATTTTGTGCACAGGAAATCACTGTAGTTCTAACTACATACATTCGTAACTAATTACTATGTAAGAACAGCCGCTTTTATATCTTAATTTCTACTATCTTCTTACTAAGTTTTACAAATGCTTTAAAATGACAAAAAAATCCCTTGTATTACCTTTTCACACGCACTCCCATCTCTCAGACTGACGAAATGCTTAGCAAGTTCGCATAACAATTAGGGCGATTACATTGCACCCAGCTTCACACAGGAATTAACTACGTGGCTTTTTCGCAATCAACTTCTTAATCTTCTCCAGGAAAATATTTTAATAAGGAGTACCTATAAAAATGTTCTCAACTCACTTCCTAACAACAAAAAACTAGCGAGGCTCACGTAAGAATTATGTAATTTCCTTTGGAGCGCCGCGAATACTTAATAAAGAGAAGCGATTTCACAGCTGGAGAATACTCATATAAATGGCCCCGTGACTTAATGTGCCCCACTTGCCTTTCCAAAGGTCTCTTAAGCATTTGGTATTCGTTGCGCTTTTTTATGTTATCTTGCTTTCCTTGATTATCTTTGTGTTTTCTCTGTCTTTCATATTCATTAATTGATGTCCCCAGTGCTCTTCCATTTGTCGTTTCTTTAATCTTAACTTAAGTTGCCTCATGTTCTGAGAAGCATTTAATAATTCTGTGAAAAGATCATTTTCTTTTCCCGAATTAAGGAGACTAGAAGTGGATCAAATACAATTGTATTTGTATTTGAATTGTATTTAAATACAATTTTCATGTATTTATATTTGTATTTTGGCATCTAGAGAAAAAAGTATTTTGTATTTGTACTTGTATTATGGCACCCAGAAGAAAAAGTATTTTGTATTTTTATTTCGAGTCTAAGCCATTTGAGGAGAATATGCAAACTCAGAGAGAGAGAGAGAGAAGAGAGAGAGAGAGAGAGAGAGAGAGAGCGAGAGAGAGAGAGAGAGAGAGGAGAGAGAGAGTGTGAGAAAGAGAGAGAGAACTACAGAAACAAGGACCACAAAGACTCTAAATTCCGCACAAGGCCAGTCCGCTTACAGAATATGTTAACTACCACATTCCAACGTTAGTACATCATGCTTTTTTTTACATGTTGTTTTTTTGTTGTTGTTTTTTTACTATTTCAACTCTACGATACACACTTATCTACATGGGTACCCTTTGTATATATATTTTTTACATATTTTTTTAATATTTCTATTCTATTACATGTGTATCATTTGACCTTTCTTTACATGCCTGTTCTAATTATTTCAATTCTAAAGTACACACTTATCTACATGTATACCCTTCACATGCAAGTTCAGCTATCCCTCAAATACTCGAACACGCTCCTTCGAACCAGGGTGGGTGGGTGATAGGACAGTACTCTAATCTCCCGCAGTCTTCGCCTCATAGTGATTAAAATAATATACTTATAGGACAGACAGAAAAAGAAAAGGGGAATTCACATTCACTCAATGCAGGGAGGCGTCGCTGGCATCTTTTTATTGCTCATTTCATTTATTTTATTCTCAACTTCTTATTTCATATGACGTTTTCTTCTATGCTCCTACTACGTTATATTTACACTATTGAAGTACTCATCAAGGCGTTTTTTGTAACTGACGTGCTTTATACTACACGGTTGGGCAGGCTATTCCACGTTTGCGTGCTTTTAAACGTGAAGTAATTTTGAGCTATAAGAGAGTTAAATCGCTTGTTCACTAATTTTAAACCATTTTGGCGTGTGTTGGTCCTTTTGTCCATCTCGAACAATAGTCTGTAATCAATATTAGTAAATTTTTTTAAGATTTTGAATAGCTCGATCAATTGTCCACGTAATCGTCTACTTTCAAGTGATAGTAGGTTTAATGAGCGCAGTCTATCTTCGTACGGTTTGTTTTGGATTCCAGGAACTAGTTTCGTAGCCCGACGTTGCACTCTTTCTAACTGCGCTATATACTTATTTAGGGATGGACACCAAAATTGCCCCGCTTATTCGAGATGTGGGCGCACGAGCGATTTGTATAGTGGCAGGATTATATTTTTCAATTTGAAAGTAAAATTCCGAGCAATATATCTTAGCATTCGGTTTGCTTTTGTACAAGCTTCTGCGCATTGTTTCGATACTTTTAGGTCCTCCGAGATAAAAATCCCCTGGTCTTTTTCTAAGTTAACGGATTCGAGAATTTGGCCTTTTATATGGTATTCTACCTTTAGGTTATGACATCCTAAATGCATGACCTTTCATTTACCTATATTGAAGCCAATTTATCTGACCATTCGACAATTTTATTTAGGTCCCTTTGCATTTTCTCTACATCGGGTCTCGAAAGGGCTCGGCTTCCTAGCTTTGTGTCATCTGCAAATTTAGAGATCCTACTAAATACTCCATTATCCAAGACATTAATGTAAACAATAAATAATAATGGGCCAGGAGTGACCCCTGTGGTATCCCGCTGGTGACTGGAGCCCACTCTGAACACGCCCCATTTATAATAAGCTGCTGTGAACGATTTGATAGCTAGTTTCTAATCCATTTAAGTATGTTACGCCTCACTCCAATTGCTCTAATTTTCATCAATAGTCTTTTGTGCGAAACTCTATCAAAGGCCTTTTTAAAGCCAAGGTAAATTATATCCGCCGCTTTAGTGTAATCGTAGATGCAAATCATGTTATGAAAAAATTCGAGTAAATTGATTAGGCACGAGCACCTCCGTCTGAATCCATGCTGGGCTCTGGAATTGAATTATTAGCTTCACAATAGCTCACCAAACTATCTCTAATTATCGATTCTAAGAGTTTTCAAATTACAGAAGTTAGGCTGATGGGGCGGAAATTAGTAGGCTCAGTTTTATCCCCTTTTTTGAAAATCGGCGTAACATTTGCACGCTTAAACTCTATTAGAACTAGGCCTTCCTCTATTGATCGAGCAGAGCGGTCTTGCTAAATCATTTTTTAGTTCTTTAAGATGGGTTGGGTACACCCTATCGGGCCCAGGTGACTTCGATTTTTCTTTTTATTAATATATGTGAGAATCTCCCCTTCATTTATATTTATGTTGGATAGGATATTTTGTCTTTCAAAATTTATGTCTTCGCCTAGCGTTTATAATTGGATCACGTCCTCAATAATAAAACGCTTGAGAAGTGCTCATTTAATATTTTAGCAAATTGCTCTGGGACGTCCGTCATAACACCATCTTTACCTCTGATCGGCCCTATTGAACCCTTTATGGGCTTTCTACTGTTAACGTAACTATAAAACCTTTTCGGTTCGTGCTTCGAATTTATAGCAAGGTCTTTTTTATATTTCAGCTTAGCTTCTCTAATGGCCCGCTTTACCAGCCTTCGAGAGTGTACGTTTTTTTCCTGATTTGTTGTCGTTTTTTTTTTTTTCTAAAACTTTGATAGTCTTTATTACGCTCCCGAATTAAGTTAATTATTAAAGGGCTAACCCACGATGCTCTCTTTAACTTTCCATTCTTTCGACGTACGTACTTAACTAACTCGGAATCCACCGTGATCACATTTTGCTGTAGCTCCGAGTACATTCCCTGTACTGTCTTATTATCAAAACATCTCCCCCAATTTATCCTTTTAATCCGGTCACGAAAGGTTTCAAAATTACAACTCACAAATCGTGAGATTAGTTGTAAACTCTCTTTTAACTCTAGGCTCGTATTAATTTCAAACCTAATTACATTGTGGTCACTCGTCGCCAAATGCTCACCCAGGCAAACGTTTTCTACCAAGGTCTCTTCTGTTGAGATAATCAAATCAAGTATATTTTAATCACACGTAGGTTCCTCAACTTTTTTCACAAAAAATTATCCTGAATGAAATTGAGCAGTCTCTCTTTCAACGTACGTACTTAACTAACTCGGAATGCACTGTGAGCACATTTTGCTGTAGCTCCGAGTACATTCCCTGTACTGTCTTATTATCAAAACATCTCCCCCAATTTATCCTTTTAATCCGGTCACGAAAGGTTTCAAAATTACAACTCTCAAATCGTGAGATTAGTTGTAAACTCTCTTTTAACTCTAGGCTCGTATTAATTTCAAACCTTATTACATTATGGTCACTCGTCGCCAAAATGCTCACCCAGGCAAACGTTTTCTACCAAAGTCTCTTATGTTGAGATAATCAAATCAAGTATATTTTGATCACACGTAAGTTCCTCAACTTTTTTCACAAGAAAATTATCCTGAATGAAATTGAGCAGTCTCTCTCCAACTTTATCCGAAGTATAGTCTGTATAGTTAACGTTAGTGTAATTGAAATCTCCACAAATTATTGTTTTACCCCTCTCCACTATAGATAAAAGGCAGTCAAATAGTATACCTCCTCTGATTCAATTAGATGTGGGGTGATAGGGAACGGCTAAGTTAATTTTATTATTTTTAGCACATTCCAGCTCAATTAGCAGAACCTCGCTCTTCCAAAATTTTACGCATACTCCAGATGCGGTCAGACAAGGAAGTTATACAAACACAGTACTATCTCCTTGTTCCGATATCCAAATTGTCGCTTTATATAACCTAACATCCTTTGGGCTTTCTTCTCCGCCTCAATACACCACCTTGAGAACTTGAGATCACTAGTAATAGTTACACTCAAGTCCTTCTCAGTGTCGGTGGATTCAAGAGCAGTGCCCTTAAGGATATACTGAGATTGGGGGTTTCAGTGGCCGATATGCATCACTTTGCATTTGTTCACGTTAAAAGGCATTTGCAACGTGTCCGATCACTCTCCAATCTTCTGAAGATCATCCTTAAGGCGGGCAGTATTTCCTTACTTTGCGACGTTCATACCAAGCTTGGTATCATTCGCAAATTTGGAAATCTTGGCAACCATGTCACCGTCCATGTCTTTGACGTAGATGATGAACAGTAGCGGTCCCAAGACTAAACCTTGAGGAACACCGCTAGTAACGGGCACCCACCCCACTTAGAAGCCTGTCCATTCAACACCACCCGTTACCTTCTGCCACTTAGCCAGTTCTCTATCCAACTTGCTACATTTCCGTCTATGCCAAGCACACTCACTCTCTGGAGAAGGTGGCGGTGTGGTACCTTATCGAAGGCCTTTTGAAAGTCTAAGTAGATAACATCCACCGCCTTATCCCGCTCGTTCTCACTGAAAACAAAGTAGAAGAATTTACAGGATTCGTTAGGCATAACCGATGCCTTCGGAACCCTTGCTTAGAACTTCTCAATCGCAAGTTGGACTCTAAATATGACGTCATTTTGTCCACCATGATGCTTTTCATGAGTTTACCGTCTATTGAGGTTAAGCTAATAGGTCAGTAGTTCTACGGCTAGCTAGGGTCTCATTTCTTGAAGATAAGAGTCACATCCACTTCACGCCAGTCTCTAGGAACGCATCCGGTCCGGATTGACATTGTAAAGATTGTACTCAGATGTCGTGACACTTGATCACGCATTTCTTTTAACACTTTAGGTAGAAACCCGTCCGGGCCAAGAGACTTATTCATCTTTAGATCAGTGATCTTTTTTTCTATTTCTCCTTGGGTGAAGTCCATTTCCTCCAGCTTTTCCACCAACTAAGAATCCGTGCGCTGGAGGATGGAGCCACACTCTTCAGTATACACTAAAGAGAAGTAGTCGTTCAGAAGGTTAGCATTTTCTCCATCTGAGTGCTTTAATGCCTCTTCCTCGTTCACTAAAGGGCCAATCGTGCAATGGATTGGTTTTTCGCTGTTTATATAACCAAAGAACTCCTTGGGATGCTCCTTGCAAAGTCTCGCCACTCGGAGCTCTTTGGCACGCTTTGCCGACCTTATGCTGGACTTCATAATCTTAGCTAGCCTACGGTAGTCTTCAAAGTCTCCATAAATCTTTGACTGCCGGTACACCGTTCTCTTCTCTCTCAGCAGTTGACCAATTTCTCGATTAAACCACTTTGGTTGAACAGAAGACCGACGAAGGCTTTTCAAAGGGATGAATCGTGATTGAAGACTCATGAAGGCAGTTTGAATCTATTCCACGAATCCTCAACATCCTCGAGCACCTCTAGCCTTGCATCCATCAAAGTCCGCTCTTCTCAAATCAAGTTTCCTCGATTTACAAGTCACAGAATCTAACTTGGGTACCTTGACTATAAATCTGACTAGTCGGTGATCACTGCCACCGAGCTCTTTTCCTACAGAGAGATCTTCAACGATGTCATCCTCAGATGTGAAAACCAAGTCGAGGGTATTATTGTCTCTCGTCGGCTCTCTCACCCATTGAGTCAGGAACTCGTTGTTCGCGAACTTCAGGAGTCGTGCGTTCTCGCCACAGTGTTCTCTAGTTTCCCAATCAACTTGGTTATTGAAATCACCCATGGAGATACACACACTGTCTTAAACAAGTTCACCGAGTAGCCGGTACAGATCCCTGTCCTTTTCAACGAGTTGGGCAGGGAGTCTGTAAAGCAGCAGGGTCCTGTATCTGGCAAGCCCTATATCTAGGTCAACTCCTAGTAGCTTTGTGGTCGGATACAATGTTGCAGTTCTTCGATTTGAGTGCATCCTTGCAGACAATGCCTCGTCTTTGGTGAGAGCATTTGGTGTCTGTCTCCTAGGATTATATGGAAATGAAGTAAGGAATGAAAGCAGCGGTGAAAATTAAGACACCACTGACCTTAATATTTTGGAAGAACTTGATCTGAATGAGGTGCTTGCCCTTCTTTCCCCGGATCGCTCCAGTTGTTTTGCACACGCACAACAACTCTGCATACGAGATGCCTTCAATGATCCCTGTGTCAGAAACAGTGCAATTGCAACTGTGATACACAAGTGCTGTAGTATTGTAGCTGCAATATGTCGGTCTATTGTAGCAGCACAGTTCTTGGAAAAGATTGGGGTTCTACTGTAGTCTGCCAACGCTACTAGATGGAACTCTCAACTCACAATGATTAAGTCAGTTCTCAAGGAAACCGATGGATTCAACTCAGCTATTCGTCTCCTAGGATCTAACCGAACTGTAGAAGAGTTGAAAAAAATGGAAATAGCAATGCTGAAAGAAGTGATACAAGTTTTGGATCCGTTCCAAGAAGCAATGACACAAATGGAGGAGGAACACATGGTTACACCACTTTATTGCGTTGTACCAGTTGTATTTGGCCTTAAGCACAGCCTCAAATTATTCACGGAAATTAAACCGATCTACTGCTTTAATTTGGCAAATTCACTACAGTCTTCTATCAAGAAGAGTTTGCATCCATTTCTTGAGAGGACTGATGTCATTGCCGCAGCTCTCATGGAACCGAGGTTTAAGCTGGCATGGATGCCATGTAAGGAAGGGCGAAAGGAAAAGGTTATGAGGATTGTGGACTTGATTCTTTCCGAGTCAACTCAATCTACCTTGAATAAGAAAGTAATTCAAGAGAGTGAACCTTTCGTCTCCTTGAGAATGAATAAAGACGAGGCTAGCGTGAATTCAAAACGATCTCGTCTTTTGCCTCTATGCCTCCAGCTGGGCAGATGATGGCAAGTGCATCAACAAACGATACTACAGTAGTGATGGCAGAACTTGAAACGTACCTAGAAGAAGGTGTTCTGCCTTTTGATGTCAACCCACTGAAGTACTGACTGGCGTGATACAAAAAGTTTCCAAATTTTTAAGCAATTCGCCAAGAATATTCTAGGGTGCTGTGCAACGTCGGCACCATCTAAGAAAGTGTTTAGCAAGGCGGCAATTTTTACACTCCTGGGCGAGCAAAACTCAACCCGGAAACCTTCCGGGCATTAATGATGATAAAATGCAATTATGATATGTAAAATGTATACTTGAGTGAAAAAAAAGTATCTGTTTATGTTTTTTGTATAATCTCAAGAATATTTTTATTGGTAAATATGTAGATTAGCGACTCGGCCGAAAAAGTGTTTTTTTGGTAAATATTTTCGTTCACCCCTACCGGAATATTCATGCGCGTTTGAGTCGTCTGACGTTAGACCATACCCCCACCCCTATTATAATTCGGAAAACGATTAAAGGAGCTGACATAATTTGGTTAAATCATTCACCTCTGTAAACGTTAGTACATTAGTCTATAAAGAATTAGGATTATATACTGGGGCGCTGTGCCCGTCAGACCCCCCCTCCAATTTAATGAAACTCAGGATCATCGTAGTGTGTTCCCCCATTGTGTTTACCCCCACACGAGCCGTCCCCTTAAATGTACTCCAAAAACGTGAATCATTTTGGAACACGGAAGAAATAGTACGTCCCATCGTTCGAGTCGCTAATCTACATATTTACCTTTTTATTTTTATTTTTGAAATCTGGAATAGGAGTATTTGTATTTTTATTTGTATTTTTTTAACCAGTACTTGTATTTGTATTTGTATTTTTAGTTTCAGAAATAAAAGTATTTGTATTTGACTTATAAAAATCAGTATTTGATCCGACCCTGGAATAGAGACACTGTTGCTTTTTTAGAAGGATAGAATTAGAGGAAAATGATACTAGCAAAGGCAAATACGTTCGATTCATTCGCTTAATGATCAAATCCTTGAAAGTTTCCTCAAGACAGAATCCATTCACTGGGTTTCTCTCAATATAGCATGTGCAGAAAAAACATTAAAATAATTAACGATTTAGTAAAGAAATAATTCACGATGACTGTTTCCAATCTCATAGTGCGACCAATCTAAAACCATTGTTTCGAGTTCTGATGTTGGTATCTTGTATATATTTTTTTCTATTCAGGAGTTTTAAAGGCCTTTTATGACAGAAGCTATCCCTCATATCACCTTGTTTATGACAGAAGCTCTCCTCCACATCGCCTTGTTTATGATAGAAGCTCTGCTCTATATTGCATTGTTTATGGCCTTTACAAGATGAATTTCTTCAGTTTATCTTCATGGGATTTATAAAAAAAACTGCCCACATTTGAGAGGAAGGTGTTACGTTTACTTTTGAGAGGATTATAAAATGCTTTCTTCAAACTTCAATATTTATCATTTTCACATAAGGTGGGAAGGCACACATCAACACCAATAAAACTACCCATTGGCACCCAACACTTCGTCTCCTTTGTGCTTCCAAAGTCACTCATCATTTTCTCTACACCAATTGTTCTTCATAGTGATTGGAATAATGTAATATCTCATCCATATGTTGCCTACCGCCATGCATATCTATCAAAGCAATATCATCCAGTGTCACTTTGTCGCCCCTTCCTCTCTCAATCACTCATTCTTATAATCAACTCACCTTTAACGTGGTGTTTCAAACTTTCCCACACCTGAAACTAACTAGACTATTCTATCCATTCTTCTTAGAGCCCCATACCGCCCCGAACGCTCTCAGCCAAGCCTCGTTCACGCCCTACTTCACAGTTAGGATACCTCATACCCAATCGAAACTCACTATCAGCCCTTTTTACAGCAAGCATCTTTCTCAAATTGTTCATTTCCATTGTTCTCATTCAATATATTTTATTCTAATCCAGTCTCACTCCCACACACCAATGTTGGTGCCAACATACTCTCACGCAGCTTCCTGGAATATTCCAAATTCAAACCTCCAGCATTCAGTAACGTTATGATCGCCCCTGTGCTTCCTTACCACACTCGATTGTGGTGGCAATCTGTTACACCCATATTACTATCATTACATTGCAACCTAGAATGTTGTTAGTCTCACACTTATTCAATAATACAGATTCAAATATCACACACAGATCCTCTCTTCACCTTCAAATACCCTTCCCTCACTCTTTTGTGCATTCATTCTAGTCCCCTCGTCACCCTCGCCCCCTCTATCAACGGCTTTCTCACTCTCAGGCATTGATATCAGGTCACTATTCCTCCTCATTCTCACATCCCTTTCCTTTATTCCCAATAGTATTTATCTCAGTACTCTATCTTTATCGATACTATACAGCGATAGCGATATAACACAACCTTGTCTAAATTCTCTACGTATTTTCAAAAGACTCACTCTGGCCATCTTTCACTGCCGAAGTAAATACTTATCACGGCATAAATCTTCCATACATTCTTTAAACCTGCTATCATGTTTTCCTATCTACACGATCATAAGCTTTCTCAAGATCCATAAAACAAGCAAACACTTTACATCTCTTATCATCTACTCCAGATGCCTTCCCATTTTCCAGACCTCACACATCACGGAAAACCTCTTGCATGTTTAACTCTTCCAATCTATCATACAGTACTGCGTTAACAACCACGAAGTAATGATATTTTCATTTGATTTATCATTTTATACCTCTATTACATATATAACTCGTCAAAGTATTATCGCCCTCTACTTTTAACGTCTTCATTGGTTGCAACAAAAGTACCCCACAATTCTTATCCTTGATTTTTTCACAGCTAATCATATATATATATATATATATATATATAGCCTTGGCCAAAATTATAGGGCAGATATGAAAAAGTGAAGAATATGATTGAAACTCATTAATTTCATACTTGCATAATACAAATAAACATTTTTGCGTATATTCTATCAATAATTAATATTTGTGTCCTTCATTTGCTTTGATAACCGCTTTTATGCGTTTTTGCATACTTGAGACTAAGTTGGCACAAGTGGTTGGCTCAATTTTCTGCCACTCTTCATGAATTTTGGCTGTTAATTCACTTTTTGAGTTACATTTATGTGCCCTCACTCCTGTGCCCAATTGTGATCCAATTGTGATTGAGAGGGCCATTCCATCAACGTTCCCGCTATCTTCTCAAACCAACCATTTGAGAATCTAGATGTGTGACATGGAGCATTGTCTTGTTGGAAGATTACATAATCTGGTATGTCATCATTGAAAGTTTTACTAACGAAAGTTGATAAACCTGCACTCTCAAGTGAACAACAATCTTGGACCTGAAGACGACAGGCATCCCCAAACCATTACACTGCCACCTCCAAATTTGACTGTTAGGACAACACATCTCGGATCATAAGCTTCCCCAACTCTTCGACGAACATAAACAGCTCCAGAGGTTCTAAAGATCTGAAGAGAAATACAAATTTTACTGATCATTTTTTGTATCCCGCAAAAATTTTGGTATGCGTTAAAAATATGTAAAAGCATAATAAATTGGTGGAAACTAATGTGGAGAACCTAATTCAAAGTTACTTTCATCCGACCAAACAACTTTAGCCCATTCATCATCAGTTCAATCTTTCATGCCATTTTCTCACGACAATCGCTTCCTCCTTTTCACTTGAGACAGCCAGGGTTTCGTTCCAACCTTACATCTTTTTTGAACCCAGCTTCTAATAACCTTCTCACTGTGCATCTTGATTTCTCTTTGTTTGTATTTATCTTCGTTTGAGTCAAGTCTTTAGAACATTTGTACTTATTGTACCTTGGTTTTTCAATCCTGACCTCTGATGTTAATCTCTCGCTCAGATTTTCTCCCTCCCTAATTGCTTAGGCGGTATTTTAATCATGTTGTCAACCTTTAGTCTTTTGAATTTACCTGATTTAATTATCTTAGTTTGTATGCATCTTACTTTTTTTCTATCACTCTTCACTCCTCCTAATGTTTCCATTTCATATTAATTTATTTTGTTGATTGTTTTTTTGCTTTTTTGTAGGTGTTCCCTCTCCTCTGTATCATCCTTATATATATTACAATTTTTAATACTTTTGTTGTTCCTTGATAAAGAACTCGAAATAAAGTTTGAAAGTTCTTGGAATCCTCGTATTTATTTTCCCTGTGGGCTTTGTTGCATATATATATATATATATATATATATATATATATATATATATATATATATATATATATATATATATATATATATATATATATATATTGGTTTCTTACATTTCTTACTACCCATAATATCTTCCTGTTCCCTCCTGAATCATGAGCTTCCTTCATTCGAAATTCTTGATTTTCTGCTTAACCTTTAATTTATACGAGACTGCTCCATTAGACCTTTTAAATTCGACTAAATTACATAATATTTCCTTATCAGAAGAGTCTGCTTAACCCTTTCACTAACGACTTTTGATTTGGTGGATTTTTTTTGGGGGAAAGGGGGTGGGGCAATGGGGGGGATGAGGGGGAAACATTTTATTAATTGGCACATATTTAACTGTTTCAGTTTAATTTTCTTACCTGTGAGGTTTTACCTGCAGACACAAATGTGTACATCATGAGGCAATTAGTATGAGGGGATATTACTAGACGTAACACAAATCAATAAAACTTACCATTTTTCAAACCAATTAGTTCAAATAGACATTATTTGAACAACACCTGAGCAACAAAAAAATAAATTTCATTATATTATAACAGTTAGGGACATAGACTATCATTTTGAAGACAGTTCTTGATGTGAAAATGTTTGAAACAATTTCGTTCCTTTTGAAGGCATTGCTAAACCTTACATTTATTACATACAATTCGAGTTCGCCCATTGAAACCTTCCATTTTGCATTTAGCAGCTATGGTTAGGTAAGTGCCTTAGGCCAATGAGCTAAACCATCAGACCTTACTTCAGCTACAGCCCGGATTACAAGAGTTGAGCGTTTAAGTTTTGGCATTTCGTCAGTAAGACTTTCCCTTGGACGACCCGGGGTGCGTTTTTCTGTAGTATCTTGGCCGATTAATGTCTCTGAGATGTAAGTTCTAAATTTTAGCAGGTCCATTTGATTTTGAAGTTGTATATAAGTTTTTCTTTTATACTTTAGCCAAGAATTGCAAATCGCTAAGTCCATAAAGTGAAATGCAACTCCTAATATCCATTTCTTTGAACGTATTTGATTGCGATAGAGTGCAATGAGAAAATCCATTTTCTTAACACTATCCATGTGAGAATTGTATTAATTTTCAAATTAGTAACATTGAAATTGAAAATATGTTTCTTGACAGACTTGTTCCACCGTTTTACCTCGGTTAATGGTGACTTACTAACCAAGGATGATGCAAACTGCACTACCGTTTGTCCAACCATTTCACCATAACTATGTCACCAGATTTATCTCTTACTGCGTCAGTAGCTCCTCTTCCCTGACCTTTTAGTTCCTTTTCTGACTTGAGTGGAGCTTTACCATCCCGATTTTATCGAATCGTACCAGCACTATGTAGTGATCGTTCTCGTAGTTTCTGAATGAGTTGTAGTGTAATGAAATAATTATCAAAATATATTTTGAAGTTATGGTCCCCAGGTACAAACTTTGTTAGTTGAAGAACAGCGGCGCCTGCAAGTCCTACATTTTCTTTTGTGTCACTTGGAATAGTAGATTTTCACCGATATACATTGAATTTTAAATCAAACCTGAACTCCCACATAAAATAAAAACTTTAATACTCGATGGTTTAGGTTTGATATTATATATTGTTTTAGAGATACGGTACTTTCCTTTGAAAGGAATCATCATTTTGTCGACGCACAAATTTTCTTCAAGTGATAACTCGTTAGAGACATTCTGTACACTACAAGGAGCTACAAGGAAGATAATTACCCTAGAAGACCTTACGGTCCATACAAGGAGGGTACTTTTGGCAAAATCCTCGAAGGTGTCCGTTGGCAACCTCAAAGATCACTCGCGAGGATATTAACGGTGATTTCGCAAGACTTTATCTAGTCTTGACTTGAACTGGTCAATAGATTCACTGTTGACAACAACCGTCGGAAGTGCGTTCCAACTACCACAGATACTGTATGTGTATAATTTTCCACACAGATAACGGTGGTATCTCTTCAGTTCAAGTTTAAAGCCGTGATTTCTTGTTCTGCTCTCAACAAGTGTGAAAATATCCCTGTAGTCAACATTGTTGAACCCTCGAAGTATTTTAAAAACTTCGATGAGCTAACCCCGCAGTCTACGGGTTTCCAACGAGAACAGATCTAATTCCCTTAATCTATCTTCATAACTTTTATGTCTGATAGAGGGAATCAGTTTGGTTGCCCTGGCTTGCACGCGTCCAATCTCGCGATGTCCTTTCTCATTGAGCATTGGAGTTAATTTCCAGAGTTAATCATCCATCTTATGATCAAAATTGTTTACAAAATGCAGAAAAGTGGGATGCGAGGGACATACAGAAAACCCTCAAAGATCGGAATTTATTCTAGGGTATCCTAATGAATAAATCAAAAACCAATGAGAGAAATTCCTACAGAGTTTATGTTTAGAAATGTTCGTAATGAAGGTAGTGAATTTAAAGGAAAGGAACCCCTGTGGAAGGTTCCTAAGATGAGCAGTCTTGTCCTCAGTTTGTAAAAGCTATTTACAGTCATACTATCAGCAATGAGAGGAACCCTAGGACTAGACTGCCAATACATCTAAACTCTTGGAAAACCCAAACTGCCCATATGAATATGAATCCCAAACAGTGTTTTTATTTCCTTCACTAAAACATTTACACAGTTGCCTGTTGACTGTATTGAGTACGTTTGTTTATTTTGTTATTTCTTCGAATAAACTACTTGGGAAATAGCGTTGGAAATACTCGAAAGGGGTCCAGTCATCAGTCTCTGCCAGTGATGGGACATAAGTCCATGTTGTAGTTGGTTGCTCGAAACATCTTCTTGTCCACTGACATGTGCATCTTTTTATAGCTATGGTATCTCTTTCTTAGACCCCTTCTTCTGTGCTTGCTGTATCTTCTTGGTTCTCCTTATCTGAAGCGCACATAATAGGCTCATACATTTCAGGGTCAGAAGATAGGTTTAAAAGTTGCTCTATTTCTAAATCATTGGGTTCTAAATGAGATAAAATATCTGTGCATTCTAGATTTCTTTTACGTACTTTTGAAGTGCTAAATCCTGTAAAAGGAGAGAGAAGAAAGGAAATTAAATTTCATAATTCCTGAAAGCATGCAATAAGCAGTAAAATGCTAAACTTTTGAAAAATTCCTCTGAGTCTCTCATTACACACAAACAGTTGCGCGTACACACACACACACACACACACACACACACACACACATCATATTGATTAGCTTCAATATTTGTTAGTTGAAATAATAAGTCCAATATAAAATAATATTTTGTCAGCTGTTTCTATAGGGATACTGTAAAACACACACTAACACACCCATGTACGTACATACACATGCCATAGGCACGCACTCATGTGTGTGTGTGTATATATATATATGTATATATAAATATATATATATATATATATATATATATATATATATATATATATATATATATATATATATATATATATATATATATATATATATATATATATATATAATATCACAAAATATACCATATATCATTTTTTTAAATAAAAGGATAATAACTAAAGAAACAACCATTGTCTTATGAAGTGCACAAATGTCGTCTTCATAAAACTGCATGATGTCATAACAGGCAAAGCCTTTCTACTATTTTTACATTCATCTACAGATATACTCGCATCAACGAATGCATAATAAAACTTCATAAGTATTATTGCATAATTCTTATTACCTACGTGGATGCAATAGGATATAAAACAGGTAACTTACCATCAATTTCTGGGATGTTTTGGGACGTCATACTGATGAAACAACAACGGTACCTTAGAATGTGTCAATTTTCTTATCAAGGGGTCTTTAGCATCGCAGAGGATCAGTAACCATGGGAACAAACCCAGATTTCGTAAAAACATCATTTGAAGCCAGCCAAGCCTCTTCATTTCTTAATCACACAAATGTGGTGTACTCAATGAAAAGTGCCAAGAAAATAGTCAAGCACAAATAGTGTTTTTATAAAAAAAGGTCTCTTGTACGATAACGATGGTCCGGATTATCGACTATTTTGTCCTTAATTATGGATTCTATAAGTTATTAATCAATGGACTTCAAGAATATTTTTTTAAAAAGGTAGAGGAGGATAAACGACGCTTAGACATTAACTTCCCTCCTGCAAGCTGCTTATGATCCTTTTTGTGAACGTAAAAATTAACGAAGCAATCTGCTATTGGATTATGACAACTTAAACTGAATTAATTGATAACCTTTTTTTCATAAACCCTTAAAAAAGTCAAAATGGCACCTTCTGAAAAGTTTGATGCGAGGGACATGCAAAAAAAACTCATAGATCGGAATTTATTTTAGCTTATCCTAATGAATAAATCGAAAACCAATGGGGGAAATTCCTACAGAGCTTATGTTTAGAAAGGTTCGTAATGAAGGTACTGAATTTAAGGGAAAGGAACCCCTGTGGAAGGTTCCCAAGGTGACCAATCTTTGTCCACGGGTATTTGCACCCAGTGGCGTATCTAGGATTTTAGGCCGGAGGAAGGGGGGAGGGGGCGAAATCTAGAATTTTTATTTTGATTAGAGAAACAAAATTCTTCACTTACTTAAATTAAATCTTCACTTCAATTACTTGATTTCCTCTAACAACGAGGGGTTTATGGGCCAGATTCATGAAATCAGTGGTTAAGTTGTCGAGTTTAAAAGTGAAGAAAGGCACACAACAGAATAAAACAGAGAATTGTATTAATAATAATCAAAAAAAATATCAAATTATAAAATTAGTGAATTAACCACCATTAGGCAGTTCACAAACATTTCACCAAATGACTGCCTCAGTACCTTCGTGAATCATTTTGACGACTGCAGAACAAAAGTTCAAAGCAGGAGCCCTCGATTGCCCTTATCACGGAACACATCAATAACTTTGTCTGGGTCCACCTCAATGTCGTGTGCCATTAGCGCCAAAGCATAAGACGCTTTTTGAGTCATTGTCGACCTCAGATAAGTTTTGAGTCTTCGAAGATGAGAAAAGGATCGCTCGGAACTGGCGGTAGTCGGAGGTACAGTTCTGAATAGTCGAAGGAGTGTTGCCACGTCGGGCAGCAACATTCGAGTCACTTCCTTGATGCACTTTTCTAGAGTCCAATCCTCTCAATCTTCCACTCCACTTATTTCTGTCAACCACTCTTGAATTTGGGAGTTAGCATTATCGATTCTATCAGCGAGGTCTTGTATGTAGATCATGAGGACAGGGAGTAGTTTCTTCGAAGTGTCCTCCCGAGCAAATCTGGGTATGAGGCCTAGCAATTTCACTACCTGGCACATGCATTTGTCCTCGAACAGGCTCGCTAGTTTGGCTATCATCGCATCCAGAAATGGGACTAGTAAGGTTCTTTCATAGTACAATTCAGGCGTCGACCCTTCTTTGGCCTGTCGAGGCACAGAGATTTCAGTCCCCATGGCGGTGCTCATCTCCATCGCTTCAGTAAGCATCGGCTTAAATGCAGTCGAGGACTCCTTTCTCGTTTTCTCGAGCTTCTGCCTGATGACACGGATGCGTTCATACGCCTCCCCAAGATGTTGTGCTGGGTCCTGTAACCCCAGACTCACAGGGAGGGTTAGATGCAGTCTAACCTGCGAGAGAGCAGGTAAAACTAGGTCGCGTCATTGCGCCAAGAAGGGAGACAGCGTGGGAGTCCTTATCCTGCGAAAGATGGTTCATGATGGATACGACAAAGGCAAATAGCTCAACTAGAACGGCAACACTATTGTGGCGTTCCATCTACCGCGTAGGGTAGTACGCCTTCAGACGTCGTTTCCTGTGTAATGATGCCGTCCCATCCTTTCAAATCGGCTTCTCAAGCATGATGGTACGCTTTTGCGAGTTAGCGAAGAAATCGCATATTTGGCTAATGATTCCAAAGAGTACTTTGAACTCAGGACGATCGCAGGCCTTCACGATCACCAAATTCAGCCGATGAGAAAAACAGTGTACGTAGACGGCGAGAGGCTGCTTAGCCTTCACGATGCCTTCACATCCGTTGAATTGACCGGACATTGATGCTGCCCCGTCGTAACCTTGGCCTCGTAAGTTTACCACATCCAGCCCAAGAGAATTGAGGGTGGCCAACATCAGAGTGGCCAGCCCCTGGCCCGAAGTGTCTTTGGCCTCTACAAAAGCGACAAACTTTCGCTTATCACAACTTCTGCTGAGTTCACGGTGCGAAGAATGATGGACGCCTGCTCCGTTCGAGCCGTATCCGTGGTCTCGTCAATCAGCACTGAGAAAAGCCTTGCCCGCTAAAATAAATGTTGCTAAATATCTAATTACTTTTGCAAATTGCTAAAAGTAAAAAAATTATTACCACATTTTCGGGGGGGGGGGGGGCGGTCGACCTCCCCTCTTGCATGGAGAAAATTTTCGGTTTTCGGGGGGGCGGCTGCCAAGCTCGCCCCCCCTTCCATTAGTTACGCCACTGCTTGCACCTATGTACAGGGTGATCCTAAAGTCTTGTCACCCCCTACCGAAAAGTAATAAGAATAATAGAGAAACAATATAATAATATCAAACATATCTGAAATATAAAATTAATTTAATATTTGAAATAGAAAATTAAAACAATATTTACAAGGGGCGACAAGACTTTCGGATAACCCCGTACATACAAACACTGGTCTTTGACGACCTTTCAATAGGTAATGAGATTTTCTTCTACTTCCATTTATAATGGCCTCAACAATAAGTTCTATTACAGAAAAATAAAATATGTCTTCTTATAGTTATATTTCGTACGAAGCTAGAAACAGCTATTTGGAATTACAACATATTTCCCATACTTTTCCACATATTCTTTCGATGATCTGCAACGACGTTGATTCAGAGATTTTATGGTGTTTTAGAGTAACGACCTCTCTCATTAACCTTTAAGAGACCATCGAATCATATTTATGGTTATAGCTCCCTTTCAGGCACAGTTTTGAAGGTATTTTGAAGGGTTTACCGTGCAGCGAGAATTTGACCATCGGAAGAGAGCGAAAAGTTTATATATTTTCAATTGAATCTACTATAAGAACATGTAAAGTCGAGTACTCTCGCAGTGAATACAGTGAAAACATGTAGTAGAAAAGGCACCGGATTTACATGTCTGGAGACTAGGGTTCAATCCCCTCCGTAAGTGGACACACAATGCATCACTTTTCGATGTCTCGCAATCCTCCTGAGGGATTTTAAATCTACACTAAAAATTGAAAGATTGTCTCTCCCTTGAGCCACAGAATTCCTTTTAGTAAATGACCTTAGGATAAGAAGGGGCTGAATGTTTACGAAATTAAAATTCTTTAATAAATATCTTCATCTTAGGCATCTGTTTCTAATGAAGGGTTTGTAACAGGAATTTCTACACCTTGACCAAAACCTTGACGTCTATAAGATGATAAACAAAAACCGTCTACAGATGCCGAAAAGTATTAACTAATCACTTCAGCCATACAAAATTTAACTAATCTCTCCAAAAGTAAAAAAAAAACAATATCCTCCCAAAATGAAGGGGGTATTCTTTACACATTGTCGAGATGTGTTAGAAAGAATTGTCACTTCATCTCCTCGAATCAAATAAAAGTTGGTTTCTTTGTTATCGAACCTTCCCAACTTCAACCTCGATGCAAATGCCTAGAGGTCTGAAGATCGAAAAGTGCCTGCGCCTCTAGTTAGTTAGTTTTGTGTATAGAAAGAACAGAGAGGGACTGCTGTAATACGGCAGTCAGGTAGTCAGAGAGGAGCGTTGCGGAAAATAATTAAGAAAGGGACAGCGAGAGTAGATAGGTCGGTGGCTATACAGCGAAGTGAGGTGTTGTTATAAGTGTGTAGGTTATGTGGTATTGACTGGGCGAGGGTTGGGGGCAAGTCAGGAGGGGGAGGCTGACAGCTCATCCGGAAACGCGTTATTCACGATGCCTATTGGTTTATGCGAAGAACGGTACGGGCGGCAGGTGTTCGTGGGCCGCGGGATATCGCGGCGCCATCGCGTACCTTCTCACGTGTAGCGAGGTGTAAAGTGGGTCTGTGGTGAGTTTACCGAGTTGTTTTGTAAGTCTGGTGTGAGCGTAAGTCTTGAGAGGAGTTAGTTTGTTGTTGTTGCGTAGTGAGTCCATTCTCGAGTACAGCGGCAAACGGCAAGCGCGCTTCAGAGCAGAGTTCTGAATGCGCTGAGCCTTACGCTTCCAGATGTCGCTCGCAGCTACGAACGACAGTGGGGCGTACGTGAGAATGGGACGCACGAGTGCTTTATATAAGTTTAGTTTTAGTTTTTTACTCACTGGGTAGAACCTACTTAGCGATGCGTTTGTGCGTGAGGCTCTTGCTTGTATTATGTTTTGGTGTAAGTTGAACCTGAGGGATTTGTCGAATGTTACCCCTAGGATTTTGGTGCACTGTGTGTATGCGAGCCTTGTTGGGTTTTGGTGGATCATGTTTGGTGTGTGTGAGTAGATTTGTAGGTTGTGCATGAAGTGATCTCTAGCACCGTAGAGTGTCATCTGTGTCTTCTGAGGATTCGTGGCAATCAGCCATTTGTCGTCGTAGTCTGTCTTCTCGTCAAGTATTCTTTGTGCGTGGAGCGCGATTTCTTCGGGGGCCCGGCCGCTGACGAGAATGGTCTCGTCGTCGGCGTAGGCCACTATGTATGTGTGAACACAGTTTTCTGGTATTCGTGGGGTGTCATTTGTGAACATAATGTAGAGTGTGGGTGCCAGAACGCTTCCTTGGGGAACACATGAGCGTGGTGTGAAGGGTCTTGAAAGGGTGTTGTTGTATCTGATGTGGCAGCGCCGTCCAGTGAGGTAGTGTGAGAGGAGCCTTCTGGTGCAGAGAGGTAACTCCGTGTTGTTGGCGAGTTTCCAACGGAGTCCCTCGTGCCACACCTTTTCAAAGGCTTTCTCCACGTCCTTACTAACGGAGAGAGTATTTTGGTGTATCTGTCGTTTCTTCTGTATTCTGTCATGTACGATGGTCACGGCCGCCTGAGTGGACCTGCCTCTCCTGAACCCGTATTGATGGGGGGAGAACCAGTCCCTCTCTTCCAGGAACTCCCGTAGGCGGCAGTTGACCATTCGTTCGAATATTTTGCCTAGGTGCTCTAATAGAGCAATAGGCCTGTGATTGTTTGGGTGTTTTTGGTCTTTGTGTTGTTTATGAAGGAGTATATTGTGAGAGACTTTGAATATTTTGGGGAAGTGGCCTGAGGCTAGTGAGGCGTTGAATAGATGTGTGAGTGTAGGGTATATGTCTGCGGGGAAGTTATGTATGAGTGTGGCTGGTAGACCGGAGGGGCCGGGGGCGCGTTTTGGTGTCGATTTTATGTAGTGTTTTGTTTCCTCGACAGTGATTGGAGTGGTAAGTGTGGACAAATAGTCGAGCACCTCCATACGTATCAGGGGGGCAGGCCTCAGCTCATGAGCATGAGTCCGGCACCACTCCTGAATGTCTTGGAAGTGCTCCTGCACATGTGGTTTTGGTGGGTTGTGGGTGTGTACTGTGTCCCAGTGGGACCTGAATGCGTCGAGGATTTCATTAGTATCTGTGAGTGTGTGGTTGTTTATTTGCAGTGTTATTGGTTTGGATGGTTCCGTACCCAGCATCCTTTTAACGTGCCACCAGAAGAAGGAAGGGTCCATACAACGGGTGTCGTCCGCGATGCGGACGACCTCACGCCACTGCCGGCTCCTGTCTAGCTGCACGCATTGAAGGATGCGGGCACGTAGTTGGTTGATGTTCTGTGGTCGTGGGCCTCTGGTGTAGTGGTTTTTGTACTGTGTGATAAGTCTCTATGTGTGTATTGAAAATGTGAAATGTTTTAAGCAGGTGTAGTTTTTGTGTGGTGAGTGTAGATTACTTGCGGTGGTGATGGTGTCTAAAAGTGAGCACCAGTGGTGGTCTATTTGTCCTGGATTGGTGTTCTCTAGGTCGAGGTTATGTGGTGTGTTTGTGTATATGTGGCCCCTGAATTCAGCCCAGTTTGTGTTTTTGTAGTCGTATAGAGGTGATGTGGGGATGAGTATGGGGGATGTGAATATGAGAAGGCATATTGGTATGTGGTCTGATAGTACGTGGGGACCGGGTGCAATGTGAGTGTAGAAACGTGTGGCATGGTGGTTACGGAAGACCACATCAAGGGATGTGATGCCTCCGCGCGTGCCAAAGAACGTGGGGAAGGCATGGCCGATGTGCTCGCAGCGTTGACGCCGAAAGGCACTGGCCAAGTAACTGCCCGCATCGTTCGTGTTGTTTGAAAGGAGTGTCGGGTGAAAAGCGTTTAGGTCCCCCGCGAAGAAGATAGGTAGGTTGTGGTTTGATAGGGCCCGGAGTGGGACTTCTAAATTAAGCTGTATGCGTGGTGGTCTGTAGTGTGTGGCCACTATTATGGGGCCAGAGCTTGTGTCAATTTTGCAGGCTAGAAAGGAGGTGTCATGTGTGTTGATGAGGGAGTGGTGTATGTTGCGCTTTACTAGGATCGCAGATCCTAGGTGCCGCGCCTGTGGGGATAAGTACGTGTGGTAGCCTTCAATGCGGAGTCTGTTGTTGGGAGGGTGTAGGCTGGTAGAGTTCAGAAGTATAATGTCGGGTCTTTGTGTGTTGAGTACCCAGTTGGCGACCGTATGGCGAATACCGTGCCAACTGCGTACGTTTAGTTGTATTATGCTAATACGACCTATTGTCGTGGTCTTAGTGCGCAAGAGGCTGATTTGCAAGGAATCGTCCCCTTCTCCTTGGTTATTGCCCAGGAGGCATAAGGGGCGAGTACCTTGACTCGTGTCGATGTATGTTTGTGAGTCACGGCAGTGTTATTGGGTGGGGGAGCCGTAGTGGGTGGAGGAGTGTGTTCTGTGGAGGTGGTAGCTTTGGATGGGGTGGTGTCTTGGTGGGGGGAGTTCGTGACGGAGGTGGATGGTGTAGAGCTGGAGGATGAAGGGCTAGAAGTGGTTGGGGGAGGTACAAATTATGAGAGGAGGGGTGTCGGGGGAGAGAAGAGGTAGGGACGGCGGAGGAGGGGGGGTTGAGGGAGAAGGAGTTAAAGGAGGGGGGGTTGAAAGGTAAGGAGTCTTAGGTGAAGGGGCGGAAGGCGGAGGAGGAGTGGAGTGAGAAGGAGTAGAGTGAGAGGGGTGTATTGAGAAGGGGAGGATTGAGAAGCGCCTCTTAAATAGCGGGGACATTTATTGCTCTACACTAACCGCGCCATATACATACACACACACACACACACACACACACACACACACGCATATATATATATATATATATATATATATATATATATATATATATATATATATATATACATTTACACACACATAGTTATGGCCAAATGTTTTGAAGCTATATCATCATCATCATCCTCATCATCACTAACTCTATAATTTATTATTTGAATAATAATTTGATCTTAGTTTAGTTATGATTTGTTTTTTTATCAAAGTTATTTTTAATAATTCTTTTATAATATCAAAAATCAAAATCGTGAAGTTCAGAAATAAATATAAGTATCGAAATTTTGTTAATTTTTTAAAACCCAAACAATTACAAATGGTGAAGTTCAGAAAATTTATTTTTATATATCTTCTTCTATAACTATATTTTAGCAACGTGATATTTTGGAAGGGGGGAAATTTAGTTTAAAGTTCCTTTTTAAAATTATTATAATTGGCGAAGTTCAGAAAATTGATAAAAATTTAACCATGGCTGCTTTTTTTCAGATTTTAAATCTTAATCTTAAATAGCGTAGTGCAAGCTATCCCCATAGGGTGGAGTGGCGAAGCCATTGCCTGGTTTTCATATAAGAAATTTAATAGAACTAATCAAACTTTTCATTTTGTTTTAGTAGGTTTGTATCAAAATTTGAAGGTGAAAGCAGGTTTTAGTACCAATTGAGTTCATGGTAGTGTTCTTGGGCAAAATTGTTATTGCGACAGGTCCCTTATATGAGAAGCAGCCCCAGACATGGAGAGTGTCCGGATCCCCACCGTGGACACGAACCAAGTTTCGTGAAAGCGCTCTGATTTTCTCCTCCTAACGATAGATCTTTCAGCGAAAGGGAGCTTCATCAAAAAATATACTTTTACCCGAGTCTTCAAGGTCCATTTTTTATATTTCCTACAAAAGTTGAGCCTAAGGATTTTGAGATAAGGATTTTCTGCAGCAATTCTCGACTTGAAACCTTTGAAACATCTCCGCTTCACTGTGCGCGCTAAAGCATTTTTACCTGCATCTTTCCAATTATGACCAAGCTTGGCACTGGAAGCACCTGATCCTTGAGCTGGGAGCTTACTGAGAGATCTTGGCGTACATTTGAATTTATTGGGCGTTCAGAAAACTTCTTTCCAGGAGTGTAAGCAGTCGTTTTAAAATCATTAGTGACCCTAATGATGCTGCATTTCGAGTCATTTTGTGGTACACCAATAATGGTTGGAGGCTTTTCTTTGGAAAGAAACATTTCTGGAATTTAAAAAATGTCACATATATTTTTACAAAGAAATATTACCACATAGATTTTAATTACACATTATCATTCATTTAACCCATATTTTTATAATTTCAACCTTGGGATCGAATAGCAAAGCTCCAGGGACTGTTGCATTTCTGATGAAAGTTGGGATGTCCGGTCCCAGTTATCTGACTATCCGTCTATCTATTAGAGCCTGTTGGTCCGTTCCTGCTTTGTTGTTTCGTCTGTATCCGGTATATGTGCCTCTTGCATTTAAATCTCATATGAACAAAATTGGTAGCCTATTATTAAATATTCTCACAAAGTTATTTATTGGAAGATTTGGGTGCCGAGGCGGTTGATACCCGTAGCAATTATTAGGTTCCATAGTTCCTTTCTTATCTCGATTAAGAGGTAAGATTCAGTTAGTCCTTGGTGTTTCGTGTGGTCGAGTCTTCTTTTAATAGCTTTGCATCATCATCATGATGGTTGTTCGTATGACTAGTGGCTATTATGTCATATTTCCATATCTTAATGGTTTCCGTTACAAGGTTTACAACGTGTTCAGAGATTAGTATTAAATCAGGATCGATTTCTCTAAATACTTTCCAAGTATACTTTCTTTATCTATCCATCTATTCATATTTATTTGTAATTTCGTAGTTTTCTTTCTTTCATGATCGTTGTTTGACTTTTAGCGATTGTTGTGTTTTGAGAGAGTGGAGTTTACTAAGGTCTTTTTAATGGTACCTTTTCATGACCAACTTCCTCTTACTTTCCATTCTTGTCGTAATTTGCTTCTTTGCTGATTCGCATTTAATGGTAGATGAAGCTGGTGTTGTTTTTTCGCTGAGAGTGGTCCCTGGTTATCTTCTTTTTGTGTTTTGGGGCCTTGCGTTTGGTTCCTCGAACATCTTCGATGTTGGATTTGTCAATGCTATTTTCTGTTTAAGTTTCGTCGCTTTCCGTTTCCTCTCTTTGTTTGGTTCTGTTCTCTTTTCCTTTTGTTTTTTGAATAAGTGTTTTCTTTGTTTCTTCCGAGATCTTTACGTTAAAATAGCAGATGAATTTATTTCCCTCGGAGAATTTCATCAGTTCGAGGCAGTTTACCTTTTGCATGGATTTAATGTGATTGCATATCTGTCTGGCTTTGTTATATTCATAACGTGACAGTGTAGAATGCACGTTAGGACTTTACCAGTCAGGGTTCTGTCCATGTTCATTTGTGTAGTCTGAATAGTATTCCTTGAGTCAATGGGACTTAGTTAGGTCCATCATCGAGAAAATGAAGCATTGGGCTTAATTTTTGGGGGATTAGGTGCAAAGATCTAGTCGACAAGATTGTGAATGTGCTTAAAGAATGGTAGTCACGTAAACTCAATAGGAATCGCTAAAAACATAGATTAATACTATTATTACTATTCCTACTATTGCTTTTTAGGTAAACACGATAACTGCATTTTACTAAGATACTGAATAAAAAAATCAAATACTCTCCTGAATTCGAAATACTTCAAAGTATTAACTAATTTTCATCGAATCATAGTTGCTAATTACAGTATTATTCCTATTCCAACGAATAATAATATTATTTCTAGACAAAAAGATCTCAAAAAAATTACTGAAAGCCTATCGATCATCCGAGAGGAAAGGTCAGAGCGGTAAATTCCTTAAAACCTCAACGATTGAGCCGAAGTAAAGATATTTACAATGCGAGCCTATTAATATTTAGTTAGAGACTAATTACAGATTTGTTTTTGAGAAAATGAAATTTCTATCTAAAATAATAGAAAAAAATGTCGATCAATAGAAAGCGTTTAGAAGGTGAGTCTGAAAGATAATGATGATTACGTGCAGATAAGTGCGTTATTCGAGGTGTCTTGAGCGATGGTTTGATTCACAGGAAAGACAAAGAGCATTCGTAGGCCTATGAATATAATTCGCTCGTCTGCACGGGGCGGTTAATTCTCCCAGGAGTGTTCGAAGCTGAATCGTACCTTACCGCATATTTATTGGTGGCAGAGGATTTCCCCAAATTAGAGTCACACAATGGGGAATTATTGATGGGGGAAACGATGCGCACTTGTATAGCTACTTGGTTGTTACTAGTTAAAAGCTCCTCAAAAATATCATGTTTCCGAGGCTGAATAAAGACCAAACAAAGTTGTTGTTTTTTTCCTTTTGAGATATAAATTCAACAAAACGCAAATGCGTTTGCTTATAGACACCCTTTTGTTCTTTAATATAATCATGTCCTTAAGAAACGGTAATGCAACGCTGAAACTACAAATGTAACCAACAGGGTCATTAGGGCCATATATGCCAATTAGATCAATATAGCGCTATGATAACGAATTGACGTCGCATCCGTCTTTCAAGGAACCGTAACGAGGCAAAATGAGACTAACCCTTTCTCATCCCCTCCACCAACTATAGTTTTGTCAACTTTACCACCAATCATTAATTGCAGATTTAAAGTTCAACTTTGTGCAAAGGAGGAAAGAATAGTAGGGATTCTGCGAGGTGAACTGAGTTAGTAGGCATACTAACTCTGTGGTGTCAGCTGCACGTCGTATAATATCCGTGAGTGCGTTAAATGCATTTTGTTCGAGTCGGACCTCGCTGGTGCCGAACTGACTTAAAACGACCACTTCTTTCCACGACTCTTTTCAAATTCTATTTCATATCGCTCGCTTATTTTTTCTATCCTCTATCATTATCGTATTGTTAATGGATAGTACTGACAATGGCTGTTAAGTAGTACTAATAATAATATTCTAGATTGTTTTAACTTTCGTGTACCTCCTTGGATCCGATTTTCCGCCATTAACCTTTTTGGGGTGGTGTCTTGTTTTAATCCGTTTCCTTTCCTTCTTTTGCGAATGAATATTGATGCATTGTTATATAAAATAATCCTATTTACTATTTTTCCCCAATATGAATTATTTCCAGGATGTTTTCACGCAATTTTCAGCTGATTAAAAAGGAGAAATTATCGAATTTCTATATCAAAATGATGCGTCCATTAATCACTCGGGAAACACATTAGTCCCTTCTCCCGTTACCACCGAATCAATGGAACAATGCGATAGGGCGCTGCTCTTCTTCAAACCGAGGAAAGTTTTATTCAATTAAAAAATTTAGGAAAACTTTGCTTCGAGTTTAATAACAAGTCCTAAACTTTTCTTTTATCTACTAAAATTACAAGTCTCTCAGAAGAGAGTTTCAGTTGTAGTCTTGCTGTCATTATATATATATATATATATATATATATATATATATATATATATATATATATATATATATATATATATATATGGGTGGAGAAAGTAGCCAATAGGCGAAACGTTAATAAAAAACTCCATAGTGTTTTCCGGTTTTTTACTTCCTTCACCCATTCTCTCACCCATACGTCGTGAAATCTAACTGTGATAGAACGAGTTCAGAGCTGCATTCATTTCAACTTCTATCACATTTTATTTAAAACCATGAGGCTACCCACGTGCATCATCGATTCGAGGCTTGGAGTCTTATCAACAGCTACCGGACGCCAATGTTTAAACAAGGAGGTTATCGTCCCCCCCCGTTCGCCCCCATACGCCGACCTCGCCAGATCGAGTTAGGCTTATGGACAGATAAGGCATTTTTCTCCGGCCCAGCTGTGCGTTCCCTCGAAGCTTCCACCCCATTCTCCCCCACGCCAAGGAGATGTCCTGGCTATTTATATGGAAACTTTACCACTAAGATCAGATTGGAGATCCAGATTTTCGTCGCGAAACATCACCACGACCCTCTCTCCCTTTGTGCGCCAAGGGACCTCGACCTCGAGATTCACCATCACTTGTCCAGAAGGAGGACAATATTCCTTGAGTGCCAAAGGTTCGAGCCTTTAGTGACGCCAAGTCCCCAAGGCATCCCCCCCTGTTGTTCAAGAAGAACAGCATTAGAACAGCCATTGTTCGTTTTGAGCCCTTCGCCAAGAAACGGTTCTCATCCCCCCCCTGTTGTTCAAGGAGAACAGCATTAGAACAGCCATTGTTCGTTTTGAGCCCTTCGCCAAGAAACGGTTCTCATCCCCCCCCTGTTGTTCAAGGAGAACAGCATTAGAACAGCCATTGTTCGTTTTGAGCCCTTCGCCAAGAAACGGTTCTCATCCCCCCCTGTTGTTCAAGGAGAACAACATTAGAACAGCCATTGTTCGTTTTGAGCCCTTCGCCAAGAAACGGTTCTCACCCCCCTCTGTAGTTCAAAGGAGAACAACATTAGAACAGCCATTGTTCTTGAGCCCGTAGACAAGAGACGGTTCTCCTCCCCCCCTTTGTTCAGAAGAGAACAACCTAGAACAGCCATTGTTCGTCAAGCCGTTCGTCGAGTAACGGTTCTCCTTTCCAAGACGCCACGTCAGGATCCTTTTATCCCCCCCCCCCTTCGGCTGGAACTCGCCAGCGGACCGAATATTCCTTCAAGTACCTTCCACTGCACCCTAATGAAGTTACGTAAGCCAAGCGTCACCTTTTGAGTATTGATCCCTTATTTGTCAATTCTATCCTGTGCTTTAAATGGTTTATCGAACCATCCCATCTCTTTAACTCCATATTTGTTTTACCTTTTTTGATCCCTTAAATCCTTGGATTAGCCCGAGTCTCCACGACCCTTTCCATTCTGTTTGTCAATATTTTCCGTTTTTGTGTTTTGTTTATAGTTATTATTAATAAAACTCTATTTTATTAATGATAGCAATATTATTATCCTTGAGCTCAGTTCCACTTCTTAAGCATTTTGAAGATACATAATATCGGCCGCCAGACAGTAAAAACGCACTCTAAAGATAATTAAGGAAGTTCCCTCAACGAATAGTGATATATGGTATATCGTCGGGAGTCATTCTACGACATATATATATATATATACTATTTAAATTTGGTATCAGGTGTGTAAGGTTTAACGCTATATCTTTGCAAACACTGGTCTCAGTCGAGTAAAGCATAGTGTTATTCGTTATAATAATAGAATATAGTAGTTCCCTTTTGTTTTAACGATTGCTATCCCCTTTTTTTTTTTAAACTTAAGAAGCTGGAGTAGCTCAAGGAACGATTATAATAATTTGTTTGGTTTTTTTTTGTGATTTTAGTCAGTGGTTATTTAGATTGAGAAACCAAGTACGAATAGGTCAGTGCCCATATTTAGGTAGGCTAATTCTATAGAGGCATAATTCTTGTTGCGAGGAATTTTAGTTGGTTGACTAGTGCGCCCCCAAGTGCAAAGATGACTCAGTTTGAAATCTTTAAAGCGCAAGGAGAGTCCTGTGGACTTTCCGGAAAAGAACTAATTGAGTACATTCAAGAGGAGCAAAGAAGAGAAATACAACGAGAAGAAAGAGGGGAACGGATAAGACAAGCTGAGCTTCAGATTGAATTAGCTCGGATTAAAGCAGAAGTTCAAAGAAAAAAGGTAGAAAAAGAAAGACAACGAGAAGAACGAGAAAAAGAAATCCAACGAGAAGAAAGAAGGACGGACTCGCGCTCCTTCCCAGGAAAGCTGACAAAGTTTCCGAGCCCCGTAAAACCCCAAAACTTCTTTCCCCAAAACCAACAACGGGACTCCAAACCTCCCGTTAAGACTTCTCCTCCATCTCTCTTCCCGAAGCGACCAACCATATGCTTCACCTGTGGTGTAGAAAACCACATGAGCTGGAATTGCCCCCAAAATTCTAGGCTTAAAAGCGGACCAGCCCACCAAGTTCACCAGATTAATGCGACCCCGGCTCCCCCGGTGGTGCAGACCCAAGCAGAAACTTCTCCCCCTCCGTCAGGCCACCAGGTAAATTTTGTTTTTGGTAAAAGTTCATCGGGAACTTTGAAATATGAGGAGGGCAGCGTGGACAGCTGTCGAGTATTGACTCTCGTCAGGGACACAGGATGTACGTGCTTCATCGTGTCCGACGAACTCCTCCCAGTGGCCTCTAACCACGAAAAATTTGCGGTGGTACATGACCAACTTGGGCGGGCGAACCGATTCCCCGTCGCTAGATGTTACCTGCAGTGTCAATATTATAATGGCTGGGCTGAAGTCATTGTAGCACCCATAAAATTCTGTTCCGTACTTATAGGACATAGCCCCCAAGTAAGTTTCGACCCTGTGTTTCAGGCCGCCCTTCCTCAAGGCCGAGATAAGAAAGAAGCCCAGGAGCCCGTCCCCATCAGAACCCCGATACCGTCCGATTTCTCGGAGACCCCTAACCAGGACTTTAGGACGGAAAAAGAGGAGTGTGAATCACTAAAACCCTTAGGTGATAAGGCCCCAGACAAGGACACGGAGACTGTCCCTGGACCCCAAGAAATAAAGAACCCCCAACGCGCCCATGGAGATACCTTCGTAGAACTGGACGAAGCATCGGCGCTTGAAGAGGACTGCCCCGCGGAGTCCCTTAAGGTAATCCAGACAGTGTGCATCCAACCTGATGCCGAGTACCCTCCTCCTTTGCTACCAGGCGAGTCTTTGGCACCCTCTGACCTGGATAGTGACGCGCAGCTGACACCACGTCAGAAGAGTCAGCTCCAAGAACTAATTAAATGGAATCACCATTTATCCACCCTATTAGCTCTTTTCGAGCAACTGCGTGAAAATGGCCTCACCATTGGCCCCAGCAAATGCCAGTTTGCCCACGAAACCATCAAATATTCGGGTTTCAAAATAGGACAAAGCAAGTCAGGTCCCCACGAGAACAAGATTAAGGCAATCGCCGACATGCCCCTCCCGATTACAAAGAAGCCATTAAGATCGATCCTAGGATCAGCTTCTCCCTATCAGCGATTTGTTCCGAATTTCGCTGCAATTTCGGCCCCCCTATGCCCCCTTCAGGAAAAGAATTTCTCCGATCGTTTACGTTGGAATGATGTCGCTGTTTCCCGTTGTAATCAGCTCAAAAGTAAGTTCATTTCTGCCCCCATTTTTAAGTTGCCCAACCCGGAAAAATCCGTTGGGGTTAAGACCGACGTGATCAACGAGGGCATTGGAGGTGTACTCCTTCAATACGTGGATGACAGAACGAGTCATCCAGTTGCATATGCTAGTCGTCAATTATTACCACGCGGAAAGAGATATGCCACTAGAGAAAAGATAGCTCTATCAATTATCTGGGTCATAGACAAATTCAAGCAGTACTTGATATGTAAAGAATTTCAAATAGGAACCGACCACCGTCCGTTAGCCTATATTAGGAATTTGAGACACTCAAACGGCCGCATCATGCGCTGGAGTTTACTCTTGCAAGAGTATCAATTTAAAATAAATTATATCAAAGGTTCCGATAACCAGGTCGCTGACGCACTCAGTAGGAATGCGTTACCGAATAGCGTAGAACAATTTTTTCATAGGATTAGTATCTCCATGTAGGTATATACCGTCTTGTACGACTTAATTTAAGATTCTTTTGTAATATAATTAATTAATGTATATGTCTGAATTTTGTAACGCTCAATGTCTAATTTTTTTTTATGTATATATATTTGTTCTTATTAATTTACGTATAAATTATTTTGTCCCGTATGTACTAAGTTTATATCATTTCATTGTTCCATGCCCTTTTTTTTCTCTGATTAAGTTGTATTAAAGGTTATTTTCCCCTGTAATCTAAAGATCAAAATAATCATGTATTGAGGTAATAATAGTTAGGTGCAGGAAGATACGGTTGGTACAAGAAAACGAGTTCCCTACAACGGAGCTCTATCGTTGTCCCTTCTCTCTTTTTTTTCGAAGTGACAACTTCCCCTGGAATGGAGGGGTGTGATAGAACGAGTTCAGAGCTGCATTCATTTCAACTTCTATCACATTTTATTTAAAACCATGAGGCTACCCACGTGCATCTTCGATTCGAGGCTTGGAGTCTTATCAACAGCTACCGGACGCCAATGTTTAAACAAGGAGGTTATCGTCCCCCTCCGTTCGCCCCCATACGCCGACCTCGCCAGATCGAGTTAGGCTTATGGACAGATAAGGCATTTTTCTCCGGCCCAGCTGTGCGTTCCCTCGAAGCTTCCACCCCATTCTCCCCCACGCCAAGGAGATGTCCTGGCTATTTATATGGAAACTTTACCACTAAGATCAGATTGGAGATCCAGATTTTCGTCGCGAAACATCACCACGACCCTCTCTCCCTTTGTGCGCCAAGGGACCTCGACCTCGAGATTCACCATCACTTGTCCAGAAGGAGGACAATATTCCTTGAGTACCAAAGGTTCGAGCCTTTAGTGACGCCAAGTCCCCAAGGCATTCCCCCCTGTTGTTCAAGGAGAACAGCATTAGAACAGCCATTGTTCGTTTTGAGCCCTTCGCCAAGAAACGGTTCTCATCCCCCCCCTGTTGTTCAAGGAGAACAGCATTAGAACAGCCATTGTTCGTTTTGAGCCCTTCGCCAAGAAACGGTTCTCATCCCCCCCTGTTGTTCAAGGAGAACAACATTAGAACAGCCATTGTTCGTTTTGAGCCCTTCGCCAAGAAACGGTTCTCACCCCCCCCTGTAGTTCAAAGGAGAACAACATTAGAACAGCCATTGTTCTTGAGCCCGTAGACAAGAGACGGTTCTCCTCCCCCCCTTTGTTCAGAAGAGAACAACCTAGAACAGCCATTGTTCGTCAAGCCGTTCGTCGAGTAACGGTTCTCCTTTCCAAGACGCCACGTCAGGATCCTTTTATCCCCCCCCCCCCCTTCGGCTGGAACTCGCCAGCGGACCGAATATTCCTTCAAGTACCTTCCACTGCACCCTAATGAAGTTACGTAAGCCAAGCGTCACCTTTTGAGTATTGATCCCTTATTTGTCAATTCTATCCTGTGCTTTAAATGGTTTATCGAACCATCCCATCTCTTTAACTCCATATTTGTTTTACCTTTTTTGATCCCTTAAATCCTTGGATTAGCCCGAGTCTCCACGACCCTTTCCATTCTGTTTGTCAATATTTTCCGTTTTTGTGTTTTGTTTATAGTTATTATTAATAAAACTATTTTATTAATGATAGCAATATTATTATCCTTGAGCTCAGTTCCACTTCTTAAGCATTTTGAAGATACATAATATCGGCCGCCAGACAGTAAAAACGCACTCTAAAGATAATTAAGGAAGTTCCCTCAACGAATAGTGATATATGGTATATCGTCGGGAGTCATTCTACGACACTAACATATATATATATATATATATATATATATATATATATATATATATATATATATATATATATATATTTTACCGTGACATAGAATTGTAAAAGCATGGCAAACAGCTAGATATCAGTTAAAATATGAAAATATGAAAAATTATAAATTAAATTCGATTAAATTATAAGGGATAAAGATGATTACAAAGGCAAATGTAAAACATAATTAAAACAATAGGTGAGTAAATGATAAGAAAAATAAATATGAAACTAGTAAAAATCTAAATGTAAAAATCATTTGAATTCAAAGGGTGACAATTTCTTTTTAGTTGAAAATAAAGACAAGGAATCAAAAATGAAACCATAAACAGGGCAAGCAATTAAATATCAGTTTTACATTCATAAGTTAATTTTAACACGGAGTTCTCCTCAAATTGCTGCTTGATGTTTATCAGGTGTTCTTCGTTTTGGACGTTGATGTAGATGTCGTCTACGTATCGGCAATATGTGTGTGGCTTATTTTCCATGATGTCCAATAATCGCTCTTGAAGTTGACCCATATATGTAATAGTTGGCGAAAGTCGGCCCTAAAGGTGACCCCATAGCCACTACATCCACTTGCGTCGATAGATTACTGCCCGGTATCCTGAATTGAGCACGAGCTATAAACTCCCTTTCCTGGACGTCGAGGTTCAAAACATCAATGGTAGCTACATCACTAAAGTACATAGAATAGGTATAAACATGGGAAGATGCCTCAATGCGGGGAGTGAATGCCTAGAACGGTATAAAATTAGCGTAATCGGCTCATACATCCGCCGAGCATATAAATGCTGCTCTCCGTGGGAACTTTTTCACCAAGAGATAGCACGAGTAAAACAAACACTCGTGAACAACGGTTTCTCACACAGCATGATTGATAAACATCTCCAATCATTTTTAAATAATCATTGCAAAAATATGGATAAAACTGAGGGTAACCAGGGAGAAGTCAACAACATCAAAGTGTTTCACAGAAACCGGATATCCACGGCCAATAAAATAGATGAAAAAGACAGCAAGGAGATTATTAACCGTAACATTAAGGTTAAAAATCAAATGGCTAACATTCAACTCATCATTTATTATAAAACAATAAAAGCCAGCAATCTCTTGATGAAAAACAACAGCTGCCGAAACTCCTCGAATTTCAAGTCAACCAACATAGTTTACGAGTTCATCTGCCCCGATAAAGACTGTAAACTTTATAACAACTCAAATTATATTGGCATGACAACTACTACACTTTCAAGACGTTTAACTATGCATCTGCAAAGCGGAGGGCCTAAAAACCATATGCAGAGTGCTCATAACATTAACCTAACGAGAGATATGATAGTTGACATCACCGTTATTAAAAGAAAAGAGGTTAATAAAGCTAGGCTGAACATCTTAGAAGCCATATTAATAAATGAAGATAAGCCGGCCATCAACAGTCAAGCGACAGCTGGAATCAAACATTAAAATTATTTTAAAATTCCACTCACCAGACTGAACCGTTTCTTCTAACGTTATGCTCAACCTAGGCGGAATAAATACCCCTTAAAAACCAAGTTCTTTCATTTTGATGTCTTAGTTCATCTGACAACTCACAGCGATCTACGCACTGCTAAGTTACATCAATCTTTTTGACTTGAAATAACTTATACGTTTAAGTATATACCAAATAGAAGAAAGAAGAAAAATATGCGCGAATCGCACTGATTGAAGAGACCACCTGTTTCTGACTCGCGGGGAATCACCCCAAGGCGGTGATCTCCTTAAATTTTTCATATCTCATACTATACCTTTTTATATCTGAAACTCTCCTACTATATTTCCATCTATCACAGTATAACCTGACCACCAGTAAGGTCTCAGAAGCAGTCAGTAGTAGGGTGTAGTGAACTCCAGAAGGAGACCCCGTTAGGGGGCCAAAGAAGGAGCCCGGTTATCGGTGACGAGCCCGAATCTGACTGCGGGACCACTTCTAGAGCTAGGCCTAGTTACGTAGGGTGGTCAGGGAGTTTGCGCTTAGGAGCAGGCAGGCGATATAGTATTAAGAATAGATAGGGGGCTTCTCACACTAGTGCAGTGAGGTAAATGAAAAATTAAACATGGGCCCACAGGATTTCACCAAAAGGCTCCCACTTCGGCTAATTCAGAACGGGATAAAACGGAGACCGCAGGATGTAGCACAAAGCGTTTTCAAATATTTACAAATCGCCCTGATTAAATGAATAGAAACAGCTAATGTATTTGTTGTCATCTGTACGGAAAACAACGATGTCGAACTGCTACTTTCATCGGCAGGAACCATCACTTTAAGGAAAATCGACTTAGAGGCTAAAGTACCACCCCAGATAATTGCCAACCGAAGCATCGTATGCCGTAAGGTAGTATCATGGGTTGGGGAACACTCCTTAGACTAAATAAAACATGAAATAATGGAACAACAACCCTGGATGAAGATACCTAACATAATCAAATTTAAGGAACACACACACATGTGTTTAAAATAGTGTGCGAGTCAACCGAGATTGCAGCAAAGGCACTAGAAAAGGGAATCCTCGTATACAGTATGAGAATCCCAGCTTGTAACATTCAAAGGGACCAGTATCACAATATACAAATCTGTTTTAGATGCTACAAAATTTTAAGAGCACATCACCGCAAACTGCACAAGAAAGGAAGGAGAAATATGTTCGGAATGCAGTGGCCCACATTCTTGGAGGAACTGCACAAACTCCATAAAAAAGTGTGTTAATTGTGGAGGGAGCCAGAGAACAATGGCAATGACCTGTCCGAAGCAAAAAGAAATAATAAAGAGAAAATAAATTGAAACACAACAAATAAAATAAGGAACAAGAAACACCTCATGTGCGGCGGCAGCAGCAACGAAAAACAATGAAACAACCACTCGAATGACGCTTGACGGAACTCTGAACGTAAAATTACTGACATGCATTCTACACTCACACGTCTTAAACATTGCCCAACCAGCAACATATGCCACCACGTTGTACTCCATGCTCAAGGAAAATGTGCTGGAGCAAATCAAATTCCCGCAAAATATTGATTTATCTGCTATATTTAACATAAAAATTTCAGAAGATAAAAATAAGAAACACAAAGCAAGGAAAGCGAATCTGAGGAAACAAAATCTGAGAGCAGCACCGACGAGAATAATAAGAAAAACGTTAAAAGAAACACACGCAAAACCAAAAAACCAAAAGGAAAATCGACTAGGGACACCTCGCCATGCGACCAAAGACCAGAAATACCAACCGCAAAATGTGAAACGGATAAGAGTCAAAACTCAGCAAGGACAGAGATGAACGGCAGAAATACTAGAAAAAGATACAAATAAATTTACATAATACCACCACTCTCTCCAAGAGAAGAACCGCTTAAGAACATACAAACAAGATGAATAATAGTAAATTTAGAATTCTGCATATAAATACGAATAGCTGGAAGGATAAAGAAAACACATATGGAAATATCTTCAGAGAAATAGATCCCGACATTATTCTAATTTCAGGTCACGGGATTAACTTTGAGACTCACAAACTAAAAATATGGAACTACAACCTAATAGCTACTAATCACACAAACGAAGCACACGACGGCGCAGCAATAGCAATAGAGAAAGGATTAGAGTACAAAACAAAGCAAAGACTAATCGAATTTTACTTCGCAATTGAGGTCAAAATGGAATTAACCAATATAATAAATATAATAATCGCTACGGGATATTAACCACTGCGATGACCCTCCCAATAAAAAGATTTGTGAGAATATTTAACAATAGACTTCCAACTTTGTTTTGGGGAAACCTGAACGCAAGATGCACGTACAAAGGATATATGAACAGAAACCAAACAAGAAAAGACCTACAAGCTCTAATAGACATTTGCCTAGCAAACAATAACATTTCTTTTAACTACCACATGGAACTTGTAGATGTTATCTGCAGCGACCACACAGCAACACTACTCACCGGGAATCAGCAACCAATACAAATACCCGCTAAAAAACGGAAGGCATACCATAGAACAGAAAGGGAAAAATACAAACAAGAATTGAATGACTACGCACCAAACAGACTAAATGAAGCTACTTTAGAAGGAATCGACGGCGAGCTGGAAAAAATAAGGACGCGAATACAAACAACTGATGAGATTGCAATACTCAGAAACACATACAAAACAGTTAAATACTTTATATGGACAGACGAAATGAAAGCTAAGAATGCAGAAATAAATGCGATAAACGAGGACATAATAATAAACGGAACGTCAAGGAAAAAATACCGCAATCTGAGAACGAAGAAGAGAGAACTACTAAGCGCAATAACGGACAAACAAAGCGAATACTGGGGCCTAGCCGTTCAAAATATTGACAATGAGCTATTGCTCCGAGAACTTTGGAAAAAGATAAAAAGAATGGGAAATGCTAAAGGTAAAGAAAAAATAAGGATTAAGGACAGAAACGGGAAATTAATCGAAGATGAACGCGAGATTGAAAAATTGTTCAGGGAACACTGAAAAGGAGTGACCAACATTGGCGAAGAGGAAAACGAAAACTACGATATAGACTTCGAAAACCAAATAATTGACGAACTAAATGAACGGATTGAGAGGACTTTCCCCTGGGAAATCGGGCCTCACCAGAAAATACTATATAGAAGTACTGGATAATATACTCAAAGGGATAAGACAGGATACTTCCCCGATGAGTCAAAGATAGCCAAAATAATATTCATACAGAAGCCAGGAAAACCACCTTCGGAGGTCGAAAACTTTCGACCTATTTCCTTTCTTAACTTCATCGGGAAAGTGTTTAAAAAAATCCTGAACACAATATTAAATGAATATCTCACAGGAAACAATCTGGAACAATCAACAATTCGGCTTCAGAAAGAACAGGAATACAGAAAAAATAAGCAAAGGGAAAGGAGAGAAATGCAGTATGGACATTGTATGCCGGGACGTATCGAAAGCACTCGATAAAGTCTGGCAAAGAGGCATACAACATAAAATTCTAAATGTGGAAATGAACAAATATTTGGAAAGAATTTTATGGACTACGTCATGGAAAGATATGCATACATACAGACGGGGAATTGCCAAGGTGAAAGATTCAAGCTTAATGTGGGCTTCGCTCAGGAAAAGTGTTCAAGTCCTTCGCTTTACTCAGTGTATACCTCGGACATTCCCCGACCCAGGAACGAGGGATGTGTGAACATACAATACGCAGATGATTTCACTCAATTAATTCCCTGTGTTTATCGGAACCTTCAGATACAGGCCATAGTAACGGCAACAGAAATAGAAAATCTAAACGAGTATGAATGTAAATGGAAAATTAAAACGAATAAAGATAAATTTAAAATTATACCTATGTATCGCAAAAAAAAACTATCCGACGTTTACGTAGATGGAGAGCGATACAGGTATAATGGTGAAGGCAAGATTTTAGGCCTAATTATTATAAAAAATGGTTACAAGAAACACGTGACCGAAAGAATAAACAGAGCACGAGGCATGCTAACTTTACTCTACATATTAAGAAATCTAAACATGAAAAATAAGAAAAAGATCTACCAGACCATGATACAGCCTACCTTGATATATCCAACAATTGCCATGTATACGGTTTCAAGAAGCAATCTAATAAGAAAGGAACGTATACAGAATAAGGCAGTATACATAATTACGAGCACGCGACGATTAGAGAGGAAAGAACAAAGAGACTTACACATCGATGCGAAAATAAAACCATTAAACAAAATAATTGAAAGAATAGCCAAAAAGAATCATAGAAAAAATACAAGAAGAAACAGGAGAGGAACTAAATAATCAAATAGCATGAGGGGCAGGATGGAGACAACATATGCTGTTTCCTAGTACTAAAAACAAAGCGGACCAAAGGGAAGAGGAGGAGATTTACGTGTAAACCAAATAAGGAAACCCGATTATGACAAAAATTTCCCGAATAATGACAAACTCACCGGATTGGACTTGATGCCCACAAAGAATGACAAGACTAACCAAAAAGTGAAAATGTCCGAAAAAGTAACACAACATGAATAAAGAAGAGAATTAAACAAATAAATAACCAAGGAACATGACCCCACACAACATATGCAGATACGAGAATTATGCTACAAAAATCATAAAATTCGAGTTATTAACATAGCAGGAAAACAAATAACGATAACAACGGTTTGAACGCCTATCACATACACACATAACATAATTAAAAAACAACCACCTAAATAAACAAACAGACACACTTTCACTCTAACTTATTTCGAACTTAACTCCAACATTAGTTTATAGTATAGAGATTCGCGTGACCTCCACGCAACTTGCACCTATTTTTCAAACCTCCAACTTCCTTCCGCTTCAATCATCTTCCTCCTTTACCACTATCCAAAGATGGGCCAAACACTAACACAGGCGACAGGTACAGCAAATAGTAACAATTAAAAGCTAGGAAAACATAAAAACACCGGGGTCCGGGTCCCACGTTAAGCAGGTCCACAGGCCAACTTGGTCAACTATCAAGCCTTTGACTTTATTTCAGTCTGCCCTATCCTTACTTCTTTCTTCTTCCCCTTCCTCTCTCCACCTCTCCGGAGCTCTTTTCCCTCGGTGCCTTCAGGCCCAGAGGGAGGAGGACGCCGGGGAAACTCGGGGGAACCAGCCCCCTTCCCCCCCGACCGGGTCCCTCCTCCGGAAGGAAAGGGGCGGGGAGTGGGGGAGGGGCATGGTTTTTACCAAACACATTCATTTAAAAGAGAGATGAATACATAACAAGTGATCCACCATCTACAAGATGGAATAAAAAAGATAGTTAGAAGAAGAGAAAGTTGCCAAAGAAAATTAATTAAGGCGAAATACACAATGGTCTTCAACAAAATTTGCGTTCAAGAAAGACTGCTACCCATCTACACTAAAATATATATATATATATATATATATATATATATATATATATATATATATATATATATATATATATATATATATATATCCAACATACCGCAAGAAAGAGAAAATGGAATAAGATTTTCTTCTGAAATAGTTATTTCATACTTCGAAAAAATCCGTGCTTGGGTGGCACTGAGGCAACGAGCAACCACCTTGATCTCAATAAAAGTGAGCCTTTAACCACTCGGCTACGCGGAAGACCCCAAATCTTTTGAATAGACAAGCTTTTAAGACACGCTTCGCAAAGTCGATCGAGACTGTGAAAGAGAGAGAAATTAATTTGGAATTCAAAGGACAAAGGAGAAATTGAGTTAAACACGGGGAGAATATACAATGTATTTCTATAATGAGCGAGAGAGAATCATGAAATAAATCCAACATACCGCAAGAAAGAGAAAACGGAATAATTTTTTTCTTCGGAAATAGTAATTTGCTACTTCGAAAAAATCCGTGCTGGGGTGGGATTCGAACCAAGCACACTACGGCAGCAGTGAGCCTCTAACCACTCGGTTACGCGGAAGACAACGCACCATCTCATAATGGAAAGCGAGTAAAATACTATTTTGAACCAGAAAATATCAAAGTAATGAAGTGGCCTGTTCAGAGCCTGGACCTGAACCCAAATGAGAAGATCATTGGAGCCAAAGTTCGAGACCAGCAGTCTTCAGCTGATGTATGGACGAAAATTGAGCAAAATGGAACAAAATGACCATAATCTCGCACGAAAATGGTGATGTCCTGTGGTCGTCGTTGTAAGTTTCATCGTTGTCAAATTTAGCTTCTTTCTAGTGTATTTGTTTGCTAAGCAATTTTATGAATGATCGTTCTTATATTTTGTACATGTTATTATTTTATTTTTTTATTCTATTTAGTATAAATTCTGAATATCCGGTTGTATCGTATAAAAACTTCATAAAATATATTAAATACATGCCTTTATGCACCGAGGGTATTTCATTTCTGGTTTTTAGATTCACACTCAATTTTTAAAGCTGATTTCATTATTGCGAAGAAATACCAGAGATGATTTATAGAAATTGGAGTTATTTCAGGATTTGCGATAAAGTTTGAAGTATATGAACTTAGGAAATGGTTCGTAATTTCGGCATTAGTCTAAAAACTGGTAAGTTTCATCGTTGTCAAATTTAGCTTCTTTCTAGTGTATTTGTTTGCTAAGCAATTTTATGAATGATCGTTCTTATATTTTGTACATGTTATTATTTTATTTTTTTACACTCATTTCTGGTTTTTAGATTCACACTCAATTTTTAAAGCTGATTTCATTATTGCGAAGAAATACCAGAGATGATTTATAGAAATTGGAGTTATTTCAGGATTTGCGATAAAGTTTGAAGTATATGAACTTAGGAAATGGTTCGTAATTTCGGCATTAGTCTAAAAACTGGTAATCCCCTTTCTAAAAAAGAAAATTCAGCAATTCGCCAACAGTTGTGAAGCCGAGGTACGAGTATATATATATATATCATTTTGAAATAGTGTCTCTACTCAAGAGTCAAGACCCTACGTGAATGACGATTTTAAAATGGCTATCTACAAAACAATACAATCATTTTCTCAATAGCAACTTATTTTCCTTCTAAGTGTCAATTGCATAATCTCAAACCAACCAATAATTTGCCTCGCACCGTAACCAACTTAATTCATTGCTATTTCTCTTCACCTTCTCAGTCTTCTTCCACTTTTCACCTTGTATTGTGAGCTTTTGTGAATGTCAATTAATTCATGTGTTCATTTAATCGTTTTATTTTTCTTTCGTTTTCTGTGGTTCTAATTTATAATTTGATATTCTCTATTTACAATTAAATTTTTTGTTTAAAAACAAGAGGAAAAGTCCCTCCAATGACCTGCGGCGCTTTGTGATAAGATGATAAATGGTTATTGCATTGATGGTTTCCCATGGTTCAAATCACTTACAAGATCATTTGAATGACTAAATGAGGCTTCTGCCACAAGATGGCGCCACCCAACGCCAAATCCGAAGGCAGATTTGAAATCTTCGCATGGTCATATGGGTCATTTCATGGGTCTAAATGGGTACAATTGAACTTTACTCCTTTTGAAAAATAAAGCCTCGCCTTGACCTGGCGCTTCACCGAAAGTAAAAATCAGAAAGCGAAATTTCGCGGGGACATTCGCATTCCCGTTTTCTGTTAAAGTAAACGCTAGCTTATAGTACAAAGGTTGCTTGAAATTTCTCTTTTCAGAGCAATTAATTGTTGCCTAGCCGTATGAGTGACTCGCCGGGACAGGGTTGAGTAACTCTAGGAGACTTTTCTAGCGGATTAAGTAATTCTTATTATTACCCTTACTTAACCGCATATATATATATATATATATATATATATATATATATATATATATATATATATATATATATATATATATATTGCCCGCGAAAATTATCCGATCACCCTCAAAACTTGAATTATTTTCAATGATATTCACAGACGCATAATCCACTTTCTATTTGTTCTAGCGACATCTCGTAGCTTTCATATAACGCTATGATATAAGAGCTTTTAAATGCAATTTTAAGTTAGTATTGTGGTAGCGTTCGTTGCGCGTCGGGGTATGTCAAATTTGATCGATTTCATGTTTTTACACATTTCGTTATTATTTTGTGATTTTTTTTACAGAAAGTGGTCTACATAAAATTTATTTCTAAAGTGTGTTAAGAAACAACTCCAGAGTGATTGTCGGGGTGCTATTGTTGCTCTTCATAAATGTGAGAAATCTCAGAGACAGATAGCTAATGAATTAAACATAGCCCAAAGTACTGTTAATTTAGGGGTTTCGCGTGCTAAAAAACAATGTTAGCCTATCTGCGCCAGTACCTTAAAAACGATCTGGCACACCGAGAAAAACAAATTTGCGACCAGACATACTTATGGAACGTTTAGTAGTGAATAATTAGTCATTTGGTTTACGAAACTTGCGTCCAGCAGGAGGTGTCTTTAGCTCCACATTGAAAAACGAAAACATCGAGAAGAAACAAATTTTCCTTATCATATAAATAGTCCGTAAAAGCTGCTTTGCTGTTCACGCTTAAGGATTTTTAAAAGAGGCTAGTAAGCAATGTTTAAGTGGAGCAAATCAAAATGCGTAAAATGTAAGTGAAAATGAACTTAATAAACTTCTCATCAACTGAAACAATCCATATTGTATACTATCTACTCATATTCACTATAGATGGGTAAATTCAAATATCTTTCCATCTTTAATTTTGCCCCACGTCTTTTTATTTCTTTTCCTTGTCCATTTTTCATTGATCGAATTTTTAATGCTTTTTGGGGGGTTGTTGACTAGTTGAATAATGGTAAGAGTTTGGTATAAATTAGCTGTTGTATATCAAGAAATGAGCAGAGAGAGAGAATGGAAAAAACTGAGTCGATCTAAGTGTGAAATAACAGTTGAACTGCCATGTATGTAGCCGTAGTATGCAGTTACTAAAGCTCTGGTTAGCCACCTTTCACACTCTATCTGGCAATCCTTGGGGGATGCTTCTCATCCTTGCTAAACAAGTCACGGTATTCAAAAACCAATCTAAAACTTCTAAAAAGAAGGTTTTTAGTAACCTCTTTCGAAAAGTGAAGGTTAAGATAGCCAATGGAAGCAGTTCATTTGAGGTCTCCTGTTAGATTGGTCTAATGAATAAAGTAACTTGTTTAGTGTGGTAAGAGGATCGTCTTATCGAAGCTCAAGTGTAGTGTGAAAGTGGCTATAATAACCTGAATGTGTAAGCATTTCTATGGCTAAGATCTTAAATGTGCTACCAAGCCTAAAAGAAGAGGTACGATCTGAATGTCCTCGAATGAGTATTTCGTGAGTTTATTTTTAAAGGGCGAAAACCACTTTGGGAGTCTCCACTAAAGGGAGTTTCTAAAGCATGTACTGTCGGAGCGTGTTGAATTGAAAGGAAGTGAAAATAGGTGAAGGTACAAGGTATGCACCAAAATGAAGAAATTACTTGGATATGTAAATGGGAAGAAGCTGTTACTCAACTCTCATAAGAGAACAAACAAAATGTTAAAATTTGTTGCCTAGTCCAATCCTCAATAACTGCGAAAGAACTAAAATTTAATATGAATAATATATTATCTATGTTTCTAAACGAACTATCTAGGAGCGACTACAAAAAGAATTCGGATTACCATTTCGCCATGCTGCAAAGTACTATTCATTAATGAAAAAATGCGTAACAGACGTGTCGCATTTTGTAAAATATACACTCATTGGACTGTTGACGAATGGAAAAAGTTTTATTCAGCGATGAGTCAACATTTTTAACATTAAGAAGCTGTCCTAAAAAGGTCCGTCGGCCCATTGGCTCAAATAGAATGAACCCTAAATACACCCAAAAGACAATGAAACACCTCCAAGTGTGATGATTTGGGATTGTTTCAGATTCCAAGGGAGAGGAAGCATATATTTCTCTCCTAAGAACAAAAATATGAATAATGCACCGGTATTTAGCAATATTACCGGAAAAAAATCCAGTGGTAATGACAATCCATGAAACATAAACATTCATGCATGATGGGCCACCTTATCACAAGGTTAAAATTGTGATAAAATGGCTTACTGACAATAAATTTAATATTCTGGATTGACCTGGTAATAGCCCAGATCTCAATCCCATAGAAAAATTATGGCTAATAATAGAAAATAAGGTTGAAAGCCAAGACACTGGCTCCGTCGAAAAATTAGAAGAAGCCATCATAAAGGTATGGTGCAATGAAATATCAGTGGAAGTTTGTCAAAACTTGATCAAATCCCTTGCGAAGCGTCTACAACAAGTCATCAAATCCAAAGAAAAGATGACTGTTGTGGTTTCGTGAGCGGTTACCTTCGCTGCAGAGAATGCAGTCTACTTACGTTGCAGGTGGCCAAACAGATAGACCCGCTACACAGAGCTAATAAGAGGTGAGCGCGTGAGGAGATTAATGGTTGGCCAAAGGGAAGATTTAAATACCGGTTTCATTCAAGGTTATTGAAAGATTAAAAACCAAAATAAATTTAATTACACTAATAATGATAATTATGGAAATGTCTAAAAAGGCAAAGGAATGGGAGAATAATGTCGCTCCCAATGAAATTATTAATCAAATACTAATCAGTTTAACGGGGATCAAAAGATGGGACTTGGTCAGACAGGAAAAATGTTGGTAAACACTGGGGAGTCCAATTTAAGGATCGGGAGTTGGATATCAGGTGGTGAGGACAAAAGGGAATAAAAGGTTTTTTTACCTTGACGGCTTGACTCTTAGTGAGAGGAGCGATTGGCTGTGGCCAAACTCCCGCAATACGTCAAGCCGACGAGACCTAACTCCGTGGATAGACTCGATACGAGGGGCTGTATCTTCGCGAAAGGGCGGGCGATACTCTCTGACAAGTAGTTAGGTTGAGGATTGGGCACACAAGGCTCACGCATGGGCACCTGATGTGTGCGCCCCACCACCTATATGTGACTCTTGCAATGTGGCCGTGTCCATCTTCACATCCTTATAGAATGCCCTTTCCTCATTATCCAGGGAACAAGAGCATTTCCTTCCCCGAACAATGATCCAGCAAACTCAGCCCTGAAATCGGCTTTATCTCCAATGTCCAAAACCTTTGATCGAAAAGCACTCTTCAGGTTCCTAAAAGACATTAATCTCTTTAAAGAAATCTAATGACACGACGCGTAATCAAAGAATTTTAATGAGCGCCTGTGTCACCTTTTACCGTTTTTAATGTTTAGCAAAAGGCGCAAATATGGTATTGACTACCACTAATTTTTAATAGTCTATTTTTATACCATCCGCACCTATTTTAATCTTTGAATTTTATATATTTTGACATGCCTGCCAATGGCATTGATTTCATATGCACCAGGACCCAGCTAGACTGAGCGTGGTGTATGAAGAAGAAAACTCTTAACCCCCCAATGTACCTGGGTGCAAGATAGTCTTTACAGACTGAGCACATATATTTATATGTATATATATATATATATATATATATATATATATATATATATAGATATATATATATATATATATATATATATATATATATATATATATATATATATATGTGTGTGTGTGTGTGTTGTTAGACTTCACGACGTATAGGTGAGAATGAGTGGAGGAATTAAAAATCCGGAAACACTCCGGAGTTCTTTATTGACGTTTCACCTTTCAGCTTCTTCAGAATAGAACTTCAGAAGAAAGGAGATCGCTCTATATATATATGTAGGCAGATGTAATCCCGGATCACGGCTGCTCAAAGATGACGACTAATGACGAGCAGTCGTGACCAGGGATGACATCTTCCTACATATATAGAGACCGATCTCCTTTCTTCTGTAGTTCTATTCTGAAGAAGCTGAAAGGTGAAACGTCAATAAAGAACTCCGGAGTGTTTCCGGATTTTTAATTCCTCCACCCATTCTCTCTCTCTCTCTCTCTCTTTCTCTCACACCCACACACATATATATATATATATATATATATATATATATATATATATATATATATATATATATATATATATATATATCAAGAGCGCGAGAGAATGATGAAACAAATCCAACTTCACCGCAGGAAAGAGAAAGGGCGTTTTAATTGAGATCAAAGCGGTTGCTCTCTGCCTCAATGTGCACGGTTCGAATCTTATCCCAGCTCGGATTTTTTCGAAGTAAGAAATAAATATTTCCGAAAAAAAATTATTCCGTTTTCTCTTTCCTGGGGTGAATTTGGATATATATATATATATATATATATATATATATATATATATATATATATATATATATATATATAAAATGAAAAACTCACAAAGTATCACGTGAGGGTAGCAAATGAATGCATTGTCCCGCAGGAAAAATTGAAATGGCGTTTCCAAGTACTTTCGAACTTTATTAAGTTCGAAAGTACTTGGAAACACCATTTCTTTTTTTCCTGCGGGACATTGCATTCATATATATATATATATATATATATATATATATATATATATATATATATATATATATATACACAAGATTCATTGAAGTCGACAGCAACGGCTGCATTGTTTACTTTTGACTACAGCTTTCTTATAGCTTTGACTATAGTCTCAACAGATGGCTCTAGGCGAGGAAAATTACTGGGAAGAGGCATAACTTTATTTGCCCAGACGTCTTTCTACCTAACAGTAGGTCATCTTCGGAGTGAACGTGATATTACAGGAAAATATATTGAATATGTTTGAACATTACCGTAAGGAAACGCATCAATCAACTAACTAGAAAAGTACATGGATAGATTTATGTTTAAAAATATTTAGAACATTATTGTAAGGAAACGGACCAATCAACTAACAAATATATTAAAAAGAAGCGAAGTGCCCAGGACAATTAACAATTAAACAAGAATAAAAGGAGGTAAAGTGCCCACAATGAAAAACAAATAATAAAAGAGCAAAAGAGGCAAAGTGCCCATAAACCGGTACGATAACTAAATATAAATCAATTGAAACAGAAAATAGAAACTTAAGGAGATAATATACTATAATTGAAAGGCTTGAATCCCATGACGGTGGAAATAGAAAAAAGTTATTTTTATATTTATATAAAAAGAAGAAGAAAAACAAACAAAAAATAACTAAATAGAAAATAAAAATAAAAAATCAATAAAACAAAAACAAATAAAATAAAAATAAACAACGAGAGAGAAAAAAAATAATAACTGCAACAATGGTCGCAAAGTAGCTAACCCCACCACCAGTAAAACTGATGGTACAGAAAGGAAAACAAAAGAGAGTAAGGAAAGAAAAGAGAAGAACTCAAGAGTTGCACTCTACACCAGGGCAATACTCAACTTCTATTTTTCTTATATTTATCTAATACACATTTCAACAATTTATTCATCTCATCTCATCATTATGAAAATACATGGATATGTTTAAAAATATGTTCGAGAACAAAAAATTGATATTGGGTATAAACAAATGGAGGAAAAGGTTTAAGGAATTCGGGTTCCATGCGGGGGCGTTGCAGATTCTGGCGGCGAGTCGTTGGGAGGATAGTCTCTGGCTGGAGTTGTGTATTGATTGAAGTCTGTGTTGGGAGATCATAAATGCCTCGGCCCTTCGGAGATTTCGGCGGTCAGGATCACGGAAGATGATGGAGGTGTTTTGGGTGAGCGTTTCTCTTGTAATTGATGTATGATGCGTTGCGGCATGTCGCTTGATAGCCCCGTCCTGGAGGTGCATCGTCAACCTGCGCGACAAGGTTGTAGAAGTCATCCCTATGTATTTAGAGTTGTGATGAACGCCGTCACCGACATTGCACGAGTATTCATACAATACTGTGGCTTCTTATAGGGGGTTTGTCACGGGGAAACAACTGTTCTTTATGATGATGGATCGTGTTTTTCTGCTCTTGTAATATATGACCAAGTCTATTTTATGCTCGGGGTTGGCTGGGGAAACGTTGCAGTGAATCTTCTCGCCTTCCTTGTAGCCTGTGTTTATTGTTGCATGGCAGTATATGTCTATTGATGACGTTTTCTGGTATGTCTGTCGGAAGGAGGGTAGACTTTATCTTGCGCTTAACGATTGATTCAATTAAGGTTTGTGAATAGGCATTGTTCACAAGGAGCTGGTTCACTCGCTTAAGCTCAACGTCAATCGTTACCCAATTGGAGGAGTGCGAGAATGCTCTGTGATTGTGATATTTAAAGAGAGAAATTGGTGTGGGGATAGTTAAAAGAAAACTAGATAGAAGTATGTGTAATTAAGAAAGAAAAAAATATGTGCCAGGTCGTCTGGCAAACTCATTAGTTATGATTCTTTATAATATATTTTGTGTTAAAACGCTTTAGCGTTCAAGCCTTTGTTTTCTTAAATAAAGCGGGTTATTTTTGCATAACTTGCTAATGCACTTATTCCTTTTTGTATTCTATCTTTACATTTTAATGCTTTAATAAATTTTAATTAATGTGTCCACTTCGGATCTTTTTTATATTAATTTATTTAATTTTCTCCACTTCGGATTTTTTATTATATTGTATTTGTTTTATTTTAATCTGTCCACTTCGGATCTTTTTTCTTTTTTCTTCTTATTTTTTTAAAATTATTTAGTTTTCACCAATTCGGATCTTTTATTATGTTGTATTGTTCTATTTTAATATGTCAACTTCGGATCTTTTTCTTAAGTTATACATGTCTTTTTTTTCTTTTTTAGGTACATATTGGTATAATTCCTCTTTGCGTCGTCAGCTGTTTGCTTTCAAACGCTTGTTTGAAGTATATATTAGGGTAGTTTTCATTCGGTAGTCTCAGTTAATTTGTTATTTCTTCCGGCATATTTTATTAATTTTTTTCCCATATAGCGAGTGCTCGCTTGTGAAGAGTCACGTTGAGTGGATTTATTTTATTTATTGCGTGTAGCAATGTCGATAGAAGACGGTCCCATAGAGTCACTTTTGAGATAAACCTCAGTGCCATGTTTTATACTCTATGTGCTTCCCTTAGCGCTGTATTGTTTAAGGTGTGCGTGGGAATGGCGGGATACAGGAGCAGTGGTCTCTCGAGGAGTAGGCATAATTTTCTCTTATTGGACGGTGACAGTAGGCCAAAACGGAATTGAGATCGGAGCGTCTTTCTGGCTACGGCGATCTTCTCTTTGAGGTGTGTTGTATATCCTCTAATTGTTATCTTTAAGTCGAGTACTTTGCCTTGTGTATAGTAATGATAATGTTCACGCTCCACCACTACTTCCACTGTTCGATTATGTCCCATCGGATTATCTTAAACTTTTGTTTCTTTTTTCGTAGGTGTTTATATTTGCGATTTTTCCTCCTGTTCTGTTGACTATATCCCTCGGGTTACGGTAGTCGCTCGTCACGATTTGGGTGATGTCAGCCATTTGTATATATTGAGCGAAATCGTAGTTAGGGTGAGGGAGGTTGCTGGTATATATTGCATACAATGTGGGACTCAAACATTCCCCCTGTGACACCCCTGCTTCCAGTTCGAAGAATTCCCCCTCGATACCGTTTATGCTAATCAAGGCCTTTCGATTTTCAAGGTAATTGCATAAAATTCTCGTCATGCCAACCTCCATGCCTAGGTCATAGATCTTTCTTTTCAGGCCTGATGCCCAGACCTTGTCGAATGCCGAGGCCACGTCTCTTAGCACTATGTCTGCTCTATTGCTTTTGGCCTTAGCAAGAGCATTATTCTCAGTTATGAGGGCCGGTGCGGTTTCCGTACCGAGTTTCCTTCGAAAACCGTGGTGTTGGTTGTTATATAAGTCGTCAGTTTCCAAGTAGTTCTTAATTCTTGTGTTCAAGAGTTTATCAAAGAGTTTTCCTATAAACTCCGACAGGGGGATTGGCCTGTAGCTATTGATTGCTTTCTTTGTTCTTTAGTTTCCCAGGCTTTATCAAAAATATCATTTTGGCTTTCTTTAATAACTCGGTGAAGTGGCCAACATTTATGCATGCACTGAAGGTATTTAAAATAGCTCGATTAACAACTGGGGGTGCATTTATAAGGTGCTTTTTCGTTATTCCTGTCATTCCCGGTGCCTTGTGTTTAAAGCTTTTTAGTGCGGTTTCTTACTCTTCATGAGTGAATGGCTTTCCTGCCCCACGAGCATGGCGTGTTTTATTAACCAGATGGTGAAGTGAGAGCTCATTACCCAGTTCTTTCAACCCTTTTCTATTTCCTCCTCGTAATCCCCGTTTAATTCTACATTTTTCGCTTCGCTTATACGAAATCTATTTATCCAATAATTTCTGAAATGGCGCTCTACATCTCTATCTCTGGTAATTTCATCTCCGTTGACTAATAATCTTATTTTATCCCTTGGAGGGTTTCCTCTCAATCTCTTAAGTTGATTCTAAAATTTTCTCGGGTCGCTTTCTGTCTCCATATTGCCAAATATGTTGTCCCAAGCCTGCTTAGTCTTTTCTATATTTAGAAGCTTGATGGTGTATCTCAATTCGTGTATTTCTCTACAACGTTGGGCTGCATTTTTATCCAAGTTTATATCGTTGATAAGGACTTCCATCCGGTCCATCTTCTCGGTGATATCTCTATCCCACCTTGGGACCGGGAGAGTTCTAAACCTCGTCCATGGGATAGCTAGACGTTCAGACTCTTTAAATGTCTCCACTACATTGCGGAGATATTGATTGATCTCCTCAAGCGAGGCTCCTTCCAGTCGATTTTCTTGTATGGTGCTCAAATGTTCTTTATATGCGTTCCAATCAGCTCTGTTCAAGCACGTTCGTTTGGGTATTTGGACCTGTATCGGTGAGGTTGATAGCGTTGTCACTAGACTGATGTCGTCAGATGGTATATAAGGGTCCGGTACTGTTGCCTGATTAAGAGCGAAATTTGCGATAGTTAGTATAATAACTGGCGTGTTCGAGGAGCCTCCGATTAAAAAGGTGGCGGAACCTGGTCCTTCCCTTTGTACTATGTTCCTATTAATTAGGAGGCTCAGTGAGTTACCCACTCCATTGAATTGCCGTCGTGTAGCCCGCCTCTCTGCAGCGGGCATTGAGGTCTCCGATTAAGATCGTAGAGGAGTTTCTGCGGAATAAACGGATAAAGCTAGGAATTGGCAAATATGAGCGTCTTGGAGGTTGATAACCGACGGCCACCACAACATCATCATAGGTCATCTTGATTTTTATCGCCAAGTAAGACTCATCTAGTCCTTAAATTTCTTGGAATCGTATGCCTCTCCTGATTGCAATTGCAACACCATCAAATCTTTCGTTATAGTGGTTTACCATTAGTACTTCGTAATTGTATATTTTAATGTAATCTGTCCTCATGTCGAAGTCGACCTTAGAAATGAGGATGATATCTGGCTCCAGGTTCCATATGATTTCGCTGTGAATTCTGTTCCCATTTGTCCAACCGTTAACATTGAGGGAGAATATTTTTAAATTTCTAATATATCTTATTTGATTATCCATGATTAATTCCTATGCAACTATTTCGGTTTCGATCTGCTTTCTCTGGCTGGGGATCTTATCCTTCCGCTTCTATTCTTTTTAAATATCTCATGTGTGAGATTAAAGCAAGAATCCTGGGAGATCTCAATGAAACCTTGTTTTAGAGCCGCTAGCAGGTCATCTTCGTTTATTTCGGCTTCGTAGTCGTATTTGTATTTCCCCTTAATGATTCCTGAAATGATGTCAGTTGATTTTGAAATCTTCGCTATTGGTGCAGATAGTGAACCGTAAATCCTCATATCTATTTCTTCTGTTGATTTACAAGTTTTGGGGGAAACAGGACTATCCATTGGCTCGGTTTCTTCTTTACTTCCCATTTGCGGGGCTGTAATGGTGACCCCATCTCCAGTCGTGGGGTGAGGTTTTGTTCGGTAGTCACTAGGTACCGACGTTCTTGGTTTATTCAAGCGGGAGTCTCTAGACATGGAGCGAGATCTTGTTACAATTTCCTTCATAGCTTTGATTTGGGCCTGGAACAGCTCTCCCGATGGAGGATTGTTCAGGAACCACATCGGTTTGAGTCCGTTGTGAACTAGCATCTTATTCATTTCCGTTGCATATCTTCATTGTTTAGTAATGTTAGCAAAGTGTGCATGAAGGATGCACATCTCCAAATCTGGTCGAATTTCTGGGTCTATGTTGAGCAATGTCTTTTTCTGGTTGTCTGCTTTTGCTGCCTGTGCGTACGTCGTGTTGGTTTTTTTGTTCCTATCCTCTATTATATGTTTGTTCTTTTCAGCTAATTTAGTCTTTTTAAGCGGGCAGGTCATGGATAGGGTTTGATGCGGGTTGCTGCAATCTATACATTTCTTCTGCGGGTTTTTATACTCTTTCCAGGTATGATCACTGCCGGCGCATTCAGAGCACACCTTACCTTCGAACGAGCATTCTTCTGTGGAGTGCTTCTCCAGGGCATAACAGGAGAAACACACTTAGAGTGGGATAAACACCTCACGTTCAACGCAGGACGTTGATACTTGGAGTTAAACATGACCATTCCATTTTCTTTAGCTTTGTTTACCATTTCAGTTGTTTGAAATGTCACTTTTAATAAGTAGGGGTGCGAAAATGTATCAGAGAAAAATTCTTTCCAAATCGATAATATAAATAGACGACAAAATTACCAACTCACAACGGACGAAGCCGTGGCGTTATTGCTAGAGCATTGGCGTTTAAATCTACCGGTACCGTGTTCGAAACTCAATATTCCAAAACCTTTTAAGAAGAAATCTCAAAAAGAAAATGGAAGTCAATAAAAACGTTCGAAGGACCAACTCATCCAGAAGGACAAAGAAATCAACTCAAGAAGAAAACGCAAATCAAAGAAAACGCTTCAAGGACCAACTCCACTAGAATCAAGAAGGACCAAGAAATCATCAACCCAAGATAATATGGCGAAAATGAAGATGCATCAAGAAAGGAAGGATACGAAGATCAAGAACCAACCCAGCCAAGGAGAATAAGGAACTCAACAAGAATATTAAGTCAAGAAATAGAAGACCAATGTTTGAAAGGGCAACTTAAAGAAAAAAGGAAACACAGTCAAAAAAGAAGTAAAATAGATTCAATAGTGAAAACCAAGAATAATATGGATAAATAAATAAAACTATAATGAGAATATGCCCCCCCCCTCCATAAATATATGACTGTATTCCTCTCCTTCTCGATTGCTGAATTTATACACTTCATTTATCTTAGTACAATTTTGCTTGGGCTCTATTTCATATTGTATTTCTTCGGCAGAGTGTGAGCAACGTAAGGGTCAATGCGTCGACAGACGATCGATCTCTGTGCAGCAACTTGAGGGGGCACCTTAGGAATAGGCCGATCTTTTCAAATTCATTTCTTGATTTTGTGCACAGAACACTATATATGTCCTGGGTCGTGTCGCATATGGCTAGGTAGCCATACGCTTGTTCCTTCACTCGGCATTCAGCAATCCCAAGTTTCGAGAAGGTGACTTAGAATACTTTCTCTCTCACTGGTTTCTGACAGCGCTCTTTCACTCTGAGGAGAATGTGCTTATCGCCATTGGGGTCGTCCATGACCGGCAGTTCCGGTTGCGAACTTAACAGGCCCTTATCGCAGGGCGTTGACCTATTACTATTCCCGAGTTCTCCTTTATCTGCCCTACCTTGTGTTATAGGGTCCGCCTACCTACCAGTCCTGACTACTCCACCCCAGACTGGGGTCCCCTTCTTCGCGCCCCCTGCAGGGCTTCATTTCGGGATTCGGACACGTCAGAGACAGACGTCTTCAACAGACCTTAATTTGCAGAAAAGTTATCTGAACTCGGCATGTGCTGCTGTGTTGAAAAAAAAGAAAGAGTTCTAAAGCTTGTGCTGGTTGTCCGGGAAGTAGGATCGCGTGCGCTTAGAATTTAGATCTTCTTTGGACTCAGTTGTGGGACTTTGGAGTGAAAAGACTTCTTCACTCATTATCCGAGTGGTAAATCCGCTGGCTAACAGTAGCAGGGCTTACTGTGAAGTTTTCATCCTCTTCATATGCAGGGGCAGGTATTCAACGATGAGAGCAGTCCTGTTCACGAGGGCACTAATCACCGATCTCTTATACCTGCCAGGGCACTCTGAGGAACCACTCATGCAAAAACCTAAATTTGTACTCTTGATGTATACTTCTGTCACGAAGAGCTCTTGAGAAGAACGAACGAGAACATCAAGGAATGGAAGTGCGGACTGCTCTTCGTTCTCGTGAGTAAAGTTGAGTAATGAGTTATCTTTGAAGGTCTGGATAAGCGTAGGTAGATCTTCGAGGTTCTGTATATCCAGGAAAATATGCCTGGAGCCAAAAGTAAGCAATGCAGCCGTTGCTGTCGACTTCAATGAATCCTGCCTAAAAAATGGCCTCCTTCAAATATATATATATATATATATATATATATATATATATATATATATATATATATATATATATATATATATATATATATATATATATATAGAAATCAGAGAAGTTAGAACTTAAGGTATTACAGGAGGAGACTATTCAAATGGGGGGGAGGAATTAACTCAATTGGGTTACTGAAGGGGGGAGAGGGGTTGGCTTACGGATGTCTTCTGCGCGTGAGGTGAGGCCGCTAGGAACCTATATATATATATATATATATATATATATATATATATATATATATATATACATATATGATCTGAATGAAGATCTTTATCGCGATTAATGATGATGCTGCAAAACGAAGTAAGTTTTATTATTGAGTTCTCTATACCAATCCCATTCTTTTAATTCCTTTCTGATGGCTTGGAAGTTTGTTAATTTAATACAGGTACATTTTTCGCTTTTCTCTGATTAATTGAAGCATATTTGATATTAAATACTAATGAGTTGTGATAAGAATTTTCGAGTGGTCCCTGAACTTAGGGCCAATCAAAAGTTTCCTTGTTAGTTAAAACTAAATCAAGTGTCTTGCTTTCTCTTGTAAGATGTTCGGCAAACTAATTCAGATAATTAGCTAAAAATGCATTTAAGTTGTGGTAATCCGAAAAGAATGAAATCCCCGATATTGCATACATTTTTGTAATTATTGGTTGAATTAATATCATAAATTAGTGTAAGGTCCTCATCGCATGAACTACTAAGCGTTCTGTATACTAGTTCCATAACTAAAAAAAAGACTTTTTTGCTAATTTTGATCCACATATATATATATATATATATATATATATATATATATATATATATATATATATATATATATATATATATATATATAAAATATATATATATATATATATATATATATATATATATATATATATATGTCGTGGTATGGCATTATATTACATCAATACCATATTATAACTTACAGGTGAACCGACGAAGGAACAGAACACCGCTAATTTAGACGGGCTGAAATGCGAGATGAGAGTGCAACGAGGTCAGTTAACAAATGGGCAATGGCTAAGATCCAGGTTATTTGAAGAGGCATGTACAAAAATATAATTTTATTTACATAAAAATAATGAGAGAATTGATAGGTAAAATTACCTCAGAGAATTAACGGACAAAATTAAATCAGTAAACGAAGGGAGGAATTGTAGTTATAAAATTTAGTCTTGGGGGCGATTGGGGAGCCTTTTTAACATCCTTAGGGTATAAATCGTGACTACCCGCGTAGACATGGGCCTCTTCCAAGCACTCCTTGAAAGTGGCACAACGTTTATTCTTAATGAAGGCGCGAATTTCGGGAGCCACGGCAGCTAAAAGCTGATTCCTAAGGAAAAGTCCAGAAGGGACTCATAGACCTGGGGAATCTTGCACGCATCCAGCCAACACTGAAGGTGTCTTTGGAGTAGGTACCTGTGTTGTCGAAAGGTTTAGCCAAGGCGGATCCTTTCCTGGCGGAATCGGGAGCAGTAGAATTCGCTATTGATATGAACAGCGGCTAGCAATTCTGACTTTAACGTGGTATAGTCCAAAGTTGCTTCCAGGGAAAGGGATACGAAGATATCCCTTAACTTGGCATTTAGGAGGGGAAGTAAGCGAGCGACGCCATCATTTTTGAGATCCCATCTATTGATCTGAAAGATTCTCTCAAAATGGGCAAAAAATGACCCAAAGTCCTCTCCATCATTAAAAGCGGGAAGGTAGACTGAAGGAGTTTGGAGAATTTCAGCCCGGGAACCGATGGACTAAGAATCCATTTGATTTCGGCTCATTTCCAACTCATGCTGCCTAATTTGTTCACGTACTTCCATCTCCATCTTCAGTTTGTTCTCCTCCATCTCCATCTTTAGTTTGTTCTTCTCCATCTCCATCTTTAGTTTGTTCTCCTCCATTTTGTTTTTCTCCATTTCCATCTCCATCTTAGTTTGTTCTCCATCTCCGTTTTTCATAGTTCCTCTTCCCTTCGCTCTGCACATTCGTTCCTCTCTTCTTCCTGTACGTAATTTAGCAGGTCTTTGCCCGAAAGACCTAACATTTCACCCTGACTCTTGAATTTTTCGAAGATGACATTTTTACGCAGTTAACTGAAGGAACACTGATACACGAACGAGCTAGGAGACTAGCCACGCGAAATGAATACTTGAATATTCGTGAAGGCCTTGATCACAAAAAAAATAAGATACAGCTACCTACCTCTGCTGTTTTTAAGCGGAAAAAATAAAATGGTCCTACCGGAATTAGGACAACAAACACCTTAACTCTTTTGGATTAATAACCAGGAGATTCTCCAAAATTCGAACACCACTAAAAAAATTAATTACCTGGGGTGCAACACAAAATCTAAATAGATTAAGTTCCACTGCTCTTCAATTAACTTGAACTTTCCTTCTACCAGTACAATACAAAAATTAAAATAAAAGGAATGTACGTGAATAACAAGGGAACTTCTAATGTCGAAATTAAAATGACACAGGTTCGTAAAAACCCCAAACACACTTGACACCAGCTTATATAATAAGTATATATATATATATATATATATATATATATATATATATATATATATATATATATATATATGTCGTGGTATGACATTATATTACATCAATACCATATTATATCTATAGGGGTGGGACCGATAACTTACAGGTGAACCGACGAATGGACGGAACACCGCTAGTTTAGACGGGCTGAAATGCGAGATGAGAGTGCAACGAGGTCAGTTAACAAATGGGCAATGGCTAAGATCCAGGTTATTTGAAGAGGCATGTACAAAAATATAATTTTATTTACATAAAAATAATGAGAGAATTGATGGGTAAAATTACCTCAGAGAATTAACGGACAAAATTACATCAGTAAACGAAGGGGGGAATTGTAGTTATAAATCAGACTATGAAGTTAGAACTTAAGGTATTACAGGAGGAGACTATTAAAATGGGGGGGGGGCGGAATTAACTCAATTGGGTTACTAAAGGGGGGAGATGGGTTGGCTTACGGATGTCTTCTGCACGTGAGGTGAGGCCGCTCGGAACTTCTGAGCGGGAACTTGAAGGGATGACGGTTCTCCAAAAACAGGGGAGATGGGGGGGGGGGGCGGTAACGTCCGGTCCAGGGGCGAGTTTTTCGGCCACCCGAAATAAAGGGGCGAACGAAGGAGGGCTTTGATAGGAGTTCATGAGAGAAGTCCGGAAAATCACTCGGTGGCGATCGTTAAGTGAAATTACCTCATGGCTGGCGCTAATTCCAAATACACAAAATAGTTCAACTGTCACTTTGCTTTGTTGTTAGCACCTGACTTGGAACTATGGGGAATCTTCTGGGGTCCGGGCGAGACTTCTCAATTCTGTGTCTCTTCATGGGAGTCGAGCGCTATTTATGTCCGAGGCTTTCCCCGGGATTAGGGGGCGGTAAGCGGGAAACAGCTCTACTCTCGAATGGCCTCGAATCTTCTTGCAGAGGCTATTCTGCCTGTGTAAAAGTGAATCGTGGTGGACACGGTTCGAGGCTACCGCTTGTGGAAGGGAAGGGTGGGTTAGGCTTACCAATTTAGGCCTAACCGGGCCTTCTGCAGCGCATGGAAGTTATGTCTGCTCAAGAGATTCCACGTGGGGTTCCCTCACAATATATATATATATATATATATATATATATATATATATATATATATATATATATATATATATATATATATATATATATATATACATATATATATTGTACATTTAGATTGTAATGTTAGAATGGGTGACACTGCAAGTCACTACAAATGTGCATTTTTCTTCCAAAATATGGTCCAAATGATGGGGGCAGATAATACACTAGGAGTATATGACAAGTTACTAAAAAAAATGTTTGGTTGTTACAATATATTAGTAATTGGTGTGCAAACCTTTACTTTCAACAATGCACTGGCATCTTTTGCCAAGGGAGCGCACTAACCGAAAGCATTCTTCTGGTACTTGGATTTCTCTCCTTACTTCTCTCTCGTAGCATCTGCCACAAATTCTCCTCAATCGGATTGGGGTCCGGGCTCTGAGCAGGCCAGTCCATGACACTTACTTCCTCTTGATTCAGGAAATTCTTCACCAACTTTGCCGTGTGGCAAGGGGCATTATTCTACATAAAAATGGCAGGTTGGGCAGAGGCGCCTTTCATATTGGGCACAGCATGTGCTTGCAGAAGTTCTTTATACACTTAACCATTCACTCTGCCCTACAACTGGACAACTCAGCCAGTACTTTCAGCCGAAATTAGGAACCACACCATAACTCTTCCTCCACCAAAATTGACGCTGCTCTTCATCCATTTTAAGGTTAATATTTCACCAGGTCTTCTACCGACGAACCTACTACCATCTGAACCAAATAAATTGTACTTTGTTTCATCTCTGAAGTTTACTTTGGATCATTAGTCTTCTGTCCATGGAACGTGCTTAGTGGCGAAGGATAATCTAGCTTACTTGTTCTTAGGGCTGACCAATGGCTTGACTGGTAATGTGCAAGAATTTAAAGATCTTTCCAGCAGGAGGCGCCATGGCTTGGTCCTCTCTCTTTGAGGTTTTCCTAGGCCAACCAGTACAAATTTTACCTATATATGAATTTGTGGTATCGTAACGTAATATAATATTCTTCACAACACTTTTGGGATATTTAACACTTTCAGCTATGGCTCTGATGGAAAGATGATCCTCTTGACGTAGCTTAACAGTTAGCTCCTGGATATAGTCACGTGTAGTGAATTTCTAGACACGTTTGCTGCTCTGAACTTGACAAGGTAATCACTGAAATTAAGTTACTACCCTAAATTTGTTGAGTGTCTCAAAAATAAAAGAAATAGAATTATGGTGTACGGATAATTTTGGACACCATAATTTTGGAATAAAAATGCTCTTTTGCACGTAACTTGCAGTTTCAACTATCCTTACATGTACAATGTACTTGTACAACTTATAGCCATGCTTAGTTTATATCTGAATTCATCATGCATTGGTTTTTACTATTTAGTTTGAAGCTTCTGTAAGTTTTATGATGGAAACCTAAGTGCCCAAATCATATGGACGCTACTGTATATATATATATATATATATATATATATATATATATATATATATATATATATACATACATACAGGGGTTGGCCAAAATAACTGGACAGTAGAAATTTAACACCAATAATTCAATGAGCCATTTTATTACGAATATCCATCTAAATTTAATTGTGAATGTTGTTTTTATTGTAGATGCCTAGTTTTATTTACCAAATTTAATGATCTGTATTTATTTTTTAGATCGTGGTATAAATGCTAAGATGCGTGACTTCACTGAGTTCGAAAAAGGGCGAATTGTTAAAGCTCGAATTGCAGGCGTTTCCGTCACCATAACAGCTAAACTTCTTGGGCATTCGAGAGCTACTATATCAAGGACCATGACAGAATTCAAGAAGCAGGACAAAACCTCCAGCAGGAGGAATAATTCCGGCAGGACTTCGAAGTTCGCTGAAAGAGACCGACGAGTGTTGATACGCATTGTAATGAAAAATCTCCTGGCAACTGTCCCTAAAGTAATTGCAGAGTTGAATCAACATCTCACTAGCCCAGTTTCGACCAAAAATATTCGCTGCGAACTCAATGAAGCCGGATATCATGGAAGAGCCGCCATCAAGAAACCTCTGCTTTCTCATCAAAATATTCAGAAAAAGCTGAACTACTCTAGAGATCACAAGGGCTGATCAACATACCAATGGAAGCAAGTAATATTCTCTGACAAGACAATTTTTCTCTTTTCCCCACTGCAGGGCGAATTTATGTGTGGAGGTAGCCCGGGGAAACTTTTAATCCTGGCTGCATGGTAGGATCAACAGCAACGAATATCTGAATATTTGGGAAGATCAAGTCCATCCCATGGTCCAGACATTATTCCCTCATGGCGAATTATTTTCCATAATGACAATGCCCCAATACGCACCTCTCATGTGGTTAAGAATTGGTATAAAGACCATAGGAGTGAGCTATAACACATGGAGTGTCCCATACAATCTCCAGATCTTAATATTATTGAACATTTTTGGTGTGCCTCGGAGCAACAAGTTAGAAATCGTTACCTACCACAGTCGTGTCTGAAACAGCTGGAGCAAGTATTGCAAGAAGAATGGCTCAAGATTCCTCTCGATGAAGTCAGGAAGCTGTATGAATCAATTCCAAAATGCATCTACGCTGTTCAGAAAGCAAAAGGAGGATCAACTCCGTATTAAATAAATTTTCATTGAATTTAACACGTGTTCCAATTATTTTGTCCAACGCATGCGACTGAACTTTAATCTGACCATCGTCTTAGTAATGGGCAGTCCAGCGCCGTGAAGTTGTTCCTATGTATCTATTTCACTGTAAGGGAGGGGAGGCATAGGAAAGGGCAAGACTACTTGCTTTGCCACGTTTCGCCTTATGTTGAAAAATCCAGAGTTGCCTTTCAAGCATTCTGAGGCTATGAATGCCGCTTTCAATGCCTTCCTCCTCCTTCTGTTGGACGCGTACGCGACTGCTTCCCTCCAGCTGATGCGGTGGTCAGTATCTCGCAGGTGTTCGGTGAGAGCGTTGCTGAACCGCCCTACCCGAATATTCTGCTTGTATTCCCTTACTCTGGTATCCACGCCCCTGTGTGTCTCACTAAAGTAGGCTTGGTGGCAGTCGCTGCAGGGTACCCTGTATACCACGGAGTTCTTGTTAGTCTCTGTCGGTAGTTTAGAGTGGCAGATGTTTCCTACTTTGACACTGGCTCAAAGGGCGACTTTGTTAGATGGAGCCATATTTCTTCCTACTGCGATGGATAGGGGCTGATATGTACTTTTTATTAGACATCACTTCTTCTACTGCTGCAGAGCGTTGACCGATGTTGATTACCTTGTTCCTTGCCTTCCTGATGAAGGCCACCGGGTACCCCAGCTTCTGGAAGGAGTCTTGGATGTACTTCTCCTCCTGTGAAATGAATTCTTGGATGCAGATCCCCCGTGTACGCAAGAAGAACCTGATCACAATGCCTATCTTTGTCCGAAAGTCGTGGGCTGACAGATAGTGGATAAAGACATCTTTGTTGGCTGGCTTCCTGTAGACGGAGAATTCCAAGTCTTCATCAGTCCTGTGCAGTTTGACGTCTAAGAATCGAACAGTGGCGTCGTTTCCCTCTTCTTCCTTTGTCAATTTTATCATATCGTGAAGTTCGTTGATTCTATGGAGTAACCTCTCATGGTTGAGGCGTCATGGGACGATCACAATCGTGTCGTCATTGTAGCTTAGCCATTTGATGTGTTGCGAAGCACTTCGTTTATAGGTTCTACCTCCATTTTATCCATAAACAGGCAGGCTAGTACGTCAGACAGGGGTTAACCCAAGGCTATCCCGTATACGTGGTGGTACTCGTGCTCACGCAAACGAAGGTGTTGGACCCTGCGCATAGCAAACCCAGCTTCATAAAATCGCGCGGAGGAAGGTGTAGAGACTCGGACCTGTCTCTAGTGACAAGGCGGTCTACTTCCATCGCTTCTTAGATAGGGACATTAGTGAAGAGGGAGACTACGTCAAAACTAAGGAGGTTCTTGTTCTTGACATTTACTCCCTGTAACCTGTCCATTATGTCTGACGAGATCTTGAGGTGGGCCCAGCTAATTCTACCCATCATACCTGCCAGTAGGCGGGCAAGTACTTTGGCCAGTCTATGTGGGGCGCTATCTATCTCGAAAGTGATGCGTCCACATTTTTCTGTTTATTAACTGTTTATCTATTTCATTGTTCTTCTGCTCCTGATGATGTAAACACGAAAGCATTTGGGCTTATTCTGTGTATTATTTTCCTTTGGGATATTTCAAGCATCTTAGATCATGTGTTATTGGTGATTATTTTTGCATATATATATTGTCGAGAATGAAGGTTTCTTGTCGCCATCAGCCCCGTCGAAACCACGAGGTCAGCCCACGTGAGCGAGGACCATGAGAACAGTCAGAATATCAAACTGCTTTCCGCGATAAGCGAGGGATTGGAATCTCAAACGCGCGCTTCTGCCGTCTCCCAGGGCATTATCAAGATACCTTCCCGGGAGTACTTCCCATCCCTTAAGGGCACACCCTTGGCGGAGGCAGTAACGGTTCCAGCTGGTTCCTATATATTATTGGTGCCAATTGCGCATTGACAGTATATGCCTGCTTTTTACAACGAAACACGTTATTCTCGACCGCGATCCCCTTTCTATACTAGCCGAAAGCTAGAATTATACTGAATATCTGAGCCCCAACCAATTTGCCCGTCTTTGGTTTCGGTACATTTTGTTTGGCACGAATGCTCCTTCCAGTTAGTGTTACTACTAGAGGTTAAACTGCCCGTGGTTAAAGTCCCTCGAAAAGCCATCCGATCCCCGTTTTATCTTTTAAAGCCTCGAACCCAAGTTAGGCTGAAACGATCATCTGTGGCTACCTTGCCAGTCATCCCTGTGTGCGTATAAACAGAGGCTTGCATCGCCTCTCCTTCCCCCCCTCCGTCGAGCTCACACTGAGTAGCTCTCAGTCATTATTCTCTTTAATCTATTTATTGTGTATAACTGTGTAAATATTAAAGTATATTTTGTCCTACTTTTTCATAGACCTCATAGTCCGTAGCCTTCATTAGTTTAATATCGGCCAACTGTACTCAATCGTTTGTATTTAAATCCTTCGCACTCTTCCAAGCAAGTTGGACCCCAACTCCCCCGATTTCTATCCTTCTCCATCTCTGTCGTGACCAGAGTTGAGTCAAAGGTCACTCGTTGACCTTTAGCGTCCACGTATATTGGGTAGAAGTGGCGTATATGCGGGGTCATTCTACGATATATATATATATATATATATATATATATATATATTGAGAATAACTTAATTCTGTCCGAAACATTTTGAAAACTGAGACATTACTAAATTTTTACTATTTCAAAAGCCTTTATTTAAGATTTACGGGTGGCTACTCGCCCGTTAGTTTTTTCTTCTACCACTGACTGCTGCGAGACCTTTGGTAACAACGAGTTCCAAATTGTAATGAGTGATGAAGGACAAAATATTTTTCTGATCACTCCAATTAATTTTTATTGAATGAGCTAAACTTAAAAAATAGTAGAGGCAAACGGTCAGGGCTTTGCCAATTAGAGTCCTCGTGCGATATTATGAAATCAGAATTTATGTACGTACACGAGTGTTTTTACACACAGTAGTAATAATTATACACGCCATTAGTAGCAATAAAATTCCCAATAAATTTCATTAAAATTGCGTTTACATTCTAGATGGTGCCTTTGGTGCGCCCCAAATTGAGTTAATCTCACTTTGATGTAGACACACTTTGAGCTGACTTCAGAATGTAACAAGGAGTAACAAGGAGTAACAAGGAAAGTAAGTACCCTAGGAGACCTTACGGTCCATTCAAAGAGGGTACCTTTGGACTAGCAATTGAGCGGGCACATGGCTGCTCAATTGTTTTGCGTCCCTAAACGGCCACTTTTCAAGACTTTGTCTAGTCTTGACTTGAACTGGTCAACAGATTCACTGTTGACAACTTCCACTGGAAGTGCGTTCCACTTACCGCAGATACTGTAGGTGAAAAAGTTTCCACACAGATTGCGGTTGTAACGCTTCAGTTCAAGTTTGAAGCCGTGATTGCGCGTTCTGTTCTCACTCAGTGTGAAAATATCCCGGTAGTCAACATTGTCGAACCCTCGAAGTATTTTGAAGACTTCGATGAGCTGACCACGCAGTCTACGGGTTTCCAGCGAGAACATATCTAACTCCCTTAGTCTATCCTCATAACTTTTATGTCGGATAGAGGGAATCAGCTTGGTTGCCCTGGCTTGTACGCGTTCCAATCTCGCGATGTCCTTTCGCAATGAAGGACTCCAAAATTGTACGGCATACTCCAGGTGCGGTCGGACAAGTGAGTTGTACAGGCACAGTACAATCTCCTGGTTCCGATAACCAAACTGGCGCTTAATATAGCCTAGCATCGGGTGTTTACACGGAGAAAATTTCTTTGACCTTTAATAGTAGCGAGAAAATTCTTTATTGCGGTAGAATCCATTTCAGTTTGGGCTACAAAAGTCTAATCGACACTAAAAGTGAGCTGGCCAATTCATTGAAAGAATAATTATTGTATTAAATCTCCCGACTTGTCTATTTTTAGTGCCATTTTGTTGGTTGAAACTGTAAAACCAATTAGGTTATCCAATTAGCCCTGCCCGGGAATTAAATATTTAATATTAATTTGCCGGCACAGAATTCATAATCAAATTTAGAATTTCGAATTGTTTGGATTAATTGATCTGGTTGATAATTAAATTAGGGCTTTCAAAAACTAGAACATACTCTTGTATTTAATGCTCGAGAAGAGCTCGTACGGTGTCTGGATTACAGATATACGAGATTAATGATGATGAAATAATATGAATATATTTTTAGCAGATATTTAAGTTTAAAAACTAGAAATACACTTACTAATAATAAAAATTTATTAGTTTTAAAATTATAGAATTAAACAAGGATTTATTCGCACGCCCCTTTCGTGGAAATAATTGTGGCCTCTTTCCATTACGGGTATTGAAGTCGGTCCATTAAAGAATGAAACCAGAAATTCAAATTTACATGGAAACAAGAATGGAGAACTATGATTGACTAGACTTGATCAAATGGGAGCATAGGTTATGATTAAGTTTATTAAGAAGACAAGTAGAAACCCCTTATCGGGGAACAAATAGATAGCGAATTAAAATATTAGCAAGAAGCAAATATTTCACAGACTGCTACAGGCAAAATTTAGAGAACCTGATCAATTAGAGAGGAATTAAAAAATGAGTTGAATAGAGATACCCGAAGAACCAAAAGACTGTCAGAAAACAACTTCACTTAGCATTAAATCAATATTAAATCTAACCGTGATAGGATCTCTTAAATGTGAAAGAACGTTCTTAGAAACATAAGAAATGGTGAAGATGCTAAATAAATAAGAACACGAATATTTCGTCGGGGGTTGTCTAGAGTTGAGAGTTAGTATTAATATAAGTCTCTAGATAGGGAAAAAATCCGGAGATTTCTCAAATCAACAGAATGTTAATAAGGCAAAGTGCTGACACATAATTAGTTCTAGATGGCTTAATAAAAGAGTAAGTAATTCAGTTAGATTTAAGTAAAAATATTAAGTCATTTGTATTTGGAAAAATAATTGATAATTGGAAATTAGAAAAAGTGGTTCCCTTTTTTTAAAAGGGAAAAAAGAAAGGCCACATAGTTATAGCCCAGTGAGTTTAACTTCATTTATATATAAATCTTTGAAGCTAAAAAATTCTTTGCTAATGAAAGAAATGGGTTCAAATCACGTAAATTTTGCTTGACGAATGCGTTTGATTGTCTCTATTTGTTGGATGAAGGACAAAACTGAGGAAATTACTTAATTTAGTAAGGTTCATCATGGAAAGGTAAATCAGAAATTGAGGAAGCATGGGATATCTTGGTCAGCCTTATGTCCTATAGTTAAGTTGTTAAGAAATACTAAGCAAACAATAATATTGAAGAGGACAACATTCGAATAATGGAAGAATGCTAGTATTGGTTTATTTATCTCAGGACTACATTCTTGGGCCATTGCTATTTTTGATTGATAGCAATGATCTTTGGAAAGGGATTAAAAGCGATTTTTTTTTTACCGAAGGCAACGCTAGCGATTCATTTGCAAATGAGATGGTGGAAACCTTTTCGATACAAATATTTCAGTCATTTAAAGCAGTGGCGGCTCCAACTAAAATTAGTGGGGGTGCTGCATCACAAATTTTTTAGCATTGTTTTAAAATTGTGTAAAAGGAACTAAACATATAAAAAGAAAATTTATAGATAAATTTAATAAAATCTTAAACAGAACAAAATCAAACAATTTTTACTTACTAATAGACTAAATTGTTACAGTTCAAGATTGATCCATTCATTTAAAAACGAAATCGATTCTTTTTATTTTAATTTGCGCGAAGAGATTAATTATTTTCTCCTTGATCTCTGGATGACAACTAAACAATTTTTCTTCATTGAAACCACTGCAAGTGCATTTCGGAATTCAAGGTCTCATTAGAAAAGTTTTATTCTTTTCAATGTTGAAAAGCAGCGTTCTGCCTCTGATACAGTCATGGGAATTGTCAAGAGCGGGAACTTGGAAAATCACATGGAAGTGTTATCAACATCATCCAGGACAATTTGGCCATGACCAAGGTCTCTGCCCGTTAGGACCCTAGGAACGCCACGCCCCATGATCAACTTCAACGTCGTCAAAGTCCACAAGGCCAGAGTTGCACAAGCTGCCCTGCACGAGTGCGGATTCGAGGAGCTCAACCACCCCCCCTACAGCTCAGATCTGGCCCCTAGCGAATACTTTTTATTCCGACAGCTCAAGGCTGCACTGCGTGGACGCCGGTTTGGGGACGATGAAGATGTCCAGCTCGCCGTCCAGGAGTGGATTGAACAGCAGTCGGCAGATTTTTGGTTGTCGGGAATTCGAAGCCTCAGGGACAAGTGGCGCAAGTGCATTGAAGTCGAGAATAGTTATATTGAAAAATAATAAAACACTTTTCCTCATATCTCGTTTCCTTATATCCGAATTGCAAAACTTATTGACCGCCCCTCGTATTTAAGATAAAGGTGCCTAAATATTTGAATGGGGAAAGTTAATAATCTTTTGAGTTATTAAAAAAATGGATATATATGTCGCGAGCTCGTCTGAGAACAAAGAAGTTAGCGCAATCGTAAGTATATCTCGCATCTCTATGGCGGGGGTCGTATTCACCGCGATCTATGTTCATAAGTCTAATCATAATCATCATTATCATCATCCTTCTCATTATCACTAACTATAATTTAGGAAGGGGATTTTTTTGAGTATTTGGATAATAATTTCATCTTAGTTTCGTTATGACTTATGTTTTTTTATCAAAGCTATTTCTAATAATTCTTTTATAATATCAAAAAACAAAATGCTGAAGTTCAGAAATAAATATAAGTATCGAAATTTTGTGAATTTTTTAAAACCCAAAGAATTACAAATGGTGAAGTTCAGAAAATTTATTTTTATATATCTTCTATAACTATATTTTAGCAACGTGATATTTTGAAAGGGGGAAATTTAGTTTAGAGTTCCTTTTTAAAATTATTAGAATTGGCGAAGTTCAGAAAATTTATAAAAATAACACCATGGCTGCTTTTTTTACATTTTAAATTTTTATCTTAGTAATGAAGCGCAAGCTCCCCCCGCGGGGGGGGAGTGGCGAAACCATTACCTGGTTAAGTAATTATTTAAGAAGATTTTTTTTCTCATTTAATTTCTTTCAGACTCAGGAGGTGTTTAACGTCCTTGCCGCAAAATTGATCGCCTAGGTGGAGCTCGAACGACGACCACTTCTCGAAAAGTATGGTTACTCTTCTTGAGCGACCCTACACATATCTGATATGGCATACGATTAGTAAACTACTATAACATGCTGTAAGATGGCATTTGATTTTGTCGTGCGTTTATGAGAGCCAGTGTTTTCTTGTGGCTAGATATCGCATGGACTGTTGGGAAATGGGTTTAGTGTGTGACATTTGGTAGATTTTAGTGACCCCAAAGTTATAGTGTGTTATGTTATTTTCAAATATCTCATCTTTATCTTACACCTCATGCCATCCCTACCATCTTCACGACATTTGTAACTTTCTTTTAGTTATTGTTAATCTAGTATAGTATAACCTAGCACTTAGTATTAACTATCCTAGACAATTATAGCCTATACTATTCTATTATACCCTAGTCAAGCATAGATCAGTATTGTCTAGCCTAGCATACTATATTATCTCCTAGCCTAGGATAGCTTAGCATAGATCAGCCTAGCCTTGTATAGTATAACCTAGCTCCTAGCATTAGCTATCCTCTAGACAAGTATACCCTATGCCATCTTATTATACCATAGTCAAGCATAGATTAAAATTGTCTTTCCTAGCATTCTATATGCTCTCCTAGCATAGCATATTATAGCCTAAATTATCATAGTATATCTTACCCTTGTACATTATATCTTAGCATAGAATATATAGCCTAACCTATATTAGCCTATTCTAGGCTTGCCTAGCAGAGTAGAGCATATTAAAGCTTAGTCTAGTCTAGCAGAGTATCAACTAAATAGTTATGATGTTAATGCCGAAAGAAAATTATACTCGAAGCATTCGAAATAGAATGCAAAACAACATAAGGGTTTCAAATTCCGTAGAATCGGGCGAATAGTTATGATGTTATTACAAAAACAACAAAAAAGCAAAACAACCGACATAGTGAGATGTAGAGTCACTCGCGACTATACTGCGCACGCGACTAAAAATACTTGCTGTTTGGTATGATAAGCTCCTTACCAAAACTGGTTAGGCGGCGATCAAACATTACGTTCCTTTATGGTGGTTTCATTAACATTTCATATACTCGTGTTTGAGTTATATATATATATATATATATATATATATATATATATATATATATATATATATATATATATATATATATATATATATATATATATATATATATATATATATATATATAAACTGTGTATCACGCTTTATTGCAGGCCAAATTTTGGGCGGGCTGATATTTTGAGTATTAAACATTGTACAAATGTGAAACATGGTCAACTGAAATATCCTAGGTAGGTACGTACGCAGTTAACATTTCAATCGTATTGATAAGAAACATACAAAGTTATGCTGAGTTATGTATGTATTTTGATGTGCTTTCAACTGTGTCACGCTTTTTTGCAGGTGTACGAAAATGCAAATTTAAGGTAATGAAACAAAGTATTATCGTTTTATTACCATTTTATTGTAATAATGAAACACGATATTGAAGAATAGCAGCAAAAGATATAAAACAAACAATTATATTGTTGGTGCTGTACTTTATTTGTCTACGTAACTTCCTTGTTTAGAAATGACATCAAACACTCTTTTGTCCACAGAAGCTGTTAGCCGATTAATCTGGGAAGATGTTATGGTACCAGCAACTATTTTGATCTTTTCCCACAGGGCATCCTTCGATGAAAACTGGATACCTCCTTCATACACTTTCCTCTTCATGATCGACCAAAACTGTTCGATAGGGTTTAGGTCAGGAGAATAGGTATGCCAGGTCATAAGTGATTGGCCTGCGATTCCCAAAGTTGCAAGGTAAGAAATTGTAGCCTTGGCTGAATTCGAAGGAGCATTATCATGCATAAAAATCAATCGCCGTGGACGTGAGAGTGGCAGATCATATAACCATGTTGCAAAATGCTCCTTCAGAAACGCGATGTAGGAGTTGCTGGTGAGTTTGACACCTTCTGGAACTCGAAAAGGTCCGACAAGTTCATTTCCTATGGCTCCCGTCCAAAACATGACACCACCACCTCCTTGTTGAGGCCGAATGCGATGTGGGCGAGAGGCTTCAAGAGGTACACAAACTTTGGCCCATCCGTCGGGGTCATCCAGAGTAGCTCTGGCCTCATCCGCGAAGAGGAAATCTTGGAAATTGATTATCATGTACTTCCGTGCCCAATCAATATGCTTCTCTTTGTTATTTTGCTCAGGATGAGTCTTGCGATGTACTTAACACTTCTGGCCGTCTCTTTAAGGATCCTACACCGGGTGATTCTGGAAAAAGGGGCAACTCCAGCACTTTCAAATATGGCAACACTTGTGCTACCGAGGTCCTTTCTTACTTGTGTACGTATTTTTCGGATGTCACGCTGGGATACAATTCTTTTCGTACCTTTATCTTGCCTTGGTTTGGTGATGGGGTTTTCCACATACGCCTTCAATGTTCTTGTATCCAGACCAAGCGCTTTGGCTAATTCTCGAACAGATGAGCCTTCTGCGAGACTTGCAACAATCCGCGTCTTCTCTGTAGCTATCAGACGTCGTTTCAGGGGCATTTTCGTACACCAGTAATGAAGCGAGACAGAGTTGAAAGCACATCAAAATACATATATAATTCAGCATAACTTTGTATGTTTCTTGTCAATACGATTGAAATGTTAACTGTGTACGTACCTACCTAGGATATTTCAGTGGACTAAGTTTCATGATTGTACAATGTTTAATATTCAAAATATTAGCCAAAGATTTGACCTGCAATAGAGCGTGATATATACAGTTTATATATATATATATATATATATATATATATATATATATATATATATATATATATATATATATATATATATATATATATATATATATAATGAATGACAAACAAAGTAATTCTAATTAACATAGAAGTGACAGCATAAGTGGAAATATCTTACGCGCCACTTTTTGTATAATTCATGGTTCTCGAACTTTAATTAAATCAATGCATTATTACTGATCAACATGAAAGTGGTAAAGTAAGGGAAACTGTCTAACATGCAAGAAGAAGTTTGGTCATTAAGTATGGCTTTGCTTTCTAATATATATATATATATATATATATATATATATATATATATATATATATATATAGAATAAGTATTTAGAACATTTATATTCATTCTACCTTGGTTTTTCAATCCTGACCTCTGAGGTTAATCTCTCGCTCTGATTTTCTACCTCCCTAATTGCTTAGGCGGTATTTTAATCCTCTTTTCAACCTTTAGTCTTTCGAATTTACAAGATTTAATGATCCTAGTTTTTATTTATCTCCGCTCCTCCTAAGGTTTCCGTTTCATATTAATTTATTTTGTTGGTTCGTTTTTTGCTTCTTTGTTGGCGTTCTCTCTCCTCAGTATCATCCTTATAAATATTACAATTTTCAATACTTTTGTTATTTCTTGATAAAGAACTCGAAATAAAGTTCGAAAGTAATTGGAATCCTCGTGTTAATTTTCCCTGTGGGCTTTGTTGCATATATATATATATATATATATATATATATATATATATATTCAAGGATAATGATAGAATTACACCACCTTACTCTTGGCCAAGGAAACTTGTGCTCTTTGGCATAGTGAGAGATGTGGTTCAACGCCTATGGTAGTTAACGCTCCAGAGTTGACATCTAAGCCGCATCAAAAGAGATCGAAAGTTCGTCAGCGTAGAGTGGAGCACCGAGGTGATAACGTTGAACCTCGGAACAAATAATGTGATACTGAGGGCACTTCCATGCAGGACACTCCCTTCTTGCTCCATTGACTTGGAGAGGGTCCCCCACTGTCCGTGGGCGGAATTGACTATCTCACAAAAACTCAGAAATGAAGATCGAGGGGGAGTTCCCTTCGCCCCCTTCGTGTGGAGAGTCTCCATGATACTGATCTTTATACGGTATCGCAGGCCTTTTTCAGATAAAAATACACCATGGCGTAGTGTTGTCTACAAAGGAAGGCCTCACAGACGGTAGTTTCCAGTCGGAGCAAAGCATCCGACATGGAATGAAACTTGCGGAAGCCGCACTGTCCAGAAGGCCGCTGGCCTTTGCTGTCTAGGCAAAAGGCTAGTGTAAGATTTACCAATTTCTGCATGAACTTGCCCACGCAAATATTTAGATAGATTGGGCGGAAACCGGCCATGGTATGGTGATCTTTCAACGGTTTCCGAAAAGCAAACACAGTCGTCATTTGCCAGGAGTCTGGCGGGACACCCTCTGTTCAGATTCTTTTGAACAAATCTAAAAGAAATACCATGCTTCGCTCACGTGGTTTTTAAAGCTTGGTAAATTGGACATCTTCCGAACCAGGGGCGGTGTCGGGGCACTAAGCGAGAGCGAAACGCAGCTCACTCAAGGGTTCTCCGACTCTGGACGACCGGATTGGTCTTTCAGGCGGCAGCTGTCCAAAAATGATATTTGAATGGGAAAGTGGTTACTACCATGGAGGTTATCGACCTACACTGACCCCAAATTAAGCTGTTTTAGGAGAGTACAGGGATAGATCAAGACAGGAAAAGGAAGCGGTTCTCGGGCAGTGATGTGTAAACACATATAATACACATTTAGGACACCTATCTCTCGCAGAACTCTGGGTACTGATGGCTGAACAAGGTGCTGAAAGCGTTATCGCCTCCGAGGACTTATCAGAGCTGAATTAACTCGCTCTGTGAGTCGTTTCCTTCTTGTGCCTCGAAATATTTTGGTGGACGCGTGGCTTTGGAGGTGAGGGTCTTTTCTTATTAGGATTCATTGTCTCTCCATCACCCAGTCCAGCCTTGGGTGAGGGCGTAGCATCCAAAGTTCATTTGGTGCTGTCCTATTTTCGGGGAAAGCTTTAGGCACTCCAGAAGACGGCCTCACAACTACATTCATGGGTTTTGTCTCCTGTGATTCTAACTACTCCTTGGAGACGCGTTGCCGTTTCGCCTTACTGAAAAGGGTCATGTTGCGGCAGGGAGGAATCCTGGTTTTAGCCGAGGATCGGTCGGAGCCCATTGAGACTCCAATCTACCAAGAGAGTGAGTACCATTTGTGAGTAGAACCCGCAGAATGGTTCCAAATGTGCGCGGAAATGATCGTTCTCTTAGGCCTGGAGGGGCCAGGAATATAGAATGCTTTTTTGAACATTGATACATGATATCTCAGGTAGCGCCAGTTGCGCCAGGACCAAGTTCTTAACCTCTCTCAATGAGAATCGATTCGCAGCCTGAACAGCCAGGATTTCCTTCTCCAGGAGTAAAGCACCACATTGCTTGGAAGAGGCGGGGTGCGGCTCTCAATAATTGACATACTTAGCCATACACAATAGGGACTTATCGTGTACAGCCTTGGAGTAACTTATAGACTTCGTGTAAACCTGACTTTGCACGTCTGCATAAACGATTCGCATGTCCAAGGTAGTGGCAGTAGTAGCACATCCACGCCAGTGACACAAATGTCTTCACGCGGTAGCGATCCATTTTCTTAGCTTCCTTCTGATAACTACTTACAAGGGCATAAGTAGCCGTAATTATTTAATCACAAGCCTAATACTAGTGTATATTAAAATATAAAATATATCAGAGTAAACCTAAAACAAAAAACAATAAAACAAGCAAACAGAAAAGGAAGGCAGCATTCTGCGGCGTCGAAGGAAGGCCCGCCTCCCCCAGGCGCAAGAACATGGGGAGCAATACCAGCCGGCATGCACTGACTCAGGGAGCCTGTCACCGTCGAACGTGATGAATAGTGTACGGGTGGGTCTAGAGGTCCATCCCTAGTTTCTCATTACACGTTCACCCTTGAACCACCTGTGGTCGGTCAGCTCCAAGTGGTGTCTTCTATGGAGTAGTCCACGAGTTCCCTCACATAAAAAACTCTTTTCACAAAGTTCATGGTGGAGTGCGACACGTTACACTCACAGAAGGCGGCCCTGGACCGGAAATGACTATCTTCAGCAATATCTTTCTTCGAGATGGAGAATGGTTTGGCTTTCAGGGGGACACTACTCGGAGAAGGAGATCCCTCTCTCCTTGTGAGTCCTCGGGGGGCCCGAGTCACCAGAGGAAAAGCTAGCACAGAGACGGAATCATGTGCGGTGTTTGGCACTGAGCCGAGTTCTATCCCGTGGAAGATCTTGCTGTATGGAGCTGGGTCACCTCCGAAACCAGCTCCAGCTCAAGGGGTCTTTATGTGGCCATACCCCTGAGATAGCAAGTATTCCTATCGAGAGCTCTTCATTTTTGTCTTAGGCCGGTGGGTCGACCTGCATTAGGGAAGAGAGAGGGGGAAGGCAATCCCTTCCCCGCAAGCTCAATATACAGGCCTGCAGGAAGCTTGCCCCGATGGGACATACTCTCCCTTGTCCGTTAAGGGGGTTAGCCCTATTGAATCGCTCCCAACTTGAGCGGACGATCTTGGTACGCCGGTCTGTTTTCTTGGAGGTCCTCTGTGAAAGGAAAGGGGGACCGTTGTTAGTACAGATGTGGAGTCGTCCATGGGCAACTCCAAAGAAGGAGATTGGAGGGAACCTCGAGAGAGCATAAGGGGGACCACTTCCTTTCCTGAAGTGGAGCTGCCCGTGAGTGACTTTAAATGTGGTAAAGTGGAATCCACTTTTAGGCATTCCGATGGTGAGAGGGGATCCCCTTCACCTGTTGTAGGTGCGTCTCAATTTTCCTAGGCTTTCCCGACCCCTAGGGAAGGCGATGCCATGCCTGGATGCGCATTCCCACTTTTCTTCTCACTTGTGACCATAGTTGTAATGAAAGAAAAATAATGCATGGAAAGTAGAGACTTTGCCTCCCCCCCCAATGCCTTGCAAGGTTAAGAAAAAAGTCTTTATAGGAGCTTAAAGTGCAAAAATGGGATATTTTACACACTCAGTCCACGGATCTAGCTAAGATGGACTTTGAGACTTCAGTCTGCTCTTCAGGTGAAATTGGCCTCGAGTTTTAAACATAATGATGAAGGTGATCAGAGTAAACGGCCCAACATACGCCGTCTCTATACTTGCCTTAGGCAATGGGCTTTCGGCCCTCGCAGCAGGGGTGACCTCATGGTATACACTGCAATTCGGCTAAGGACCCATAAAAGGACGAAAGTGCGCCAGCAGCCAGAACCTTTTTGGAGAGAAGAGCAAATTTGGAAGGAGGTAGGCCAGTATGTATAAAGAGTAGTAGAAATTGTCAGGTCTACTAGCGAGTAAGGTGGCTCATCATAACTTAGCTAGGTGATCACAGGATGGTATGAAGTCTACTAAGGCACCATGGTTAGTGTACCGAACTGTCTCAGGCGGGAATAGTCTCCCTATACAAAGTGCGGGTAGAAAAGTTTGAGGAGATATCCGTAATAATAATAATTAATAATAATAAATAATAACAAAAATAAATAATAATAAATCATAATACGAAATAATATTAGGAAGAATGATAATAACAATATTAATAATAAATAAATGTAAAGTAGAGATGAGACGGGGCGAGGGGAAGCGCACCAACAACTTTCCAAGGCCCTATCAGAGAGTTCATATTAACCCAGTAAGTGGGGCGGGAGGATGTGCATATCCTCCAGGTACTAAAGGTATCAGTCTAAACAGGTACCCTCCTGTGGCGGATTGCTAGGAAATCACAAATATCCAAACTACAAGCAGCTGGTAGCAAAGCTTATTGAGCGCTTCAAGGACTTGGGCTGCCATATCTCGTTGAAGATGCATTTTTGCATTTACATTGTTTTTTTGTGATAACTTGGGTTATGTGAGTGAGTAAGAGTGAGATTCCATTAGGAAATCGCAACAATTGAGAGGAAACATCAAAGAAGGTGGGATGTTGCAATGACGAGAGACTATATACTTGTCAGAAAAGATAAAAGCGTTGACACAAGAACATGATCTTCCAAGCACCTCTAATACAAATATTTGAATCATTTTTTGCTCGTATTTTCTTTACAATTCCTAAAAGGCAAAGTCTTCATACACCCAAATACTTATATGAATAACTGAAAATTAAAGGTAAAACTAATGTTTAAAGCACTTGGGGGAGTTCACCTTTGGGAGCCTTACTTCCTTGAATCTTTTCTTTGCTTTGAGATATGGAAAAAGTTTTGAAGTTCACAAACTGCGTCCTCCAAGCTCAAGTTGAGAATGTAATAAAGTCATTCATCAACTATTTCAACAGCATGATATAAACTTTCCTTTTTGGTCTTGACTCACTCTCCCCTCGGTTAGTGGTTCTTAAGTCATGACACTCCCACAGTTATCACTAGACTTTAAAAAAGCTACGTAGTGGCCTGAGTTTAATCGAGTAACAATATGCTCAATAGTTGGAACAACTTCATATGTTTCCATGCCTTCTCCGGTCTGTATTTGTACGTCAGATAATGGCATTGATTCTCCATCAATCTTTGTGGAAAGCATTCATCGTCACAAATTCCGGAATTCAAACCTTTTAAACTGAATGGTGAGGAAATTTGTGGAACCAAGTAAAGTTGTGAGAGGAGGAGGAGGAGGAGGAGGTGGTGGGAAGGGTCGGTGGTGGTGGGCAGGGGCAGTGGTTTTGGTGGTGGGTAGGGGTTGTGGTGATGGGTGGGTAGAGGTTGTCGGGGTGGGTGGGTAGTTGTCCTGGTACTGGACAGGTGCGGTGGTGCTGGTAGTGAGCAGGGGCTGTTGTGCTTGTGTTTGGCAGGAGCAATGGTGGTGGTGGGCAGGTGCAGGGGTGGTGAGCAGGGGCGGTGATGGTGGGCAGGGGCAGTAGTAGTGGTGGTGGGCATGGGCATAGGCTTTGGTTTTATACTATTATAGTTGGTATTAAATTCCCTTTCAAATCATATATGGGAACCTTCCTATTTTGTTTTAATTTCATCCCTCAACTTTAAAAAAATTTGATATTTGGGGATTTAATTTAAAAGAGGTCGATTTACCCAAGTGTAAGAGAAAATAGCGGCGAAATTTCACACTAAGCGATTCTATTCTTGAGATCATTCGGTGGATGGAAGTTTTATTTCTTTGGAAAAGGTCAGAAATGAGGCCATATACTCGAATTAATCTATATAGTGGATCTTAACTTACGAATTTCGTTCATCTATCGTTCATTTATCAGTTATCTTTTATTGACTGGACACAACTTGTTCTAAATAGAAAAGACCTGTTCACGTCTCCTCTTCTTAGTGATATCAGAGTTAATAGCTAATGTTAATGAATTTTTATTTAAAGTGAAAATATGAAAAAGCGGTATTCTCTTCTATCTCTGAGCTTCGGAAGGAAAGTCTACGGGATTATGAACCATACTTTTGAGTTAAAACAATTTAAAAAACCCTCACGGCTAAACTATTTGAGCTATAACCTCGTGCTTGGTCTCCTTTGCTAGAAAATTATCTATAAAAAAATCCTACTAGTCCCGTAGATAGGATCATTAGAGTCCCATCATTTCCTCAAGATTTCCCAAACTCTTCAAGCAAAAATGGAAAACCTGATTTCTCCACTGGGATAAAAATCGGCATAAAAAAGTCAAAACTATTTGCCTATTTTTCTGATTTCATATATATATATATATATATATATATATATATATATATATATATATATATATATATATATATATATATTCAACTATAGTTATATCGTGAACAACGATTAACAACAATTAACGACACTTACTATAGATGGTGTGACGTTTCCGATGTAATAATAGGTAGGGGCTAGTAAATAGAGTGTAATATATCATTTACATTATGATATGACAAGTATGGTAGAGTTGTTGTGCCAATAATTTTGTCTTAAGCAGGTCGTTGTAAATCTTCAAAGAGTGGGTAACGGTCGTAGACTTACTAGGTATTTATACAAGACCTTGAAATGCCACCTAGTATCGAAGTATCGACCGACAACAAGACTATAGACAACTGCAACCATAATCAAGTCATTGCATCCCTCTACCTCTAATTATAACATAGAATAAAACATGATTCAGCCTATCTACACATTTATTCACTCTAGAAGACCTGCATAAATTAGCTCAAGGAGAACCAATAAGCTGTGGTGAAGAGTCTACCGCACAAAGGACTGGAGTACGAGGTAAAATATGACGAACTGGAGAAGTAGGGGAAACAGGTTGTAACACAGGAACTTCTCTACCATGAGCCCTTGCGGATCTCGCAATTATCTTATTTTGCTGTATTTTCACAACATCTCCTGTGGGTGCACTATATCTATAAGATAAGTACCAATCTGCTCCTGTACCTTAGCAGATATCCAGTTAGAACCACCAGGAATATAGTTCCTGATCATCTTTGGAGAGAATGATCGCAGGAATAAGTTTCTAGTAGATAATGAGTGGTTAGTTTTCTGACATCACTTCCTGGGACCACTCTAGCTAATAGTTGTTCTGTAGGCCACAACAAATCTAATTAAGACCTAAAGCTTAGACCAAACATCATCTTAGATGGGGAAGCTCCAGTAGCAGAGTGATGAACAGTTGATAGTTAAACATGAACCTATCTATAGTTAGGTTCGAAAGGGTTCGGAAGATGTATGGATAAAAAATCATGTAGGTCTGACCCCTCTTCTCAGCTAAACCATTAGTAGAAGGTTTGTAAACTGCAGTAATAATGTGATGAATACCACAACTTGTGACAAATTCCTTAAGCTCAACAGAAGTAAAACAAGGACCACGGTCATAAACAACTGAAACTGGCAAATCAAACTGAGTGAAAGAATGTCTAAGAAAGTTAATAGTTTTCTACCATTTGAACCTGATGTAGAGTTTTCTAGCATTAAGAGTGAGCATCCACTATGATGAGAAAATTTTTCCCATATCTGACCCCAACATAATTGACATGTGATCTGTGCCATGCAATTGTGGCCACTCCCAAGGATGTAATTCTGCCTTATAATATGTCGAGTGTAGGGCTGAACACTGTAGACATGGCATACATAGTTCTTTAAGGCCACTTTCCAAGTTAGACCAACAAAAGTAACCTCTCGCTAATTCCTTCTTGCGAGAAGCACCCATATTATTAGCATGCATTTTATGCAATAAAGCACTCGTTAATTTAGGAAGAATGACTACTCTACGGCAGGGCTGCCAAAATGGTTACAATGATTACATTTTGCTAATTTTCTTTCAAAAGGTTACAATGGTTACAACTCGGGTATTTTTGGTTACATTTGTAACATTTCATCATAATATTTTTAAAATTTGACTTAAATTAAAAAAAACATTAATTATTATCAATTTTCTTTTGTTTTAGTTTCAAAAACCAATTATATATTATATTTAAAACTAAAATTGCTTATCGTGAATTATAATTGGCTGATAATTAATCAGTCTCTTTTCAAACAAGTGAGTTGATTGGCCAATAGGCATGCATATAAAGAAGCTTGAACGTCGAGCTACGATAAGCGATTTGTAAACTCGTCTCTTATTGGTCAATTCATTTATAGGTTCCAATTCCATAATGCATTGAGTATTGCGTAACAGTACATTCCCCTTTGCCTTCCGGTATCAATGTTAAAATTTCTTATTCTTATGTGCCGAGTGATCTTGATTTCTTTAAAGATTTAAATTAACACACCATCTCAATATGAGTGACAGTGATGACGATACTTGTAATAGAGCTGAATGCAGTACCCCTAAGAAGAAACAAAAAATGACTGGAATAAAACGTGAAAGGAAAATAGCATCACATATATTCAAACAAAAGATTCTCTTCATGGCTGCAAGTGAGTAAATATGACGGTAACAAAGGATTCTGTAAATTGTGCAGTGTTGATATTTTAGGTGCCCTTACACACATAGAAAGACACGAAACCTCGGAAAAGCATAAAAAGAACATAAGAGTAATAAAAACTTCCGCAAAGCTTAACTGATTTTATAACTTCACAGCATTCTTTCCCGAATCAGAAGGTTGTAGCTGCTGAGCTTAAACTTTGTGCATTCACACAATTTTCCTATTGCTCTTTTAGACCATTTGGCAGGTCTTATTACCAATTTATGCCCAGATTCGAATATTGCTAAAGATATAAAGTGCTCAAGAACCAAAGGTACAAGTATTTTTTCCAATGTGATTGGCCTTTATGCTTTGAATAATCTATTGTCTAGGATAAAAACAAACAAAATTTTCACTTATAATTGATGAAACAACCGATGTATCTACAATGAAACAACTTGTTTTGGTTGTCAGGTATTATGATGAAGAAATTAAGAAAACTGTGGACAAATTTCTGACCCTAATAGAAATCAAAGATGCAAGTGCTATTGGTATTTATGGTGTTATAATAAAGTTTTTTGATGAACATGAAATTTCTTTTGAAAACTTAATCGGTTTTGCTAGTGATAATGCCAGTGTGATGATGGGGAACAAGGGTGGGGTTCAAAAACTACTTAAAGAGAAAAATCCTGATTTATTTGTGCAACCATGTGTGTGTGTCATTCTATACAACTGTGTCCTTCCAAAGCCTGTCTTGAATTGCTTCGCCAACTAGAGGAGTTAGTAAGAAATATTTCTTCATACATTAGCAATAGCCCAAAGCGCTTATCGCAAAAATTAGCCAGCATAAGATTCTTCATCTTAGCTCCACTAGATGGCTCTCTTTGGAAAATGTAGTTAAACGAATAAAGGATCAATGTCAAGCACTTTTGTTATTTTTCACCACAGAGGATGAGATTCCAATGGCTACAAAAATATTTGAGGAATTGCAGAAGCCAATAACAAAAATGTATTTTGCAATTTTAGCCTATATATTGACATGTATTAATAAGATTAATTTGGAGTTTCAGGCTGAATCATTTAGACTGCACAAATTGAGATATTCTATGACTAGAGGCATAAAAGCCATTTTGGGCAATTTTATAAAGCAAGAAATTGTAAAAGCCAATGAAATTGAGGACATTGATATTAGCAATTCTGCAAATTACATTAAACTAGAAAATGTTTATTGTGGTGCCATTCCTGAAAGCATTTACATGCAAAAATCAGAAACCATTAGTCAAGAAGACCTTCAAAAATTTCAAATTAATACATTTAACTTTTATGTGCGTGTTTCGAAAGAAATGATGAATCGCTTCCTATCTTCGAATTTGCTTTCTAATTTAAATAAGTTAGAAGCATTAGATCCAACCAATGTTTCCGAAAGGAAACCTACATCAATCATCCCTTTGGCAATGAAGTTTCCAAATCTTTTGAGTACAGATCAATATTAAGCCATCAATAGGGAATGGAGAGAACTGACTCATCGGGATAAATCTTGTTTCAAAGAAATTGAACCTGAAAAATTTTGGCATCTTATTTCCTTGGAAAAATGCGGAGATCAACCCCGCTATCCTTTGTTAAGTAAATTTATGTTTAGCATGTTGGCTTTACCCCACTCTTCAGCAGCTGCAAAAAGAATATTTTCTCTTTTGAATAATATCAAAGTAAAAAATCACTCAAGTTTAAAGATAAGCACAGTAAATGCATCGATGCATTCCAAGTCAATGCTTCCCGAAACCAATTGCACAAAGTGGAACCCAGCACAAGATCTTTGCAAGAAATTAAGCGAAAAGCATTGGTATGTGTACAAAAAGGAGGAAGATATTACTTTTTAAGCAAAAAAAATCAGGTAAATACATTATTTTTTTATGGTATTAATTATATTATTCTTTAATATAAATATTACATTAGTGGTTAAATTTTCACGATTTAGGTTACATTTTGAATTTTGGGGGGTTAAAATTGATCCCAAAATTTCGGCAGCCCTGCTCTACGGCCCCACAAGACTGTACCTGACTGAATGGATAACTCATCCCTCCTCCGTACATAAGGAGCAAGGCCAGGATCACCCATAGTTGAGCCTGGCTCCCTAACTTCACAAAGGTTGCGTGCTATATCTATTATATATATTATCAATTATATAACTCCCCAAACATCCCAGAATGAAATTACAATCCACTATGGAAGCTTATGTTAAAAAGAGCCCCAAAACGTCATATGTAATTGACGGGAAATGCTTTAGCCACAGATTCTGATGTTACATCTTTAAGTGGATATGCCTCAATACCCTTAGAATAGCTGCAGATTATGGTAAAAAGGTATTTTTAAACCTCTATCATGGTCGGTAACCAACTACTTAAAATACTCATGGATTTTGTAAAACCTTGATGCAGATGTAGCAAATTGTATAAAGGGTAGTTTCATAGTTCTCTCTACTTCTGCAGAGTATCAGTCTTTTCTCATCTCACACCAGTTAAATCTGACCCAAATTGCGGAAATTAGAAGTGAAATAAAGAAGAACAAACCACTTCGATAGATTACAAATGATAGAATGTGAGGAAGATGGTAGGGAAATCTTCTGAAACTGAAGCAAGGTAGAAGGGTTCTACTGCATGAATTTCAATTGTAAACTGAGATTTGGCTAAAGCTTCATAGTCGATAATAGTGTAAGAACGAAGGTTGATTGAGTTAAATGGCATGAGGGGATTAGATTGTCTTGTTCTAACACAGATGGTGTGCCGATGCAATGGGTTCAATGGATTGTGAAATTCAATGCAATAATTGATGGATTCCGACGATGTGATGAATATCATTCATGTAATGACTAAGAAACTCAAATGCGCGGGTCTCTTTTGGAAAGTGCGTGATTATGAGAGACCTGGCAGCGCCATTGATCGCCTTGCAATCAGTGATGACAAAAATTTAGTACCTTCAAGTAAATGTTTGAAGTGGTTTATTACATTGAAGAGCTATTGCGATGAAGTCGTTAGTAAACGTGAATTGGTTTAATAATCCCATTTCCGTCAAAAAAAATGGGGTAAAGCACTTCCGATTCATAAGTGAGACGCATCTTTAATTCAAGCGATTGGACTGTTTCTTTTGGGGTTGAGTAAAAGGATGATTTTTTCATATCGTCTTTATAGCGTTAAAAATTAATTGTAGACGTTCATCCCAGTGCAATATTGATTTTGGGCGACGCTTGTTTAAGTTTTTTGACAATCTCGTAAGTTAGATGAAAGGTGGGAGCATTTCTCATAAATCTACGAAGGAAAGTGCAAGAGCTACAAAGATTCCTGGTTTCGTCAAAGTTTTCGTTCTAGAATAATCCCTCATAGCAGTTACTATATCCTCTTAGGGAAAAATACCTTGGGAATTAACTTTATATCCTAAAAACACAAATGTAGACCTTCGTTTTCACTTGCGATCAGTAGGCATAACATCTGCGAAAACAAAGTTCAGGACACGCAAAACACGATCGATATACTATTGAAATGTTTGTGAAGAGTTTGATATAATTTAGGAGAGAGTGGGGAATTAGTAGAGACACACTGGCGGAATCATAATCTTTTTTTTTTAATGGATGACGGTTCCATTGGTATCTAAAAACGCATCCTTTAAATCGATTTTGGAGAATGCTGCATAATTATGTAAAGTTGCGGTAAAATTGGTGGGGTAAGAATGTGAATTTACTCCTAATCATTATAGTTTTAACGACTGTATTCACACGTGATAGGGTGATTGCCCTTAGATTTCTTTACAAGATGAATAGGTGAGGCATAGGAAGATCTACTTGGTCTAATATTGTTTGCTTTTAACAAAGGCTGACTCTTATTCTTTACTGCACTTAGAAGCTTTTTGGATAAACACTGCGGGTGCAGGCAACAAGCGATCCTATCATAACATGATGAAAATATGAAAAGGAAACACTAAGCACCTTTTGACTATTAGCGTGCTCACTGAGTTTGTAAAGCTGACTGTATTTTAGAAGCAATTGATCTACTAAGGAACAGGTTGAAATGGCAAAATAACGATGGGTGAATGATATTTTTACTTATGGTACTTCTTGATAGATTGGTGATGCCGTATATCAGGCGTGAAAGTTCAAGGTCAACTGAAAATATTAAAAAGTTTAGGTAAGGTTTCGCCTTAATCATAATACGTAATTAGGTCTACGATCATTAAACGAACGAATTGGGTATCTCATTTCGGTAAGCAGGAGAATTTCGCTATCTTGTTGTTGAAGTTTTTCACATGTAGAAGAGGGAATTGAGATCACTGATCCTCTATTGACTATGAATATTCTCCCTGTTGTGGAGTAGATAAAATACAGGTACTGAGTGTAATTAAAAGAAGATGCGAAGTCTTAAATGTCTGTTTCCATCAGAAATTTTCCGATATGCCATTTCCTTGCAACCAGGTGTGCAGCGAAGTCCAATGCTACCCTATTTCCTGTCGTACCAGAGGATACCATCCCACAACCAAGTGTCTCAGTGGCTGCCTCTTGCCAAAAACCACCTTCTCACTGTACTTGTCCTAACGAATTTCGTGAGTAGTTCTCTCATAAAAAACACCAGCCTCCCACAGTATTTTTCCCAAACTTCTTAGTGAGTGTGTCTCTTACAAAACACGCCCCCCTCCCCTAAAGTACTCCTACCCACCGTCTTAGTGGGATTCTCCTACACAACACAACACCCCAAAATTAGTCTTCCCAACCAAGTGTTTGAGTTGTTCTCTCCTATAAAACATCGCATTGCTGCAGTAGTCCTCATAAATAGGTGCGAGTGGGTATCTCCTACAAAACACCGCACTCCCAGACCAGTCTTCTCAAACAAGTGTCTGGGTCGGATTCTCCTGGTAAACGCCACCATCCACTGTTGTCCTCCAATTTAAGTATCTGACTATGTTATTCCTGCACAACCCCACACTCCTACAGTAGTCATCCAATTCAAGTCCATTTGAGGGTCTCTCATATATAAACGCCCCCCCCCCCCCAGCTAGTCTTTCTAAGCAAGCGGATAAGTGAGTCTCTCCTGTAAAACACCGCCCACCCACTCTCAGTAGTCTTACTAACTAAGTCTCTTAGTGATTCTCTTCTACAAGACCACCCTCCCCCAGTATTCCTCCCGAACAAGTGTAAGTGCGTCCCTCCTACATCTTATTACTAAAAATAATTCTTTTGCATTGCGCACAAATCTTCATTTGGTTAATATAAGAAAACTTGATAACAACAATGATCTTCTTTGGAAAGTGAGGCTGTTGATAGACTCGGTTAGGAAAAGGTGTTTGAAGATGCCACAACAAAAATACTCTAGTATTGATTAAATGATGGCTCCTTTTACAGGTAAAGTTGACATATAACATTCCATAAAGGGAAAGCCTAATGTGTACAACTTCTGGAATAGTATCAAATTTGATTCTCTATTAGGGAAAGACCACACCCATTGATGATAGATTCAAACAGTTTGGGTTAGGGGGTCTTGTAGTATTGCAGCTTTGCAGTATGCTTCCAAGGGGCCATAATTTTAAAATAGCATTTCATAATTATTTTACGTCATTACCTCTTTCACGAGAGCTAAAAAACAAATCTATTTATGTTGTAGGCACAATCAGAAATGAATGGATAGCAAAATGTCCACTTAAAAATGAAAAAGATGGGTTAAGTGGTATGACAATAAACCTGTTACTTTGGCTAGTTGATATGTTCAGATAGGCGATGAAACTGATGTGAAAAGATGGAAACAAGAAGCGAAGGAATATGTGAATGTCAAGATGCCAGAAATAGTAAATGTACACAATAAAAAGATGGGTGGTGTGGATTAAATTGAACAGCTTTTAACTATATACAGAATATCTATTCTCTCAAAAATGTGGACACTTAGAGTAATTTTTCATTTAGTGGATCTCGCAATTTTTAATTCGTGCCAAGAATAGAGAAAAATGGCAGAAGAAGTTCGTTCTTAGTCAAAGAGTGCCTAGATCTCCTAGCTCTTAGGGAAGAAGTAACTGATGGGCTTCTCAAAAAATCAAAAGGAATGCAAGAATGCCTATACTTCTGTATCTAGTATCACTAAAGAAACTCATTCCTGCAAAACGTGTTAGAATATCTCCAAAGCCAAAGCCAGGAGTTTAGGTTACATTTGAAAAGGTAGCACATTGGCCTAAAACCCTAGACCAAAAGAATTCTTCGCGTTGTAATTATGAAAAATGTAATAAAAAATGATGGTGGCATCTGTGAAGTGCGATGTGCCACTGTGTCTAAAGCTGAATAATAATTGGGTTTTTTTTCACCACAAATAAAAACATTCTGAACGTTGATAATGTCATTTTTTAAATATACAGTAGGGCATTTTTTTCATATCTGCGATATTTCATTTCATCGCCTGGTGTCTAGTTTTCTGGATATATCAATATTGGTTCCTCTGTACAGTTTTCTGGACAGCTCGTTATTCAAATTGTTAGAAATATTTATTTTTATTTTTATGAAAATTTGTATTTTATAAGGATACAATGAAAAAGTAAATTATAATAAATCTTACAAAAAATTCTTTTCCTAAGGCTGATACTGAAGGGGGCGCCTGCAGATATAACATAACATGCTATTGACTAACTAGTCGCGCAAAAAGTTTAAGGGTATAGGGCAAATGGCGCAGAAAGATTGAAATTTAGCAAAAAAATAACCTAATTTCAAAAAATGAATAACTACGTTATTATTAAGTTCCGAAAGTTGAAAATAACATCGGTGAGCATCACTTTAAGAATTAAAAACGTAATTGCGTTAAAACGAATCTTATCCGAGAGCCGTCCCACAGTAGCACTCCCAACCACATAGTTTCATGGGTCTCTCTTAAAAATCCTCCCTCCCACAGTAGACCACCCAACTATGTGCCTGTATGGGTATCTACTACGACCTCTCCCACTCACAATTTATCCTTTCCAACAAAGTGTATGCGCAGATCTCTCCTACAAAACACCACCCTTCGCCAATAGCCCTTGCGACCAAGTGTATGCATGCATCTCTCCTACCAAACACCACACTCCCATAGTAGCCCTCCCAAACAAATATTTTCACGGGTTTCTTGAAAAATACCCCCTCCTACATTATCTCACCTAACCAAATGTCTGCTTGAGTCTCTCCTTAGAACAACCCATATCAGAGTAACTCTCCCAACCAAGTGTATGCGTCAGTCTCTCCAACAAAACACCACCTCCCGTAGTAGCTCTCCCAAGGAAGTGTGCGTGGATCTCTCATACAAAACACCCCCCTCCAACAGTAAATCTCACACACTAGCCCTCACAACAAAGTGTCTGCGTTAGTCTCTCCTATGCCCTCCCTCGCACAGTAGCCCTTTCCAAAAATTGTGCCTGGATCGCTCTTACAAAACATGCCCTCCAAAGGTAGCCCCCCAAACAAAGTGTAAGGGTGTCTCCTCTACAAAACAGTCTCTTTCCAAAGTAACGCTCCAAATCGAATCCCCGCGTGGGTCACTCCTCAAAATCATCCCGCTCCCACGGTAGCCCTCTCAACCGATTGTGCATTGCTCTCTCATACAAAGCACCCACTCCCAACGTACCTATCTCAACTATATGTGGGTGTCTCTCTCCTACAAAAATCCTCCTCTCAAAGTAGCGCTCCCAATCAAATGTCTGCGTGACTCTCTACTACAAAACACTTTCGCAGGGAGATACCCTGTCAAGCAAAATAAACTCGGTACTTGAAGGAGCTGCACGTCCTCCTGGTCTGAGTTCAAATTTCATAAGCCCTGTCAGTGGGTTCAATTGAACTCTCTGATGGAGCATAAAAAAGCTGTTGGTGTGCTTCCCCTTGGCTCCATTCCAGCATTACTTTTCTCTACGGCTATCTTTTCAGCCCTGAAAGATGCGCAATTCGTCGGAGTGCCCTGTTCGTTTACTAAACATGGTGTCTTATTGGATAGCAACCCATCTTTTTATTACATACCCGCATACCCCCTTCCGAATTTGCTCTTACTTCCACAAAGGTTTTGGCTGGTAGGGGCAATATCGTCGTCCTCTTATCACGCCTTACTCGAGTGGCAGTGTATAGCGTGAGATCCGTATCTGCTGCGAGGTCCGAAAGACGACTGGCTGAGGGATATATTAGGCACGGGTTGTGATTAGCTGTAGACTCTGCTCACCTTCTCTTAGTACACATATAAGTTGACTACCTCGGCACCATCCTTTATAATCATAGCTCGACGACAAATTAGCGTAAATGGCAGGCACGGTTGTCAAGGCCCATCTTAGCAGGACTCGTGGACCGAGTATGTGTAAATGATCACATTCTGGAATTTTCTGACCCTATGGAGAACATTAGCATTAGGATGGTTACACAGTCATATGGGTGGCCCTCTTAAAGAGGGTTGAGAAACTCCAGGTGACTTTTCTTGCGGATTAAGGAATTGTTACATTTACCTTTACATAACGCATTGACTTGAGTATTATTGTTCAATTACACTGTGTAACCCAATTTTTGTTACAACGCAGAAAATGAGTGATTCTAGATAAGTTTTAGGCGCTGGTTACAGATTTGTCATTAGAATTTGCATATCACGTCTAGTTTTTGTGTAATTTGAATTTTCCTTTTCACACCATTTTGTACCAATATGCAATTTTTAATATATTTAATATATATATATAATAATATATATTAATAAATAATATATATATTTAATATATATTAACATTTTTAATATATATAAAGTAGACTATATTGAAGCTCAAATATCATTGAATTTTAATTACTATTTTTTTTCCAGATTTTTCAGATTTTCAGATTAATACATACTTATTTGTGATAACTTTTCTGCTACTGATAACTAGTAACTGGTAAAGAAGATAACACGTTTATCAAAATTTTGCTCTGATAAGAACCTTATGATAAGGATCTCACATTGTGTATCGTTTGCTTGGTCAAGTTAGTATTTGAAATCTTGTCATGGCTTTAAGTTCTAGACGCGGATGTGTAAACAGCCCCAACATATTTTGTTATGTTTGTGGGAATTTCACACCAGTGGCACAACAGAGAAAAATAGAAACAGCAGTAACGATGAAGCAAGCCTCAAGATACTATTTTGGATGCAAAGTAGGGGACCAGGATAAAGATTGGGCCCCTCATATTCGCTGCACGCAGTCTAACACAATGTTTACAGCTTGGTTAAATGGGAAGAGAAAAGCAATGCCATTTGCTGTTCCCATGATATGGTGTGAGCCCTTAAATCACTTTGATGATTGTTATTTCTGCCTAACAAATGTGGCTGGATTTTCAAAGAAAAATAAATCTAAAATTGTTTATCCAAATTGCCCATCACTTCTTCTTGGGTTACAATTGGGATAACAAAGTACATGTGCTTTTTATGTCTATGAGATAGCAGAGATGATAAAAATCACTATAAAAAGCGAGAATGGCCAGCCAAAGAAGAACACATTGTTGGCAAACAAAATGTAAAACATGATGCTCTATTAGATCCAAAATAGTTCATCTCCACCTCTTCACATTAAATTAGGGTTAATAAAATATTTTGTAAAAAGGAAGGATCAAAGAAGTGAAGGCTTTCAATATTTGAAAAACAAATTCAAAAATAGTCGCTGGATTTTTCACTGGACCACAAATTCGCAGTTATTTCTCATGATTCCTTCACTTTGTGTCTCAATGAAAAGGAACGCAAAGCATGGACATTCTTTGTGGAAGTCACTGAAAACTTTCTCGGCAATTTTAAATCTCCAAATTACAGAGAAATAGTAAACAATAAGCTGGAAGCCTATGAAAATATGGGATGTAGAATGTCACTTAAAATGTATTTTCTGCCTTTTCATCTCGATTTTTTTTCTGGAAATTTGGAAGTGGTTAATGATGAACATATTGAACGTTTTCATCATCAAATTTTGGTTATGGAGACGAGGTACCTAGGAAACTTTAATCCAAATATGATGGGGGATTATTGCTGGTCGTTATAAAAACAAACTTTGATGTCTCACAAAAGAAAACGAGAAGGCTACAGCAAAGTTTCTTTAAACTTTAAGGGCATAACAAACTTAATCAATACAATAAAATCTTTATAACTTGAGAGGTTGGGGAGGGGGGGTAACTTCGCTAGTGATGTACACTGTCTGTCTTAACCAGAATAAAGAAGGAAGGTTCCTCACTTTTAAAATATTTTTGCTTAAAAATTAAAAAAATACAAAAAAATATTTATTTATTTATTAATCGGAACAAATAGCAAAAGAGGGGGGGGGGGTATTACACAAAATCTAGACGTGATAGAGAATTTTGGTTTTCGAATTCGGATTCAGCGCCCTCGAACTAATTAAAAACACTTATTCACATGTCTGTAACAAACAAAAAGTTAAAATTTGTTGCCTAGTGTTATAAAAAAAATTAGATACGTGAAGAACTCCAGGAACATTCCCATTCTCGTTTTATGTTAAAGTAAACGATATCTCTAGCTAAAGGCTTCTTGAAATTTCTCTTTTAGAGAAATGGATGGTTGCCCAGTTGTATGGGTGGCACTCGTGAAGAGGGTTGAGGAAGTGCAAGAAACTTTTCTAGAGATTTAGAAATTTTTAACATTACCCTTACCTAACCACATCGACTTGAACGTTATTGTTCAATTATCAATATAAATAAATATATATATATATATATATATATATATATATATATATATACATATATATATATATATATATATATATATATATATATATATATATATATATATATATATATATATATATATATATATATGAGAAACTTACAAAGTAGCACGTGAGTAGAGTAATAAATGCAAAAAGAAATCCCACAGGAAAATGAAAGGAGGATTCCAAAGTACTTTCGAACTTGTTCAGTTCATTCTCAAGGAATAAAGAATAATTTTACAGAGCTGGTCTATATATGAGAAACAACAGAGTGGTGCCCGGCCCATGTACAACGAAAGGAGACAGAATAGAAAAATATCATCATCGACGGGTTTAGATACCAGATCTGAAGTATAAAACCAGGTCTACTGCCGGAAATTCCAACTGTGAGGAAAGAATGTAAACATTTATGTCGCAAAACTAAGTAAATACATACGCAATTATGAATACATAAAAATAACCAAGAGAAACATAACTAAATTAATACATCAAATGGCTAAGATTTAAAATAGATAATTTCGTTATAAATAAGCTTTTTAATTACAGGATAAAGTTTAAAGAGACCGAGAGATATAATAAAATTAGGCGAGGAATTAATGAATGAGCATTCGATAATATTTCTTTGAACAAAGTCATGAGATTTATAAATATATTTAGCCGAATTCCATTTGATAGGGTCACTATTTTCAGATAAATGGACCGGTTTGCCCAAAGTATTACTTAGGGGTGAATTATCTGGCAATAACATCAAAACTATTCGGCCCATTCTAACGAAATATGAAGCCCTTATGTTGTTGTACATTCTCTATCGAATGATATAAATTGCCAAATTCCTCCCAAGGTAAGCCTGGAAATTATTTTGTTTTTGCAATAATATCATAACTATTGGACCAATTCTAAGGAAATATGAAACCCTTATGTTGTTGTACATTCTCTTTCGAATGATATAATTGCCAAATTCCTCCCAAGGTAAGCCCGGGAATTATTTTGTTTTGGCAATAACATCATAAGTATTGGACCAATTCTAAGGAAATATTAAACCCTTATGTTGTTGCACATTCTCTTTCGAATGATATAATTGCCAAATTCCTCCCAAGGTAAGCCCGGGAATTATTTTGTTTTGGCAATAACATCATAACTATTGTACCAATTCTAAGGAAATATGAAACCCTTATGTTGTTGTACATCCTCTTTCGAATGCAATAATTGCAAAATTCTTTCCAAGGTAAGCCCGGGAATTATTTTGTTTTGGCAATAACATCATAACTATTGGACCAATTCTAAGGAAATATGAAACCCTTATGTTGTTGTACATTCTCTTTCGAATGATATAATTGCCAAATTCCTCCCAAGGTAAGCCCGGGAATTATTTTGTTTTGGCAATAACATCATAACTATCCGGCCGATTCTAACGAAGTTTGAAACCTTTATGTTGTTTTACATTCTCTTTCGAATAATATAATTGCCAAGGTCCTCCCAAGGTTAGCCGGGGAATTATTGAAAGTTTTGAATGTCGTAAGGTCATAATTCAAAATAAGTAAGAGCACGCGACTCTTTGGTCAGCAGACCTTGTTTCTTATTTTTAAACTGCGACTTTTTAATTAAGTTGCAATAATTTAAATATTAAAATAATTATGCCTATCACGTAAATTTTAAAAACGAACGATATATATATATATATATATATATATATATATATATATATATATATATATATATATATATATATATATATATATATATATAAACATTTCTCTACATTATCTTTAGTAAAAAATAAAGATGATTTTTTGTCACCTCCTCATCCTTTGCATTCTACGTAACCTTAAATTGAAGCTTTGCTGAAGCAATCAGTTCAAATATATACTGTGATATGACAGTGAATTATAAATTCAAATCTAAATAATATATTGTAATCACAGGGGATATTAAGGATTAGCGAGAAATGCGTTCAAGCTTAGCTTTGGATCGCAGCAAATTAAGACTAGAAATTTGACTGAAATCCCATTAATTTCAAACTCACTTTAATTTTGCTAAAAATAGCGTCATAAAACGAAAAAAATAAATTACACAATCTCTTCAATTTGAATTGCATTTTATTATATATTTTTTAAGATAATTGGATAAATGCGTAAATAAGTTATAGGATGAGAGAGTGAAAATGGTGAGAGAATAGGACGATGTTTGAAACACATCCTCTATCATAAATAAATAAATGTGAATGAACGTAGCAGGGATTCTGAAATGCGAACAGAGTTCACTTGTCTTGGGGGAGGGAGTATGGGTATCTTTACATTTCTTATCATTCGCGATCCCTGATGTAGTAATGCCATATATATTTGCAAGGCTTTTTCTATTACATTTTTCTGCTCCTACTCACCACCGACCCTGTTGTTAGTAAGGCTAAATCCCCATATGGAAATTTGGTCTAGTTGCAAAAAAAAAACAGATTCGGGAAAGTTGCGTGCCTACCTAAGCTCAAGTATCCTGCAAAGTCTCTTTTAGTTACTTATGCTCTCCACTTTCCACACATTTTACTTCCACTAACATCACCAAGTACCCTATTTCAAAAAACCGTTTCGGCAGGATGTCCTTGTTGGTTTTCACCTTTATCACAGAATCTCATGCAATGAAAGAAAGTTAGTGACGAGATAGAAGTCGCGGGAATGAGATTGAAAAGAAATTTGGAGTTCGTTCCCCCAGAAAAGTCAACGACCCCTTTCTATTAGAAGAAGAGATCTTTATCCTCAATCACTTTCCCACAAAAATGTGCTTGGCGCACATCAATACCACAAGCAGAGTAGGTTGGCTTTCGCATCACCAACCGTTCGAGGACACCGTTTTTAAGGCCAGAGCCCCATATCGTTCCAGCTTAGTCGCATTTTATGACAGGCGCCAGACGAAGGTATGGACCCTCTTCCTGCTACATATCTAGACTAAAATTACTCATAACCTTAGTTCCTGTAGCAACTCATGCATTAAGAAAGACGGCAATGGCACTTGCAAGGGAAGGGACCAAATATCAAAAAGAAGAGGGTAGCTAGAAAGATCGAAATCAACTGATAGGAGTCGAGATAAAGTGGGAATGGAAATCCATTAATTGACTCGAGGTTCAAACTCTGTTTTTTTATTGGTTTAACCACACAATCGCACCTTCTGATGCTTATTAGTGTGGAGTCATGGTTTTAATGGGGCTTCGGTCCCTGGTAATAAGGACATGACACACATTTATTTGCCTATTATTAACCGATATAAGGCTGAATTGCTTTCATGCCAGCGGCAACATGACGAAGTGGGCTTAGAACCAAGGCCGTTGGATCAAATGTTACCGACGCTAACTTCTACGTCTACGAGGTACATGCCGCTATCTTTAGTAAGATGGTCTTTAGAAATCCCATAAATATACGTGCAAGAAATACCTTATGACAATCTTGTTGCAGAGTAAGAAATGAAGGTCCAATTTGGATATCGGCACAATTCCCTAAAAGGGCTAATTGTAGCCCTGAATTTGATTTGAATTCACGAAAAAGATTTGTCATCGTCAATTTGTGGCATCAATTCCAACGTTCACAATGGCATATTCATTTAAATATTTCTATTACGAAGCCATATTTACATATGCCATTTATCTTTCATCTCCATCAGACAAATTGACAATCTTCACGAAGTTCACAAGATAAATAAAGGAAAGCAGATATTATGTATGGATATTTATCGAATGGAGGCTAATAAAAGTAAAATTTCTGTTGTGAATGTGTGTATCATCTGCAATGATCATGAGAAACTAGAGAATTCGAGAAACAAGAATTTAAGTTTGGGGTGAAAATCGAATTCACATACAAGGGGTGGTCAATAAGTTTTGCAATTCGGATATAAGGAAACGAGATATGAGGAAAAGTGTTTTATTATTTTTCAATATAACTACCCACGACTTCAATGCACTTGCGCCACTTGTCCCTGAGGCTTCGAATTGCCGACAACCACAAATCTCCCGACTGCTGTTCAATCCACTCTTGGACGGCGAGCTGGACATCTTCATCGTCCCTGTCATGGTATGACATTACATTACATCAATACCATATTATATATAGGGGAGAGGGACCAATAACTTAAAGGCGAGCCGACAAGGAACGAAACGCCACGAGTTTCGACGCGCGAAACAACGAGATAAGAGTGCAACAAGGTCAGGTAAAATTTGGGCAATGGCAAAGCTCAAGGTTGTTTAAAGAAGCATGTACAAAAATATAATTTTAGTTACATAAAAATAAGAGAATTTATGGGCAAAACTACATCAAAGAATTAATGGGCAAAATTACATCGGTAAACGAGGGGGGGGGGCGGATTGTAGTTATGCATCAGACTCTAAAGTTAAAATTTAATGTATTACAGAAGGAGACTATTCAAATGGGAAGGATAAACCCAATTGGGTTTCTTGAAGGGAAATAGGGGTTGGCTTACGGTGGATTCCGGGTGAGACGTCAGGGTAAGGCTTCACGGATGTCTTCTGCAGGCAATAAACGTGAGGCGAGGGCGCTCGGATCTTCTGAACGGGAAGTTAACTTATGACGGTTCTCCAAAAGGGGATGGGGGACGGTAACGTCCGGTCCAGGGGAGAGTATTTCGGCCACACAAAAACGAGGGGCGAACGAGGAGGGCTTTGACAGGAGTTGATGAGTGGATTCGGAAAAATCGCTCGGTAGCGATCGTGAAATGGAATTACCTCACTGGTTGGGGCTAATTCCAACACACAAAAAGTTCAGCCGTCACTTTGCTTTGTTGTTAGCACCTGACTTGGAACTAGGGGAATCTTCTTGGGTCCGGGCTAGACTTTCCAACTCTGTGTCTGCCACATGGAAGAAGAGCCCTATATATATCCGAGGCTCCCTCCCGTGGGGTGATGGAAACAGCGCTACTCTCGAATGGTCTCGAATCTTCACGCCGAGGCGATTCTAACCCGAGTAAAGGTGGTCTGTGAGGGACGTAGTTCAAGGCTACCACTTTTGGAAGGGAGGGGGGAGACTTACCAATTTAAGCCTAACCAACTTCTAGAATCTTCTCCAGCGCAAGGACATCACTTCTGTGCTGGAAAAGAAATTCCAAGTGGAATTCCCCCCACACATCTCCCATCCGAAAGATGATGCTTGACAGAGCATTTGCGTAGGAAAGGATCATCCCACCCGTCAAACTAGAATTATCAAGGGTCTAGGGAAATTCTGACCTGCTACGACAGGTGCACACACAAAAAAACGTAAATCTGAGCTCAGCGGGGAATTTACGGGCATAAGCCATAAACCGGTCGATTATAGAGAATTTAACTAATACAATTTTAAAAAAAAATCACAGGAGAACATTGGCCACATTTCAGTGGAATAAAAAAAAAAGGATACATTAAATGGAGGCATAAACATGGGACAAAAAAAAATTAACAATTTAGTGGACCAAAAAAAAATCATAATTAGGAACATTGATGATATAATATATATATAATTCACGTGGAACTTTCGCTCCCGCCGGAGTACGGATGAGGTAATCCAAGGCTCCTCTAGCCTCGAGGACGGGGTAGGGTCCCTTCCACTGGCTAAGGAGTTTGTTGCTTTCCGTGGGAAGTAGTACCAGCACCTCCGCGCCAGGCTTGAATTTTCGTTCTCGTGACTTAAGGTCAAAGTAGGTCTTATACCTCTCAATAAGTCCTTCACGAGATACGACACTCGTTTGTAACCTCGGGTGGACTCACGCTCGAGGGCTTTAGTATTGTCCTAAAGGGGGAGGAGAGTTGCGCACTCCTTCTGGGAGCGGGCAAACTTGTCGCCGGAGGGCTTGAAACTCTGGGTCGATAGGGATTTCCAGGGGAACGGGTGCATGGGATTCCAGGGATGCCTGTGTACGGGTAATCATTGGCTGGGCCACGGGATGGTCGTGGATTACGGAGTTCTGACTGAACAAAACGGAGCAGAACTGGATTGGGGCCGCTACCACTTCGGCCCAACCGGCCATATAGTCACACTCGATATGACAACGAGTTACTGGGAAACGACTGGCCCGGCCAAGGTAGTCGTGGAACACCACAAACTTCTTGTGGTCGGGACCAAGAGGGGGGATTAGGTCCTCAGACACTATGATGAAGGTGCAGCCGGTGTCACGGACGAGGGTGGATACTCGGCGACCGTTCACAGTTCCGTTCTCGAATTTCAATCCACCAGGGTTGTTCTCATTAAAGAGGAAGTTTACCTGATGAACCGGACCTTTGGCGGGCGAGGGAGGATCGGGGGTTTCCTGAGGCGACGGAGGGCATCAGGGGCGGCCCAGATTTAGTGCAATGGTGGAACTGAGAGTTTGCGAATCGGGAGTTTTGGGGACAGTTCGTGCTGTAATGGCCGGAAACTCCGCAGGTGCAGCAGATGATCGGGTTCTTTTGGTACGGTACAACCGAGGGAGAAGAAACTAGGGGCTTAACGTATCTATGCTCAGATGAGTCGAAGTTTCTTGGCTTCCAGTGACTAGGAACTTTGGTGAATCTTGGAACCAATTTAGGGAGGGGGGGGGGTCTTAGGACCATAAAATTTAGTCTTGGGGGCGATTGGGGAGCCTTTTTAACATCCTTAGGGTATAAATCGTGACTACCCACATAGACTTTGGCCTCTTCCAAGCACTCTTCGAAAGTGGCACAACGTTTATCCTTAATGAAGGCGCGAATTTCGGGAGCCACGGCAGCTAAAAGCTGATCCCTAAGGAAGAAGTCCAGAAGAGACTCGTAGACCTGGGGAATCTTGCACGCATCCAGCCAACACTGAAGGTGTCTTTGGAGGAAGTACCCGTGTTGTCTAAATGTTTTGCCAGGGCGGATCCTTTCCTGCGGAATCGGGGGCGGTAGAATTCGCAATTCATATGAACAGTGGCTAAAAATTCGGACTTTAACGTGGAATAGTCCAAAGTTGCTTCCGGAGGAAGGGGGACGAAGATATTCCTTAACCCGGCATTTAGGAGGGGAAGTAAGCGAGCGACGCCATCATTTTCGAGATCCCATCTATTGATCTGAAAGATTCTCTCAAAATGGGTCATAAATGACCCAAAGTCCTCTGCATCATTAAAAGCGGAAAGGTTGACTGAAGGAGTTTAGGGAATTTCAGCCCGAGAACCGATGGACTGAGAATCCATTTGATTTCGGTTCATTTCCAGCTCATGCTGCCTAATTTGTTCACGTTCTTATCCATCTCTTTCTTCAGTTTGTTCTCCATCTCGGTTTTCAGTTTGTTCTCCTCCATCTCCATTTTCAGTTTGTTCTCCTCCATCTCCATCTTCAGTTTGTTCTCCTCCATCTCCATTTTGTTCTTCTCCATCTCCATTTTTCTTAGTTCCTCTTCTCTTCGCCCTTCCCGTTCGTTCCTCTCTTCTTCCTGTACGTAATTTAGCAGGAATTTTGCAGTCTCCTTCTTTTCTTATGTATTTATGTTCTTATTTCACCCTGACTCTTGAGTTTTTTGAAGGATGACATTGTTACGCAGTTAACTGAGGGAACACTGACACGCGAACGAGCTAGGACAGTACCCACGCGAAACGAATACTTGAATATTTGTGAAGGCCTTGTTCACAAAAAAATTATGATACAGCTACCAAAAGATGATGGAAAGCGGTAACATCCGATCCAGGGAAAGAGGGGTTGGCTTACGGTGGATTCCGGGTGAGGCGTCAGGGTAAGGTTTCACGGATGTCTTCTGCAGGCAATAAACGTTGGGGCGAGGGCGCTCGGAGCTTCTGAACTGGAAGTTAACGTATGACGGTTCTCAAAAAGGGGATGGGGGTCAGTAAAGTCCGGTCTAGGGGAGAGTATTTTGGCCACCCAAAAACGAGGGGCAAACGAGGAGGGCTTTGACAGGAGTGGATGAGTGAAGTCGGAAAAATCGCTCGGTAGCGATCGTCAAATGGAATTACCTTACACGCTGGGGCTAATTCCAACACACAAAAAATTAGGCCGTCACTTTGCTTTGTTGTTAGCACCTGACTTGGAACTAGGAGAATCTTCTTGGGCCTGGGCGAGACTCCTCAACTTTGTGTCTGCCACATGGAAGAAGAGCCTTATATATACCTGAGGCTCCCTCCCGCGGGGTGGGGAAAACAGCGCTACTCTCGAATGGCCTCGAATCTTCACCCCGATGGGATTCTAACATGCGTAAAGGTGGTCCGTGGTGGACGCGGTTCGAGGCTACCGCTTGTGGAAACGGAGGGGGGTGAGGCTTACAAATTTAAGCCTAACAAACTTTCAGAATCTTCTCCAGCGCAAGGACATCACTTTCGTGCTAGAAAAGAAATTCCACGCGGAATTTCCCCTCAGTCCCCAAACCGGCGTCCACACAGTGCAGCCTTGAACTGGTAGAATAAAAAGTAGTCGCTAGGGGCCAGATTTGGACTGTAGGGGGGATGGTTGAGCTCCTCAAATCCGCACTCGCGCAGGGCAGCTTGTGCAACTCTGGCCTTGTGGAATTTGACAACGTTGAAGTCGATCATGGGGCGTTACGTTTCTAGGGACCCAAAAGGCACAGACCTTGGTCATGGCCAAATTGTCGTGGATGATGTTGATAACACTTCCATGTGATATTCCAAGTTCTCGCTCGATTTCTTCGACCCTCACCCGTCGATTTTCGAGGATCATCCTCTCCTCACGGGCTGCATTGTCCTCGTTGGTCACGTCTGAAGGGCGTCCTGGACGGGGCTCATCTTCAAGGGGTTCACGACCATAGCGGAACTCCCTTTTCCAGTGAGCAATGGTTGCATAGGAAGGGGCCGTGTCGGTGTACACTGCAACCATGCGTTCATGGATCTCTTTTTGCATTTTTGCCTTCCTTGGTCAAAATTTGATCACTGCGCGGTGCTCAACCTTCTCTATTGTTGAAAAATTTGTGACTGACGATCTGAGATCAGCTACTGCTTCTTAAATAGACGAGGCAGGAGCGTGCGGCTGCAGGTCCTGACTTGACATAATTTATCTTAACACCCCCACAAACAACCATCCTTCTTCCTCTGTTTTGCCCTACCGATTCGCAAAATTTATTGACCGCCCCTTGTAAAAGAAACAATGACAACAGAGCTAAAGCTCAATTCGGGGAGCTTTCTGGTCCCTTTTTCTTCTGCGTAACGGTGGCGCCTACCAAAGCAGAGTGAATTAATACAGTGCAAAATGCATTCCGTGGTACATAAAATCGGCTTGACTTTTCTCTTTACTGTCGTTTCTTTATGCAAAAAACTTCCTCTCGCCGAGATCAACTGAGCAAAGGAGGATGGACAGGGCAGAAAATACGGAATTTCGGGATTTTTTACGTTTAAAAACAGATTTTTTATGTACAAATCAATCAAAATTAAATTTCGGGATATGGATATAGCCATGGACAAAAGTTTTGACATTATATTATCGTAAGAGTATATTTTAACTATGAAAATATTCAAAACAAAATGGTGTATTTCAGAAAAAAAATAAATATGATTATCGAATGAATAACAATTGGTGGGAGGAAAAGCCCGCGAAATTTAGGGCTTCGCCAAGAGAAATGATGCGCAGTTTTTAAAATGCGCTAAAAACAATCTATGGGCAATATAAAAAAATGGGCCCCACTAAGATCAGCTGATGTGGAGACTCGTCCAGGATAATGAGGCCATTCTAAGATGCTGGAAGGAGCACTTTGAGCGACTTCTCAATGGGGATGCCGATATCGATGACATTATTTATGCAGACATTTCCCCAAATCGTGTGAGAGATGAGTTCGGGCGAATGTCCACGCACGTGGAGGTGGCAACCGCGATTCGGAAAACCAAATCAAACAAAGCTTGCGGTCCCGATAGCATCCCAGCCAAGGTATTCAAGCACGGTCGTTCACAACTAATTAGGAGGGTCCATCAACTTATCACTCAGATCTGGGTGAGTGAACAAATACCACCCGACCTTAGAGACACTTACACTTTCACCATCTTTAAGAAAGGGTACAGATCGGTATGTGGAAACTACCGCGGAATCTCACTCCTGTCGACTGCTGGGAAGATTCTGCCACGGATCTTAGCAGACCGTTTATCCCCAATTGCCAAATCACCTCCCGAATCACAATGTGGCTTTTGGACGGCGCGTGGAACAACGGGCATGATATTCACTGCCCTTCAGATCCAGCAGAAATACCGCGAGCAAGACCGCCACCTATTTATAACATTTATAGACCTTACAAAAGCGTTTGATTTGCTAAATCGTGAGGCTCTGTGGAAAATCCTCAAGAAATATGGGTGCCCATCCAAATACGTTAGTATTTTGAGACCCCCATGACAACATGGCAGCGTCAGTACCATACAACGACAGTCAGACTAAACCTTTTAACATCCGGACAGGGCTTAACTAGGGCTGTGTGATCGCACAAAGCCTTTTTAACGTATATGTAGTTATGGCTGTCTACCTAGCTAAACCTGCAGCGCCTGAAAGGCCAAGACAAAAATCAGAGAAAAAGGCGTATTTGAACACTAGTATGCCGCCGAAGGCGCGATCATCGCACACTTTGTCGAAGAGATGCAAGCAGATGTGAATGCATTTAACAACACTTAAAGAAAGCTTGATCTGAAGATGAATACACAGAAGACCAAAACCATACTCCAGCCGAGACCATTAAGGCCATACAAGCCTCCTCCAATTTCCGAGGAAGGAGGGCAACTTGAATATGTGAAAAACTTCTCCGCCTTCTTCGGAAAGTGCGAGCGCTTGGCATAGACGGAAAGGTAGCCGGCTGGATCGAGAACTGGCTAAGTGGCAGACGGCAACGGGTGGTGGTGAATGGACAGTCTTCTGAGTGGGTGCCCGTTACTAGCGGGGTGCCTCAAGGTTCTGTCCTGGGACCACTACTATTCATCATCTACGTCAACGATATGGACGGTGACATGGTTGCCAAGATTTCCAAATTTGCCGACGATACCAAGCTTGGTATGAACGTTGCAAAGGATGGAAATACTGCCCGCCTGCAGGAAGATCTTGGGAAGATTGGGGAGTGGTCGGACACGTGGCAAATGCCTTTTAACGTGGGGAAAGCAAAGTGATGCATATCGGCCACATAAACCCCCAATCTCAGTATATCCTTGCGGGCACTGCCATGGAATCCACCGACACTGAGAAGGACTTGGGTGTAACAATCACTAGTGACCTCAAGTTCTCGAAACAGTGCATTGAGGCGGAGAAAAAGGCCCAAAGGATGCTAGGCTATATTAAGCGCCAGTTTGGTTATTGGAACCAGGAGATTGTACTGTGCCTGTACAACTCACTTGTCCGACCACACCTGGAGTATGGCGTACAATTTTAAAGTCCTTCATTGCGAAAGGACATCGCGAGATTGGAACGCGGACAAGCTAGGGCAACCAAACTGATTCCCTCTATCTGACATAAAAGTTAGGAGGATAGACTAAGGGAGTTAGATCTGTTCTCGCTGGAAACCCGTAGACTGCGTGGTCAGCTCATCGAGGTCTTCAAAATACTTTGAGGGTTCGACAATGTTGACTACCGGGATATTTTCACACTGAGTGAGAACAGAACGCGCAATCACGGCTTCAAACTTGAACTGAAGCGTTACAACCGCAATCTGTGTGGAAATTTTTTCACCTACAGTATCTGCGGTAAGTGGAAGGCACTTCCAGTGGAAGTTGTCAACAGTGAATCTGTTGACCAGTTCAAGTCAAGACTAGACAAAGTCTTGAAAAGTGGCCGTTTAGGGACGCAAAACAATTGAGCAGCCATGTGCCTGCTCGATTGATAGTCCAAAGGTACCCTCTTTGAATGGACCGTAAGGTCTCCTAGGGTACTTACTTTCCTTGTTACTCCTTGTTACCTTGGCAGTCACCTCTCAGTGAAAGCAAACATCGACAAGTAAGTGGAACATCGCCTCCACAACGCTGAAGCAGCCTTCCAGGAACTAAAGTCAAGAGTCTTTGACAATCACGGCATGGAAACCAAGACAAAGCTCATGGTATGCTGTGGTATTCACGGTACTACTATACAGTGGTGAAACATGGACCACATACCAGCGACATGTGAAGTCACTCGAGCAGTTCCACCAAAGGTATCTCCGAAGAATCCTAAGTACTTCCTGGGACCAACAAAGAACAAACATCAGCGTCCTAGAATAGGCAGAGTCCATCAGAATCGAAGCTCTCCTAATGAAACATAAACTAAGATAAGCGGGGCAGTGCGCTCAGATGCCAGAGACAAGACTGCCTCGACGGGCCTTGTTCTCCGCACTTCAAACTGGCGCCTGCGCGAGAAGAGGACAGAAAAGGCGATGGAAGGACACAGTGAAGTCCTATATAAAGAAAGGAACCATTAACGTCAATTCATGGGAGATCACCGTGGGAGATCGTCATGGGTGGTAACATACAACCGACCTGGCAGTGTAGAGGTTCGAAACCACCTTAAGTGACATTTTTTTTTAGGGGCCGCATCTGGCGACTACCTATTTGGGCATAAGTCGCCGTACACACTACAGCCTCCGACTAGGCAATATTAAAATACAAATAACAAGTAAATAACAAATAAGAAGGATGAAATGAAGTGGAAGAGACCAGCCTACTCCAAAAAGTCGTATATCCCGCAAGTCGGTGTGAACGAACCAGTCCCGAGTAAAAGGGACAAGCTGTAGAAACCACACTCGTACCTGTACCAGGACAGGTAACGTGCGAGAAGATCAACCAGACTGGGATATCCACCAAGAATGTGCCGGACAGTCTGGGGACAACGCAGTCGTCGCAGTAAGGCGCAGGTGAGTGATCCATCAAATGGCGGTGCGTACCGCGAGTGTGTCAAATTAGGAAACAATAGAAAGCAACCTGAAGCCGTCGCAGCATTAGGAATAGGTTAATGGGAACAGTCACGGCGCAATGATAACTAAATTTAAGTTCAACTCGACCATCTCCCCTCTTCTTTGCCAAGCAGCCCAGAGGGCAGCCCGTAATCCTACCATGTAGTCGTTGCGAGGAAGAGCGAAACGATGGTCTGGTTGCCCAGTCTTTGCGGACTATTTGCGCCCTCATCGCCATGCTCATTCCACGCAATTCCTACATGTCCAAAAACCAAGCAGAAGAAAATCTCGACATCCGCCCGGCTTCTATTGAGTAGTCCACGAGTTCCCTCGCATAAACTACTCCTTTTCCGAAGTTCGTGGTAGAGTGTGGCATAACACTCACAGACGTGCCATCAAGTGTCCGAAGGGCACTAATCATGGCCGCCTCGGAGGTATTCGACGCACTCGCCAGTAGGCTCCCGTTCGATAAACGGATCATTTTCGGCTCTCTACAAATCACACTAGCTAGAGCTCTCCTCTGATGGGTCATGTTGCCCTTAGCCAACATGCTGCCATTAGTGAAGCAAATAACAAGGAAGCGTTTGAAACCAGCAAGCTCGAAAACGCAAGGTTGCATCTGAATGAGGGGGCCTAACGTAATCGAGGCTCCGCACTGCGCAGTTCTGCTCTTTGTCTGGGACTCCCCACCAGAGGGAGCAAAGGGGTCAGACGTGCAATTCTTGGCTTGGTCGTTTACTGAAACGGCAGAAGATCCGTCCTTCCCCGCGGCCCCCGCAGAGGGAGAGGAGCCCTGAGTCTTCTTCGTTTTTTTAAAAAAAAATTCTCTTCAGGAAAGGAGGGCGGGGAATGAACCCGCTTCTCTTCTTCGACGGTAGGAGCCCCAGGGTAGATGGGCTGGCCTCGGACAGATCCTTCTCTGAAATGGTGAAGGTTTTTCCTGTCATAGGATCACCAGCTGGGGGCGGAAATCCCTCCTCTCCTTGTGAGGACTCGGTGACCCGAACCGTCTGAGGAAAAGCTTGCATAGGGACGGACACGGGTTCTGTGCTTGGCACCGAGCCCGGGTTTAACTCTATGTAAGATCCTAGCGTCTAGGGCTGGGTCACCTCAGAGACGATGTCCATCTCAGAAAAAGACATCACTCTTCCCCTTCGAGGTACATTTTATTCTGTGCTAGGCCGGCGAACCGGCATCCGTCGAGGAAGAGAGGGGGTCACTTATAGTAGCCCTCTGTAAGCCTGATATGCATGCGCGCAGTACTTTGAAGGGCATAGATCGACGGGCACTGTCTTCCCTCGCTTCGGCCTCGATAATGGAGTTCGCGCTATCAAGCTGCTCCCACCCGTATCGGTCAATTGTGTGTCTCGTGCTTCTTTCTTGTCAGTTCCCTTGGACAGCAAAGGGGTGACTGCCGCTGGAAGAAGCAAGTCGCGCAAGTGCGACTCCATAGAAGGAGGGGGGAGTCCCCTACACCAGTATGCATAGGAGAGGAGTAAACCTCCTCTCCAGTCGGAGACGTTTGGTGGGTCCCCTGTGAAAGCACAGGGGAAAGACCTCTATTTTTTCGGTCGTGCCGCTACCCAATGCGGCTCCGACGCTGGTAAAGGGGAAGGAGAGAGAGGTTTAATTAGATTTTCATCATCCAGCATGGTGACCTTATAGTTTACACGGGATGCAAACGCTAATCACGTCACGCAGTAGCCCGCTCTGTGCGGGGTGAATACGGGGCCGGCAGAGCCAGCTGTTGCTATTTAAGACCACACCTTTTCGCCCAGTGGCCAGGCAGCCCTTCGGCATGGCGGCTCCACCTTTGGCTGGGCTTAAAATCAATAGAGATTGAAAGGAGAGATTAAAGAGCATGTGAGGAAGGTGTGGGTGTGGAGGGAGCAGGTTGTTAAAACCTACCATTCCAGACCGGAGCTCAGGGGGAGAGAACGTTGTCCCCTCCCCCCTCAGCCGCGATCAGGAATAGTTGGGTGAGAGGAAGCTGGTCAGCGTCTATCCTGTTAAATTGGGGGCCAACCAGAAAATGTTGTGTTTGGGAGGTTGTAGGGAGAGTAATGAAGTAGGGTAAAAACGCAGGCTGTCAGAAAGAAGGCGAAGAGGCTTAGCTCGGGCCGGACGGAGCTCTGAGTCCCTTCAGCACGGTGGCCAGTAAGGCAAATTGCCGCGCCCCTAACGGGGCCCTAAGTGACAACGAACAGCAGCGACTAGAGCTTAGATATGCGAAAGCTGCCAACCCAGTGGTGCAGCAACAACTCTCCCCCCCCCCCGCCGGCACTATCTGCGGGACATGCGAGAAACAGGGCCGGTCGCGACTGTGCCTCCTTAGCCACTTGAGGACCCATGTGTTCGATGGCCGCCCAAAGGACGTCATCCTCGCTTGCGAGTGACAGCCGACTACTACTACTACAAAGCTATTTCTAAAATAGATTTTCAATATTAATTTATAGCAGGGGGATGTAGCTACTCGCCCATAAAAACGAGCAAAGCAAAAGGGAATTATTAGAGCAAATTTAGATATAAAATGAGTCGCGAGTATTTTCTTTTTTTTATTTCAAAAGAATTCCGATAAAAGTTTTTTTCTCAGTCATAGAAAATAAGTATCGATGTGAAAAAAGATAGACCGAGAGTAAATAATTAGGAGATATGTACTGGAAACCTTTTAATATTTTTTAGACCAAACTCCCGTTGCCAGAACTGGATGGGATGTAAGCCATAGACCGAGTGCCTGCATGCGAAGCGCAAGCTCTTCCGGTAATAAGGAGTAGCTAAGCCGCTCTTCCTGCTTATACATAGTATGTAAGGGCAGAATTGTTGTTACAGAAAATCTGTTTCCCACCATGGTCTCATTTCCTTTCATTCTGAGGACTCCATTTTCCTCTACATAGATGGAGGTCGAGTTGTGGGCTTCGCCGACCTTCAAATACCACCCGCGGCTTCGTTTTTTCTCCATGCATCCATAGCAGTCATGCGCAAGTTCAGAGAAATTGAAAATACACGTCGAGACAGTTTCAATTCAAAATTTCAAATAAAAATAAAGGACGGAGATAGTCAAAGGAAAGCCATTTCCAATTACTCTCGTATCTCATCAAAGACGTGATTAAAAATTCAATCTAATAAAATTGCGTTGAGTTACTTATTCTCAAATGAAAACACGATGAATATGAAAAATCCTTAATGAAGTTTTGGTACTTTAGGCAATGGGGATATCTTTTTGCTACCCATTAGCTCGTATTCTTTCTAATCAACATTCGTTTTTTTAAATCACCTTTGAGGCTCAGGGAAGGTTTTTCGATGGGGGCGACTTCTTCAACTGAAACTTCTCGAGCCCCTGATACAGATATTTTGGCTTCATATTCGAACTCGAGTTCTCAATTTGTTTATATTATAATAAATATTAAAAGGGGGAAAAAATAACGCTCCTGTATTGTTCTGGAAAAAGAGATTCGTAATTTAGTGAAGATGTGTAAAAAGAACATGATCCAAGTAGCCAAAAGAAGGGACTACTTGGGTAGTTTTTGTATGCTACGAGTATCAGGTTGTCTGAAATAATTTTCGCTTTTTGTGAAATATATTTACTTACGAATAGCTGTACAATTAACTAATTTCAATTAATAGTATATTCGCCATTTTTAGCATTTACCGCTTGCCATTTAGCAGGTAGCTTGTTGATTCCTCTAAGGTAAAATTCAGCCTGTTTTGAGTTTAAGAAGTTGTACACGAACATTCTTACCTCGTTTTCTTCAGAATTTTCTTGTATTATCCGTAGCAATTTTTAGTAAACAAAAAACATGGAAATTACTTGGTGCAAGGTCTGGTGAATATGGTGGTTGATGGAGAGCAAACAAGCCTAGGTCCAATATTTCTTTCTGCGTGATTCTTGCTGTATGTGGTGGCCTTGCGTTATCATGAAGAAGCACAACGTGTCTCCTGTTGACGAGTGCAGTTTTTTTTTCTTAAAAGATTTTCATGCACACGTTGCAGTAGTTACGGTATAAATTTGCATTCTACCAATTTTCTTAAAACATCTTCATTGAAATCTGATGATCGTCCTGGTCTTGGTTTATCTGTCAGATTCTTCCCCAGAACGAAACTTTCAAAATCAATTTCAGACTTGGCGATCAGTAATGGCACCTTGGCCATAAACATTACAAATTTTCCTTGCTGTTTCTAAAGCATTTTTGTTATTCTTAAACTCCCAAAGCATCACATGTCGAATATGCACTTTTACTCCTTCGATTTTAGTGCATGATATTTTAGTTTAAATTATGATGCACACTTGTTTAAAGTTTATGTAGGAATGAGCGATGAACGCTTTTTCTAAACAGGTACGAGTAATTACGGGTTAAGGTTAAATCACTGTAAGTTCGAAATGCGCCGTCACGTTTTGCCTCTAATAAATGGGAATTACTTATGACTTAACCGGAATGTTATCTTGAATGGTATTTCGTCAAAACAAGGACACTGTGTATCCAGGTCCATTTTCTTTCTGATTGCGTGATCCAACGAAGGCTGGCTGGCTCTCACAGAGGAAGAAATAGAGTAATGTACATAGGAATAAATTGTCTCGGTAGAGGTTTCACAACCAAAGTGTACCATCTGATGTCTACTTCAGTGGGAACCTACAGTATTAAGTGAGGTTCGAGCCATCACAAAGAAAGTTGGCTCAAATATATTAAGGAAAACGAGTAAGTTCAGGGGAGAGAGACACCATTCCAATCTCAAGACCCCGAGGAAGTCTCTCCCTCATATTCTCCGTCTCTATTTTCACTACTCTAAGAAATACTTTTCAAAAACCTCCTAAAGGAGGACCACTCGTTAGTTTCCTTTTCTCAAGAAATTTAATTTAAATCCCATTGTTGCTGCATTGTTTATTCACATATCTCCTGTTGGCGTCCGCACTTCTAGGAATTGTCAATTACTTTGGCGATAAAAGCGACTTTTCGCTAATTAACAAAGTGAAATCACCTGAAGTAGGGAAGAATCCATTTAGTTGTGAACTCACCTAAAACTATAATAAACGAGGACTAAACGTGACTCAAGAATGTAGCCCCTAATAGGACTTGTTCTTTGTAGAGGCGTCGCGAAGGCTCGTTCTTACGTCTCTCCAAAACACTTCTGATTTAAAGAAGCTTAAAAACTTTACCACTAAAGATAAAATTAGAGAAATAAAGGGATAAATGCGCTCCTTGGAAGGGAGAAGTTGCGAAGTGGAAGGAAGAAAGGTGGGTCATGAAGGTGCTTTGAGAAAAGAAAAATGAACGTTCCATACACAAACTTCGTCTTCCCACATAAGGGAGGAATAATACAAACTGAGATTTTATCTTCATGATCCCAGAGTGTCCCCAAAAAGGGGAGGTGTGTTAAAGAATATAAGTAGATGTGGTAAGTAGGAGTAGATATGGCAATGTGTTACAATTCCTGAAGGCTAGAAAATATAAAATCCATTTATAGTCTCCACAAGTACTCTATCATTTAAACTAGTCAATTTAATATACCTTACAAAATTTTCGCTTCCTTTAGTCAAACTAATTTTTAGTCGCGTGCGAGTCTAGTGGCAAACGACTCTACATCTCACTATGTCGGTCGGTCGGTCGGTCCCCGTTTGCTTTATTTCTTTTCGTAATAACATCATAACTATTCGGCCGATTCTAACGAAATTTGAAAAACTCATGTTGTATTACATTCTCTTTCGAATGCTATAATTTCCAGTCTTCCCAAGGTTAGCCCGGGAATTATAACTATTCGGCCCATACTCTGCTAGACTAGACTAGGTAATAATCTGCTATATTCTGCTAGCAAGCCTAGAATAGGCTATGCTATGCAAGTAATTATAGGCTAGGCTATACTATGCTAAGATTTAATGTACATGGGTAAGATATACTATGCTAATTTAGGCTATAAAATGCAATGCTAGGATAGCATATATTATGTTAGGCTAGACAATACTAAGCTATGCTTGATTATGGTATAATAGGATAGTATAGGCTATAAGCTAGGCTAGGTTAGGCCCGGCTTAGTTAGGCTATTCTATTTTAGGCTAGGTTATCCTATGTTTGGCTAGGTTTGGCTATACTAGGGTAAAACAGGGTAGGTTATACTATTGTATGATTGGATATTCTCTGCTATGCTAGACAATACCTAGCTATGCTATACTAGGCTATTCAGAATAAGTGAGGGCATGCGCCCTTTTGGTCAGCAGACCTTGTTTTACAAGCTTATTCAAATACATCAGGAGAAAAGGAATTCTTTTAAAATCCGGAACAGAGAAAATATAGCGTTGGGATACAAACTTTAAAACTTGAGCTAAAATCGGATTGCGTGGGAATGAATTGAAATGTTAAAGACAATAAGAACATAGAAAAATAAGAAGTCTGAAAAAGGCTAAGCTATAGCCTATACGAGGCAGCTCCTGTTGCCATCACCAAGTTCGGTCCTACCTAGCATCCTCATATATAAATCTATACAATCAATTTTTAAAACTCTACAGAGAAGACGCTTCTATCACCAGACTACCGAGCCTATGCCATTTATCTACCACTCAATTCGTAAATCAATTTCTACCAATCTCTTTACTAAACCTAAACTTGTCCAGCTTAAACCCATTGACATGTGCGCTATCATGTTCACTAACAAGGTCTGCTAACCAAAAGTCGCGTGCTCTCACTTATTCTGATTTTATGACCTTACCACCTTCAAAACTTTCAATAATTTCCGGACTAACCTTGAGAGGACCTTGGCAATTATATAAATCAAAATTGAAGGTAAAACAACATAAATGTTTTAAATTTCGTTAGAATCGGCCGAACAGTTATAATGTTATTGTCAAATAATTCCAAAGCTAATCTTGGAGGGACTTCATCAATTACGAATATATCATTTGAAAGAGAATGTAAAACAACATCGGAGTTTCAAATTTCTTCAGAATCGGCGGAATAGTTACAATGTTATTACCTCCCCCCCCCAAAAAAAAGCAAAACGGACCCGCTGACTGACATAGTGAGATATAGAGTCGCCGGCGACTGGACTTGCACCTGACTAAAGATAATATCCTTACCTATGTATCCCTTATAACCCTTTACCGACTTGAAGACCTCAATCAAGTCCCCCTCGAACTCTTCTCCTTACGAATGTATGTCAATTTAGTCTCCTAAGCCTTTCACCATAAGGTAAGCTCCTCAACTCTTGAACCTCGTAGAGGGGTACCCTGTGTAGCCTCTTGCACTTGGTACCTGGAGGATCTTCACGTCCTCCCGGCCTCAGTGCAAATTTGGGAAGCCCCGTCACTGATCTGACATGAACTCTCTTATAGGGCCTGAGAAAGTTGTTGATGCCCTTCACGCTCGCTCCCTTTGAACGCTGTTTTTTCTATTTTTCTATCTACGACTCCCCCCTCAACCTTTTGTCCTTCTGCACTTGGAACCGGAAGGAACTGCTTTCATCCGGTCATTGACGGAGCCTGGTGAAGTTGTTGGGGGCGTTTCCTCCTCGCTCTCTCTCAGTATTCTTTTTTCTCTAAGAATATCCCCTAAACTTCCTTGTATAGGCTTACGAACCTGACCAGCGTCCTCACCCTTATAAACAACGCCCTTTAACGCCCGTTGGTTGCAACCGAACAGGCCTTGAGGGGACCTGGGCGTTGGGCGCGAATAATGGGAATATCCCTGTGAGTAATGGGTTTGACCACCTCTATGTGGCCGTTCTCTTGTGCATAAGGTCGCACTGCTTGTGGTGGGCGGGCTTTACTGCCGTGATGGCTGTCAGGCCAACTAAAAGTCTCGGGTCCCGTATCTGGATCTGTCGCAAGAGATCATCAGATTCTGGACGTCCCATCGAGAATTATTACGTCTTAGTAAGGATATCCACCCAGGACCCCTACCTCTCTCTGAATGCCAAATTATGAGCTGCAACTTTTAGAGAATGACCAACCACTGGATAACTTCCGGTCGGCGTAAATCGCTGTCATCCGTTGCGAACACCATTCCTTAACGCAGCCAGGATAGATCCCTAAAAATGTGAAAACCCGAGACGGGATAGGCATGAGCTGCTGGACACAGGAAATAGCCCAGCAACACCCACCCTCCCTTTTTTTCATGGTGGCTGTTCTCTAAAGTTTTCAGCATTTCGGACTACGTTCCTATCTCTCAATCATTCTTGGTGTTTGGGTGGACGAGGAGCTAAAATAAAGCACCACTGTGACAGGTGGAGAGGCTCCCATACCTTCTCAATGCGGCGCCCAGCTTAGGCTCTGCTCCTTCTTTCGCTAACATCTATTTTATGATTTCTGTACCAATTCTCATCTATTCCTTCACAAAAAGGGGGATACTCTGTGTAGCCTGTTACACTTGGTACCCGTGTATTATTAGGGAAGCCCCGCCACTGGGTTGAGTTGAACTCTGACGGGATCGTGTGAAGGTGTTGTGCTTTGTCCTGTTTCCATCTCAGCATTCTTTTTTATCTGACTATCCCCTCAACCCGAGTTGGTGTGCAGTGCGTCGAGGTGGCGTGTTCGGTTCGCTAAAAAGGTCCCCGCATGGAGATACGCTATGTAGCATGTTACACTTGGCATCCGGAGGAGCAGCATATTCTCTTAACCCGAGTGCAAATGAGGGAAGCCCCGTCGCTGGGTTGATTTGAAATCTCTCACGGGGCCTGGGAAAGCTATTGGTGCGCTTTCCCCTCTCTCCCTATCCACGCTACTTTATATTTATTTATTAGTAGTAGCATTAGTTAATATTATTTTTAACATTCTTCTTTTTATTATAACTTTTTAGAATTATTACTCAGTAGTAGTATTTATTAATGCTATTATAGATTTTTATTATTATTATTTAGTTTTATTATTTATCATTAGTATTATTTGTACATTCGGACCCGAATTCGAGAATGGACCTGCGAATATTGGGGACTGGAGGGAACGAAACTACGGACATTGCGGCTGGGATGGAACGATCTTACGGACATTGGGGCAGAGAGGAATCTGACCTGCGGAGATTGGGGCAGAGAGGGAACGGACCTGAGGGCATTGGAACCAAGAGTGCTGGGACCTGCGGACATTTAGGCCCGGGTTCTAGCCCCAACCTTCAACCTTTTCTACCCGCATTTTTTACCAGGGGGACTATTACCACCTAAAAATAGCAGTCTGGTAGCAGTGGTGCCTCAGTTGACTGTATTCCATCCTGGGATCACTTAGCACCAGGGTATTATAATACTAGGTGATCACCCACGCTACTCGTTAGTGAACCCACTTATCTCTACTTCTGATTATTACATACCCGCCTACCCCCTTCCAAACTTGCTCTTCTACCCATAGAGGTTCTGGCTGCCTGGCGCACTTTCGTCCTCTTACTCGAGTGAGAGTGTATACCTGCTGCTAATGTATACCTGCTGCGTGGTCCGAAAGACCACTATCCGGATAAGGCAACTATTAGGCATGGGCTGTGTTGAGCCGTCTTCGCTGCTCACCTTCTTCAATTGCAAATATATGGGGGCTACGGCGGCACCAACCTTAATGGTTAAAACTCAAGGTCACCTTCGCTTGAATAGCGGGTCGGTTGTCAAGGCCTATCTTAGCAGGACTCGTGGACCGAATATGTGTGAATGATCCCATTCTGAATTTTTTGATACTATGAAAATTTCTCTTAACCTCTCAAGGAGAGGAGGTTATAGTATCTACTTTCCATATATTTTTGCTTTTTATTATGGCCACAAATGAAAAGAATAGAGGAACCCTTCATGGAAATGGGTATCCAATCGCGGCCTCGCTCTCCCTAGGTGTTGGGAAGGACAAGAAAATCAAGAACTCTTCAAACGGTGGAGGGGCTCCCCTCTCACCATCCTAATGCGGCAAAGTGGCTTCCAACCTTATTTTAACGGGGAAGGGTTTACTCCTCCCCAAGGCCTGCGGGTGCGGTGGATTTCATCTCACCTCCTTCTGTGGAGTCGCCCATTGACAGCTCCACCTCTGCACCAGCGGTGGTCTCACTTTTCTTTTAAAGTAGACTGCCAAGAAAGCAGGCAGGTGGCCCAGAGTCAACCTGCCTCCTCTCTTTATGATTGACCCCCCCCACCTGAGCATGACGTGTACCCTAAGGGGACCCAGTCACAGATGGCAGGGTCTTCCATGGGCATGTCCTTATGCAAGCTTCTCCTCATGCAACTCAGGCCCAAGAGGACTCACAAAGAGAGGAGGAGCCTTCTCCTAACACCCCTACCCCCTTAACAGCCAACCCCTTCTCTATCTTGGTGAAGGAATTTGCTGAGGCTGATCCAAACGGTCTAGGAGCGCCTTCCGGGGCTGGAGAAAAGCTAGGTCACTCCCCGCAATCCAGAGTGAGAGAAAGACTCGCATACGGAACTCAACTTTGCTTGATAAGTTATCAAAGGTAAAAGTGCCTTGTATGGCCAACAGCAACTGGGGTTGTGCCTCCTTGAAGCGTATAGCCATTCCCGTAATGGTCTTCACTTCGAAGAGGGTCCCGCCTCATCTCCTCCAAGCTAGGCCTGGATGTCAAGTTCCTTCAATGGAATTGCCGTGGACTCCGGGCCTACTAGGAGGAGATGCGGAGGCTCGTCTCCTCCCGTTTCCGTTAACTATTTTATGCATGAGAACATGCTGGGATATAAGAGTTTTACGACCCGATCTCCTCAGCGTAAGGTCCAGGCGCGAGGATGCGCGATTTACACTTGGCATGATGCCGTCCTTCTTCTATTTGTTATAAATACTTGTTTCCAGTCCAGGTATTGGCACGGTTGCTGAGGTCCTTTATTCTGTTCGAGGATTTAAAAAGTATACAACCCCCTGTGGGGGGACTATATGATCAATTCCAGGGGTCAGATTCTTCTGACCTGATTGACGAGCTGGACATGGGTGTTCTAAATGTGGATGAGTTTGCGCGTCAATGCCCGATAACCTCTTCATTTTATTGCATCGATTAGTTGCTCTGCTCTCCGGATGCACAGGTTAATTTGGGGTGGGAGGTAGTCGTTGACCTCCATAGTGGTGATCACGTTTGTATTCAACTATCATTTTATGGGCCGCTGCTCCTTAAAAATAACCGGTACTAGTTAGAGCAGACGCGAAAGGCCGCTTATTAGGAAATGACATATTTCTATATCCCACTCGAAGAGTTTAGTCAGTGGCTAAGTTTTTCTCCAATAGCCTCATCCCCATGAGACTAAATTAACGTTTGGTTAATTTGCACGCCGTCCGATTTCTTGGTGGTTGGCCAAGTGTGAAATAGCCTTCAGACAGAAGCAATACGCTTACATGCGCTATAAGCACTACTCTAATGATTTCGTAGTCGGTGAATTTTGTCGAGCTAAGGATAGGTTCCAGTATATTTTGAAGCACGCCCGCTGTTTTTCCTGGCGGTCATACATATATTCACTTAGCGGAAATTCCCTCCTGCAGAGGGGTAGAAGCGAGTCAAAGAATTCTGGGCAAGTTCTCGCATAATTCCCCTCACGTTCTCCAGGAGAACTGGACCGTAATCTCGCACTCCGCGTCCGTAGCAGTCTATCTTAACTGCTTTCTCCACAATCCCCAACGAGATACTGCATCACCAGCATTCAATGCAATGAATTATAATCTTTAGCGACTCACAAAGCGCCCTGAGTCCTCTCGGGGCATTAGCATCTCCAAATCCCTTGGTTCGCGGCATCGCTGACGCCACAGTTGGCGCAAACTGGACATACGTCGAGATTATCTTTTGCTGGGTTTAATCCATGTGGGCATTGCAGGGACTGAGTGTGCCATATAGTCCGCGAGGATGGATCGACCAGACCAAAATTTCGTTCTTACCTACAGCGACTATACGGCCGTGGGAACTTAAAGTTGCAGGCCATTACGCCGCGATGGTTCCCATGGACCTACCACCTAATGCTGCGATAGCTTCAGGTCGATTTCTTTCGACTCCAAATTGAGCACACTCGCGGAACGCCTCGCCATATGATGGAGCCCTCTTCTGCACCTTACTGCGACGACTCTTCGGCACATTCTTATTGATGGCCCATTCTGGGTGATCTTCGCGCACGTTACCTTTCCCGCTACTTGGACGAACGGGGTTGGTACCGCTCGTCCCTTGTACTTTGTACAGGTTTGCGGTCACATACTTATGGACTATCTGAATTTTGGAGGTAGTCTGCCCTCCACCATTTTATTTGAATCCTTTTGGTGTTGGCTGCATGATCCAGCGCCGGGGAAGGTGGGCCTCCCTAGTACTCTACAGCGTGTTTCCTTCTTCTTCTTGCTTTTTGACTTCTTGTTTTGTTTGCTTTTCCTTTGGCTTTGATTGTTTGTTCTATTTTTTCTGTCTTTTGCTCATTTTGTTTTTAATCTTGCCAACCATTAGGCTATAGGATGGTTCCGGCGACTTTTTCCCTAGTAGGCAGTCGCTAGATGGGCGCTGACAAAAATTAGCATTATGAAATCCTTTGCCAACCAATCAGATCCGCTTCATATTTCAAATGAGAACAAATAAAAAATGCGTAGAGCGTGACGCTTTTCTCAAATTTATAGCACTTAACACTTCTTCGTTTGATAATTTATGTAACCCTACTTTAACATACTATTATAGTGAATTTCTAAATTAATTATAATACTTTAACCTTTCCAATCTATCTCAGCAAATTTGTTAATATTGGTTTGAAATATGCTTTTTTTTCCTTACTTTTCGATAGTTTTTTATTTATCGTCGTGTTTCTTTCAAATTTTTGATGAGGTTTGCCAATTGGGAATCAACATCTTCGGCCTCTAATAAATAATGATGATTCAAGAGAGAGAAAAAAAGTCTTGCGATATACTACTACTAGTGGCGCCTCGCCATTCTGAGATAACACCGTCAAATATTATAACTTTGTTTTCATTCTTTTGACTAAGATGTAATCCTCTTTATTAAATTCATTTATGCAAAAAATAATAGAATGTTTAAATAAATTTAGGTTGCACCAACTCATCTTTCAGAATCGAGTTTTTGAGTCATATAGCGGCAAATTCAAGAAAACTGCAGGTCATACAGTACTTAATTTTCTGAAGGTTTGTTGATCGTCTTCTATCAATGATGTTCCAGATATTCAATTAATTAATTCCTAATTATAGATTCTATCAGTTTTTCAGTTAAGGGTGTCAAACTAATAAAATTCAGTCCGTTTTCTAAATAGCGAAGTCATAATTCCAGCTTCTTTTTTTTTGCAGGGGATTTATTACTTTCGGAATTTTTTGCAATACTTTTAGCGTGGTCTAGTTCTTTCAATTATCTGATTTTATCTTGTACCGAATTGTTTTTGTTTACATAGTGATTTAAAAAGTATTTCAGATTTCCTTTACTGCCCTTTGAAAGAGCATATCTACATACATTTATGTCATTTTTTTTCTTTGGTGTTCTCTTAACGCACCGTCCTACTTATATATTTTTGGTCCGATCCAAACGTTTTCGACCTAAGTAGTTTAAGGAATAGAAATGAAAAAATTACATTATTGTTTTATGCAATTTCCTATCTTCTCAATCCACCTATTAATAAAAATCTGAATTATAATGTAAAAGTCAGTTTCATATTTATTCTAAATGGTCCAATACTAAGGCCTTCACTTTATAATGTTTCAGAAGTTTTTTGTCTCGCAATTCACATATTAGTTTTTACAAAGATATGATAATAACAGGGAGCAAATCTACTTTCCAGAATGGCCTCTTTTGCAACTGTCATCGAGGCACCTGAATCAAGGAGGTGAGCTTTCTTCGACTTTTTCTTTGATGGCTTTCCTAATTTGTCTTTCCCTGGAAAGTTTAGCAAAACATCGAAAATGACCTTGGCTATATCCATTATACCGTCAATTATTAATATTCAAGTTAAGTTAATATTTAATAATTAATTAAACTAAATAATCATATTCAATTAATTAATTAACTTAAATAATTAATATTATATAGTTTATTTACATTCTTTAAATGAATAATAAGATTCCTTTCATTTTCATCCTTAAGTCAGAATGCTTCATTAATTTACTTTTAAGAGGGATAATCTATAGCCGGTCATTTTGAGGAGGGATTATCTTTACTTGATCTCCACCTTTATTCATTAAAAAAGCTGTATTTTTAATTTAGAGTGGTGTTTCTTTTACAAAAAGTCTACCAAAAAAAAGTCTTTACGCATCCTCAACTGGAGTGCTTTAATTTCTTAGTCGACCAGGCAATGGCTGCGCCCCTTCCCGCTACGGGGGGAGCTTGCGCTTCACTACTAAGATTAAAATTTAAAATCTATAAAAAAGTAACCATGGTTAAATTTTGATAAATTTTCTGAACTTTGCCAATTATAATAATTTTAAAGAGAAACTCTAAACTAAATTTCCCCACTTTCAAAATACCAAGTTGCTAAAATATAGTTATAGAAGAAGATATATAAAAATATATTTTCTGAACTTCACCATTTTTAATTCTTTGGGTTTTAAAAAATTCACAAAATTTCGATACTTAATTTATTTCCGAACTTTACCATTTTGTTTTTTGATATTATAAAACAATTATTAGAAATAACTTTGAGAAAAAAAACATGTCATAACAAAACTAAGATGAAATTATTATTCAAATACTAAAAAAAAATCCCCTTCCTAAATTATAGAGTTAGTGATGATGATGATAAAGAAGCCTTTGCATTTATCGGGGGAGCTTGCCCAATTGACGCCATTCCAGTGATTCTCGTTTGAAAATAAGATCATAAAGATGTATCATAGTTTAGTTGCCAAAATATTCCCTTTAATATACATGGCAGAAATCTAAAACCTGATTGTTCATTCCATGTTTCTGTGTTTCTTAATTGAATAAAATAGTTTGGGCACCAAACTTGCGCTGAAGCTATATTTATAATTTCACCCAAATGTAGAAAAAGTTGTTTCGGATGGAAGTTGCGATTTCGTTCATCTCTAAACCACGGTCTTTCTTAGCTTCCTCTTCGACTAGGATGATTAAAATTGCGTGCTGTTGCAGAGTTTGGAAGTCTGCTAAGGCGATCCACTTTAAGATATTTTCATCCATTACGAAAAATCGTTTACCATTCATTACTGTGTAAAGGAAATACAATGGTCATCATATGGCCCAAAGCTGTTTGTGTTCGTCTATTTGTTAAATCTTTCATGCCATCCGTTTACTCAATATTTAAATCTGAGTTGGAAAGGAGGAACCACACTTAACTTATCAAGTGTCACAGAGGAAATAATCACAATTATATCACTTGATGGCTTCATAGTAATTAGTATGATATGAAAACGTGGCGAAACCTGCATAGCCTTCAAGTTGAACCACGAAGCGTTGCTTGGTTGGTGACAAAAGTCAATACTACTCAACGAGGACTGACACCTGCTGCTGTCGGGTTGTCAGCGATTGCCATTATGATCTTTGTGGATTTCATTATCCGGTCAGGAAACATTGTCCACTATGCGAAGGACGGATGGCACAGTTATGAAATAGGAGTCATTTGCACCTCCCATGCCTCCCACTGCCTCCCCCCACCGCCTGAGTGTGCTTCCTTCTTCTTCTTGCTTTTTTGCGTTTGTTTGTTTTATCTTTGGCTTTGTTATTGTTTTGTTTTTTGTATTTTTGATATTTGGTTTTTGCATGTTTTTTTTTAATATAGCCTAGTATTAAGCTGTAACATGATTACGGCGACTTTTGCCCTAGTAGTCAGTCGCAAGATGGGCTCTTTGAAAAAAAAAGAAGACTTTCCCCAAATTAGCGCGCGCGTCTGGAGCCACTTCACCAGGCGCCTATATAACTCTTCGACTGAGTTTAGAGAGCAGCACTGTTAGACTTCCACCTACTCGCGGCGAGTTCGATTCGAGTTGAAAGCTAAATCGATCCGTGAACTCTGCGATAGTCAATCGGCAAGTATCCCCATCCTTGAACTCTGCCATAGTCAATCGGCAAGTATCGACATCAGTGAACTCTGCCATAGTCAATCGGCAAGTACCTGACGAAGATTCCCAGCTTCCAAGGCTCGACAAGTGTTCCCTCGCCTGAAGCAAGAGGTATACCGACTTCTTCCGTCGCATTCATCGTACCACAACTGGCCCCTTTTCGGCAAGGAGCACGTATGGTAATCGTAACCGTCGCCGCCTGCAGATTTATCTTGAATTTGGCTTACCCCATCGCCCCATTATTTGTGTTAACGCCTTGGTTTAAAATATCCCTTTAAATCCCCAAACTAAATCTGACCTCTTTAATCCTTTAATTAACCTACCTGTATTTCGTGAGGACCTTTAACCCCATCTGCGCGACCATTCCCTTAAACCGAATTATTGTGTAAATATAAATATCATTTTGTTGTTAGTAAAGATATATTTTCGTCATCGTCTTTCTTTTGCCACCCCAGCGCGTACCTGCTACCTCTTAATTCTTTGGCCAACTTGCACTCTGAAATATTTGTTTAAAAGGACCCCGGAAAGTTAATAATAAACCATCCCCACTGGATTCCTAACAATTTCCCCTTTCACTAACGGTCTTCCACCAACTTTGGACCCAAGCCCCAAAGTACCTACGTATATATATATATATATATATATATATATATATATATATATATATATATATATATATATATAGAGAGAGAGAGAGAGAGAGAGAGAGAGAAAGAGAGAGAGAGAGAGAGAGAGAGAGAGTCTGGCCATTCCACGACAGAATATATATTTTTAACATTTTGGAGACTTTTCTAAAAATTTGTTTGCCACTATTTTCGACGTTATCATTAACCAAGGAGCACACACGAACATTAGCATCCAAATTAATAATAGACTAGTAGCGTTGGCCAAAAGAAAGCTACTGCCAAGTTTAATGAACAAATGATGCAAAAAGATTACCTATCGCCATGGCAACAGCCAAAATTGGCAATACGGAATCTCAGCAATGAATGTGCTCCATTTTGGTGCAATTTTTAAAATTTCTAGATCTACAAATATCTAACTTCCTTTACGTTATGTTAATTTAACTACCGAGTTTTTTTCTTATACTAAATAAAGGAATTATTGTGAGACAGCTATTTCGACAGCACCGCGTTTCTTCCGAGATTAAAATAAACAAATTGGAATGAATCTCGTTTTCTGGTTGGTTTTACTGAATAAAGTAAAATATAATACTTTGCCTTCGGGTATTTCGAACCAGGTTACCGACAGTAGGAGACCTTCCTTTAAGGCTTCTGCCATTCCTTAGGGTTTTAGGCCAAGGTGAGTATTATGATTGGCGTCCTTTTCGACTCTCCTTTGATTTATTTTGAGCCATTGTTTATTCTTATAAAAACGATGCAAATTTTTTCACAATCTATTAAAAGGGTGTTCTCGAAACACTTTTAGTATAATGGTGAAGTTGAAAGAAGTGAAAAAGCATGAAAAGTAGTTAATCCATCTACTCAATGAGATTACTTGGTGAAGTGGGATAGGAAGCTTCGAAACTCTTCTTGTTCGCGACCGAAGGAAGGTCCTTTCGAGAAAAAGTAGAAAATAAATAATAATGAGTGTTGTAAAAACAGGTCACGGTATAACTGAGAACGCAGGTAAAAATGTCCCCTGATCCCTTAAAAAAACAATTATTATTACTTTTCCTATCTTTCAGCTGAATTTAGGTAGAGCAAGAACTCTTGGTGCCAACATAGATTCTATCTTATCATCAAATTTTTACCAACCTCTCTCTCCTCAAATCGGCTCTATCCCGTCGTGGACAAGAATGAGAGAACCAAACAGGTGCAGTACTAAAAAGTAGAACTAAAAATAACAAAAAATTAGGGGTAAAAAAAATTGCTGTAGTAAGCCACCCACCGTCAATGTTGGGGCCGGAAGGGTAACTGTAGTGGTTTGTTTCTAATTAAATCACTTAATTTTAGTTTAAATTTTATGTACAACACGGCACTTTCTCTCCTTGAAGGAAAATGACTTGATACTCGTCTATTTATTGTTCCCATGAAATCTAACCTCTTCTTTGCATCTTGCCTTATTGATTTTCTGTTTTTCTTTCTTTCTCTTTTCAGTCAACTAAAGCGAAATGTTAACATGGTATTTCCTTAACCTCTCAACGGGTTGTAACAGTGACAGCAAATGCTCCTCTGAGTCCCTTCTTCATATACATAGTTGGTATCAATGTAGTACCCGCTGTCCATTCCCACATAATTAACATAAACCTCCTGTAACATACTGCAACCAACTACTGGTATTCAGTAAAACAAAATTAAACCTCCTTGTGAGAAAATGGGTTAGGTGAGGACCACAGCTACCTCTTAGTACGCAAAGTTCCTTTATAAAATGATAAATAAAACGGCGTTGATAAGAAATGCAACACTACAACATGGACACCCTAAACTTTGGAGCGGCAATAGGCAGAATACAAAAGCTCCTGCACCCTCTTGAAAAGGAAGTTTAACTGTACCAATTACATAAACTTGTTGCAGAAGGCCTTTACTGTAATGCTGAAGGAATCCTGAGAAGTAGAATGGTAATCGGTTTATTATGAGATCGTGTTTACCGTCTAGTTGCACAATCAAAATTCACTCGAAAGGAGCTAATAACCGAGACCTCAGTTAGAAATGGCCGCCGACCCCTTTAAATAAACTTTTAAAAATATATTACCTTTCCCTATCTTTTAGCCTAATTTATGAATATAAGGAAAGAGAATATTCGCGAGATATTTTAGTTATTCGGTATATTTCCTTACCTTCTTATCTCGATTCGGGCGAGGGATCAGCGAAATAAGCCAGATCAACGCATCCATGCAAGTTTAGTGGACCATGAGCCGTCGTTTCAAACGATTGAATAATTTCGGGAATTTTATTCCACATTCGGGAGTAAATATCTCTGAAAGAAATGCACAAAATATTATATTCGTCTCCATTACGAATATAGTTGGAAGAAAATTGTGTGCACATACACACACTTTTTCCTCATGCACACACTCGATTCAGATAATTTCGTAACCAAGACTTTGATGGATCCGAACCTTTATATCATTTCGTCCAGTAGACACGTTTATTTCCAATTCCCCTCTGAAACTATTTAGTCAACTCTTAAAACCACTTAAGATTGACAGAATATTATTTCTCTATTCCTAAATTCAGAAGTAACCAACCAGTGGCTGCTTGTGTATAGGCACTGTGGAACTGCAGTACCCCTATTTTAACTCGACATTATCGATAATATTCAATATAATGAGTCCTTCTTTCTTTATACTTGTACATTATATAAGCTTAATGTCAGTAGCCATCCCCTAGTTTATGAAAAAAAAATACAAAAATCCTTGTATAGAGCCGTGCGCTTCGCAATTCCAGCGACGTGGTGTTTGGCTGTTGTGCCCATGCTCACATGTCCGAGATAGGAAGGAAGCTGCACGCTAGGGAGAGTGAACACTGTGGATCGCACAGTGCCAAGTCTGGTGTGCTGGTGGAAGTTAATGTTTCTTTTTTAATCCGCGTGTGTTGTGCTTAAAAACGTGTTTATATTCTTGAATGTAATAAAGTGTAGAATTTTATTTTTTTCTGTTCTTTTATTTTATGAATTCTGAAAGACTAAATAGACTTGCAGTGTTTTCATCAGATAAAAAATTTCTCAGTAGTGATCCAGAGATTAAGGAGAATATAATTAATCTTTTCGCGCAAATTAAAACAAGAAGAATGGATTTCGTTTTTAAATGAATGGATCAAGCTTGAACTGAAACAATTTAGGCTATTAGTAAGTCAAAAATGTTTGATTTTATTATGTGTAAGATTTTATCAAGTTTATCTATAAATATTCTTTTTATATGTTTATTTCCTTTTACACAATATTAAAACAATGCTACAAAATTTATGGTGCAGTACCCGACTAATTTTAGCTACGAGCAGTCACTCGAAGTTACGCATTCGTAATAAACTTATACCTCATACTTAGGTATATAAATAGAGATAGATAAATAGATAAGTTTGTAGATAAATGAGAAACTGGAATATGAATGACTTTTCCCCTTTACAATATCAAAACTAAACAGTCATTGAATTCACACATGTATGGGTCTATGTGTGCGTTTTCACGCACTTGAGTCCACATCCGCCCTCTACTGTGCTTGGTGCCTTTCATAGGCAACCCATTAATACAATTAGTTCCCGCCAACGCGAACCAACGAAGATCTTGGTCCTCGTCATAGTCTGGGTGAAAGGGCTTTCATAATTTTATCATTGAGAAAGTGGGCAAGTTTAGGAAAGCTATCCCGTACGATCCTTAGTATATTCGAGAGTCTACTCTGGTTATTTATTACCTTTCGAACATTAACACTTACTCAGACTTTGCTACTTTCTTTACGATACGTTACTTTATGATAGAGTAATATTGTTTTCAAAACCAATCTGGTTAAATGCCATCGTTAGTTTTTACTCTTTATATAAATCGACCTCGGTAATTTATAATCTTTTTCTTTTTGCCTCTTTGCCTTTATCGCTTAGTTGTCCACCCCCTCATTCTATTAATCCTGAGTAAGAGACCTCTGACAGATATCACAAGTTTATTTTTCTTCTCGATAAGGGAAGTTGTGTATGAAAATACGAATGGAGTTTTCTCACTGTCGTGGTATTCGTGAGCGGATACCTTCGCGGCAGAGAATGCAGTCTACTTGCATTGCAGGCGGCCAGATGGATAGACCAGCAGCACAGAGCTAATAAGAGGAGAGTGCGTGAGGAGATTGCTGGTTGGCCAAAGGAAAGATTTAAATACCAGGTTTCAATCAAGGTTATTTAAAGATTAAAAACAAAAATAAGCTTTAATTACACTAATAATGCTAATTATGGAAATGTCCACAAAGTCAAAGGAATGGGAGAATAACGTCGCGCCCAATGAAATTGTCGTAGAATGACTCCCGACGATATACCATATATCACTATTCGTTGAGGGAACTTCCTTAATTATCTCTAGAGTGCGTTTTTACTGTCTGGCGGCCGATATTATGTATCTTCAAAATGCTTAAGAAGTGGAACTGAGCTCAAGGATAATAATATTGCTATCATTAATAAAATAGAGTTTTATTAATAATAACTATCAGCAAACACAAAAACGGAAAATATTGACAAACAGAATGGAAAGGGTCGTGGAGACTCGGGCTAATCCAAGGATTTAAGGGATCAAAAAAGGTAAAACAAATATGGAGTTAAAGAGATGGGATGGTTCGATAAACCATTTAAAGCACAGGATAGAATTGACAAATAAGGGATCAATACTCAAAAGATGACGCTTGGCTTACGTAACTTCATTAGGGTGCAGTGGAAGGTACTTGAAGGAATATTCGGTCTGCTGGCGAGTTCCAGCCGAAGGGGGGGGATAAAAGGATCCTGACGTGGCGTCTTGGAAAGGAGAACCGTTACTCGACGAACGGCTTGACGAACAATGGCTGTTCTAGGTTGTTCTCTTCGGAACAAAGGGGGGGGATGAGAACCGTCTCTTGTCTACGGGCTCAAGAACAATGGCTGTTCTAATGTTGTTCTCCTTTGAACAACAGGGGGGGTGAGAACCGTTTCTTGGCGAAGGGCTCAAAACGAACAATGGCTGTTCTAATGTTGTTCTCCTTGAACAACAGGGGGGGATGAGAACCGTTTCTTGGCGAAGGGCTCAAAACGAACAATGGCTGTTCTAATGTTGTTATCCTTGAACAACAGGGGGGGATGAGAACCGTTTCTTGGCGAAGGGCTCAAAACGAACAATGGCTGTTCTAATGCTGTTCTCCTTGAACAACAGGGGGGGGATGAGAACCGTTTCTTGGCGAAGGGCTCAAAACGAACAATGGCTGTTCTAATGCTGTTCTCCTTGAACAACAGGGGGGGGATGCCTTGGGGACTTGGCGTCACTAAAGGCTCGAACCTTTGGCACTCAAGGAATATTGTCCTTCTGGACAAGTGATGGTGAATCTCGAGGTCGAGGTCCCTTGGCGCACAAAGGGAGAGAGGGTCGTGGTGATGTTTCGCGACGAAAATCTGGATCTCCAATCTGATCTTAGTGGTAAAGTTTCCATATAAATAGCCAGGACATCTCCTTGGCGTGGGGGAGAATGGGGTGGAAGCTTCGAGGGAACGCACAGCTGGGCCGGAGAAAAATGCCTTATCTGTCCATAAGCCTAACTCGATCTGGCGAGGTCGGCGTATGGGGGCGAACGGGGGGGACGATAACCTCCTTGTTTAAACATTGACGTCCGGTAGCTGTTGATAAGACTCCAAGCCTCGAATCGAAGATGCACGTGGGCCTCCTCGAGGTTTTAACTAATATGGGATAGGAGTTGAATTTAACACAGATTCAACTCGTTCTATCACACCCCTCCATTCCAGGGGAAGTTGTCACTTCGAAAAAAAAAGAGAGAAGGGACAACGATAGAGCTCCGTTGTAGGGAACTCGTTTTCTTGTACCAACCGTATCTTCCTGCACCTAACTAGTATTACCTCAATACATGATTATTTTGATCTTTAGATTACAGGGGAAAATAACCTTTAATACAACTTAATCAGAGAAAAAAAAAGGGCATGGAACAATGAAATGATATAAATTTAGTACATACGGGACAAAATAATTTATACGTAAATTAATAAGAACAAATATATATACATAAAAAAAATTTAGACATTGAGCGTTATAAAATTCAGACATATACATTAATTAATTATATTACAAAAGAATCTTAAATTAAGTCGTACAAGACGGTATATACCTACATGGAGATACTAATCCTATGAATACAATTATTCTACGCTATTCGGTAACGCATTCCTACTGAGTGCGTCAGCGACCTGGTTATCGGAACCTCTTATCTAATTTATTTTAAACTGATACTCTTGCAAGAGTAAACTCCAGCGCATGATGCGGCCGTTTGAGTGTCTCAAATTCCTAATATAGGCTAACGGACGGTGGTCGGTTCCTATTTGAAAATCTTTACATATCAAGTACAGCTTGAATTTGTCTATGACCCAGATAATTGATAGAGCTATCTTTTCTCTAGTGGCATATCTCTTTCCGCGTGGTAATAATTGACGACTCGCATATGCAACTGGATGACTCGTTCTGTCATCCACGTATTGAAGGAGTACACCTCCAATGCCCTCGTTGATCACGTCGGTCTTAACCCCAACGGATTTTTCCGGGTTGGGCAACTTAAAAATGGGGGCAGAAATGAACTTACTTTTGAGCTGATTACAACGGGAAACAGCGACATCATTCCAACGTAAACGATCGGGGAAATTCTTTTCCTGAAGGGGGCATAGGGGGGCCAAAATTGCAGCGAAATTCGGAACAAATCGCTGATAGGGAGAAGCTGATCCTAGGAACGATCTTAATGGCTTCTTTGTAATCGGGAGGGGCATGTGGGCGATTGCCTTAATCTTGTTCTCGTGGGGATCTAACTTGCTTCGTCCTATTTTGAAACCCAAATATTTAATGGGTTCGTGGGCAAAATGGCATTTGCGGGGGCCAATGGTGAGGCCATTTTCGCGCAGTTGTTCGAAAAGAGCTAATAGGGTGGGTAAATGGTGATTCCATTTAATTAGTTCTTGTAGCTGGCTCTTCGGACGTGGTGTCAGCAGCGCGTCACTATCCAGGTCAGAGGGTTCCAAAGACTCGCCTGGTAGGGAAGGAGGAGGGTAATCGGCATCAGGTTGGATGCACACTGTCTGGATTACATTAAGGGACTCCGCGGGGCAATCCTCTTCAAGCGCCGATGCTTCGTCCAGTTCTACGAAGGTATCTCCATGGGCGCGTTGGGGGTTCTTTTTTTCTTGGGGTCCACGGACAGTCTCCGTGTCCTTGTCTGGGGCCTTATCACCTAAGGGTGTTAGTGATTTACACTCCTTTTGTGCCGTCCTAAAGTCCTGGTTAAAGGTTTCCGAGAAATCGGACGGTATCGGGGTTCTGATGGGGACGGGCTCCTGGGCTTCTTTCTTATCTCGGCCTTGAGGAAGGGCGGCCTGAAACACAGGGTCGAAACTTACTTGGGGGCTCTGTCCTATAAGTACGGAACAGAATTTTATGGGTGCTACAATGACTTCAGCCCAGCCATTATAATATTGACACTGCAGGTAACATCTAGCGACGGGGAATCGGTTCGCCCGCCCAAGTTGGTCATGTACCACCGCAAATTTTTCGTGGTTAGAGGCCACTGGGAGGAGTTCGTCGGACACGATGAAGCATGTACATCCTGTGTCCCTGACGAGAGTCGATACTCGACAGCTGTCCACGCTGCCCTCCTCATATTTCAAAGTTCCCGATGAACTTTTACCAAAAACAAAATTTACCTGGTGGCCTGACGGAGGGGGAGAAGTTTCTGCTTGGGTCTGCACCACCGGGGGAGCCGGGGTTGCATTAATCTGGTGAACTTGGTGGGCTGGTCCGCTCTTAAGCCTAGAATTTTGGGGGCAATTCCAGCTCATGTGGTTTTCTACACCACAGGTGAAGCATATGGTTGGTCGCTTCGGGAAGAGAGATGGAGGAGAAGTCTTAACGGGAGGTTTGGAGTCCCGTTGTTGGTTTTGGGGAAAGAAGTTTCGGGGTTTTACGGGGCTCGGAAACTTTGTCAGCTTTCCTGGGAAGGAGCGCGAGTCCGTCCTTCTTTCTTCTCGTTGGATTTCTTTTTCTCGTTCTTCTCGTTGTATTTTTCCTTCTCGTTCTTCTCGTTGGATTACTCTTTCCCGTTCCTCTCTTTCTCTTTCTTTTTCTACCTTTTTTCTTTGAACTTCTGCTTTAATCCGAGCTAATTCAATCTGAAGCTCTCTTTCTCTTCTTTGCTCCTCTTGAATGTACTCAATTAGTTCTTTTCCGGAAAGTCCACAGGACTCTCCTTGCGCTTTAAAGATTTCAAACTGAGTCATCTTTGCACTTGGGGGCGCACTAGTCAACCAACTAAAATTCCTCGCAACAAGAATTATGCCTCTATAGAATTAGCCTACCTAAATATGGGCACTGACCTATTCGTACTTGGTTTCTTAATCTAAATAACCACTGACTAAAATCACGAAAAAACACAAACAAATTATTATAACCGTTCCTTGAGCTACTCCAGCTTCTTAAGTTTTAAAAAAAAGGGGGATAGCAATCGTTAAAACAAAAGGGAACTACTATATTCTATTATTATAACGAATAACACTATGCTTTACTCGACTGAGACCAGTGTTTGCAAAGATATAGCGTTAAACCTTACACACCTGATACCAAATTTAAATAGTATATATATATATGTCGTAGAATGACTCCCGACGATATACCATATATCACTATTCGTTGAGGGAACTTCCTTAATTATCTCTAGAGTGCGTTTTTACTGTCTTGCGGCCGATATTATGTATCTTCAAAATGCTTAAGAAGTGGAACTGAGCTCAAGGATAATAATATTGCTATCATTAATAAAATAGAGTTTTATTAATAATAACTATCAGCAAACACAAAAACGGAAAATATTGACAAACAGAATGGAAAGGGTCGTGGAGACTCGGGCTAATCCAAGGATTTAAGGGATCAAAAAAGGTAAAACAAATATGGAGTTAAAGAGATGGGATGGTTCGATAAACCATTTAAAGCACAGGATAGAATTGACAAATAAGGGATCAATACTCAAAAGATGACGCTTGGCTTACGTAACTTCATTAGGGTGCAGTGGAAGGTACTTGAAGGAATATTCGGTCCGCTGGCGAGTTCCAGCCGAAGGGGGGGGATAAAAGGATCCTGACGTGGCGTCTTGGAAAGGAGAACCGTTACTCGACGAACGGCTTGACGAACAATGGCTGTTCTAGGTTGTTCTCTTCGGAACAAAGGGGGGGGATGAGAACCGTCTCTTGTCTACGGGCTCAAGAACAATGGCTGTTCTAATGTTGTTCTCCTTTGAACAACAGGGGGGGTGAGAACCGTTTCTTGGCGAAGGGCTCAAAACGAACAATGGCTGTTCTAATGTTGTTCTCCTTGAACAACAGGGGGGGATGAGAACCGTTTCTTGGCGAAGGGCTCAAAACGAACAATGGCTGTTCTAATGTTGTTCTCCTTGAACAACAGGGGGGGATGCCTTGGGGACTTGGCGTCACTAAAGGCTTGAACCTTTGGCACTCAAGGAATATTGTCCTCCTTCTGGACAAGTGATGGTGAATCTCGAGGTCGAGGTCCCTTGGCGCACAAAGGGAGAGAGGGTCGTGGTGATGTTTCGCGACGAAAATCTGGATCTCCAATCTGATCTTAGTGGTAAAGTTTCCATATAAATAGCCAGGACATCTCCTTGGCGTGGGGGAGAATGGGGTGGAAGCTTCGAGGGAACGCACAGCTGGGCCGGAGAAAAATGCCTTATCTGTCCATAAGCCTAACTCGATCTGGCGAGGTCGGCGTATGGGGGCGAACGGGGGGGACGATAACCTCTTTGTTTAAACATTGACGTCCGGTAGCTGTTGATAAGACTCCAAGCCTCGAATCGAAGATGCACGTGGGCCTCCTCGAGGTTTTAACTAATATGGGATAGGAGTTGAATTTAACACAGATTCAACTCGTTCTATCACACCGAAATAATAAATCAAATACTAATCAGTTTAACGGAGATCAAAATATATCACATGGTCACACATGAGGAAAAATGTTGCTAAACACTGGGGAGTCCAATTAAAGGGTCGAGGGGAGTATATCAGGTGGCGAGGACAAAAGAATTATCCTCGAAAAGGGGTAAAAGGGTTTTACCTTGACGGCTTGAATCTTGGTGAGAAGAGCGATTCTTACGAGGCGAGCTAATCTTGCGGCTCGAGGGGCATTGTACTCTTGACGGAGGTAATTAGGCTGGGTGAGAGACTCTCAAATTGTAATGAGTAATCTCAGACGAGGGGGTGAGGTTTCCTTGACGAGAGGAGAAGAGTGGTTCGTGCAATTCTCCAAAGAAAAAGTCGTTTCACTAATTTGCCGTTTGATTGTGGCTAAACTAACGACAATATGTCTAGTTGACGAGACCTAACTCCGTGGTTTGACTCGAGACGAGGGGCTGTATCTTCGTGAAAGGGCGGGCGGTACTCTCTGACGAGTAACGGTTGACCTTAGGTTAAATACCCTGCTCGCTTCCTCACCAGTAACCATTGGCGCCAGTCTTTTTAGGCGTAGACGAGATAAGACGACCAAGGAAGCTTCTTCCTAGGTCGACCATGGCCTCCAGGCAGGGGATGGTCGGTAAAATGCGTCTCAGCGGGGGATAGGCCGACTGATCAAACACAGGTGTTAGCAGCCGCTTTGACGTTTTCCCACGAGAGAATAGTTCTCTCTCCTTGTGTTTAGATATCTACTTAGGCCCACGTGGTCTCTGTTTAAAAGAGGGAGGGGGCTCAAGGTGGACTTTCAGGTTCGTTACCTACCACTCACAATAATCTTTTTTAGTTTGTACCCTCGAGTTCCTTCGCCCATTTGTACGTACCTAGCACTAACGTCAAGTTCACATGTTTGAGTCACAGCATCCATTGTATGACAGTATTATCGGATGTTTCATTAGCTTTCTTTATATCTATTTCTATTGTCAAACTTCAATCCTGTGTGACCTTATAAGAAAAATATTTTATACCGATGGATTTTCCCTTCCTTCTTTCGTCTGTGTATTATTCTTTGTCCGTCTATTTTTCGAGTGTCTGGGTATTTCTTTTCTGTTAAAGAATCTGTGATCAGTGCTTAGAATTGTGTTGTCGAAATACAATAGTTAAGTGGTCAATGCGGCCGCACTTTCTCAATTCACTCATTTAAAGTTGAGACGGGTAGTCGGCGGAGAGCAGTCAGCGGACCAATATTTTTCTCGTTTGTGCCTCGTGCCTTTTACTTGGTATTGAGGGTGGAGTTGGGGGAGTTCCGGTGAGTTGAACATTTTCAAAAGGAGTTTCAAGAGCTACCGATTATAGTAGTATCCAGAACCACCATTAGGATGGCCAACGCGTGGAACGATAGTGTTCATTTCCTTCAGCATCTCATAAAACCTTTTCCAATGAACTCTCTCCTCTTAAGTATAAAATTTATAAAGTGTTTGTTTATTAAAAGGCAAATTAATTTAGGCTCTTTACGAGAATAAAGTAAGTACTTAGCTTCATTATTTTATAGTGGTGTAACCTCGTACTGTCAAATAATTTGTGTTGCAGGAAACTTTGGTTCCCTTTGAGACTGCAATCAGAAGCCTCTTTTCAAATTCATTCTTCTTATCAAACTTTAACACTTTTTTAAATATATAATTCATCTTTCATCCCTTTGTAGCATTAATTACCATCAAACGAGAAAATTGGCACTCAAATTGTTTCAAAGCATCTCTGGAAAGACATTTAGCTTTTTCCAAAACAATCAGAATTTGTTGCCTACTTTAAAGCCCTTTATTAACCAGCAATTTTAACCAAGGTATAAGCAACCTTTTTGGTCAAGTAGTCTAAATAAAACAATTTCTATCTTTATTCTGGTCATGTGTTCACTTCTAAAATATAAAATAGCCGTTGTAACTTTATTAATTTATAATTTAGATAAACACATAATAGCGATCATTATATTTTCAAATTATAGAAATCAAAATAATCGTAATTTTACAATTTGCATTATTCAATCGACTTTCTGAGGAAGATAATATCAGATTTTAAATAAACAGACGAATAGTGTTTCCGCTGACCAAATCTGAGCCGTGACTTTTCTTCTCCCAAGTTTTCTTACTCTAGATCCATCTGTTACCATCCATATTGTTTGAGATAATATTGCCCTTTTATTGTATAAACTTTTACTTTTTGTTGTTCTCTATTTTGTCCTGAAAATCATTTCTATGTTTACAAATGTGAAAAAGAACAGAAAAAAAAAAATTCAAGAATCCATTTAACCTCAAAACTACTATATAACATCGTTGATTGGAAGATCTAAGCATGTGTTTTACTTTAGAGAAATTCTTGCCGAAGATTTAGTCCATTATACAAAATAACCAAGCAAAAATTTCAGTATTTGAATAGGTCCACAAATCTCGCGTATATTGCTAAATGCGAATTGCAAAATAGGGGCCAAAAGTTTCTTTTTAAAGTTGCAGAAGATATTAAATATAAATAAAAATATTTCTCAGCGATGTAGGTCTCGCTACCTGCATTATCCAAATTGAAAAGTGAAATATTTACATAAGAGAATCATAGCTCTAACCTCTTAAATAAGGGAGAAAACCAGAACGAGCCGCTTGAAAGCATTCAAGGTACCGCCATTTCGTTCGAATTATTTCGTCATAGTAGGGTTTCGTGGATGAGGAAATGTTGTCACAATTCAGCCCAATTGCCTAACTAGAAATGAAGCAGCGTTGTTGAAATGTTTACCAACTAACAATAGTTTGCTCACACGTGCGCACACACCATCACCCATCATAAAAAGGATTCAAAATTCCGCTTATTCGCGATGAGGCTCTTAAGCAAACGTGCTCTCAGAGTGGCAAGGGAAATGCAATGTAATTTTAGTCAATCTTTTCGAAAGAAATGAAGTTATACAATAGGGAGGAATGAGTAATTATACACTTAATTCTTCCTATGTATAAGACCTATAATGTACGGATTTATTTCGAATTGTGGTTAGACACTACTCGCCTTTAATATCGTGTTAAGTTACAGTTGTGATTCCTATTGGTTTGGCAATTTCGAATTGAGTTATGTACATAAATAGTCTTAATTTCAGAGTTCCAAAGTTTATTGTACCATATCGTATTCTAATGTTCTCCTTTCATCCGAATTTCATTGATTTTTTTTCTTCCCACTCGAACTAAAACACAGTAAAAAGAGATTTTTTTCCCCCTTTAAGACCAATATACAACTAATGTAAACTACCGAAATGCCATTTCCTCTCCGTAAATAATACTTTACTGGTACTATAAAGGAATCACCAAAGAAAATGAGGAAGTGAAGTGAACTAAATATCCGTACATCATACCAGTCTCAGTGCTCCAAGAGCAAACAATTCAAGAAGGATTTAGTCAACTTAGGTCCCAAAAATGAGTGAAAAAGAGGAACCTGACACAAGCTGTAGGAATTATTTTTATGCGATCGATTAGAAGGAAATATGAACTTATATAACCCAGCGGAGTCATGACTCCACCAATGTAAGAAAATGAGATTATGGGCAGACGTCAATGGACTGCCATCGCAAGCCATATTAACTCTGAATTTTTGCACTGGAATCTGAGCTGCATGAAGAGAAGAGGTAGTGGAAAATGTGAGGTTGAAACGTTTTATGTATACCTTAGTGGAGACGTCACAGAAAAATCTCCATGATTGTTAGAATATGAATTTGACGATTGAAATGCGGCTTTGGTTTGAATGAAGTTCGTAGCCCAAATTACGCCTAGATTGAAAGCCCGGAGTGCAGTAAATATTGGACAAAATTGTGTCAACCTCTTTCAATTTAAAGTATATTATTGGAATACAAATAAGAAATGATTAAGTTCAAGGGCCAATCAGGTTTCTCAATTATTATCAAAATGCTATTTAAAGTTACCCTCATTCTTAAATTGGTCAGAAAGCAAAGCAAACTACAACCATCTAAGCGAAGACACTTAAGCTCACTACTGTGACAATCTATTAGTTAACAACAAATAGAAACAAACTCGAGATGGGGTCTACTTGGTTGCTTCTTTCGCCACCATAGTGCAAAATATTGAATGGGCCTGCTAACCAGATTATCCAAAAACATCTGCTTATCTCGTTATCCACGTTGGCCTATGTTTTCTTTAGCATGTGAGTAACTCTAAATCATGGTTTCTCAATCTTTTTCTTACTATCACTTCTTTTTCATTATTTTAAAATCAATTTCTCAATACTGTACGCAATTGTAAAAAAAATTATTTTAAAAGGAACGGCTTTAAGCTTGTTTAGAAAGTTTATAGGTATTGGTGACCTGTGTGAGTGGTTTGGTTACCAAGGGTGATTTTTCACTAAGTTTTTGGTACCACTCCTGGGTGGTAAGATATGGCTCTTGGTTCAGCTTAGTGGCTATCAATTCGATTCTTTTGGGAGTGCCTTTTTCGTGAGGCACTGACTTTAGGTAGTAGAGTTATCTTATTTCCTGATTGAGGGCTGTCATTTTTATTATTCCAGGTTGGGCAAAGGTAATCAGGATTCTTTAAGGGCAATGAAATCTTCGGCGCTGGATTCAGTATTCTTAATTCGGCGAGAAGTTGGAAAGTCTTCAGATGTTGATATTTCCATTTTGAGGAATTTTGTTTGTATAGGTTTATTGTGCAATAGCGATATATGATAAAATAATATAGAAATACATATAAATACATAATATAAGCATTACACAATGCGGGGAGCCCGCCAGGGTCGGCGCGCAACAAGGCGCGGCGGAGTGTCCAACGGGCGTGGCTTGTCTGCTGCTAGTGGGTGGTGGCGGTCCACACCACCCGTCGCCTGGCTGGGCGCGGGCGGCGATCAGCGGGGAGGGGGTGCTGTTCTCAGCACCTCCAGCAGCTTGTGTGTCGGACCATCTAGGCGGCTCTTGACTCTCGCGCACTCAGTTGGGCGCCTCTTGCAAGGTGAGGGGCTGGCGCTGGCTCTGGCTTGAGGCGGGCGGTGGCTGGGCAGGAGAGGAGGTAGTGCACCAGTGGGCGGCGGGAGCGGCCGCTGCAGTGTCCACACCTCCCTGCCACAAATTCGGCGTGCAGCTCTTCCCGCGTGGAGTAACCCAGCCTCACACGCTGCAGCAGCACGCCGTTCGCTCTGGGCTGCTGGTAGGTTGGGTTCAGTGGGCAATAGGCTGTGGCTGCAGCATACCACGCGGCTTGCTTTTTGGTCGCCTCCATTTCTTGGTGCTGCTGGTGGGCATTATGGGCGGCCATGCGCTTTGCCTGCGCCTTGAACTGCTGCAGGCTGGGGCGCACAGTCCATGTGATGGTTGGGTCGCGTGCGGCTCGCTTGGCGGCCTCGTCAGCAGCCTCGTTGCCTCGCACGGCCACGTGGCTGAGAATCCAGTGGAGTCGGACCGTCCTGCACGGTGCTGCCAGGTCTTGCAGGGTGCATAGGATGGTAGTGGTGAGGTGGATGTTGTCCCTGGCTTGGGCGTGGGCGTGAGCGTGCCCAGCCCACGCGCCGGCGACTACGCTGAGGGTGCTGCAGTGGAATGTGCAGGGCCTCTGCCCCTCAAAACATGAGCTGCTGCAAGCCGTCTTCCAAGAAGACCTGGACTTGGTTCTCATACAGGAGACGCTCACGCCCGCCGGCTTTGAATGGCGAGTCGCAGGCTACACCTTCCACTTGCTTCCGGCTGGTGACGGAAATTGGCGTGGTTGTGCAGCCCTCATACGAAACACCATCCCGCACAAGAGGATCGCTGCACCCGTGTACTGTGGTGACGGCGTGGAGGTCCTGGCACTGGAGCTACAGCTGGGGCCGCTCACTCTCACTGTATACAATATATACAGGAGCCAGCGGTACCCGCTGGATGCTGGGGAGTTGCTCTCCCTCGCATCCCACTCAAGCCTCCTTTTAGCGGGCGCCTCTAACGCCCACCACCCCGTGCGGCACTCTGTGTCACCCACTAACGTGACGGGGCGCCACCTGGCCGACCTGCTCGAAGAAGTCCCTTCCGTTCGACTACTGAACACAGGGGAGGCCACGCACGTCCATGGAGGAGGCCCCAGGCCCGGCTGAATGTGATGAGGGCCATGACGCGGCTGAGCGCTGGTGCAACCTTCCCCGTCCTCCACCTCTACTACCTCCAGGCAGTGCGCTCCCTAGTGGACTACAGTGCACCGGTCCTTGTAGCGCTACCCCGGCAGCAGCAACAGCGCCTGGAGGTGATACAAAACACCACCATGAGGACCATGTTGGGGGCCCTCAGGTGGTGCAGTACCTGTGTCATGCAGAGTGAGGCCAACCTGGTGCCTCTCACCGCCAGGGTGGATTGCATTGTGGCTTGTCGGGTGGCCAGAGTGCTCCAGCGCGACGTGGAGGGTGTTGCGCAGAGGAGACTCCGAATGGCCGTGGCGCAGGGCATCGAGTGCCTGCGTAACAACAGGTGGCTCGTAAACGTCAGCCTAGCAACCAACTCCCTCAACCGGGCAGGGAACTGGCTGTGGCGCGCCCCCGACACCCCCAACCCTGCCTACGTTCCACTTCCACCATGGAGCTCCCCCGCCGCGCACTTCACCGCTACACAGCTGCCCGCCAGCAAAGCGAACTGCCTCACCGAGGAGCTGCGCCAGCACGCCCTCATGGTAATGTCTGAGGTCACGGAGCCAGGCAGTGCAGTGTACTTCACCGACGGCTCCGTTGACCCCGACAGCGGGAGGTCCAGCGCCGCCTTCGTCACGAGGGGCTTGACGCAGGCGTGGAGGACATCAGACCACTGCTCCACCCTCCAGACGGAGCTGGTAGCAATCCTGCACGCCCTTTAGCACGCTCTGCTCCGCCGGGAGGCCACTGTGGTGATACACACGGACTCTTGGTTGGGACTGCAGGCGCTGCAGCACGCCCACGCCCACAACCACACCCGGGACAACATCCACCTCACCACCACCATCCTGTGCACCCTGCAGGACCTGGCACCTCAAGGCAGGCGTGTCCGGCTCCACTGGATTCCGAGCCACGTTGGCATGCGCGGCAACGATGACGCCGACGAGGCTGCCAAGCGAGCCGCCCACGGCCCCAGCATCACCTGGACCAGCAGGTGATGCTGCAGCTCAAGGTGCAGGTTAAACGCATGGCCGCCCACAACGCCCACCAGCAGCACCAAGAATGGGAAGCAATCAAGAGGCAAGCAGCGTGGTATGCTGCAGCCACAGCCTATCGCCCACTGAACCCATCCTTCCAGCAGCCCAAAGCGACGGCGTGCTGCTACAGCGTGTGAGGCTGGGCTACTCTACGTGTGGAGAGCTGCACGCCGACTTTGTGGCAGGGAGGTGCGAACACTGTGGCGGCCGCTCCCGGCGCCCACTGGTGCACTACCTCCTTTCCTGCCCGCCTCAGGCCAGAGCGAGCGCCAGCCCCTCCCCCTGTAAGAGGCGCCCTACTGAGGGCGTGAGAGGCAAGAGCAGCCCAGGTGGTCCGCCACTGCCTAACAAACGAACTGCTGGAGGTGCTGAGAACAGCACCCCCTCCGCGCTGATCGCCGCCCGCTCCCAGCCGGGCGACGGGTGATGAAGACCGCCTCCACCCACTTGCAGCAGATAAGAAATGCGTGGGACGCTCCACCACGTCTTACTGCACGCCAACACTGACGGGCTGCCCGCTTTGTGTAATGTGTACACTTATACTACATATATTTATATTATTGAATCATACTATTACTGTATTTGTATTGGATTATTTATTTTTTTTATTTGTATTATGATTATGTATAAATGTACGCTATTGCACAATAAACTTATACAATCTAAATTCAAGTGTGGTAGTCTTAATTCCGAAGCTCATTGCTCCTACCATCCAGCACGAGCTCTTCTTATTTCCTTAAGGGGTATGTTAGTATCTATAGGACCTCGCAATTTTTTTTTTTTAGTTTTGAATGTTTACTAGACTTAGTTGCAACGCTGGCACAGATCTTGCTAGCATAGGGAACAAAAGACCAGTTATTTGACCACTGTCCATTTGGACTCTTCCAAAAGAGCCGTACTACGACTCTACGAAGCATTACTTTATTTCGAGCACTATTATCCATTCGGACTCTCTTTAAGTCAAATGTTATTTTAGTTCAAAGTTAACTCATTATAATATCTTATAAAATAACTCAATTATCGAGGTTTCTTTGAGTCTCTTATTCCATTTTACAATATTAGCAACACAAGTCATCTTTTTCTAGAATTATTACCAGGTGACAACGTGGAGAGAGCCTGAACTCGAGGTACAAGCGCACTGTGCATCGCGTAAAGCAAGTGGTATTTCTTAATCATTAACAATGATGTACTTTATGGGGGAATGGCCCAGTTCGGCGTAGGCCCGTTTCGGCGCAAACCATTTTCGGAGCAAACCCTAATTGGCGCAGAACATGTTAAAATTTGTAAAGTCAACCAGACCCACTTAAAAAAATGAAAAGAAATGTAGTGTTAAAAAACTTTGACAAGGAAGGTCGAAATTATGTAATCGACTTCGTTCGTTCGTCTGCAAACTACTCAAAAACTATCGGACCGATTTCTACCAAATTTGATGTAGCACGAGAGACTTAGCCTAGAAGAAAACTATTAGGTTTGGGGGGGGGGCTAAAGTAACTTGGTGGAGATTATGTAATCACTAACATGTTTTAATTTTTCTGTTTACAGAATTGTATGTAAACTAATTACTCGATTTATAAACGATGCATATTGGGATATTGCTATTGCTATATCAATTGCTAAGTTAAGCATTCTTAAACGTGAAATTATATAAACCTCTAAATGTTGCAAATTTATTAAGCATCTCGAAATCGTAAAACTAAAAATATGTAGAGGTAAAATAATTAATAACTCTAAGCAGACTTAATATTGGGATACATATATGACGCTATTTGAACGCAAGAATAATAATAATAATAATAATAATAATAATAATTTAAACTCTGGATCACTTATGCATTGAAGAGAAGAATATCCTAAAGCACAAAGATTCATTTTTCATATTTTGACCAAATGAAAAAAACATCCTCTGATATTTGCTGAAGGCAAATGTACTTTTAAACTATTAAAATTTGTCAATTCATAGTCACAGTTGATAAGTGCTGGACTGAAATTAGACTCAATTTTTAAAATAATGTCAAATAATTTGTCATAAGTTCCACGAACTTCATTAGGGAGCAATGCGTATTAGGGTGATGACCTTTTGACTTTTTCATCAAAAATTATTTTCTTTAGCCCGAATGAATGAACTTTTGCCTATTAATGACAAAAATTACTTTTATTCCATTGAAATATTGAAAAAGGTCACGCACAAACCACTTTGAAATGTAATATAGGTCATTTTAGCATTTTATATGTGTTAAAAATATTTATATTAAATATATAATTCATCAAACAGACTTGTGCAATAATTTATGTCCCATAGAATTGTAGAGAATTTTCCAGAAAATCATCACGTCATCGCTTGGGCGATTTATGTAGAGTTCCAGAATTTTCTTCAGCCATTTCGCGTGCGGTATATAAGCGAGATGTTTAAAGCGGGTAGTTACTAGTTCATTTTTAACGGCGTTGATAGTATTATTGCCTTATTATAATTGTTGTGTATTCTCCAGCGTTTATTTTAAAGAGATCCTGGTATTATTTGATAAACTACATTTAACTCTCTCACTAATTATATAATATAATAGCATATAATATTTTAATAGTGTCTGCCTTCTCTCTTATTTTTTATAATTGTAATTTGCTTCATTTTTAATAAAATATATAAAAGCTCAATAACAGTTTCTTTAATTTGTCACCTATTTAATATTTAGGTTTATTTTCTATTTCAGTTGCTGAGCACAAAACATGTCGTTCAAGAAGAGCTTTTTTAACACGGAGAAGAACAAGAAAACCTGGACAAATAACTTATTCCAGTTTCAAGCACCATCAAGAAGAGGCAAAGTGGCAGTTTATAAAGCACCCTTAAGTGAACGGAGTCGCATGCCCCTAAAAATCCACGTCCTTGGACGCTTCAAATTTCTTGAATCCACCGCCAAAGGATCGGCCTAATTGTTGTGGAGCTAAAAACCCTATGGAATAAAACATTGAACTTCCCGCATGTATCTGGTCAAGCCAGTTGTGAAAAACTAGAAAACCTTCTGAAAGAATATGATTACTGCAGAAAGAAACAAAACTTTAATTCTTTGAATGAACTATTTGACGTGACCAAGGTGAAAGGCAACTGGTTGTGCAAAGAAGATGAGAATCTCTATAAACAGCAAATTTTGACCAAAGGCCAGGTTGGTTATTCCACTGTTAAACTTGCTAGTGCCAAGACCAAACACCCATCCAAGGGAAAGAAGGCAATGGAAGCAACTGTGTCCCACTTTCTAGCTCAGCACCACCTGATTGTGCCGAAACTAGCACGGACTCATCCCATAACACCGAAGACAGTTCTTGGGAGGATGAGAATGCAGCATCAACGAGAAAAAGGAAGCATAACCCAACAGACTTAGCAAGACTCCTTGCTATAAGCTCAAAGCTGTAGTACCACAGAGCAGCAAAGATATGTCGCCAGCTTTCTGGTGAGGGCATTGAAATCTCACCCCCATGTCAGTCAGCAATCCACAAGGCTATCTACACGAGAGCTGCTCAGGTGAAGAAGCACTTGGTGAGAACGCTTCATCTGGAAAAGTGGAGCTTACACTTTGACGGCAAACGCATTGATGACTTTGAATATCAGGCCGTGGTCCTCAAGAATGAAGCGAAATAAATAAAGTTGGATGCGCTCAAATTGAAAGATGGGAAAGCTGTAACAATTGCAAAAGGGCTCCAGGGTGTGTTAGAGGAGTTCAATCTGTGGGGATCAATTATTATGCTTGTCGCCGACACAACAAGCGTGAATACCGGCAAAAAGACAGGCGTTGTTGTTCGACTGCAGCAAATGTTCGAAGATAAAGGTCACCCCAAACTCAAGTTCATCAGTTGCCAGCACCATGTCCTGGATCGGATTCTTCGCGTTGTCATGGACGATGAGCTCCATGGGTCGACTAAATCACCAAACAGAGTACTTCTTTGTGCAGGATTTGATGAGCAATTATGATAAATTGAAAGTAGCCTTCAGCAACAGTAAAACTGAGATTAAGGAAACAGGCGGCTGGAGAGACGACATGAAGTTTCTCTATGACCTCACGCCTGTCTTTCGTCACTTCACTGAGATGAATGGGGTCCCCTTTGTAAAGCTTCAAAAGATCCCAAGCATCATCAATGCACGTTGGAACTCTCGTGCCATTCTAGCCCTTCTTGCGTTCATTCTGATGCCTGACACCCAGAGCAGGCTACGTAAAATTTATTCATTCATTTCTTACTCATGGGCTGACCATTGGTTCAGCACCCACTTGTTCCACGCTGAAGATTTTTATAAATTATCTGCAGCTCTAAATGAATACCCAACAGGTCTCAAATGCTTGAAAACCCACTGGAAAACAGATGAATCTCCAATCAATATTGCCCGAAGCAACCAGTGCTGTGAGCGTGCCGTCAAAGTTATGCAAGACTTGCACGGGTCCTGCCGCAACAAGGACAACCTATCACCTAGATTCATCCTGTCCAATGACATTATTGTAACTAATTTACTTCCTTGTGTGTTTAATGACCCTATATGATGTTATATATATGTGACTCATAAGCTTGTGTTCAATCTTGTATATGCTGCCAGTGACTTCAAAAACTGGACAAAAAAGCTGACAAATAAAACTTTTAAAATCATTTTGTGCGTGAGGTTTTTCATCAAATCACCTTGAAAGTAAGATTTTATATAATCTTTAATTAAAGCTCATCAAATTATGACACAGGGATATGAGGTTGTAAAAAAGTCATCACCCTAGTGCGTATTTATCACCTGAAATTACAATTACATAAACCTGGAAAAAAAAGAAGTGGAACGATTTTAAAGTACCAACAATAAAAAACTTTTCACACTCATTTTATAATTTCAAGTTAATTTTACGTCCAAATATCGAAATGCTACAAGAACTTTCAGAACATCCACTTTCTGCAAGCAAAAATTCTTCCGTTTATTCTCCACCAAAAGTATAATTTTTTAATTCTTCTGCAATAACAAGACTGGCTAAATCGATTGGGCTCATCCGGTGTAATCTTACATTGTTTCTTTGTCGCCGTCCATCTTTTTTAAAGATCTGTTATCTGGCATAGTTCAATGACGAGTTTGAAATAGATTCTGTAAGCATTGGTTGACAACTGTAACAGTTCTTTCTACTGCGTCGCTTGTACGCGTCTTTATTTGAGTTAGAATGCGGCTTCTCTTAATTTTGGCTGGAAAAGGATCGTTTTGAACATGAATTCTTGCTTTACAGGAATATTTTTTTCACACCTATAAATTTTGTTTCCTTATCCGCACTATATGTATAAAAAACAAACAGATAAAACCATCACTTTCAAATTTTGGCTTTCCACATTTTGATATTATATTCGCTGCCATATTTTGGGTCTATGAATGGTTTAATCAATGAAATACTTGAACTTTTTATAGAGATAAATAAATTAATCACTCGAAATTATTAAAGTGAATCTCATAAAAACGGAATTGTATATGAGTTGCGTATATTTAAAAAAGTTCATCAACTCGAAAGATGTTTAAGACACAAATGAATTTAAAATTAACAAAACATTTTATATTTATACACTTCACTCCTGTAAAAATATAATCTCACATTCTTTGTTAAATTTGATGGTTCCAAGAATTTACATGTTGACGCTGGAAGAGGAGCAATTAGTAGAATCCCTCTCAAATCTCTTCCCCATAAATATTTAGAAATATGTGCCGCAAACTTTGTTTGAAACCAGACCTGGTAGGGTTTTTTTTAGGGTACAATAGACATTGGTACTTTGTGTGCGAGCTCCATCAACAATTGACTTAATTTAATCAATTTAAAATAATCAATATATCCTATAAATATTTATAAAAGGTCAGCAGTTATTCTAAAGCCAAAATCCTTGGTCTATTGCCATTTTTACAGGCTTGGGGTTGTTATTTAAAATTGATACCCCTATTTATTATTCATTTTTTTATCTTATTTAAATCTTTGTACATAAAATAGTATTCCAAGAGTTTAAAGCACCATATTGGAACATGACCATTGTGTGGCATCCTCCCAAATCCCCCATAAATATTTAGTCGTCAACGGCCAAGTGCTAATGGACAAGTGCCAACGGCCAACTGTAGGGGAGTAAACCTTATAAATCAGCAGTGGAACCCCGAAGGCGGTCCAGCGCGCTGTGCTCACTGACTTAGTCAGCTCTTGCAGCCAAGCTGGTGCCAAATGTACTGCTCTGCATTCCTTTGGATGACACCGGAGAGGCCGATGGGGGCTTGACGACTGGGCAACACAGGATCTTCATACACTTGGTCCAGGCCTGTGCCATGGCGCAATCTCCATTTGCTTCCAAGACAGAAGGATGCCAACGCTATACGCTTTGTTATAAATAGTTCTATTTAAAAAAATACGCAAAAAAATGAGTTCTGGAGCATGTAAGGATTGTGAGAGAGTGAGAGAGAAAGAGCACGCATGAATCGATTAGCTCCGAATCTAATGATGCGTGAATCATATTAAGAGCCATGATTCAAACCTCCCTCAATACTTATCTGCGAATCCTGCATAATGTTGACTCACCATCGATGGGTATTCAATAATCTAAAGTGGATCCCCCATGTGAATTATAAATTTGAGGGTAGAGTACTTATTAGAAGAGCACCAAATAATGAGAAGTGATGGACAGAAAAATGAAGGAAGAAAGTAAATAAATGGAAATGTAAAGATAGAGTGAAAAAAGCATGAAAACGACTAATTATTCGGACCAAGATCAAATTTGTATTAAGAACATTGGTATTCACTCACAAGTGAGAATTTGAACCGACATGCGGCCAATAACAGATCGAAACCCTAGATGTGCTTCTAAGTCCATATGTGCTTATAAACTTCCTGACACGATCAGGACCTTCGCAGATTGTGGATTATTTGTTATTTAATTACAAGAGGAGCGACTTCGTCACGCCTTCTTACAGGCAGACCTTCGGTCTGTGGTCTTTTTTTAAAATTTAGGAGCCCATCTGGTGACTGCCTACTTGGGCATAAGACACCGTACTCACGACGGGTCTGTGGTCATTGTCCTATTCGGTTTTGGGAACGGCCTATTAATCTAAACATTTTAAAAAAGTTTCCAGTACATATCTCCTCAAAATTCACTCTTGGTCGATTTATTTTTAAAATGGATGATTATTTTGTAGACCTAAAGGCAAATAAAAGTTTTAGCAGAAGTCTTTTTAAATACAGAAAAAACAATCCTCAGGATTCTCTTTTTTCATTTAAGTTTGTTCTAATAATTTCATTTAGCTCTATTCGTTTTTAAGTCTAGCAGCTATTTCCTCCTGATAAAGACTAAAATTCAAAATCTACAGTATTTTAGAAATAAATTTCGAATATACGAAAAAATAGGAGCCATGCCTAAATTTTAATAAATTTGATAAACTTCACCATTTTAATTCTTTTTGTTTTAAAGATTTTCCAAACATTCGATACTCATATTTATTCCTGAACTTTACCATTTTCTTTTTTCAAACTTTAAAGGAACTTAGAATGACTTTGGATAAATACTTATAATAGACCTAGGTCACAACCGAACTACGATAAAAAATATCTATCATTATTATTCAACCCCTCCCCCAAAATTCCGTTCATAAAATAGTGCTATGGAAAAGCAACCATGCCTAAATTTTAATAATTTTTCTGAACTTCACTAATTGTAATTGTTTTCGTTTTAAAAAGATACAAGAAATTCGATAATCATATTTATTTATTTTGAAGTTCACCATTTTGTTTTTTCAAACTCTAAAGGAACTCTTTAAAATAAGTTGAATAAAAACTTAAAATATACCAAGATCATAACCGAACTAAGAGAAAAATATTATCCATTATAATTCAAACTCTCTAAAAAATCCCGTTCTTAAACTATAGTGTTCTGGATTATTATTATTATTACTATTATTATTTTATTATTATTATTCTCATTATTATTATTCGCATCATTATTATTATTATATATATTGTGCTTATAAACTTGGGTGTAATCGTACATATGGGACTATCGGGTAAACAGATGTGAGAAGGAGGAAGACAGGAAGAGGAAGAGATAAAAATCAAGTAAAAATGAAACCTTTTGATGGTTATCTAAGCTCGATAGGTCGTAAAGAGTTGTATAACTTTTATCCCAGATGATGTGCGCCGATCCCCCTTGAAAAGGGCGTAACAAGGCAAGTGTTCGTTAGTGATGGACGAGGCGAGAACAAGAATTCGAGTGTTAAGATTCCTCGCCGTTTCTCTGAACCCAAGGTGTGGCAAACAATTTTTATGACCTACGTAATTAAAGATATTTCCGACTCAATTGCCACAAACAATTTCTTCTTCTCGATCGTCGAGAACTCATTTTCTTTACCACGGCGCATCACCCGCTCCCCCACTCCGGCTCCCCAACTCCCTTCACACGGATACCTTCCTTTCCAAGTAATTTTCGGAAAGCATAAGTGGTAATCTTTCTCGTTTACATGCGTGTGCAAAGCGGCCTCAATTCTTTAACGCAACTTTTCCCCGGCATCTCATCTTCGCTCTTTCTTTCATGTCCCTGCATTCAACCAGCCTCTCCCTGCTCCACCCAGTCTACTTTGACCCGCCCTAACTATCTTGAGTAAATGAGTAACACCACTTAGCTAAAGTCGTAGAATTCACTGAAGCGGCATCACTGCGCGATTTCCTCCTTCTTACCCCTTTTCTTTTACATTTAGGGTCTTATTTTGACTTTCACCCTTACCTTCTATTTTCCTACCATCCATACATACTGCCTAGATATGTATGTGTGTGTGTGTGTGTGTACATAAAAGTATCTCGCATACCAAGAGCGAAAGCCTCCTTTATCACATACCCAGGTAAGCGCCTCCATTTCATTCCTTGAAACTTCCACTACATAACCTGGGAACCGCCCAGGTAAGTATATACTAATCCTAATTGGATTTCCGCATTAATACAGAGAACAGTCTGGCGGGCAATAGCGGGAGTCCAATAACACTAAAATGAAAATACATTACCGATACGGTGTCGTAAAAGGACATTTTGGGCCTCCCTTCTGTTTGCCATAAGCGTATAGGATTTCATTTGTTTATCAGTTAGTGCACTTCTTCTTAGTTCGGTTATTTGTCTTTATCCACTTATTTCCTCCACCTCTAGTAGAGAGAAGGAGGAGGAGGGAGGAAGGACGCTGTTGCCGAGAAGGGGAAAGACAATATGTAGAAGGGGGCGACTGTCCTTCGAGAAAATTTAGAAGCAGTAACGAACCTTTATTTTAAATATTTTTTCCTAGCAAGAATTATATATATATATATATATATATATATATATATATATATATATATATATATATATATATAAAGAAAGAGCAAATACAAGTGTTCTACGGGTGACAACAACCACCACAGGGCTTTCGCTATATTTATTTTCTGCCTTTCGAAACAATTTGGAAGACAGAACGAAAGATGCAGAAACGTTGCATTGCAGACTATATAACGATATAGTACAAGAGAAAGAGAAATTTGACGCGAATGAGCAATGAGACAAGAAACAGGAGTTTTTTAGAGGTAAGATAAAGGGACATTTGAAGAACATTAGAATCATAGAGAGCAGAGGGCGGCACAATGAAGGCAATTCTTTACCAAGAAGCCAGAAATAACGCTAGGGGAAAAAAGTTTGAAATTTCTCGCCGGGACTCGAACCTGGGTCTGCTGATTGCCGGTCAGATGCTCTACTATTAAGCTACCAGGCACAGTGACTCTACTTCGCCCAAAGCGTCACCCCATCAAACCCAGTATATCCCTAAGCTAGTAACCACCAAGAAATTTTTATACCACATGCTCTTACCCGCTCACAATTTAAAGGTTCATTATCCATGTTACATACAAAGAAAGAGCAAATAAAAGTTCCGCGGGTGACAACAACCACCACAGGGCTTTCGCCATATTTATTTTCAAACTTTTCTCCCCTGGTGTTATTTCTGTCTTATCAGTAAAGGATTGCCTTCATTGTGCCGCCCTCTGCTCTCTATGATTCTAATGTTCTTCTAATGTCCCTTTCTCTTACCTCTAAAAAACTTCTGTTTCTTGTCTCATTGCTCATTCGCGTCAAATTTCTCTTTCTCTTGTACTATATTGTAATATAGTCTGCAATACAAGGTTTCTGCATCTTTCGTTCTGTCTTTCAAATTGTTTCGAAAGGCGGAAAACAAATATAGCGAAAGCCCTCTGGTAGTTGTTGTCACCCGCAGAATTTGTATTTGCTCTTTCTTTGTATGTGACATGGATAATGAGCCTTTAAATTGTGAGCGGGTAATTGTGAGCTTAGGGAGATACTGGGTTTGATGGGGTAACCCTTTGGGCGAAATAGAGTCAATGTGCCAGTGAGAGACAAGACAAGTGTTTATCTAGTAGGAGGGGGCATGGGCTTTTTGTTTGTAATAATTGAATATCATATGGGCCTTTAAAATACATCTATTATATATCACGGCTTCAGACACAATCTGCCTGTGAACTCCGAAGTATCAAATATATACTCCGAAATTATCTAGACGGGGAGAGAGATTCATTGCCAACATACTTTCTTAATTGCCTTGGGTTGCGATAAGGGTCTATAGCGGAAAGTCACGACACCCCCTTAATGGTCTTTCTATTGTTCTATTGTTGGCAGTAAAGAGGAAAACGGAGAACCGAGGCACCGGAGAGGTGGGAAGAGGAAAAAGAATTCATTTTCTCTCTCCTTATTCTTCTACAGACGACAACCCATAGGCAGAAGTTCACGGCCAAGAAACTGCTCCAAAAGAATGCAAGCTCCTTTGTGCCGACCAGTATTTGAGCTGGTTGTGTCGAAGCACATTCCCTGAACCTTTTTCTTTACATTCCACTCTTTCGGAACAGAAAATATGGCTTTGGCTTGTGCTTCTCCCTTACCTGATTGTAACTTTGTTACCGCAAGAAGCTGAGTTTGTCCATTACCTGTCAGAAGCACAGGCAATCTCTCTACAGTCCCAGTGCCAGTGAGATCTGGAATAAGCTTCCCATCTCAGTGCACAACAAGTGGGAGCTGTGGGTCAAACTGATATTGGATTTTTTCTGACATGGATTTACCATGCTGAGGTCGTTTCCGTCTGATGCTAGATCGGTTTATAGCTCGTGGCTGGATTTCTTGTCCCAAACTGTGGACTGTTTCTCTAATTATCATGACATCAGCTCTATTTGATAGTTTATTTCAGACCAAAGTTGCCACAAGGTCTGACGATATCACTTATTGACGCCCTCGTGTCAAAGGTCTTGCTTTCGTTGAGGTTGTACTTGGGCTTGCAACTGAATCTTCTTCTTCATCAAAAGTACTGACACTTGTGCTGCTTTCTAAAATT